>JAQPPZ010002224.1:6787936-8083373 GCA_028583015.1 Wollemia nobilis | reverse complement strand
TGCAAAGAGGCTCAAGGACGAACGGGACCACTACCGGGAACAACTGCAGGAGTACACCCAGGCATTGCAGGCTGCTAATCCACAGAGTTCAACCCCTACAGATGCTGGAACCTCGGGAGCGGAGCGGAGAAAGTCGCTGAGGACATCGACTTCTTCGAAGGGGAGGATAGATGTAGACAACAGTTCTAGACCCTAGGACTGGCTGGCACATCCATCACCAATTTTGCAATGTATATAAGCATTTTGTTTATGCTTATGTCTTAATTTCTGAAAAATACAGCCAATGGATGTCAAGGCTGAATGTAAACGCATATGGCACTACAAGACAAAAACAGCCATCATGTTTGTTAGTATTAGACGGGTTGATTAGACGTCTAGTTAGGAGTTGTTAAGGTTAGCAAGTAGTTGACGTCTAATGCAATGTTAAGGATTTGTGTTAAGGAACGGTTGGAGGCGGTTTTGGAATTGGTTGGGGAACCAACTTGTCTCCACCTATTTAACCCCCTCTTCAAACATTGTATCTATCCTATCCATGTTGTGAGAGCTATATGCTATTCATTCTACGTAATACAAATGTTGTTATGCTGTTTACATATTCTGCATACATGGTGAATGGATGATTGTGTTGTGAGTTGCAGGTTGGAAGCCATTAATGGAAGTGTTGCAGGTTATTCTATGCTAAGTTGTTATTGCAGGTTTGCCATTGAAGATTGTTGAACACAGGTGCTGAAGCAGGGAGCAAGAGAAGTATTTTTGCAGGTTTTCTGGACGAGGCGAGGAACCAAACGTCTGACGTCTAGCCCTGACGTCTGGTAGCCACCAGACGGCTAGCCATCAACCCACTAGCCTGACGTTTGGACTGAACCCAGACGTCTAGAAACCAGACGTCTGGCCACCCCTGACGTCTAGCAACCAGACGTCTAGACCTGCTGATCCGACGTCTAGCAACCAGACGTCTAGACCCCTGACGTCTAGACCCAGCCGTCAGCCAGAAGAGTTAGGATATTGACTGATAAAGACAACCAGGCTAGAAGAGACAAGGCGCAACATGAGGAGATACCACCGTACAAAAGGCTGTGGCCCTACACAGCCAGAGACAAAACTCCTCCGGCGAAGACTCCCGCAGTCAAGCCGCCCATAGCCAAAGCTCTTCCGGCTAAAGCTCCCGTTGCTCAGCCTCCAGCTGAAACAAAAGAACAAGCTCAGGAGAGGCTGAGGTATCCGTCTCTAACCAAGAGGCAGAGAGTTGAGGCCACTCAACAGTACCGGACAAAGTACGAGCCGGCGAAAGAAGCGGAAGGAGCCAACACTTCTGGCTACAGCATAGTAGACGAGTTGAAGAGAACTCCCGCAAGAATCAGCATGTATGATGCTCTTCAGCTCCCAGGCCAGGTTGATCTGCTGCAAGAATCCCTGAAAATCATGAAGAATGGCAAGCAGATACAGCCCGCTGTCCTGGTGCAACCCCTGACAGTCTCAGCCATCGGGAAGAACAGACCACCTCCCTTTTATCTTGTCTTTACGGATGCAAGGGTATATAGTACACAAATGCATGGTGGATTCTGGTGCTTCCACAACCGTGATGCCGAGAGCCGTCTGCGATGAAATCGGGATGGAGTACACAAGGAGCAGCCAAGGCGTGCTGCAACTAGACGGCACCCCTGTCAAGACAGTCGGTGTCATAAAAGACATCCCCATTCGGCTGCACAAAGCCCTCGACATTGTGGTTATTCAAGAGGTTGTGATCGTCGACTTGGAACCCTACTTCGGCATGTGTCTCTCCAGGGAGTTCACTGCGAAGTTGGGAGGATATCTCTCTCTGGACTACTCGCACATGGAAGTGCCCTTCAAAGGAAGGAGACTGAAAATTTTCAATGAAAAGCCTTCCACTTACCTAGTAGAGAAGATACCCGGAGAAGAGCCTGAGGATTGCATGGTTCAGCTGGCAGAGGAAGAACTGGTGACAGTGGACATGACGGAGCAAGCTCTCGAGCAGCTGCAAGTAGAAGATGAGTTCTCCTTGCGGGACTTCAACGCCGTGATTGAAACAGAACAAGGTTGTTACACCATTGTTCAGCCTGAGAGAGTTGACAAGTCGGCAAGGAGAGAAGTGGGACCAGCACCTGAGAAGCTGTGGAAGCTTTTCTTTGACGGCGCACGATGCAGAAATGGCGCCGGTGCTGGAGTTCTTTTGGTTTCCCCAACCGGGATCCAGAAGGATTACACCTACAGGCTGGCTTGGAGCTGTACCAACAACGCGGCGGAGTACGAAGCCCTGTGCTTGGGACTGCGAAAGGCGGAGAGGTTGGGAATCAAACATCTGCAGATCTACGGAGATTCAGAGCTAGTGTGCCACCAGATCACGAATAAGTGCGCCTCCAAAAAGCACTATCTCAAGGCGTACCGAAATCGGGTCTGGGATCTGATGGAGTCTTTTGACTCGTTGAATGTCAAGGCTATTTCACGAGAGAAAAACAAGCATGCTGACATTCTGGCGTCTGTTGGAGCCAGGTACGTTCCGGCTGATGACACTGTCCAGAAGCCGAAGCCGGTCCGTACCATTTACAGGCCTTCTGTGCCTGATAAGGACACCCACTGGCAGGTGTTCAGCTGTGACGAGGAGATCGTCACATTTTTGGTAAATGAAGCCTGTTCAATCGAAGGTAGAGACCCTGATGACGAGCAATATGAGGGGTTGATACAACTGAAAAATAATCATGTCCCGAAAGGACTGATTACCTTAGAGAGTCTATTTGATCAGAATGACAGAGCCATATCTCATCGGATCAAAGTAGACCCGAAGCAGTATGCCGACCTAGAGCTGGAACCTGGTAAATCAATCAAGGTCGGGACAGACTGCACCACAGAGGAACTCGAGCAAATCCGATTATTATGTCAAGAGTTCCCTGACATAGTAGCCTGGAGCTACCAAGACTTGAAGGGGTATGACAGAGAAATAATTCGGCATACCATCGAGCTAGAAGATGGCGCCAAGCCATTCAGGAAAAAACAGAGGGCCGTCAATCCAAAAATCGAGGCCATGATGAAAGCCGAGCTCTTGAAGATGCTGGAGGCCAAGATCATCTACCCCATCAAGCATTCATCCTGGGTTGCGAACTTGGTTCCTGTGAGGAAGAAGAACGGAGACATTCGTCTCTGTGTGGATTTCAGAAATCTAAACCAAGCCTCCCTCAAGGACCATTACCCGCTTCCTCAGATCGATCAGATCCTCCATATAGTTGCTGGAGCCCAGAGATTTTCCCTCCTAGACGGCTTTTCCGGCTACAACCAGATATGGGTCAAGGATGAGGACCAGCACAAGACGGCGTTCACCACCAAATGGGGGACGTTCGCCTATCAGCGCATGCCATTCGGCTTATCCAATGCTGGCGCCACATTCCAAAGAGCCATGGACCTGGCCTTCCGAGAGCTGCTTAACAAAGTGATCGTCATCTACTTGGATGACATGACTGTTTTCTCTCACAAGCGAGAAGATCATGTTCCCCACCTACGGCAAATATTCGAAAGGTGTCGTGAATTCGGCATCTCCATAAACCCGAAGAAGTCTGTCTTCGCGGTGAAAGAAGGAAAGCTACTGGGGCATGTCATCTCCGAGAAAGGCCTGGCTATAGATCCTGACAGAGCAGAGGCTCTTCTCCGCTTGCCCGCCCCAATCGACAAGAAAGGGCTACAGTCCTTCTTCGGCCAAATCAACTTCGTGCGGAAGTTCATACCGGACTTCGCACAAGTAATCAAGCCTATGTCCGAGTTGCTGAAGAAGAACACAGAATTTCTGTGGACTGAAGAAAGGGAGCAAGCCTTCGAAGAAATCAAAGCTCGCATTGCACAAGCACCGGTGTTGATAAACCCGGACTACTCCAAGGATTTCATCCTGTACGCGGTGGGAGAACCAGAGAGTTACGCCGCAGTCCTGACCCAAAAGGGAGAAGATGGCGAGGAGCGCCCCATAGCGTTCTTGAGCCAAGTGATCCAGCCGCACGAAGAAAAGTACAACTTTATAGAGCGGCAGGTACATGCTGTCATGAAATCTCTTCGTAAGTTCAGGCACTTTGTCTCCCAGAGCAAGATCACCGTCTTCGTGATCCACCCGGACGTTCGAAGCTTTATCATACAAGGTGAACCGGGTCACAAGAGGGCAGGATGGATTGCCAAAATCCAGGAGTTCGACATCGAAGTGCGGCCAACCAAGCTAATCAGAGGCCGAGCCTTGTGCCAGGAGCTAGCCCGAAGTGCGGCAGCCGAGATATCCGCCTGTGAGTGGGAGGATCCAGCGACGCGCATCAACCTAGCCAACTCTTTACCCGAGGAGTGCGACTGGACAGATGAACTGGTGAGATACTTCTGCACCGGGAGATGTCCAGACCACATGAGTGCCTCACAAAGAAGGAGGTTTCGGCTAGGTGCTTTGAAGTACACTCTTCGCCCCGAGGGGCTTTACTTTAAAAACATCGACGGCATCCTGTTGCGGTGCGTCAAAAAACAGACCAATCCAGGGTCCTCGGAGAGTTTCATTCCGGGATGCCTGGAGGTCACCATTCTGCAAGGCCCACGGCCTTGAAAATAATCAGAGCTGGGTACTACTGGCCCACTCTGTTTACAGACGCTCATGCTGTCTGTAGCAAATGTGATCAATGTCAGAGATTTGCTGGCAGGAACAGAAAAGCACCCCTACCCCTTCAACCGATCCAAGCCGAGACTCCGTTTCAGCAATGGGGTCTGGACTTCATCGGGGTGATTTCGCCGAACTCTGCAGCGGGCCACAAGTTTATCTTAACCGCCACCGATTACTTCACACGGTGGGCAGAGGCGATCCCTACAAAGAACGCCGACCAAGAGACGGTCATCAGGTTCCTCGAAAGCTTGATCACCCGTTTCGGGGTCCCGAATCAATAGTGACGGACAATGGTCCGGGGTTCGCAGGCGCAGTACTCACGGAGTACACCAGCAAATTTGGCATCTATCACAAGATGTCTTCCAACTACTACCCGCAAGGGAACGGTCTCGCCGAGTCCACCAACAAGAACCTATTGAAGATCATCCGAAGGACAGTGGAGAAAAATAAGAGGACTTGGCACCTACTCCTGAACCGGGCGCTATGGGCGGACAAAATTTCATTCAAGAAGTCCATCAAAACGTCCCCCTATGCGCTCGTGTATGGCAAAGAAGCTGTCTTGCCAACGCACATTGAGATGCCCGCTCTTTGGATGCTCGATGAGGAAAGAAGCAGCGGGGATCCGGTAGAAGACAGACTTTGCCAACTGCTGCAGTTGGAGGAAGACAGAGAGAAAGCGTACCAGGCCTTCACAAAACATGCCAAAGCCACTCAAGGCTGGTTCGCAAAAGGTACCACAGCCCGAGTTTTCAAAATCGGGGACCTGGTGCTGAAGTGGGACTCGTTCAAGGCCAAACCCGGCAACCATGGAAAGTTTGATGCCCTCTGGGAGGGCCCCTATCAGATTGCCCGGGTAAACCAATTCAACGCATATGTGCTCCGGGACATGGAGGGACATCCTCTCCCCATTCCCGTCAACGGGTTTCACCTCAAATTGTACCACCACTGAAGGCGCCCGAAAAGGCCCTTCTTTGTACAGATTTCCCTTTTTGCATTTTAAAGTTTTCAGCATGTAAATATTTCAAGTTTTTCAGTTTTCCAAGCAGCCCAAGTAAGTCCGAGGCAAATGCCTGACTTCGCAGCGAAGTCAGGCAGCGCTCATCAAATGGGGCGAAGAAGGGAAGAAGGCAGTTAAAAGGAGCTAAAAATGTCTAAGTCTGGCTGCCCAACCCGACTTCGCAGCGAAGTCGGGCTGCGCCCTCTCCAAACAGCGCAGTTGGGTAGCAGGCTACAAGAAAATGTCTTGTCGGACTGCGCCCCAGTTGTAGGGCGAAGTCGGACTGCGCCCTAATTTCGGGCGAAGTCCGAGTGCGCACTCATTCTCAGGCGCACCCTGAGTAGTCCGATGAAAGCTGAAAGCACTAAGTCCGAAACCCAAGATCGCCCGTGCTGGTGGGCGAAGTCGGACTGCGCCCCTTTTTCGGGCGAAGTCTGCGCCCGTTTTCGGGCGAACCTCGGACTGCGCCCTTCGAATTCGAGCAAAGACCGCGCTGGCGAAGTCCGAATGGTAAGCTGACGAAAAGACAAGTGTAAGGTCCGCGCTGCGCCCACTCTTGGGGCTAACCGCGAACTGCGCCGTTTTTCGGGCGAAGTTCGGGTTGCGCCCAAAAAACGGGCGAAGTCCGACTTGCGCCCCTTTTTCGGGCGAAGTCGGACCGCGCCCCGGATTCCGGGCGAAGCATGAACGTTTCATCACGGACGGCGCCAAGTAAGGGCCCGTTGCAAAGCCCGACACGTGGCGAGGTGTGGCTAATTAATTGCAAAGCTCTTTGAAAAGTGTGCCCAATGGTGGCAGCAACGTCAGCAACGGCACAACGTCCAAGGGAGGGCTTTAAATGATTGCGCGGTAACCAAGGATAATACATGTAAAAGATAACCTTGCGCAATATCCAAGGGTGACGCATTTAAAAGGTAAGGTGCGCCCTGGGCCAACAAATCACGTTTTTCAAAAAACGGGCCCCTGCGCAGCCGCCAAGGTCATAACGTCGCCACCAACCCAGATTTAACTGCTTTAACTTCCTCCCTCGCGCCATTAATGAGCAGTCACCATCTACAAAAGACCCTGGCGCCAGCCAGAAAATTTATAAGTTCGAAGCTGACTCCCGGACTGCAGAAGATACGCCTGACAATCTCTGAAGTATTTGTCCCGGTATCTGATTGTTTCAACGAAAATGGACAAGGGGAAAGCGCCCGTACAGGCGCAAACAAGTGTGGATCTGCGCGATGCTGACAAGTCTCCAGAATCCAGCGAACATGAAAGCACAGCGCCTCGGAAGGGCAGGAAAACAAAATCCAGAACAAAGAGGCACGTAGCTGGCCAGACTCCGCCGCCACCAATCAATCGTCTGTCCGGGTATAAAGATGGTGCATTCTCCATCAGTATCACGAAGCTGCGTCTGACCATCGCAAAGTGGGTGGGTAAGGTTCCGCCTTCTCACCACCTCGGAGCCGCATACAATTCAAATCTTCATTATTTCTTGTGCCCTCCGACTCACTGGTGCCCGGAGCTGGTTGAAGCGATTGCTGAATATTACAAACCAGCTGCGCGGCAAGTCTGCGATAACAAAGGAAGGGTGTTGTTCACTCTCTTCCGAGAGAGCGTCCAGCCAGCGTTCGCCCCAGGGCTCCAATACAGCCCAGACGCAATTGTCAGAAGGGTGAGCATCGAAGAGCAGACCGGCAGATTTTCGCAGACAAAGCGGATGAGAGAGTTCCTTAACTCAGAATTGAAGACTCCGCTAAATCCTGGACAGTGGCCGACCGGCCCCATACCGCTAGACCGATTTGAGAACAGATATATTTATATCATTCTGGCATGGGTCCTTGGCTGCGATTCAGACAGAGTGGTGCGGCCGTTTCAGCTGGCAATGGCCGAGTGCATCTTGCACGGGGAGTTTTACGACTCCACGGCGCAGAAGAGCGGGAAGCGCCCAATCTTCTACGATTGGGCGGACTGGTTGGCCTACGCGATTCACGCGAGCCTGGTAAGACTGCAGCAAAGGCAGTCGACGGACTTCCGGTTTTGCTCATTCCTCACATGGCTATGCCTGTACCATATGCATTACCGGATGAACGTCCCTAACCTGAGGAAAGCGAACGAGCAAGGAGAGCCCCTCCCAGTGTATGAATGGACCGAGGCCCTGTACCGGAAGGGCTCGTTCTACGAGTTTAATGTTGGTTTTCTGGGCCAGGCAATGGGACTGTTCAGCCGTGGCGCGACTCGCCCACCAGCGGCTATGACAAAGCATCTGACAGACAACAAGCTCGGTGATACCTTTCGGCTAACTCAGGGCATTGTCGTCCGAATCTACGGATTCAAGGGGAAGCCGTGTTTGCTGCCCTACTTCTGCACAGACCATCAGTTCGGGATGGAGGTGGCGCGGCAAATGGACTACGTCGAAGAGGAATTTGGCCAGGGGAAGAAGAGAGGTCACTTATTCAAATATCCTATGACCTGGGCCAATATTCAGGTCTTCGAAATCGGGCAGCACGTTTACCTTGAGCAGGAGCTGCTAGAGATGGGCCTGATAATGCTGCCCCAACGCTGGAAATATGACCCAATCGGGGTCCGGGGAAAGTTTACGCACATCTGTCCAAGACCGGAGATCATGCAAGAAAGAAGGAACTTGACAGGTGCAGATCTCTACTGGCGCATTCATTTGATGCAGTCATGGCCACCGTGGCATGAATTTTACTGCGAAGAGGTCGCTTACGATCCTGAACGGAACCCGGACCACAGAATGGAGTCAGCGGGATTCAAGAAATTCCTCGCTAAGGTGGCGCCGCTTAACTGGCATAAGGACAAAATCCTCGAATGCTGGAAAATGAGGTGTCGCACGCAACACGACAAGTCAAGCCGGAGGAATCTTGCCGTTGATGATGAGTTTTCGGCATTATATGATCAACACGTCGACACGTGGCAGCCCTTCGAATTTCGCGTTTGCGTTCCCCGAGGCGCGAACATAAGGTATAAAAGGAGGGCTACCCCCCAGTCATCATCAACCCCAGTGACTTCCAGCGCGACTCCATCCGGCAGTCAAGTGGGCCCAACTCCTTCCAGCAGTCAAGTAGGCCCAATGCAGCCTGTTGCTTCCGTGGCAGCGCCCGAAGTGGCGCAAGGTTCAGAGCGGTCAACTCCTGAGCTGGCCCCTCCATCAACAGAGAAGACGCTCACACCGCCAGCCAGTGGACCAAGTGCGGCGGGTATTTTACCAACGCGACCCAGGTACAAATTTACCGTGGGCACATCAGCGCTTCCCGCCCCTCTATTGCCGCTCCCTTCTGAACCAGCCACGGCGTCAGGAGAAAAGAAAAAGAAAAGGGTCGAAAGGACCAAGCGACCGCTGGAGCCAGTGCAGCAGACACCTGCAGAGCAGCCACAAGCAGCGGCGCCGGAGGTTGTCTCTTTAGACAGCCCCGAACCAGTAGCAGACATCCAGGCTGCAACCATTCCTTCAGCATCGGCTCAGGCGGAGCCCGCAGGTACGTCCTCTGTGCCATTTGCCCAAGTCCATGTCGGCCCTGCAAAAACCCCAACTCCCACTTCATCAGGGCAAGCCGTAGCCGCATCCTCCGCATCGCAAGCCACCCCGCCGTCCAGCGACTTTCACTCTTTTGATCAGTTTGCCCAGGACCCCAATGCTTTCCAATCCCTGGGACAAACCCAAGAGCCTTCACCCGCGGTTAGTGCTGAAGCCGCTCCTTCATCTCCACATCTTTCGCCCCAGCCAACTGAAACCCTACCAGCGCCGTCTGGCCAAACCCCTGTCACTCCTAGGACCCGGTCGCCCTCGAAGGTTACTACCCCCGCTGGTATCCCACCTACTTCATTGTTCGCGGGAAAGATGCCGCAGCAGGCCCAGGAGCTGGAAGACCTTGATTTCATGAGCATCACTGAGGACCAGCCTCTGGCAGTAAGAGCCGCGGGGGGATCTGCCTCCTTTCTTCAAGGAGTTAAGCGCAGAAGGGCCGAAGGGATAGCTGCCCCGGTCAAACGCACAAAGTTTGACCTGAATCGGAGAGTGCTTACAACGAAAAGCTGATTCCTAAGGTGAAAAAGCCTCTCCGTGATATGACCGAGGCAGACTACGAGCTTCGGACAAAGGAGAAGAACTTCGATGATATCAACGAAGAGTATGAGATCCGCGGTATTCGCCGCAGAACAGACAACCTCCTTGTCAAGCATCTCGAAACCCAAGAGGCGCTTTTCCAGCTGCAGAATACTTCCAGGCAGCTCGAAGAAGACTTGGCGAGGGCTACAGCGCAGTTGGGGTCAGCACAGCAAGAAGTTGAAGACCTCAAGGCCCAGCTGGCCGCCGCTCGGCGAACAGCCGAACAAGAGAGGAAAGAAGCGCTGGAGCAGATTTTGCAACTGCAGGGTTCACTAAAACAGGCGCAGTCGCAGCTAGCCGAGCAAGCATTACAAGCGGCGGCCTTTTCAAAGAGCAAGGCGAAGGAGATGCGCGCAAGTCTGCTACAAGGTTGCAAGCCCAACCTTGTCAAGTCCTTGACAGTTCTGGATTTCTTATCCAGAATTGAAGAAATATCTGCCCAGGGCAAGCTTGTGGTAGAGGAAGCCGAACACCAGGCGAGGCAACTGCTAGACCTGGCTATGAAACTTGAGAAGATAGAGCACGATGGCTTCTGAATCTCCCCTACGTCCTGTCTTGCCTCAGAGTGGGCAAATGCAAGGGTAACCTTGCACACTTACTTCGCCCGGACGGAAAGGATCAGAGCAGCCAGGCAGGCGCTGGACGCCTTAGAACAGGAAAGACAAATTCTCCTGGCTCCTTTTCGTATTCTGTCCGAGCATGGGTGTCCGAGCTATGTCAAAGATGACGAGCTCCTCACCCTTGAACAGGTAAAAGAGAACTGGCTGTCCTTTGAGGCAGATACAGCAGAAATCGACAGCTGGACAGAGCCAGTTCAAGAAGCGCAGGTCACTCGAATGGTGGCTAAGTACTGCAAAATCAACTCTTCTCTTGAGGAGTTGGGCAAAAGATTTCACACCATTGACCTGCACGCGGTCGCTGCATTCCATGCAGTACTTAGAGAAATCAGCGACCCCTCTCCTTTCTAAGCCGCAATATGGGACCAAGCTAAGACTGTGGTTGAACGCATCAGCAAACGAGAGGCCGAAAGCGGAGAGCCTTCGATTCGGAAGGCGAGCGAGGAGGCGGCGGTGAAAGTGAAAACGAAGAAGAACAGTTGCCCCAAGGGAAACGACCGGAGCGGCAGAAGACAGGGGAAGGAAGTTCCTCTGCACCCAAAGGATAAAGGCATGGTTCTTTGCGTCGAGGCGAGCTCGACACCCCGCGAGCCGCCAGGAATGTTGCCACATTTTGCACAGGGGTGCCATGTTTTTGGTTTCTGCATGTAGGCTGCTCTTTTCCTTTCCTTCTCCTCATTTTCCCTTTCTTCTTCTCTCCCTTTCTTCCTCTCCCTCACAGCTTCATTCCCTCTTCTTCTTTCCCCCTTTCCTCCCCCAGCAAACTTCAGCAGGTGTACCTTGAAAAGTTTCTAAGTGTTGGGGCGCAACCCGACTTCGCAGCGAAGTCGGAGTGCGCCCCTCAGTTGGAGCGCAATAGGTAACCCGTGCGCAGCAGGACAGGAAGTGACCGAAAATTTGACTAAGTGTCGAGGCGCAACCCGACTTCGCGGCGAAGTCGGAGTGCGCCCTTCTTCCTGGGCGCACTATGGGAATGGCCAATCAGGAAAATGGCTAAGTCTTGGGGCGCAACCCGACTTCGCAGCGAAGTCGGACTGCGCCCTGTTCCAGTGCGCGATCTGTACAGCGGATGGAGACAGCCAAGCACCGGTGCGCAACCCGACTTCGTAGCGAAGTCAGGGTGCGCCCTTTGACCGGTGCGCAGTTCGGTGAAGTCAACTTAGAAAATGCCAAGGCAAGGAGACCTCCCAACTACGCTGTCTTCCTCCTGCGCAACCCGATGGTGCCCGAATTCTGGCGAAGTTGGATAAACTGCCTTTCAAGGCAGACATGTGTCACGCTTCAGCATCCGACAAGTATCCACCTTCGGGATTCGAGCCAAGATTTGACCGCGCAAGGACAGAGTATGGGCTTCACTACCGGCGCCAGTTGTCAACATTTAAAGCCGATGTGAAGTACCACCTGCCGCACCTACCCGCATTCCTGTTGACCGGAGACTTGACCCAACGCGCTGCCACGTAGCTGTACCGCCTTCAGGGACACCATCCTTGCAAGGACGGTCCGGCCCGACGAAGTCAGCATCAGCAGCTCCTCAGCCGCTCGTGTCAGCTGCTGTCTTGTCTGGGACTTTGTGCCCATGAATGTAATCGGGGGGAGTTTTGGGCTATAAATACCCACCACATTTTCAATGTAAGTGGTGGAAGGGGAATATATTGCTAGGGGACAATTGTAGCTGTGCGTTTGCCTCAAATACAGACATATACTTGGCTCTGCTTACTGTCTTTTATCTTGCATGCTGCCTCTCCTTGTCATTTCTGCCTCATGTTTCTTGTGTCATTGCTTGTTGTTGTCTTGAACTACGGACTCCGGCATTTGATGGCCGAGGTATTCCTGGAATGCATAGATAGAGGATACATGGGATCGCCGATAGCTGCAGTTTCGATGTATGTTTGTAGATGAATGTTGTTAGTAGTGGTGATTGATTCGTCGCCGTGCTGCTTATTTCCCCCACCCAACTCCAATCACATTTGGAATTTCTTTCTGCACTTTTATCTCTTTCTGTACCCTTTTATCTCTTTCCTGCACTCTTTTTATCTCTTTCCTGCACTCTTATCTTATCACAACCCCCATAGGAGCCGGCCTTCTCCGGAGATTGGCACGGAAGGCATCCCTTCCTTCCGGCCTTTCAATCTGGTGGGCGAATCTGGGCGCATTAACAACAAATCCTTTCCTCATGGCAGATTCGTAACCAACAGATCCCATCTTCTTCATCTCAGACCACTCAACCCTCGCACAACCCACATTCCTTTGACCAGTTCGCCCAAGACCCGAACGCTTTCCAGTCTCTCAGCCAAACCCTAGAACCCTCGCCCGCGGCCAGTGCCGAAGCTGTGCATACATCGCCGCACCGTTCACCTCCATTGTTCAAAACCCCACCAACGCCCTCCACTCAGTCGCTCACTTCCCCTAGGGCCCGGTCGCCCTCAAAAGCGACCACAGCTTCTGGAATACCTCCTACTTCGCTGTTTGCAGGGAAAATGCCGCAGCAAGGTCAGATGCTGGAAGACCTCGATTTCATGCAGTTTGCAGATGTCCAGCCTCTGGTAGCAAGAGCCGCAGGGTGTTCCGCCTCTTTCCTTTAGGGTGTCAAACGCAGGAGGGCCGAGGAAATAGCTGCCCCGGTGAAGCGCACCAAGTATGACTTGGACAGGAGGGTGCTGAGAACTGAAAAATTGGTTCCAAAAGTGAAGAAGCCCCTCCGGGAAATGACCGAGGCAGACTATGAGCATCAAGTCAAGGAGAAGAGCTTTGATGACATCAACGAGGAATACGAAATCAACGGCATTCGTCGCAGAACCGATAATCTCCTTGTCAAGCGACTTGAGAATCAGGAGGCGTTGTTTCAGCTGCAAAATACTTCAAGGCAGCTGGAGGAGGATCTGGCTAGGGCCACCGCGCAGCTGGGGTCTGCACGACGAGGAGATCGATGAACCGAAAGCCCACTGGCCGCCTCTCGGCAGGAGGCCGCAACGCAAAAACGGACAAGCGAACAACCGTCGGGAGGAGAAAAGGCAGCACTGGAGCAGGTCTCTCAGCTCCAGGATTCATTGAAACAGGCTCTGTCACAGCTTGAGGAGAAAACATCACAGATGATGGCCTTTTCGAAGAACAAGATCAAGGTGATGCGGGCTGGTTTGCTGCAGGATTGCAAGGCCGATGTTGTCAGGTCCATATCGGTCCTGGATTTCACGTCCAGGATCCAAGAAGTATCTGCCCAGGGAAAGCCTGTGGTAGAGGAGGCCAAACGCCAAGCGAAGCGATGGCTGGACTTGGCAATGAAACTTGAGGAGTACGAGCGCAAGGGCCTCCGATTTCCCCCTATGTCCCGAATTACCCTAGAATGGGCAGATGCAAGGGTAACCTTGCATAATTATTTTGAAAAAGTAGAAAAAATAAGGGCCGCCAGGAAAATGCTGGACGCATTAGACCATGAGATGAACATTTGCCTGGCCCCCTTCAACGCTCTTTCTGAGCACGGTTGCCCGAGCTTCATCAAGGATGGAGAATTTCTGACCCTTGAGCAGGTGAAACTGAATTGGCTGTCCTTCGAGGCAGACACAGCAGAAATTGACAGTTGGGCTGAGCCAATTCAGGAAGCTCAGGTCACCCAGATGGTATCTAGGTACTGCAAGATCAACACCTCCCTCAAGGAGTTGGGAGAAAGATACCACACCATCGACATGCATGCAATTGCAGCATTCAGAGCAGCACTGAAAGATGTCAGCGACTTAGGGCCATTTCAGGCAGCAGCCTGGGACCAGGCCAGGACCGCATACAATCTTGTCCTTGAGCGGGAACAACCGGCCGAGCAAGAAGGTGACAGCGGCAACCATTCAGGTTCAGAAGGAGGAGAAACAGAAGAAGCAACTGCTGAAAGTGGATCTGAAGAAGAGCAGTTGCCCAAGAAAAAGCAGTCAAAGCAGCGGAAGGCAGGGGTAGGGAGTTCCTCTGCGCTCAAAGGATGAAGGCCTGGTTCTTTGCGTCGAGGCGAGCTCGACACCCCGTGAGCCACCAGGAATGTTGCCACATTTTGCACGGGGTGCCATGTTTTCAAATTTTGTAAGTATGTTGTTCTCCCTTCCTTCCATCCTTCTTCCCTTTCTCCTCTTTTCCGTTCTTCCCTTTCCTTCAGTTTCATTCCTCTCTTTTCCCCTTGTACTTCCCCCAGTCAAAACCCCAGAACAGAGCAAGCATTCCCTAAAAAATTCTAAGTGTCAGGGCGCAACCCGATTTCACAGCGAAGTCGGGGTGCGCCCTCAAGTTTGAGCGCACTAGGGAATGCGAAGTGTGGAAACAGGCTGAAAAGGAGCAGAATTTGGCTAAGTGTCAGAGCGCAACCCGACTTCGCAGCGAAGTCGGGGTGCGCTCTTCTTCCTGTGCGCACTTGGGAAACAGTGTTTGCAAAATTCAGCTAAGTGCCGGAGCGCAACCCGACTTTGCAACAAAGTCGGGGTGGGCTCCCCCTTTTGTGTGTAGTCCGAACAGCGGCCGAAACAACCAAGTGCTAAAGTGCGCAACCCGACTTCGCAGCGAAGTTGGGCTGCGCCCTCTGACCGATGCGCAGTTGGGCAAGATCCATCAAGCAGCCCAGAAATTGGCTAAGGCACGGAGGCCTCCCCAACTGCGCTGTTCCCCATCTACGCTACCCAATGACGCTCTGATCCCAGGCGAAGTTGGACAAACTGCATTTCAAGGCAGACATGTGTCACTCATCAGAATTCGACAAGTGTCCAGCCTCGGGATTCGAGCCGAGATGTGACGGGAAAAAGGACAAGCATGGGCCGAACTACCTACGCCAGCTGCCTCCATTTAAGCTGATGCAAAGTTCCACCTACCACAGCTACTCGCATTCCTGCTGACTAGAAGTTTCACCCAACGCATTGCCACGTAGCTGTACAGCTTTCAGGGAGACCTTGTTGCAAGTACAGTCCTCGCCGACAGGAGTCAGCATCAACAGCTCTTCTGCCGCTTTTGTCAGCTATTGTCCGGTCTGGGACTTTGTGCCCGTAATTGTAATCGGGGGGAACTTGGGCTATAAATAGCCATACCATTTCATTGTAAAAGTGTGGAAGGGGAATATATTGCTAGGGAACCATTGTAGCTATACGTTTGCTTCTGAATGCAAGACACATACTTGGCTCTGCTTATTGTCATCATCTTTTATGTTGCCTTTCCTTGTTATTTCTGCCTCATGTTTCTTATTTCATTGCTTACTGTTATACTGAACTCTGGATTCCAGTATTTGATGATTAAGTATTCTTGGAATGCATAGATAGAGGATACATAGGATGCATGATAGTTGTAGTTTCTATGGTGTGTTTGGTATTTAATTGTTGTTAGTAGTGGTGATTGATCGTTGTCGTGCTGCTTATTCCCCCCACACAACTCCAATCACATTTGGATCTCTTTCCGCACTTTATCTCTTTCCTGTACCCTTAGCTAAAACACTAAAAAAAACCACAAAAAGCCGGCCTTCTCCGGAGATTGGCATGGAAGGCATTCCTTCCTTCCGGCCTTTCAATCTGGTGGGCGAATCAGGGCGCATTATACCAAATCCTTTCCTAATGGCAGATTCGTAACCAACAATAACCTTTGCTCGGAGTTTGATCCTGATTTGTCATCACCCCATCCCAGGAATGTACTCACCCCTGTCTACAATCGTCACACATGCCTTCTGCCTCGGGTCGTTATACACGTTTGTCCCACCTTGCGTCATCACACATGCCCTCATTTTGAATGGCTTCATTACACCTCTCCTGATGTATGGCTTTGTCACTTGGCCCTTTGTCAATGTCAACAAATAACCATTCGTTAACATCAACAAACAAGTTTGTAGCACTTTCTTTTGTTGAATCCGACCTTCCCTTCTCTCAAGGGGACAAGGGTCCACTTGGACTACATAGCTTATTGACCATCCTATAATCATCCCATTATCATTGTTGTGTAGCATATCAAGCAAAATGCTTCTCACAATTTGATGTCACAAAACTGACCTCTTATAGGCAATAACGCCAAAATGTAGAAATAGAATACAAAACACTAAAATATAATTCCAATGTATATAAACCATAGTAGCAAAACTCGGGCTCGGAAAAGTCGGCTCAACAGTGTGGTGGCTGTGTGTTAAATTCCCTATTGATAAGCATAGCTTTCGGCTTTACAAGGGATCATGGTTGGGAGGAGACTGCTCAGCCCTGTGCGTTGGTCATAGGGGTTTCTCACACTAACCAAACAAAAAAAAAATGTAAAAGTTCAAATGTTATTTATATAAATAAATATTTTATAACTTTTGAGTGTGCGTGAGTGTTATTTTTTTTTTTTGGATTTGGTTATTGTGAGAAACCCCTATGACCAACGTATAGGGCTGAGCAATCTCCTCCCAACCATGACCCCTCCTAAAGTTGAGAGCTATACTTATCAATAGGGAATTTAACACAAAGCCACCACACACCCACCCCCTCACACACTCGCTCACGCCGCGGTTTGAACCTTGGACCTCCCGAAGAAGAGCCAAAGCCCGAACCGTTGCGTGAGTATATAATTTTTTATTTAAATATATTTATAATAAATAATTAAATTTTTAAAAATATTTATATATTTTATTTACATATAATTTAAAACGTTTTACTAAAATTTTGTGGGTATGCTTTGTTATTATTATAGATATTTATATTTTTTAGGTTTGAAGAGAATATGCAACTTTTTCGGTCTAAATTTCAATTTTCCTTATCCCCATTCATTCTCATAAATTTGGGGCTTACTACCTACGTCTCTAGCAATTTCCGGTATAAGGTAGACCATAGAATCGTAAAAGATTACCAAAATGTGAGATAAACCACTGAATCTGAAAAGATCCCCGACTATTTTTAGACAGTTACATAGCGACAAACACTCAAGCATTGGTCTACATTACTAGACTTATTATTATGATAGTGCACCTGATTTTTTAAGCCAAGCATGGTTTGTTAGTTTTTCTCGTCACTCTCAAGCTTAGCTTATTGAGCGTTTTGTAAGCCAAACATGGTTTGTTTTTTCTTTTCCTTTTGTTCTCCTGCATACGTATCAGTAACGAGATATCGGACATATATTTATATATATACAGAGAGAGAGGTGTATATTCTGTTGAATGTCGTCAGAATAGTAAGATGTACGTTACACAGCATAGGAACATATTAGCCTGTGAAATGAATGTCAATGTAAGGCCAAAAGAAGCCAAAACATTCTGAAATGCGCTGACTGAGCCTACTGCATTCTCTGTGGAATAGATACGCAAACGTCCAGCAGATTTTTTTATTTATTTTAACTCTGCGGAATAAAGCGCGAATGTCCACCCGAAATTTCTAATTTATTTTAACTTCAATTTTTCTGGGCCAGCCGACTCCCGATGTCAGGACTTGGGAGTCCGTTTCGGACTCGGTTTCCGCCCCGGACTTGGCTGGAGTCTTAACATGCCCACTCGGACTCGGACTCGGACTTGGCCGAGTACTCGGGAGTCCGGCTGAGCACACACAACATTTATCCTTTACAAACCAGTTATCAAAATTTTGTCATGGTCTGGTCAAGTGTACAACACGCATAGACTTGTCTTGACCAACATTATACTTTGATGAATAAATTCCTCACCACACACCTTGACTGAGGCAAATGTCATACATATACATCAAAGTATGATGTATATTTAATGTATATGTCATACATATAGATTAATTAAGGGACTGCTAGGCAACTGGAATTTGCCTAGCTACCATTGAACTACCCATATACATCAAAACATGAAAATACCTCTGAACATTATGTAACATTTATTACAAACACTTATAGCCATGTACAGACAGGACAACGCTATGTTACAAAACTTGCATACCACAACTCTATTTACAGGTGGCACATATGTGCATATACATATGTGCATTCATGCAAACATGCACTCATTCTTGTGTCAAATCATCTGCCTACGATTTTCATTGTCATTGTAGTTTAAATGTGTATTATTTTGTGTCTTGTAGTTCATGTTGCATATTGATATGTATAGTCTTAGTCTTCACTTCTAAAAAGAGGAATATCCATAATAATACTATTTTTTTAAAATGAAGAGTGTTCATATCTTTGCCATTTTTAAAAGTATCTCATTTCTTGTGTTAAACCGGCTTCATATATCAAATGATGGTAGTGATTTCAACTTAAATTATGTCCAAATCCCATAGGCAGAAACATGGTCTTTCATTCCTTTGTTGAGCATTTTACATATTTATTTATGTCACAATTTGACAAATTTACCTCAAAGCAGAATATTGTCTGCATTTGGCTATGCTTGAGGATGGCTATATTAGATTATTTCCAAATTTAATAGCTTTCATAACTCATGATTTCATATTTGTGAATATGTATCTTTTTAATGTACCAAGGACAGATAGTATATACTAATGGCAATTTTAACAATGCAGTTTGGTGGTGGTAGGGTGATTCGACCTGGGGATGCACTTGAAAGTGACGAGGAGAAGGCAGCTCGTGAAGCTCGAACGAGGAAACTTATTGATAAATATAGGCAGAAGACAGGTCAAATAGTGGATCCAAAAGTCAAGGCAAAATGTGAAAAGGTATAGAAGAAGAGAACATCAAGATTCAAACTAAATCCTTCTGATAACTATCAACTATTATTTATTTCATAAATTATATCTATGCTTATAGTTCTCTATAAATGTTGATAATATTATCTTCAATTTTATCCTTTATTACAGCCCAATATTGTTAGGAACCTTGCTGTAAAATAAAAACACATCCACACGATATTGCAATAATAACATAAAATAAGCTTGGAATTAACAATATTGCAATACGAAATAGAAAAACAGTAGATTCTATTGTAGATTTAGTGGTTGGTGTTTTTGATGGTTTTATGATGTCTCCCTTGCAATTCTTGTTGGCATTCAATAGAGCCTCGTTTGTTATACAAATCTTGTAATTCGATACAGTTAATAATTTTGCCTTTGCCCATTTCTTGTTCTCTATTGAGTTTTGTTTGAGTTTTTTTAACCCATACTATTTCCACATTTTCGAGGGGTTTGGGGGGATCACTGTTCCAAATATGTAACCATTTTACATTATCTTTATATTATTATTTAGTTTAACAAGTACATTCATGGATATGTTTCTTCCTCTAACTGGTTTTGCCAATATTTTTTAAGCTTGTGTAATTGTTCTCATTAGCAAGCATTCATTTAGGATTTTCAATTTTACATTTTGTCCATAAGGACCTGTTGCTTATTGCATGTTAAAAATTCATATCTTTTGAGGGTTGCCTTAACCTAAGAAAACGATTGGCATTATTTCAATCATTCAAAACAAAAATTACATATATTAATATTGTAGAAATTCTCATTGCTTCTCAATTATATTTTAATATGATTGCCAACATTACAATATATTTTATTCTTCTAAAAATTGTAGTTGCATGTATTTGTGATTTTGAAACAATTTTTTTATGATATGATACTAGGAGTGAAAAAGGGAAATATATCATAGTAACTCAATAGATCATATATTCGTTGTGTACATATTTTTGTTTTCTAGATTTCTTGTTGTGATAAGCATTTAATAGAAAAAATGGTGTCTGGTACCATATGCGATTTAAATTGATTATGTAGCATTGTTGAGACCTTACAATATGTTTTTGGGACCTAATTTTTTGATTTTATGTGGATGTGACATAGGTTTTAAAGGAAGGGAATGATTTAATGGAAGTTGGAAGGCTTAGGGATGCACTTGTCCACTATGAAAAAATTATGAATGAAATGGTCTTTCAGGTATTGTACTTGCTCCAAAGGTGCAAGATTTGAATTGTAATAATTTTCTCTAAGCTTTTCCCATGACTTCCACATAATATTATTTGAGATGATGCCGATCAAGAAGAGATGGAACTAGAGACACACATATGAATTAAATGGAAAATAGAAACAAAGAATTCAAGTAGTACTAAGAGGTCAGAAAGATCTATTTTAGAAATGACATTTTCAATTCTATAAAAGCTTTCCCTGCAACATTATTCAATAGAATGGACTAAGTCTAGTTTAGGTTTATTTTACATTTTGATGATTCCTGAGTTTTGTGTGGCAATAGTTTGTCTTCAATTCTTTGATCAATTATAATATACTAAATATATGTGTGCCGCAATATCAATCTTTGCAGGTTGAAATAGAGAATTTGTTTTGGTTAATGTTGAACACAGAATTTGTCTAATGCAATTTGCGCCTGTGACCATAGTTCATTTAATGGTCTGTCTACCTTAGACGTCTACCCATCTAGGCCTCTACCAGCATGCTTTGACGTCTACTGTCCTAGACGTCTGCGAGAACTTATTCACCCATAACTAGAGAGCATGACGACATGTGTAACCAGGTTTATCACTCCCTCCTACTTACTTGTTATTCCCTCGTTTCAGGAAAGTACTTACACTTGTCTACAGTGGGCTTAGTGCATGTCAGTGAAACACACAAACCCTTTTTACAAATCTAGAAAAATTTAGGTTTACTTGTGCAGATCTACAAAAAATATGTGGAGGTGGGTTAATATCGATTTCGTATTGAAATTGTTCTTGTGTGTCCAACCAGGCATGCCAAAACTATTGAACGACCATAGTTCAACGAATGGATGGGAAGGGTTTACTTCACCAGTAGTCTTGATGGGGTCATCAATGGTTCCCTCATTAGACTGTACAAACAAGGTATTCTTTTGCAATTGTCTACATTCAGATTTAAGATGCCCTTTTTTTTAACAATAATTACAAAATTTTTGAGAACATGAAATGTATGCTTAGAAGCAGAGGATTGAGAAGGAGTGGGAGTAGGAGAAGAATAAGAAGGGGAAAAACTTGAAGAGCTCCGTGGTGCCTGCTGTTGAAGAGACCATCCAGAAACGTCTGACGTAAGCCCTCAACAATAAAAAAAAATCTTAAACTGTCAGTGAGCGCCCATGAAGCGAGCGGAAGCTGAGAACTTTGAAAGACACGGTTTGTGAGGTTGGAACAAGCCTTGGTGGCCTTTGCAGGCGACAATAGCAGCAGCAGGTGGAAAAGGCTCTTCGAGACAAAAAATCATTCATCTCACGCAGAAAACTCAGCCAGAATGCCTTCGTCGAAACAATCTTTGATGTCCGTGGGCCAGAAAAAATAAAAAAAAAGAGTGATCGTGTTGTCTACTAACTGGGATGACTTTCTTTGCGGTCAATCGACCGCCTGACTGCGTTTCGTTCGTTGCAATCAATAAATCACACTGAAAATAGCGTTCCGGCTTACTGCGCATCACTAGACCCAACATCGTGGTGCAGATTGGAACAAAACAAATTTTGAAGTGCCCGGGCGCAAGGAGAGCGTCGTCTGTCGAGGTTGTGCAGAGTCTGGTCTGCAACGTGATTGGGTCCGCGAACCGACAAGAGCACAATATCTGCCACCTAGTTGCTGGGATGAACGTTGCGTACGGACATGATTTGATTGCCTCAAGGTAGAAGATGGACACGCAGCGAATGGCAAACTGAACCTGGCTTTGAATACCAAATGATGTGGATTGCCCACAAGAAACTCACACACATGAACTGAGTAGATTCACGAGAACCAATTGCACACCAAAAACGAATTGCCTATTATTCTGCATAATGGGCCTATAAATAGGTGATTACAATTGGATAAGAACGTAGTTGTTCAAAATCTTATCCATAACAACTAAATAGAAACTTTATCAACATATGGAATAACAAAAAAATAGAAACTATATCAACATATTGCTAAATGGAAAGTTTTGAAATTAATAGCAATATGCGTGTCATTCCCTATCACGTAAGGTTAAGTTCATTTATGTAATTGGGTTTTTGGTATTGGTATAAATATCCCCCACCACTCATTTTCATTTTCATTGGAGTGTAGTGATTCTTATCTATAGATGATACGGTGATTATTTATGGTGCCTACAGGTGCCTCCCAATATTTGTGTCTACTTTTCTTTCTTTTGTCTTTTTACGCTTTCTATATAAGATTTGAGTGGATGGTTTACTTCTGCTCATTATCTAGAAAATATTGTGAATTCCAACACAAACAATCTACCAACAATATACTTCGGGCAACAACAACATGCACACACATACACACCCTCTTCCTTGCATCTCTGGCTTGACTTTATTTGGAAAAATCACCTGGCAACTCTTTTGAGTTGAAGATCCAGATTTATTAATCGTAGATGCCTTTTATGCTGAAAGAAGACACCCCGGAGGAATCAAGGTTTGGTGAGCAGCCTTGACCTCACAAGCGGAGAAAAGAATGTTCACCTGGCGACTTCGACTTAGTGGCAAGGACCGTGATCTCTGCAGACCACTGCTATAATGGCAAAGGTATGCTATCCCAGCTGGGATGATCTTGGCCCTCTGAATCTCCAAAGTTGGCATGAGATTCCCAAAAGTGCCTTGAAGATCCTAACAAAATACAATGGCACTGAGGGAATGGCCCGAGAGCACCTTGAATATGTTGCTGCTCTAGCGACCCTCCACGACACAACCCACGAGGATGTCATAATCAGACTTATTTGGAAGGAAGGGCGCTGCAGTGGTACAAAATACTCAGTCGTAAGAGCATCTGTTCATGGGCGGACTTGGCAGGAGCACTAGTCGACACATTTGATGGCTCTCAGGATCCCTTTCAACTCTTTATGCACCTCTCCACCATCACGAGAGCACCTCTAGAGAGCATCACAAACTTCAATGTCCGATTTTGGAGGAGAATTCCAGAAGAGATCCGACCGACACCCACCCAAGCCCACCTCTACTATGTTGGGGCTTTCCACCCGGATATAAGCCTCCTCCTACTGAAATTTGGGGAACAGAGATTCCCTCAAGTCTTTTAGGAGGCAATACAAGCAGAGCGGCTCCTTCTCCAAGCAGTAAAGTTGAAGTGGAGAGAACTTGCTTCCCCATCACTTCTTCCGGCGGTTGCTACCCCCGTCCATCTCGCACAGTATCCACCATCATGGTCATCACAAAATGTGCAGAATTTCGGAATACAGCTGTTTAGAGCACAAGAGGTGGATATCTCCCAGCATCGACAGGAGTATGCAGGCATTATCCCAGTAATGAACAATATGGTAGCTTGCAACTTTTTTCCGGAGGACCGGGAGGAAGAGAAGGGTCTAACGACAAGCTTTGAGTGCGAAGAGGGCGCAATTTTGCACCCTTTTTGTATCCCTGAGCATAGCACGCAAGTACTCGGCCGAGACTCAATAAGCATACCTCCTCAGGAGGCTGGTCTTGGGGAGATCCTGACAGTAGGGCTATCGCCGGAAAAATACTACTGTCACATCAAAGAGTCAGAGGAGCACATACCCAAGATCCCGCAGCTAGTGGAATTTCAAAAGTGGCAACATTGGGGCTAGCCATCACCGCAACCGGTACTCGAAGAAGGCTCCCATGTGGTAAATCTCTTCGCCACACTATTCATTAATTGTATGAGTATTGGAATGCATGATAACCTACCATGTTGCATCCTGTTTGCAACCTGGAAAACTTTGGAAGACCAACCGGACTTCAAAGATCAACTGAAGTACAATCAGATCTGGTCCGAACACTGTAGATTCACCGGGTAGGCGCCCAACGCCAATTTTCTGGTGGCGGCATGCCAATCATGTCGCAAAATTTTGTGTAAATAATGTAAATAGGTCGGCTGATAAATAAGGTGGGGAGAGCAAAGTGGTGTGATTTGGCATCATTAGATCTGGCCGACTCAAAGTGGAAGGTACTCTTTTTGTTTATATTTTCTTGTGTCTGCGTTTTGTTGTGACTCTGTTGCCCAATGGATAAAGGCCCTAGGGTCGATTTGCATTTAGACAAGCTAAATGCCCCGCGAGCCGCCAAAAATGTTGGCATTTTTGCCACATTAAATTTTTGACAAAATTTTGCCTAAGTGTGAAGCGCACTTCGCCAGCGAAATCCCTTTGGAGCTTTAATCAACGAAACACATGCAAAAGTGTTGGCATTTTCGCAGGCCCTAAAAGAGGATGATAAATTGGATGAAATGATTTTTAGATATTTCATTGTTGTAGATCTTTTCTTAAGCTTTCCAGCGATATATTACAATAGGCGATTGGGTCAACGGATCAAAAGTTGTGGCCCCGGGAAGCTGTATCTCCAAATTCTGTTTTCGAGCACTTTTCTGGCGAAATTCCATTTTCGGGCAAACTTCCAGCGAAAATCATTTTCGCGTGAAAATCGTGCGAAAATTTCGCAAAAATCATTTTCGCATGAAAATAGCGCGAAAATTTCGCGAAAATCATTTTTGTGCAAATTTTCGCGAAAACCATTTTCGCGCGCAAATTTTTGCAAAAACCATTTTCGCGTGAGTTTTCGTTAAAATCATTTTCTAGCAGCGAAAGACGCCCAAGTGCTTTTCAGCGACGAAACTAGTTCCTGGAGGGGCACTTCCATCTGTTTAAAGGCGGTGGGTGTGAAGATGATCGAGATGTAACGCCCAGAGATTCTGAGATCCCACCTCTTCAGCAGGGCGACAAAAGGTTGAGCAAGATCAGAGTGGAATCCACGTGGCATTCAAAGCTACAGTCAATGCAATTTTGTTTCGAGCTAAAAGGCAGTCAAGGTCAAAGGTGGTTTTGCTCCACTAGTGGAGCGAAACTCTCTGTCACTCCACTTAGGGAGCGAAACTCAAGTAAAAGCGCAATGGTCTTGAAGTATAAGGCCAAGGGTGCTTTTGCTCCACAAGTGGAGCGAAAGCATCTTCGCTCCACTTGTGGAGCGAAAGTTGGCTAGAGAGTGAAGTTTGCACGAAGGCTTAAGCGAAGCAAAAATGCAACTGGAGCGAAACTCCAGGCAGCCCCCCCAAGCACAACGAAAGCTGCACAGAACCGCCATTGACTGCCCAACCAACCGCGAAGTTGTGTTTTGAGCCGTCTGATCATGGTACATCAGGGGAACCTTCCGCATTCAATGCTAAGTTATCTGCAAAATTGAATTTATTCTGTTAAGTCGGTTCCGGATCGAATCTATCTGTCACCATTGCAGAAGTGGTTGGGCATTAATGTTCTCAGAGGTGGAATCCTCTATAAAAACTAGCAATTTTATTGTAAACGAGGATGGACAATCTCTACTAGAAAAGCAGCTGTGTATCTTGAAATCTGCTTCTAAAATTCGGACTTCTGGTTCCGGTCTTGAATCTTTTGTCTTTGTGTATGCCTTCTATCATGTTATTTTTGTTAAGTTAGTCACTTTGTCATACGGCTTGAATTCTGTTTCTGGATTTAGCTATTGGTGAAGGATTAATGCTGGAGTACCCTTGGAGGTTATGCAGGTGAGAGGATTTAGTGTCGGTTTCTGTTAAAAGTCTATTGTTTCAATTGTTGTTGGTTCGAGTGAAAGTTGTGTATCGTGCTTCCTGTCCATCACCCCCGTATTTCAGGCTTTCAACCTCTTTTCCCATTCCTTTCAGTATTTTCCCTCTCTTTCCGTATCTTCTCTAACCCTTATCTCCTAAGCCCCTTTTATTTTATTTTCGGAACCAACCCTACTAGAGATTGGCACGGAGGACATTTCTTTCCTTCGGCCATTCAATGCTTGGCAGCGGGTCTAGGGTGCGTTAGACTTAGAAAATCTATACCTAGGCAGATTCAATTGCCAACAGTGTGGAACAGCCGAAAACCTGCTTACTTTTTGTTTTACTAAAAACTACAATCCTCACATACAAAATCTAATTGTGCTTAATTATCTACAAAATAATCCTTACAAAGTATTTAAAAGCCTCAGTTCTCACGTCTATTTTTTAAACAAGTATAAATATGAATCCCAATTACAATAAGTCCTATCCAAAATGCTCCTGCTTTGTATAATTATTGCACATTTTGACTTTTTCCTGCTAACTCTCTGAATGCATGATTACAATACAACTTGCATGGTGAAACTCAGGCTAGTCATTTTGTAATCCTCACATTAGAGTAAAATTTCACTCATGAATGTGGGAACCAATGTAACGAATTTATAAAAATGCCTTTAGCAAAAGATACTAAAGGCTGATCCTCCCCTTAACCCTAATAAATTTCTTAGTGAAGAAATTCAAATTGTAGTCAGAGTATCAATTACAAAATGCTTAAATATTGTTGTTGCACATTGTGTGTAAACCCAAAATTAATGTCATGTTTTTCTTGACAGCTTGGACATATCTCGATTGGCTTTGAAATTGGAAAGCTTACCTTTCCAAATGACGCGTCTTTAATTTTAAGTTCAATGTTTTGAAATTATTTCTCACATCCACTTTATTATGTTTCACAATCTTAAATTGTTAGGCATAGGTTATATATATTTGATGGTTGTGTCCTTATGTGAAAATAGAAACTATGGAAGAGTTATCCCTGAGAATAAATGAGACACTGTTTAGAGGTTTAAAGGAAATAAGAATACTGGATTCTTTGTGATTCTCACATTTAAATGATCACATGGATTTCTAGTGCTATAAATAACAGTTGTTTTCTTATAAATTTATAATACATTGGAAAAGAAGGTATTTATGGCATGATACCAGTGAATTGATTATTCTTTTCACAGTCTTCCTAGGCTTTAGTTTTTCCTCTAGTTACTCGGAGTTTGATCTATATTTGTAGGAGTTTGTGATAAATGGGACAAAATTATCTTACTCATTCCTTATGTCTATGGTGTCTCAATTATATATTTCCTATTTTTCATTCTGAGCATATCAGCAAATTTTCCTTCTTATATCTTGTGATTGAACATATAGTTTCATCTACAGGAATGAAATATCTACTGGTTAAGGTTATTCTGTCCTGTTTTATTATCTTACATAAAGGTATGGTTATCACATGCAGAGTGAACTACATGGTCTTGCAGCCTTGCAGTGGTCTGTCTGTTTGGAGACTTTTAACAGGTAACTCGTTATTTTCCAATTTCAACTTTTTCGCTAAGACCAAGTAGAAACAATGAAGCACTAGGACTAATCCACTTACTTTCATCTCTCCCCTTCTTCCATTTGGCAATTATGCCTTGTTGAGTAACAATTCAATTTTGGCAAAAGATTCTCCAATCACCATGCATTTGCATTCATTGCAGGTTGCATTACCATCCTTCTTGTGTCTTTCTTGTGCAGTTGTGCATTTGCATTCATTGTAGGATCAAATACTAAGAAAATAAGATACTAATTCATTAAGCAATGATTTATTAACAGATGTTGTCTTTGGAGTGTTTATTGAGAGTTATTCTCACAAGGCCCTTACTAATTACCTTCTCCACATCATAGTTACAAAACTCGGTGAGTTTTTGAAAAATTCGTCGAGTCCACTCCTGAGTCGGCCTTGCCAAGTTAATCAGGGTCGACTCGGTGAGTTTTTTTGAGCTTGCCAAGTTTTCTTTTACTCGGTCAGTTTTGGAGTTTGCGAGTAAAACAAAACTTGGCAAGTCCCAGAAGAAAACTCAGCCAACCACGCATAGGCTTGGGAAAACGACATAAATTGTTTATTTTTTCAAAGTGCCCTCATTTTTGCTGTTCCCAGTTGCAGAGAGACCAGAGATAAGGTGAAATCAGACCAACAAAAACACTCAACTGCATCCTAAATCAATTTTTTTTTTAGTTTTAAAAATATAACAGCTAATTAAAATTTAAAAGATTAAAAAAAAATTTTAGAGCACTATTCGTATCTCAAAATTTGACTGAAAAAAAAAAAAAACATTATGTATTTTCCCTACAGATTTAGTCAAATGAATATGAAATGTTCTAAAATCTAAAGTGAAGTATCTTGCTTCATGCTTCCACAAGTCATCCGTCTTATACCCCAAAATACCACCAAAAACAATTGAAGTGTCTGATCATATTTGTGGAAACAAAAAAAGAAAATGAGAAATAGAGGGTGTGAAGTTCAACGAAAGCCCAAAAAACATAGAAGACATCCAAGAAACAAATTTTATAGAAGATTAGAGGAGATTAGAGGCCTAAATTGGAGAGAAAAATAGCTTCATGCTCCATTAGGCAAGTTTACCCTTTTAGTCTTGTGTATATGCTCCATTTTGCGCACAATAAAAATTATTACTCCTGGGAACCTGGTCCCAAGTTAGCTTTTTATGCAAGCCACTAAATAGTGGGTCTATTGAGGCATTTTGTCACATTTTGTAATTTGTACTTTTTTATATCATAAGCAATACAAGAATATTTAAATTTTGGAGGCATTAAAATTTCTTTAATTGAAGTGTGTTTTGTCACTTTCATGTGTAGTTTAAGGTTGTATCACTTACAATGTCTCTATATATGCTGCTAGTTCCTATGATCCATAGATGATAGTATCTAATAGATGTAGATGTCTCGAATGAAGGAGAGGGGGATCTATTTATGTTTGTGTCCTGGCTGTTACCCACAACGATTTCCAGGCCACCTCACC
This sequence comes from Wollemia nobilis, assembly GCA_028583015.1. Classification (NCBI taxonomy): domain Eukaryota; kingdom Viridiplantae; phylum Streptophyta; class Pinopsida; order Araucariales; family Araucariaceae; genus Wollemia; species Wollemia nobilis. The sequence continues at coordinate 8,054,593 of JAQPPZ010002224.1, read as the reverse complement.
ACCTAATCGTCTCCTCATATGGATGTATCATGATTAAATTGCATTACATTGACAATTTAATTACACTTGCATTTCATTTCATATGCATTTGACTCACATTTGCATTACATTTCATTAAAATTAATTTACACGTAGTGCATTTTGCACTTATTCCTACCCTTAACACTTTCTTCTTGTGAGGTCTAAAACCAATGCCTACATCTTCCTTCCCCTTTACTTTGGTCGACATCCTCGTTGATGTTTGTTTTGGTTCCGAGGGGCTCAGCTACTACTGTTGAGGTGTCAGAATAGGTACTCCCATTTCCATGATCTGCAGCTTCAATGCCTCTTTCTCATCCTTCAGTCTCTTGGCATAATTATGGTATCTAGCTCCTATACCATAATGATTGGCCCTTTGTTCCATTTCAGCCAATTTTGTCAAGAGTTCTTTCTCCCTCTTTGCAAAGGCATCTTCGGCTTCTTTCCTAGGTTTCTTAACTGCTTTTGCAAGCTATTCATGTCTTTCTGCAATTAGCTCCTCTTTGTGCTTCAATACCTTATTCTTTGGTTCCACCATATAATTTTTGATTGAACACTCGAATTTCAGCTTTGCAATTAGTACACTTTGTTCCTCTTGAGTCTTATTCTTCTCCTCGACCTCTTGATTCAAAGTAACTAGTTCTGCCTCAACATCCTCTTTTGCTTTCTTCATCTCCTCGTATTGGTTAGCTTGTCCTTCCTATGACTGGTGGATCTTCTACAATCCTGTAGCTAACCACTCAATCTAGTATGCCAAGAAATTAATTCTTGCATACATCTTTACCAACTTAGGTGCGATCTTCCTATACTCCACACTTGCTCCATCTTCTGGACAAGGGATCAAATCTACTACATCCATATATATTCTGGCTGAATGTCTATATATTGTCATCGTTCCTACTGACAATTCTTTTATTCCAACCATATTCTGTATATTACCAGCTTCTGTTCCCCATGGCTACTTCTGATGGATTTCAATGAGCTTCTTCATCCTTTCTTCATCCTAAACCCACTGTGTTAATTTATCTATCTCTTCATATACCATCAACTGCCATTTCTTCAACTATCCAACGCAACCCATATTGAATTCCAATCTTGTTCTATCCATAATTTTCATCATTTTTTCAAAGAGTACATCAATTTGTTCCTCCACATGATCTTTTAGGTCTGGCAGTTGTTTGAGATTTGGCAGTTAAATCATGAAATGCCCAATTGTGTCCTCTAGTATTTCGACCTCAGTTTCTTTGTTGGTGAGGGTCTCCTCTCTGTCTCCTTCACTGTCACCTCTTATATTGATGTTCTTCTTTGTTGCCTTGCCTTCCTTTATTGGCTGCTCTGCAGTATTAGTTTTTTGTTCAGCCCATTCTTTGGCTGTTACCTCCTCTCCTTATAACTTTGAACTTTCCTTGGAGTTGCTTTCCTTTCTCTGTTAATTCTACTGGCACTGTCTCTTATCTTGCTAGTATGCTATGGATGTGATCTCAAATGGTAACTCCTCTTGCAACAGAGGTGATGCACATGGATCTATTTGTTGTTGAAATTCTGCAAAAATATCAGGTGAATGTATTCGCATTTCTTCAACTGCTTCCATCTAAACTGCATCCACTGCATCCTATACCTCTTTATCCATATCCATAACTCCTAATCTTTGTGCCTGCTATGTAGTTCCATCTCTTCTTGTGCAGTCTTTTCCATATACTGCTGCTCTCTTACTGCAGCTTCTTCTTGGGTCTGTTGTTGTACCAACCTCCTACACCTCTTCTCTTGTTGTATCTACTACTGTTCATCATCCTCTGAATCCTCACTTGCTTCATCAGCTGGCAAGTCCTTTTTTCTCTTCAATATTTTCTTTGTTATTGCTGGAGTATTTGCCTTTGTAAGTGGTATCACGTTGATCCAGATCAAGATCTTTGGCTCCTGCTCCACTATCTCCCTTGGAGGATTCAGTCTTGGAAACTGCAACTTCTCCTATGTCACAACATTCATTAATAGTGCAATAGCTTGAAACACCATCGAAAAGTTCTTACAATACCACATCAAGAAATTCTTAATGCGTTGCAATAGATGCGGTGCCTAGTCATACGCAACACCCTCCATAATTCCTTGCACATATGGTATGGGCCTGGTGGGCATCTCTGAACATCGTTGCTCTCTTGATAACTTGGACATTATTACGTTCATGGCACATTGCAATTCCATTGTCTTCAATTGTTGTTGCTTCAATCCACGACTCCCATGCTTTGTCAACTTCACTACTTTTGGGGTTATATTGGTGATCTCATAGATTATTTCATTCCACCGGATTTGATCTACTGTCTCCTTTCTGACCGGTAATCTATGGTTTGACAATCCAAACGTTCTCCAAAAATTTCGGGTGAAAACACCACCTATGCCCACTTATCACCAATCTTCACTTTGTTGGCATTTTGTTATGGATTATATGTTTGCAACATCTACAAAAAATAACCCTTGAAGAATTCCTTCTCAAAATTTGGGATCTCAAATATGCAACTTACACCCGCATTCTTCAACGCAGCTCTCAGCTGGTGATCTATTGCGCTTGCCTTCCAGTCATTGCAACAAAATTATCTCTCTAGTTGTTGCCATGTAATGTCCTTCAATGGTATCGACATCTTTTCTTTCCCTTTCTAAGACTAAGCCTCCACTCTTTGCTCCTTAGGAGTGTTAGCTTGAGGTTGTTCCTGCAAGTGTCCACTATGCTGCCTACTTCGACCTCGTTCTGCATCAAAACTATGTTGCTTTTCTTTTTCTTGGAGTGCTCAGTGAAAATTCTTCTCGCATTGCTTCTGACCCTTTCTTCATGACTGTGAGGTTCTAGCCGCATCCCTGAACCGAGTGGATTCCTTCTCTGCTCCTGTTCTGCCTGCTCCATCCTTTTGCAGATACTTGGCCTCCTTTGCATCTTCTTTGACTACAAATCACTCCTTTTAGCTCCAATTGTTGCCTTTTTATTTTTGTTGTTCACCTCTTGCACTTGTACGATAGAAAATTGATTTCTACGACGGTTGTTTGCTACTAACTCGTATGACAATCGTCTGCTATTGGTTTGTGTGACAATAGTTTGCTACTGATTTGTGTGGAAACCGTCGACTACTTTCACGTGTATGGCAGCCGTTTGCTACTGACTCATACGATAGTCGTTTGTTTCCTTTCACCTTAACAACACCCTACAGGCTTGCACTTGTACAACACCTTTTGACTTGTATGACACAACTCTAGAATGGGGTTTGTATGGCATGGCTCACCTGACAGCTTCCATGCACCACTCGCACGACAGCCTCCCTGGCACGTCATTTGTGCAGTTTGCGTCACTATGCCTTTCTACTTCCATGTCGTCCGCACCAGTTTTCACAACAACTTCTCAAGCTTTCCATGCCTGCAATGAGAAAAATATCACCCTTCTTCTATCCATATGACTATATGGTCATCCATATGCTTGTAGCTCTGCACTTCCTCAATTTTTTGTTTGTGCAAAGAATCTTCCATGGTACTATCTTTCCTCTACAACTCTTCGTTGGTAGCAGTTGTTTCCTTCCTCCGTCTATTAGCAGCTTCTATGTTGGCATGACTCCTTTAGTGATGCTTTGCACACTCCACTAAACTACCTTCGCCGAGCTACTGCTTCTCGATGCAACCTTTGTCCTCCCTCTTTGTTCGGCGTGAGTGCAAATAAGATACTTAGGCCTCTGTAAGGAACCTACTATTAAAATAAATCTCACACACAAAATACTAAAAAATAACTGAAATACATGTAATAACAGAATAACACTATGCAAAAAGTAATTGCAGAATTGAACAATCTCACAAATAACTCAGAATTGCAGGCCTCTTCGAGGGGGCAACCTCCTTCAATATTTCATTAACTTGCAAAAAGATACATTCGTACATGGCTTCATGCCTTTTAAAGAGAAAACTACATGCAATCCTACCTAAAGGCTCAAGAGTTGGCTTACATGCAAAATGCCACTTGAGTTAGAATCTTCTACCAAACATCGGTTACAATATTGATAACAGTTACATGCGATGGCACCACTTGACTAGGTGCCTTACTTGCCACATACATTACAAAGTATTACAAAATAACATTATAATAGAATCCCACCACGTTGGAAGTGGGTCATTATATAACAATGAGAATTACAAAATAACGTTAGGATGGGATCCTAACAGCCTCCTCGATTGCCCCTATTTATAAGATTGGTGGGGTGGTTGCTGCCATGCAAAACTACTCACTAGCCACCACCTTGCCACCCTGCATGCAACTGCCTCTCTATTTTTCTTTTTGTCTTTTTCTATTTTATTTTTTCTTTTATTTATTTATTTATTTAAAAGAAAACATGCTTTTTAAGTTTGAGTTGTATAAATGAAATTTAACATGTTGAAACTTAATTCCATTTCTACTTAAATAAATCAGCAGATCTGTGATGGCAAATGCCAATGTAAAATAATTGAGCGTAAGCATTAGCAATATTATTCAATAATCAAGTGCTTAAATAGCACTTTAGAAAACTAACAATAGACTTAGGAATATTAACTAAATAATATCCTAAGTTAACGCTAACAACAACGCGCTTCACAAATAAGCGCTAACTTACTAACAACTAACAACGTAGTCAAATTGACTATGACGACTAACCTACTAACCAAGATAATATCTAGGTCAAAAGTAAAAAGTAAATACTAATGGTAAAAAGTAACAAACTACTTTTTACCATGCGGTAAATTAAATCTACCTAGGAGAATCTTACAAATTACCAAATGAGGTAATAATTATAGTTACTGTAGCATAGTAACTCTAACATCCCCCCTTATTACATTATTTGGGTAATGTATATAACTGCCCCAATACAGTGAAAAAGATGTTGATATGCTGGCTCTTGCTCTAGCTTGGGCTCTATCACAGTGCTCTGGCTGCTCTAAGCAAAAAGTGGGTCATTCCTCACTTTGTCTTCACATCAACGAATGTCCTTATTGTAATCTTGTCATCCAACCGGATTGCATGGGTAACCAACCGCTGCAACCGCTAGGTGTACTAGAGTAGATCACTACATACGAGGTTCATTCGGTTACAATATGATTTTGCAAAAGTTTTGATAAGGTAGCTAAGGTGTCGGTCGCTGCCGAAAATGCACCCTTATAAGTTTCCCCCCTTGTTGCAAAACATGTTGTAATGGAATTTCTGCAAGAAGTGTGACTAAGGTGTCGGTCGCTGCCGAAAATGCACCCTTATAAGTCTTCCTCCCTTTTTACAAAAAATTGTGTGAAGTAGGAAAGAAATGTTTATCCCCCCTTAATTGCAAAAGATATGCAACTCATGAAGCTTGTTAAGGCTTTTACAAAGATTGCCTCCTAGGCAAATTTTACACCAGAAAATCCCCCCCTTTTATTACAAGTACTTCAAACAAAAAGAGTTTGCTATTTATGAAGCCTAAAAGAGGTACAATCACCCCTTTATTGCAAGTACTTCAAACAAAAACTTATGCTATTTATGAAGCCTAAAAAGAGAGTGTAGATGGTGCTTGCCTAGGGTGACAAATTTGTTTCCCTTTACAATGTTGTTTTAGCCATGAGCACTTTGTGTGCTCTTTCTGAACCAGAATCAGAATCGGAATCAGACACTTCACTAGCAACATTGCCTCTTTGTCTATTTTACCTTTGTGATGTGCCTTTGCCATTTTTGTTTTGCTTGTTTTTAAACCAACACCGATTGGTGTCATGGTTGTCCTTTTTACAATTTGTGCAAAACTTCTTTTGAGGTTGCTTTCCCTTATCTTTTGAAGATGATCCTCCCTTCTGAAAGTTTCCTTTCTTCTTTCCACCCTGATTGTTTGAGTAAAGTGCATTGTTTGACACTTCATCACTTTGGAGTTGATTTGCTTCCTCCGTTTGAAGCAAATTGACTAACTCCACAAAGGTGACTATTCTTTGAGATACATTAAGGGATGTTATTAACATCTTGTAGGATTCTGGAAGAGCCCTCAATATTACTGAAGTCAGGATAGTATCTTCTACTTTTGCTCCTAAAGCATTCATCTTTGACTTCAGTTCTGCCACTCTATAGAGGAATAGTTCTACTGATTCTCCTGACTTCATATGGAGTGTATGAAGTTGTGTTTGAAGGTTTAGAATAGTCGATTGATTCTTGCCTTCAAAAATGGTACAAAGTGCATCCCATGCATCTTTACCATTTTTAGCTTCACTTATGTGAGGCTGGATCTCATCAGTAGTAGCTAGGAGAATCAACATGAGAAGACGATTGTTCTTTTTGTCCCATGCTTTTTGATCTGCTCCTGTTGATGTGGGTCTTGTTTCAGTGCCATCCACTAAATCCCACATTTCATCTACAGTAAGGATGGCTTTCATCTTGGTTTTCCATGCTGAATAGTTAGGACCTTTAAGCAATTGTGTATCATTTAGGTATTTGTTGATAGTTGCCATGATGAAGGTTCTAGAATTTGCACCAAGATGATCTTTCTTTCACTCTTAATTGGTATTTAATGGCACCTGCTTGAAAACTCTCTTTGAAGAAAGATGATCAGTTTGAGGATATTTAAGCCAAACAAATAAGAAATGAAAGAGAATTCACTCAAAAAGATATTTAATGGCACTTGCCTGAAAATCCTCCTGAAGAGGGATAATCAGTTTGAGGAAATTGAGCCAAACAAATAAGAGTGAATTTTAGGTTTGTATGGAGAGAATATCAATTTTAAAAATGGCTTATACTTGTGCAATGAATTACACAAATTATTGTGAAATTTTGGGGTTTTGAGTGCTCTTGATTTTGATGACTTATAATTGCAAAGAACAAGAAATTAAATGCAATAATCAATCAAAGAGTGCCCACAAAATTTTTATCACTTAGGTGTCGGATGCAACCGAAAATGCACCTAATTTGCCAATTTGTAATAAAGGTGTCGAGTAATATCGAAAATGCACCTTTATTACTAATTTTTGCAACAAAATTTTGATTTGTGTTGTGCAAAAATTTGATATTCAAAGTCTCCTCTTGTTTTTCAATTTTGCAAAGAATGTGGCATAAAACAATTGCCTTTCCTTTTTGTGTTTGCAAAATTAACAAGTTTTGATTTTTAAGTGCTCCTCACTTTGTGTTACAATTTTGCAAAGAAATACAATTTCTTGTCTTCCCCCCTTTGATTTGCAAAATTAACAAAGTAGCACTCCTTTCAAGTCAAGTCGACACACGACCCACATTTGAAAGGCTTTCCAGAACCAGTCGACACACGACTTGGTTTTTATGGACCCAAGGTCTTCAATCTCTTCTCGATTTTGCAAAAAAATATAATGTGCAATTTCTTTTGTTATATTCCTCCTTGGAGAAAACAAATGCACAAATTTGAGCTTTTGAATTTTGCAAATTTTGTGTCTCCTTGTGTTACAATTTGGCAAAAAAGAATTCAAGTTTGATCCTTTATTGTTTGCAAAATTAACAAGGTTTGAGAAGATTTTAGGTTCCCTAATTTTGCAAGAAAAATAGTGCTATTAAATGTCTTATATCCCCCTTTGAGGAGAAAACAAAAGCATACTTTTGTTGGTGTTGCAAAAAAAATGGACCTTTTATTTATTCAATTTTTATTGCATAAATTTAATTTAATCTAGCATCATTAATTAATAAAAACATATTTAAAAAAAAAATCACTTAGTTTTAAAAAAAAATTTGATTTTTAATTCAAAAAATTATGAATTTATTAATTAAAATACTAAAAAAAATACAAAATAAAATTTAAAAAATAAATTCTTTACCTTCGCGAAACAACTATCAATGTTTCTATGCACGAAAAAAGGTATAGTGTGGGCTCGACGGGCTTCCAAACCCCGACCGCGAGCTTCAAGCCTTAGCTTGGGTCGAGCAATCGGTCGGGCTAGGCCTGTCCTTGGTGGTGAAGGACTAGCGCCTTCACTTTATTCCTTTGCGTAGCCTGTGCGAGGAAAAAAAAAATGTGGGACAAAAAAAATGTGGGACAATGTCCCACATGCACCCTCTAGGTGCAATTTGATAGTTTAAAAAACGGGAGACGTGCTTTATCAATCGATTGCCTTCGGGCAATCGTTGAGCCCGAATTTTGCCACCCAAACCAGAGGTGTAGCCGTCCCCAAACCTGCCACGTGGACGGCCTTCCGCGAACTGCCACGTGGACTGCCTTGAACTCCATGCCCCTTCCACGTCAGCGAATTGCCACATGTCCTCGAAGTGAACTTCGTGCCCCTTCCACGTCAGCGAATTGCCACGTGTCCTCGAAGTGAACTCCATGCCCCTTTCATGTCAGCGAATTGCCACCTCGATTCGCGTCGGTCGGTGTCAGTGTTGCCAGGTTGTTTGCATCGGTTGGTCAGGGTCTATCCGCTAGTCTGTTTGTCTAGGTTTCTGCGTCGGTTTGTCCCAGCGTTGGTTTGTCTAGGTTTCAACGTCGATCTGTCCTAGCGTCGGTTTGTCTAGTCAGGGCTTGACAGGGCCTGTCCCCTCTGTCAGGGATGAGTCAGGGCCTGTCCCCTCTGTTAGGGACGAATTAGGGCCTGTGCGGGCATGTCCCCTTTGTCAGGGATTGTCCGCTTGGGGATAGTTTCGGGCCCCTCTAGCCGCCAGCAGCCTGACAGGCTATCAGTCCGTTTGCGGGCTGACAGTCTACGGGCTGTCTAGTCCGGTGATGCAAGGAAAAAAAAACGAAATTGGAAAATTCAACCTTAGAGAATTAGAAATTATTCAAAAAAATTTGGAAAATTCAAACCCTAGGTATTCCGTGCTTCCACCTTGAAACACGTGCCTGTCTAGGGGGATCCCGCTCCTCGGGAATTGAGCCCCTTGGTCCTGCTGGAACGAGAAGACCTCCTCCCGCCTTGCCCAATGATGCGCCTTGCTCGCTCCGTAGCTCTGATGCCAATAATGGCAAATGCCAATGTAAAATAATTGAGCGTAAGCATTAGTATTATTATTCAATAATCAAGTGCTTAAATAGCACTTAGGAAACTAACAATAGACTTAGGAATATTTAGGAAAATAATATCCTAAGTTAACGCTAACAACAACGCGCTTCACAAATAAGCGCTAACTTACTAACAACTAACAACGTAGTCAAATTGACTACGACTACTAACCTACTAACCCCAAGATATTCCATAGTGAATATCTTGTAGGTAAATAGTAAAAGTAAATACCTAATGGTAAAAGTAACAAACTACTTTTTACCATGTGGTAAATTAAATCTACCTAGGAGAATCTACTAATTACCAAATGAGATAATAATCATAGTTACTGTAGCATAGTAACTCTAACAATTTGCCTATAGAAATTAGCAATAACTATACATACAGGAAACAACAATAACAATAACAATAGATGATAAATGATATAAGGAGATTTGTATTAACAATGGTTGTACAGTAACAACATTACAGTTTGCAAACCTTGTGCAGAATGCTCTTCATGCCCACAGTCATCTACAACCAACAACACCCACATGTTGTTGCCCTCACCTTACAGTTGACACACACACATCGACCAACTCCACAATTACATGACTTCATACATGACCTGATTGCATCATACCCTATGCACATACGCACCAACCTTCTATATTGAATGAATGAGGGAAGGGTCTTATTTATACAACTAAGAATTAGTTGCACCCTCCAACTACCTAACACCTCATCATTCTCCTAAATTACATTTCATATGCATTTAAATTGCATTTACATGACATTTCCCACTACAATACAAACTAACTTGACTTATGACTTTGATGACATACGTGACTTAACATTACATTATCACGTACACTATTACATTGCCACTTAAAAATATTATTAAATATATATATGCACATTTCGTCAAACACTTTGCGTACAACTACAAAATAATACAAATTTTATATTACTTATTCACTAAATGCAGACATATCAATTTACCTATCTACATGAGTGCGCTGTATAATTCATATGGTGACTGCAATTACCACTTCGATCATGAAATTTGCTGACGGATCTCTCTTCCTGTCGTCGGTGACCAACTGCCTTATTTGTTGTCTAACCTGTTGCATTTGTATGACAATCTTGTCCCTTTGCTATACCAACACTTGCATCTATATGGCCATCGTCATGAGCCTCATTTGAACGGCTTGCATCATTCGGATGACACTCACTTGTATGGCCTGGACTTGTATGACAATGTGTTGTACCAGACTCGTCATTTGTACGACATACTTGTGCACTTGTACGTCCTAGACTTGTACAATCGGGACTTGTATGACAATGTTCCATACAAGCCTCTTTCTCCCTTGTATAGCCAGACGTCTTGCTGCTTTCTTCAGCGTTATGTGATCGTCTTGGTACTTGTCTCATTCGATTAGGTACTTAGCTACCTTGTTCTCGTCTTTGTCCATGTCGTCGCCTTCTCCTTCTTTGCGATGATCCAATCTAAGGCATGTTTCATTCTTCATTTCTTCATTCCAGGCGGGCTTCCCTGACTTGCGACTGTCTATTCCTTCCTCCAGGCTATCCGAGGTCTATCCACACTCTCCTTTGATTCCTTAGTCTATTGCGGTGTCTTCAATTGGACATGAACCAAGAGACAGTCCTAAGGGCCAACCTGTTTGTTACATCATATCTGGTTGTTTTGTACATGACCATAGAAAGGTCCTTGTGGGCCTTCCTACTGATCACGTGGCTTAGGGGTCTTCCCCGCAAACTACGGAGAGGGAGGCCAACCAAACTTCATCCTTGGCCAAGCAATCATAGACAATTGAGAATACTTGATGACCTTCCCAAATTGCCTACATTGCCTGTTTCTGGTACCAATGTGACGGTGTCTAATAGTCCTTATGAACTACTTGAACATTCTACTTCCTCAACAACATTTATTGGCATATCATCTACACGCCTTCTTGTTCGCCATCGTTCCTCAAAGTAAGTATGTTGATTATCATCTTCTGGCTCAAGAACTGGTTGCAATCTTGACACATTTCTTTTGGATCGCCTTGTAAGTGGTGAACTCAAACTACCACTACTTGTGTTGAAATTGATTGCGTGTGAGCTACTACTCGAATCATTGGAGCTTATGGAGAACATATTGGTTGTATCCGTCTGCCAGTGCCTTCCATCTCCTTCCTAAGATGTCGGTGTTTCAAAAACATCCCTCCACAATATCTGAGTTATTTCTTCTCTACTCTATCTTCGTTGCTTTATTTCATTCAACACTTCTTGCCTTCTTGCTTCTATTACGTTAAGATTCTGGATGATCCTTCCAATCTCCTGAGCAATTTGTACCCTCATCTACAGATTATGCCTTCGCAAATTTTCATACTCTCGAAACATTTGTGTTTCTGGGCGTATTTTTTGCTGTTGCAAACCAACGTATGCTAGTGGGCTCATGTCCTCATGCTCACTATTGTCACTTCGAGGTTCATGCTCTGGTCGTTCTCTACTTACAAACTCCATTTGCTGCACATCAACATCTGTAAGTGATCTAAGTCGCCTTTCCTCTTTCATGTCTGGGAATTATACATGCACCCGTATGCGTCTTCTCTCCATAGAAAGAGGTTCCAACTCCTCTTGCTCTATCATGGGCTGTTATTCCGCATTCCCAAATAATCACCTCAATTCTAGATCACTTTCTTCTCTTCCTTCTTCTACATGTTTGTCATGGTTGTCTTCATTCGCCTTTGCCCGAATGAAGAGATTAGTTGGTAGAAAAATCTCATAGCCCTCCATCTACCAATGAAGAAGTCCACTCTCTGATCGACCTTCATCTTCCATACATTCTTTCAAATGCAACACTCCTTCGTTTGGTTTATGTCCATTGTCTTCATCCGAAGATGAATTGCTCGACTCATCGGATGCTACGAGATTTTCGTTTATGGATTGATTCTTCAAGTTAATCATATACTTATGCTGTGCTTTCTTGAATGTGAGTCGATCCTTCTCCCAATTGTGATTACCTTCACCATGCGCAACCATCCTCTCCCCAAAAATGCATCATATGCTGGTTTTTGCATGGTTATCACAACAAAGTCCATGACAAACTCTTGATCAGCAATTCTCACCTTTTGAGCCCTTAAGACTCGTTTCATCTTGATCCCATACTGATCTGCACTATGTAGCTTAAAATTTGGAGACCACAAAATGGTGCTTCAATCTCCCTCCATGTCTTCTTGTGACACTTGACCCCTCATTAACGATCTCTTGCATCAACTTATGATCTAGCAATTCAATATGAATTAATGCTAGCTTTTTGCCAACATCAATCATTAATACAGTTGGATAAATAAATTGATCCCTTCTCTTTTCAGTTGCTTCTTGCTAGCTTTGCAGCTCCATTACTCTTCTTGGCTGCATTATTTCTTCCATCCTCACATATAACTCAGGTATAGCGCTAAGTAAACTCGACACTTTGACCTCCACTGTCGTATTCAATATTTGCATTGCCAGTTCCTAGGTTGACGTCTTTTCTTTGGGCTTCTTTAACTTCTCTTCGAGGAGTCACTGTTGTCTAGTTTTTTGCATTTCTTCTTCAATCACATCACGTGTTTCCTACCATATCTCCTTTGTGGCAGGGTTGGGTATTGATCAACTTTCTTTGCTTGATCCCTTGTGACTACAAGCACATTGTTCTTATTTTGTTGCTGGTTTATTGGAGGCTCTTTGATGTCAATAAAATTGACATTTTGTGAATTGCTCAAACTCGCCTTCTTTGGGCAATTAGCCTCCTTATGACTACTCGATTCACACTAACGACACATTAAGGTACTATTATTTCCGGAGTTGTCTCCGACTGGCTGTTTTTGACAATTACGTGCAAAGTGCCCTCACTCGTGGCATCTTCGACACTGAATAATTAGTCACCCATCTGCATCATATTGCAATCGACTCTATCCTCCTTGCTATCAATTGCCTTGTTGCGGTTGTCTCCCACCTCAACGGTTGTTTTTGTATTCACCACTTGTCGTTGCTTGTCCATTCTTCGATGTACTAGGTTTTTCATCCTATGCTTCTTGTTGCATCAATAGTGTTTGGTTCCTCGAACTCCTTATATTAAATAGATAGTCTCCAACCACATGCCCTTTCACTTCACAAATGTTGCAGTAGGCATTCTTCGGACAAGTAATATTTGTATGTCCCTCTGTCTTACAATCTGAACACCAAATATCTTGTCTTTCCTTCTTTCCCTGCTTATCTCAAGCTATCCTTTCCAGGTTCTTTCTCATGGCTTGGATTGCCACGTGTAAGTCATCATGGTCACTATCTAAATCAGATTCGTCATAGTGACTTAGCCCTGCCGTTTGCTTAGCTTCACTCTCCAATGTGATTGCTCTACTATGCCTTTTTGTAGGTAGTTGGTGGGACTACCTTCATCTTTTTCTTGTATTTTGGCAGCAATCCATCTAGGAACCATCGTCTTTGGATTCCATCTATTGGTGTAACTTCCATCTTATCAATAAGCTTCTTCAATCTTCCATTATAGGATTTGATATCCTCATCCTTCTTTTGTTTCATGGTATAGATTTCTCCGATGATCTCGATGTCATCTCGGAGTTTTCTGAATTCTTGGATGAATGCTTTCGTCAACACTTCCCATGTAGCAAAGGGGGGTCTTTCATATTCTCTAGATGCCAGTCCATTGCGATTCTACGCAATGTCTTTGGAAATAATCTTAATAATGTTTGGTCATCCTCCACTCTATTTTCTTGCTATATGGTTACACATGTTCTAATATGGCATTTTAGGTCTTCTTGTCACCCAAAAATGGTGGGCACTTTTGCTTGCCTGCAGTTGTTGCAACTTGTACCATATTTTCCATAGGTGGCTATTGTTTTTCATGTCATTCTTCTTCACTAGGTGCTTCCTCACCTTGAGCACTATTGCCAGCAAACAATCTTCGAATGATATTAGCACTTTGTGACCTTCGCAAATATACGTGTGTTGGTTATGGTATATTTGCCCAAGCACTCTCTTGCGGTTGCCCTTGCACCTAGCTCCCATCCTCTATGCCTGTTGGCAAACTCCCCCACTCTTGGGTCGGTGTTGTCAACTAATCAATGTTGTCACCACATGCTCTCTTCACGTTGGCACTTCCACTTGTGCGAACGGTCTCTGCGGTTGCTTCATTTGCTCACATGTTCCCTTGAACTTCTTTTGTTGTTAAACACTTGACTCGTACGATAATGACTTGTACAAAAAAGTGCTTGAATGGCAAGCATTGGAATGACAAACACTAGAGCAACAATGTGTTGGAACGACTAGTGCTTGTACGACACTTGCTAGAACGGTAGGATCAACTCCACTAGAATGACAAGTGCTTGAATAGCCACTTGCACTGGAATGACCAAAGTCAACCTACTAGAACGATGTACTCACACGATTGGAACGACAACCTCAACAGTTCTACTCGTACACTGTTTTGGATTGCAACTCCCTTGTTCCATGCTCTGACTGCAACAATGATACCTTCACAGAGAATCCAACACACAACTATCAACTACCAATGGCAATTATATTGTACATTGGTCATACACACATCATGGACAGAAGATGAGTCATTTGCATTACTATATTGTATGGCATTACAAGGTTTTGTACACTGCATATACAATCTCTCTCCTAGCACATGCTATACACACATCTGCATACATGCTACACTGTCTGCACATACATATGGTTTGCCAATACATGGCTCTAGTCTCTACATATGCTGCTAGTTCCTATGATCAATGGATGATAGTATTTGATAAATATAGATGTCTTGAATGAAGGAGGGGGGATCTATTTATGTTTGTGTCCTGGCCGTTACCCACAACAGCTTCTAGACCACCTCACTGCCCAATCAGCTCCCCATTTGGACATTTGCATAGCACCCTTAATGCTTACTATAATCTATTGCAATTTATCAAACTCATGATTAAATTGCATTACATTGATATTTCATTTATATTTGCATTTCATTTCATATTCATTTGACTCACATTTGCATTACAATTTATTTGCACTTAGTGCATTTTGCACTTATTCGTACTCTTAACACTATTTCTTCTTCTTGTGAGGTTCACAGCTAGTGCCTACATTGTCTACACACCCTCCCTTCCACCACTATGAGGGGACACTATAGAAGTTCCATTTTCTACACTTCTTGTTGGAGAAGGGGTATTTCTCGTGGTAGACCGTAACTTTGTTGTAGTTCCTTCTTGCACTCTCCATCATCAATCATGCTGGTTGCTCTTCGAGAAATCCTTTTCTATCTATGAGTAGGCTCACCCCATGGACATTGTCTTCATCTAGGAACAAGGTGTGGATTCTCGTTCATCGACTTGTATCACCAACACAAACTCTATGTCACCAATGACACCAGGATGTAGTATTGCAAAATATTCCAATCACTCATAAACTAGAACAATGCAATAAAGTAGAACATAAATATAACTGCAATTAAAATCTACTCTATAGAAATAGAAGGCAACAACGTAAATCACTCACAACCATAGAAAAAGAATAACAACAACATGTCTCATCAATATTTGGTTCAGCAATATATCAACAATCAACTTGGGCAAGCACATCAATTATTACAATAACTCCACTTGCAACAGCAATAACAATGAGATAGATAACACGGACAACCACATGAACAACTGTAACATCTTACCACACATCAACCAAGGTTAACAGAATACATAATTTCAACAGGAAATGGTGGGCACTTGCCAACTGCCATATCTACTCATCTAATTGACCTTATATTAAAGAAATAAAGCACCCCAAAAAATTTGACATACTATGTGATTACATCATGTGTCATCATGAACACCTACGGAAAAGACAAAAAAAAAAAAAAATGACTCAGCATTGATTTGTCTCCTGAGGTAGACTACAATCGACTTGACTGCCTACAATATATAGACCTCAAGGAAGCATTTCTACGATGTATAGATCTCTATGAGGGCTAATAATTTGTCTAGCAACAATCTTCTGTAATTTGAAGGACCTTACTTTGACCGTGTTTTCTATGCCCATTGAAATTACGTCATCCATGATGGGTGACTAAATGTTAAGATGTTATTTGTAGGCTGAAGAAGCAGGCAATATGAAGACATTCTTGGTAGCCCTTGCTTTTCTAGTCTGCTAGGTCAGAGCCCAGCCCATAGTTTCAGTCTTCAAAATTCTAGATCCATACAACAAGGTATTCTAATATTCAATGTTAGAGATAGCCCTATTGTCTAGTTGACTCATACCAAAAGAATAATGGCAGCTAACAAGTGTTGGAAGGTGGTCAGACCCTAAATGATTGACGTATTTAATGATAAATATGAGCAAACATTCTTCTTTATTTGTTGGGCTTGTGGATTCTGGATCTTAGATTGTAGTGTTGATTCTTCTCGAACTTATATTATCTTGACCTACAAGTTTACAACCACAAAAAGTGCACTATCCTCATAATTATTCTTTTTGGATTTGGGAAACTGTTTGGCCATTTATTGCACCCTTTTATCACTCATACTCGTGAAAAATGCAATATCTTATTTATATCCAATTCATAGTAGTGAAAACCAATGATTAACTAGAAAACTGACTAGTTTGCGAGCCATTTCAGAGACAAAGAGCTTTGCCTGATCAACTTGTGGTTTTTTCTTAGACCACCTGTTTTTTGGGCAATTTGCATGTTACTTGTGAGTCTTGAAAAACTTGTAAGTCCCAACCTGTAAAAAGTTGGCTGCCCTAAATCAACAGCTATATGGTGACAAAAAGGTTATTTTTTGCTGGAGCCCAATCATACTTGTTTAACTTTTTGGAGCCTACATAGTGACCAGAGAACGAAGAAAATTTGAAACTTTTATGTGCGATTGTTTTTCTAATGTTTACTTGATAAGAATCTTAAATTTGAATGTTATTGGAGTTAATTGATGTGAGATGGAAAAATAAACATTAACATTTCTGAAAATATGCATTTTCCTTTTTATGGCCTAGTTTTAAGTTTTAACCAAGTTTTAAATTTTTTTGGCCTTACTGAGTTTTGCTGAGCTCCAGACTCTCTATGATCCAATTTATTGATTGGTAATGCTTTACAATTTACGATATTATGTTGTTCTTGCAAGCCATGGCATTTGCTTTGTAGATGCTCTCATACTGCCCAGTATTTTTGTTATAAGGTACCTAGTTTTTGATGAATTATTGAAAAGTTTATATGGAAATTGAAGGTTTGGCATAACAGTTGATGCCTATTTACCTGCTATGAAAGGCTTGGCTGCACGGTGAGAAGAAAAATCTGCAATAGTGAATGTTGATAGATATTATGGGCAAGGTCTCTATTACTGTTTGCTGGCAATTATGTTTTTAATTGGTTATACGAGGTTGAAACAAGTTCCTTGTATTACATCATGACCGCATTTGCTGAATATCAATGAAACCCTTTATTATGGTACTACAACAAACCATATTATCATGGGCTGCATTATTGCGGGAGTGTCCCATCACATTGCAGGAATTTGAACTCAGGTCACACTATATGATTGCATCCCTGTTGCCTTTGCTTCACAATCCCTTGGAGTGTTTTCAAGTAATTTATCAAAAGAGTTTAATTTAATGCAACTACTAATAAAATTAGCTTAAAAGGGTGGAATTCCAATACACATGATATACTGCTATTGAGAGCTGAAAACAACACATTTAGCTTTGAACTAACATTCGAGTTATCTTCATAATATTAAATGCGTCGAGTACTAGACAACAAGGCCTTTGGAAAAAACAAGTAGGAGGATACTAGTGGAGCCACACTCATGACTCGTACTCATGGATGTGTCCTTAACTAAATACAAGGATAAATGGATGTGCAACTCATTAAGTTTGCAGCTTATTATGGTAATTGCCTACAAGGTAGAATTATGGAGGAGATAAATGTCCTTTGTCTACTCAAGTGAAAATTATAGTTTGGGACTAACCACGGAGGCTCTTCTGACCTTTTTTATAATATTTTTGCTCTCTCCTTGACAAATTTTATTTTCTTTCACCTTTTCTTCCCCTGTAGTTGTGTTTTTCTTTTTTCACTTACAGTTCCATAGTTCTTTGCCCAAAATGCCATCTAAACCATATAGCAAGGTACAACTTTATTCCATGTATCTACTTAATGTATTGACACATATTTGTACAACCTGCTTATCAATAGCATGCAGCATGTCTAAACATAAAGAGGTTTTTATAATAAGAATGTTCTTGGCCATTTGCTATTTGTTAGGAAATCCAGCTACCAATTAAAGCAACTCTCTTACAATTCTTAGAACTGTTTGGAAGGTAATTCATAATTTGGTAGAGCTTATTCTTTTTATATATGGAGATTTGAACCCGACTTCTGGGTGTTAAAGTATCTACATGAACTGCCACAAAACACCCTTGTAAATATTTTTGTTTTGTCAGTTCTCAACCTTCCCGTGCTTGCAATCATTTGATACTTTAATCTGACTTCTAAGCAGCAGTCTATTGACATATTTCATTAGTAAAAGGAATGGGTAAGAGCAAAACTTAACCATTCATTTCCAGCTTACATGAAATGTACATTTGTTGTTTATATCTAGTGTGCTTACTCTACAATAATGGCATGTAGTTGTTAAGTTCAGTTACTGTAACTGAAGGTTTTGGTTCATGTTAGGTAGATTGGATGAGGCTCGAGAAATGTATAAGAAGCTCAGCTCACACCCAAATCGAGATGTGATGAAGAAAGCTAAACAATTACTTTTTGCTTTTGAGGTATGAAACAAATATTTTTTTCGTGTGTGTGTGTGTGTGTGTGAGAGAGAGAGCGAGCGAGCGAGAGAGAGAGAGAGAGAGAGAGAGAGTTATGGTGCTAATTTTTTTGAGTATGTTTTCCTCTCTACTATTCACAAACTAAAATGTATTGTATTTAAATCAATTTAGTGTTTTTAAATCCTTAAGGTCTTGAATGCATTGTGAAATCCAAAGTCAATTTCTTATTTAGCTAATAGAAGTGTTCAGAATTTAACAGCATTTATTGGATTTCAGGCCATGGAAAAGATGAAAATTTCAGGCTCTTACACTTTGGATACAAGTGGCTATAGAAAATATTTTGAAGCATTTACAGATGGATTCAACAATAATTATATTCCAACGGAAGAGGAAAAAGTAACAGATCAGATAACAGGACAATATGTGCTATATATTATCTTTCTTCTCTTGCCCATTGTTCTAGTGTTCGCAGCTGCTGCATATAAACGCCTATGAATCCCGTTTCATGTTTGGAAGCCAAAGAAATTCGCATGCAGCTTGACTGTCAAAATATTTGAAGGTAAAAATTGTGGGCAAAATTAATGGAATGAGAAAGGTTTTAAGGTGTGAGGATTGTGTTAGAATATATTACATTATTTGGTACATGCTAATGTACCACCTTGGGTACATCTTTAGATTAGGAGAGTGTCCTAGATTAGAGTGTGAGTATTTACTTTATGCAATGTAATAAATGCACAAGTATTATTAAAGTGTGCATGAAGATTTTGGTAATTTTGGTAATGTAAATGTGCATAATAGTCCATGTGCACATGAGTCCATAGAGTAGGAAGATGAAGAGTCTCTAGAAGAGTGAAGGCCAAGAGTGCTCCATATGAAGAGTCACATTCCATTATATATGTCTATGTGTGTGTGTGGACATATATTGTAGAATGAGAGTGTGTGGAAGTATGGATTATTCAATGGAGATACAATTTTTGTGAGCATTTGTTAATGGAAATTCTATGAGTTATTTCTGAAGTTATTTATGAGTTTTATATGTTTAGAATATTGCCATTATCATATATTTCATATTGCAACTTTATTTTAGATCTTGTGGTTATTTTATCTTAAGTACTTAGCTTCAAAAGCTAACAGTGGTATCAAAGCCACAACAAGGTTTTGTCTTGCACAGGTTTTTAAGTTGCAAAGGAGGATTCCATTGGTTAAGGAGAAACCAGTGAAGTTGAAGAAATTACCTCTGGAAAAGAAAACTAGAGAAGATAGTATTTTTCCACTATGTTGAAGGAAAACCAATGAAGATTGAAGATTTACCTATTCCAAGAGCAAATTCGGAATAGAAGGAAATTTACAGGTCTTGAAGATAGACCTTGACATTAATGAGATTAAGAGACCCAAGAAGGAGGTCCTATTGAAAAGTTTGATAGAGAGAAGAAGATTCCATATTACTATTTGGCTAGAGTCTTTCCACAGGGTTGAAGGAAAAACTCGTGAAGACTAGGACTCAACATAGATTTCTTTCCACTAGTTTTGAGAATAACTAGTGAAGTTTATTGTTTTTAGAATTCTAGAAATTTGAATGTATTTGGTTGCTATTGTCTAAGTTTTTGTTGCAAAAAATTAGTTCTCATAAGTTGAGAAGCTTCCTACAATAGATAGAGAAGAATTTCACCTTCGGTTGCTTAAAATTCTATGTGCTTTCCTCATGCAGGGATTAGTTTTGAGTTGCAACAAAAGAGTAGACATTGCAGATTAAGGAGGTCCAAGAAAGAGGCCAAGAGAAGCCTTATTGAAGAGTGAATATTGAAGATAGAGGAGGACTACGAAAAGGTCCTATTGCAGATTTGAGAAGCAGCAGAATTTGGAGATCCAAGAAAGAGATCTCATTGCAGAATTTCCATAGTTGGAAGATTGGAGAGACCAAGGAAAGGTCTCATTGAAGTTTTGAGGAAAATAATTGAGAAGCTGCTGAATTAGAAGACCCAAGAGAAGAGGTCTCAAGAGAATTTGGAGAAGAAGAAGGCTAGAAAAGCCCTATTGAAGAAGTTGAAGAAGTGGCCATTGGAGGAGATTTGAAGAAAGTTCATGATAGAATATTGCAAGTAGGAGAAGCTCCTGAAAAGAAGAATTTGGGACAATTATCACCATCCGACAACAAGCCCAAAAGAAAGAAGGATTTGGCAAGAAGTTTGTCAAATTTTGGAAAGGATTTTTGAAGATCTCAAGACATTCAGATTCTTGAGAAAGAGGCCAACTAAAGAGGCCAAATTTGAAGTCAGAATTGACAAGAAGATTGAAGGAGAAAGAAGAATTGAAGAGGCCATAGTTTTGAGAAGTTTGAGGACAGCCACGAAGATTTTGAAGGCTGATTTGCGAAGGAGAAGATTGCTGATTTTTGAGACAACAAATTGAAGAAGGCATAAAGCTGCAAATTGGAGAAGATTTGGGCAGATTTTGAAGTGCCTTGCAACAAACAATTGAAAGAAGGCTTGACAGCAAAAGAAGGCAGCAATTTGAAGGAGATAGAGGAGATTCTTGGACAGCAAGATATAGGAGGAGTAATCAGAATTTTGGAGCAGCAATTTGAGAGATTTGGGCTGCAAAATTAGGCAGCATTAGAAGAAGAAAAGAGAGCTGCGATTTGGAGAAATTCAAGGCATATTTGAGAGAGCTTTGAACAACAAAGCAAAGGAGGAATTGGCAACATTCAAAGCTGCAAATTATAGAGTTTTTGGACATCGAGCAAGCTGATATTTGGGCAGCAATTAGAGCTGCAAAATTGACAAGTTTGAGGCAGCAATTGAGTAGAAAGGAGAGCTGCAAAATTTACAAATTCGAGATAGCAAAAGGGTGAATCAAATCACCAAGGAGCTAGCTATGAAGGAGGCCAAAGAGGTTAGAAATATTGGTGCAATAAAAATATTTTTATCCAAGTATTAAAGCTGGTTTATTCTAAGTTTTTGTAAGCACCACATTTGAGTTTTTAAAGTAGCAAAAAGAAGACTTCAAAGTTGAAAAATATTGCATCATTGCTATCTTAGGATCTGCAAAATACAACAGCAAATAGAGGAGTTAAATATTGTTTGAAAAAGGAGTAATAAGGAGAAATAAAAAGAATAATGTATATGTTGTTTTATAATCCAAAGTAGTGCAGATTTTTATAAATATTATTGAAGGAAAGAGAAGACCAAATAGTGCAAAAAGTAAGACAAGGATTAAAGGTGTCTAAAGACACCAAAAGGGGTCAATAAAGTTGCAGGAAAATTTGGTGAAGAAGAGCCACCAAAGAAGTGGCAAAACCACCGAGCCAACGTAGAGGCACCACCATATTGAAGAGAAGCCACCACATTGAAGAAGAAGCCACCATTGGTTGAGAATGGAGTCGAGGAAGAGAGCCACCGGTGGAGAAGCACTAGCCACCATTTTAGTTGAAGCAAAGCCACCTACTATTGAAAGCTATAATGTCACGTCCATCGGAGAAGCCGAAGAGTTTTTTGGGACGTCAAAAGAGAAGCATTTTTCATGAGAAAGTGAAGAGTCATTTGAGGAAGTTACAACGTTGGCAAAGAATATTTTTGGTGAGCCAAATAGACTTCATACGAAGTCCAATAGTTTGTTGAAGGAGAAGCAATGAAGGGACATCCATAATTTGTGCCACTTGGAGGAGAGTCTAGTTGAAATGTTTGGGAGAAGTGAATCTGAGAAGACAAGGTATGTAATGTACCATTTGCAATGTGTAGGAGCTGAGAAGACACTTGGCATTATGAAAGGAGAAGCACCAATCACTCACAAGCGAATCTAAAATATTTGAAGATTGAGTGGTGAAGAGTTGGAGAATGAAGGGTCATAGTCTGAGCACCAAGCCATCACCGTAGAGGAGACAAACAAGTCCAACATGGTAGAATTTCGAACGTTACCAAGGAGGAAGGAGTTTGTAACATCCATCGCCAAGTGCTACGTATGGTAAAGAAGTTGAAGGGTGTTAGAGACACTTGTCACCCAGGAAAGGAAGCGCCAACCGCCTAGGAGCATTCAAACGTTCTAGAGGAGCTCCATAAAGTGCATGGGAGTTGAACTCCATAAGAGAGACATTTGTATAGCGAAATCTAAACGCGGCAAAAAGAGGAGTTAATGCGCTTGAGTTCGGTAGAGTTGAGAACGTTGGAGTTCATGTAGCAGAAGGGAGTTACTTTGAAGAGCAACACCATTTTAGGGCAAGTCAAACACCCTTGACCAAATATTGCGTGCCTATTTTGGAGGTAAGATTAAAATTAATTATTTGCTTAAAGGTTGGAGTTATAAGGTTCAAGATTGAATATTATTTTCTAAGGTTAAGATATAGATTAATTTAATTTCTGGAGAGATAAGGCTTTAAATCAAAATTGAATACCTTAGAAAGAAATTAACTATTTTTGGAAAGTTTTTGAGAAGTTATAAAGTTATTTTTGAAAAATTTCAAGAGTTATTTTTTCAAGTTTTGGAAAGCTTTGAAATTGAATTATAAAGTTTTGATATTTGCAAATATTGCTATTTTGGAGAAATAAGGTTTTCAACATCAAATTAGGAATACAAAACTTGCAAATATTTTTTTATAGAATTTCTAAATTTCTAAATTTGGAGTTATAAGGAATTCAACACCAACATAGGATTGGGAAATTTAGAAACCATATTAATGAGATTTGGGAGATAAAAGGTTGTCAACATTAAGATTAACAATTGAAAATTGTCCTTAGTCTATCATTCAAAACTAAGGAGAAATAAAGAGTAGAGAACTTGAAATTGCATCAAATAATTGTTTGATAAACTAAACTAGGGAGATATAAGGTAGTCTACAAGTGTAATCATGACAACAAATAAATTCTTTCTTTCAAAATCCCAACTACTCAAGGGTCCTAATTACACCTCATGGAAAAACAAAGTGAGATCAATATTGATAGTAGAAAAGCTTTGGGATATTGTTAAAGGAGAAAAATCTAAACCTATTGAAGATGCTAGGGAAATTCAAAAATATGAGGAAGATGAAGCAAAAGCACTCATGATAATAACATTTGCAATTACAGATGATATACAGCCATACATTAGTTCAGCAGTAACTTCTACAGAAGCTTGGAATACTTTAGCCAAGATATTTGAAGGAAAGAATAAAGCCACTATCTTGAATCTTCAAACCCAATTGCATTCTCTAAAAGTCAATAGTGGTGAAAGTATAGAGTTGTTTTTAAGAAAAGTGGCAGATATAAAAGGAAAATTATTAACCTTAGGAGAAAAGGTAGAAGACAAGTTTCTTGTTCAAGTAATTTTGAGAGCACTTCTAGAAAGCTACAAGCATCTAGTCACATCTTTACAAATTCTAAGTAAAGATACATCGTTTGATGAGTTAGTCAATATACTACAAGAGTATGAAGTGGAGAATTCAGTCAAAGATGAAATGATTAACAATGCCTTAGTTTCAAAATATAATCCACAAGGAAATGTTGCTTCATTTTCAAAGAAAAAAACAAAATGGAATGATAGATATTGTCAAGTTTGCAGAAAAGAAGACATAGTACAAATTATTGTAGATTCTGTAGACAGGGGTGAAGACATAGTACAAATTATTGTAGATTCTCAGAGACAGGGTGAGTACATTCCCGATACAGGTGATGACAGTTAGTATCAGGGTTAGGCAAGGTAACAAATGGTCTAATTGATAGGCTAACTCTGGCTATCAAGGGTCCAGACGTTGGATAGACAGGTGCAGACGTCTGGGACTATGTCAGACGTCTGGTCTAGACGTCTGGGAGCCAGACGTCAAGTTATGGCTGGACGTCGGGTGAAGGGGCTGACGGCTAGCCGTCTGGTAGTGACCAGACGTCCGGCTAGACGTCAGGCCTCAGCGAACGCTCAACCGCCATAACCGCTTCTGCTCCAGCACCTGTTCGTCAATACGCAACAACAAACCTGCAACAATAATTCACCAGTCAAAACCTGCAACATAGCCATTAATGCTTCAAACCTGCAACAACTCCATTAATGGCAGCAACCTGTAACTCAACTCAACACTCAATGCATACACAGAATATGGATCAGAATAACAGTATTTGTATTATGCTTCAATCACGATTACAACATACAATGGTGATCTCAGACAAAGTCTGTGCTCTCTCTGTCTGTCTCTGATTATCTACAAATGTTTGAAAAGGGGGTATTTATAGGGCTGGAAGTTGGTTATCCCAACCAACTTCCCCCAACTTCCCCAACCACTTCTACAACCGAATCTGCTAACTAATTGCTAATTAGACGTCTAACTCTGCTAACTAGCCGTCAGGCCACTAGCCCAGACGTCTGGCTGTCAGACCAGACGTCTGGCGGCCAGTCCAGACGTCTGACGGCCAGACCAGACGTCTGACAAAACTGGACGTCTGGTGACTGGCAACACTGGACGTCTGACTTACAGACTGGACGTCTGATGCCAACACTTAGACAAAATTGCTCAATTACATTCAAAATTGTTGGAGGATGTGCCAGTCAGTCCTAGGGCTTAGAACTGTTGTCTACATCTATCCTCCCCTTCGAAGAAGTCGATGTCCTCAGCGACCTTCTCCGCTCCGTTGCTGAAGTTCCAGCCTCGGTTTGTTGTACTTCTGTTGGTGTAGCAGCCTGCTGTGATTGTTCATAGTCCTGAAGCCTTTGACGATATTGGTCCCGTTCCTCCTTGAGTCTTTTGGCATAGTTATAATATTTTGCCCATTCAACTTCAAAGGTATTTGCTCGCTCTTCGCTCTTCTTCAGGTTCGTCGCAGTTCTGCTTCTCGGCCGCGGAACATATCCTTCAACAATTCCTCCGAAAGAGAAGTTGTTGGTGCACCTGTTTGCTGTTTTGCCCTCCGCAGTTCTTCCTCCAAAGCTGCATTTCTGTTCAGCAGTTCTTTTTCTTGAGCCCAAGTGCGCTCCTGCTGGCTTCTACTGACTGCAAATGCGGCTGCCTGCTTAACCAACAGTTCTTTTTGGTTCTTGAGTTGGTCTATCTCTTTTGCTGTTGCTTGCAATTTCAGATTCCTGTCTACCAACTCAGTTTGTAAACTTGCATTGACCTCCTTCATCCCTTCGTGAACTTTTTCCATGCGTTCCATGCCCTCAGCTAAGAGTTTATCCTTTTCCAACAGAGCCTGTGTAACTTCTTGCTCCATGATGTCCTTAGCTGTACTAATGTGTTTGATTCCCTCACCCAGCCACTGCAACAAGTGTGCGAGGAAATTCAACTGTGTATACATTGGCAATAGTTCTGGCACCACTTCCACCTGTGTGCCGTGCTCCGTAACCCGTGGTGGATTCTTGCCTTGGCCGCAAACATAAATCTGTTCAGTCTCACAATAAAGACTTGGTGTTCTGTCTGGTAATTCGGCTATATCTTCCATTGTTTGCACTCGGCCTGTAGGTAGTGACCAGGGTTGCCTTGCGTAAATTTTGGAAATATCTCTTCGCCAAGGTCCCTGAACTGCCCACTGAACCAATCGGTCAAGTTCTTCTTCCACCATGCCTTGCCATTTCTTCCATTGGCCCATACAGGCGCTGCTGAATTGTAAACTCGGACTTGCATCACTTGTGCCAATTTCTCGAAACAACGTGCTGCGTTCTCATCCATTTCATCTGAGGGATCCATAAAATTCGGTAACTTAAGGAGAATCTCCTGGGACCAAGCATCGATCTGTTCGGTCTCCTGTGCCTTTGCTTTGCCTTTATCTTGCTGGCGAACAGATGGGCTTCCTGTAGCCTGTCCCACGGTTCCACTATCCTCTTCGTCCTGTTCTTCGTTTTTCTCTAGGTCTACCCATTCCGGTGACTGTTCTTTTCCATCCTTAGTGCTACCTATACCCGGAATCTCTGTTGGTGTTTCCTTTGTGGGCTCTTTTGTTCCTTTCTCCCACTGTTCTGTAACTGCTGGCTGAAGTTCCACTCCAGAACTACTACTTATTCCTGCAGCTTTCCTGGCTGCTGCTATCTTTTCCGCTGTAGCGAACATCTCCTCAATGGAAAATGTGCTCAACGTATCTGCCAATGTTGTCGGTCTTGCCACTGGTTTCTCAGATACATCAAGTGAACCCATACGCACTATGTGCTCTTCTGCAGCAATCCTCTCCTTTGTTCCTACTGGATTAGCTGAACTTGTTCCAGCTGCCGGATCCTGCCTTGTAGCTGCTGTGGAAAACTCAGGTTCTTCTGTTGGCTGTAGTTCCCGAGTACGAGCTACTTCCAGATTCTTTGCTATCTTCCGTAATGCTTCCTGCGAGAGATTCTGTGGAGGCACATCGAATCGCCCCTTCTTCTTTTGTCTGGGTTCATCTGGAGATTGAGCCTGTTTTTGTTTCTGTACCTCCGACTCCCGAGTCTGTGTGGCTCCCTTATCCTCCCCTTCTAACGCGGCCACCAGCTTCTCCTGACGCGGTTTGTGGGAAGTCTGCTTTACCCTTGCCTTCTTTGCTGGCGTCTTCCTAGTTGGCGATTCTATCCACCTACAGATGGATGGTGCTTCTGGTGGCACGTCCCTATAAGCCTTAAAGTCTGGGATAGAAATTTCTGCTCTTGCTGCCGCATCTATAATCAGTCCAATTGCATGGAACGTCATCGAGAAATTCTTTGTTGTTCTTAGCAGAAATGTCTGTATCCGGTTGGACAGATATGTTGCCCAATCATACTGTTCTCCCCGTTCTACTCCTTGTAGATACGGAATCAGCCAAATTGGCAGATCTGAACTTCGCTGCTCTCCCGACAGCCTAGACATGATCACGTTCATTATCACTTCATATCCTTCATTCCGGAGTTGTGGCTGCTTGACTCCTCTTCCGCCGTGAACGCTGAGCATCTTCTCTACTTCTTCCTTTGTGAGATTTGTCACACTCATAATCAGCTCTGTCGTCTTCTTCGGATCCCTTTCGTTCAACACTGGTTGTCCTCTCAAAGGAAGCCCGAACGTTTGCTGGAAAGCTTCGGGAGTAAATTCAATTTCTAGTGCTGTACCCTCTATCTCCACCAAACTGTCGTGCCTTCTCTCATCATAGGTCTCCAAAGATCCGCACTAGATACTCCTTAAAGATCTCCTGGTCAAAGTGAGGAGCCTGCAAAATAAAATGTACCCCCGCTTCCTTAATCTTGGATTTCACCGGATGATCCCTTGGTACATCTGCCCACCATTGCCGACAAAATTCTCCTGTCTGACAGACCCAAGTCATCTCCTCTACTGGAATTGGTGCTTTTCCACTTGGGTGGATCTCCTTCCCTCGGCGGGTTGCCATTTCCGGTACTTCTCTTCTCCCCCTCGACTGTCCAGCTTCCGTATTTTTCAGCTGACTTCTCATTGCAACCTCTTGCTGGTGCCGTAACCGCTTGGCTACCATTGATTCCGGTTCAGGTTCACTCCAGGCAGAAGTCTTTCCGCCTTTATGCTGTGATGACCTCATATTCCCCTTGGATGGCCCTAGGCGTCAGGTATCCGAGCTGTTTGGTTCAGCAACCGTCGAATGCTATGCCCGTCTCTTCCTCGCAGACGTCTGGCTCGATAGCCGTCTGCCCTGTCCACCGTCAAGTCTAGTCGGACGTCCGGTACAGCTCCAGCCTAGCGTCCAGATCGCTAGACGTCTGACATGCCGTCCGCCGTGGCTAGACGTCTGGTGCAGCCGTCGGCAGGCTAGACGTCTGGTGTAGCCGTCGGGTAGTCTAGCCGTCAGGCTGGCTAGACGTCTGGTGCAGCCGTCTGCTCCTCTTTCTACTCCACCTGCCGTCAACCGTCAACTAGCCGCCGTCCGTTGCCCTAGCCGTCTGCAACACTGTCTGCAACTCTTGCTTCCCCTGCCGCGCACTCTGCTTCTTCTCGTCCACCTCCTTGCTACTTGAGAGCGATGTGAGAAGAATGAGGCTTCTCCTCCTTATATAGTTTTTCTCCCAACCGCTCCAACTACCTGGTTGCATGCATGCGCGACACGTCGGCCTTCCTAGACGTCTAGGTGTCCTTATTCCGTCTTCTTCCCTATTTCGTCTTTTTCCCTATTTCGTCTTTTTCCTGCTTTTTGACTTTTTATGTTGACTTTTGAATTTTTATAATTTTTATTTTTTTTATTTTTTTCAAAATTGTCTTCGACGTCTATAACTTAACGTCGACGGGTGAACCGCATGGTCAAGCCAATGCGCAGTTCCCATGCATCTGAGGTCGAATTCTGCTGATGACGACTATTTTCTCCGAAATTACTAAAGTCGTCATCACTATCATTGTTTATCTCTTCCGTCGCCTGTCGTCTTCGGCGATTGTTTCGTCTTGGGGAAGTTCCCGAGTGTGACTGTGGCTGTTGTCTTATTCTTTCTCGCGGTATAATGCGCCAGTCTTGTTCTTCTGTTTCTTCCGTCTGCTGTCTTCTTGCTGGCTCTGGGACTGATTCCTACTATCCCATCGTCTGGCATTATTATTGACTTGTTCATTTCTCGGGCTAATCTGTTCCCATCGTTCTTCGGCCATCCGATCTTCTTCCCCATCTGGACTGATAATATTATCCCGGGCTTCTGCTACTCCCTCCTGGTGGTTGCTAGTCTAGTTTGGTCGTTCGGGATAATCAGGCACCAATTGGAATTTGTTCAGTCCTTCCATCATTATGTCGGAGTATTATACAGTCATCCAAATAAGTATATATTATTCTCCCATTTTCTTGCTGATCAATTTCCGCCTGCCGGGTCAGTTGCTGCCCTTGGTGTTCTCCATTCTCATGGGGTCGTCTAGATCTCCGACCTCGTCCTCGACCTCGATCATTACCTCGCAACTGCCCGTGCTTGATTCCTTTGCTCTAGATTGGGATTACGGTCCCAATCTCTCCTTCCGCGGACCTGGTTACCGCGTCCTCGGCCTCTATCCGATCGAATCTCCCTAATGTTGGGCTGCCGTACTCCCAACTGCCCGAGATTCGGTCGGTCCCTCAGTTGTTCCTGACGACGTCTCCGGTTCCTACGAGCTCACTGAGATGGACCTCTCGGTCTATTCTCAGGAGCACGAAGTGATGGGTTGACTTGGACTAAGTTCTCAGATGGGCCTCGCGGTCCAAACTGAGAACCAGTCGACCTATTGGTAGCGAGAGGGGAATTTCTTCCTCTCAAGCTACCGGGACGGAGGTCAACCACGCTCCTCCCTTGGTCAGGTACTCTGGGTTCCTTGCGGTCTCCCGAAGGTACCTAAATTATCTCTGCTACGGGTCTCGTTTATAGGTTGTGATCTTGGCTCAGGTGTTAGTTGTTGCAAGATCCTCAGTCTCCTATCGGCTCTCATCAGTCTTCGTCTCCATCTGCTTTGCTCAAATTGTCGTTGCATGGTACAATGAGCCAAATTCTCCCGGTACTCTTCTGAAAATACTGAGTCGGTACTTGAGTCATTTCCATCTCCTACCGTATTGAGTGGCCAGACTCAAGTTTCTTGAACCCTCTGCTACAATCTCCGTACTTCTCTTCTATGTTGTCGCAAATCTAGTGCAGCCATCCGATACCTAGCTACCTCTTCCCGTTCAGTTGGGCGTCTCATGGCTCCAACATAAGGTGTTCTCCATGCACGAGTCGGTGGTATTTCGGGTATGCCATCCCCATTCAATCCTCCATTGTATTCATCTTGTGAACTTAGTGAAGTATCGTCTTCAATTATCTGCGCAGTTTCCAGGGATCTGACACCCGCTTGCAACTGGGATATCTGGGTCCCGCGGTAGATTATCGTTGCTGCTGGAGTCTTCCAACCACCCTCCAGTTCTTGCTTTTTCAGGTACCATTTCTATATCCTTCCATATTATTGCTGCCACTTCCCCCTACTTATGTGATATTTAGCAGTCGAGCTTTGTCCTGCTTCCCATCTCCTGGGTCTTTCTGGAGAATCTCTTGTTTCCTGAAAGTTTGCTACTTCTCTACTTGAGGATTCTTCTGGATTTAACACAATTTTTAGCGAGGTTGAAGAAGAACTCCTAGAAAGTGCAGCAGTTACTTTTGCTTTTCCCCGTCTATGTTCCCTTGGACTTGTCACGGCTTCCTGTTCTTCTTCCAAGGAGAATAAACTGCTTTCCGAAGAGTTCCCCGTTGCACTGTTTCTCGGTTCCCCTTGATTCAGCTCTGCCCACTTTGCTAGGCGAGCTTCATGCCTTTCATTTACCCCGTGCATGGTTGTGTCCAACTCCCGGATCACCCGTTCCCGTAGCCGATTGTTGTACTATCTCATAGTTTCATATTCCTCTTGCAGTCGATGTGTTTCCATTCTCATTCGCCGCATCAATCTAACTCTGTCTTCTTCATCTTCTTCCGTAACCTCCTCGTTGAGCGACCTCCGTCATGACTTGGAGTCGGTCCCCTTCGCCGTTACTTGAGAGTTCCATTGATTGCTCTTCCGCACTCCCAAACAACCAATCTAGGTTATGCGTTTCCTCCCCTCGAACAACGCTACCCCGCTCGTTATTTCCGGAAGGTTGTGTGCCCGAATCTTCTTCTTCTGTTTCGGAAGTTCCCATTTGTTCCGAGTTAATCATGTTGACTTCCGCACGTGGCTTGTATACCTTCAACTTGGAACCATTGATTACCTCGGGGCATAATGTTCCATCCAATTTCCTTAGTCTAATTGCCCCGTTTTCTAGTATTTCATCCACTTGGAAGGGTCCAAGCCATGTGGTTTTTAATTTCCTCGGCTTGAGTTCTCTCTTACCGTTGTATTTTAGAACTAGTCCACCAACCTTCAAGTCCATCTTCCGAAGGTGTTTATCATGCCGTAACTTCCTTCTCTTCTCGCGCTACCTCCGTTGCCCATTGAGCCATCACCCGTTTCTCATCTAATTGTACCAAGGCCGTCGCCTCTCCCCGGACGCTTTCTTCTTCACTCAACCGGTTGTCGACTGCTACGCTCAAACTTGGTATAAGGAATTAAACTGGTACCACTGCTTCAGTTGAAAAGGTGTGTTATTTGTGGTTGGCTTAAAAGTTGTTCTATATGCCCATAGAACCGCTGGTAGTCTTTCCTCCCAGTCGGCTCCCTCTACTCCACATGTCTTGTACATGATGGACACCAGGACCTTATTCGTCGCCTCCGCCTGCCCGTTTGCTCTCGGGTAGTACGGACTTGATAGTGAGTGGAAGATCCTGAACTCCTCCGTTAGATTCTTTATAATTGCATTCACAAAATGGCCGCCTCTATCACTTGTCACCTGTAGAGGTATCCCAAACCTTGTAATTACTTGTTCGTACAAAAAGCGAGTCGTGCTTCTTGCCGAGTTGTCTGGTAAAGCCCTTGCTTCGACCCATTTTGTGAGGTACTCCGTTGCAACTACGATGTATCGACATCTCCTCCTTCGACTTGTCTTTAGAGGACCTACAAAGTCCAGCCCCCATCTTTCGAACAATTCTTGAGGCTGCGACGAATGTAGTGGCATGAAGTCTCTTTTCAACGGTTTCCTTGTTCTTTGGCACGTATCACATGCTGTCACAAATCGTTTAGCATCGTGAAAGAGGGTGGGCCACCACACACCTGCCAACAACACTTTCCTTGTCGTCGCATCCGGTCCCATGTGTCCTCCCCGCCCCTCGTGTGTCTCCCTCGTGGTCTCGTTGTACTTCATCTTCCATTATACATCGTCGAAGTATCCGATCCTCCCCCATCTTATATAGCAATCCTGCAATCAAGGTGAAGGGTGCTGACTTTGTAATTACCTTCCGTTGTTCCGCTGTCGTCAACTCCTCTGGCAACTTCCCCGTCGACAGATATTCCCCGATATGCTTATACCACCCATGTATAGCATTAATCATGAACAGTTGTGCATCGGGAAATTCATCCGGTATTCCTCCCTCTGCAGGTTCGCCCGAGCGAATCCTTGACAACTCGATCCGCTATTACGTGTTTCTTCCCCGGCCTTACTACCACTCTAAACACGAATTCCTCGCAGAGTGACGAGCCATCGACTTACTCGTCCATAGATCGTTGGTTTATTGATCAAGTATAACAGAGCCCTGGTGATCTACGTAGAAAGCAAAAGGGTTCGCCAATAAATAGTGTCTGAACTTCTGTACCGAGTACACCATTCCCAATGCTTCTCGCTCTGTTGTACTATAATTCTTTTCGGCTCTTGACAATAGCCTACTTGCAAAGTATATGGGCTGATCCAATCCAAATTGGCCTTCCTATGCTAATGTGCATCCAATCGCAAAGTTTGAGGCATCCACATGGACATGGAATTCTCTCTCCCGCTTAGGGTAAACCAGGATAGGTGCTTTTACCAGGTGTTCCTTCAATCCTTCAAACGCCACCTGGTGTTCCTCTCGTCCATCCGAATGGGGCATTCTTCCGTGTAAGTGCGTCTAGTGGGTGAGACGTCAATGCATAATTTCGGATAAACCTCCCGTAGTATCCGACGGTTCCCATAAAAGTTTTAACTGAGCTCACGTCTTGTGGCTCCTCCATTAGTAACACTACCCGTATCTTGTCCGGGTCGGGTTTTAATCCTTCTTGCAGACTATGTGTCCTAACAGCTTCCCGTATGGCACCAACAGACACATTTATTTGGGTTAAGTGCGATTCGCGCCTTCCCGCATAAACCCATGCATTCTTCCGTAGCTTTTAGATGTTCTTGCATCTTCCCATACAACGACCAATCATCTAAAAAAGCTTTAAAATTCCCTCGTGGACATTTTATCAAAGATATATAAGATGATCCTTTGAAAAGTAGCGGGTGCATTGCATAGGCCAAATGGCATACGATTGTATGCATATATTCCATTCTCCACCACAAAAGTAGTCTTCAACTTGTCTTCTTCTGCTATGCTGATCTGATTGTACCCCGAGAATCCATCCAAAAATGAATAGATCTCGTGGCCAGCTACTTCTTCGAGTATGGAGTCCGTGAATGGGATTGGGAAGGGATCTTTTATAGTTACGGCATTCAAACTTCTAAAATCCACACATATTCGGATTTTATCTACTTCTCGTTTTAGAGTGATCACGATTGGTGAAACCCACTCGCTTGTCGTAACCTTGAATATAATGCCTGTATCTAGCATCTTCTCGATTTCGGCATTCACCTTTGCTGCATATTTGGGATTCATCCTGTAAGGACGCCTTCTGACTGGTTGTGCGCCCTCTATCAGAGAAATCTTGTGTACGCAAAGCTCGGGTGGTACTCCCTTCAAGTCTCTATACGTCCAAGCAAAAACATCCTTGTAGTCCATAAAAATCTTAATTGCTGCTGCTTTGAGGACCGGATCCCAATCATCTCCACATTTGATCATCTTCTCTTCACCTTCCTCTCCCAAGTTTACCCCGAATCATCTTCGGGCCTTCATATTTTATTGATTCAGTGCTCATCTGCTGCTTTTAGTGTCGCGATGGGGTGGGCTGGTTTCTCCTCGATGACTGCTTCCCCCATCGTGAATTCTGCAAAATTCTTGGGAAATGTCCACTTCTCCCGGTCTTTGTCCTTATCCGCTGCTGTCATTCTTTTGTTACTAATTTCTTTTCTAGGTTCTTGCGCCTCATCCCTTTTGGTCTCTGTTTTTGCTTCTATGCACAGACATTGGGGAGGGAATACTTCGTAATCTTCCATCTGCCAGTGTAGTAGACCCTTGTCTTGGTCATAGTCGTCCTCCGTGCAGTTATCAAGTTCCAACACTCCTTCCTCGTCGGGTTCATATCCCGCCTCACCATCTGATGAAGAGGACCCCGAATCATCTGAAGTTGCTATATCCTGACTCACCGTATGATTCTTCAGATTAATAATATACTTGTGTTGCCCTTGTTTGAAAGATAATCTTTCCTTCTCCCAATTATGGTTAACTTTGGCTGCTCTCAGCCATCCTCGTCCTAGAAGTGCATCGTATGCGGACTTCTGCATAGCAATAATGACAAAATCTACCACAAAGTCTTGATCTGCTATGCGTATCTTCTGGTTCATTAAAACGCCCAATGTCTCGATGCCATACCGATCAGCTCCATATAGCTTAAAGGTTGGAGATCGTAAGGCGGGTTGCCCAATTATCCGCCAAGTCTTTTCTGGCATTACGTTCACACTCGATCCTCCGTCCACAATTACCTGAGTCACCTTATGGTTCAAAACTTCTATTTGGACGATAGCTGGCTTCTTCCCTGCTTCAATCATCGGGATTGTTGGATCGATGAACCGGTCATGCTTGATATTTGCTACCCGTCGAGGTTCATCCTTCTTCTTGATGACTTCTCCGATTGTAGCATACAACTCCGGTACGATGCTAAACAAGTTGGCGACTTTCATTTCCACCTTCGTGTTTAGTACCTCCGTTACCAAGCCTTCCATTGTTGCCTTCTGCACGATCTCCGATCGTTGCAACACTTTCTCCGAATTAGTTGATCTCCTTTTTCCTTGGCTAATTCTGTATTTATCATCTCTTGGGCTTCCTGCCATCGTGCCTTCTCCTTGGCAGGGTTCGGGTATTCCTCCCTCTTCCTCGGCCTCGTGCCCTTGTTACAGCCCAGGACTTCATTCTTTGGTTCCTCCACCTCTCCTATGCCAATCAGGTTTATATTCTGTGTCCCACTGGTACTGGCCTTGTTCGGGCAATTGGCTTCCGCGTGGTTGCCTGGACCGCACCATTTGCACATCTGCGTGGTATTATTTCCACGATTGTTGTTTCCTGCATTTTGTGTCTTGGGGCAACTCTTTGCGAAATGGCCCCATTCTTGACAGCTTCGACATTGAATAACCGGTCGGCCCTCGCCGTCATATTGCAATCGGCTCGGCCTCCTTGTCTTCCTCCTCGCTCGTTATTCCCGTATCCTCCGCTTGTTGCAGCTTGTCCATTCCTTCCTGGGTTTGGCTGTTCTTCTTGTTGAATGGCCAAAGTTTGATGTCGTTTGTTCTTAAGATTGAATGGACACTCGACCACTGGATGACCTGCAATTTCACATATGTTACAGTAAGCTTTCTTCGGACAGTCAATATTGGAATGCCCTTCCTTCTTGCAATCCGAGCACCAAATTTCCTTCCGGTCTTTTCGATTTTCATTTTTGGCTTCTTTCAGTATCTTCTCCATTTCTTTCCGAAAGGTGTGGATCGTGCTCTCACCTTGTCTTCATCATCACTATCCGATTCTTCGGTATGTTTTAAGTGACCTCCAATTCCGGCGGTTGTCTGCTTCCCTTCACTTTCGAAGTTCTTCGCTTTCTCCAGTGCTTCTTCATATGTTGAGGATGGTACTGCCTTCATCTTCTTCCTCCATCTTGGAAGTAGTCCATCCATAAACCACCGCTTAATCATACCGTCGACGGTGTCATTTCCATTTTGTCCGTCAGTTGTTTCAGCCTTCTATTGAAGCTCTTAACATCTTCATTTGTTCTCTGCTTCGTGCAGCAAATTTCTGTGATTATGTCAGTGTCATCCCGCATTGGTCGGAATTCTTCTATGAATGCGTTCTTCAGGTCTTCCCATTGTGCAAATGCTTGTCTACTCTGTCTTTTCAAGTACCAGTCTATCGCCATGCCTCGCAATGTTGCTGGAAACAATTGCAACCATTGTGTGTCTTGATTCACCCCATTCGCTCCCCAAATGGTAGTGCAAGTTCCCACATGTCGGGCTGGGTCTTCTTTCCCTTCACCTGAGAAAGGTGGGCATTTTTGCTGTATAGTTCTATTAGCCTGATTTCCTTCCATGGTATTCTAGTATACAGTGCATCGTTGTGTGTTGAGTTCTTTGCGGTTGTCTCGTCAACCGTTGGTGGTGCAAAATTTTCCCCAAATAGCCTTGTCTGCGTTCCCCCCTTCGTCTCTCTTTGCGACCTTCTTCGCGAATATACCAAACGTGGCTCCGGTCTTCCTCCCCACGAACCTCCGTGGTGATGCCTTGATACCATGTTCTTTCCTACAGTATCCTCTGGCCACTCCTCTCCCATCGGTTGGGGTGTTACCGTCCAATCGTCAACTATGGGTGCTCTTTCTCGCTATTTGTTCTTCCTCGTTTTCTGCAGTCACCAACAAGGTTTCTATGTGTGCATTTTCATCGTCTTCAGCGTTCCATACTTGTTCTATCTCTCGGGTGAGACACCTCTCGGGGCCTCGTTTGCTCGTAGGTTCGCCATCCGTGCGCTTCGTCTTACCCCTTTGCTTTGTTCCCTAAAATCATTCATGCACCTAACTCCCTCAATCACTTTGCCTAGACTCTCCGGGTTTTTTGATTAGGCAACGACGCCAAATGTAGACAGGGGTGAGTACATTCCCGATACAGGTGATGACAGTTAGTATCAGGGTTAGGCAAGGTAACAAATGGTCTAATTGATAGGCTAACTCTGGCTATCAAGGGTCCAGACGTTGGATAGACAGGTGCAGACGTCTGGGACTATGTCAGACGTCTGGTCTAGACGTCTGGGAGCCAGACGTCAGGTTATGGCTGGACGTCGGGTGAAGGGGCTGACGGCTAGCCGTCTGGTAGTGACCAGACGTCCGGCTAGACGTCAGGCCTCGCCGAACGCTCAACCGCCATAACCGCTTCTGCTCCAAAGACTCGTTCGTCAATACGCAACAACAAACCCGCAACAATAATTCACCAGTTGAAAACTCGCAACATAGCCATTAATGCTTCAAACCCGCAACAACTCCATTAATGGCAGCAACCTGTAACTCAACTCAACACTCAATGCATACACATAATATGGATCAGAATAACAATATTTGTATTATGCTTCAATCACGATTACAGCATACAATGGTGATCTCAGACAAAGTCTGTGCTTTCTCTCGTCTGCTCTCGATTATCTACAAATGTTTGAAAAGGGGGTATTTATAGGCTGGAAGTTGGTTATCCCAACCAACTTCCCCCAACTTCCCCAACCACTTCTACAACCGAATCTGCTAACTAATTGCTAATTAGACGTCTAACTGGCGCTAACTAGCCGTCATGCCACTAGCCCAGACGTCTGGCTATCAGACTAGACGTTCAGCGGCCAGTCCGTGGACGTCTGACAAAACTGGACGTCTGGTGACTGGCAACACTGGACGTCTGACTTACAGACTGGACGTCTGATGCCAACACTTAGACAAAATTGCTCAATTACATTCAAAATTGTTGGAGGATGTGCCAATCAGTCCTAGGGCTTAGAACTGCTGTATATAGATTCAATCCAAGAAATCAGTATCAAGGGAATCAAACAAATTCAAGAAGCCAATAAAATAGGTTATTTCAACCAAGACAATATCAGAATCAATATAGACCACATCAGCAACAATTTCAGCATCAGTACAATCAACCTCAGCTACAATTTAGAGAAAGAAATCAAAAGGGACACTTAGCTCAAGAGATTCAGGAAATCCAAGAACTAGAAGAAACTACAGAAGAACATGAAGTTAAAGCACTTTCAAAAAATATAGTATTTTATGAAGATACTAATCATTTACTTGATCAAGATACAAACAAGGAGCAGAATGAAGAAAGTAGAAAAGAAGAGCACAAGTTCCAGAACAAGGACAAAGATCTTATTGAAGACTAAAGTCTTCAATAACCAAATAATGTAATACAAGGGGGTGTTGGAATATATTACATTATTTGGTACATGCTAATGTACCACCTTGGGTACATCCTTAGATTAGGAGAGTATCCTAGATTAGAGTGTGAGTATTTACTTTATGCAATGTAATAAATGCACAAATATTATTAAAGTGTGCAAAGTATTTTGGTAATGTAATGTACATAATAGTCCATGTGCACATGAGTCCATAGAGTAGGAAGATGAAGAGTCTCTAGAAGAGTGAAGGCCAAGAGTGTTCCATATGAAGAGTCACATTCCATTAAATATGTCTATGTGTGTGTGTGGGATATATTGTAGAATGAGAGTGTGTGGAAGTATGGATTATTCAATGGAGATACAATTTTCATGAGCATTTGTTAATGGCAATTCTATGAGTTATTTCTGAAGTTATTTATGAGTTTTATATGTTTAGAATATTGCCATTATCATATATTTCATATTGCAACTTTATTTTAGATCTTGTGGTTATTTTATCTTAAGTACGTAGCTTCAAAAGCTAACAGATTTTCTCCATATTTCCAATTAATAATGACAGTGGTTGTTGTGCATAATAAAATGTGATTCAACCAGTCACAATCTTAATTAATATTTCAAATTTCAGAAAGTTTCAAGTCCAATTCAAGAAATTGTATTTGATTGTTTTCCATTAAGTGCATGCAACTGCACCATACAAGCACAAAGAAAAATAGTATGATTTGCACTTTCTTTGGCTTTGGCTGCTGAGATTGATGAATCTATCCTGTGCTTCATCAAATGTCAAGAAACTGGAGTTGATTACTGAATGAATGATTTTGTATGGGGCTTAAATTATCAAGTGCTTCAAGCCACAATTCTGTGTTAGCTCTTTGATTGATGACATTCTACATACTTGATTTTCCATTTGTGCGTTGAGAAAATTATGAAATTTGTTTTAATATAAAGATCACAAAAGAACCAAGGTATTTGACTCTTCTGAGTTTCACACTTACTCAATCATCTGACTAACTGTAATTAAAAGTTCTATATGGATCCTCTGTTTACGATGTGGTTGTGAAGGAAAATAGTATTCAAGTAATAATTTCATAGCAGACTTAGTATCTGTAATTAAAAGTTCTATATGGATCCTCTGTTTACGAAAGGAAAATAGTATTCAAGTAATAATTTCATAGCAGACTTAGTATCGATAGTGCAGTGCCCCTTTTCAGTTAAAATTTCAGTATTGAATTAAAGGAAAATTTTCTACAGTTCCAGAGGAGAGAACCAATCATTCAATGCCAATAAAAACAGTGGGATTATAATTGTAATGGATCACCCAGGTGTTGTAGGTGAGTTGGAGAGGAGAGGGCAATCCTCCAAGGGAGGTCCCAGGTTCGAATCTCCACCCTACCAAAAAGTTGAATTGGGTACCCAAAATCCAATTGATAATGTTGGTGCGGGCAGGGTCGGGCCCGACTCCCGGGTGACTTTGACGGTGTAGAACCCCCTGGTCGTGGTCTCTCAGACCAAGGCGGCCCCGTAAGGGGTTTTTTGCTTAAAAAAAAATAATAATAATTGTAATGGATCAAAATATCTGGATTTGATCCAACATCTTTACACTATTTATTATCAACCTTAAGTGTTTTTTTTTTCTTTTAATTCTCCCAAAGATACAAGTGGGTCTCTTTGCTATTGCAGCTTTTAAAGAGTGGATCCACTAGGAACCAATGTTTAAAAATTATTTGTGGATACTTGGGCCCAATCTTGTGGACCCCATTTGACATTTTTGGCATTACATGCAAACTAATAATACCACATACATGCAACAAGGAGATTTTTGTGGGACTTAATTATCAATAGAATATGGTGGATAGAACAGATCATGGTTAATGAAGTCTTCTACATAGCTTTCTGACTCTGTTCATGGCTAAGATAGCACTTCAACTGCTCTTGGAGAATGGTAAAATCAGTACTCTCTTGCTGGGGATTTGAACTTAAGGAGAACTATTCAAGGAAATAATGGTAATCAACAGTGCCTAGAAGGAAATGATATAAATCAAGGGTTGGTTGAAAATATTTTTATCTCAAAGTTTGGGGTCAATGAAAATATTAAATATACAGCTTGAATAAGCAAGGTGTTGCCTTTTTTGGGTAAATCCCATGGAGGTTTTTCAGAAAGTCCATTTTGCCAACTTATACCTTGATGGGCTTGTATTTACTTAGGGCAGATGGTCAAATGGTCAAGCATGTGCAAGGAGAGGATGTTGTAGGTGATCATTCAGAAACAACTGGCATGGGATTAGTTCATGACAACTTTTTGTCGGATATGATTTTTTGGCCCTTAAGAATATGAAGCAACAATGCACCAATGCATTCTAAAGAGAATTTTTCCAAGCTAGGTTGTTGGTGGACATGTTACATGCAGCACAACAGCTTGGTATTTCACACAATAAAAGGTACAAAAACTAACACAAAGCAATGCAACATTAACAAGAACAACCCATATGTACTAAAGTATAGATCGCATAAAGAGAATTCATATTACCAGAAGTGTACAATAAAATCTATGTAACTGGAATATTGCATTAGCACAACATCCACACAACAATATGTGCTTAACAATATGGTACAATGCACTACTAAATGAGGAAGTACGTGTTGTATATATACAATCGAGTGAAGAAATGTAATTGTGTAACGACTTAACTAGCTGCTTGGACTCGTACATGCAAAACAAAAATTAACCTTGTACTTGTTGGTTACAAATCTGCCATTAGGAAAGGATTTGGTATAATGCACCCCAGATTCTCCCACCAGATTGAAAGGCCAGAAGGAAGGGATGCCTTTCGTGCCAGTCTCCGGAGAAGGCCGACTTCCTATGGGTTTTTTAGTGTTTTAGCTGAGAGTACGAGAAAGAAATAAAAGTGCGAAAAGAGATTGAAATAGGATTGGTGTTGGGTGGGGGGATGAGCAGCACGACAACGATCAATCACCACTACTAACAACAATCCAAAACATAACACACAATAGAAACTACCTCTGTCATATATCCTATGTATCCTCTATCTATGCATTCCAAGAATACTTGATCACCAAGTACCGAAATCCAGAATTCAGAATAATAGTAAGCAATGAAATAAGAAACATGAGGCAAAAATGACAAGTACATGCAGCATAAAAGAACAACAGCAATATAGAGCCCAGTGTGTATCTTGTATTCAGAGGCAAACGTATAGCTACAATGGTTCCCTAGCAGAATATCCCCCTTCCACCCCTTTACAATGAAATGTTGTGGCTATTTATAGCCCAAGTTCCCCCATTACAATTACAGGCACAAAGTCCCAGACCGGACAATAGCTGACAAAAGCGGCAGAAGAGCTGTTGATGCTGACTCCTGTCGACGAGGACTTTACTTGCGGCAAGGTCTCCCTGAGAGCTGTACAGCTACGTGGCAGTGCGTCGGGTGAAACTTCTAGTCAGCAGGAATGTGGGTAGCTGTGGTAGATGGAACTTTGCATCAGCTTAAATGGAGGCAGTTGGCATAAGTAGTGCAGTCCATGCTTGTCCTGTTTCCCATCACATCTCGGCTTGAATCCTGAGGTTGGACACTTGTCGAATTCTAATGAGTGACACATGTCTGCCTTGAAAGGCAGTTTGTCCAACTTTGCCTGGGATCAGAGCGCCATCGGGTAGCGCAGGTGGGGAACAACGTAGTTGGGGAGGCCTTCGTGCCTTAGCCAATTTCTGGGCTGCTTGATGGATCGCCTTAGCCAATTTCTGGGCTGCTTGATGGATCTTGCCCAACTGCACACCGGTTAGAGGGCGCAGCCCAACTTCGCTGCGAAGTCGGGTTGCGCACTTCAGCATTTGCTTGTTTCGGCCGTTGTTCGGACTGCGCACAAAAGGAGTGCACCCCGACTTCGCTGCGAAGTCGGATTGCGCTTCGGAACTTAGCTGAATTTTGCAAACACTGTTTCCCAAGCGTGCACAAGAAGAAGAGCGCACCCCGACTTCGCTGCGAAGTCGGGTTGCGCTCTGACACTTAGTCAAATTCTGCTCTGTTTCAGCCTGTTTTCGCACTTCGCATTCCCTAGTGCGCTCCAACTTGAGGGCGCACCCGACTTCACTGCGAAGTCAGGTTGCGTCCTTACACTTAGAAATTTTCAGGGAATACTTACTCTGTTTTGGGAATTTGACTGGGGGAGGTACAAGGGAAAAAGGGAGGAATGAGACTGAAGGAAAGGGAGAAAGGGAAAAGGAGGGAAGGAAGAGCAACATACTTACAATATTTGAAAACATGGCACCCCGTGCAAAATGTGGCAACAAGACTTTTACATACAAACTAATGTGATGCATTCTCATGCAATGTATAACATCTTACATACAACCTATAAATTATTTACCTATAAAACTGTTTGTGTATGTGTCAGACATACACACATGTATGTCATTGCTCAGATGGCACTTGTCTTGGCACAATTTCAATATTGTTGTTTACATATGACCTCCCCTCTGAACTGGTTGATGTCCTTGTTGATTTTATCTTTAAATCTTGGGGGATAAGCTGGTCCACTACAATAGGAGCTAGCATTGAATCAGGAATAGGTGTTGGAACAAGTGCATGTGACTGGTCGGCAAGAAGGGCCTCAACACACTTAGCAAGTTATTTTTCCCTCATCTTTCTTTCCATATTTAAGATGCTTGGCCCATTGATGGCCATGATGCTTTACTTGTTGAACTTGCCTCTAAGCTTCTTACTCATGAGAGGCAATATGCTCCTATGCCTCCACTTGCTCTATATTCATCTCAACCTGCAATGTTTCCTCCTATGTTCTCAATGCTACAATCTCTTGGTCCTTCCCTATGAACTATGAACTTTGCTAGTTGTATCATTTGCATCTCACTATGCTACCAATTATACAACTTGGTGATCTCACTATCCATGCCTATTGACCAAATGCAGTAGTCCTAATAAGCTCATTAAGAATTCATCGTGTGTGCGAGACATCACTCCTATCATCTACTTGAAAAATTTTGTAACTTGCTCACTAATGATTTCCCCTACAACTCCAAATTGCCATTGTATGACTTCACATCATTTTTTTTTTTGCTTCGTAATGTAGATTTCAATAATGATCTTAATATCATCAAATAGAAGATTAAACTCTTTTTTGAATGAAGCTCTCAACTCATTCTATGCATTGAATGGAGTTTAGATTGATATATTATAATCCATTGTTACTCCCCTTGAGTTTGGCTACGAACAACTACATCCACACTACTTCACTCGTTACTTAATTAACCTTCTATATTGTCACACACAGTTATGAAAATCCCAATTTAATCCTGATCCAATCTGACGTTTTTTTATTCAATAGGGTTGCCGATTCAAATTGCATCGGAATTCTATTTTCTTCAAAAATCGGTAATTTTTGCCAACTTTTCCAAAAAATTATGATATGCATGAAAAAAACTTTTTTTCAATGAAAATTTGCATTTTCTTGTTTTTTTTTTGGGCCGATTTTCCCCATTTTTTTGCTAATTCCCAAAATTTCCTAGATTCTTTTTCCATGTTGATTATGATTTTCTCAACTATGGTCACACGTGCCAATATATCAGATGGTATCCTTCTTTCCATCCCCTAGAAACTTCATGCACTTACGTTTTCCCATTGGAGCAAACATTGTCAGCTATGTTGTACTTGTGTTGGGTCTTGATGGTGTGCTCGTCATTTCACTCTACTCATTGGACAACACTTCTCGTGATGTGTCTTTAATAGTTAGACATTTGTCAATGTTCATGCTAATTTGTGACCTCCTTTGCATATACATAGATGCTAGTTCTTGTCAAGTATTGAAACTCCATTTGCTCCTAGATTGTTGAACACTAAAATCATCAGATGAGATTTGTGCCCATGAGTGCACTTCAACAAATGGAAGGGAAGGGTTTCTTCTTCCAAACCGGGTGGGCTCCTTTGCTAATCTAATTGAAACAATAAAAGAATCTAGGTAAACAAATCAATTTTGATCTACTTTTATTGAAGTAAAGAATGTGAGAAGATAAGCAAATGCAAGAAAATAAATATGATCAAAGTTGTAGTAAGATCAACATTGGTCCAATGATGATACCAAGTGTTGGTCGAATAACTTCAGTGAATAAGCCTTAGAATACCTACAATAAACAAGAAAAGGAACTAGCAAAAGGTAGAAAAGTAGAGCCACTAACAACATAGACTCATGAATAAATATTTTGCATAATATGATTGATCCATGAACGTCATGTTCAATTTCTCATTGATTGCAAAAATGGAGTACAAAACACAAATGATTATAGAGTAGCTCTAACTCTCTTGAAATTGCAAAAGGTCAATATCAAATGAGCCCATGGTTCTTATTTATACATGAAGTCTAGCACTAAAAGACAAAAAAGGTCATTATCATCTCTTTATAACAAACGGGTTGTACTTTTTTGGAATGGGGCACACAAAACAAGAACAAGGTGCATTGTTTCGGAACATGGCATACTATTTTATAATGAGGCACACAAAACAAGAACAAGGTGCATTGTTTCGGAATGTGGCATACTATTTCAAAATGGGGTGCACAAAACAAGAACAAGGCACACAAAATAGGAGTGAGGCACACTTTGTAGGGAATGAGGCATGCTTTGTAGGGAGTGGGACACACTGCTTAGGCA
Organism: Wollemia nobilis; assembly: GCA_028583015.1. Classification (NCBI taxonomy): domain Eukaryota; kingdom Viridiplantae; phylum Streptophyta; class Pinopsida; order Araucariales; family Araucariaceae; genus Wollemia; species Wollemia nobilis. Next base: position 8,009,653 of record JAQPPZ010002224.1, on the reverse strand, counting down.
ATTTTCACTGACTTATTTGTTGCTTTGTCATCTACCTTAACTTGTGTGATGGATCTATGTTTGAAGTGTGATGGGAGTAGTGGGCTACTACAATATTGTGAGGTCACACGGGCATTGATCTAGATTAATGCAAGATCCCATATTATGATTTATTCTTGCATCCAAAGTCAAAGTTGAGGTCATCTTACAACAAAAATACAAAATTGCAAGTCACCTATAGACAAAATTTCTAAACCCTAGGACAGGCTGGAACATTGTGTCCATCAATTTTGAATTGTACATAGCAATTTTGGTATGTTCATGTTTTTATTTGATTGGTAAAACAACCAATGAGATGAAGGCTGGATTGTAAACGCATATGGCATAAAAGGACAAAAACAACCATCATTGTAATTGTCTTGATTAAGGATGTAGATGCCTAGTTAGACATCTAAGGGTAGACGTCCAAGTAGTTAGACGTCTAAGCAGAATTAGTTAGTAGGCAATTGGGGCAGTTTAGGACAAAGTTGTTGGGGAAATTACTTCGCCCATCCTATTTAAACCACTCTTTTTCAAAGATTGTATCATCATTCATTCTGCTATAATGCCAATGTTGTAATGTTGTTTACGTATTCTATGTATGGTGATATGGTGATTGTTCCTTTGAGTGTAGATTGGAATGCATTAATGTGTGAGTTGCAGGTTGTGTGTTCTAACTTTACCTTGCAGGTTTCCTAGACTGATGAGCCTTGAAGATTAGTTGTTGCAGCAGGGACAAATATTGTGATGTTATTGCAGGTACATGGGGAGAAGACCGCAACAGTTATAGACATCTAGCCCTTGACGTCTGGAAGTCGTCAGACGGCTAGTCGTCTAAACCTAGAGTCCTGACATCTACACTGGTGATGTCTAACCTTGCAAACCTAACGTCTAGACTGGTGATGTATAACCCTACAAACTTGACGTCTAGACTGGTGACGTCTAACCTTGCAAACTTGACGTCTAGACTGGTGACGTCTAACCCTGCTGATCTGACGTCTAGACCTGTGACGTCTAGACTTGTGACCTTGACGTCTAGACTTGTGACCTTGACGTCTAGGCCTATGACATTTGATTATGGACGTCTACCTGCACTGCTGGATAGTTGATCTTGTAGCCTATAAACCAGTCCATTGTCATTGCTTAAAGCCTGAAGACTGACTTGTCATCACCCCATCCTAGGAATGTACTCACCCCTGTCTACATTTGGCATCGTTGCCTAAGTGAACTCAGAGTCTAGCAACAAGTGATAGGTGAATGACTGATTTCAGGTCACAGAATAAGAATCAAATACCGATAAGAAGAAGTGCATGACTAGCGAACTTAAGGACATACGAGGCCACAGAGGTGTCTCACCTTGAGGTGGACAGAGTGTGGAACATTGAAGACGAGAATAACGCAAGCATTGAAACATTGTTGGTGACTACAGAAAACGAGGAAGAACAAATAGTTGAGGAAGAGCCCATCACTGAGAACTGGATGACAACACCAGAACCAATGAGGGAGGGGTGGCCAGAGGATATTGAAGGAAAGAACCTTGTATCAGGGGACCTATGTGGAGGTTCGTGGGGAGGAAGGTCGGAGCCACGTTTGGTATATTCACGAAGAAGGTCGCGAAGCAGAGACCAATTGGATACGGGAAGAAGGCTATTTGAGTACAATTTTGCTCCACCAATAGTAGACAGACAACCGAATTAAACAACACAACCACCAACACCAGGAAGATAGAATAACATGGCAGCAAACCCCACCAATAGAAAAATACAACAGAAATGCCCACCTTTTTCAAGTGAAGGAAAGGAGGATCCGTCGCAACATGTGGAAATTTGCATTACCATTTGGGGAGCAAATGGGGTTACACAGGACACACAATGGTTGCAATTGTTCCCAACCACATTGTGAGGCATGGCGATAGACGGGTACTTGAAAAGACAAAGTACGTGAGCATTTACACAATGGGATGAGTTGAAGACTGCATTCATAGAATAATTCCGACCATTGAGGGATGACACGAACATCATCACAAAAATATGCGTTACTAAGCAAAAATCGGATGAGGATGTCAAAAGCTACAATAGAGGATTGAAACAACTGACAGATAAAATGGAGATGACACCTGCTGACGATATGATAAAGCGGTGGTTTTTGGATGGGCTACTACCAAAATTCAAGAAGAAAATGAAGGCAGTACTGTTGTGGAGTTTCCACAACTACCCCAAACTTCTTGGGGACCCACTTGTCATGTTTTGGTATTAAAGGTTTTTGGTTTTCTTTGGGCTTATAAGAATAGTGATGTTTTACCATTTTATTTTAATGATTTTTTTTTAGTTAGTTATTTGATATTTAAATGATTAATTAATCTAGGCATTAATGCTTAGATTAATTAAAATCCATTTTGATAAATAGAGTTTAATGTTCTTCATATTGTCTAAAGTGACGGAATGTGTTCAACAAAGCAAGGCCTCGACCAAAACATTACCTAAAACAATAAGAGAATGCAAAAGGGACAAAGAGATTGAGATAGAAAGTAATATGCTATTATCTACATAATATAATTGCATTAATTATATTATGTACATAATAGTAATATTATTAAGATTATATTATAATGTTCTAAAATATTATTATTATAATAATATTATTATATTGTATATAATAATATTATTATAATATACTTTACAAAGGATATGATAATAATATTTAAGGTAATGTTTAATCATATTGCGTGTGATTGCAGGAGAAGGCGATGGTGGCCATTCGAAAATGTTCGAAGGCAAGGGTGGCTATTCTAAAAATGTTCGATGCCATGGCGACGTGAGACGTCATGGAGTAACGCCGACAAGGAAGAAATCCAAAGATAGCGTTAGGGTTTCAGGAGGACAACACGTAAGGCACCAGATTTGATAGTGAAATAGAGGCATGCCATCGAACAAGGACAAAGAAGCGTTATTAGGGCAACCTGTAACCCTAATCGATGGAGTTAAAGGCCTGCCTCGAGTGCGTGGAGATTTTTTTTGTTGCACAACATGAGTGCGAGCTCGACAACACCATGGCAACGTGAGGTTGGCAGCGCCATGGCTGCATAGATCGATGGCAGTGCCATGGCTGCATAGATCGATGGCAGCGCCATGGCTGCATGGGTTTAACAGCGCCATGGCTACATCGTTCATAGCACCATGGCAACGCATTGGACAATGCCATGGCTACATCGATCACATCACCATGGCAACGCATTGGACAATGCCATGGCTGCACCATGGTCAATAACATGATGGCATCATTTGGTTATGTGGACACCAAAGTGCCCAGGATGGGGAATGCCATCCCAGTCCTTGGGCACGTGGGTATGGCTTCGAAGGGATACCACCGGGTCTTGGTTTCGAAGAGCAACAACAAAAATTTCGCTGAATAAGATTGGCCTACCTTATTTTAATTTATGTGAATGTGGTTTGATTACATTCAATGTTTTAAAGGAAGTTTAAAATCGTAGGGGTTATAAGGTAGAGTTAAATGTTTTTTTTATCATTCGTTTTGATGGATGCAAAGGGGTGTTCTTGGGTAGAATGCTTATGTGATAAGAGAAAGGGGAGACATAAGGAGTCATGCAAGGCTATGTTTTTTGTTGGTTTTATTATTGTTTAAAAAAAAATGTTTAGAAGTGTTATTTTTATTGTATTAAATCACAGAAAATGATGATGGATTATCTTCTTATATCCATTCATTATTTTGATTGTGAAAGAAGCTGAAGCGAAAGGACTTCCAAGCATTATTTATACCTTGCTATCCTACCTTTTTAGGAGGGGGCTGGAAATGATGTAACATTCCGAAAAGCAATAAGAAAGAGCATTTTCAAATTTTGAAAGAGTAGCAAACTTTTGTGAGCAAAATCAAAAGGAGGGTTTTTTATCATAAAACTAACGTTTTTAGTGTCTTATCATTTCTGCATTTTAGTGACTTCTAGCCATTGTCTTATGCCATGAAATGGGTTGCAATAGGCGAAGGTCAAGATGATGCAGTTTCTCTATGTTTCCTTTGAGTCTCGCACTTGATTTAATGGTATTGTGCTTATGTTGCAGGTCCATTAATTCAGGTTGTTTTATGATTACCTCATAACTTGGGATTTTGCAGGGAGGAGCTTGCTAAACCGATTCAGAATTTGACTTTTTCAGCTAACCAAATTTGCATTTTTATTTTATTTATTTATTTTTAAGTTCATTTTATTTCAAGCACTCAATCATTCCATTTTGGTCCATCCAAAATTTCATTTTCTTTTTATTTCCATTCTGGTCCTTTTCCAGAATTTCTGCTAATTTCATTTTAGTTTCATTTCTATTCTGGTCCATTTCCAGAATTGTTAAGCTTTCAAGTTGTTTTCATTCTGGTCATTTTCCAGAATTTCTGCACCTCCAAACTTCATTAATCTAAATTTTTAGATAAAACACATGGTTTAGGAGGGATACTAACCTACAATTTCACATTAAGTTAAGATAAGAAGTGAAAGCTAACTTTGCTAACATTGCTAACATGCTAACTTCTACTAATCACTATTAGGGTAGTGGCATCAACATAAGGAAGATAAAATGAACCCACTATCTAAAATTTACTTCATCTTAAAGGCACGGGCATTAAAATAAGGTGGAAAATTCCACATTTTATCATTTGAAACCTTTTAAGTGAAGATAAAATACTTTACTAACAGGGATTCAGGGTAGCACCAATTTAAAAAACCCTAAAAAGAACTACTTTTATTTTACATTTGCTTTTAGTTAGATCTTTCAATCACTAAGCATTGTTTAGAACCAACAAAGGCCCCTTGTTTATGGTCACATGCATCATTGAATTATTTCTGGCATTATTGTAATCTTTTAGATATTTTACCAGAACCTTGGAGAAGTTGAATGTTTGTCATTTGGTTTCTTTTCAAGAGAGAGTTTTATGTTCAATACTCTGCATGTGGTGGTATTTTGCAATTGGGAAAAATATACACTCAACATTTTTGGTGCTAGAAGGAGGGCCTTCTTTTATGCTTTGTGATTTAGTCCTTGCTAATGCTAACGTGGTCAGTTTTGATTCAACAATATTGTGTTTGCAGGTGCAACATGTTACTCTTGACTAGTTTGTGAGAAGCCTTAATAGAATAGATTTAAGTTTCCCAAGCTGGACCCACCTAGACGCATTGCTACTAGGTCCAAAACCACTAAGGAAACCATTTTTCAAAGTCTTTCTCCCAAACCTAGGAAACCGAGATACAAAATCTAGGGGATTGAAATCTCGTCTGAGCCTTCTGATACATTAGGTTTAGAGATGCTTTGCCAAGATTTGGAAAGGCTAGCTCTCAGACCTCTGAATCTGAATACCTTTAGTGGGTGTGCACCCATTAGTTCCACCACAAGAGCTACATCAAGTGTACCCATCTCCGTCATCCCGAGTGTGTCAACTGCTTTAGTAGGGTCATTACCTTTGGTTAATATGGCCCAACAATAGCAGCAACAACAACCAGTTCCCTGGTTTGGTACCCAAAGTTCTCCATTAAGTATACTTGGGGATGTCCATGACATACCTAGGCACCTTGAGAGGTCTATCCCTAAGTTTTTCCATGATGGTCCCATTTCAGCTGAAGAGCACATTCAAATTTACAAGGATCACATGATTAGGCAGGGAGTCAGTGCTTTGACCAAATGGCTCATGAATGGTACAGGAATCTTCCTACAGGGTCCATTACATCTTGGGCCTAGTTGGAAGCTACCCTTTGTTAATCAATTTAGGTCATTGCTAGATCCTACCATCATGTATAACCAATTCGTGTCATGCAAGAGGTATCCTAATGAACCTATCAGAACATTTAATGCCAGATTCCAAAAGCTTTACACAAACGTGACTCGTCATTTTACAATAGATGATGTTGTGGTGTTGCAATTATACCTCACAGCCTTAGACTCGATGACAACCATGTTTACCAGGAGAAATCCTCAAGTTACAACGTTGGCCTTAGCCTATGCTGAAGCCATGACTATTGAGCAACAAATGACACCGCAAGGTGGCACTATGCCTCAATTTCCCATGTTAGGGCAATATGGCCCTTACAATCAATTTGCCATGATGAATCAAGTTGTGACACCTCAGATGCCCATGATGAATGCTTTGCCATATCATCAGTCATACCCATTCGCTCCCACGCTTCCATATTTTTTGACATACCCTAGTGCTGCCATTCCACCCACTCCACAAACAATGGCTGCTAATCAGATAACCTTGCCAGGATTTGAGGCGAGTAGTACTCAAACCTCAAATGCATATCCCATGGTTGTGCCTCTTCAGGCCAAGGGTCCATGGTGGACCCAAAACACCCAGAGTCAAACCTTAGTGCCTAATCCAGAGGTTGCTAATGTCAAAAATGTCAGTGGATCTGGGGTTGTCATGTCCCAGCCACAAGGATCCAATTATGAGCTAGAAGAGCTCAAGAGAATGACCATCAAATAGGGCAATGACATCATTCGGTTACAGAAGCAAGTTGCCCAAAATCCCATGCCCAATCAAAACCACGACCATAGGAGAATAGGACCGTACAATACGCAGCCTAACAATGGGCGCGTACCCAATCCGGTAGCCAATCAGGCCGATGCGTTAGGGGATTGTGATGAGTCAGAGTCATGTGATGAGGAAATGCATCACTGTTGCCATAGAAAGTTAGACGCTTTGGTGTCTGAAGTCATCCATTATTTAGAAAATGATGAGATGGAGGAAGATATGAATGTGTTAGGAGAGGAAGAGGATGAAGCTTTGGAAGCCCAGGCCGCTAGACATTTTGGGAAAGCTAATCACAAGTATTTTACTAGGAGTTCTAAGGATCCCAAAACCTCCTCTACTCCCCCAAACAACCCTTTAGTTCCTCCCGATACAAAAGGTGATGTGAATCCACCACCTCCATTGTTGGAAGCACCTAGGACAATGCCAAAAGTGTCAAATCCTGGAACATCCACTTATGACTTGGAAGAAGACATGAAAAGGACCAAGGCCAATATCTCAATGTATGAGGTCTCTCAATTGTTGGGGCAGGATAAAATCATGGGGAAGAGATTGAATTCCCCGAGTCAAATTCATGAGGTTAAATCTATAGAACCCCAACTTGCTATGATGAAAGAGAAACCAAAGGTCCCCCCTTTTCTCATAACTTTTAGGATCACAGGCAAGAATTTACACAACTGTTTGATTGATTCTGGTGCCTCGGCCAACATCATGCCTCTTGAGATAAGCCAAAAGCTAGGACTTAAGCCTGTTCATTCGAATAGCAAAGTGGTCCAATTGGATAGATCTATGGTGGATGTAGTAGGTGTTGTAAAATATGTCCTAGTTCAGATCAACTCAGAGCCTAGGGTCCAACATTACATGGATATCCTTGTGCTAAATATTGCTGCCAAGTATGGCATGGTTTTGGGCAGGGATTGGAGCAGAAATCTCAATGGTTATGTGGTGACTGATTCCTCCCATATGTGGTTGCCATGGAGAGGAGTTGCAAACCAAATCCGGGTAGACAGAGAGCCCAAACTTAGGGAGATGATTACAGAGTATAATAAACCCAATGAGATTCAGTTTACTGAAACAGAATTGGGGGTTTACAATTTTGACATAGAGGACATAGCCGAAGGGTCCCAAAATGATAATATTTACCATTGTACTTTGGAAGAAAACAAGAGGGTGTGGACCCTAAAGTTTGATGGGTCCAAATAAAAACAAGGTGCGGGAGCTGGGATAGAGCTCACATGTCCTGGTAGTAAGCCTTTGCTTGTTGCCTACAGATTACAGTTCCCAACCACCAATAATGTGGCGGAGTATGAAGCCCTAATTTTTGGACTTCAGTTGGCCCTAAGAGAAAAGGTAAAATGCCTTAAGGCATCGGGAGACTTAGAGTTAGTAGTCAAATAGGTCAAGGAGAAGTATACCTATAGAGACAAGAGGTTGAACCTCTATAAAACCAGAGTGAGGGAATTAATTAATGAGTTTGATGCTTTCAATATTTCCCTCATCTCAAGAAAAAATAATAAAATGGCTGATTCATTAGCCATAGCGGCCAACATGCTTTCACCTGCTGACCATAAAAAATGTAAAAAAATTTCCATAGAGCTAGTGCCTTGCCCCTCCATACCAGATAATGTCACGAATTTACAGGTCTTTGATAGTGATAGACACATTTTTAGTTTTGTCACTAATTCTGGTATATTTGAAAATCAGGTTATAGACGAAGAAGAGAGGAGGCAAGTAGAAGTAGGAACAACCGGAGTATGGAACGAGATGCCAAGTGATAGGGCCTCTCTAGAAAAGTTGTTTGATATTGGATATCAAAAGAAAAAAGAAAGAAAAATACCATCCCCCAAGGAATCATGCAATTTAGTCAATTTGGGGAGTGCAAGTAGATCCACGTGAAGTGTTCATTGCAAAGGCATGCACACAATGAGAGAAGGAGTCAATAGCTCAGGTTTTAGGAGAATACATTGATTGCATAGCTTGGAGCTATGAAGAGCTGAAAACTTATGACCCGAATGTAATCATGCATACTATTCCTTTGAAGCCTGATTCCAAGCATTTTAGACAGAGATAGAGAATGGTTAACCCAATCCTAGAGCCCCTGATAGAGAAGGAAGTGAAGAGGCTGCTGGAAGCCAAAATCATCTTCCCTGTTAGGCATTCCACATGGGTGGCTAATCTTGTCCCTGTTAGGAAGAAGAGTGGAGAGATTCAGTTGTGCATAGATTTTAGAAATCTAAACAAAGCTTACCAAAAAGACAATTACCCATTACCCACCATTGACGAGATACTCCAAAAGGTAAATGGGTCTGAAATGATGTCATTCTTGGATGGATACTCAGGATATAATCAAATTCTCATACATCCAAATGATAGGATGAAGATGGCCTTCACCACGAAGTGGGGAACATTTGCCTACCGGAGGATGCCGTTTGGTTTGTTGAACGCTGGAGCCACTTTCCAAAGAGCCATGGATTTTGCATTCAAGGGGCTCAGTGGTAAGTGCATTATTGTCTATGTGGATGATATTCCTGTCTTCTCCAAGAAGAGGGAATATCATGTTAGAGACTTGAGGAAAGTGCTCCAAAGGTGCAGGGAACATGGAATTTCCCTAAATCCAAAAAAGTGCATCTTTGGGGTAACAGAGGGTAAGCTGTTAGGACATGTCATTTCAAAATATGGGATTGCTATAGACCCAGAGTGGATAGCCGCTATCCGGGATATTCCTCATCCCAATAGCAAAAAGGAGCTTAGGTCCTTTTTTGGTAAGATTAACTTTGTGAGAAAATTCATTTCAGGTTTTGCCGAGATCGCCAAGCCCCTAAATGACATGCTAAAAAAATATGTTCAGATAAAGTGGACCAATGAGAATAGGGATGCCTTCACAAGCATCAAGGATGCTATTTCCAAAGCCCCTATTCTCATTAGTCCAGACTATGCTAAACCATTTTATGTTTACACATTTGCTTCAGATCATTCTTTTGCAAGTGTGTTAACTCAGAAAAGTGAAGACAACATTGAAAATCCTATAGCCTTTCTGAGTTCTCCTTTGAAGGATGCGAAACTGAGGTATTCTATCCTAGACAAGCAAATGTATGCCTTGTTTAAAACTGTTAAAAAATTCAGGCATTACATTGTGCATAGTAAAGTTTTTGCTATAGTTCCTGACCCTGTAGTAAAGTCCATGTTCTTATAGAGTGAGCTAGGTGAAAGAAGGGGGAAATGGCTTTCCACCCTTCAAGAATTTGACTTAGAGATAAAGCCCATGAAGATAGTGCATGGACAAGGTTTGGTCAAGGCTATCGCAGAAATTGACCCTTCAATAACGTGCCAAAACTACGAGGTTAATGATATCACTACAGAGGAATGGTACGTAGATATTGTATATTTTTTGTTGCATGGTAAGTGCCCTTCTCATTTGAATTCCACTCAATGTAGAGGCACTACGTTTAAAATCAGCTAGATTTTGGATTAAATTTGGTGTGTTGTACAGGAAGAATCATGAAGGAATTTTCCTTCGTTGCATTACTCAAGAGGAAGCAACCCAAGTACTCAAAGACTTCCATGGTAAGTATGGAACTGGACATGGGTTAGAAAACGCAACAACACACCAGATTATTAGAGTTGGGTATTATTGGCCCCACTTGTTTAAAGATGCACATGCACATGTAAGAACATGTCACATATGCCAAGTGGCAGCCAAAAGAGAGCGGAATGCAACAATGTCATTGCAATCAATGGTAGAGACGAGACCATTTGCACAATGGGGATTAGACTTTGTTGGGGTGATAAATCCTAACTCGTTCGATTCCCATAAGTTCATCCTCACCGCTACTGATTATTGCACAAGGTGGATAGAGGCTATACCTACTAAGAATGCCACCTCCGAGGTTGTGATTAGATTTCTAGAGGAAAACATAGTCACTCATTTTGGAATGCCTAACTCCATAGTAAGTGACAATGGTTCTACCTTTTCCTCTTTAGAATTTGCAAATTGGGCGTACGACAATAAGGTGAGTCTAAAATTCTCTTCCAATTATTACCCCCAAGGCAATGGTTTGGCAAAATCATCAAATAAAAATTTATTATGCATAATCAAAAAATTACTTGAAAAGAATCCTAGAGATTGGCATAGTAAGTTAAAATTTTCCCTTTGGGCAAATAGGACTAGAAGCAAGGAGTCAATTGGGACATCTCCTTATCACTTAGTCTATGGGCAAGACCCTATTTTTCCCACTAATCTAAAATTGTAAACTTTACATTTTATAAAATACTATATTGGGACTGATAATAAACTTGAAACCATATTAACCCAATTAATGCATCTTGATGAGAAGAGGGAAGAAGCCATGCTTCATTTAATCAAACATCAAGACATAATCAAAAGGTGGTTGATAAGCGGTCCAAAATTAAGGCCTTCAAAGTTTTAGATCTAGTTTTGTTGTGGGATAAAAGGCATGAGAAAAGAGGAGAACATGAAAAGTTTGATTGCTTGTGGCTGGGACCTTATCTAATATCCGAATTCCTAGGTGAAAATAGTTTCAGATTAAAAACCTTGGATGGAAAGGATTTGGCCTTACCCATCAATGGCCTTCATTTAAAGCATTATTTTCAGGCCTAAGGGTAGAGTCATTGTATTATATGTACACTAATCAGCTTGCTTGATTGTTTGTCTTGTTAAGTTTTATTTCCTGTTTATTTTGTTTCTTTGATTTCAAGAGTTTTTAGTGTTTCAAGGTTGTCCAATTTTGGATTTTATTTTAGGAGTAAGAGGTCAGCCTATGTGTATATGAATGTCAACCAAGACTAAAAGGATGTGAAACATTGGAATCATATGGAAAAAAGGCTTGAACATGTGAATATTGGTTGCAGCTCATGAAGCATGAAGTCTTTGATTTTGCATATCATCCACCCATGTCTCAAAGGCACATTATTATTACATAAACATCATGACCAATCCACCTCCATATGCTAAACCCAAACACTGAAAGTGATGTCCAATTATCTTGGGATCAAAGGCAAAAAGAACACTAATAAGATCTTAGGTTTGGAAGTTGTTGCTGAAGTTGCCTTGGGTCTATCACATTTTTGTCCATGTCCAACATCTTGGGTAAAATAATATGAAACCATACTTGGATGGGGATGTGAGGCGAAAAGGTAATTCTGGTATATCCCGCCCTACACATAGTCCATGAATAGTGGTTTTTATCACTACAATATTTATGCTCATAAAATAGTGGTTATCACCACTAGCATGATTTACAAATCAGAGTAGTAAGGATAGGGTCAAATTCTCATCACACCTCGGTTGAGAATCCGATTTCCCAAAAATCTAAATAAATTGTAAGGATCATACTACTTGCCCCCTCAGAAGGATGGGTAGTCATCCCCAAAATTCTTTAAAAAAGAAAAAAGAAAAATATAGAGCAAAGACAAGCAAAGAGGATTGGACTATGGGATTAACCTCCATTGGGTCTATAGACGCTTAACTGGCAGTGGAGTACGCTCATGCCTAGTGATATGACTCCTGTAAGGTTGAGATTTATGTCTGCCATGAGGATAGATTAGTCTGATGACCTCATCCATAACCAGTTTAGTTATTTTGGTCAAATATGAGAGCAGTAAAGGATAGGGTTATATTCTCATCACACCTTGGTTGAGAATCCAATTTCCCAAAGCTCTAAGGTCCACTTGCACACACTGGTCCTTGATGATGACAGCTCATAACCAAGCCCCAGATCTAGTCAATGAATTCATTGCATACACATTTGATCCTAAGATGGTTAGATATTTTGAGGTGTTTGCTCAAGCCACCATAGAATGTGTTGCCCATGCTATAAAAATTTTTAGCCTCAAAGCTCTCCATATTCTTTGCAATAATTCTAGTCAAGTAAAATTGGTGATGCAATGTCGAAAAGTTACAAACAATAAGGTGTGAAGTGCTTCACACACACAGAGCTAATATTGCATGATTCTAATGTTTTGTTGTTCTTATGAGTCTATTGACATTATTAATGCATTTGCTGACACTTGCTACTTCTTGGTTTGAAGTGTGTTTTTAGATTTTCTTTTTGGGTTCTCACCCAAATTCTCAGGAGCATTTCCCAGCAGAGTTGCCATTTTTTTGTGGAGTTTCCACAACTACCCCAAACTTCTTGGGGACCGACTTGTCATGTTTTGGTATTAAAGGTTTTTGGTTTTCTTTGGGCTTATAAGAATAGTGATGTTTTACCATTTTATTTTAATGATTTCTTTTTAGTTAGTTATTTTATATTTAAATTATTAATTAATCTAGGCATTAATGCTTAGATTAATTAAAATCCATTTTGATAAATAGATTTTAATATTCTTCTGTTAGAGTAATATTCCATTCTATGGGATATTTACCATTTTACTCCACTAGGTACAATAAGCTAGTATATGGCATTACACTAGTTTAGTAGATTATTACATTTACTTTGTACTAATTACCATGCAAATATTTACTATTTTAAAATATCTGATGGTAGATAGGTTAATTCCTAAATATCCTAGGTTATCAAAACTAATCCTAACTCTACTTCTCCTATACGCGTTTGTTAGCATGGGTTAGGGAGAATTAGTTAGATTTCTATTTTGTATCCTATTTAAACATTAGTCCTTATTCTAATGTCTAGTTAATGAATATTTGTTATTTCGCTCAATTGTGTTATACTATTCACTACATTGGTATTAGAGCCACTAGTGGAACGGGACCTATGAAACTGGATCGAGGGGCACAAATCTCGAGATGAGACCCCCTTGACCTGATACTCAGAATGGATCCCAAGGTAGATCCTAAGTAGCAAGGCCCATAGGCCCATAGACCTGCGTGGGGCAGAGCCCACATCATTGGGCGACCACGAGAGAGGACCCGCAGGCCCACAGTCATCGGGCGACCATGGGAGAGGACCTATAGGCCCACAGATCTGATAGCAGGAGGTTGTCAAATATGTTTGACTCGTAGAGGAGGGCAGGAGCATCCTCCCATGAGACCGACACCAGATATTGACTGGCAGATGTGGATCGGAGAGGAGAATCTGACCACTCGGGGTCGAATACCAGCGATCGGCCTGCCAAGGAGGGTAGGAGCACCCTCTCACGGGACTGGAACTAGAGTCAAACTGACAGTCGATGACTCCCCAATCTGATGATCACCTTACTGAGGGCAGGTGGCCCTCACAAGCCAACGACTATAGTTTACACTCCAGTGATCGGCCAACCCACGGAGGGAGGGCAGGAGTGCCCTCCCTCGGGATCAAAACCAGAGACCTGTCAGGCGATAAAATTTGACCCCTAAACCTAGACCGATAGTCGACTAGAGAGGAGACTCTGGCGACCACCTCGAAAAAAGACGTGATCCTAAACCTAAGTCACCCTAAGACACAACTAACATGATGGATCAGTAATGCCTATGGGTACGGATCCCAATGTGCATAGTGCAAACGTGGTAGTGTTGACTTGGTTGACTAGACGTAGCTGATCTGCTGACTGGGCTTGCTGACATGGCGATGATGACGTGGAAAACTAGGTCATAGTGGTAACTAGATTGAGCACAGATTTCAAGACACATGGAATCAGGTGACGTGGCATTTGTGCTGACATGGCATAGACTCGGGTGACATGGAATTCATGTTGACATGGCATAGATTGATTGGTCTAAGGGTACGTAACAAGTATGTACACGTGGCAAGGATTGTTTGGTCGGATTGGGCGGCAAAAGGTTCGTTGACTTCCACGAGACTGCTCGAGGGCAGTCAGAAACAAAGGAGAGCGCTTTTCAATTTAAAGCACCCTCCAATCACCTTCACAGGTGATGTGGGATAAATCCCATGAAAGTTTTTAAAAAAACTTTCATTTGAAGCATGAGGCACTTCAAATAAAACAAAACTCCCTGTGGCTAACGGATCAGTCGCAGGGGCTACTGGCTATTCAAAGCCAATAAAGGTCACCCCACTGCATGAGGTGACAGGTTCGAGTCCCATCGCCTTCTAAAAGCCACTTTTGGCTTAGAAAGAGGTAAATGTTTTTATTTTTTTATTTTATTTAGTATTTTTTTATTTAATTTTCTTAATTTTTTAATATTTTAATGTTTTTAAATCATTCTTTGTTAATTTAAAGATGGTTCTTTAAAAACTTAAATATTTTTTTATTAAGTCAATTAATGAAATTTACTAAATTTATATATTAAAATAAGAAAATTTCAAGTCTCTATTTTTTTTGCAACATGAACAAAATAGTGCTTTTGTTTTCTCACCAAAAAGGAGATATAAGACATAGAAGAGCACATTTTTTTTGCAAATTAGAGAACCTCACATTCTTCTCAAAACTTGTTAAATTTACAAACATGAAAGGGGACAAAAAAAACAAACACATTTGATTCTTTCTTGCAAATTTGGAAAACAAGGAATCTGAAAATTTTGTGAATTTCAAAGACATTGTGCATTTGTTTTCTCCAAAAAGGGGGATATAAGACATAAAATTGCACATTTTTTGCAAACATGAGAAGAACTTGAAACCTTGGGTCCATCAAAACCAAGTCGTTTGTCGACTGGTCAGGAAGCCTTTCAAACGTGGGTCATGTGTCGACTTGTCTTGGAAGGAGTGCTCGAATTGTTAATTTTGCAAAATAAAGGGAGGAAGACAACATTGTACTTCTTTTGCAAAATTGTAAAACAAAGTAGGAGACATAAAATATCAATTTTTTGCACAACACAAATCCACATTTTGTTGCAAAAATTAAAAGGTGCATTTTCGATTTTACTTGACACCTTCATTAGCAAAATAAGTGCATTTTCAGTTGCATTCGACACCTAGGTGATAATAATTTTATGGGAATTCTTGTTTGATTATTGCATTATTTATTTGCAATTATAAGTCATAGAATCAAGAACACTCCATACCCCAAAATTTCATAAATTTGTGTAAATCAATGCATAGATGTAAAGCCAATTTAACTTGATATACTCTCCTAAATCAACAAATCCCCTAATTCACTCTTATTTGTTTGGCTTAATTTCCTCAAACTTATTATTCCTCTTCAAAGGGTGTTTCAGGCAGGTGCCATTAAATATATTTTTGAGTGAATTATCTTTCATATCTTATTTGTTTGGCTTAATTTCCTAAAACTGATTATCTCTCTTCAAAGAGAGTTTTCAGGCAGGTGCCATTAAATACCTCTTGAGAGTGAAAGAAAGAACAAGTTTTTTTAAGAAACCTTGAAAGTAGCAATTCTTTTGTACTAAGGGGGGATAATACCTTTCTTCCTTCAAACACAGATTTTGACAAGAGGGAGATAAAACTTGTTAAGACAATCAAAAAACAGAAGTCATCATAAAATTATATATTTTCTTTTAGACTTCATAATAGCAACCATGCTTGAAGTACTTGCAATAAGGAAGGATGATTTGGTGAACTTTTTTGATAAAAATTCCTAGAAAACATAGTTTTGCACAACTTGTAAAAATGACAACCAAGACACCATTCAGTGTTGGTTTCAAAACAAGCAAAACTAAAATTGCAAAGGCACATCACAAAAGTCATGTTTCTAGTGAAGTGTCTCATTCTGATTTTGATTCTGGTTAAAAAAAAAGCACACGAGTGCTTATTGCTAAAACAATATTGTAGAGGGAAAACACATGTGTCACCTTGAGCAAAACACCATATCCTCTCTCTCCTCTTTTAGGCTTCATAAAAAGCATAAGTTTTTGTTTGGAGTACTTGTAATAAAGGGGTGTTTGTACCTCTTTTAGGCTTCATAAATAGCAAATTCTCAGTGTTTGAAGTCCTTGTAACAAAAGGATGGAATTTTTTGGTGTAAAATTGCCTAGGAGGCAATCTTTGTAAAAATCCTTTACAAAACTCTTGAGTTGCACATATTTTGCAATTAAGGGGAGATATACATTTATTTTCTTCACAATGTTTGTAAAAATAGAAGAAGACTTATAAGGGTGCATTTTCGAAGCAACTGACACCTTAGTCATACTTCTTTCAGAAATTAATTACCACATGTTTTGCAACGAGAAGGGGGGAACTTATAAGGGTGCATTTTTGGCAGCGACCGACACCTTAGCTACCTTATCTTTTGTAAACTCATATTGTAAATGAATGAACGTCGTATGAAGTGATCTACTCTACTACACCAAGCGATTGCAGCGGCTGGTTACCCATGCAATTCGATTGGATAACGTGATTACTATAAGGACATTAATTAGTGTGAAGACAAAGTGAGGAATGACCCACTTTTTGCATAGGAGTAGCCAAAGTACTGTGACAGAGCAAGAACCAACAAATCAACATCTTCTTCACTGTATTGGAGCATTTTTATACTTTAACCAAATATTGTTGTATAGGGGGATATGTATGTATTACCCAAATAATGTAATAAGGGGGGATGTTAGAGTAATATTCCATTCTTTGGGATATTTACCCTTTTACTCCACTAGGTACAATAAGCTAGTATATTGCATTACACTAGTTTAGTAGATTATTACATTTACTTTGTACTAATTACCATGCAAATATTTACTATTTTAAAATATCTGATGGTAGATAGGTTAATTCCTAAATATCCTAGGTTATCAAAGCTAAACCTAACTCTACTTCTCCTGTACGCGTTTGTTAGCGTGGGTTAGGGAGAATTAGTTAGATTTCTATTTTGTATCCTATTTAAACATTAGTCCTTATGCTAATGTCTAGTTAATGAATATTTGTTATTTCGCTCAATTGTGTTGTACTATTCACTACATCTTCATATTGTCTAAAGTGACGAAATGTGTTCAAAAAAGCAAGGCTTAACCAAAAAATTACCTAAAACAATAAGAAAATGCAAAAGGGACAAAGAGATTGAGATAGAAAGTAATATGCTATTATCTACATAATATAATTGCATTAATTATATTATGTACATAATAGTAATATTTTTAAGATTATATTATAATGTTATAAAATACTATTATTATAATATACTTTACAAAGGTTATGATAATAATATTTAAGGTAATATTTAATCATATTGCATGTGATTGCAGGAGAAGGCGATGGTGGCCATTCGAAAACATTCAAAGGCAAGGGTGGCTATTCCGAAAATGTTTGATGCCATGGCGACGTGAGACGTCATGGAGTAACACCAACAAGGAAGAAATCCAAAGATAGCGTTAGGGTTTCAGGAGGACAACACATAAGGTGCCAGATTTGACAGTGAAATAGAGGTATGCCATCAAACAAGGATAGAGAAGCATTATTAGAGCAACCTGTAACCCTAATCGATGGAGTTAAAGGCCTACCTCGAGTGCGTGGAGATTTTTTTGTTGCGCAACATGAGTGTGAGCTCGACAGCACAATGGCGATGTGAGGTTGGCAGCACCATGGTTGCATAGATCGATGGCAGCGCCATGGCTGCGTAGATCGATGGTAGTGCCATGGCTACGTGGGTTTAATAGCACCATGGATGCATCATTCATAGCACCATGACAATGCATTGGATAGTGCCATGGCTACGTCAATCACATCACCATGACAACACATTGGACAACGTCATGGTTGTGTCGATCACAGCACCATGATGACATATTGGACAATGCCATGGCTGCATCAATATCATGATGGCATCATTTGGTTATGTGGACACCAAAGTACCCAAGATAGGGAATGCCATACTAGTCCTTAGGCACGTGGGTATGGCTTTGAAGGGATACCACTGGGTCTTGGTTTCAAAGAACAACAACGAAAATTTCACTGAATAAGATTGACCTACCTTATTTTAATTTATGTGAATGTGGTTTGATTACATTCAATGTTTTAAAGGAAGTTTAAAATCATAGGGGTTATAAGGTAGAGTTAAGTGTTTTTTTTTTATCATTCATTTTGATGGATGCAAAGGGGTGTTCTTAGGTAGAATGCTTATGTGATAAGAGAAAGGGGAGACATAAGGAGTCATGCAAGGCTATGTTTTTTGTTGGTTTTATTATTGTTTAAAAAAAAATGTTTAGAAGTGTTATTTTTATTGTATTAAATCACAAAAAATGATGATGGATTATCTTCTTATATCCATTCATTATTTTGATTGTGAAAGAATATGAAGCGAAAGGACTTCCAAGAATTATTTATACCTTGCTATCCTACCTTTTTAGGAGGGGGCTGGAAATGATGTAACATTCCGAAAAGCAATAAGAAAGAGCATTTTCAAATTTTGAAAGAGTAGCAAACTTTTGTGAGCAAAATCAAAAGGGAGAGTGTTTATCATAAAACTAACATTTTTAGTGTCTTATCATTTCTGCATTTTAGTGACTTCTAGCCATTGTATTATGCCATGAAATGGGTTGCAATAGGCGAAGGTCAAAATGATGCAGTTTCTCTATGTTTCCTTTGAGTCTCGCACTTGATTTAATAGTATTGTGCTTATGTTGCAGGTCCATTAATTTAGGTTGTTTTATGATTACCTCATAACTTGGGATTTTGTAGGGAGGAGCTTGCTAAATTGATTCAGAATTTGACTTTTTTAGCTAACCAAATTTGCATTTTTATTTTTATTTATTTATTTATTTTTAAGTTCATTTTATTTCAAGCACTCAATCATTCCATTCTAGTCCATCCAGAATTTCATTTTCTTTTTATTTCCATTCTGGTCCTTTTCCAAAATTTTTGCTAATTTCATTTCAGTTTCATTTCTATTCTGGTCCATTTCCAGAATTGTTAAGCTTTCAAGTTGTTTTTATTCTGGTCATTTTCCAGAATTTCTGCACCTCCAAACTTCATTAATCTAAATTTTTAGATAAATCACATGGTTTAGGAGGGATACTAACCTACAATTTCACCTTAAGTTAAGATAAGAAGTGAAAGCTAACTTTGCTAACATTGCTAACATGCTAACTTCTACTAATCACTATTAGGGTAGTGGCATCAACATAAGGAAGATAAAATGAACCCACTATCTAAAATTTACTTCATCTTAAAGGTACAAGCATTAAAATAAGGTGGACAATTCCACATTTTATCATTCAAAACCTTTTAAGTGAAGATAAAATACTTTACTAACAGGGATTCAGGGTAGCACCAATTTAAAAAACCCTAAAAAGAACTACTTTTATTTTACATTTGCTTTTAGTTAGATATTTCAATCACTAAGCATTTTTTAGAACCAGGAAAGGCCCCTTGTTTATGGTCACATGCATCATTGAATTATTTATGGCATTATTGTAATCTTTTAGATATTTTACTAGAGCCTTGGAGAAGTTGAATGTTTGTCATTTGGTTTCTTTTCAAGAGAGAGTTTTTTGTTCAATACTCTACATGTGGTGTTATTTTGCAATTGGGCAAAATATACACTCAACAAGTACCATCCTCAACGTATGCAGAAGCACTAGAGAAGGCTAAAAACTTTGAAAGTGAAGGTAAACAAACGATCGTAGGTATCGGAGGTTACTTAAAGCATACCGAAGATTCGAATAGTGAAGCAGAAGATAAAGTACAGAGCACGATTCACACCTTTCGAAGGGAATTTGATAAAATTCTAAAGGAAGCGAAAGGAGAAGGCCGAAAGGATCGAAAAGAAATTTGGTGCTCAGACTGCAAGGCAGAGGGACATTCAAATGTAAACTATCCAAAGAAAGCATATTGCAATATATGTGAAATTGCAGGACATCCTGTAGTCGACTGTCCATTCAACCTAAAAAGCAAGAGGCATCAGACATTGGCGATACAACAGGAAGAGCAGCCAAATGCATAGAGGAATGGACAAGGAGCTACTAGCGGAGGATATAGGAATAGTCATCGAGGAGGAAGACAAGGAGGCCAGAGTCGACTACAATACGACTCTGATGGTCGATCGATTATTCAATGTCGGAATTGTCAAGAATGGGGCCATTTTGCGAAGAATTGTTCCAAACCCTAGAATGCAGGTAACAATAGTGGTAACAATACCACTCAAATGTGTAAATGGTGTGGTCCAGGAAACCACAAGGAGGCTAATTGCCCGAACAAGGCAAGTACCAGTGGAACTCAGAACATCAACCTCATCGGCATTGGAGAAGTGATAGAGGTAGACAAAGAAGTCTTGGTTGTAACAAGAGCACAAACCAAGAAAATAAAATAGTATCCAAACCCTGCCAAGGAGAAAGAACGATGGCAGGAAGCCCAAAAATTTATCGAAATAGAACTAGCAAAGGAGAAACAAGGACAACTAGTTTTGGAGAAAGTATTAAAGAGACCGAAGATCACTAAGAAGGCATCAGTAGAAGGCTTGGTAACAGAGGTGCTAAACACGAAGGTGGAGATGAAGGTAGCCAACCTATTTAGCATAGTACCTGAGTTGTATGCTACGATCGGGGAAGCCATCAAGAGGAAGGATGAAACTCGATAGGTAGCAACTATCAAGCAAGGACAATTCATCGATCCAACAATCCTGATGATTGAAGTCAGTGGAGGCCAGCTATAGTCCAGATGGAAGTTTTGGACCATAGGTTGAATCAGGTGATTGTAGATGGAGGGTCTAGTGTGAATGTGATGCCAGAGAAGACATGGCGGATTCTAGGGCAACCCACCTTACGGTCTCCAAATTTCAAACTATATGGCGCTGATCAATATGGCATTGAAACAATAGGCATCTTAATGAATCAAAAAGTATGCATAGCAAAGCAGGACTTCATCTTGGATTTTGTTGTCATTGCTATGCAGAAACCCGCATATGATGCACTGCTAGGACGAGGATGGTTGAGAACAGCAAAAGTCAACCACAATTGGGAAAAAGAACGTCTATCCTTCAAACAAGGGCAGCACAAGTATATAATCAATCTGAAGAATCAAACCGTGAGTCAAGACATAGCCACTTCAGATGATTCGGGATCCTCTTCATCAGATGGTGAAACAGGATATGAACTAGATGAGGAAGGAGTGTTGCACCTTGAAAACTGCATAGAGGATGAATATGATCAGGACAAGGGTCTATTACACTGGCAGTTGGAGGACTATGAGATATTTTCTCCTCAGTGTTTTTGCATTGATGCGGGAAAGGAGATTCAAACGGATGAGATACAAGAACCTGAAAAGGGAACTAGCAATAAAAGACAAACAGCAGCAGAAAAGGACAAGGAAAGAGAGAAGTGGACATTTCCCAAGAATTTTGTGGAATTCACGATGGGGGAGGTAGTCATTGAAGATAAACCAGCCCACCCCATCGTTGCATTGAAGACAGCAAATGACCCTGAATCTATCAAATATGAAGGTCCTAAAATGATTCAGGTAAACTTGGGAGAAAATGGAGAGGAGAAGATGATCAAATGTGGAGATGATTGGGATCCAGTCCTGAAAGCAACAACATTCAAGATTTTTTTGGACTATAAGGATGTTTTTGCTTGGACATATAAATATTTGAAGGGAGTACCACCCAAACTCTGCGTACATAAGATTCCTCTGATTGAAGGTGCGCAACCTATGAGAAGGCGACCTTACAGAATGAATCCCAAATATGCAGCAAGGGTGAATGCCAAAATCGAAAAGATGTTGGATGCAGGCATTATATTCAAAGTTACGACAAGCGAGTGGGTCTCACCAATCGTGATCACTCTAAAATGAGAAGTAGATAAAATCTGAATCTGTGTGGATTTTAGAAGTTTGAATGCCGTAACCATAAAAGATCCCTTCCCGATCCCTTTCACAGACTCCATACTAGAAGAAGTAGCCGGCCATGAGATATACTCATTCTTGGATGGATTCTCGGGCTATAACCAGATTAGCATAGCGGAAGAAGACAAGTTGAAGACCACTTTCATTGTGGAGAATGGAATATATGCATATAACCACATGCCATTTGGACTATGCAATGCACCAACTACTTTCTAGAGGATCATATTGTACATTTTTGAAAAGATGTCCATAGGGAACTTCAAAGCTTTCCTAGATGATTGGTCACTGTATGGGAGGACACAGGAACATTTAAAGGCATTGGAGGAATGCATGGGTTTATGCAGGAAAGCACGAATATCATTGAATCCAAATAAATGTGTCTTATTGGTGCCATACGGAAAGTTGTTGGGGCATATAGTATGCCAAGAGGGTTTGAAGCCCGACCCAGATAAGATACGGGTGATATTGCTAATGGAGGAGCCATATGATGTGAGCTCAATCAGAACCTTTTTAGGGATAGTCGGATATTACAGGAGGTTTATCCGAAATTATGCATTAACATCTCATCCACTAGATGCGCTTACACGTAAGGGTGTTCCATTCAAATGGATAGAGGAACACCAGGGGGCATTTGAGGGATTGAAAGGGCACTTGGTGAAAGCACCTATCCTGGTTTACCCAGACTGGGAAAAAGAATTCCATGTGCATGTGGATGCCTCAAATTTTGCCATTGGATGTGCATTGGCACAAGAAGGCCAATACGGGTTGGATCAGCCCATATACTTCGCAAGTCGGTTACTGTCAAGAGTCGAGAAGAATTACAACACAATAGAGTGAGAAGCACTGGGAATGGTGTATGCGGTGCAGAAATATAGACACTATCTACTGGCTAACCCCTTTGCTTTCTATGTGGATCATCAGGCTCTGTTGTACTTAATCAACAAACCAACGATCTACGGATGAGTGAGTCGATGGCTCGTCACCTTGCAGGAATTCATGTTTCGAGTGGTAGTCAGGCCAAGGAAGAAACATGTAATAGCGGATCAGTTGTCAAGGATTCGCTCAGGAGAACCTGTAGAGGGAGGAATACCGGATGAATTCCTCGATGCACAATTGTTTATGATTAATGCCATACCAGGATGGTATAAGCATATAGGGGAATATCTATCGATAGGACAACTGCTAGAAGAGTTAATGATAGTTGAGCGGAGAAAGGTGATTACGAAATCAACACCCTTCACCTTGATTGCAGGATTGCTTTACAAGATGGGGGAGGACCATATATTGCGAAGATGCATAATGGAGGATGAAGTACAACAAACCCTGAAAGAGACACATGAGGGATTGGTAGGAGGACACATGGGACCAGATGTGATAGCCAAGAAAGTGTTGTTGGTAGGTCTATGGTGGCCCACCCTCTTTCATGATGCAAAGAACTTTGTGGCAGCATGTGATACGTGTCAAAGAACGGGGAAACCTTTGAAGAGAGACTTCATGCCATTACATCCATCCCAGCCTCAGGAACTCTTTGAAATATGGGGGCTGGATTTTGTAGGTCCCCTAAAAACAAGTCGAAGGAGGAGATGTCGATATATCGTAGTTGCCATAGAATATCTCACAAAATGGGTAGAAGCAAGGGCTTTACCGGACAACTCGACAAAAAGCACGACTCGCTTTTTGTACGAACAAGTAATTACAAGGTTCGGGATACCTCTACAATTGATGAGTGATAGAGGAGGCCATTTTGTGAATGCAATTATCCAGAACTTGATGGAAGAATTCAGGATTTTTCACTCCTTTTCAAGTTCGTATTACCCCAGAGCAAATGGGCAGGCGGAGGCGACAAATAAAATCCTGGTTTCAATCATGTATAAGACATGCGGAGTAGAAGGAGCCGACTGGGAGGAACGGTTACCAGCAGTTTTATGGGCATACAAAACCACCTTCAAGCCCACCACGAATCATACACCCTTTCAACTGATGTACGGACAGGAAGCAGTGGTACCTGTTGAATTCCTTGTACCAAGCTTAAGAGTGGCAGTGGACAATCGGCTGAATGATGAAGATAGCATGAAGGAGTGATTGATAACTTTGGTACAGTTGGATGAGAAAAGGGTAATGGCACAATGGGCTACGGAGATAGCATAGAAGAGAAGGAAGTTCTGGCATGATAAGCATCTCCGAAAGATGGATCTCAAGGCTGGTGAATTAGTACTGAAGTACAATGGGAAGAGGGAACTCAAGCCAGGAAAATTAAAAACCCTATGGCTTGGACCCTTCCAGGTAGAAGAAGTACTGGAGAATGGGGTAGTAAAACTGAGAAAACTAGATGGAACACTATGCCCCGAGGTAATTAATGGCTCTAAGTTGAAGGTATACAAGCCACATGCTCAGGTAAATATGATCAACCTAGAACAACCAGGAACTTCTGAAACAGGGACAGATCCAGGAATACATTCCCAGGATACTGACGAGCAGGGTAGTGTTGTTCGAAGGGAGGATACTCATAACCTGGATTGGTTATTTGGAACCGATGGAGAAGAAGAGCAACAAGAATTGCAACAACAGGTCCGAAATCCAAATGACAATGAGGAAGACCGACTCCAAGCTCTGACGGAAGTCGCTCTACAAGAAGTTCTAGAAGAAGAAGAAGATGAAGGAGTTAGACTTCTGCAATGAATGAGATCGAAAACACAAAGGTTGCAGGAAGAATATGAAACTCTGAGACAGTACAATAATCAGCTATGGGAACAGGTGATCCAGGAGTTGGACACAACCATGCAACGAGTAAATGAAAGGCACGAAGCTCACCTCGTGGAATGGGCGGAGCTAGAACAGGGGGAACTCAGAAGAAGTGCGACAGGAAACTCTTCAGAAGATAGTTTATTTTCCTTGGAGGAAGAACAGGAAGATACTGTAAGCCCAAGGGAAAATAGAAGAGGAAAAGCAATAGCAACAGGTGCACATTCTAGGAGTTCTTCTTCAGCCACATTGAAAATCATGCTAAATATGAAAGAATCCTCAAGCGCAGAGTCAGTGAACCATCAGGAGATGAGAGATTCTCTAGAAAGACCCAGGATATGGGAAGCAGGACAAAGCTCGACTACCAAATATCAGATAAGCAGGGAGGAAATGGCAGCCATAATATGGAAGGATATCGAGATGGTACCAGAGAAACCAAAAACTGGAGGGTGGTTGGAAGAGTCAAGTAGTGACGACAACCTACCTCAGAATCCGGATATTCCATATGCCAGTCCTAACCCAGATCGTAGGAGACAAAGGGATGAAGATCGCAGTCGACAAGCAGGTGTCAGATTTATGGAAACTACACACATAATTGAAGATGATGCTTCACTGAGCCCGCAAGATGAATACAATGGAGGATTAAATGAGGATGTTATGCCAGAATTACCACCACCTCGTGCATGGAGAACACCATATGCTGGAGCCATGAGACGTCCAACTAAATGGGAGGAGGTAGCCAGGTATCGGATGGCTGCACTTGACTTACGACAACATAGAAGGGAAGTAAGAAGATTGCAGCAACGGGTTCAAGAAACCTCATAATGGCCAATGAACATGACTAGGAGAAGGAAATGACTCCAGTACTGATTCAGTATTTTCAGAAGAGTACCAAGAAAACCTAACTCATTGTGCCATGCAACGACACTTTGAGGAAAGTAGATGGAGACGAAGACTGATAAGGGCCGATAGGAGACTAAGGATCTTGCACCAATTAACACCTATGCATTTACACCACCCACTGGAGACAAGAGCACAACTGATAAATGAGGCCCGTAGTAGAGACAACTTAGGTACTCTCAGAAATTCACAAGGAGAGCACCTGACCAAGGGAGGAGCGTGGTTGACCTCCATCTCGGTAGCTCGAGAGGAAGAAATTCCCCTCCGACTACCAATAGGTCGACTGGTTCTCAGTTTGGACCGCAAGGGCCATCTGAGAACTTAGTCCAAGCCAACCCATCACTACGTGCTCCTAAGAACAGACCGATAGGTCCATCTCAACGAGCTCGTAGGAACCGAAGACGTCATTAGGAATGATTGAGGGACCGATCGAATCTCGGGCAGCTGGGAGTCCGACAGCCCAACATTAGAGAGATTCGATCGGAAAGAGGTCGAGGACGCGGTAACCCGGTCCGCGGAAGAAGAAATTGGGACAAAAATCCCAATTTAGCACAAAGGGATCAAGAAGGGGCAGTTGTAGGGAATGATAGAGGTCGAGGATGAGGTCTAAGAACTAGATGACCCCACCAAAATAGGGAACATCAAAGATGACAACAACCCATTCAACATGAACTTGATCAATAGACACAAGAAGGGGAGAGGTTTCACTACTTGGATGATTGCATAATAATCCGATGAAATGATGGAAGAACGGAATGAATCCCACTGGTGCCCGCCCATCCAGAACGCCCAAATACGACCAACAGAGACCTGGAGGATGTAGCAAAATATCTGGATGACAATAATGCCAACCCAAAGAAGGAGAAGTCCGCATGGCAGAAGAATGGATGGAACAAACATGTCTGGCAGCAGAAAGAAATCAGCAAGCCACCAATAATGTCAGACGACGGGCCAGTACCTACCAGTTCAATGAGCCAGAAACACGGCATCAGCCGGAAGAGGCAGAACAACCAGACTGGCACATTATACCACGGGATATGACAAGACGCCAACAACAGTCACGTCCGGAAACTCCCCCAAGATGAAATAATCGTCGGAGACGTCAGACAATGGAGGAAATAAATAGTGATAGTGATGATGACTTCAGTAGTTTTAGAGAAAATAGCCATCATCACCGAAGTGAGACACCAGATGCATGGGAACTGCGTATTGGCTTGGCCATACGGTTCACCCATCGACGGTAAAAGAAGACGTCACATGCAGTTTTGAGAAATAAGAAAAATAAAATAAAAATAATAAAAAGTCAAAAAGAAAATAAAAAGTCAAAAGAGAAAGAAAAAGACAAAATAGAGAAAAAGACAAAATAGGGAAAAAGACAAAAAGGATACCTAGACGTCTAATTAGCCGACGTGGCATGCAAGGAGGTAGTTGCAAGGTGGTGGTTGCATAATGGTTTTAAGGATGGAGAAGCAACTATAAAAGGAGAGGAGGCCATTCATTTGCAACATCACTCTCATAGGCAAGAAGGAGGAGGAGAAAGGTGAGAAGCACGCAACAGAGAGGTACAATAGTTAGACACAACAACATACAACTAGGTAGAAGCGAATGACGAGCAAGAGTTGATTTCTAGGCCACAGAAGCCAATGGTTAGCACTTGATGGCTAGCACTTGATGGCTAGCACCTGACGGCTAACACCTGATGACTAGCACTTGATAAATAGCACTTGACGGCTAGCACCTGATGACTGCACCAGATGGTAGCACCCGAAGGCTAGCACCTGACGACTAGCACTTTATGGCTAGCACTTGACAACTAGCACCTGACGGCTAGCACCTAAATACTAGCACCCAATGGTAGCACCTGATGACACCACCTGATGATGGTTGGAACTCCTAATGGCTGTAACCTCTGATGGCTGGTAGACCAAGCTAGTAGCAATACTAATGGCTAGCGCATTGACGACTAAGGAGACTTGACGTCTAAGTGCTAGATAACTAGGGCAGACGTGATGCTAGGAGGCAGATTGGACGGGGAAGACGTCTAGGGAAGAAGCCGACAGATCAAAAGAAGGAAGCATAAGGAGGAAAAGTAATGAAGATGGCACACCAAAAGTCAGGAAAAACCCTAGTCCGTAGTGAGCCCGAACCTGAATCTGTGGTAGCCAAGAGGTTACGACACCAACAGGAAATTGAAATGAAGGGACAAATCAAAAGTCTAGAAGGAGGACAGGTTCAGAATAGAAGAGAAGCAGCAGAAGTGGCAACCCGCAAAAATAAGGAGATTCATCAGAGCGGCAAGGCACCCATACCACTGGAGGAAATCACTTGGTTGTGCCCAACAGGAGTATTGCCGCCAATGGTGGGCAGAGGCACCAGCTGACCACCCAGTACGAACAAAGCTGAAAGAGGCGGGAGTGCACTTCATCCTACAGGCTCCTCATTTTGAGAGGGAATTTTTCAAGGAATACCTATTGCAGATGGTGGAGACATACGATGCAAGGAGGCACAACAGTATTGTGGAAATAGAGGGTACTACAATGGTAATTGATTTCTCTCCCGAAGTTTTTCAGCGTGCTTTTGGACTTCCCACGAAGGGCAAGCCGGTGTTGAATGAGAGAGTGGATCCGAAGAAGACACCGAAACTAATTATGAACGTCACCACCCTGAAGAGAGAAGAGGTGGAGGCTATGCTGAGTACCCATGGTGGAAGAGGAATAAAACAGGCACAACTTCGGAATAACGGACTGGAGGTGATTATGAATGTCATTATGGCAAGGTTGTCAGGAGAACAACGAAGTACAAACTTGCCCATATGGCTGATTTCGTATCTGCAAGGGATAGCATAGGGTATACAGTATGATTGGGCGACATATTTGTCAACACGTATACAGGCTTTCCTGATGAGAACGACAAAGAATTTTTCTATGACTTTTCATGCCATTGGGTTGCTCTTGGATGCGGCAGGAAGAGCAGGAGTCCCAATCCCGGACTTTGATCCCCTGAAAAAGTTACCAGATCTAGCACCATCTATCTGCAGATGGATGGAGGCCCAACCAGTAAAGAAGATGACATCGGTGAAGAAGATTCGGGTCAAGCAACTTTCACACAAACCACGTCAGGAGAAGCTGGTGGTTGTGCTAGAAGGGGAGGATAAGGGAGTACCACAAGCTCGGGAAGAAGAAGTACAAAAATAGAAGGATGCTCAATCTCCAGAAGAGCCCAGACGAAAGAAGAAGGGGCGATTTGATGTGCCACCCCAAACTTTCTCCCAGGAAGCACTACAAAAGATAGCCGAGAATTTGGAGGCAGTTTGTACTTGGGAGCAACATCAGCCAGCATAGGAGGAAGTGGATTTTGCCATACCTCCAAATCTCCATGATCAGACAACCGAAACCAGTTCGGCTGAACGGTTTGGACCTACTGAGTACCTGGCAGAGGCTGAACACTTAACCCGCACAGGATCACCAGATTTGAGTGAAGTACCATTGGCGAGGCCGACTTCACTAGCGGCTACCTTGATGGGCACATTTTCAATAGATGATATGTTTGCCGCAGTAGCTAGGGAATCAGCCACCACTGGTAATCCAGAAACAAGCAGTAACCCTAGGGTAGAGGAGGGCCTACCGCCACCGGTTACAAAATAGTTGACACATGGGGCAGAAAAGCCTATTTTGGAGGAAACCACAGTGTCTAGAGAGCAGCCCCCAGAGATAATAGATTTGGAAAAGATGGAGGAACAGGAAGGGCGGAACAGCCAGAGTCCAGTATAGTCTGGAGCAATAGACAGGTCACCTGTTCACCACACAGGAAGAGGAAAAGAAATTGCATAGGAGGAGGAACAAACAGATACTTGGTCCCAGGAATTCCTTATCCGAGTACCCAATTTTATGGACCCCTCGGATAAGATGGATGAGCAAGCGGCAGCATGCTTTGAAAAGTTGGAAAAGATCATGAATAGTTTTAGCTTGCAGTTCAATAGTGCATGTATGGGCCAATGGAAAAAGTGGCAAGGCATGGTAGAGGAGGAAATAGATCAGCTGGTTAAGTGGGCGGCACAGGGTCTGTGGCGGAAGGAGATCTCAAGCATTTATGCAAAACAACCATGGTCACTACCCACTACCTACTTGCAAACAATGGAAGGCATTGAGAAGTTGCCAGAAAAGACACCAAGCCTCTATCTGCAGACAACGTAGGTATACATCTGCGGCCATGGTAAAAATCCTCCTCAGCATTCAGTGGAACATGGCACTCAAGTGGAAGTAGTGCCAGAATTACTGCCAATATACACGCAGTTGAATTTCCTCGCACACTTGTTGACTTGGTTGGGAGAAGGAATCAAGCATGTGGATTCAACAAAAGAGGCCGTGGAACGAGAAGCCACAGAAGCCTTGAAAAGGAAGGATCAACTCTTAGCAGAAGGAATGGAATGAATGGAGAGAGTTACAAAAGAACTTCGGGAGTTCGGATGGATTATGGAAGACTTGAAAACCAACTTGGAGAAAAAGGATCAACAACTATCTGAATCAGCAGCAGAAATATCACAACTAAAAAGTGCGAAGGAACTACTGGTCAAGCAAGAAGAATCATTTGCAGCCAATAGGAGCCAGCAGGAACGTGCTTGGGCTCAGGAAAGAGAGAACTGGAAAAAGAAAAGGCAGCCTTGCAAGAAGAACTATGGCTGGAAAAATAGCAGAAGGGTACAACGGTTGCATCAATATCGGAACAATGGTTGAAGGACATGTTTCGAAGCAGAGAAACAAAGCTGCTATCCAGCCTGAAGCAGACTGAAGACCGAGCCAATGCCTTAGGAGTGGAATGGGCCAAGTACTTCAACTATTCTAAGAGGCTCAAGGATGAACGAGATCACTTGCGAGAACAACTCCAGGAGTACACGAAGGCATTGCAGGCTGCCAATCCACAGAGCTCAACACCCACGGATGCTGAAACTCCTGCAGTAGAATGGAGAAAGTCGCTGAGGACATCGACTTCTTCGAAGGGGAGGATAGATGTAGACAATAGTTCTAAACCCTAGGACTGGCTGGAACATTGTGTCCACCAATTTTGAATTGTACATAGCAATTTTGGTAATGTTCATGTTTGTATTTGATTGGAAAAACAGCCAATGAGATGAAGGCTGGATTGTAAACGCATAAGGCATAAAAGGACAAAAACAGCCGTCATTGTAATTGTCTTGATTAAGGATGTAGACGCCTAGTTAGACGTCTAAGGGTAGACGTCCAAGTAGTTAGACGTCTAAGCAGAATTAGTTAGTAGGCGTTTAAGGCTGACGGTTGGGGTGGTTTAGGACGAAGTAGTTGGGGAAACTACTTCGCCCATCCTATTTAAACCCCCCCTTTTCAAACATTGTATCATCATCATTCTGCTATAATGCCAATGCTGTTATGCTGTTTACGTATTCTGCGTGTGTGGTGATCTTGTGGTTGTTCCCTTGAGTGCAGGTTGGAATGCATTAATGTGTGAGTTGCAGGTTGTGTGTTCTAACTTTACCTTGCAGGTTTCCTAGACTGATGAGCCTTGAAGATTAGTTGTTGCAGTAGGGACAAATATTGTGATGTTATTGCAGGTACATGGGAAGAAAATCACAACAGTTATAGACATATAGTCGTTGACATATGGAAGCCATCAGACGAATATCTATCTAAACCTAGAGCCCTAATGTCTACACTGGTGACGTCTAAGCCTACAAAATTGACGTCTAGATTGGTGACCTCTAACCTTGCAAACCGGTCGTCTAGATGGGTGACATCTAACCCTGCAAACCTGACGTCTATACTGGTGACATTTAACCCTGTTGATTTGATGTCTAGACCTGTGATGTCTAGACTTGTGACCCTGACGTCTAGGCCTGTGACGTCTGATTCTGGACGTCTACCTGCACTGTTGGATAGTTGATCTTGTAGCTTATAAACCAATCCATTGTTCATTGCTTAAAGCCTAAATACTGACTTGTCATCATCCCATCCCATGAATGTACTCACCCCTATCTACATC
Organism: Wollemia nobilis; assembly: GCA_028583015.1. Taxonomy (NCBI): domain Eukaryota; kingdom Viridiplantae; phylum Streptophyta; class Pinopsida; order Araucariales; family Araucariaceae; genus Wollemia; species Wollemia nobilis. Next base: position 7,977,820 of record JAQPPZ010002224.1, on the reverse strand, counting down.
ACCTTTGTTTAGCTTTAAGGCTACATGTTCCAAAAGTGCCAATGTGCATCAGAAGGCAGATTTGGAGTACAAATGGCCTTGGACACACTTGATGCTATTGGAGGGAATACTGTCCTTGTACTTGCAACAAATTATGGATTTATGAGGGTGAGATACCTATCTGATGCGATGACATAGATGATGGTGCAAATAGGATGATGATGCAGTTGAGGTGAGGAAACATGAGGTGACATAATTATGCTTGCGATATGGGTGACCAAAGAAAGCATGGATGGTGATAGAAGAGTTGATGATGGTGGAATAAATGATAGTGTGACAAATTGATATGGGATGTTACAAGTTGGTAATGGTGAATGGGATGGCACTAAAAATAGAGTAGGCAAGACTGCTACTAACCCTTAGACTAAGGTTGTGCTTATTGGTTGTGAGATGGTCATAGCAAAATAAGTGGGGTATTTGAGAAGCAAGAACATAAGAAATAAGAGGGGAAGAGGGAATAGTGATAAAATAAGAAACAAAGTGGGTAGAGGTGAAGTGGTTGTGGGGAAAATAGTAAAAGTAATTTATGCTTCTAAATCAAAGGCTTCCATATTTGTTGCTTATTTCATGGTAGGTTATCCTTCTTTTCTCTCAAAGCCCTTCTCTTGAGGGTTATCCATAATTTATCTATCTTTTTTTTATCCTTTTCCTTGGTTGTTAAAGGTCTTACAACCCCATTTTACCTTTTATTCACCACCATGGTATCCAAGAAGAGCTAAATTCACCAACTCTCATGTTATCTATAGATTTTGTGACTATTGTCATCATTTTCCTAGGTTGGCACATCATTTTATTAGTCATAGGAAATAACTTGCTAATTTTAGAGAGATCTTCAACCAATATTGGAAATAAAGGGATGAGAAGAAATAGGACACTGAGTGTGTACTGTGAGATTTTTGCTTAGGCAAGAAATTTTTTCCATTACAGTTAGTTTGGAAACAAATTAAAAGAGAAAACGTAGAAATGGGAAGAGAAAATAGAAAGGCTGAACATCCCCATAGGGATTTTTGTTTGGTCACAAAAGATTTATTTTTTATTTTTTTGGAAAATGATTGAGAATATGTGGATGAGAAAAAAGTAGAAACAAATTAAAATAAGTGGAAAAACCAAAGTCTCAATTGAGATTTTTTTTTCATTGGATGAAACTCTCTTTTTTTATAAACAATGTACATCATGAATCATTTTTTGTGGTTCATCAATGACTATCTCATTGAGAGGGTCGATTTCATTGTTAGGTTCCAAGTAGTTGCCTTTTCTCTTAATGATGACATTCCAATTTAATATCTTCCAGAACTGATGTAAACACTATTAGTTAGATAGCATCAATGGTGCATAAGGAGGGTCCTTGCCAAGGGGTCTTTCCCATTCTAGAGCTTCATAGATGCACTTTGGAAGGTAATATGTTTCTTCATCAAAAGAGTACTGAATATCAAAGCTTGAGCCATTGGAACAAATTTCATATTCACTATTACTTTTGATCTAACTCTTGATGCAAACCACCTTGGGAAAGACACTCCTTTTTAGCCAAAAAGTGGATGAAAGCATGGGTGGGTGCTAGGATTTTCTCAATTGTGATAGCTTCCTCACCTTTTATCTTATCCCATGGTGAACTTTGATATTGACAACTAGTTTGAACTCTTATCTATGTGTGATTGAATGATAGATAATTACTTGATAGTGATAGTTCCTCTTGGTACTACTTAAAAAACTTGCCATCATCCTCCACAACACCAAATTGTTGGAATGTAAGCCCTACCTTAGTTTTACCCCCCAAAATTTGTAAAAAACTGTATCATTTTTGGAATGATGACCTCTTTATTTCTTAGTGTGGCCCCTTCATATTAACTTGCCTAAAAAACTTTGGCATTTTTAGGTGAACCATTCCCCATTAGTTGGACAATATCTACTTCAAAAAAATTCTCTTCAAGGAGTTAAAACCCTTCCATAAGAGGTCCTTCCGTTGTTAATACTTTAGAATTTGTGGATTCTTTTCCCTCTAGGATAAAGTTGAATGTTTCATATTCTAGGTGTAAAATTGGCTCTATCTCTTCTACAAGATATTTTAGCTCTAGTGGAAACATGAATGCCATATATTTTACTTCATATTGACCCTCCAAATATTTTTTTTTCACTTCAGATCTTCTTTTTGATATACAAGGTATTCTATGAATTTGGTAGTCTTCTTCCAGAGTTTTTCTTTAAGGAGAAACACATCCATGAATTGGGATTGTCTAATAATTTTTCCAATCTTGTCAACTTTCCTTCCTCCCTACATTGTTTCCATAATACCAAGTTTAAGCACCTCATGCCCTGACCACAAACTCATTTGTATCCCCTTTATACGATCTCCTCTATCTATGAAAACAAATGTGTCACATTCCTTTATGAATTTTGACCCTTCATCTTTGGAATATTTATTTACTACCTTAAGTCCTATCATTGGTTGAGAGAATTATGACTCTTTGCAAGGGGATAGGGGATTATTCAAAGAAACTTTTAACCCATTATAATGACTACTATATTATCAACACCTTAGTACGTTCAATAATTTTTGTCTACTAAGGATGTTTCATGCATCCTATAGACTTGTATCATATTGGCCTCAAATAGACTCGACTAATTGTTGGTTGGTTCATCATGAGTCAATTATCCCTTGATTGATTGACTACATAGGGATGATTCATGATACAAATTTATGCATGGTCAATCATTTGAAAGTTTTCTTGTTGGGGCATCAACTAGGTCCCCTCATCACGTTCAAATACTTTTGTATAGAATGATTGAAGGGTTGAAATTATGTACTTGAGTTCATCTAGTTGCGTTTGGATATCTTGTTGGTTATGAGGAACTTGTTGATATTGTGGAGCTTGAGGAAATGATGGATGTTGGGCCAACTGTTGTGGAAAAGGGTGTTGGAATTTTGGGATGGGAATTTGGTTCATATGGATAGTGTATTCTTATTGAGTGAATGTTACAAGGTTTTGTTGGTGAATGAATTGAGACAATTGAGGTACTTGCCCATATTGTATGGGTTGGTCATACTGCCCTTACTCATGTAACATTTGGTATACAGATAGTTATATAGGGGTATAAGCTGGTTGTTTGGTGATTTTGTGACGAAGATATTTTTACATCATCAAGGCATTTTCTCCTAGAAAGGTTGTCTTATTGTTGACAAGACCCATACCAATCAAAGGCTATCCATGGAAAAAAATAAGAGATTTCAAAAAATGGAATGAAAACAAGGCTTTTATGTAGGGAGAACCCCCTAAAGTGAGGCACACTATTTGGATTGCGCACACTATTGCCTTGGATATTTTTTTATGGTCGATTTTGTGGAATGGGATACACTCTTGGCTAGTAAGGCACACTTTGACACTTATTCAAGAAAATGAGCGTACTTTAGACTAGCAGGGTGCACTACTATGAGTGGAGCACACCAAACACTTAGCAAGTTGTTGGAGACCAAAAGTGGTTAGGGACTATTATCAGTTTCATGATCTAGGCATAATGACCACCCATTGTGATTTCAAGTACATTTGGTTTTCATGCCTTGCATGGAGCGCATAGTTGGAAGTCCAGGGAGTGTAGGAAATGGCTCTAGGGATGACCTTTTGGGTTTTTTCAAGGCCTGATCCTTGTTTAGATTTGCTCTTGATGCCTAATCCTTAAGCTATCCTAGTCTACCGAGTTTGATCTAGGTAAAGGGATAAGAAGAAAGTGGTAAAACTAACTAGCCTAAACTACGGTTGGTGATGCACCAAGAATTACAATGGCTCCTCTATGTATTTATGGGATGAATGAAAAAATGCATTAATCATGCCAACAAGAATTAATACAATTCTAGAATGATATATTTCTTACTTATGAAACTTTCTCTATGACCAGAGAAGATACTAGTCACACCTCATCATACAAATTTGCACACATAAAAAGACCAAGACAGAAAGTAAACAATCACAATTCTTTATATATGTTAAAAGTATTAATATACATATACCAAAAATAAAAAGGCTCGAGAATCTATACATGAGTTGACTCAAGGATCGAGTCCATATAAATACACAAGGAATAACAAAACAAATCTATCTAAAACCAGATACTAGGCATAAGAATATTTGTTTTCCTCCCCTTTTAGATACAAAATTGGCCTATTTATACAGTTTGTTTTACAATTTAAAATTCAAATTTTTTCTCAATAATCATGAGTGAGAACTTGGTGTCCTTCAAGGATGTAGGGCTTGAGGCACTAATTCACTCCTTGGCAAATTCAGAGCCAATCCAAGTTCTAGTTGTCATAAATGCTTTACAAGTTGGAATGGCTCTCTCTAGATGCAACATTAATGATTCTTCCTTCTTCTAGAAACTTGAGCCTAGGTGGTGCTTGTAAAATTGACCTTTGCTTGTTGGGGAAGCCTCCTCACCAATACAAGGTTAGTCTTGATTGTGTAGACCCCACATTCTTGCTTGCTTGGTTTTTGAGTTACTACTATATCAAACCCTTTACCAGCTTTGGTTGGTGCTTACCTCACCAATATTGGTTTGGTTCCTTGGTAACTAGGACCTTAAGTGTAATGCAATTCTTGATATGTCAACCCTCCAAATTCTCTTTCTTCTGTTGCCTCTTAATTTTTGCAAATTCAATCACCAAAATTTCATATCAACTTTTTCCCCAAGACCTAATTTGATTATCCGATTGTTGTGTTGTGCTCCTCTTTTACTAGCTTCCCTATGACACTCTAATTTGGGTGGAAACCCATCACCAAGTTTTTCATGTAGTGTAAATTCTCTATAGTTTTAGTGGATCATAGGGGATCTCTAGCTTGCTGGAGATGAAAGATTCAGGATCGATAGCCTTATCATTTGGGTGCAGAGTCGTGATTGAAACTTGTTCATAGCTTTGATAACTTTCACTAATTCTTTAGGGAAGCTTCGTTCAAGTGATTTGGAAGTAATTCTTCTCTAGCTTACCCAATTACTTTATGAAAAGGAGGTGAACTCCCTCTTAAACCTCACAAGGAGCATTTCAAGATTGACTATAGGTCTCATTGCCCAGTCCACCTTGTCATTATAGGATGATTTAGTGACACTAAAATATTTACCTATTGGGTCAGTCATTGCTGATACTCCTATTTGGGGAGAGGTTCATCATTGGAAGCCCAAGGGGAAGGAAGGCCAATCGATACTAGTGAGAAGACATGTTTCTTCCAATCATGTACCCTCGAGGCTATGCATTTAACTTATTCATCATATTTATTTTTAGCCCACTAGTCTTTTAGGACTCCATGATTATGTGGGTCATAGTATCTTTTTTATCAATTCCTATTGTAATCCATTACTAGGGGTCAATATGGGCTATGGCAGTCTAGAAATTTTGCACCTCTCAAAATTGGACTTTGGCTACCATTTCGAGTTGGTTGAGCTCCTTGTTACTTTTAGCCTTTAGGGAAGAGATCCTACAAATGTACTTGAGCACTTGGAAAAGTTATTCGGCTACTTGGATGACCCCTTTTCAAAGTACCCAGTTATTCTTCGTGATTTACTTAGTGTTGTTTTATCATTGCTCTAGCTTTAAGATCCTCTTCTTTTTCCTTTCCTATATCACCTTTCTTTCATCCAATTGGGACATGAGATAGGTTATCTAGGCTTTTGCAACTCTGCTATTGGTTTGGGAGGCTTTGAGCATATTATTGGTTTTGTCTAGTTTTATCTCCTTTCCTTATAGTTTTCTTGCCATCGTTCTGTAATCATGAGTGACCAATTTTTTCTCCTGTTGGTAGAAATAAATACTTTCCTATAGTGTAGCATCCTTAAAGCTTAGCTCAACAACTGATACCTGGTAATCTTGAGCCTCCATAGCTCCTTTTTATTTGGAAACAATGGGAAAAAAATGAAACATGACCAACCCATCCCTCTAAGGAAGAAATGAGGTGTTGATATATGGAGTGGAAGGTCACATTGCCTACCATTCTCTCTCCTGTTGCACCTATTGTTGACCATATTCCCAAGCTTGTTGGAGATGGGGTATTATCTTGAGAATAAAACTGATGGATCGAGGTTTAGATACTTGCAATTGAATTTATATAGGTAGAGGTAGGGGTTTTAGAGAAATGGAGGGGAGCCAGTTGGTTTGAGAGATAAATGGCGATTGAGACCTAATTGGTACTAGAAAATGGGGCAAAGGTTACTATGGCTTGAGTAATATTAGGAGCAGTAAGTGGTGGAGTGTATGGGACTACAAATATGGGTAGATAGAAGGAGGGAGTGCTTAGAAATAAGGATTTTGGAAGGGAAGTGGAAGGGGATAGAGTGGGTATGACTTCAATTTTCAAGAAACCCCCTTTTGGTTGGGGACATTTTGGGATAAATTTATAGAGGTGGTGGTGGTATCTCCTTGGATTGAGTTTTGCTTATTTTTGGCTTGATGAGTGTCTTGATTCTCGGGGATGACTTCCACTTTTCTTGGTGGCTTTATTATTGTTATTTTTCTCTTTTGACTACTTCTTTGGAGAGTTTGTGGATCAAGTTGGAGCATCCATGGTTGGAGGTTTTGGGGTATGAGATTCTGAAAGAGATCCATTCAATTCTAGTGGATTCTTAGGGATAATTTGAGCTTCTTCATAGATGATTTCCTCTAAATGGGGTAATTGTTCACTTGGGGACCTTCCTTGGTCTTCTTTCCACTCATCATTAGATCCCAATGCATGCACTTCATCATAATATTTTTAAAATCTTCATTGTTCTAATTTTATTTGAGCATCAACATTGTGTCAAAAACCCATTGGCAAAAGACCCACCAAGCCTCAAATTTTTCTACGTTCCATTCTAGCTCTAGCAGCATATTCTTCTTGTTCTTGGTGATATTGACATTGGGGTTGACCACACTTGTAGATGTATAAAAGGTGAGATAAAATTCCTGGTGTTGCTCATATGTTAGGAAATTCACTTCCTAGAGTAATGGATAGACCCCTTCTACAACATTTTGATGAGACTCTATTTGTGACCTCGGCTAGTGTTGAAACTTATTGGTATTGTAAATCTTGGAAATATATTCTTTAAATACGACCTCTAGGTCATAGTGCCTTGAGTATTTTGACTTCTTGAGGCCTAAATATTTTAGTTTCCCCTCTATGGGGGGATCCAATATTCTATTAAACTAGCACACCTTTGATAAGTGTGTTTGCAACTTATAATAACTTGCTTTAATCCATTCTCTCCTAAAGGTATCATCTGTTAAATCCATCTGCCTCAATATTTCAAGAGATGAAATTTTTGGTTGCATATTTTTATTATAGGTAGATCAACTTGGAGAAACCTTACATGTTTATGAAGGTAGTTGTGGTGAGGAAGATCTAATATCCCTGATAATCATGGCATAGGTACTTGACACTTTTTTAGGATGTGTTGGGGCTTGGTTCCTTTGATGGTGCTCAGGGTTCGCATTAGGAAGTTATCTACCAAATTTTAAAAATAAGAGGTTCGATAAAGGACTCCTATCCACACATAGATAGATTGCATGTTACCCTCTTTATCCTTTGTCTTCATACCTAGATTTCCATAAAACTAGGGATTTTGGGCCAATGCCAAATACACTAGGAAAGAAAAATACCGAAAGGTGGGAATGCTGTCAATTTCTTGTAGCCATTTATGGTTGCTTTACGATAAAGTTGTAAAATAAAAAATTAGGGGTTGATCATTTGGGATGCATATTAACATTTGTAACACCTCTATCTCCTCTTGGGTGATAAATTTTTTGTCATCCATGCCAAAGAGAAATGCTATCATGCTAAAGATATCATGGGCATTTTTATTAAAAAGAGACAGGATCAAGTGGAACATTGACATATTGGATACCTTATTGTTATCTAAGAGCTCAAAATTTAAACTCTTTAGGAGGTACAGGAGACATGAGTAGAAGTCATTGGCTATATTTGAATTGATCTCAAGTCCTAGGGTTGCTTACATGTATCACACGACCCGAGCCAATACAACTTTGAAATGATTTTCAAGCCCTTTAACCTCCTTGTATTGAGGGCTATAATGGGCAACACAAGCCACCACCAGCTCATAGTTGTTATGTACTTGGGGCACCATGTAGTGTGCCAAGTAGCTTTATCATGTAGGGACAATTTTAGGTCTACTATCCTATCAGTCATGAGGTGCATGGTATCAACTTTATCAAGTTCATCATGGGTGTTCTTTGCCTAGGAGCTCATTTCCTGAGCAAATGAACTCCCCTTATTAGCCTCAATAGCTATTCTTTTATGAGCTATGCTAAAAATTCTCTCTCAAATAATTGAAAGCATTCAACACTTCAAAAAATCCATAGTAGTAGTAGTTGTAGTAGCACAATGGAAGGATCAAGGACAAAGTGTTGGCCTTAATAACCTAATTTTCTAGTTGTTATCAAATTGGACACGTTTCATATTTGAATGCAGTTAGTTATATTGGCTAGAGCCACCCTCTAGGTTCCTAGGAGTGCATTGGTTTGTTTACCTTCATTTTGTGATTAATTGCGTTTGAAATTTTGTTGCTAAGAAGTGACTAGTATTTAATACAAAACCTCTACATGAGGAAAGTTTCCAATCTGGTCCATTAGAGGCTTGATTGGATGACTCGTATTTGGTTTACCCATTGAAGTACTCTGATTATATGTGTGGGATGTCAGGTATATTTTTTGGAAAATCCTTCTTGGTGGTTCCTACACGGTCAGTGTATTTGGTAATATCCCTTTAGGCCTCTTTCATAATCAGAACGATCAAGAGTCATGTCAACTTCTTCATCCACCTTCTTATTTGGTAATCCGTTATTGAGGAGAAACCTTGATTGGTGCATGCATGTCACAAGATATTGAAAACACCCTACGTGAGGAAGTACAAATCAAATTGATTTAGCCAATAAAAAATAATAAAAAAATATTTGTTAGGAAGGTGAATGGGAGCTAGATTCAATTAATGCCTTTTCTTACCTTGGGAGATATCTGATAAGCATTGGTCATCCATATCATGTGTATTATTTATGGATTTTACATCTGATCTGCCTCATCGTCCTATAATAGCATGTGGAGCCCCTTGGCATTTCTATAAAAGGGATAACTTAGCTTCAAGAGTGTCTTAAGCAAGATCATGCCCTTTTGATCCTTGAAGCCTTTGGCATCTTGTTCTTCTTGTTGAATTTAACGGATAATTTATTTTGTAGGGATAAGGATTTTATGAATATTTCTTTGCCAATAGCATAACTATACCTCAGGTGGCCTATGCACCTTGCAAGGAAAGTTTTTCTACATTTTGAGAAAGCTCTATCAACGCTTATCTAACAAAGCCTTCCAATTTTGATACCCAAGACCATATGGATCAATTCTATACTTCTCTTCCCTCTCTCTCTATTTTTGAAAGTAAATAGTCATGGAGGACCTCTCCAGGTAGACCTCATTGACCATGATTGGAAATAGTTGTTTGTTTGGAATGGAGAACTCAATCATGTTCTTTGCTTTTATCTTATGAGCTTGGCATCTACATCCATCTTTATTGTGTATTATATGATCTCCTTGTCATATTCTTCTGAAACCTTGTAGTTCCATGCTATTAATTTGGGGTACCTTTGGTATAAACCAAGTATATTTTTACCTTTTCATAGGGTAGCCAATTTCCTCTTTTTAAGGTTTAGCTAGTGTCAATCATGATTTCCAAGTGGCCCCCTTTATCTATCATAATGCCTTTTTTCTCTAGGAAATGGTTGTTGGAATCAAATGAGTATTCAAGCATGGCTAACCCATTAAGGATTTTGTTGTATCTAAGTCAAATGATCTGGTCCTCATAAAATTCTTTTATCTCTAGAGCTAATTATTTTGCAAATTATACTTCCTATTGAGGAAACAAACAATGTGTTTGTTGTTGTCAGACTTGTCAATAAGTTTTGATGTCTGGTATGGTTGGTCTGATTATAACCTTGGCATGTTGAAAATTTCCTAATAAATATTCTACTAGGTTGAGTTGGGCTCTAATGCTATCATTCAATTAGCATCCATATTTTAGCTTTACAGGACTATAGATAGGTTGACCACTTCAAAATCCTTAAGCAAATCCTAGATCTAGTATTCCATGGATTTGATGATCTTAGGGATGAAACATCTCTCTCCTTGGATTAGGTATGTTCCTATTTTGGTTAACTCAAGAGTATCATATGGGTTTGATTCTCACATATTTGTGGTGCATTCATCCATATGGTCATTTGGAACTAAATATTACCTATTTTACCTCAACTTTGATCATTGATACATATTGTACACAATGTATGTGAAGTGGTGGAATAATAACCTTGGTCCAGTAGTGAGTTCTTAGAAACATGTATCTAGTCTAGGGACATATATCCCCTGATTTTAGCTATGAAGTCATGGGAAATGAAGATGTCAAAAGAGAGTAGTACTTCAATTACTACTACGTTTTGGATGATGATCACAATTGGGTAAGCATAGAGTGTGTGAGAGATCTTTAATGATATTGAAGATTGGGACTGGGGTCCTATCAAGCTGCATGACCCCTTGATTTACTGGCTCATAATATAGCCCTAGTGCATTAGCCACCCATATAGGAATAACCTAAGTGCTTGATCTATAATCCACAAGGCAATTGTGATTCAACTTATCCCTACATATGAGTGTCACATAGAAGGGTAAGGGTTCAAGTCTACCGGTATTAAAGCTGAACACTTGCAGGATAGTCAATATTTTTTGTTTTCTAGTAATAGTTTGCTTCCATTTCTTCCTCTAATTATTTTATTTTCTCAAGTAGAGTGACACCATCCTAAATTAGTATGGTAATAGTGGGTTTTTTTAAGTTCTCAACCACATTAAATGACTCCTATGACTAGAATTTGGATGCACTACTTACCATCCATTGTTGCTGCAACCATTCAATAATGGAGTAGGGTGCTCTAATTGGTTTTGATGTAATTATTCCTTATTGTATTTGACCATCCCCTCGATTACTAATATTTGGTATGAGTTCCCTTTCCCTTATTTGATCATCCTCCTAAGGTGTTTTGGTATTTAGGTCATTGGTTTTGATACTATATTTAAAATAAATTGATTCAACTCTCATTCTCCTTCCACAACTCTCATCTCACTTTTAGTAAGAAAATTAAATTGTAATTGTGGTCTATTATCTCGAGCATGCATCCTACCAGAATCCATGTAGACCTTACCTTCAACCCAAGTTACTATCATTTATTTTGGTGGCCTAGTACTAGGACTTGGAGCAACATCTGAGATAGAGTTTTGGGAAGCCTACCCTAGAGTTGGTGTAGTGGATTGGGAGTAATGACCTACGATTGAGGATGTGTGGCCTATTGAGAGTTTTCATAACAATAAAAATGAGGATCTAAATAGGTCCGAGGTGTAGACCAATTAGTTCATCCAAACCCCATAAGGAGGGTGGAGGTCCAAGGTTCAAATCTCGAGCCTCATCGGACTGAATGCTTGTCCCTTTCCTGGTGCTTTTAGTGGCATAAAAGGTTTAAAATGATTGTGGCATGGTGGTTATAGGGGTGGACTGTGCGAAGATTTGTGTGGCGGATTCCGAGGAAAAAAACGCAGAATACTATGGCGGCTATAAAAGCTGGACAGCCTGCTCGGATTCGTGGCGGCTACCGATTCCACCATGTAAATACAAAAAAAAAACAATGAGGATCTAAATTGGAGTATTTCCAAGAATATGGATCCTCAATATATGTTAGTTTTTTATGCATAATTCTTAATGTAAATAACCACAAAATAAAATATTAAGTTGAAATATAAAATACTCAACAACAATTATTTATTCAAATATAACTCACAAATAACTCATAAAATGGACCCTAATAAATGCTCTTGAAAATAGTAAACTGATATAGAATAAAGGTCACATACATCCTCTCTTTACAATGCTCAGTCACATATATATAATAGATTGTGACTCTTCATATGGAGTACTCTTGGCCTTCACTCTTCTATGAGACTCTTCACTTTCCTATTCTAAAGACACATATGCACTCTTACATAATGGAAAATTATGCACATTTACACTCACAACACTTGTACACTCAATTACATGACACTTTGTGCATTTCCTGTACATTATTACATTACATAAAATATTTACTCACACTCTAGTCTAGAACACACTCCTAATCTAATTATGTACCCAAGGTGGTACATTAGCATGTACCAAATAATGTAATATACTGCAACAATATAATTGTTTTGAGCTGGTATGATATCCCTGATTAGGTTATGTGGAGACTATTGTAAGGGGGTTGGGATAGGTATGATTTTTTGTTCGAAGGATTGGGGTTGACCAAAATATTGAAAAGGCTATGATGTGTATCTTTGATAACCATCTGGTGGAGGCTGATAACATTGGCTACCAAGTTGGAAGGGGGTTTCACATAACTTTGGTAAGATAACCTTGGAGTGTTCTATTATCATTTAATTGTTATAATTTAATTGGACATAGACCTCATCATATTCCTTATTCCTCCATATTTTTAGCTTGGTGATTAGAAAAATGTTTATTTGGAGGTAGAGGAGTGTGTATTGCGATTGGTTTTATGGTAGGAAATGACTAGAAGGTAGTAGACTACATAGTATGTGGAGGTTGGTATGGTAGTTTAACATTGAAGAAGAAGGGCATCAGGGGCCTAGAAGCTATCCTTTTTGTATTAGGTCCTTCTTAGCTTGAGTGACTAGTTCATAAGGCACTGACAAGATATTTACCTCTCTAGAATTTTACCATCATAGCTATATCTGAATCAAAATATTTTAGGTAATAAATGAAGGCTATACCTAAATATGGTTGAATTTCATCAGGTATTTTGTACTAAGTCTTGTGGAATTTGACATTGAAGTCATCCATAGACTCCATGGGGACTATTTTGATGGTTGATAATTGCTCTAATAGGGATACCTCATCTGCTTTCTCTCCAAAAAATTTTGCAAACAAGTTGGCAATCTAGTCTTGATCAGTAATGGAATGTGGGGCAAGTGAAAAATATCATTCCCTTGCTTTCCATTTCAAAGAGGTTATCAATAGCCTACGCACGACATTTTTTATCTCCAATATTGTACAATATGCATAGATTGACCATGTGCTAGATATTTTCACTTGGCGTAGTTGCATACTCTCTAATGAAGAATGACAAAGACTTTAGTGTCTAGACTAAAATATCATCCCATGTGGCTGGTGGAACAAGTGTTTACAATGGGCCTATATCATTCCATATCGGTAACCTCCTTTGTTGTGGGTTATGTGGTGCAACCATTTTTTGTTGTCTACCTTACCTTCTATAGCTATGGTTTAGTGATGGTAACAACAACTATGGATTTACCCTTGTATTGGACCTCGTGATAGGTATGGAGCACATAGATCATTGGGTTGACCTTAAAATAATGAAGTCCTAGCTCAATGAGCCCTTCAAATAGTGGAGTTGCCAAGTGAATGTTGAATATGCTTCAACAAGCAAATAGACTATGTTTTTCACTACTAAATAGCAAGGCAAAATTTGGTATTCATACCATCAAGATTTCCAGTGAAACTATAGGAGACCAAAATTGGCTAATGATCAGTTTTGATTTTACACTCTGAGCACAATGACCACCTATTGTGGTTATCAAGTGTGTCCATTGCTCATGCCTCATATAGAATACACAGGAATTCCAAGGAGTGTAGGACGTTGCTTTAGGGACAACCTCTAGGGTTTTTTCAAGGTCAATTCATTGTTTATATTTTCTCTTGATGCCCAATCCCTAAGCTAGTCTAGTCTACTAGGTTTGATCTAGGAAAAGGGATAGGAAGAAAGTGGTAAAACAAACTATCCTAAACTATAGATAGTAATGTGCCAAGAATTATAGGGATCATCTATGTATTGATGGGATGAATGAACACATGCATCAATCATACCGACAAGAATAAACACAATTCTAGAATGGTATAATTTTTAATTATGAAATTTGCACCAAGACTAGGACAAATATAAGTCACATCACATACAAATTTGCACACATACAAATACTAGGATAGAAAGCAAATAGCTACAAATATTTATATATATATTTAAAGTATTCATATACATATACCAAAAAGAAAAATCCTCAAGGTCTTGTACATGAGTCGACTCAAGGCTCAAGTCTAGATCAATACACAAAATGAATGAAAGAAAAACTCTAAGGCTAGATACTAGGAACCAAAACTTTGTTCTTCCTCCACCTTTTAGATGCAAAAGTGGCCTATTTATATAGTTTGTTTTATAATTTTAAATTCAACATTTTTTCTCAATCTTCATGAGTGGGAACTTGGTGTCCTTAAGGGCTACAGGGCTTGAGGTATTACATTGCTTTCACTTCTTAGAAGATTCAAAGTTGATCTTAGGTCTTGTCATCATAAATGCTCTACATATGGGAGTGGATATCTCCAAATGCAAAATTAATGAGTCTTCCTTCTTTTGGAAACTTGAGCTTAGGTGGTGCTTGTAAAATCGACCTTTGCTTACTGGGTAAGTCTCCTTGTCAATACCAATGTTAGTCTTGATTGTGTGGGTCCCACCTTTATGCCTACTTGGTTTTTAGGTTGCTTCTATGTTGTACCCTTTATCGGATATGATCGGTACTCACCTTACCAAGTCTTGGTTTGGGTCCCTAGTAATTGAAACCTTAAGTGTGGTGTGGTTCTTGAGACATTGTGATGCAGGAGCATCCGGTGGCAGCAAAGCAATCTTACATCAACAAAAAAATTTCTAAGTGTTTGCCTTGATGTCTCGATATCACGATAGAGAAAAGTGTCGTGATATCGTGACATGTCATGTTTTCATGACTCAAGAAGGAGAGAGAAGGCACGGAGCAAAAATGTCACGATTTCGTGATATGTCACGAAATCATGACCGAAAGAAGACAGGAAAGATGCGGAACAAAAATGTCATGATTTCGCGACATGTCGCAAAATTGTGACCGAAATAATATAGGAAAGGCCAGAGAAGAAAATGTCATGATTTTGCGACATGTCACGAAATCGCGACCGAAGGAGCAAAAAGAAAGCAAGGAAGGAAATTGTCACGATATCGTGACATGTCGTGATTTCATGACCCAAAACAGAGAGAGAAAGCAGAGAGCAAAGCTATCATGATTTCGTGACCCAAAAGGTGAGAAGGAGGCAGAAAGGAAAGATGTCACGATATCGCAACATGTCGCAATTTCACGACTGAAAAAGAGAAAGAGGAGCTGAAAAGGAAAGATGTCGCGATATCGCGACATGTCACATTATCGCGACCAAAGGACGAGAGAAAGCACAAAGGAGAAAAAGTGTCATGATATCGTGACATGTCGCATTATCCTGACCAAAGGACGAGAGAAAACGCAAAGGAGAAAAAGTGTTGCGATATCACAACATGTCGCATTTTCGCGACCAAAGGACGAGAGAAAGCGTAAAGGAGAAAAAGTGTCGAGATATCGCGACATGTCGCATTTTCATGACCAAAAGGTGAGGGAAGGAATCGGAGAGAAAAGTTTCATGATATCACAACATGTCGCATTATCGCGACCAAAATGCGAGAGGAGGTGCAGGAGAGAAAAGTGTCGCGATATCGCGACATGTCGCATTTTCGTGACTCGCAAAGGGCAGGAAGGCCGAAAAGCAAAATTGTCACGATATTGTGACATGCATTTTCATGACTCAAAAAGGGGCAGGAAGGTAGTGAAGCAAAAATGTCATGATATCATGACATGTCGCATTTTCACGACCAAAAAAAAGGAAAGAAAAGACAGGTGGTTACAAGGGCTGTTACAGAGGAAATTATCGAGCGATGGGTATAGCAAACGACATCATTGGTTGACAGGAGGACAAAGTCTATAGTTGCAGCACTAGACAAGCACGTGGCACCAAGGTGCAATGAAAGCAGATGAAGATAAAGAGTTGGAGGAAAGATGTTTCAAAGGCCAAGACAACGAAGAGGCACAAGAAATGAAACGAAGGGTCAAAAAAGGAAAATGAAAAGTCATGCCAGAGGTTTTAAAAGGGGAAGCGAAGGCATGCACAAGGGTCAGAAAACTATGGAGACAAAGTTGTAGACAAAAGGCAATAGGGCCATTCTAGACCTATTTAGGATGTTTTTCTTCTAGGGTGGAAGATGTTGTAATATAAACTATCTTTTAGGATAAGGAGTTTATTTGGCAGACTGCTACCATTATTGTAATCTTTTTCCGAATTGTTGAATGAGAATTGAGAATTTGGCATGAGCGATTTTCATTCCCCATCAAGTGGTATCAGAGTGGGAGTTCCTGAGTGTGTGAGAAGATCACAGAAGGTGAGGCATTTTGCACTAGGATATATGGAAAGGATGTGAGAAGAGAGCGAGGAAGAATGCCTCCACAAAGAAACCATGGTGGTGGGAGAAATGTGGTACCTGAAGAAGATTTTAGATCTTTGCAGAGGCAAGTGCAAGCCCTGCAAGAGTTGTGAAGAGGGGTTGAGCCAAGTAGAGAAGAACATAGTGAATATGAAGCTTGGGAGGTTGATGATCCATCGATTGAAGAAGAAGAAATAGATCCTATAGAAGCCAGATTAATTAAGGCTATATCTCAGATCGAGAAGAATTTAAAGTTTGATGTCTCCACATATTCTGGGAGTCTCAATCCTGAGGAGTTGATTGATTGGATCAATGATATGGAGGAATATTTTGAGTATGAGGAGGTTGTAGATCCAGATCGGATCAAGTTTGCAAAAACGAAGTTGAAAGGCCATGCTTGCATATGATGGAAAGAAGTGCAGCTAGAAAGAAATAGAAGCAAAAAGGAAAAGATAACCAGATGGGATCGAATGGTAGAGAAGTTGAAGAGACAATTTATTCCTATAGATTACGAATTGGACCTGTTGAGAAAAATGTAGAGTTTGAGACAGTCAAATAAATTTGTCAAAGAATATACAGAGGAGTTTTACCAGATCTCAATCATAACTGGCCATTCAGAGGCTAACAGGGAGAAGGTGGCCCGTTACATCAATGGTTGAGAACCAGTATTCAAGAAGAGTTGAGTCTGGTTAGGATGAGCACCATTGAGGATGCTTACCAATTTACCCTCAAAGTCGAAGAGAAGCTGAACAGACGATTTGAGGGTAAGCAAAGAGGAAGAGGTCATGGTGGAAGAACTGGTGGAAGGACCAGTGGAGAAAAATATAAGGATCAGATGAAGGCTGGTGAAACTAGTAATACCCAGGATCAAAAAGAGGGGAACACCTACCAACCTCGTAATCAGAACAATGGTTACCCAAGAGGGAGAGGTAGATCTGGACATGGATTTAGAAGGGGAGGATTTCGTGGAACCTGTTTCCATTGTGGCGAAGAAGGACATAGAGCATATGAGTATCCACAACACCAAGAAAGGACGAATAAGAGACCTGAGGGTCTTGCTAGAGCTGCTGTAGTAGATGAAGGTGCTAAATCAGAACATTATGAGGAGGTAGAGGGAGGAGAATTTATGGTCACAAGGAGGACCCTATTGAATGAGGAGAAAGGATCAGACCAGAGAAGGAGCCTATTCTGCACAAGGTGCAGAAGTTCGGGTAAGGTTTGTAATATTATTATAGATAATGGTAGTACTGATAACTTAGTCTCAGAAGAAATGGTTACTAAGTTACAATTAAAGTGGATAAGCCACCCGTATCCATATCGGATTGCGTGGTTACAGAAGGACCATAGGGCTTTAGTCAATGAGCAATGCTCGATGAAATTTAATATTGGGAATTATTGTGATGAGGTCCTGTGTGACATCTTGCCTATGGATGCTTGCCATTTGTTGTTGGGAAGGCCATGGCAGTTTGATCGGTGTGCAGTGCATGATGGTCGCGCCAACACATACTCAGTGACGAAGAATGGAGCGTGCCATAAGCTGAAGCCCTTGAAAGAGACAGGAAAAAAGGTATGTAGCAGCACTAGAATCTGTTTAGTTGAAGGGGGAAGATTTTTAGATAGTTTAAAGCATGAGCATATGTGCTATGCATTAATCCCTAGAGTTAGGAAGGAAGAATGCAAGGATACCCCTGTATAAGTCTTAGGACTATTAGAAGAATTTCCAAAAATTGTATCTAATAATGTGCCTGAGGGTTTACCACCAGTGAGGAAGATCAATCACCATATAGATTTGGTACCAGGATCTAGTTTACCCAATAAGGCAGCACATAGAATGGCTCCTACAAAAATTAAAGAGCTGAACAGACAAGTCCAAGAGTTGCTGGAGAAGGGACTAATTCGAGAGAGCTTGATTCCATGTGCAGTACCTACAGTACTAGCACCAAAGAAATATGGAAAGAGGAGAATGTGTACAGACTCTCGAGCCATTAACAAGATCACCATAAAGTACAAATTTCCATTGCCAAGGATGGATGACATTATGGACTATTTGAGTGGAGCCAAGTACTTCACAAAGATTGATTTGAAGAGTGGTTATCATCAGATTCATGTCAGAGAAGGAGATGAGTGGAAGACAGCCTTCAATACCAGATAGGGTTTGTATGAATGGTTGGTCATGCCATTTGGGCTAACCAATGCACCAAGCACATTCATGCGACTGATGAATGAGGTATTGAAAGAATTTTTAGGTAAATTCATCATTGTCTATTTGGATGATATTTTAATATTTAGCAAAACCCTGGACGAGCATCTGATGCATATCAGAAGGGTTTTTAAGAAGCTGCGGGAGGAGCAGTTGTTAATTAATCCGAAGAAGTGTAATTTTGTGAAGAAGGAGTTAGTGTACCTGGGATTTGTCATCTCAGTCAAAGGTCTAAAAATAGACCTAGAAAAAGTGAGAGCTATCATTGAATGGCCTACTCCGAGAAGCATGATTGAGGTAAGATCATTTCATGGTCTAGCAAGTTTTTATAGGAAATTCATTAGGAATTTCAGCAGTATTTGTGCACCCCTTATAGAAACAATGAGAGGGGATACGAAAGAATTTAAGTGGACCTTAGGAGCAGATAAGAGCTTTGATATGTTGAAGAAGAAAGTTACAGAGCAACCTATTTTTGCACTTCCAAATTTTAATAAGGTATTTCAGGTAGATTGTGATGCTAGTGGTAGTGCCATAGGAGCTGTTTTGAGTCAAGAAGGTAAACCTATTGCTTACTTTAGTGAGAAACTCAATGATGCTAGGAAGAAGTATTCAGTTTATGATCAAGAGTTTTATGCTATAGTTTAGGCTCTAAAGAAGTGGTGACATTACTTGTTGCCAAAAGAGTTTGTTCTATATACTGATCATCAGGCCTTACAGTATATTAATAGCCAAGGGAAGCTAAATCAAAGGCACTTGAAGTGGGTTGAGTTTCTACAGAGTTACACCTTTGTGTTGAAGCACAGGAGTGGAAGTTCAAACAGATTTGCAGATGCCTTAAGTAGAAGGCAGTGTTTGTTGACAGAAATGAAGGTGGAAGTGGTAGGATTTGATGAACTGAAGTGTTTGTACCCTGAAGATCCTGATTTTGCAAAAGCCTGGAAGGCTTGCTTGGCACCTGTCACTTTGGACAGGACCAAGTGGTTGGATTTTCTGATCCAAGATGGAATGTTGTTTAGAGGAAGTCAATTATGCATTCCAAGGAGTTCAATGAGGGAAAATCTGGTCAAGGAGAAACATAGTGGAGGGCTAGCTGGACATTTTGGTCGAGATAAGACCATTACCCTGGTTAGTGAGAACTACTATTGGCCGCAACTACAGCAAGATGTAAAGAGGTTTGTGCAAAGCTATAGAGTATGCTAGATGGCGAAAGGTGTGAACCAAAACACTGGATTATATCAGCCATTACCTGTACCAGAGAGACCATGGGAGGACGCCAGCATGGATTTCGTTCTTGGTCTACCAAAGACACAGTGGGGAAATGACTCCATATTTGTGGTGGTTGAAAGGTTTTCAAAGATGGCACATTTTATTCCCTTCCAGAAAACTAGTGACACAGTTCACATTGTAGGTTTATTTTTCAAAGAGATGGTATGACTTCATGGTCTACCAAAGAGTATCGTTTCTGATAGAGATACTAAATTTGTGGGGTATTTTTGGAGGACCTTGTGGAAGAAATTGAAGACAAATTTTAAATTTAGTTCTGCATACCACCCACATATTGATGGCCAAACGAAGGTGGTGAATAGAAGTATGGGAAATCTATTAAGATGTTTGATAGGAGATAAGCCCACAAGATAGGATTTGGTTTTGCCACAGGCAGAATTTGCATACAACAATTTTGTCAACAGGAGTACTAACAAATCTCCATTCTAGATAGTGTATGGGAGTAGTCCAAGGAATGCTTCTGAGTTGAGGAAGATGGATACAGGGGAAAAGTGCAGTGCCGAGGCTGAGGACTTTGTAGAGCATTTGAAGAGTGTGCATGAAGAAGTGAAGAAGCACATTACTAACATGAATAACCAATATAAGATAAGGGTAGACTAGAAGCAACGGTTCAATGAATTCACTGTGGGAGATGAAGTCATGGTCCATCTGAGGAAAGAAATATTTCTTGCTAAAACCTATAAAAAGCTGAAGATGAAGAAGTTTGGACCATGCCGAATTATAGGAAAATGGGATTCAGGAAATGCGTATGAAGTGGAATTGCCAAGTTGCCTTAACATATCACCTATTTTTAACATTACAAATTTGGTAAAATATCATGAAGGAGGCAGTAGCGAGACACCAAGTGTAGAATTATGGAGTATTCCAACATCTACTCCAGCAACAAGTGAGATCGAGGAAATACTAGACACTCGAGCAGGAAGAAGTACTAGGAACAGGTAGTATTCTGAATATCTGGTCAAGTGGAAGGGTAGGCCTATCGAAGATGCAACTTGGTTGTCAAAAATAGAGGTCAACTACTTGGGTCTTCCTCCAATAGTACAGAAGTGAAGGACACTTCTCAATCCACCTCGGTTGTCTGATACAGGAGCATCTAGTGGAAGCAAAGCAATCTTGCATCAACCAAAAAATTTCTAAGTGTTTGCCTTGATGTCGTGATATCGCGACAGAGAAAAGTGTCGCGATATCGGGACATGTCGTATTTTCGTGACTCAAGAAGGAGAGAGAAGGCACGGAGCAAAAATGTCACGATTTCGCAACATGTCGCAAAATCGTGACCGAAAGAAGATAGGAAAGGCATAGAGAAAAAATGTCATGGTTTCACGACATGTCACGAAATCGTGACCGAAAGAAGACAAGAAAGGCCAGAGAAGAAAATGTCGCAATTTCACGACATGTCATGAAATCGCGACCAAAGGAGCAGAAAGAAAGCAAGGAAGGAAACTGTCGCGATATCGCGACATGTCGTGATTTTGTGACCCAAAACAGAGAGAGAAAGTAGAGAGCAAAGCTATCATGATATTGCGAGATGTCACGATTTCGCAACCCGAGAGGCGAGAAGGAGGCAGAAAGGAAAGATGTCGTGATATCACATGTCACGATTTCGTGACCAAAAAGAAGAAAGAGGAGCCAAAAAGGAAAGATGTTGTGATATTGCGACATGTCGCATTATCGCGACCAAAGGACGAGAGAAAGTGCAAAGGAGAAAAAGTGTCACGATATCGCAACATGTCGCATTTTCACGACCAAAGGACGAGAGAAAGCGCAAAGGAGAAAAAGTGTCGCGATATCGTGACATGTCGCATTTTCATGACCAAAGGACGAGAGAAAGCGCAAAGGAGAAAAAGTGTCACGATATCATGACATGTTGCATTTTCATGACCAAAATGCGAGGGAAGGTGTCGGAGAGAAAAGTGTTGTGATATCGCGACATGTCACATTATCGTGACCAAAAGGCGAGAGGAGGCACAGGAGAGAAAAGTATCACGATATCGTGACATGTCACATTTTTGCGACTCGCAAAGGGTAGGAAGACCGAAAAGCAAAAGTGTCGCGATATCACGACATGTCACATTTTCATGACTAAAAAAGGGGCAGGAAGGCAGTGAAGCAAAAATGTCGCAATATCACGACATGTCGCGTTTTCACGACCAAACAAAAGGAAAGAAAATGTAGGCAGTTACAGGGGCCGTTACAGAGGAAATTATCGAGTGATGGGTATATCAAACGACATCGTTGGTTGACAGGCAGACAGAGTCTACAGTGGCAGCACTGGACAAGCACATGGCACCAAGGTGCAATGAAAGCAGACAAAGATCAAGAGTCGGAGGAAAGACATTTCGAAGGCCAAGACAACGAAGAGGCATGGAAAATGAAATGAAGGGTCAGAAAAGGAAAACGGAGAGTCACGCCAGAGGTTTTAAAAGGGGAAGTGAAGGCATGCACAAGGGTCAAAAAATTGTGGAGACAGAGTTGTAGACAAAAGGCAAGAGGGCCATTCTTGACCTGTTTAGGCTGTTTTTCTTCCAGGGCAGAAGATGTTGTAATATAAACTATCTTTCGGGATAAGGAGTTTATTTTGCAGACTGTTGCCATTATTGTAATCTTTTTTCAAATTGTTGAATGAGAATTGAGAATTTGGCGTGAGCAATTTTCGTTCCCCATCACATTGTCAACCCTTTGGTTTCTCTTTATTTAACCACCTCTTAATTTTTGAGGATCCAATCACTGGACTTTGGTAGCAACTTTTGGCCCAAGAGCTACTCTAAGTATTTTATTGTCCTATTGTCATGTTCCTCTTATACTAGATTCCTTGTGAAACTCTGATTTGGGTGGAAACCCATTACTATGTTTTGCATGTAGTGAAAATTCACTTCACATATTTTTATTGTGAAGTGTCAGTCTCCACATTCTTGAAATTATAGATTTTGAAATATAAATAAATATATCAAATAAATTTTCAATATTCGACTCAAGTTAGGTAAACTTCTAGGTTAACTTAAAATATAGAGTTACCATTGCATGAATATTACAAATAGAAAAATATCTTAAGGGAAAGAAAATCATAATTCATAAACTTTGATGCAAATCAATTAGTTTCAAAGCCAATGTAACAATTTTTTTCAAATGGTTTGTGGGTATTGTATGTCTTGATGTGATAAACAAACCCTTTTGCATTTGAATAAATTCAAACTACATTTTGTAGATATAATTTTTTTGATGTGAGTTGGATAAGTTTAATTTCTTGTAGAAATCATGCTTGTGTATTTGTTAGGACCCTCTCCTAACACAACCATTGTTATGTACTTGTCTAGTGTTGGTGTATGTTTGCACCTTGGGTGCATAGTGTGTATGGTACCATTTTAATGTAAACTTTACTTT
Organism: Wollemia nobilis; assembly: GCA_028583015.1. NCBI lineage: Eukaryota > Viridiplantae > Streptophyta > Pinopsida > Araucariales > Araucariaceae > Wollemia > Wollemia nobilis. Next base: position 7,954,545 of record JAQPPZ010002224.1, on the reverse strand, counting down.
TATTATAAGTAGGAGTTAGTATCTTGGGTCCTCTATTTCTTATATTTCAACCCTTGAGCATTAGGGCTAATATAAATAAGAGTCTATATAAGGACATGGGTTTGGAATAGAATGTATCTCATATTTTTCTCAAATTGTATTAGAGTTTTGCTTCCAAAGAGGTTGCCCCCACAAAGAGGTGTGCAATACTTTTTCAGTTTGATTAAATAAATTTGTTCTATCTTCATCTAGTTATTTTGTTATGTACTTCTATTATTTTTATTTTTATGGTCATTTAGTTTATACGTATTTCAATTAACTCGTACATTGTTATCGCATTGATCCTTATTTTAATATAAATGTTCCTAACAAGTGGTATTAGAGCTCTTTCTAGGGCTATGATCCACAACAATAAAAACAATTCTTGTCCTTCCATCCATTTTTCTATTATGTAATTTTTTCCATTGTACTTAATTTCCATTAAAGTATCTTTTCAAAAAAACATAATTTTTTTTTTCGTTTTTAGTGGATTAGGCTAGAAACCCTATGTTGGGGGTTTTAAAATATCATGAAGGATTTGTTGTTTTTGGATAAGCTATATTGACCATAAAGCATCTGGTGAAGTGGTGCTCAAAATTCAATTCCATGGTCTTGTCAGTTTTGATGAAGATCTGCATGTTTAATTTTTTTTCTTTTTATAGGGGAATAACTCCCTACCCACCTGTTTAAATGTTGACTCTGAGTGAGAGGGACCTGGAGGGGCTTATATTCATTGGAAAATAGCTTGAGCATATACGCACTTTGGCCTATTAAAATATCCAAAATGAATCCACTCTCCACCTTGCCTTTTGTGTTTGGGGAGAACCATTAATCTTTGTTAATACCCTAACCAAAAACACCTTTACTCATGTAGTAGAAAGTAAGAATAGAATAACTAGTATAATAATAGGAGCAGTTAGTTTTTAGTAATCTACTAGCAAAGCATTCAGTTGATAATAGTCAATAAATACAAAAGGTCAACGTTTATCATTTTGTGATATAACCCATTGTGATTCCCTCTTTGAGATAATTATTTTGACACCTAACTTTAAAATCCCATTTTTGGAACCCTACCTTCTAAAAATTGTCATTTTGTGGTATAGTCCATTTTAATCCTCTTTTGAACCAATAATTTTGATATATAACTTTGATAAGTTTTTTGAAAATCCTAAATTGACAATGGTTAGTGGTACTAGAGCTACCCAAGAGCTAGAGCGATTAGGTGAGCAGGTGAAACAAATTGATCACAATATGATATTTTGGCAAGATAATCACTAGCGAGTGATGATGCTAGTGTTGAGGAAAGACCACAAAATACCTTACCTCTAAATACAATTCAGAGAATTCCCAAGCTAGACTTTCTAAAATTTGATGGATAGGACCCAACTTGTTGTTTGTATCAGGTCAAACAATGTTTTTCTTTTCATGAAATTCCTTATAATAAAAGGCTTGTAATCACATATTTAAACCTAGAATATAAAATAGTTCAATGGTACCAATGGTTAGAGAATATGCATGTATGGCTCACTTGGGCTAAATTTGAGACAAAGTTACTTGTTTTGGACGCAATGAGTAAGAAGATTTCAGTGGAGTCCTTATCAAGTTAAGATAAACAAAATCTATTCCTGATTACCAAAAATAATTTGAAAAGCTAGCAAATCACACTAGGAGATTGTGTTGTCGAGTTTTTCCAAAAAATTTTCATTAGTGGATTAAAAAAAGATATGTGTTGAAGTAAAAATATTTAAGCTAGACAACATGATGGTAGTTGTAGGATTGACTAGGCTTGTTGAAGATAAAATCACGTCACAAATTTTTACTTTAAACCTATAGAATATCAAACCTCATTTCCATATTAGATATCATTAAACTTAGGAAACAAAAAACCCCAAGTCAAATGTCTCATATAAGAATAAATGGAGTCATGTAGGGCATAGGAAATATGTTACAATAGTGATGATAAATATTATATGGGCCATAAATATGTATAAGAAAAACTATATTTACTTGATGTGGGTGAACCTTCCACTAGGGAACCACATGACAAAGGGGAGGGTCATAGGGAGGAAGATCAACATAAATATTCCAAACTAGCAAAGGACCAACCACCTAAAATTTCAATATATGCTTTAGTAGGGATTTCTACTCCTTAGACCATGAAATTGGTAGAGCATTTGAAGGACCAAAAACTCATCATCCTCATTAATTTTGGTAGTATCCATAATTTTGTTGATCCTTAGGTAGCTAGAAAAGTAACTTGTTACATTTGTTCTTGCAATTCATTTGAAGTCATGGTTTCCAATGGGGGTCCTCTATCATACAAAGAAAAATTTATAACTATAAAGGTGATGGTGGGTAACTACAACATTAGGGTAGACATGTTTACGTTTACTTTGGGGTGTTGTGATATTTTGTTGGGAACTAAATGGATTCACACCTTGGACTTGATAGTATGGGATTTTTATGATCTATGAATGCAATTCACTGAACAAGAGAAGTAATACACTCTTCATGCCATGATTATAGGTCCTACCCAACTTATGATCTCACATTGAATGGAAATATTTTTGAAGTCATCTCAAGGGGTGGTGGCACAACTATTTTCACTATAGGCCCTAGATACCAATTCCATAGTTCAACCAACTGAATTATAGGAAATTATGGATAAACATGCACCCTTATTTATAGAACCATAAGGGTTACCACCATAGTGCACCCATGATCATATCATTGACCTTGTCGATGGAAGATTACCATCGAATATTTGTCTATAATAATACCCATATGTGCAAAACAAAATTGAGAAGATGGTTTAGGATTTATTATTAGTAAGATTTATTTGACTAAGTGTTAGCTCATATTATTGTCTAGTACTTTTGGTTCATAAGAAAGATAGGTCTTGCTAGTTATGTGTGAGATTTTGAGAACTAAAAAAAATTACGATCAAGGATACATTTTTCATTCTTGTTATTGATGAGTTATTGCATGAATTCCATGGTGCTCGCTTATTATCAAAGTTTGATCTTCATTCAGGTTATCATCAAATTTGATTGTAGAAAAAAATATTCCAAAGACAACATTCCATACTCATAAAGGCCATTATGAATTTTTTGTGATACCATATGGTCTGACCAAAATGTTTTCTATCTCTAAGAGTCTTATGAATGTAATATTTTGACCATTATTGCATAAAATTATCTTTTTCAATGATATTCTAGTTTATAGTCATACATGGGAGGAAATTTGCAATATTTATACTAGACACTACAAATCTTGGTTGAGAATCAACTATGCAAAACTATCCAAAAGCTCTTTTGAGATGCAAGAAGTGGAATACCTAGGAAACATAGTTTTAGAGGAAGGGGTCAAGGTAAGTCCTAAAAAGGTTACTACCATACAAGAATGAACCAAACCACACACTCAAAAGTATTTGGATTTTCATATGCCTCATTGGCTATTATCAAAAATTTGTATATGATTATGGAAAGATTGCATCTCCTTTGATGACTATGTTGAGGAAGAACTCATTTCTATGGCTATAATCTCGTAAAAATGTATTTTTGTAACTTAAACAAGTTATAATCTATGCTATCATGTTGGCTATGCCTAGTATCCAAGATATTTGTGGTTGAAAGTGATGCCTTTGAAAGTGGAATTGGTGCAATGCTTATGCAAGAAGGGTATTTTTTGGCCTTCAATAGTAAGGGACTATTAGGAAAAACTTGAAATTTTTGACTTATAAGATGGCAATGATGGTAATATTATATGCTATTAACCAATGGAGGCTTTATCTTATTTGGAAATATTTTCCAATCAAAACAGATCACCATAGCTTTAAGTAATTTATTGAGTAACATGTATCTACACCTGAACAACAAAAATAGGTTATCAAACTATTGGGGTATGACTATGAAATCATTTATAAGGATACAAAAAATATAGTCATTGATGCATTATTCCACCGATATGAGTATCAAAGTTTGCTATGTGCCATCTCTATTCCACTTCCTCACAAAACCGTCAACTTCAAGGTGAAATAACCCAATATTCCACCTTGCAATCATTAATTTAACAACTTGAAAATAATATTGAATATTTCCATATATATAAATGGGATGGAAAATATCTATGATATTGTAGTCACCTTGTAATCCATTGAAATTTACCACTTCATGAGTCTATACTATAGGAAACACATGCTTCTTCAACTGCAGGACATTCAAGCTTCTTAAAAACATATGAATGACCTAAAAACACTTTTTTGGGTAGGGATGAAAAATGATATCAAGAACTTTGTTGTAGTATGTGACACTTGTCAATATGTTAATAGTGAAACTATTAGTACACTAGACACACTCCAACCTCCAACCTTTTCCAATTATAGAGACCATTTGGACGAATATTTCTATGGATTTTATTGAAGGGATTCTAAATTTTGGAGGTAAAACAATAATTCTAGTGGTTGTGAATTGTCTCTCTAAGTATGCTCATTTTTGTCCTTTAGCCCACCCTTACAAGGCCTCAAATATTACCTAAATATTCCCTTATTCATTTTTTTTCCTTCATGGCATGACTTAGTCCATCATATTCTATTGGCCTCACATTTACTAGTCATTTTTGGTAGGAGCTATTCAAAGTACATGACACACAACTCAAGATGAGCCTAGCATACCATCCTTAATGCGATGGGAAAATTAAAATTATCAACAAGTGCTTGAAAACTTATCTTTGTTGCTTTGCATTTGAGCAATCGACCCATTAGGTCAAATGGCTTCCTTTGGTTGAGTGGAAGTATAATACTTCATATAATTCCTCCACTAAGATGTTGCCATATGAATTTGTTTAAGGACACCCTCTACTATCACTTTTGTCATAAAATTTAGGCATTTCCAAGGTTCAAGAAGTGGATTCCACTCACATATAGCGTGCACAACTACTCCAACATCTAAAAGATAATTTTACCATGGCTTAAAATTATATGTGATAACAAGCATATCAACACCATTTCAAGAATGGGTTTAACATAAGGGATGTGGTTTTCCTATACCTACAACCCTACAAGAAATCATCATTGAAAATTTATGGTAATCAAAATCTAGCACCAAAATTCTAAGGACCATATAAAGGGTTCCAAAAGGTTGGACCCATGGCCTGCAAGCTAGAATTGTCACCTTCTTCCATGATACATCCAATTTTCCATATCTCATATGTAAATAATCCTTGAAAATCATATATAGGTCCAATTTGCACTACCCTAGATGGATGAATAAGTATCAATAATCTTAAAAACTTCAAGTGTTCTATATTATTGTATACAAACACTTCACAACCATATTGTCATTGATGTTCTAGTATAGTGGCATGGACTGTAGCTAGAATATGCTACTTGGGATCCATTCCAATTACAACATTAGTTTCCTCACATTAATATTTAAGGATAAAACTTCTTTAAGTAGAGGGCATGGACCCTATCCTAACATAGCTATTGTTATGTACTTATCTATTTTTGGTGTATGGTTGCACCTTGGGTACTAGTGTGTATGGGCCCATTATGTTGTAACCTTTACTTATATTATAAGTAGGAGTTAGTAGCTCCATTCCCCTATTTCATATGGTTTTATCCTTGAGCATTAGGCTTAGTGTAAATAAGAGTTTACATAAGGACATGGATTTGGAATAGAATGTATCTCATTTATTTTCTCAAATTGTATTGGAGCTTTTCTTCCAAGGAGGTTGCACCTTGAAGAGGCCTATGATATCTATTTTACTTGATTAATAAGTTTTTTTCTATTTTCATCCAATTATTTTCTTTTTTTTGGTAGATAAATAATTTTATAAAAACTAGGGCATTTTAAAGGTGTCCTAACACCTTGTACATTAGAGGATAAAAAAGGAATAGAGGAAAGAAACTTTGAACTACTAGCTAAAACATAATTACAACCTCAAAATTACATCCTTAGACTAAAAGGAGCCAATAGCCTTAGACAAGTAGGCACAGAGAGAAACACCAGAGCTCAAAAAGAAGTGGTCCTCGGCCAAAAAGGAACTCAAAAATATGCGATCCTATACCATAGAGGATCCAAAAAATAGAGGAAGAACCGTCAGCCATCAAGGGGAATATCTAACTACATGAGGGAGGAAGCAACACCTTACAGACCAGCAACTTTCGTATTTATTTTAGAAATCTCCTTAGTGCTATCCTTAGGAATAACAATGCATGCTTCCTTAGTGATATCCATTACATCTTCATCGTTGAAAACATATTTGATGTCAGTTTTGGTGTTGAAGGACACCTCAGCACCGACCAGGACTGAAACATTTTTGAAATTATCATAGAAAAACAAAAGGCTAAGTGCATGGCATTGTTCTTTGAGGGTTGAAATCACCTTTCCAATGGCCAAGTGAGTAGTTTCAATATGGTCAATGGTGGCATAAGTAGCATGCACAGCCAGCTTGTGAAGATACCTTTCGACAAGATCAGGAGAATTAGACTTATCCTTTGGAGTTTTTACAGAGGTGGACGAAGGGTTTTTGGTGACTTATTTATGTTTCAGCCTCTGGGAACTATGGACAGGGGTCTTTTCAACTTTGGCCTTCTTCCTGGTGGAGAACTCAGAAATAGATTTTCCCCCTTTATCTTTTCTTTTGGATTTGGAGGTTTTAGGGCTCGGGGTTGAGGACGAATTCTCCTCGTCAAAATCAGGGGTAGGGAGATTACCTGAAGGGAATTGTAGAAGGAGGTACTTGTAAAGGACCTTAAAAAGACCCTGGTGGCAAGGTTTGGCCTCACAATTTTTGGAATAGATGGTGGTAATGGTATAGTCCATGGACCAGAATAGGGTAGCAGGAATGTTCATCATTTTTGAGTCCCAAAAATGATTTACAAATGCAAGATGAAAACAACATAATTGAGACTCAGGGTTATCACAAGTAAAATATTGCATTATTGGCTTAAGGATTTCTTTCCAGGGTGTTGACAAGTGATGGAAAAACAAACCTTTTTTTACCTTTGTGGATGGGTGAATTTTTCTTGAAGAGTGTTATCTCCACCTCCCAGTTGTGATTGTTTCTTCTGATGATTTTTTTGTCCAAATATTGCCCTGTCAGGTTCACCAGTAGCTCAAAGGAAATTTGGAACTGGACGCCATGTATGGAAACAAAACCATTGTACCAAGTTTTCACAAAAGCCTTAGTAGCCTCATCGTCCACTCAATAGAACAGATTAAAAAAATTGATGATCTCATGCTTATCCTTAAACATATAAGTACAAATGGAATCCAGTTCAACAGTTTTAGGATCAATGAAAATAGCTTTCCCTTCCTTCATGGTGGAAAAAGGAATTAAGGAAGGAAGGTAAATGGGAGAAAAAATAAACAGATTAGAAGGAACAAAAATGAAATTATATGTTTGTTGAAAAGACCATAGGAGAAATAAATAGAAATTAATGCTTGACCAAAAAGGACAACCCTGTCGAAAAGGATAATGATGGTTAGAACATTGGGCACAACACAAAAATGGGTGATGAAAATGGGTAGGAATAATAGGGCAGATTTCCATCCCAAGGAAGATGGATCTTCTGGTGATACTCATGTAACAAGACCAATGGCAAAAGCAGGTACAAAACCCAGAAGGGATTGGGATGCACATTCCAGAAAGCCTTGGGAGAATGCGAAAGGCAAGGCGTTTAGATAGGGTTCTCAAAAAGGTAAAATTACAAGCATCATTCCACATGAGAACGAAATGATTTAAAATTAGGGTGGACATAGCATCGGGATTCCTCATGGAAACGATTATAAAAAAATAAGGGGCATAAGTAAGAGGCGGCGAAGAACTTGAAATTATCAACATAGAACCCCTTTTCAAAGGAAGATAATGAGAATGATGAATAAAATCTACATTTTAAAATTTTTTGGAACTTTGGACATGGGTCCAATAAATCATAGAAAAAAAGACGTCTTGGAAAATGTAAAAACCAAGGATTTCGAGATTCATCATGATAGATGGTATTTTGATCAAAATTTGCCAACTCAACAACTTCATTGGAGAGGACATCCATCCAAGTCATCAAACCTTGAGCATTAATGCCAATGTTGGCTAATTTTTCAGCTACAGAATTGCCCTCCCTAAAAATGTGTTGAACCACAACATTGACCTACTGATGAAGAATTTGCTTACTTTCTTCGATAAGATTCCTGATCCTCCAGCTGCTGGGTTTGGAGGTTTTTAAAAAAATTATGATATTAAGAGAATCTCCTTCAACAATGATTTTTCCTAGAATGTCCTTTAGAAATTGAAGACCTCTCCACACCGCTTTAGCTTCAGTAGAATGATTGGATTGGATTCCTAAAGGTTCAGAAAAGGCAAAGATAGAATTGCCAATGTGATCCCGAAGGATTCATCTAGCCCCAACAACTCCAGGATTACCTTTTACAGTGTCATCAAAATTAAGCTTGACCCATCCAAATGGAGGAGGTTGCCATTTGATGTTGGTCCTAGATGAAGACTGAGTAACAGACCTTGGGACATCAATACAAATATTACAAGACTTCAAGATGCCCTTCTCAAAAGATGAACAAGGAAAAGGATCAAAAGTAGCAACAAGGGCATTTTTATTAGCATAAAGGATGATTTTACTGGAAATAATGTTGGCATCCAAATATTTCAATTCAAATATTATTTTATTGTGTTCTAACCATATTTGTAAAAGGAAATGATGCAAACAAAACTTCCAAAGTCCTCTGAGTATGGGATTTTTGAAAGGAATTGGCCACTATTGGAATAAATCAACAATTGAAGGAGGACAGGCCCAGACAATATTGATGGTATGGAAAAGTTTTTTAAGCACCATTCTTGAGTAGGAACAAAATAAGAAAATATGAGAAGTACATTCCCAATCAAAAAGGTAGATATGGCATCTGTTAGGCAAAGGAATAACTCTTTTGATGAGATTCTTTGTGGTAAGGATGCGATCTTGAATACATAACCAGAAAAAGGAGGTACTATTAGGAATCAAATATTTGGTCCAGACAAGCTTGAATGGGATAGGATTATCAATACTATTGAGATAAAGCAAGTAAGCTTATTTGACCGTGAAATCTCCAGAATCAGTAGGTTCCCAAATAGGACAATCAGTCTGGTCATTTAGAGGAATTATGACAGTAGAAAGTAGATTGTATAAATAGGCAATTTCATTAGAAAGTAGATTGTATAAACATGCAATTTCATTTTCATGATCAGGGATATTAATCATTCTCCATATTTTATGACCATTGGTACAAGAAATGAAATTTATCGCTAGAGGTCCAGCCAATTGAATAGTAGTATTCCTCAACCTTTGAAACATAGGATTTTGATTGAGAGGTTGATCCCCGATCCATTTGTCATCCCAGAAATAAATAGAAGTGCCATTACAAAATTGCCACCTTAGACCTTTGATAAAAAGGGAACGAGCTTCACAAATAGCCTTCCAGAAAGTAGATCTAGATGAAGGCACCTCCCCATGAGGGAAATGTGATCCCTAAAGATATTTCTTTTTTATTATCTTGACCCAAAGAACATTCTCATTAGAAATCAACCGCTAGGCTTGTTTAGCAAGAAGGGAGAGATTGAGAGGATAAATTCTTCTAAGACCTAATCCTACACATTCTTTAGGCTTGTACACTTTATCCCAAGTGACCAAATGAAATCTATGCTTATTTTCAGATCCTGTCCAGAGGAAGTGTTTTTGAAAATTTTCCATTTTTTTGTAAACACTTACTGGAGCCTTGAACAAATAAAGGAAGTAAACATGAATGCTCTTAAGGTAATCCATGGTGAGAGTAATTTTACCCACTTGAGATAAAATATTGCTTCTCCAAGTAGTGAGTTTTTTTGTAACCTCTCAGTGACATTGTCCCATAAGCTATCTTTGACATTCCCAGTGAAGAGAGGTAAACCCAGATAGGTAGAAGGCAAAGAAGCTATGGAATAATTAAGGATGTCAGCAACGATTTTCTGTCTTCTTGGCATTATTTTCTTAATCATTATTGTTATTTTCAATTTCATGGTCATTTAGTTATAAGAATTTCTATTAATTCTTGTGTTGCTATTGTAGTTATGCTTATTTTTACATGAAGGTTCTTAGAATTATTCCACTGGTCATGCAAATATTGTTGAAGAATTTATGGTTGCTATTTATTTTTGGGATCAATAAAATATATATGCTAAAAAAAATATAAATTATCCCACCGGACATGCTAGAATAGTTGAACATAAAAATTATCAGATAATATTTATGACCATGGCCATTGTTCAAAAAGTGGAAAGGAAGGGGTTCCTCTTCCCAACCTATAGATTTGGTCCAATTCCCCTACTAATCTAAGTAAAATAATAATATGGATCTAAGCTAAGAAAAAAAATTAAATATGATGTACTATTAACGAATTAAAGGGTGAGAGAAAATAAGCAAACATGAGAAAATAAATTACCTAAGTTGTAGCAAGTTCAACATTGGTCCAATGATGATCTTGAGTGTTAACCAAATAACTTCAATGAATCAATGCTAGAATACTTGAAACAAATGAGAATAGGGACTATAGTAGGAAATAGAAGAGCGGAGCCACTAACACCACACACTCATGAATAAAGAGGTTGTATAACATAGTTGATCCATGAACATCATGTTCAGTTTCTCATTGATTGCAAAAATGGAGTACAAATCACAATTGATTACAAAGAGTAGCTCTAGCTCTTTTGAAATTGCCAAAGGACCATCATGAATAAGTCCATGGCTCTTATTTATAGATTAAGTCTAACACTAAATGGTAGAATTGTTATTATCATATATTTATAATAAAGGAAGAATATTTTATAGGAATGAGACATAAAATAGGAATGGTACAAACTATTTTAGAATGGGGTGCACAAAATAGGAACCGAATGCACTGTTTCATAATAGGTCATGCAAAAGAAGAATATGGTGCACTTTGCAATATTAGGACACATTGTTTCATAATGATATGCAAACAATAGGAATGAGGCATACAAAATAGAGAAAAAGTGCATGAAATAATAACATGGTGCACTTTGTAGGGAATAGGACACACTGCTTAACACAACCAATTTTAAGTACTTTGTCATCTACCTTAGATTTTAGGGCATATCTTTGGAATATGATGGTAGTAGTTGACTATTACATAGACACATTATGTTATAGTGGTATCTATGTTGGAATTTCATCCCTTGTAATTCTAGATGGTCTCCACATTTGTGTCACTATTGGAATCATCACTTAAACACTTTGTTCATCTATGCAAATTTCTATGTCACATGCAACTTTGTTTGGGTAAATTTTCACATTTGCATGTAGGTTTTCATTTGCATGAATGTCTTTCTTATAGAATATGATATATCATATTTGACTATAATTCATAAATAAAAAGAAAAATTTCAAAGAGAAAAGAATATTTTATTAAACAAAGCAATTGCTATAGTAAATTATATTGCCACCTAGGATTTTTTATCCATCTCAAATCTACTCTCATTTTTTTGTTCCTAGATACCAATTATAGAACCCTTATTGGAGAAGTGTGTGCATCTTTCAAATTATATCAAATGTCCATTGTTTGTTCATATCCTACCAACAACAACATATTCTACTATTATGAACCTCTATCATTCACATAAATCATTAACAATTTATAGAAATATTAAATAAACTCCTGCAATGATAATTCCACACAATTTATGAAATTACTACAAATTATTCCAATTTATTCAAAATACAATTCAAACCCTTGAGGTGGTAAAACACTGCACAATGCTCCTCATTGGCAGGAATTTATATCTTAACTTGAGATACATACAATATTATTCTCTCCATATGCCCATATGAGCCAATTACCTACATTATATAATGTTCAACTACTTACCACTACCACTTATCCACACATGTGAGCTAATTACATTTATTATGATATTATAATATTGAATACTTATCTTGGGTACCTAACATCTACTAAGTCTTTTTCATGTTTCTATTCTTGTTGGAAACCACCCTTCCCATTTGAAGACTTTGCTTCTCACAAGGGAGAAATGCATTCATATTTTGGCGATGAGACTCTTCCTATTTTCCAAATTATGTTGTCATTATCATGCATGTATTTTCTACTCGAATAGGAACAAGTTTTTGCGGACCCTATTTTCTATTTGTGGTTGTGTCATAACTTGTGCATCTCTTCACATACCTTTACACATATGTCTTCACATTTATCTTTGTGTAATCTCTTATATAATTTTTTTGACACATCTTCACCATGTCAATTGTTTGTCATGTTGTTTGTCATATGATTCTTTTAGACCTTTGCATCAACTCTTATCTTGTTTTTTTGTGTAGACCTCATGGATTATCACACATTCAATTTTTTATTTCACTTTTGATGCCATTGCAGTCTCCTATCCAAACTATTGCAATAACAACATCAAATACACCACAAAATTGGTATTCCATGCATTAAAATGTATGAGAAATAACATAAAGCAATGCAACATTAACAAGAACAAGCCATATATATCCAAATATAGATTGAAAAATGAGAATTCATATTACTAAATCTATCATGACCCTCCCTTGGTAGGTTTTTTTATTGAATGAAACTTTCATTTTGTTGTATTATTTTATTGAATGAAATGATTGGCTATCTGTTATTTGATCTATGCATGCCATATAATGTATTGAAATGATGCATTCAATTAATGGAATAACTGACTATTTTATGTTGGATGGTTTTTAGAAATGTATATTAAGAGGAAGAACATGTTGCTGCTAATAGATTTTCACTTTTGTAGGAACAGGTTTTCCTTGCAGATGGAAGAAAAGATTTACCACCAAGAACGGGATGAGAGAAATGATATGGGTGAATCATTCACTGAACAACTCAGACAACATGAATGAATTACCTTTTCATATAGATGCATATCATGATTTTGCATGAATAAAAAGTAATAAATTTTGGATAAAATTTATTATTTATTGACAAATTATTTCTTGGAGAAGATTCAATTGGTGTAACTCTTGCTAGATGTGATTTTAGTTAGCATAAAATATTAATTTAAAAAAAAATGAATGTAGTAGAATTCATTGTTTCTTTATTTTCTTTCAAAAATACGGGTTAAAAAGGGATTCAACCATTTTATTTCACTATGGTTGTAAATTTGGCTTTTGCATTCATTTTGGAAGGAATCCTATGAAATGATAGATTGATAAAGCTATAACTTCACCTCAAAACCCAAGGTAAGTGGAATTACCAACCAAGTGAAATTTGAGAATTCCATTTAAGTCTTGGAAGCACGTCTAATTTCACCTTTAATGCTCATGAAGGAATGCAGAGTGGAATTGATTTCCATTAAAAGTAATAATGAAAGCAACCATGGAAAGAGATATGGAATGATAGTGTAGCAATCTTCAAGAAAAAAGAGCAGATCGAGAAAAAGGATAGGGAGAAAAGGAAGGTAGATATTATTTTTAGAAAGAAAAAAGGAGTTGGAAGGGGCATTGGAAAAAAGGATGAAAAGACAATAGAGCTAAAACCAGAGGTCGACAAAAATATTTTTAGATATAATTGTGTTGTTTACCAGGTAGTTTCGTTATTATGCTATGATGCTATGTGAAATGAATTATGTTTTATTTTTAAAACTCTGTGTTTGGGTGAAATTAGGATTAAGTATACGGGTCTGATATGCTTTGTGAAATGGGAAAGGAGTTACATATTTGATTAGAAATATTTTATAGATAATCTAGTGCATTCAATATTGGAATGGTGTCACTCAATATACGTATAAATTAAGTTCTTGAAACCATCACTACTCTAGAAACAAAAATATTGAATGAACTGCATCTTTCAGCAAGCTATTTTTTTTGTGTGAATTAGACTACCGACTCATCTTTCACATGTTGAATAGAATTTCGACTTTATTAGAATTCATACCTTCATTGGACATAGGTGTAGATAGAACTTAATTCTTGTTGAACTTTAAATGTATGGTTGATTTTTGAACCCAAGTATGGGATATAGAAAACTAAAAAAATGATTAGTGTGTCAATGAAGGCCTATTATTTGATGGTTGCCTTATGCTGGCAACATGGCCATAGTGCTAGTTAAAAAAAAATATCACTTTAGGACTATGCAATAGTTGAACTCGAAATGCATCCAAGACAAAACATATTATTTTTACTTCTTTGATTAAGTGGAATATTCTATTTTATAAGGAAATGTTTCAAATGTATTGTTATACTCTTTGCTAAATCCAATTTGAATTGGGTTAATAGAAAATGTTTCAATTATGTAAAAATATTCTTTGCTAAAGTTCTAGATAGAATTGGGTTTTATAGTATGTATGATGTTTAGAATTTAGATTGATTTGGGAAAAAATTCCAAAATTCTAAGTGAGTTATGAGTTTTTTTTGCACATATCTTACTTTCCTTATGACATACAGAGAGACATGGGATGCTTTTTAATTAATATGGATTGTATTTGTTAGGTTTTTGGGTTTGAGGAAAGTTTTGTAAATACCAATGCGTAATTGGGCATAGTTCTATTTAATGAGTTATAAATAAATTTAATTCTCTTATAACCTATTTAATAGAAGCAATGATGTGATTACATAACTTGATATTATCGATTATGAATTTAGCATGATTGTTTTTGATGATATGTGTTTCAATATCATGCACTGAAAAGATTAAAAATACATGGAGGAATTCACTTCATGATAGAGTTGTTTTTTATCCCTCTACAAATCCTGTTAGTGGTTAGTAATGATGTGTTGCGGCTAAAGTGATCCTTGATGCACTGGAATGAATACTACCATAAGATAATTTTGAGTCTTGTAATTTGAAGCTCCATAGAAGGGATGTATCATGGAGGTAATTACAACTACTAGAAATATCTAATTTAAGTATAAGTAGATCCACTGATTGTAACTTCTCAATTGAGTGAGCAATTGAAGCATGTTCTAATAGTTATTGGTTGGGGAAGCTTATATTTTCCAGACTATAATATTGCTTGTGTGGGAAGTTCACATATTGTGGTTTTTCTACTTATGTAATGAGTGTGTGAATGTTGTTAACTTCAACATTGTTAGTATTATTTAACTGTAACCATGTAATGGTTGGAAAGTTGTAATGTGATGTATAAACGATAATTTAATTGATGATGTTGTTGGTATTAATGTTTTGTATGGAGTTAATACAAGCTTATGTTATAGTATGGTTTATTTAAAAATGATTGAACCATATTTGGGTTTCGTGGGTGTCATTTGGTGAATTCCCAGAGAATACTCAAATATAACATGTTATATAAATTTTATTGTTAATAATATTTTAAGCTTATGGTGTTACGATTTACACTTGGGTGTAATAAAATAATGAAAAGATTATATTTGTTACTTAGTCATCGCCTCAAAAGGGCGAAGGAAGTTAAAGATCAAGTATTGTATTTATCGATAAATATCTACTTCTCATTATTATAACCTTGGGTGTTTTTGGTATAATGAATACTTTAGTAAAGTGATGTATCTTCTAAGTTAGTAGAGCGATGATTTCTTTATATTATCTAAGTAAAAACAAAAATTATTTATGGAATATATATTTGGCTAAACATAGGTCTAAACCGTGAGTAACTATAATTATTTTTTGATAGATAACCTTGGAAACTAAAATATTAGGAGATCAAATATCTCTCGTTTAGTTACAGAGTGAGCGATCATTATTGGATCAAGGAGTGGGTCTAGCTATTGTATTTGGTGCTTAGTTGTCCTATACTAAGGGAATTATGTAGAGAGTAGTGATTAGTGCTTATCCTTAGTACTCATACACTAAAATAATTGTGTAGCAAGTAGAGATTAGGGCTTCATATTTCAAAATAATGAAAGATAAATTCCTATTTAGCTTGCAAAGTGTGAGCAAGAAAGTTGGAGTGAAAGTAGTTTGTAACTAGTACTTTTCATAAAATGACATGTGGAGAAGTAGAGATGGTTGCACTCAAAATCCTAGATAGGAATTGTAGTTGTAGTTTCATAAGTAGATATGTTTTAGTAAAGGACCGCTAGAGACTCTATTAGTGAACTATTGAAGTAGAAACTCAATCCAACTTTAGAAATGAAAAAAAAACTTGGTTAGACTTTGATCATTTGAGTTAAGAAATGTGGATATTGACATTTGGTATTAGAGCATCATTCTTAGGGGAATCATCTCATTGCACCACACTATATGGTGGTTTGTAATATAAAACATACTTATGTGAGGGTTATACCTTACCCAAAAAGAATAGTTGTTGAAAGTAAACCCATCCATTTATTTAAGATGACTAGAAATATAGTTGTCGATAGGAGAAATAACCCAAAGATGTAATGATGGAATTGACTCTTATTATCTCTCCTATGTGTGGTTAGGAACAATGCCACCAAAAATAAGGATAGGAAGTGTTGCCCCAATGATGAGGTAGACACAAAAGACCAATGTAGGGGAAAAAAACCTAAAGTAGGTTTCAAAAATCCTAGTAATGGAAGAGAGGATATCACTATGATAGTGGCCATACTTCATGAGCATGTGGAAACATAGAAATAGTTTTTGGATGATGTATTGAATCGGGAAACATAGGATGATAACTTTAGAATGGGTTAGGATAGGTACAACATGTCAAGATCTAACTAGAGGTCGATTTAGGTTAGGATATGAAACATCTAAAATCTTCCAAGTTCAACGAAGAGGAAGATGGTGACAAAGTTGAAGCTTGGATGAAAGAGATAGAAACCTATTGTAATATTAAGAACTATTCCACTGGTACCCAAACATCTTATTCCATGCTACATCTACAAGGTTTTGGATTAGATTGGTGGAAAATATTTAGTGAGGAACAGGGACTTGTGGTGGCAGTTTATTTGAAATGGGAAGAGTTTGTAATAGCCTTTAAAGAGAGATTCTTGACAAAGCACTTTTATTCCTAGAATTTTGAAGAGTTCACCAAACTTAGACAAGGGACTAGGACTATGGAGGTATACTATAAAAAATTTAGCAAGCTACTAAAGTACATGCCTTCATATAATGAGAAAATAAATATTCATAAGTTTATACTAGGAGCAGATCCTAGAATAGGGTATGAAGTGAACATGCAAGAACCCATTACTCTACAGAAGACCTATGATATGGCCAAGAAAGCTAAAACTTATCTCAAGTTCTACTTTGAATATGAAGGGACATTTGAGTAGGATAAGGAGACATTGAGAAAAATAAATAGTGCAGGCTTCATAAAATGGGAAGGAGAATAAGCAAACAAAAAATCCTACAAACAAGACAAAAGGAATGATAGTAAGCAAAGGAATTTTAGGAGAAGGTTCCAAGGACAAAACCATAATATTAGCAATCACAACAACAAGAATAACAAACCCTAATCATAGGTATAGGTTAACCTTCCTTTAGCAGAGAAAGCAAAATATGGATAGAAGTAGAAAATGCATCTAGGACCCAAGATCAGGTGTTTTGAATGTGGAGGACCACATTATACTAGTAATTTCCCACGCAAAGTAGAAGTGAGTTCAAAAGAAAAGGAATCGATGTACAAGGAACTTGCACCCAAGGAACCTACACAAAATATTTATGCAGCAACAAGGAATCAAAATATAGAAGGGCAAGCTACTCCACTACTAATAAAAGGTATGATATTTGGTAGAAATGTTAGAATTTTGATTGATAATGGTGCCACTGATAGTTTTGTTTCCACTAGCTTAACAAAAAATATATAAAAAATGCAAGTAATCTTGGCTCATGGGTGGAAGGTCAAAAATGGCTCAATATAGACCTAATATGTTTATTAGTGCCACCCTATGATTGAAATTATCTTACCTAGTGGTACAATTGTAGGTTACCTTTATATAGAACCACTACATGCCTTTGATGTAGTCCTAGGAATGGATTATTTACAAGAACATAGGGTTGTAATCAAATTTCAAGATAGATGGATTAAATACGTGGAGGTTGTTAGGAAAGTACAAAGAGTGTACAACTTGAAAGGGGATTTCAACCTCAAATTATCTCAGTAATGCAGCTCAATAAAGCCATCAAAAAGGGAGAAATTATCTATGTGGTTAAGATAAATGAAATTGAAAAATAAAAGAAGGAAAAAGTGTTTGGAAAACACCCAGTACTTCAAGAATTTAGATATGTATTTCCAAAATATTTTCTTGGAATACCTTTGAAGCATGAATTTAATTTCATAATAAAGCTTCAACCTAGAACAGAGCCTATACATAGGGATCCTTACAGAATGAACCCCATAGAAATACAAAAACTAAAGTTACAACTTCAAGTGTTGCTGGAGAAGGGGTTAATCAGACCTAGTGTGTCACCATGGGGTGCACCTATGTTATTCATGAAGAAAAGGGATGGTTTCTTGGGATTATGCATAGATTATAAAATTCTAAACAGAGCAACTATCAAGAATAGATATCCTCTACCCAAAATCAAAGACCTCTTTGATCAGATTAAAGATGCTTCAATATTTTCAAATATTAATTTGAAATCAAGATACCATCAACTGAGGATTTGAGAAGAGGATACCCATAAGACAACTTTTAAAATTTGTTATAGACATTATGAGTTCACTGTCTTACCTTTTGGTCTAAAAAATGCTCCAAAAATATTTATGAATTTGATGAATAGTATTTTTAGATTGCAGTTGGATCATTTTATTGTTGTATTTTTGGATGATATTATGATATACTCTTGAAACAAGATAGAGCATGATAGACACCTTAGGATCGTGTTGGAGTTATTAAGGAAGAATTAGTTATACATGTTTTTGTCCAAGTGTGAGTTTTTTATGTGTCAAAAGTGTAATAATTAGGGCATATAGTATCTATAGAAGGGATCACAGTGGATCCTAAGAAAATGAAAACTATTTTGAATTGGCCATCACCAAAAAATGTGATAGAAGTATGAAGTTTCATAGGTTTGACCGGATATTATAGGTGATATGTGAAATATTACGCCAAATAACATCTCCAATAACTAACCTATAGAGGAAAGAAAAATAATTTAAATGGAGGGATAAATGTGAGGCAGCTTTTGAATTTCTTAAGAAAAAAATTACTACACCTCCTATACTGAAGATACCTGATCCTCAAGGTAGCTTTTTTGTTTGTACTGATGCGTCATTGGAAGGGTTGGGAGGAGTGCTCTCACATAATGGAGCTGTGGTAGCCTATGGGTCAAGGAAACTAAATGACATGAGGTCAATTTTACAACCCATGATCTAGAACTGGTAGTGGTGGTATTTGCTCTCAAAAGTTGTGACACTATTTGGTAGGAAGACCCTTTGAGTTGAGGACAGATCATCAAAGTATGAAATACATATTTAATAAATCCTTGTTGAATGCCAAGAAAATTAGGTGGATGGAATTTATTTTTGAATATGATTTTGGCATTGAATATATCAAAGGGAAGGAAAATAAAGTTGTCGATGCACTTAGTAGGAGAAAGCACATAGCTGTTCTGACTTACATCCATGTAGACTTGATGGAACAAGTCAAGGAAATGCAATGTCAGGATGTGTATTACCACCAAATTTGGGAAAGGATGGCAATGAAACCCAAGGAAAATAGGGATTTTGTTGGTAATTTGAGTTATTTTATGTTGTCATTGATGTCACATGGATCATTGATGTCATATGGATCACTTTGAGTTTTGGTGGGCAAATGATATTTTGGAAAGCATGGATAAAATCAAGGTTTTTGTGAAAACCAAGGTAAGCAAAATAAAAGGTTTTATTTAAAACCATGGATGGCAGATTTGAAATGGGGTTTTATTAAAACCCAGGTTGGCCTTTCATTTCATTGAAAAATGTGCCCCGGTGATGGAGATATTCAATTTTAAATATTTAGTTTAAATTTTAATTATTTAAAATTAAAATTAAAATTTGAAAATTAAAATTAAAGTTAGCACCGATGTCTAAAGAAAGAGGGAAAATAAATAATATGCTGAAATCATCGAAAATGAGGAGAAGACTATATAAATGGGGATCCTAAGGTTCATTTGAAATTAACCCTTGCTCGTGTTAATCATTGGCTAAGCATCAGAAGAGAGCTTGTGCAAAAAAAATTTTGAAAAGGGAGACAACAAATAAATCCAAGGTTGATCGAAAGCCCAAGATATTGTGGGCAGACTGGTGTATTTGCAATTGGCTTTTTTTAAGGTGTGTGGTAGCGATTTACGTCAAGGTTCGAATCTCCTTGACTGCATTCGAAGGCATTAGAAGGAAAACGCTCGAAGTGCTTTTGGTTTACATGGAAGGGAGGAAGGACTTAAGGCACGTCATACCTTTTCCTTTCGAACGAGCATCTAGATTGTGTGGCAACCTTAGCCGTAGCTAAGCCGCTCGTGGTATGTGCACATTGGGGGTTCAAATCCCCTTGAGGAGGTAATTACGTTTTGCTCAAATTAATTTCGTCGATGCCCTACGATAGGAGTTATAAGGTGGTTAAGGAATAATTAAAGTTTTTAATTAAATTTTATTTTTATAAGGGATGTGATTATTATTTCAAAGGTGGATGAGTTTTTGATTTATTTTGATATTCATGAAATTGAAAAATTAAGATTTAGGAGAAATAAGGAGTTTTTATAAAATATTTTCGAGAGCCTTGTAGATTATTATTTTTGATAAGGGTTTTTATTAAAAAGGACTTTGGTGGATGTGTTTATTAAGTTGAAGTAAAAAGGTGCAAATTGAGTTATGTTTATCTTGTGATTATTATTTGAAGTCCACTAACCCTTATTAAGATTGGAAAGAAAAGTTGTGTTTAGTGTGGCAGATTTTGTGGACAACTTCTTGGCATCAAAAGGTATGGGCACATTCTCCTATTGATTGTTTATGGTGGTTGATTTCTGAAATATCATTGGAGTGAAAAGGATTGATTGTGGTTTCCTTTTTGAAAGTGGTTGGTTGAATGCTTCAAGGTTTTCTGGTTTGAGAGTTGTATTTAAACCTTGTTTTATAAGCATAGTTGTTGAAGCCCATTGGTTGTGAAAGAATTAGAAAAGAACATGAGTATCATTGTTATGTGATATTTATGGTTGAGCATTGTTGGAAACATTTGAGTTGGTTGATACATTCTTGGACTAGGGTTTTTATGAGAAAGAGTAGTCCCTTGTGGTGATTGGTTGAGTTGATTTGATTGAGCCTAGTCAAGTGATTGTGTAAGGTGATTGGTCAAGTTCCATGAAACAAACTGATTTCATAATTCTGATTTGAGTTGAGAGTGAGATTAGAACATATTGAGTCTCTAATAATTCTCTTTATGCTTCTATGAGTTGACTTGAGTTGACTTGAGATTGATTTGAGTTGAGTTGAGTTGAGATTGAGCTTAGAACATATTGAGTCTCTAATAATTCTCTTTATGCTTCTATGAGTTGACTTGAGTTGATTTGAGATTGATTTGAGTTGAGTTGAGTTGAGTTGATATTGATATTAGAACATATTGAGTCTCTAAAAATTCTCTTTATGCTTCTATGAGTTTATTTGAGTTGAGTTGAATTGAGATCATTGTGGATCATTGTTGTCATCCATTGAAGAGTACATTGCCATTCATTGTTGAGTTCATCTTTGAAGCTTTGACTTGATATATTTTTGGATGAGATTTGAGTGCTACTTGTGCATTATTGATTGAGCCTTTGATAAGGCCTTTGTGGATAGTTTTGGGACAACTTTGTGGACAGTTTTGGGATAACTTTGTGGACAACTTTATGGATAGTTTTGGGACAGCTTGTTGGAGCAGATTTGAGCAAGTTATTGGTGAGCTTGCTAGAGCAGATTTGGGCAAGTTCTTGGTGAGCTTGCTAGAGCAGATTTGAGCAAGTTCTTGGTGATCTTGCTAGAGAAACTTTGGGCAAGTTCTTGGTGAGCTTGCTAGAGCAGATTTGGGCAAGTTCTTGGTGAGCTTGCTAGAGTAGTTTTGGACAAGTTATGTGTGAGCTTGTTATTAAGTTTTGGGAATGTTCTGTGTGAGCTTGTCATTTAGTTTTGGACAAGTTCTATGTGAGCTTGTTATTCAATTTTGGAAAATTTCTGCGTGAGCTTGTTATTCAATTTTGGACAAGTTCTATGTGAGCTTGTTATTCAGTTTTGGACAAGTTTTGTGTGAACTTGTTACTGCTTAGCTTTGAGCAGATCAAATAAATCATTGTATTGGATAAGGATACTTATTTATGTGTGAAATATTATAAGGATATTATCTGGTGGAGTACCCCACATTGGGGGAACCACATTAAATATTGTGTCTCAATTATGTGTGGTGATTTGTGCTCTGTCTTACTACCTCTATCTGAGTTATTAATGTACAATGATATATATGGTTATTGCAATTAAGGATATTAATTGATATTGATTTGGAAATAAAGTAAAAAGTGGTGTTATACTGTTCACCCCCCTCTTAGTATAAGCTTTTGTTCTTCAATTGGTATCATAACGGGTTCATTCGAAAAAGCTAACAACTTGAGGGTAGATTCTACAAGAACATAGATGGCTTCACATAATGGATCATCTACAAATAAGGCTCCATTGTTTGATGGTAACAATTATGCTTTCTGAAGCATGAGGATGAAGAACTACTTGATATCACAAGGATATGAGGTATGGCAAATGGTTGAAAAAGAGTATAGGGTTGAAGGTGATCCTGAGGCAGATAAGACTATTAGGAAATTGGTTGAGATAAATGCAAGAGCAATGAATTATATTTTGAGTTTTTATCTGAATTATACATGAATCTTGAAAACAAGATTTGAATAGATGTCAAAATCAAAGAAGAACTATTTCAAACAATTAGTAATATTAGAGAAGAGCTTCAAAATGCAAAAATGATACAAGAAACGATGAATTAAGAACTAAGGGTAACCACGAAAAGACATGATACATTAGATGAAAAGGTTCAAAAATGAGTGGAAACTTATTTTAAGGTTGTATCTTACTTCCAAGAAAAATCACACTCAAAAGGAAAGGAAGTTCTAAAAAATGGAAGCAAGGAAGCACCTAAGATTTGTGAGGAAATTTCCAGAGTTCATATGGCTCCAAATATTCAGTTTGATTCTTGTTTTGAGAGAGGTGAATCAAGCTCAAAGGGAAAAGAAATTATTGAAGAAAAAATCAAGGAATAAACTAAGGAATAAGTTTTAGATGCTACAAAGAAGGTTCAAGGATGCAATGCACAAGTTGAAAATGATCATAAGGATAATGGTCAAGAAAGGTATGAAGAACCAAGGCATGAACAAAGGGATTTTCAAGGACATTATTTTTCTTGTAATGGATTTGGACACAAGGCTATACACTGCAGGGTCTATGGATCAAAGAAGTTTGATTTTGCTAGAAGAAACCTCAAAGGAATAAGGTATGGTTTTCAGGGGCATTGCTTCTTATGTAACAAGATTGGTCATAGAGATTTTTAGTGCAAAGGAAATGAGAAACATGGTTTTGGTTTTAGAGCTACACAATTCAAAATTCATGGTCATAATGGTCATGAAAATAGAGCTTCACAATATAGGGTTCAAGAAAGGAATGGATATGGAAATAATTTTAAGAATGAATTTAGGACATGGGCACCATACAAAGGCTACAATATCAAGTGTTTTAATTATGATAAATTTGGACATATTGCAAAATGGTTTAGGACTCAATTCCAAATAGGTTCAAGGCAAGAAGGTCAAATAGGTTCAAGACAAGAAGATCAAGTAATTCATCAAGAGAAGGATATCAGAAAAGCATGGAAGTAAGTTGATAGAGGAAAGAAACAATGTGATATGGGAGTAAAAGTACTCCCACCCCAAAATTAATCACCTCAAAAGAGAAGGTGGTGAGGGGGCTAAGTTTTAGAGTCATATCTTTTAGCCCCATAGGTGTCCCTTTTGCCATTGATGTCAAATGGGGAGAGATTTGAGTAATGGGGAGAGCATTGAGTTAGGGGTATCAGCCTCCAAAGAGAGCATTGAGTTAGAGGGATCAACCTCCATAGAGATTATTGAGTCAGGGGGAGAAACTTTGATTCTCAGAGATGGTTTTTGCAGTGATTGTGGTTTTTGCTTCAGAGGTGTTGCCATCAATGACAAAGGGGGAGATTATTAGAAATTTGAGTTATTTTATGTTGTCATTGATGTCACATGGATCATTGATGTCATATGGATCACTTTGAGTTTTTGTGGGCAAATGATATTTTAGAAAGCATGGATAAAATCAGGGTTTTGTGAAAACCAAGGCAGGCAAAATAAAAGGTTTTATTTAAAACTATGGATGGCAGATTTAAAAACAAAAGTTGAACAATAGGATCTAATGCAGGAAAATGATTGTTATCTAGAATTCAGATGGATGCTCATGATGAGGCTCTGGAGAAATGGGAAACTCTGGATCTAGCCCATGAGCCGGGTTGACAATAGGATCATTAGGTTCTAAGAATTCCCTGAATGTTGGCAGAGGGGAATTGACCATGCGATGAATGACATTCAAATAAATAGGTCTCCTTAAAAATTGCAAGCCAGGGTCTATGGTACAAAGTGTTGCTTCTCTTTCCACCAACATATTGACTTGTCATAAATGGTGAGGCCCAAGATAGGCCATCTCAGTCTCGTCCTCAAAATCATCATCACTTATCCAGAAGCCATTAACATTAGTGTGCAGCCCTAATATGAGGGGCTCATGTCTTGGCTCTAAGTAAGCCATATTCCTTTCATCCTCGTATTATTTTTCACTTATGAAGAATACATTTGCATTAGTATGCTGCCCCAAGTCATGGGGCCATTGCCTTACCCCTAAGTAGGCTCTCTTTGTTGAGTCCTCTGACTCATAGTCACTTTCGTTCGATATGTATCCACTCTCGTTGTGGATGGACCAAGTAAGTCTTTGTAAGTAGTGAGGCCCATGATAGGCCAAGCCCTCTTGTGATTCATCATAACTTGCCACATATCCATTTTCTTCTTGTTCTTCATCCCACTAGTTGTACCCTATTGGGATGGCCTCAATTGTGAGTCTTGGATGATAAGTCTCGGGTGGCGATATGCTTACCATGGCCACTTACCTACTGCTCATAAGTATTGAACTTAGTGGGTGATAAGGAATAAAATTGATGTCTTCTCCTAACCCCAAGATCAATCTATCTAAGGCTACTGCTAGAGAGTCATCTCGACCTCTAATGTGATAGCCTAATACAAATCTATCAGTGGGAAGCTGGTACTGTGGCTTGAGTGGCCGCCTTCGCCCCTACTCATATATACCAAGACCGTAACCATGCCAATGACAAAATTCAAAGTAGCTTAAAGTGAACTCAAGATTAGACCCGTTGAGACCTTTTGCTTGAGATAAAAGGTATGTGCTAATGTTTGCTAAGGTTGCATGAAATATTTCAGATTTGCTAAGGTTGGATGAAAATAGTTTTGGAGGTTTATAAATTTTTTTCTAATTGGTTATTGAGTAGTTGAAGGAGATAAAAGGGTAGGCAGTATTATTTTTTAGGGTTTAATTTTTGGAGGTTGTTAATTAAAGATTGGAGATTATAAGGAGTAATTGAGTAATTATTATTTTTATGTAATATTTTGATGATTGCTAATTTCAAAGAAGGAGTAATAAGATGTATTTGAGTTTGATTATTTTTGTAATTGAGAAATATTTTTGAGAGTGTTAGTGTGATATTTTGTCATCTAACCTTTGAAACTGGCAAAGAAGAAAATTGTGTTTAAAATAAGTTTTAAGGTCAATTATTCAATAAAAAAAGATATGGGCACATCTTCCTTGTGAGTGATTTTTGGATGTTGTGAATGCTAAGTTGGAGAGAAAAGGATTGTTTGATAAGAATTGTTGAGTTTTATTGTTAAAGATTTTTCTGAGTGACAGTTGATAATAAGAAACCTTGTTTGATAAGCATTGTTGAGTTTGATTGTTAAAGGTTTTTTTGAGTGAAAGTTGATGATAAAAACCTTGTTTGATAAGTATTATTGGAAACATTGAGTAAATATTTCATATGCTTGAACTAGGATTTTTAAAAGAACGTGAGTATCATTGTTATGTGAAGTTGAGAACTATCTTGAACTAGGGTTTGTGAAAAATCATGAGTATCATTGTTATGTGAGATTGTTTGATAAACATTGTTGGAAAAAATTGAGTGGATGTTCATATGCTTGGACTAGGGTTTGTGAGCAAGGAGTATTTCATTGAGTGATTGATTGAGTGGAGTTGGTTGAGACTAGTCAAGTGGAAGTGTTGAAGTGATATTTCTATTTTTGTGAAACAAATTGTTCCATATTCTAATTTGATTTGAAAAAGAGGTTGAGTGTTTGTGAGTGTGAAACATATTGAGTCTCTAACAATTCTCTATATGTTTCTGTGATAAAAAGAGAGATTGAAAGTGATTGAGCATTGTGGTGTATGTGAAGCATATTGAGTCTCTAATAATTCTCTATATGTTTCTGTGAGTTTGGACAAGTTCTAGTGAGGACTTATTGAGCATATTTGATACAAGTCTTCATGAAGACTTGTTAGGTAGATTTGAGATAATTTATAGAGAGGACTTTTGGATAGATTGGTGTGATATTTTGTGGAATATTACAATACATATTGGGTAAGTCTAGTGAGGACTTGTTGAGCAGTTTGGACAAGTTCTAGCGAGGATTTGTTGAGCATATTGAACAAGTTCTAGAGAGGACTTATGAACAGATTAGTGTGAGCTTTTGTGGAAGCTTACAATGTATATTTGAGACAAGTCTTTGAGAAGACTTGTGAATAGATTTGGTTGATTGATTTATTCAAACCTTGGGTTAAGGTTTAGGGCAGATCTAGAAGATTTGATTTGTAATTAAGTCAAGCTTTGTGTTAAGGCTTGAGTGCAAATATTGAGGTAAAATTTGTGCTAGACTGAAGGACTATTTTTAGTGCAAATTTAAGGATAGAGTTTGGTGTAGATTTGAGAACAAGTTTGTGCCAGACTAGAGACACAGATTGAGCAGATTTGTACTAGACTGAAGGACTATGTTTAGTACATATTTGACACAGATCTAAGAGCAAGTTTTGGAGGTGATAGAGTATAGAGGACAATAGTCTCTAATGGATAGAGATCCATTAGCCAGGGTAGTGAGGATAGGTCTTATGAGTGAGGATAGGAGTCTTCAATGGATATAGATCCATTAGCCAATGTAGTGGAGGTAGCAGTTTTTCTAGAAGATCACTAGCCAGAGGAGAGGAGAAGGGAATTCTCCTATATATAGATATCCATGAACCATCTGAGGAGATTGGTGTCTCATATGGATAGAGATCCATGAACCTGATTAGGGTATTGGTGTCTCCTTTGGACAAAGGTCCATAAACATTATAATAGGAAAAGGTTTCCCAAGATATTTTTTGAGAAAATTTTACTGAAAGATTTTCTTCGTGGATTAGCCTACATTGGGTGAACCACGTTAAATTGGTGTATCTATTGTGTGTGGTTATTTGTGCATTGCTTTGATTACTACTGTTGATATTGCTATTAATATATTGCATAAAATTGATTGGAAAATAAAATTAAAAAGTGGTCTTATACTGTTCACCCGCCTCTCAGTATAAGCTTGTGATATTCACATGCTTCTTTAGTTTCCTGGACTTATAAGCCACCACTAATTTGTCTTGTGATAAAAAATCACCTTGACCTTCTAAGGAATCATCGATATAGACTAAAAAGTCACCTTGAGGATTTGGAATCTTTAATATGGGAGAGGTAGTCAATATTTATTTTAGCAATTCGAAAGTAGTTTCACATTTGGCTATCCATTTGAATGACTTCCCTTTTCTTTAAATATTGGTTATAGGATAAGCTATTTTGGCATAATATTTCGTAAAAATACCATAATATCCAGATAGACCCATAAATATTCAAACCTCTGTTACATTTGTAGGGATTGGTCAATCTAAAATAGCTTTAATCTTCCTAGGGTCAACTGCAATTCCATCTACAAAAATGACATGTCCCAAGTAATGTACTTGTGACACATAAAATTCATATTTTGACAAGTTTATATATAGCTAATTTTATCTCAACACCCTTAGTACTATCCTCAGATGTTTGTCATGCTCCTCCTTGTTGTGAGAATAGACAAAGATATAGTCTAAAAACATCAAGACAAACATGTCCAACTGCTTTCTGAACACACTATTCATTAATTTCATAAAGGCAACGAGTGCATTTGGTAACCCAAATGGTAAAACCATGAACTCATAGTGTTTGTATTGAGTCTTAAATGTTGTCTTATGTGTATTCTATTTTTTTATTCTCAACTGCTGGTAACTAGACTTCATGTCTATATTTGAGAAAATAGTAGCACATTTTAGTTGATCAAACAAATACTCTATCCATGGTAAAGGATATTTGTTTTTAACTGTTACTTTATTCAAAATCCTATAATTGATGCATAATATCAAGGATCCATCCTTCTTGATAAAAAAACTAGTGCACCCTAAGGAGACACACTTGGCTTAATTAGCCCTTTATCCAAAAAATCTTGTAGTTTCACTTTCAGCTCTTGCATCTCTATAGAGTTCATCCTATATGGTGCTCTATGTATAGGTTTTATACCGGGTAATAGATTGATAGTAAAATCAAATTCTCGCTTAGGGGGTATTTCTAACAATTCAGATATAAAGACATCTTTGAAATATTGAAGGATGGAAAATTTATCAAATATTTCATCCTTTTTATCATCCTTAACCTCCTTTACTTTGACCACATACACCATCCCTCTTTTTCTAATCATCTTAAGTTGTATAGCAGATATTAATATGGGTTCGAATGTCTTTTGCTCACTGTACATCCTAATTCTCTTCCATTTATCATCAGTGAATTCAACCCATCTCTGCTAAAAGTTGATCAAGGCATTGCATTCCTTCAACAAATCAACCCCTAGAATTATGTCGAAGGCATGTAATGGAGCTACATAGGGTTTTCAAGTGATAGAATTTATGGGTAGGGATATTTCTATCAAGGGGTAATATTGGTCTACAAAGTAGGTTTGTCCAGAACCATACTTGAATTTCCACCATTTTTCCAAAGACTTTGTATTCTCTTGCATGTCCCTCACCAAGCTACTAGAGATAAAACTATTAGTAGCACCATTGTCTATCAAAACTCTAACATTTTTATCAAAAATCTTACCTTATAAAAGCATAGGATTACATATCCATCAAGATTCTAATTTCTAGTAGTAGCATAAATCCTGTGTCTTTATCGCTTACCTTCTGGTTAGCTCCTATACAATATGGACAATTTATTGCATAGTGAGGGCCTCCACACTCATAGCACCCAACCTTTGAATTTTGATTTGAACCTTGAATTGATTTTTCCTTACTATTAGCAGGAGTTGGTTTTACTTGATTCACAGGTTTGGCCTTCTTCTCAGTAGTAGAGTTTCTATCATTTGATTGGAACTTCTTAAATATTTTTTTCGACCCATCATTTCTCTTACCAAACTTAAACCCTTCTTTATTCTTTTGATTTGGCTCATTATTCCACTTCATTTTCTGTGTATTTTGGTAGTTCTGTCTGGCTCCTTGGATGGGATTGTTGCTCTTTTTATGATTATACTCTACTTGGAAAACCAGATCATATGCAACTTCTAAATTGGTGGGTTTGAACATGTTGATAGAGATCCTAATCTAATGATCTAACCCTGAAAGGAATTGATGCACCTTCATTTTATCATCATTTTTTTAGGCCAAAATGTACTTGAGAAGTCTAGGGAAGTTCCTATAGTATACATCCACTGACTGCTCTCTTTGCCTTAACTAAGTGAACTCGTCTAGATTCCTACCATAATATTGCTTAGTAAGGAATCTCTTTATAAAATATTTTTCAAACACCTCCCATTCGTAATGGATTATATTTATCTTTTTGTCCTTGTCATAATTTTCCCACCATTCCAATATAGATTCAGTCAATAGTCCGATGATGAAGACTATATTTGTGGTTGAAGAGTAATTTCTCATGGAAAAGTATATTGCTAACTCATTCAACCATGATTCGATAGAATATTCACTTTCCTTTCCTAAAATGTTTCTAACCTTAACATGCTTTAGGTCTTTTTCCAATTCAACATTGATTCGTGCCTTAGCTACCTGATCAAGATCATTTGGTTCCTCCACTGCTGTCTCAGTAGGAACATCAAGTGCCCTATCATTTCTCCCAATATCATCTCTAAGGGCCTCCAATAGATTATTTTGTTGCATCATCTACTCTCAATAGGTGGACATTTCACCCTACATATTTTGAACCATATTTGTGATATTTTCCACACAATAGGGGTTCCCTAAGTTTTCTCCAACATGACCCTCTCCAAGGTTTTTAATGCTAGCTAACTGAGTCCTTCGGAGAGGCATATTTGAACCACTTCATAGCTTGGGTGGCATATTCCTTGGTTTTAATAAATGCATTAGTTCACAATATTAGACTAGAGTCTTTTACTAATATGCACTTACTCTCATCTAGCTAGTTAATTTTCTTGATGGTTTAACTAAGTTTGCTAAAGTTTTTCATCAACCTTCACCTTTCTATATGATGACTTAATTTGAATTTAAACATCATGACTAAATCAGGAAGATTCTTGGTTTAGAGCTTCAAATGGCAAGTACGATCCCCAATAGAGCATCAAGTACACTGCTTAAAACCCACATTAGTGGAGGTTTCGTCTAGCTCTTCCAATCTGATTCACCAGGGGTTCAACATGGGAGGCAAGACTTGTTCATTTTCCACATCTGTACTATTTATCTTTCCTTACTTGAATGTGTTTATTTTAGAGTCATCAAGATTGAGATTTATGCGCCTATATAACCTAGGCTCTGATACCAACTGTAATAACCCCAAATTACCCAACCAAAAACCAACCATTATACCCATATTTTTTTTACTTACATTTTTAGGAGAGTAATTTATATAGTTTCCATTAAGCAAGTATTCACATGAATTTCCAAAGCTTTGCACCACACAGGAATCAACTTGATCATATTTTGTCCATGTGCATGGGAGTGGCCAGTATACCATAATTATCAGTGAGAATTTTCTAGTTTGTTTCAATGAGAACACACATTTCCCTTATTGTTTAACCCCATGTTAAACTTATTTCAACCATAGGTGTCTTTCAAAATAACCTTGAGTGTGTGCCTTGTTGATTACTCATTGTTTTTCAACAAGGTAATCTTTTAGGTGCAATGCTTAACCAGCTAACCATACTACATATTGTTTGATAAGAGAATCATCCAACAAATTCTCATAGGCATATTGTTACCTACCACTATATCTCATTGACTACTACTATTTAGATCTCTCATTTATTTATTCTTTGATATGTTTATGTTCATTATATGTTTCCACATTTTTACTTATAGAAAGTAAAGATCTAACTTAACCATTTATAAAAAAAGCATCCACTTGAGAATTCAAGTAAGATATTAGATCACGTAAACAACTATTTTTTTAAGAACCTAAAACTTCAGAGAGATTACATTTTTCATATCCAATACAATCAAATACTTGGGAGTTACACTTTTGATACTTCCTTTAACAAATCATAAACTCCTACAAGCTATTACATTATTTCTTCTGCAAGAAAGCTTTTTATGTTACAAAAATAGTCTCATAAAGTTGAATACAACATCACTTCCTCTAATATTCAACTCTCTTTCAGGTTTAGTAGGTACTTCAGGTACTAGTTGTCTCAGTTCCACCAATACTAAGTGAATGGTTACTCGGTATCAATACAATCCAATTTATGAACATGCATATCTAATCACATAATGCCATGCAACAGTAATTTGTAGAATGCAAAATAGTTTTCTAACAAACACCTTACGCATTTGTAAATAAACAAGCATTCAACTCAATTAAAGAGTAGGAAATCCCATACTTCCCTAAGAATAAAATTTTTCCCATTCCTTTCATCCCATATCCCATCACACAAGAAACATGCTCTTGAATCTATACTAACTGCATCCATTGACATGGCCATGAAGAACCCCCATAAGTTCCTGAGAAATGCAACCTAGTTACCCTTTCTTCCCCATTAGATTATGCCATCATAATATTTCATTCCTAATTTAAGCATGCATGATTGCATATACATGATTCTATTTGTTCAATGCATTGTAATCACAACATTGCAAATATGCTATTCTTTTCTTCTTCTAGGTTATTAAAATTTTAGGATAAAAGCACGTAGAAATAGCATTTAAAATAAACTTTCTCACAACTCAAAATCATAATATCAAAGGAGAACATTCTTTCATTCAAATCCTTAAGTGTGACCACAATTCTTAAGAGCCTTTTTTTCTTTCTTTTTAAGATACTAGCATCTTACCTAGTTTTTCAAAGAGCATTCATCATAACAACAAAAACCTTCTATGAATAGGCTGATATATTTTGCCTTGTACACATATGATCAAACCTATAAGTCAATCTAAGTTTCCACTATAGATTTAACTTCTTTCATTGAGACATATAGCATTAGATTCCATCAAATAGGTTTGAGTCATAACAATATTGTACAAGACTAGGGATTTTCATAACCCCATAAATATTTCAAGCCCTATTCAATAGATAGATACGGTTCACATACAAATTTTCCTTTGTTGGACTTTAAATTTTAGCTAAATTCTTAATCCGAGTCTTTTTAGAATAATTATATAATATTACTATTTAGACCTTTTTACCATTTTATATTTATTTCAATATAAATTTAAGACCCAAAGTTGTTACCATGAGATAACTTATTAATTCAAACCATAAATCCTAGATCTATGGTTTTTATCCATAAACCATGTCATATTTAACAAAATACCACTACACTTTATTTCATCCATCCGTAACTACGTCTAGCTTTAACTTTTTATATTTTCATTAAATGAAAGTAACATTGTAACATTATAATTAGGGAATTCCTCTAATGTTTAAATGTTATAAAGGAGGGCCTACATTAGGCACTAGTGCCTTAGCCTAACGGCTAAGAATTTAGTGCGTCGTTCAAGGTGCTTGCCTCCTTGGACCTCGTAGGAGTCTTGGAACCTAGACCCATGCTCTTCATGAAACAAAAATCATGCCCTACATGTGTTTCATCATGTATGGGTTATTTAAAAATAAAAACCCTAGGCATCTAATCATATTGAGACACATGGCATGATCTAATTAACTGAAAGGTTTAATTAATGATTATTATGGATGTTTTAAGACATTAGGGAAATAACCCTAAATTAATTTATCAAAAATAAAATGCCATCTCGGGCTTTTGCATATCAACATTTGCGCTTCTCACCAAACATGGTCTGCATTGCATAGATAAGTTGATGACCTAAGGCTTATGGGAGGGCTTCTACACACATCGAAGAGGACCATGGGCTTTGATGTATGCCTAGTGAACACATAATTTCATTTTCGAAGGATGACAACCAGGATTAATAATTGATATTCTTCATAGATGTTGGACTATAACTCCATTTTGAGGGCTCAAGGATGTGTACATTTTTTATGACACATCTTCTATATGGTAAACGATGCTACATAACCTTAAGTTTCACATTAAAAAAAAAATACTCAAAATGTAAACCAAAATGACCTCCACATCTGCAAGTAGAGGCGTATCCATCCTACGTCTCACAAAAAGACCATTTGATCTATGAATTGGTCACCCTCGGCTACCCAGATCATTTTTATCCTGACACAAAGACCCTATAATGAGTCTTGAGTGCTCTTAATGA
This sequence comes from Wollemia nobilis, assembly GCA_028583015.1. NCBI lineage: Eukaryota > Viridiplantae > Streptophyta > Pinopsida > Araucariales > Araucariaceae > Wollemia > Wollemia nobilis. Next base: position 7,920,756 of record JAQPPZ010002224.1, on the reverse strand, counting down.
AGGTAAAACTATGCTAAAGATCTTTGTTACTATAATAGAATATAGCAAGGCTCCAACTATAGAAAGCTTGAGAACATTCTTTCTCTAATAAATTCAAGGGTTTTTTAAAGCTTCTAAACATTTCATATAAGGATACGATAGCCACTATTCTAGACTTGCGTAAAATTCTACTTTACCTATATAATCTCAAAAACAAGCAATGCTAGCTTACGTAGATTTCTGATGTATCAAGTTTGAGACCTACAACTTACTCAAAATGACTTTTCTATATATTGCTAATACAATCAAGATTTCCAATGGAAGAACCTCCCAAATTGTAGATCAATATTTTTCCTACACATAGATATTTTATTTATACCACATGAAAATCTTTAACCTTAGAAAAAAGAATGGCTATTACTATCTCATTAACTCAACCACCAAATAAGCATACTCATCATTCAAACTGTAGTTGGGATCTTCACCTAACCTGAATTTTTGCAGACTTTCTCCGATCCAAGCTCCAAAAATTCTTCTAATAATTTGACTTACACGCAACTCTTTTTTTTTTTTAGAAAATCAATGAGGTGAAGAAAACTATGGCAAATCACAAGGCCCATCTAGTTTCTAATCTGAGCAAAGCCCAGACAACATACTCCCTAGGAACCTCTAGATTTCCAATGCCAACTTGCAAAGAATGTGAGATTTTTGGTTTCTGATCCAACTCAGTTGGAGAGCATAGTCCTTGATCTCACTCTACAAATATCACTATATATTTGCCTTCCCAAATGCCTCTATTTATAATGAAACTCACCCTCCCCCCATATCCATTTTTTTATTATTAAATATTGTTGCTAGCCCATTATAAATGTTATCTAGAAATTGGAGTTATATTTGAATTTGTACCCTGGGGTGATCCAATCACAATCAAACACATACCAACTCTTCAACTAATCTTAACTTCATTTCTAAGAAACTAATTAATTATCCTAGTTAATCACAATTAGCTTGTAACTAATCTAGGGATAAAATAGCACTAGATTTAATGCCTCTTCAATGTTGTCCATTAATCAAGCTTAACACAAGTTAAAGATTATGGTTAACCAAATAAACCAATCTTAACAACTAATTTCCCAACTAACTAAGGAGACAAAGAAATATTCCAAATAAATGCTTTAAATGCCCCTAAAAATTCATGTTTATCATAAAACTCTCCTACTTTAGCAAAGCATATTAACCATTTTTATTTCATAATCACTTCTATTAAATCAAACTTTAAGCTATATAATGAAAACACAAAGTAGGGGGTAAAAATTGGGATGTTACACAAATCCTATTGATTGTGGATCCAATGCTTACAAGCTCGTCACCATGGATGGAAGAATGCTATCAATTTTTATGAATGAGAAATTTGACCAAAAGAAAGCTATAAATATGTTCATATCACTTCCTTTATTTTTTTGATATTATTTTTTAACTATATCCCCTCTTCATATTTCCTCTTCCTTTGCATAATCGATATTCTTACATTTCTCTTCTTCCTTTTTCTTAGAATTGTCCTTCTTAAGACATCAAGTTTAACTTGTGGATGAAATGACATCATTATTGTTGTTATTTTATTAAAAAATAAGGTCGAGAGGAATTATTTACTCCTCTTTGTGAGCAATCCACTTGAAATTACAAGTGAACCACCTATAAAGGGGCCACCTAAGTGAGCGAATTGGCCACAATTAGGTTGATTGACATGCCTAGGTGGGTTTCATGCTAAGAATAGGTAGGTCATGGGGTATATAACCCTTAAACCCTTTTCTTTTTTCCTTCATTTATACTTTTTGGTGCTTGTAAACTTTAGCATGTTGCACTCTCATCCTTCAAACCATATTCTACACACCCTAGTACAAATCAGTTGACCAAAGAGAGTTGCACAAGAGCTTACTTGTAGTTGAGTGTGTAAGTAGCTATCTCTAGTTGGCTAGGGTAAAACCATAATGGGTATCCCTTGTCGAGGCCAAATGAATCTCAATTTAGGGTTTGATTTCAAGAATAATCCTTAACTACAACATCCTTAGCAGTTTGCCCACCTTAAAAACCCAAACGAAACCTCTTTTCAAACTCCTCCTTACCAAATGAATCACTTGAATATCTCAAAACCATGCACCCAAGACTACCAAATATAAGGTACCAATTTAGGAAAATGAGTTGCTAGAAAATATGCTAGTGTAAGCAAGTAATTTAATCATTATGGGAAACTCCAAACCTCCATCCAAAAAAATGTTCAAGAAAAAATCCATGGAGAAAATTGCTAGCATTAGTGAATAAATCACATCATTTGGATAGTGAACCATTTGCAATTATAAAAGTTTTCTAAGATTCTATTCTCCAAGTGAATCACCTCAAATAGCTAGTGAATAAGTCCTTAAAGGCAATAAATCATTCACCATAGCCATTAGATTGATTTGAAGTAAAAACCTATCAAGTTTCTTCTTAAGAAAAGAATCACTCTATTCTTGAAGTAAATTACTTGACAGAGTGAGTGATCACTCCATACTCCTAAATTTGGTAATATTTTATTTCTCCAAAAAAAAATCTTCCTTCATCTAGCCATCATGGACACATCTTCCAATTCATAAATCCTACCTTACAAAGGGTAAACCATGTGTCACCACCTTTCACTATCACCACCACATCCACATTTGCTCCACCATCACCAACCCTAATACTACCATAGGAAGCATAATAATTAAATGTAAAGGAAATGAAGAAAAGAATAAAGAGAAAGAGATAACCTCTCCCTCCTCCTTGAAGGCCTATGAAGTTTTTTAATGACCATTATAGTAGGGTAGAAGAAGGCAAATGTAAACATTCAATTGGCCTATCAAGAAATAATCCTTGAGAAGGACCTAGGTCTACAAACTAATTCATAGAGCATAAACAAGGTTTGGAGCTTATGCCTAGCTATGAAACTAGTCCTACAAGTATCTATTTTCCCTAAGCTTGTGAAGGCTTATGTAGAAATTTATAGCCCTTCTTGGAAGAAGTATCAATTCCCCACAATGAAGGAGTGCTTTTATACAAGAGAGGGGTACATCAAGATGATATTGAAGGCAACTGATGACATGATCATGTAGGTGTCATGCAACCTCAAAACACAATAAGATTTTACCATAGGCTTAGTATCAACTATTGGACATACTTCCTAATCGACTACATGAATAACTTAAATAAGTTACTTGGCTTTAACATTTTTCTAGAGTTAAAAATATTCGAGGATGATGTGCAAATGGTATTGTTAGGAATAGTTATTGTGCTTAGGGAAAGGCCATTGAATTCTTACATGCAATTCAAACATAAATAAGACATTCCCAAATTATTGATTGAGACAAGTACATTTCCAATCAAATGGATAGTTAGTTAGATACGTTTAAGAAGAAAATTAAGCTTACATACACCTCCCATCTAGTCTAGTTAATAATGTATCAAACGAAACAATAGATCTAATCTTATAGTTAGATTGGGTAGGAGTGGATGGGGAACCCCTTTAATTTATTAAGGGTACCAAAGTACCTTACCAAGAAGCGAATAAAATTTCTTACTACTTCTATGATACTATGAGATGATCATGGAAACATTTAGAGGGAAGGTACCAAGGTTGTTATATGAGGCTAATAGTTGATGAACTCTTGAAAGTGGACTAATGGATATTTCTATCTAGGTAAGATTCACTTGTTCATATACCTCTATGGTTTTTTAGCTATGCCCTTTGAGTTCCAAACATTTGTTCCCAGCTATATATTCAATCTTTAATATTCTACACAACCAGATTGTGTGGATCTATAGTGATAAATCACTACAACTCAATTAGATTATCCTAAAAAAGAAGATGAGAGCTTGAGGCTAAAGCCATGAAACCACAATCCATGCCAAACTAAAAGGATTCCATGTCAAATTTCATCAAACATATATCTTTAGAGGGTAAATATGGGTGTTGAAACCCTTACTCTATGTGGGCAAGTTTATCACCTAATAAGAAAATGGTCTATAGTAAGTAGTATAAATCTATTTTAATGATATTTGAGTTAGACCTTGATATTTATAGAAGTTGATAAGAATTTTTGGTGATAATTGAAAAGAATTCATCATAGGAGGATGATCAACCCAAATATCATCTATTATAGAATCATCAGAGCTCATCATCAATTACTTTAGTTTGGATAAACAACCTCTAGCAACTCATGCATCATCTCACCACCAAAATTTCAAGGTTATTCTTAATGGTGGGAGGCAACAAATATGAAACTAGCAAGTGGAGAAAGGAGATGGATCCTTGTGATCACCCTATAATAATGAAAGCCAAAATACATATACTTCACCACATTCATAAAATGGTTGCTAAGGTGAAAGCCTCTCTAAAATAATAAAAGAACTAACTGGATTACTGGTAGAACTGGCACACATAGAAACACCATGAGACAAAGGTTGGTATGTACAAGAAGGAAGAAGAAATTGTAAAACAAAACAAGGGAAAAATTAGAAAAGAAATAAAAGCAATCAAATATTTTTGATGATATTCAACAAAGAAAGAAGGTCCAATAAAAAATACCCGATGGAACAACATGACAAAAGTTCTAAAGTCTCGAAGGAAATGACCAAGCAAAAGTCTTGATTGCACAAATAAGTCCCGATCAAGCAAACAAAGGGTGCCAAGAAAAGTTCCAAAATAAAGGATAACTTGGGAAGTGGACTAATTCACCAAAACCAAAGAGGAGGTAGGTGAGTGTGAAAAATCCCAAGAAAAGAAAATACAATATGCCATTATTGAGCAAATATGGATTATCAACCAAGAACACTTCAGCTCTACAAGTCAAGAAAAGGTAGGTGAACCATTAAAGATAAAAATAAAGGGAACATGCAACCATAATAGCTATAGACTGATAGCAACAATGATCGAGGGTTACTCCATTAAATATATAGAATCCCCATAAAAAGGGTAGATGAGAAGTCAAATCATATTACAAATTTTAGAGGGAAAATTTCCCTATTGTAATCAATAAATAGTAGTAGTCTTAGCTTTATAAAGGATCAATGACTTTGCAATTATATACATGTGTAGGATTTCCTTTCATTTATCTCTATAAAAATAGTTGTGTTTCCAAAGAGGCTTCTGGGTAATCTTGAACCTTAATTTTTGGCATAAGTTTTGTAAGAGTTTGCTTGCATCTACATATACATGGGAGCATGCATCTATTTTTCAACATTGCTTGTAGACCTGTTGTTGTGTATGTGTATGTGTTTGTGATATTTTGTCTAAATATTAGATTTTATTAAGTGTATGTGTGTGAGATATCTGTCTATTTTTGGACTGAGTCACTTGATTTTCTCTCTTGGAGGACATGTCTTCTTATGCATGCATATATCTTGTAGATCTTGATTGCACTTCACTATGTTGAGGAGATGAATTGTTCACCATTGGAAAATAACATTAAGGCCTATTTTTGTAGGAAGATCGTAGTAGATATCTTGGATCATCACCTCTCTTTCCTTTGTTGAGTTTATTTTTATTTTGTTTACTCTCTAGCATCCTTTCCCTTTGTTGATAATCTAGTGCCTTGATGATCACATCCTAATAAGGAGTTGACCTTGTAAAAACTCTTGAAGGCCCTCGATTAAGTCAAACCCCATTCTCTCGATTGTGGCCCGCTATGTAACTCCATGTGAGACATGATTGCCTTGAGCAGGGACAATCAAACATGACAACAATTTAATGGAATACCCGATGGGACCTTAGGAAATTATCATTTGTCCCAAAATTGTAACAAAGAGTAGGGATGAGACTTGGTGAAAGTCTTACTTTGTTCTCACTTGTTGAAGTATCTATTTTCTTGTCTGGCTACTCATGAAAACTAAAATAAGATACTACTAAAGATATCAGATTGAAGTTTGAGTGAAGACCTCAATCTATCTAGATTTTTGAAGCAAGAAGCAACATTCACTTGGTGACTCCATCCTAAAGAAAGAGCCTAGAGATAACCATATGAAAAGCTTGCATTTGGGATTTTACGTTTGCCAAACATGATAAGTGTTTTTGTCACTATCTAAAACTATTCCTTGAAAAGGGAAATTCATAGTCAATAATATGGTTTCTCCATCACCACTACCACCCCCTAGAACATTCCTTACCTAGAATGATAGAGGTCTGTTGACACCATCAACACCAAATAAAACATGGGAGAAGATACCCCATTCAGCTTTGAAGTCTCTCACCTATTTTATGGGTGAAGATCTCACTAGCCCCATTGAGCATCTTAAAGATGTGGCAATCTTGTGTATGATCCACAACATATCATAGAAAAACATGGATTTAAGTTTGTTGGTGACATCTTTTAGAGAAAAATACTGAGAATGATACATCACACTATAACCTAGTTTGATCAACTATTGGGAGCAACTTGGCAATATTTTCATTGAAATATTTAGAGAAAATGTGGATGGGGTATCACTCCTACAATAGCTAACAAAAATTAAAAGAGCTTCCATGGAGGCAGTATAATATTTCAACCTCATATTTCATAAATCTTGGCATAGAATACTAGAGGAAATACATCCCCCACAAAGTATAACACTTATATACTACTTAAAAGCCTTGGATTTTGAGATTTTAATGATGATTAAAGCTAAATGAGGAAACCACCTACCAAAAGCATATGAGTTGGCCATCCATAAAAAACATGATTTAATGTAGATTCGAATATTAGCCCCAAGGATTCCCATGCCTCTATACCCCAATACACAACCCCTAGTTCCTATTTCTTAGAGCCTTAGCCAATAACCTCTTAGTCATTACCTCATTCATCCTTATTTGTATTCTCACAAACTCCAACCCCATAAAACCTCAAGGATCTTAAGCAAACAGTCATCCCAAAAATTGGTTACATTTATAGCTAATCAAATGTTAGCTATAAGAAGGGAACAGGATACCTCAAGATATCCCCATTTTCACAAGGAAACCAAGGATATAGAAACCCTCCCATCGGATATTCTTGGCCCCACTTCTAAAATACTCAAGAAAAATGTTAGGCTCAAGCCTATTATTAGCAAATAGTCCTAGTGGATAGAAGTTTCCAACCATGCTAGGGAACCAGACCCTATACAAAACAATTATATAGAGGAATTCATTGTATGGTACTACCCACTTCTTGAAAATCTCCTCAGCTAAGTCAACCTAGGAGAAACATCATAGATTTTGACCACTCCAACATAGGAGATGATGTCAACCAACTCATATTCAATAGCTAAAAACTAGATTCCATAACATAATTCATAGATCACCACCACATAACCTAGTTATGTTTATCAAGATCAATTCCTAACGGCTTGGGATGAGGAAGAGATCTATGCAATATTTGACCAAATGATAAATATAATGGAAAAAAGACCTCAAATCTAGTCAGATTATCTAAAAAGTTCTAAGAAGCAAGCACTAGAGGAAAAGAATGTAGGCAACCCATCAATCCCTAGTAGTCAATACAAGTCAACTTGGTTAGAATAATAGCCTTTGACTTTAATACCTAAATGGTCGATGACTTTTGTGCCCTCTCCTATCCATAAAATAAATGGCCTAAGGGCCCTAGGTAATTAGAATAAATCCGTCAGAGAAATTACTACACCATCAATGATAATATTGCTAAAAATCTTGACATCCACTAGGTAGTACACCTCAACAACCATAGAATAACAATTGACATTGCTAGAACCAACCAAGGACACTCAGTTGATGCAAAAAAAGCCATCCTTGATTTCATAGTAAATAGTACCTCAATTTATTTTTAATATAGTAGATCACATAAAAATATACTATACCAATCCCAATCTAGAAAATATTAGTCATTATAGGATAGAAAAAATACTTATAAAAGGTCCTGGAAGAAGAAGTAAATAAAGAAAAGCGAAAGCCCCAACAAATTGATGTTGTCCTACAATTTTTAATTGATGAATAAGGAGAACAAAGCCCTAGTTTTAACTCTCATTCATATATGAGGATAAGATAATTCATAATTGCATAGTGGATCCTAGGTCTAATACAATAATTATACCTAAGGACATTGAAGATGCATTGAGTATTAAGGATCAACATGTCAAAAAAAAATAACCACAACTAGATGACAATTTGATTCAAGTTCTAGGGGAAATAAAGAAATTACCGTTGGTCCTAAATGCTTTTCCAAGCATGACTATGATGTAATACATATGCATGATTGATATTATAGCCTCATTCAACCTTTGTTTATCATAAAATTTTACCACAAAAATGGGAGGATATATGCACCCAAGAAATTCCACTATGGTGCTTAAAAACCAATGTGGGATAAAAATTGAACTTCAATATAAACCACTTTTACTCCACCACATATAACATAGGTCAATGTTGGGACTAACCTCCAACCAAATCTTAATGATGGAAGAATAATAAGAGGTTTCCACTAACAAAATGTATTCATATCTCTCTGACAAGCAACTATACTAGTGGGTGACATAATGGTGGGAATTTTATCTCCTAAAGATACACAAGTAGATAGGAATGGGATAGAATATGGCTAAAAATGGCCAAAGACTATGTATATAGAAAAAAAAATGAAAATTTACTTTATTTCCTTTTATTTTATAGGATAATTTTCTAAAAAGAAGATAACCACAAAACCCATCAATAAGGTTGTTCTTGAAATTAGAACTAAATTTAATGGTCAAATCAAAGTGGGGTGGTAGGATTCCATTAGCTAAAATAATTGCACATAAGACAAAAACAAGCCAAATATTTTACCACATCACTTTGGGCATAAAAGAAGAAGTTCATCCCAATGAAAAGACAAGAGAAGTGATGGAAGGTGTTGACCTTGAAATAAAGAAAAATGAGCCTCACCAACCCCAAATAAAGGCTATAAAATAATACCAATGTCCTCCAAAAAGCTATAATGCAACAACTCTATACCCAATTGATAAAGGCCTTTTAGCTTCTAAGTTTATTTTCTTCTACAAATAGAAGACCCCTTGAGACCCACAAAAATTGTAGTGATAAATCACTACACCTTAGTTAGATTATGCTCTAGAAGAATAAGATCCTAAAGCTAAAGCTATGGATTTGCAATCCATGCCATCCTAAAATGATTCCATGTCATATTACGCCAAACAAATATCTCCATAGGGTAAAGACAAGTGTGGAAACCCTTACTCTATGTGGGCAAGTTGATCACCTAATAAGAAAATGGCCTATAGTAAGTAGGATGAAGCCTTTTTGGTGATATCTTATTTAGACCTTGCAATTGATAAAATTTGATGAGCCTTTTCAGTGATAACTAAAAATACTTCATAATAGGAGGAGGATCAACCCAAACATCATCTATTGCAAAATCAACAAATCTCATCGACATCTACATTAGTTTGGGTAAGTGACATCTTGTAACTCATGTGTCATCTCACCACAAAATTTTTAAGTATATCCTTAATGGTAGGGGGCGACAAAGAGGAAACCAACAAGAAGGAGAGGAATCCTTGTGACCACCCTATAATGATGAAATCCAAAAGACATATACTTCCCCATATTCATAAATGGTCCACTAAGGTGAAAGTATCCTTGTAACAATAAAAGAACTAGTTGAGTTACTAGTAGAATTAACATACATGGAAATACCCTAAGACAAAGGTTGGTATGTACAAGAAGGAAGAAGGAATTGTAAAACATAACAAGGGTAGAAGTAAAAAAAGCATAAAAGCAATCGAGGATTTTTGATGAGATTCAATGAATAAAGAAGGTCCAATATAAAATGCCTGATGAAATGACTTGTCAAAAATTCTAAAGTCCCAAAGGAAATGATCAAACAAAAGTCTTGATTGCACAAACAAGAAAGTCCCAATCAGTTAGGCAAAGGATGTTGAGAAAAGTTCCAAAATAGCAGATGACTCTGGAAGTGGACTAATGCACCAAAACCAAGGGAAAGATAGGTGAGTACGTAGAATCCCAAGAAAAGAAAAGATAGTATACCATTATTGAGAAAATATGGATTGTTTACTAGGAATACATAGCTCTACAAGTCAAGCAAAGGTAGGTGAACTATTAAATACAAAAAGGCTTTGCAAGTCAACCAAAGGTAGGTGAACCATTAAAGAAAAAAATAAAAGGGACCTACAACCACTGTAACTATAGATTGATAGAAATAATGACTGAGGGTTACTCCATTAAATATTTAGAATCCCCAAAAAAGGGTAGATAAGAAGTTAGATCATCCTATTAATTTGGGAGGGAAATTTTCCCTATTGTTAGCTTTTGAATCTATAAACTTAAAGGAAATCCAACCACAAGTAATGCAATAAGCTTTCAAAATTATAACTCTATTAATGAAAGTCTAATGAGTAAGTAAATAGCATGAGAAATTTTTGAAATAACTCATGAAATAGCTATTACAGTAAACTCACAAAAATGAAAAATTGTTACAATATATGAAGCTCTCTTTCTTACTAGTGCATGTTATGGATACATGCTTCCATCATTTATTACAATGCCAAGTCATACATATATATACTAGTATGTGCCTCTTCACTTTCCTAGCCTAAGGATACATGTGTATTTTGCATGATAGACACTTGTGCACATGCACAACTAACTAGGGACACTTGTCCTTTTACTTCTTCCTCAAGTAACCACTTAACCTAAGATAAACTCCTAGTCTAATGATGTATCCAAGGTGGTACATTGGCATGACCCAAATGATGTAATATACTCTAACACCCCCTATATTACATTTTTTAGGTATTGAAGACTTTAGTCTTAAATATGGATCTTTGTATTTGTCTTCATTATTCAAGTGGTCTTGGATTTGATCTTCTGCTTGAGCTTGAATTTTTTGCTTGACTATGTATTCTGAATTTGGCACTGTTATTGTTTTCCTTCTAGTTCTATTATCAAAGAAGTTCATACCTTTCCTGTGTCCATATCTGTTCCTTGAGAAATATACTTGAGAAAATTCACTAATGAAGTTTCTTTTCATGGTATATATCCAATCAAAGAAATGATTTTCTTTGTACCAACAATATCTTTGAGAATGATTGGTTCCTCCACAAATTTTATAGCTATGGATATTCCAACATCTCTCTATCTTGTGCCCATATTTGTTACAATGACTGCACCTATTTTCTATAGCCAAATCCCTTTGACCATTTTGTCCTTCATAGCAACTATTTTTGTCAATCTCTGTTACTAATTTGATGTCACTATGTTCTATTGCAAACTCAGTCCCTTCCTAATTACTGCTGATATGACGTGTATATTTAAGACCTTCATACTTTTATCTAATTTCTGATGCTATTGATTCTTTTATTCTCTGTTCATATTTTTCTGATCCTGTATCCTCATGTTTTATCATATTTAAACAGAAAACATTAGTATAACCAATACAACCATTGGAATGATCTTTGTCAACATCGATATGATCCTGAGTATCATTGTATCTATCATCATCAGTATCTATGCTTTCATCAAGTCTAGTAACATGAACTTTTCTTGAGCAATCATGAACTATATCTAAATCAATTGTATTGTATGTAATATCAATATTTGTAGCTGATTCTTCTACCTTAGTCAAGAATTCTATATAACTAGTGTCAATGCTTGCATTTCAATATTTTATTTCATTTTGAAAAGCATCATAATTTGTATCTTTTTCCTTTTTAAGTAAATCATTAGTACCATTACATGCATCAATCATCATTGGTTTTGATTCTATAGTATTGCAACATGAATCTACCATCTTGGGCCTTAAATCATTTGTATCAATAGAAGCATCTTTCATCTCTATTTTGTTCTTTACCTCATTAACCTTTTCTTGTTCTCTCATCTTAGAAATATTAAGAGTGACAATTCCTTTGTAGATTATTCTCCATAGATTGGTAGGTATAGTAACAAAATCTTCATAGTAATCATTAGCATTACTAAGAATACTTTGCATGTATTTTTGAAGTGTAGAATAATCCCATTTTTCTAATTCACTAGTAATATCAGAAAACCAACTATTCAAAGCATTTGCTTTAGCAATATACTTGTTCTTCAAGTCTTCTATCATGTCCTCTTGTCTTCTATTCTTATCCTTAAGGATTTCATGAGAAAGAAATACCATATACATCAAGTGTCCTATATCACTAGGTAATGTAAAATCTCTTTTAGAATCTTCATATGCCTCTTGAAGCTTTGCATTCAAATAACCACTAAGTGTTAAGAAATTTTCATTTTTGATGTCCTTTAACATTGATTGTAAGACACTATTTTCTCTTGATGAATCCTTTTTAGTGTCTTCTATCAGATGTTGTGTATGACATTTTAATCTTTTCAATATTTCTAAAATTTCTTGAATGTCTAATTGTTCTCCTTGGACTTCTTGGATGTATATTTCTTCTTCCTGAAAGCCTAAGTCTTCTCCAATGTAAATTAGTTCTTGTAGACATAGGTTTTCTTCTTCAACTAATTCTAAATGATGTTCTAGTTTTTGATTTTCTATTTTTGGATTACTTGTTTTATTTTTCATTTGTTTTTTCTTTGCCATGTTTCTTTGATGTAGACTACCTTATGGCTCCCTAGACTAGAGTTTTGTAAACTATATTTGCAAAATTTCCTAATTCGATGTAGTAGACCTTCTCTCTTCTATATTAATAATTTTGTAAATATTAAATGTAATTTACAAAACCTAATTGATTGATTACAAAACTTGTAATACTCTAGGCAGAATACATTTTAGCTCCCAAGTAATTTTACTAAAAGATCAAGTTTGCGAAGATATTTTTAGTTCTTCAATTTTTATAAAGTACTTGGATCTATCAATTGATTTTGAGTGCAATGTGCCTTCTATCTTGCAAGTGCTTGAATGTACTATTAACTTGATAGTATGCTTAACTTTCTTAGTTTTGAGTTGAATCCCTTTTATCTCCCTAATTTTCAACTTTAATTTTCACCTTATTTCTCCCTATGAATTAGTAAATAGAAAGCTAAAAATAATTTGATAATACACCTTCAAGTTTTTGATAAGGTTCTTTGCTTCAAAACCTTTTAGTTGGATTTCTAATGTCTCAAAAATTAGAGCAAGAGACTAATGCAACATGCAATTTTCCGACTATATATTAGTGCTATAAAATCTTCTCTTAATCTTCAAAAGTTTTATTTTTTAAATTTCAATGATGTAAATTTGATATCCAATTTCTTGTATCTCTTTAATTTGAAAATTTAGAAACAAACAATATTTGCAAATAAAATATATCTAAGGTTGTGCAGTATTCCTTATACCTCCAAATTTAATTATTTACAAACTTATTTGAATGAGACAACTTTATAATCTTTTTAAATATTCCTTCCTTCAATAATTTTATTAAGGTTGTAGGTAGCCTTTGCAAAGGTTAAAGGTAAGATTAGATTGAATTTTATTACCTTTCAAAGAGCACGTTGTAGTCAATGCTTGAATTGAATGCTTGGAAATGTTCAAGAGTGGTCAACATATTCAAATCTTAATGACTATGCATCAACGGTCAACTAATGCATTTGAATCCCGTGTGGAAGAAGATGAAAGCAATTTAAACTTGGGGTGAAGTCTCTTCGAATTTCCAATTAAGGGCACTTCCTATGATGCCTAGAATTTGATAGGCATATGATCGTATTTTTGCATTTTAAACTGTAAATTATGGCTTGACCGCAGATTTAAAATCTCGTAGATTTTTACTTGTTATTTTCTAATAAACTTTAAATTTTACAAGTAAATATATTAAAAAACCGTAAAATTTACTGTGCGAAATCAAAATATATAAATTTATTAAGTAGCAGACATTATTCGTTTCTAGGACGATCCTTGGATCCCTGACAAACCTCTCAATCAAGATCCTCATCTTGCTATGCTCAAGACGATGACCGAAGCTACCTTTGGAGATAAGGTGTGTCATTTCATCAACCCAGGTACTACAAGACCCGAATGGAAACAATTGGATTTGAATTGGCCTAGACTTATCACCGAGGCGCTTAGACGGCTTCAAAACTTACTGAGGAGCTGCATAATCCCCGACTCTCACAAAGAAGACTCCATGGTTTGGAACCTTGAAGATTCCGGGCAGTTCATCGTTAAATCTGCCTACTACGACCAAGAAGCTCCCGAGTGATGGCCGTGACTCCACTAATCTGGTCTGGGTTCCCAAGATCATTCCCAAGGTTAAATTCTTTTGCTGGTTGGCCATCCAAAATAGAATCCTCACCACTGAAAATCTGATAAACCAAAGGGCTTCTCATCCCCAATTGGTGCATCCTGTGTAAAAACGCCTGTGAGTCTACTGAGCATGTTTTTTTGGAATGTCCTTTCTCCCTTGCAGTGCTCAACCAGGTTTTCAAAACTTTTGCCATCTCCGTAGCCCTCCCTCATTCCATTCCCCTCCTTTTTCAATAGTGGCCCCGACCCTTCAAAAGCAGTCAACTCAAATTCATGTGGCAGGCGTGCCTTCACATTTTCTTGTGGCAGATTTGGCTTGAGAGAAATGCTAGAATTTTTCAAAACCTTGCCAAGGATAAGAAGATTGTTGTTGCCAAAATCTTGGCCCTTTCTGTGGAGAATGCCTCTCTCGTCTCATCGTCCAAACCTCCCCCCTCCTGGACTTGAATTGGATCTAGAAAATCATTTCAATCTTCTCAATTTTTTTGCAACACCCCGCACTTCTGTTGACAGGTCTGTTATCAAGTGGGTCTTACCTCCTTCTGGGTGGCACAAGCTCAACTTCGATGGCATAGCCAAAGGCAACCCTGGAGCGGCTGGCGGATGTGGAATTCTCAGAAATCATAGAGGAGAAATAATTTTGGCCTTTGCTCAGAACTTAGGAATTCAGTCCAACAATATGGCCGAGGCTCAGGCCTTGTTCCAAAGCTTGATTCTCTTGGAAGGCTTATATATCAATAAACTCATCATAGAAGGAGACTCATTGCATTGCATCAACTGGCTCAAAGGAACCTCTGTGCCTCCCTGGGCCCTTGTTTCCATCTTCGATGAATGCAAGACACTAATTGGTGTCTATCCAGAATTAATCATTCAACATCAATACTGGGAAGGAAACAAAGCTGCGGACTGGCTTGCTAATAAGGTAGTTGACGCAACAGACATTCAGGTCTGGAGATATTCCTTTCCAATCGGCCTAAGGGACGTTTCTTCAAGTTCCAATGTTTGCACAATGTGAGTGGGTTACTGGTCTTCGGGTTTTTCGGCTGCGTTTTGGCATCTTGGAGCATTTTCGCATCATTTTTCTAAGTTGGTTGCAAAATTTTAGCTTGTTGCGTTATCCTTTTTGCTTAGGCCGCGAGGTTGCTTTTTGTCGCGATATCGCGACACTTTTCTCTCCCTCTGGTGTGGTCTTCCAACTTGTCGCGATATCGCGACACCTTTTCTCTTCGGGTGCTTTTTTGCAAACTTGTCGCGATATCGTGACACCTTTTCCCTTCAAGTACTTTTTTGCAAACTTGTCGCGATATCGCGACACCTTTTCCCTTCGGGTGCTTTTTTGCAAACTTGTCGCAATATCACGACACTTTTGGCCTTCAGGTGTGGTCTTGCTTTTTGTCGCGATATCGCGACACCTTTTCTCTCTTCAACGGCGGTCTTCCATTCGGTCGCGATATCACGACAGGTTTTCTCTCCAACGGCGGTCTTCCATTCTGTCGTGATATCGCGACACTTCAACGGCGGTCTTCCATTCGGTCGCGATATCACGACAGGTTTTCTCTCCAACGGCGGTCTTCCATTCTGTCGTGATATCGCGACACTTTTTCTCTCCAGGTGCCTTTGCACAAACTTGTCACGATATCGCGACACTTTTTCTCTTCGGGTGCCTTTGCGCAAACTTGTCACGATATCGCGACACTTTTTCTCTTCGGGTGCCTTTGCGCAAACTTGTCGCGATATCGCGACATTTTTTTCTCTCCAAAGGCGGTCTTCATTTTTGTCGCGATTTCGTGACGCTTTTTCTCTCTCCATCGGCGGGCTTCCAGGTTGTCGCAATATCGCGACCTTTTTTCTCTCCAACGGCGGACTTTCATTTTTGTCGCGATATCGCGACATTTTTTCTCTCCAACGGCGGTCTTCCTTTTTGTCGCGATTTCGCGACACTTTTTATTCTTGGCAGCAGGCTTCCACTTTCGTCGCGATTTCGGGGCTCATTTTCTATTTCGACTGCGGTCTGCATTCTTGTCGTGATTTCGCGACACCCTTTCTCTTCGGCAGCGTTCTTAATTCTTGTAGCGATTTCGCGACTCCTTTTTCTTGTCGCGATTTCGCGACTCTTCTTCTCGACCGACTCCAACCCTGCAACTTGTCGCGATATCGCGACACTTTGCAACTTGTCGCGATATTGCGACTTCTTCCCTTCTTCGGCTCCGATGGCGATTCTTGTCACGATTTCGCACCTTCTTTTCTTCCTTCGGCTTCAACGGCACTTCTTGTCGCGATTTCGCGACATCACCATTTTGGTCGCGATTTTGAGACATCACCATTTTGGTCGCGATTTCGCGACACCTTCCCTAGGGTGGAGGTTTGCCAGCATTCTATTCCTTTCTTCTTGGACCACCTCGGTCGATTTGGATTTATTGTAATCTCTCTTGTACAAGGTTCAGGGACCTTTCAAAACCCTTTCTACCAATAATAAAAAAAAAAAAGTAGCAGACATTAAATTAAATTTTATTTTATTTTTATTGCAACTTGCACATACCCACTCTCCATGCCTCATTGGCTAGTGGTAACTTGGGAGAGGTTATAGGTAATGCTCGTGAGCTGCTGGCATTGAACAAGTCTACGACGACCAAAAAAAAAAAAAGGAGTTGGATACTAGTGAGGGGTGAAATAATAATTGTATAAGTTTATTTTATAATAATAATTGTATAAGTTTATTTTACCATGGATAATTGTAAATATTGGTCTATTATTATTTTTTATGACATTCTTGTGTTCTTGCAAGGTTATTTTTCATTTATCTACAGTTTTATTTAGTTTACCATTCATTTATTATGGCACTCCTACATTCTTGCAAGGTTTACTGTTCATTCATCTACAACTTTAGCCGGTTCACCCATTTGACAATTACAAACAAAGAAAAAAGATTAGCTCTATAACATTGCCTCTGTATAAGGGTTTCAGTTTTCACAGTGGCACAACTTTGAAGGTGAGTTTTTTCCTTAAATCTATAACTAATTGATATTTTCTTAGATTTTGTTTTGTGTATCTTGTTGGGAATATGTCATTTTTTGCCCTTGTCGTCTGTATTGGCAACAAACTTCCACACCAAGAAACTTGTAATTGATATTTGGCATGTTGGTGGTGTGTATGTGAATGGAGAAATGTAGTGGCGGTTTAGTTGTGTTTTTTCCAGATTTAGAGGAGGTAGTGAACTTTGGCAATATGATGTAGTGATGGTTTAGTTGTGTTTTTGCCAAATTTAGAGGAGGTAGTGAACTTTGGTAATATGTTCCTCAAATAGAGGAGCGGTCCAAGAAACTTATAATTGATATTTGGCATGTTGGTGGCCTGTATGTGAATGGAGAAATGTAGTGGCAGTTTAGTTGTGTTTTTCCCATATTTAGAGGAGGTAGTGAACTTTGGCAATATGATGTAGTGACGGTTTAGTTGTGTTTTTGCCAGATTTAGAAGAGGTAGTGAACTTTGGCAATATGTTCCTCAAATAAAAGAGCGGTGGGGGAAGTGGGTATTAAAGTATTAAACCATGCATTGGTTTGTGGAGCAAACAATTAATGTAGAGTTTTTGCATTTCAATACGAAGACTCATGGAATGACTTTAAAATTATCAATACAAGCAAAGCTTAAAATCATGGGCACAAGCTACTCTGCATGGTGCTTGCATGATTAGTTTTTGTCTTTGTTAGTTCTTTTTTGCGTCTTTCTTTTCTGATGGCCATAATATTAGGCTTCCATAGTTTAGTTTGGCTGTATTCTAATGGAAGAGTAGGTCTTGGCCATTTTTGTTGTCAATTTAAACTTTTAGGGCTTGGCCTTTGTCCAGTTGGTCAGTGGACCCTATTTTGTAAAATGGTTTTGGGTCAACCAGTTAAAACCCGGTGTTAATTATAATATTCTCTTACTTACCAAAAAAAAAAAAAAAATCATTTTATGTAAAGATATTGTGATCTTCAATATTAATCTAGGGTAGTCCTAGCTCCTTTTCAATCATTTGTCAGCATAAGTGTCATAGCAGAAAGAGCTTTTAATTGTGGGCGTAAAAACAAATCTAATTGATTGGTGTTAATGTTTGGTAGAATGTATTGTTAGGAAACGACTCACAACAATGTTTTGTGCATGAGATTGTTTTATTTTAAACATTTTTTTTTTTTGAGTAATACTTCTTATACACATCCACCATGGGGATTGAACCCGAGTCACATCACCAATAATGCAAGTGGCGTCCTTACCGATAGACCACACTCAAGTGGTGTATTTTTACTTACATGTTATTTGTTAATTGATTATATAGGATTAAAACTGGTAGGTATTTGTTGACACATCTATTTTTGGCTCAACCTTCTTTCACTCCGTTCCTTGTCATTCCATAATTATTACTATGATTGTTAATTTTATGAATATATAGTCATTTGAAAATAAATTTGAATCCTCCTCCTTTATAGAAAATATGAAATCACTATCATCTTTCAAACAAAATTGAAAAACAAATAAAATTTTAAACATTAATTTAAAAGTTAATAAAAAATTTTTAACCATCCTAAAAATTCTTATTAATAAATAATAATAATAAAAAATTCAAATTCCAGCCCTGCTCCCTGTTACTTCCAATGCTGCATGGCTTGTTAATTATCCAAATTCAGAGTGCAAAAATGTGGTCAAAGACACTGTTTGACCACCTCCTGAAACTGCGTAACAGTGCTTTTGCCGATTCGCTGACGACTATTAGTGTAACGGCTAGTTGGTAGGTATGTTAAGGCGCTCGATGTGGAAATGGCTAGTGGTTGTTCTTGACGCCTGATATTCAACGTTTTGTAACCCCTGGCAGATTCTTGCGGCTTCTCCTTAGAACCTTTCCTCCAATCTTCAACACTTATTCCTTGGTAAATTATCAAATACATAGTTTTTTTCCAATAATAAGTGAGATGAAGACTACCGATTGTACACCTAGATTTCATGACATTTTCTCTAACGCTCTAAGCTAAGATTTGCTTGTGTTCGTTGGGCTTGAATATTTTACTCCCTGACACATTCAACATATATTAATGTATCTTTCAAATCTTCGGGATGACTTTGAAAACAAATATCTCTTTCGCATTATCAATTTCGCTATGAATATCGAGACCGGTCCTCCTTTGTTAATGCTTAAACCTGTAGGGTATTGTATCTCTCCTGTATGCGCAAATGTAACAGGTTCCTGACAGTTTCTATTTCTGAAAAAACTACAGCGGTGGCTGGCCAAACCTGAGCGTGTGCTATTGTCATTAATTCTCTTGCTTTTGATGCCTTAGAATGTGCTATTGATTTCACTTACACGGGTTACCTCTATACTGTGCACTTTAATGTGCTCCGTGATGCGATTCCTCCTGCAATGCTCGCGAGGATATAGTCCCTTCAAGACTATATCCTCTTTTTTCCTTTCAGTGAATCAAACCAATACTTTGTTTTTTGGATGGCTATATTTTGCACTATAATATGTGTGATCTATGCTTTGCAATACTGTCTTCCTTGCTTTTAAAATTTAGCAATATCTAACTCCTCTTCCTTATGTGCAGGTATTACTTCTTGTAAAATAAAAACTTTCTACACTTGAAGGCTTAAACTAGAAACCTTTCTCCTTTTTTCTCAACTTTAAGACTTAAAAATGGTGCTTTTAAAGACTTAATCAAATGCTACTATCAACGTTCAAATAATGAATTGCACCAATCTTTCTACACTTGAAGGCTTAAACTAGAAACCTTTCTCCTTTTTTTCCAACTTTAAGACTTAAAAATGGTGCTTTTAAAGACTTAATCAAATGCTACAATCAAAGTTCAAATAATGAATCTTTTTGCACCAATGTTGCTTACCTCCTTTTTTAATCTTGGTTTGATGATGAAGTTCTTAGTGATTTGGATCACCTAAATGCTGCCTTTTTGTAGATGATATTGCAGCTTTTCTAGGCTGTCCAAAAACAACTCTATACCTCACTAGTTTGCAGCTTTAATCCTTATTACTTTGCTGCCTATAATTGGTATATATTGCAGCCTTGAAACTCCATAAACTTACTGCTATAATGCTGCTTAATGAGCTACCTTTAACCTCTAAAATTTTCAGCACCTTTGTAGTCCAATCCTTCTTGATTTGAAGCCCTCGAATCTCTTAGTTTTGCTTGGAAAAATTCCTCCAAAAATTTGGCAAGCTTCTTGTCAAATCCTTCTCCCTTGGACTTGTTATCGGATGGCGATAATTGTCCCAAGTTCTTCACTATCAGGAGCTTCTCTTGATATCTCCTCCAATGAGACTTTCCTAGCCTTCTCCTTCAACTTCTCTTTAATATTTCATGTGGCTCTTCTTTTTTCCTCTTGATATACAATGTGCTCTAATACCATTGTTAGATTTTGAAGCTATAAACTTAAAGGAAATTCAACCACAAGTAATGAAATAAGATTCCAATGTTATAACTATGTTAATGGAAGTCTAATGAGCAAGTAAATAGAATGAGAAATTTCTAAAATAACTCATGAAATAGCTATTACAGTAAACTCATGAAAATGAAAACATTTTACAATATATGAAGCTCTCTATTTCTCACTAGTGCATGCTATGGATGCATGCTTCCATCGTTTATTATAATTCTAAGTCACACATATATAAACTATTATGTGACTCTTCACTTTCCTAACCTAAGGACACATGTACATTTTGCATGATAGATACTTGTGCACATGCACAACTAACTAGGGACACTTGTCCTTTTTACTTCTTCCTCAAGTAACCACTTAACCTATGATAAACTCCTAGTCTAATAATGTACCCAAGGTATTACATTGACATAAACCAAATGATGTAATATACTCTAACACCTATTGTAATCTATAAATAGTAGTAGTCTTAGCTTTGTAAAGGATTAGTGAGTTTGTTATAGTACACATTTGTAGGCTTTCCTTTCATTTATATCTATAAAAATAATTGTGGTTCTTGAGTGACTTGTGGGCAATCTCAAACCCCCGCTTTTGGCACAATATTTGTAAGAGTTTGCTTGCATCTATATATACATGGGAGCTTATATCTATTTTTTGGAATTACCTACAAACCCATTGTTGTGTATGTGTATGTGTTTGTAATATTTTGTCTAAATACTAGGTTTTATTGAGTGTATGTATGTATGAGGGGCTTGCATCTATTTTTAGATCTAGTCACTTGCTTGGATCTCCTATGGGACACACCTTATTATGCATGCATATAATTGGTAGATCTTGATTGTACTTCACTGTGTCAAGGAGAGGAAGTGTTCACCGTTGACACATAGTTTTTAGGCCTATTTTTGTAGGAAGATCTTAGTAGATCTCTTGGTGCATCGTTCCCTTTTCCTTTATTGAGTTTGTTTTTATGTTGTTTATTCTCTCACATCATTTCCATTTGTTGATAAAATAGGGCCTTGAAGATCATATCCTAATAAGGAGTTGACCTTGTAAAAATTCTTGGAGACCCCCAATTGAGCCGAATTCGATGCTCTTGGTCTCGACTTGTTTTGTCACTCCATGTGAGGCACAATAATCCTAGACGAGGAAAATCAGAGATGACAACAAGACTATGGTATTTTAGGTAATGAAATAAGACTACCTTCTATTCACTCAAACAACCAATCATGAAGATTACTCTTAACTTGTGAAGCTTCCACCAAGTCATGAAAGGAAAACTAATATTGGATACATTTTTTGCTATGAAAATAGATACAATATTCAGAAGAAAACAAACCTTAGTGAAGAGCTAGCCATTACCACCCTAGGAATAACATATGGTTATGAATATGAGATACAAGGATGGTATAATAATCTAATTGAATGTCACTCCTATGTCAAGGAAAATGACAACTTTGACATTAAAATCAAAATGAACCATAAAAAGTTGGGGGCCTTGATAAAATTGGATATTTAGAAAAAAATATCCTAACTTGATATATTATGCACTATAAAATAGATGCTTCAACAAGGCTAACACGATATTGCCTGTTCTATGACCAATTTTATTCATGTGCGACCAAAAAAATCCAAGGAATTCTAGAAGGGTACGAATAATAGGCAATAGTTTAGAGGGTAGATCAAGTCTTCCAAGGCCACCACATACCCTTACACTAGAAATTGTAATATTTATTGCATTAACAACACTAGCAATCATTAATTCTATATTGCATGATATGGAAAGAGACGAGCAAATGAGATCTAAAATATATGGGCCAATGTTTGAGTAGTCTCAAGAAAAAAAACAATAGACACCTCAACTTGAATAAGGGGAAACCATCAAGGAGAAATCCCTCCTAAGTTGGAAATGACTAGATTCATAGCCACCATTGCATCCACTCCCATTTTCATTCCACTCCACCACTCTCACTTCTTTCTCTAACCTCACTTCTTCTATTCCCCCTTTCTACTCTTGTATCATCCCTTATTTTGCTACACTTCTCACACCATATTGTCGTGTAGCTCATGGTTCTCTTGGAGGAACCTCACCTCCAATTATCATTGTTACTTTAAGGATCAATCCTATCACCTTGTTTTCATTTCCATCCATCCAAATATCCACCACATAACCATGAATACCATGTGCATCATCCCCTTCAATATCATCTACATCTTCACTAGTAGTCTCTCTATGATATAGATATTATTGTGCTAGGCATAGATTTAATAAAAAATAAGGTTAGGACTTAGTTAAGTCTTCTTTTTACTTTTATGTGAGCCTTTGTTGCTCACGTATCCCTTGCCAACATCTTCTAGATTAATAGTTGGCAATATTCTAGATAGGGTTAGTTACAACTTATCCTCCTTGTTTTGAGGATTAATGTTTATCTTTCGAAGTTGTATTTTATGCTTATTTAAGCATTGTATTTTTAATGTAAATGTATCAAGGAATTAATTTCTATCTTGATAATTAGTTCTTTATCATTGGTATTAGAGCCTCATGGCTCTTGACCTGTGAGGGGAATTTCCCTCATGGAAATTCCCTTCTTTCCTTTCTCCATTTCAATTTAGCCGATATTGCTAAAGCTTTTGGCAAAAATTGCTGATAATTTTGTAACAACAATTTGTTTTACAATATTATTTACAATTTTCTATTAACAACTTTAATTGTGAAAAATTGTCGATAAAAATTATCGATAGTAAATTTGTCATTCTTCTTGTCGCATGATCGACTTCTCCTTTTTGGAAATAGGTGGTTGCTGCATAAGTTGTTGATAATTTTTTTCCTAGTTGCAAAGCCTAAGCCTCGATTGTAGTACGATGGATGCACATAACTACATCTATAGCATTTGAGACCTCTAACCGCATCAACTCTCATGGCGAGCACATTTCAGCTTAGCCATGTTTGTCCTTCGGTAATAGAATATGACACTGATTCCTGCTGCACTTGATGTGTGTGACCCCTGAGATCTGACATTATCTACCATAAACACTACCACATCTGATATGGATCATATTTTTGCTCAAATTTTTGTGTAGTTTTACGTTTCTATTATCTAATTATTTGTTTTCCTGATAGCACGTAGCACAATACGAAGGTTTTCGCGTAGTATTCTTTGGTGGCAAGCAAGGGTATTTGTTTGCGTATGCGTAAGAAAATCAACACATCCTGCTATCATATAGATCTCAGCCTTTGATTATTGGTAGAACCTATGCGGCGATTGATGTTCAACGTGCTCATTTGTAGAGGGCTCATCAGACGATTGATAGTTTTTGGAATTGAGCACGCTTTGATGTTTTCAACTACTCTACCTCATTTTTGTTAGATCTACCCACTTCCAAATTTTTTGGCACCATGAACGCTATTATTATTGTGCCTCTACTGTCCATAGTGGATAAAATCAAACTAACATAGAACTTGAGGATGGACTTCCTGTCTGACGTGGATCTGCTCTCTGCTGTGTTTGACACAAATTCTCTTTCACACTGCACAATCTATCCACAAAAGAGAAGAAGTATTGCAGTCTCCCACATCGAGTTGAATGGCATCTTCAACATGAGGGTGAAGGAGAGAAGCCATAATAGCACTGCCATGAGCAGTTTCCTGCTAACATGGCCATCGAACTACCTCGCATGATATTCATGGCTGCCATCGACCATCAGATCAACACTCAGTGGATGTATATATCATAGTCTCCCACATGAGGATTACAATTAGCAAGTGCAAACCTAAATTTTACATCAATGGTGGCATCTGTTTTAGGCCTTAGATCCATCAAATATAGTTGAAAAAAGGTATTGACGAAGGCACTATCTATTTTGGTGATCGCGGAGGATCTTGCTATCAGAGAAGAGCTCTCTTAGAGTGATGGTCAAAGTTTTATTATCGGTAAAATCGTTTGGATTTGTGGCTATGCCCATTTCTTTCGAGGACAAGACAGTAGCTCCCGTTGCTTCTCAGTGAATCTTAATCTAGCATGTGGTGTTTTTCCCCATATACGTCCTACGTTCCTACACCAATCGCTACTTACAAAATAGTATGCTCTGATCACAACTCAAACCCTCTTGTCCAGATCACTTTCGATCACTTAGAGCTCAATTTCTAGCACAATGGTGGATTTTGTGGCAACGGGTTCGCTATGGCGACCACTGCTCACACTCGTCTTCTTTCAGCATTCCCTCTACACTTTGCTCGGTGCTGAATTGCCTTATGATTTACATCATCCCTTGTCGAACATCGTCTATCATTGGTGGATTAAAACAAAAATTTATTCAAAAATCATCCCTAAGGTTGATAATTTTACCAATCACACGCTTTCATAAAATGGTAAATCACAAGGTAGATATATTAGACGGTTGCAACTCGACCATGTGGCAAATTAGGCGAACACTTTGGAGGTTGTTTTTTTTAGTTTTGTAGGCATCACAAATATGTATCCCATATTTAGTGGGTGTACGACATTCAAGCCTTTATTAGGGCCATTACGTCATAGGTTGAATAATCAGCAACCCTTGGGTATTACATAATCGGTTGTTGGCTAAGTCCTTACGCCGTTGTTGACCACTGAAGTGAGTGCCAATTCAGCTTCTGTTAAGATAGCGGTAGATCTAACCTATTTCAAAAGCATCGTGGACCACCAAATTTTGTTGAACTGTCACTCGCCAGCTCGTAGTAAGTTTCAACTTTGAAATGGACTTTGTTCCTTTGGGAGACTTACTGGTTTTCACAATTTTTAAGGCTCCATATTTTTACAAGTATAGACTTGCATATAGTCATTAGAAAGCTCTTTTTTGAGCTGGTTCTGCTTGGACTATTACTTTGATGTTTTGTAAAGGTCTATTTTGACAAATGTTGCTCTAAAGTTTGGGTCATTGAAACCTTCTTAAAAAATAAAGTGTTGTAAAATGGAGTGCATTTTCGGTTGAACCTGACACTCCTTAAATCCACTTTCATCCTTCGATACTTTTGGAATATACTTTCTTATGACCATGGTCCTCTTGAGATTCCATCATGATTTTGGGTACTCCTATTCTAGGAGGTGTTGTTTTTCGATCATGGGAATTCGGGTACTCCAATTTTGGAGTTGTCGTTGTCTCTTATTTTGACCAAGGCCCTCACATGGGTACTCCACACACATTGGAGTTGTCTTTTCCCTAGTGGCTTGTCTCTTCATGGATTTCATTTTTTCAGCTTTGCTCATGTCTTCATCAACAATACTTGCAACACTTCTTCAGGCAACACTACATCAAGCTTTCGCATCAACTTCTTCTCCAACTTCAGGATTGATTTAAGCATATAAGAAGAACCATTTCACTTCTCATACTTGGTCCATTCATCATTTTGTGCATTGCTACATGCCACTTGTTAGCTTTTTTTCACTTGTAATTGTGGATCTTTGAGGAGTCACATTACTCCTGCCCTATAGGATTCTATAAAAAAATTAGATTTGTAATGAAGTGCAGCTCGGTGGTACCCAAAACTTCATCCTTTGTGTACATCCATTGTATCCCACTTGGGAATTTTTAATACTCCCTTAGTAGGAGTTGAAGTCCTTTTGTGACTTCTTGAAGGCATCACTCCATTTAATGTCTTTCATTGAGTCGAAGACTACAGAGATTTGACACTTTGGACACCAAATTTTTGAAGACTACAGAGACATAGACACTTCAAAATATGCCTACTTGTGTGTTTTTCCTCCACTCTTCCTCCATCGACTATAGTTGCAAGATTATTGCTTGGAAGGATCATTTGTACTTGGTTTTGGGTGCATGCTTATGGTTTAGCATGATTGGTGTGAAGAGTTGTGCCTTCTTGAATATTGAACGACATTTTGACAAGGCCCTTTTTTAGCATAGTAGTGTTCATTCCTACGTGCTAGAGGCTAATCCAAGTGGTAACAAACCTCGATATCCCCTTGGGTTTCCTAATTGGACCCTTTCAGTGTTGAGCATATGTTTTGCTCATTGTTGCTCCCTTTTATGGAGTCGTGGTGATCTCTTTGGGGCTCTTGTACATCATCTATCTCTCTTCTTTTCTGAACCACTTTGGAGGATTTCATTTTTGGGCACTTCTATTTGTACTATCTTCTCTCCCAAATTCTTGTAAAAGCATTGGAGTCCAATGCTTCCGTTGTTGGGAGGAATGATATAGATATTATTGTGCTAGGCATAGGTTTAATAAAAAACAAGGTTAGTACTTAGTTCAGTCTTCTTTTTACTTTTATGTGAGCCTTTGATTGGTTCCTTATCACTCTACCAGTAGAAATGTTAGTATAACTAGCATCAAGACTAACCCATTTTATTCCTACCACATTCACAACCATATCTACTCAATTCAATCCACCTACTATCTCATCCCACTCACACCATCCACCATACAAGGCTAGACTACTCCTATTATAAGTGATGACATCACCCACTAAATCCATAGTGAGTGAGTTTGTAAGATCTCCCTTGAATTTAACTCAACAATAGGATCAATCTAGGCCTTTGTATGGAATGTGATCTATGAGCTTGAGAGAACATATGTTTAAAAGGTATTTGATGTCCTCACAATAGAGGAAAGTAGCTATAAAAATAATACAATCAACAAAAATATTAAACCTCTAGGGATCCAATATTATTAAACTCATAGCTAGCATCTAATATGAGTATATGGGTAAGATCATTATTATAAAGGCCATAGAAAGTAACTCATCCAAAGTTTCTAGATCCCTTGTCGACTTGTTACTAGAGCATCTGAGTTAGATCTAAGCCAATCCCTACCAATTAATCCAAATCATGAATCAACTATCAACTAGTGTGACCATGAGGTTTGACCAATTAGCAATAAGGGATGAAGCACTTGAAAATAAAGAGATCGAGGAATAGGTGGTACAACTAAAATCCAAGGAATGACTCTAGTAGGAAAATGAGGTACTAAAGAAAAATACCTCTAAAGGAGATAATTTGAAGCAAGTTGAGGATCTCAAATCCCAGCTTGATGAGTTTGAAAAAACTAAACAATTGAAGTATTTCTTACAATAGCTTGCATAGGGGTAAATCTAGCTGAAAGAGTAAAATGACCAAAAAAATGACCAACTAGAAGATCACATTAGACAACTTCAAAAATCCTAGCAAGTGAGAGATCAAAAGATTGATTAGCTCTAGGAATAACTAGTGGTACTAAAGGAAACATAGGTAAATTGCAGATCCAAAAAGAGCCTTCAATATATAATAGGCTAGTTCATCTAGGAAAAAATTAAGGCAGAGGTAATAAATTCCTATGGATACTTCCACTTTGTATCCTATGTAGAAAACAACCTAAACCAGTTCATAAAATTAATCAAGTAGGTTGAAGAACAATTAGTTACAAGGGGAATATTATAGGAGGTCCTCAAGCTCCTATCGACAATGTCATCATAAGTGCAACATGTTAGCAAATTGAAAATATTATATAATAGGATTCAATCATAGGATCATAAATAATTTCAATATAATGCATAAATCAAATGAACACCAATCTCATATAAATCACACTGAAATCTTTATTGAAAAACTCAAGCAACACATAAAGTAAAACTTCTTAGAATTACATATTACATGGCTTTTTCTTCAATATAAAGATAGATGAGAGTCTTTACATTACATGAATCTTGGCCTTTTATCTCCTCAAACTGATAGGAGAACAAACTATTCACATTCCTCTCTTTTGCATAATAAATATCACATATTACATAAAGATTAAGTCTCTCATGATTACATATAACTTCCTACTTCTAAACTTGACACATCACTCAAATAACTCTCACTTGCTAACTAGACACCTCACACACTTAATTACATGACACATGCTCACACCTACTAACTTGACACATACTATATACACAAATATCAAACACACACCCTAATATAAATATTTACAATGGGACTAGGATCCCTTATAAAAACCCCACTTAGTATGAGGTGACCAGGATCCCTCATAAAAACATGTGTAAACTCATTAAAAAAATTACAATGGGACCAAATAATATAATACCTCCAACACCCCCCCGTATTACATTATTTGGCATGAAAATCCTTTTGCTTCTATTTTATTTCTTTTGTTGTACAAAGATGGCTTTGAAACATCTTATAATTGTTTCGCCCAAGTGCTTTTATAAAAATATCTGCTAGTTGATATTAAATAGGAACATATTTTCTTTGAATTTGGTGGTCTAGAACATGATCTCTTATGAAGACAATGAACTTCAATGTGTTTTATCCTTTCATGAAATATAATATTTGAGATTAATTTCTAAACTCATTTATCATAGTTTAGCATTGTAGGAGCTTCTTCAATTTCCAAATTTGATAGAATGTATTATAACTATAGTGCCTCACATACAATATATCTTTTTGCACAATATTCTACTTCTATTGATGAAATATCTCCTGCATGTTGCTTCTTACTATGCCATGAAATAGGTTCTGATCCAAGGTGAAATGCATAGTCTGATGTTGATTTTCTATCATATACTGACCCTGCATAGAGTGAATATGTATATCCATGTAAGTAGAAATTATAATTTCTCTTGTATTCTAGATCATATCTTGTGGTATTTCTAACATATTGCAGTATTCTTTTTATGGATTTCCAATGATTTTCTCTAGGATCTTGCATAAATCTAGAAATATAGTTTACACTAAAAATAATATCTAGTCTGGTATTTGTTTAATACAAAAAGATACCAATTAGTTGACAATACATAATAGTAAAAATTCATGGTGACTCATCATATTTTGATAATTGTAGCCTTTGTTCCATTGGAATATATTTAGGTTTACATTTTTTTAATTGAAAGGTTGGTTGTGACAATTGTGTTTATATTAATAAAAGAAAATTTTAATGGATAGTTTTTATATTATGTTTAACATTAATATTTGTTTTAAGAGAAAAAGGGTTATACTTGGGTCTTTCATTCTCGTTAAATTATAATTTTCCTCTTTAAAATTTTAGAGTTTACAAACAAATTCAAAATTTTAGTCTCAATTGAATACCTACATATTTTTTCATAAAAAGTTTGAATTCTTGATTTTCATTTTCTGAATCTTCTTCAATTTTATTTGTAAATACAAATATTTATAATTCAGCATCCTTCTTCTATTTTCCTACAACATCCTTCACAATAACAAAATTCCAACTCTATTGTCTATGCATTGCATCTTAGTAAAGTTATATTTTCAAAACTTTGTGTTATCATAGTTTGCTTTATCAAATTTGGATTTTTAGTTTCTTTACTTATGCATAAGCGCAACCAAAAGAAGTGTAATAAATAGTTTAGTAGTATCAAAAATTTATACTTTAATCTTATCATAGTATGTATGCATAGTAACTAAACTATGGGTCATTATATAATACAAGTGGAAATCATTTTAATCTGAATAAACAATTACAAAAATATTTTATCATTTGAACGAGATATGAAATGAATCTCATTCATATTATAATGATATTTGACATTTTAACACATCATAATGGTATCATTTTAATAAATAGTTAGTCTTATTTTAATAAATAGTTAGTCGTTAAAGTTGTAAGCTTACTGTAGTGGTAAGGGCTTTGGATTCTCTTTAAGAGGTCCAAGGTTCAAACCCCACTTAGTATGAGGGGACCATGATCCCTCATAAAGCATGTGTAAACTCATTGAAAAAATAAATAGTTAGCCATCATAAAAAGTTGAAATTTTTGCTTGATCCATAATCCAACCAACAACCAAAAACCCAAGTAACCTATTCATCCATGAAGTCCATTTGATACCATATCTTGTTTATAATACAAAACTTTTACTCACTTTATAAAATTATAGTTTGTTTTACCAAATCTAGACCGTTAGTGTCCTTCAATGCATATAAATGGATCCCCTAAAAATTTTTGTAGTCCTCTAGAATATTATTTTGAAGTTGTTTCTTTCAAATTTTTCTTGTTAGGTTTAGCTATACCTACTACTTCCTCTAACCATATAAAAGAGAATTTAACTTCAATATCCTCTATTAAAACCCCTCTATTGGCTAGCCTATCTACATATTTCTTCCCTTCCCTTAACATATGTGTAAACCTAATTTATTAAAACTCTATAGCAAGGTCTTGTATTTATACAATGAGATATTATATGTTCTATGGAGTCTTTTATTTCCTTAATATTACATTTATTACTATTAATGAATCACATTCCATCCATACTATGTTCCATTTCATTTGTTTGCATAATTTTAATCCTTTCAAAGCTATCCAGGATTTAGCTTCATTATTTGTCTTAAATCCACTACTAAAAACACAATGTGATAAAAGATCATCCCTATTATTTTTAGTATCCCTTATCCTCCTATTAGTCCTAGATTTCCTTTAGATGCTCCATCAAAATTCAATTTGACTATTTTTGCTTCTGATGGTTTCCACTTTTTATTCTTTTCTTTCCTTTTGTTTCTCTTATACCCACCATCACAATTTCAATTTATGAATTGAATCCATCTATCAAGGCTCTTTACCTTAATATTAGGGATTGGGTGAGTTAATAGGGATGTCTTAGACTCCTTTATGGCTAAACAAATCTTCCTTTTCATCACCTCTAAACTAATTTTCTTTAAATATTCTTTAGTTCCTTTCCATCCATACAGTCCAAAGTATTGTATCTTTTAATGCATCCTAGATTGTTTGAAATACCTTACTTTTAAAAGTGCTCTTCCATTGATTTAACCATTTTTCAATTCTACCATTCATTGCCATGCATTTACCAAACTTATTAAGAATCCATTGTCATAGTTCATAGACTATTGAGCAGTGTCCCAAGATATGGTTTATACTCTCCTTCTCTTTACATAGAATACATCATGAGGGGCCATGAAAACCCCTTTTCATTAGGTTATCCCAGGATAAAAAAAATTGTGACCTATTATCTATACAAACATTTTGACTTTTGGAATGTTAGAGCTATTCCAAATATCTCTCCATATTCTTGTAGTATTCATATTTTTTTGGTGCTTTACATTATATACACTTCTTGTTGTGTATTCTTCTAAGTTATTCAACTCCCAAATCAACTTATCCTTAGCTCCCCTTAGAATAATCATTGTTGTTATATTTTTGCTCAACTGCCTCCTAGCAACAATGTACAGTATACTTGTAAAATAATCTTCTTTCCAATTGTATCTTCCTTCCTAATCCTTGTATATAATTTTTGAAACCCTATTACCATATTTATCTTGAAGTAATAGCATCCATGGTTTCAAAATTAGATCTAGATTGAGTGGTATTCTATCACACTAAGTATCCATACAAATAGAAATTTTTCTCTAGTTCCCACCACCGATCTTAGATCTTTAATCACTAGATCAATTCATTTTTTTAAACCATTCCATAGTGTAGAACCATCTAGTAGTGAGAATGCAATAAATATTAAGCTTAGGTCATTGGGCTCAACATACTTAGTAGAATTCTTGCCCAGTGTCTTTGACTCTCTTTGCACAATATCCAAATTACTTTTCCCCTTAGAGCTAAGTTTACATCTATAAGAACTCTTGAACCAATACCTCCCATGGTTTTATCATCACACACCTTTCTCAATTTCACTAAAAGAAATTTCCTTTTATCATTTAATCCTAACCACATGATATAGATTAATATTTTTCTATAAATTTTGGTATAATATTCAAGCACATATAATGTGTTGGAATGGTCTATAAGACTGATATAATTGGTTGTACTCTTCCTACTAATGATAACCATCTATCTTTCCATGTTGGTAGTTTATTTTGAACTTATAACTGGAGTCCATGATTCTATCCTCATTCTCCTCTCAAATAAGAACATATTTAGATATGTTGCTAGCAAATTTACCTTTTCTATTTGAAGTAACTTGTATATCCCTACTATTATTCTAGCTAGAGTATTTAGGAAATATTTGTTGGGTTTTATCTTATTAAATTTCTATCCCAATGCTCTTTCATATTCCTTTAATAAGTTATTCAAAGCTCTGGACTCATTTTTTCTTGCCCTCCTAAAAAGGGTTGTATCATCTACAAACTACTGATAGGTGATGTTGTTGATGTCATTACTAGCTTAAGTTCACTTATTAGCCCATATTTGTATGGTTTCTTTATATTACTTTCCAATGCATATGCCATAATAATGAACATATATGGTGACAGAGGATATCCCTATTTAAGACCCCTCCTGGATTTAAATAATTTTGTTAAAATACCATTGACCAGAACTAAATATAATATTGTAGAGATAAAATTTAATCCATCTAGCCCATTTATTTCCAAATCCAAACTTTTCTAATACTACAAAAAGAAAATCCCATTTAACCCTATCATAGGTTTTATTCATGTCAAGTTTTAAGATCATTGCTCTTTCTTTCCTAAAAGTTGTTAAAGTCATTACATCATGAGCTATTATGATCCCATCTAAAATTTGTCTTCCTTTCACAAATCCTCCTTGCTCTTCTAAAATAATTTTGTCTAATAGTGGTCTTAATCGATTTGCCATCACTTTGAAGATAATCTTATATGCCATATTACATAGTCTTATAGGCCTGACTGAATTAAACAATTTTGCATCCTTCTTTTTTGAAAGTAAGGTAAGATATGTTTCATTTATTTTAGAAGGTATGTATTCTTTTACCCTAGATTATTTCATTTACATCAATAAATAATCCTTCACTATGTCCCAGTTATGCTAATAGAATATTGCAGAGAGTCCATTCAGACCTAGGGAATTATCCTTGTCAAAAGAGAAAAGAGCTAAATAAATTTTTTATAGAGTAATAGGGTCCATCAGTTTGTTATTTTCTTCAACTGTTATAACTACAAGTACTTCTTGTAGTAGCTTATCATTAAGAACTTCAATCTCCCCTAATCCTAGAATATTCTAGTAAAAAATCATTATCTCCTTTCTGAATCCACTTTAGTCTTCAATCCAAACCTCTTTTACTGATTTAATTCTACTAATTCTAGATGATGATCTTTGTACTATTGTCATCCTATGAAAACTATATTTTTATCTCCTTTTAACCAAGTTTATCTCAATTTTAATCTCTAAAATTTCTCTTCCTTACTCAAAATATTATGATATTCACTAAGAAACTCCCTTTCCTCCGAGCTTAGATTATTGTGTTCATATTTTTTGAATTTTGAAAGTTTCTCTTTTAGTTATTCTTTCTCCTCGATTTTTTTGAAAGTGTTTTTTTTCATTCTTTTAATCTAGATGTCATTGATTTAATTTATTTAATTTATTTTGGAAGTGTATGTAGCCCACCATTTCCTGAATAATTCCATATTTGCACTATCATATTAAAAATTTGAGAATGGTCTTCCCACATGTTTTCATATTTAAAATATGATCTTTTTTATTTCACTTACAATCATTTTAACTTGACCACCAATTTGAACCAATCCTTGTCAAGGTATTAATTTTAGTACAATTCCCTATTTAGAGAATGATTTGAGAGTATGTATCTATCCATTTTTTTTGGTATCAAGTTCTATCCTATCCTCTTATTGTTCCATGTATATGTGACCTATTCAAACTTGACCTCTCATAGATTATTATTTTGAATGAAAGCTAAGAAATCTCTAAAACTTTAGGTTATTTTCCTAATTCTCTCAAATTTTTCATACATCTTGGTTATGGAATTAAAATATCGTATGATCATGAATTGGATTTATTGGTCTTTACTTCTCATAAAGGCTTCAATCCCACTCCAAAATTCTAATATACCTGATTGGTTTGTAGATCCATAGACATTGATAAGGATGAAATGAATATCTACAAAGTAGCATGTGACTAATGAGGCTATCCAATGCTTAGTTTTATGAATGGTTTCACAAGAGGTTCTAATTGGATTCCAATAAGTTAAAATTATCTCTATCACTTCTTATGAATCCATAGCATCCCATTCACATCTTGTCCATATTGTTTTCATAGTTTTAAAAACTTCTTCCTTTGTTATTTTAGTTTCCTAGATACAAAGAATATTAGGCTTATTACATAAACAAAGGTCTCTAGTACTGTTAGGAGTAATCAAACTGAAGGGATTTATTATTGATAAAAATGTGTTACATATATAGGCAGAAGGCCTATATGATAAACTGACCTGTCAAAATAGAGGTATAGTGCACTTTAACTCTAACATTCCCCATTAAAGTGCACTATCCTAACTAAAGAAAAAAACAAGTCAACATTAGGTAACATTCCCCCTTAATGTTGACTTCTAAAAGAAAATTCTACATCCTCCTTTATTGCTGATTTGGTCTAGGCTCGTGCTCTCTGCGCTTGGCTCTCCAACTGTGAATAATGCTAGATTTACTGTGTATACATCTTAGTCTATTGCCTCAGGGTCAGCCACTTCCATGGGTCTGTTGCCACTGGGTCAGCCGTCTAAGTGCCTTAGGGTCATCATGGGTGCCTTAGGGTCAGCCACTTCTGGGTCTGTTGCCTCTGCAGGTCATCCTTAGAGGATGTTGCCTCTCGTAGGTCACTGACTAGATTCACCATGAATATCAAATCCCTCCTCATGGTGAACTCAATCTAGAAGGTGTCGGTCTCTGCCGAAAATACACCTAATTAAAGGAAAAACGAGCCATATAAGAGTGTTGGTCTCTGTCGAAAATGCACTCAATACATTAAAATGAGCCATAGATCCAAATAGGAGGAGAGAAGAAGAAAAGAAGAGAATATTTTGAAGTGTCTTCATCTGTAGTCTTCAGAAGTAGATCCAAAAAAAACCTCGGATAGAGTCTAGGGTGTCTTTGTTTGTAGTCCCTAGTATAAGTGTCCTTATGGTGACCATGTCATCCCACCGAAATGCATGGGTAACTAGTCGCTGCATTCACCAAGTGTATAGAAAAGGTCACTAGGTACAAGGATCACATATAAAATTACCTTGGGAGTGTCGGGTACAATCGAGAGTGCACTCCAAGGGAGAAAAACTTTGAGGCTAAAAAACTAAATTGAAACAGCCTCAAAATTACAATATGACACCATCATTGTGTCCATCACGGAAAAACGTTTCCAACGACTATAAATACCCCTATATTCCATTATCAAAGGGGCCTTCATCAGGAGGAAAAAACCATCATGCCTCTAAGGCAGCAAAATAAACAACCTCGCTCAATGGCGGCATCGCTCTCAGGCGGAATAAAAAATAGTCTTAAATTTTCCCTCGTAGGGGAATTACTTGAGCCAACAGTCCTTTCACTTCTACTTCCAATGTGTGGAAAGAAACAGGCCAATAAAGTTTTACTGTCGGCCATAAACAGTTTTTAAAAAAATCTTCATTCAAGGAAGTGATGTCCTTCCGAGGCAATATCATTTCTCATTTTCTACTCTCCATGTGGAAAAGAGATGAAAAATAAAAAAATTGTCCATACAATTTAATAAATGGGCCATACGCCATGCCGTGGGGCCCACTTTAATTAGAAGTTATAGCTTCGGTTGATTTTGCGAGGACTTTTAAGTATGCATGCAACTTGCAAGTTGTCAACCTCGTGTAAAATAGAGGCTACAACCTCAATAAAATAGCGGTAAAGAGCGTTTTGCATTGGGATTTAAAAAAATGGGGCAAGCATACAAATGAAAATTCATCCCAGAATTAGTAGAAAATAGATCCAAAATATCTATGATTCTCTCGACATCCATGTGGGACAGACGTGGGATAGAGCTCTTCATTCTCGTCAGTGACCGCATTATCACCATGACCTTTACACCGGATACAAGGGCTGGCTCTGTGCGATCGGTGGGCCCTACTACTACTGCTCCTCTATTACAGTGGGCAATGGAGGCATCGAGCTGCGGTGTCCTCCTTCGCTGTTCTCACCGACATCTAATGCCCTAAACAACAATGGCAACGGCTTCCAAAACAACAGGTCCAGGGCATGAACATTCGAGAAATCATAATCGCCCTGACCCTTCCACCCTGCACAACAACGACAACGACTTCGGCGTCCTCGAGGGTTTGAAGTTTTTAGCTTTTTTTTTTAATTTAAAACAATAGCAGGTGAGGCATCGGCATCTCGCATAGCTGCATTTCCAAAACCATCATTTTCATAGCCTGCGTGATCACAGTGCGACTTTCCTCCGCAGTCATCGAAATCGCAGTGACATCTTTTTGTGCTCTGGTTGCCGTCCAGGCAGGGTGGTTCCATGGCCTTCAGCACTAGCCACGGCAGCGGGCACAACCGGTGCGAAGCCCGCTACAAGTAGTTCGAGGACTTCACCAGTTCTTCAGGGGATAGTCATATGGACACCGA
Organism: Wollemia nobilis; assembly: GCA_028583015.1. NCBI lineage: Eukaryota > Viridiplantae > Streptophyta > Pinopsida > Araucariales > Araucariaceae > Wollemia > Wollemia nobilis. The sequence goes on along the minus strand of JAQPPZ010002224.1, from coordinate 7,883,825 downwards.
CAGGCCTGGCTCCCAGGCGGAAGGCACCGACAAGATCGAAACTTTGCCTATGAGCAAGAGAAGCTGCGCAAACGCAAAAATGCATTTGACACAAAAATAATTTCTTCAAGGCAGCACTGTGATCTCGAATGCTGCAAAATGCGGCTGAGCAGAGCGGTACTCACAAGTGACCTCACGCGCTCCATTGATCCCAAGCCGGTCCCCCGCTGGTTTTCATAATCGCAATACATAAACAGTGAACGGCCATAAAAAACCATAACTCCAATTTTGCCTTCAACTCCATTTCGCAACCAAAGAAGAAGGGCGAGGCTTCGGGCGAAAGCTGGAGAACCACAGATCGGTCCTCTTACACTCCCTAAATCTAAACCAGTTAAGCAACAGGCATTACTGTGCAGAACCGAACTGTAAAATTGCCCACACCGCGTGGCTACCTCCATGGATCTGCAAACCCTATAAAAAAAAATTCTGAAAAAGTAAAAAATTTCCCAAATTTTAAAAATCTTACCATCTGGTTTCTGATCCATCAAATGATGGAGAGCATACTCCATCGGTAAAAAAAATTTTAAAAAAATGGGGGAGGGGGGATTTCCCTCGGTAAATTTTTTTTTTTAAATGGGGGAGGGAGGATTTCCATGAGGGAAATCCCCCCTCAAGCTCACAAGGCCAGAGAAAGCCTGGAGATCTGATACCAAATGTTAGGAGTAATCAAACTTAAGGGATTTATTATTGATAAAAATGTGTTACATATATAGGCAGAAGGCCTATATGATAAACTAACAAGTGTCAGTATAAACTGACAAGTGTCAAAACAGAGGCATAGTGCACTTTAACAAGTACAACTTTACTTTGTGGGAGTATTAGCACCCTTTATATTCTATGAAATGGTAATCATATCTCATTAGGGGATGTTGGCCCCTGCTACGAATTACCAATATCATTTTGCTTTTTGGTAAAGAGAAATCCAACCAACTTAGATTGTGTTCATTTATCTATGTTTGTTCTTGATTCCCTAGCTCTCACTTGATAATTTAAAGTTTTTTCTCTTTTTTAATTTCAAGTATTGGGGGTAGGTCTTATTATTATATTTATTATGTTCTTTCACAACATTTTTTTTCATTATATTTATCCTCTCTTGACTCTGTTAAGGAAGCTTTCAACTTATCCTACTCATTTTTATTGTATTTTCCTGTTAATGGTAGAGGTACTAACATTTAACAATGCATTTTATCTGCATCTATCCTTCTCCTAAATTATGCATGGTACTTAAAGAGAGTTTTTAAAATATGATAAGGTGCATTCCTTAGTTTTAGCAATAATATTCATCCCTAAATCAACTTTAGACTAAGTATATCATTCCTTGTTAATATTTTGATCATGTTGTATTATGTCCTCTAAGCTATGATATATTTTCTTCATAGGTTAAAACCTCAAAAAAAATGGTGTTTCTTCCAATATCCTTACTTACTGGTCTCCACTATTTATTTACTTTTATTTTTTAGACCTATTTTTTGGAAGTTAAAAACCATCCTCATCCATATCCATTAGTAAGTTTGTCTTACAATTTACATATATTTTTGTTGGACTCTTGTTAGGGCATGATCTCTCAATATGATCCACCTCTACATGTGAATGATAAATTTTCATAATCCATGGTTTAGGACCACAACTTACCCCAATACTTAAGAATTATTGATTCTAGTAGAGGTTTATTAATCCCGATCATGACCAATATATGGGCTTAAATAGCCAAGAATTCATATTTTGTAGTTTCTAGAATATCAAGGAATTCTCCCAAAGTCTTTTCTTTGTCTTGAAGGTGTCCATATATTAAAATTCAATGGGCAACCCATACATCCTGACCTAGACTAGTACTAGGGATAGATTTATGTTTTTAAGTGCAAAGTCTTTATATCAACATGTAAAGAAGAGTCATGCTCTTCCCATAAACCAAGGACCCCCTTTTAGGATTTTATCTCTTTCCTCCTTAGAATAAAAATGACCAGGAATAAACCTTTGGGAAGAAAGGATAGAATCAATCTTGGAGACTCCATCTCTTGTCAATCTATTTTCTCAAAGACAAAGACCCTGGCCAAGACCGACTAAATTTACTAATGACTACTTTATATTTTAGCAACAAGAATTTTTGCTCTATAAGGTACTTCCTGACCTCTTATACTAGGGATGATTCTAAGAGTTTAGCTATAAATCAATCCATATGAAGGACAATATAACTCAATATCTATTAAAATTTACCATTATATCCTATAACGATTATATTATTTGAAAATAAACCTATAATAATTTACATGTAAAAATTCAAAGATAATGAAGGGATAAATAAAACTTAATTAAGATAGAATTTACTGCCTCATTGATGTCTTAGCTCTTCATTGCTTCTCATATCATCCAAACCTTAGCTAATAGATATCTGTAATTTTGTTTTTCTATTGCTTAAAAAATCATCATTGCCATTGTTCTAGATGACTGACTTCATAGGGTCATATATCCATCAATACTACTCAAATTCCTTTATGTGATCACTTATTTTAAATCTCTTCAAATTTCGCACAAATTGGTCCAAGAACCATCTAAATTGGATAATAATTCACAAAGATATGGCTTATAAAATATGAAATGATTTTTCTAGAAAAGATGATGAGGGAAAAATTTTAGGAAAAAATGTCATGGAGTAATTTGAATTCAATCTCCACTTCCTCTTGATCTAATTTTGAATCTCTAGAAACCTTGGTCAGTATCCATGTAACTTACATATTAACCCTTTTATTTTAAGAAACATTATATCATGGTGGATCATCTCATCCTTGATAATCATTTTTGGTGTAACATGTGCTTCCTAGATTGAAGTTGCCATATATTCACTCTTCCTTATATCCAACTTGGGTATCTATATATTTTAACAAGGGCAAATTGACTTCAAATTAGGAATTTCAAATATGGTTTGCCTTCCATGCTACCTTGTGAGGCTCACTTCTAGCTCACATTCACTCCTAGCTCTCACTCACCCCCAATATACATTTATTTTAATTCTAAAACAAAAATATTCATGTCTACTTTTTATTAATTATACATTAATAAATTATAAAACATGAACCAATATTATTTTATATTTAACTCTAATAGGTCATGTGTTGGTTCAATTAGAAACTTGGAATGCTTGCTAAGATGAGGAATATTATAGACAATCTCAAGTGTGTGCATGAGGACATTCGACTTTGAGAAACTATGTAGACTTTGTGATTGAGTCTAAAAATTTATTAAGATGCTCAAGTTAGCTCAACACATATCTTCATAGGTTAGAAGTAGGCTAGAATAGGATAATATCTTCCCCAAATAACTCTAATTATGTATAATTTAAACTCACATTCATTTTTGTGAGCTAGGAGGAAGTGCTAGTTGGGAGCGAGTGTGAGCCAATATTGAAATCTTTAGATATGGCAGAAGAGCAACAAATTCATTCAAAGTGTATCAATGCTTTAAACCTTTACCATGAATGCGATAAATATTTTTTATAAAAATTTATCAAAGCAAAGGAACATCAGGGGAAAGAAGAGACAAGAGTGAGTGTGAGCCAGGAGGGAGTGTGAGCTAGGAGGAAGTGCGAGCTAAGAATGAGTGTGATCCAATAGGGTGTGTGAGCTAATATTGAGATCTTCAAATATGGTGAAAGAGTAGCAGATTCATTTGGAGTGTATCAATAATTCAAACCCTTACCATGAATGTGATAAGTATTGTTTCTAAAAAAATCTCTAAGCAAAGCAACACTGAGAGAAAAAAGAGACGATTGAGTGTGAGCCAAGAGGGAGTGTAAGCTAGGAGGGAGTGTGAGCCAAGGAGAAGTGTGAGCCAAGAGCGATCCCCATCCCCAACCCCCCTAGTTATTTTGAAAGGAAATTCATATTTGAAAGCCCTAATGGGAAGTGAGGATGCCCTAGATGGAAGTATGGATCGATGTGTAAGTTTAAGATAAGTGGAAGACCAATTTTATGGAAAGTTCATTCCATGTAGCAAATGTTACACCAAAAGTGACCATCAAGGATGAGATGATTAATCATGATATAAGGGTTTTTAAAAGTAAGGGGTTAATATGTAAGTTCCATAGATCTTGCCCAGGGTTTTTGTAGGTTCAAGATTGCATCAAGTGGAAATGGGGATTGAATTCAAATTACTCTATGAGTTTTCTTCCTAAATATTTTTCCTTGTCATCTTTTCTAATTCAAAAAGTAGAGATAAAATATTGAGTGGTAGCTCATGGTTTAGAGGGAGAGATACCCTTTATTTAAGACCATGGAATGAATTTTTTTCTATTGAGACAAAACTATTAAGAAGCTTCCAATTTGGATTAGGCTTTTTGGACTTCCATATCAGCTTATCAATAAGGATGCTTTGAAGAATACTAAAAATACCCTAGGAGAATTCATCAATGAAGGACTAACTATTAAGGAGCAGAAGCATGCTATATATACTATAATATGTGTTGTTATGGATATTTCAAAATATTTGCCACAATCTATTAAGATTAAATTTGAATCAAAAGAATGGATCAATAAGTGGATTATAAAAATATCACATTTTGTTGTTGTACTTGTTATGAGACTGGCCACTTGGAAAAAGTTTACAAAGTAAAAACTATGAAGAAAGAGAAAAATATTTGGTCATAAGAAAAACTTCAAGGTGAAGCACGAAAATCATACATTAATAGAAGTATATCAGATCAAGGATATTCCACTCCTAAAGAAGGGGCAAAGAAATCCTATCTACAACATATTTTGGAAAAGGGCACCATAACTCACTTGGATCAATAGTTAGAAGAAACAAAGAAGGATATAATGGATGAGAAAGTACAATATGTAAGTTCAATTTTACAAGGAATTAAAGATGCAAAGATAAATGTGGAGGAAAATCCAAACACAAATACAACAAAAGAGATCAAGATCTTTCCAGGTAAATCATTTTCATTTTCCTCAAGTAGTATAGAATTTTCTTCTAGTAATAAAAGTGAAAGTGGTATAGAGTTCATCCATTGCACTTTAGGGTTTCAAGAGCAGCATAATAAATAAATGAGGATGGAGAAATCCTGTAACAATTTAAGGTTTTTAGGGCATAATAATTAGGTAATTGCTTTGGAAGAGTGTCCTTACACTTTAGAATTTCTAGGGAAATATAAATAAGAATGTGCTTTTGAGGTTATTACTTGCTCTACAAATCCTACACAATAAGACAAACCTATAGATGATAAGTCTTACTTTGAGTAGTGTGAGAAGATTGAAGAGATGGATGAAGATGAAAGTATTGGTGGAAATGAAAAAAAAAAGAGGAAGACCCAATAAGCAAAAACAAAGAGAAAATGAAACCTAGAGGGATATTGATATGGGAATCAAAAAAATATATCATAAGTGTTAACAAGAAGTGGGGCTAAACCCACAACCAAAAACAAAAAATAACAATGAAAATAATATCTTGAAATATTAGGGGTGTGAATAAGAACCCAAATAAAATGTATTAATAAACTCTCATATTATTATGGATAATTTATTTATATTTATAGATATAAAAAATGGGTAGCATATATTTTAGCCATTCATAGTGTTGAATTTTATCTTGATAAAATTTCAATTTTGGAAGGCATCTGTATGAAATGGTAAAAAAGGAGATGATTGCAGAAATTTAGTAGTGAGGAAGATGGAAAATATCTATGATAAGAAAGGCAGGTGAAGAATATTTTTGATAGAAAGGTAGGTTGAATATGATTTAATTAATTTGATAAAAATGTAATGAGAGTAATGTAATGTTTTGTTTTTGTAATGGAAGTGACCCTCAATAGAAGCCACACATAGCTTATTCAAAAAAAAAAAAAACATTCATTTTTAAAATGAAAATTGAGCATTTGTATAAACTTGTTACACTAATTTTTAGATAACTTCAAAAGGAATTTAAAAATAACAAATGACTTTTGGAAAATAATTGTTATCACTAATTAGTAATTAATTTTTTTTATTATTTTAATAACTATTTAAAAAATATATTAAAAATTATAACATACAATTATTTTTAAATATATACTTATAATGTGTTTGATTATCTTAGCAAGTGTAACTTAAGTACTTAGTTGTGCTATTATGCAATAGATTTTGTTGAAAAATGTGAATTAGACTTTTTATTAAAACAATTCCTTTAGTAAGAATAAGATGTATAATTTGTTATAATTATAAATATAATATATTATATTATATTATATACCAAAAAAAAAAATATATAATATATTATATAAAATTTATTGATTTAGATATTTGGGAGAGGGTAGAGAATGGGTGTTGAAGTGCAAGTAAAAAGGGAGTAAGAGCAAAAGTGTGTGTCTTACCTTTTTTTTGTTCCAAACCTTTGGGAAATTAGAAAATTAAATTATTATTATTGTTAGAGTCTATTATATTATTTGGTACCTTGTTTGTACTTGAAATCTGAAGTGTTGTAAATATTTGCCACTTAGTGTTTTGTATTTTAGTAGTTATTATTAGAGCATAAATAAAGATATTTCTCTTATTATAAATATGAAGAGTCACATCGAGTTTAAGAATATAAATAGTTTGTTGAACTTGAAATATCAAGAGTCTTTGAAAAGGTTATTCATAAGGGTGTCATATGTGTGTGAAGATATGTGATAAGTATAGTGAGTTGCAATACATATCTTTGTACTATATAATATTGTATTTCCTCTTTGTTTTTAAGTAACTATATTGTGAATTATTTTCTTTACTTTTATTGAATCCTAGTTTTTGTGAGACTAATTGTTGTATATTAAATTGCTAATAATCATGAGGAAAAGCTAGGAAGCATGGAAGAAAAGTTCATTTTCAAATTCGTACTTAGAAGTAAGGATACCTTAATTGGAAATAAGCATGCCCTAGTTAGGGACGAGAAATATTAAATCTATGATAAACCCTATCCATGTAGTATATCTTACACCAAAAGCGATTTCCAATGATGATATGATCGAGCTTCACATGATGGTTCCTAAAACTAGAGGGTTAATATGTAAGTTCCATGGATGCTAGCTAGGATTTGAAGAGATTCAATAAGGAGGTTTTGAAGAATTTTGATAATACTTTTGGGTAGTTCATCGAGAAGAGTCCAAATACTAAGAACCAAATACATTTTGTATATATTTGAACATGTATTACCATGGGTATTTAACAACCTTTACCATAATACATTAAGATTAAATCTAAATAAATAGAATGGGATCAACAATTTGATTGTTAAAAAGTTCATTCTAATATTGCAAATTTTATGAGATTGGACACATGGAAAGAGATTACATAGTTAAAACAATGGATAAATATATATGTTTATTTGGCATGAGATAAACTTCAAGATAAAGCAAGGAGGCTATATTGATGTAGAAGATGGATTAGATCAAGGATTTTCCACTCCTATTAAAGTGGTAAACAAACCCCCTTCAAACCATTAGATGGCAAAGGTCATCACAGTTTACTTATATCAACCATTAGATGTAAATAAAGAAAGACACGAGGTATCAAAAAGTACAATGTGCAAGTTCAAATTCAAAAGTAACTAAAGGTGTGAAAGAAGATATGGAGACAAATTTTAATGTAAGGGAGACAAAATAGGTCAAGTTTAATACATGTAAAGAAAATACTATGGAGGATGATTCTTGTATTTTAGGGTTTCAAGGGCCATATAAAGAAAAAAATATTCGGAGGCTAATCATTGTAATTCAAATTCTCAAGAAAAACATATCCTATAGATGATAAGTCTCATTACGATCAAGATTGATGAAGATGAAAGTGTTGACGAGAATAAAAAAATGAGAAGACCCTCAAAGCAAAACCAAAGAGAAAATTCAAAAGATTTTGCTATGGGAATCCAAAAACAAATATCATAAATTTTAATTTTAATGAGAAGTGGGGATAGTCCTATAAATAAGAACAAAAAGAGATAATGAAATGTTATCTTAGAATATTAGGGGTATGAATAAAACCCCTAAAAAAAGAGTAATTATAGAATTAATAGGTTTTAATAGTGTTGAGCTTATTTTATTACAAGAAAAATAAATAAATAGTGAGGAATGTAAGGATGAATTCAAAAACATGTAGAAGATGGGGGATTGTCTAGTGGTTTTTACTATAGGAGCTTCAAGAGGTATTGCAATAATATGGAACAAATACAATGAGATGGACAATTACTAGAAGCAAAAAGTGATTAGATTGTTGGTCCTTTTTGGATATGTGTTCCAACCATAGTTACTCGTGAAAGATGTTGGAAAGACCTCAATTTATTTATGTTTCAATGATAATTCATAATTGTAATCTATGAATTTTTTGAGGGGTACTTCAACAAAGTTCTATCTCCTTCCAAAAATAAAGGAGGCACTTCTAAATAGACTAAAATAATGTAGGATTTTGCTTCATTTATGAATTCAAATGACCTTTGGATTTTTTTTCTTTAATATTTCTATACATCTATATATATATATGGAATAATACATATATTGAGAAGATTCATATAACAAAATGATTGAATCCCATAAACCTATTCTTAGATGTTATATTTTGAACAAGGTCACATCATAAACCTATTATTGAGATGTGATCTACTCAACAATGATTATCCAAATTCCTAATTCCTAATGGTGTGATGAACATGTTGGAATAAGCAAACTACCTCTGACTGATATGATGAAGGAAGTTGTGAATGTTTTAATGGATCCATAACTGATGTGATGAAGGAAGTTGTGAATATTTTAATGGGTCCATAACTGATATGATGTGGGAAGTAGGAAGTTGGTATTCATGTTCCTCCTCTAAGCGTACCTACCTATTGCGGGTAAACAAAACATGAACATGGAGCAGCAGCTAAGCGAAACGAAAGGGCAAGGCATGGCATGGCAGTGAGTGCATGTAAGAGTACGATCAGCAAGAGCAATAAATATATCCCACACGTGGCAGAAGATTATAAATAGAGCGTTGAAAGGGCGCGCGTAGCAATGGTTTGGATGCCGAGCTCAGTAGCGAGAGCTTGTGACCCGAGCGGGGGCACATAAGATGGAGGAACAATCCCACCGGAATTGAATTTGTATCGATTAGGCTGCCTAATGCTTAACACTTGCTATTAACTACTTTTTTTTTTAACAATTGGTTATAAGGTTAAGTTATATTGTTTTCAGTAGTAGCGTAAAATTATGGTGTTATTCTTATAATTTCTATCTTGCCTCGGCCTTGGTAAACACGTCCTCATCAAGCTGAGCTGGCGCACACTAAACTCAAGTCAGCTTTGTTTGGATTGAACATAAACTCGAAAGTTTGAATCTGGGTATATATATTTTTAAAGTATATTTTTATTTTTAAAAAATATATAAAATTAAAATAAGTTCATTTTGATGGAAAAAACGATTAAACCTATTAACATTATTTTTTAATAATTTATTTGATTTCTTCAATAAACCCATTAGTGTGAACAGTAAAAAATTCATTTGATTAAAGCATGATTAATTTAAAGTGGACAATTAAGAATTCATTTAATAAAGCGGGATTAATTTAAATTTGATTAAAATCAAACGTGATTATTGTGAAAATTAAATTTGATTAAAATCAAGCGTGATTGTTGTGAAAAATTAAGTTTGATCAGTAAAAAAATCATTTGATTAAAGCATGATTAGTTTAAAGTGGACAATTAAGAATTCATTTAATAAAGCGTGATTAATTTAAATTTGATTAAAATCAAACGTGATTATTGTGAAAATTAAATTTGATTAAAATCAAGCGTGATTATTGGAAACCCATTAGTGAATGAAATGAAAGATTATATTTTAATTACATCCGCTAGATCCAAATATGGTTTATGGGACCTCAAATAGGGAAGTACAATTACTTAAATCATATCGTATGATCTTTAATATCTTTGAGAAGGTTGTTCCTTCTCATGTGTTAGCAATTTCCCAATTTTTTTTATTTTACTATCTTCAAATAAATTTTTCATAAACTCGTTCCTAAGTGTTTCTTTGTATTTGTCAGGGATATCTGAAAAACTCGGGCATTTATAGATGAAGTGTTCCTCTGTCTCTACCGCCTTGTGCCTGCATAGAGTACATATCTTTTCTTCCCATTGCTCTTTGGGCGTTGTTCATCTCCCTGTTTCACATCTAAGCCTATGAGAGTTATTCCTTATCTGAGCAATGAGTATTTTTTCCTTCCACTTGATTTCAGGGCCTATATACGCTTTTTCCTTGTGGTCATACGTTGGTTTAAAATTTGCAATATAATATTGTTTTTTTCTGCTTGTATTTTTCCACATTCCACTTCTGAACTTTTCATTCACATAATTTTTTGTCTTTGTTGACATTTGGGCATTCATTTATGTTGATTTCCCAACATTTCATCCATTTTTTATTTTGTTTCATCCATGTATTCTTTCGCCTATGCAACTCTTCGTCCCTAGCTGCCCTAGGCCATCTATCATTTGTCATGTTTTCTGTTTTTTTCAAGTAACATAACAGCTTGGTCATAGCAATTGCTTCTAAAGGGAACATTACAGTTTCAACTAGAACAATTTCATAAAGGGTTGTGGCCTTAATTTTGAGAAAGTTTGTGATTAGATATTTTTGAATCCTTTCTATTTGTCTCCATTTTGCATTTGTTGTGCCACTAGCCCACACCTCGCAACCATACAACAGAACCGGTGTAACAAGTAGGTCAAATAAGACCTTGGTGGTCTTCCAGTCCCACAACTTGGCATTCCTACACCTGTTTTGAAGTGCATATAGTGCTCTCCAACCACTTTGAGTTCTTTTCATTCGACATGTATTCCAATTAAGTTTGTCATGAAAGTCTATGCCCATGTATTTGTATTCTACTACTACATGAAGCGGTTCTCGCAAACTGAAATTTGAGTTGTTGCTTCTTCTTTTTTTTGCTGAAAAAATCATAATTTTTGTTTTGCTAATGTTCAACTGCATCCCAACTTCTTTACAAAAGAGTAACAATAAAAAATTCTTTTGATTAAAGCATGATTAGTTTAAAGTGGACAATTAAAAATTTATTTAATAAAATGAATTTTTTAATTAAATGAATTTGATTAAAATCAAACTTGAAAATTAAATTTGATTAAAATCAAACGTGATTATTGTGAAATATTAAATTTGGTCAATAAAAAATTCATTTGATTAAAGCATGATTAGTTTAAAGTGAACAATTAAGAATTCATTTAATAAAGCGTGATTAATTTAAATTTGATTAAAATCAAACGTGATTATTGTGAAAATTAAATTTGATTAAAATCAAGCCTGATTGTTGTGAAAAAATGATTAAAATCAAGCCTGATTGTTGTGAAAAAATAAATTTGATCAGTAAAAAATTCATTTGATTAAAGCATGATTAATTTAAAGTGTAAAAAATTCATTTGATTAAAGCATGATTAATTTAAAGTGGACAATTAAGAATTCATTTAATAAAGCGTGATTAATTTAAATTTGATTAAAATCAAACGTGATTATTGTGAAATTTAAATTTGATTAAAATCAATTTAAATCCAGCGTATAATGATAAAAGATGGAGGTCCGAGGATGAGCGGGGCGGGAGGATGGTGGGAAGAGGGACAAGCGGCGCGTTATCCTTCCACTGTGGGGAGCGGGAGGTTTTCGTTGCTCTGTGAAACCAGCCTCACGCGGTCCCCTCCACTCTAAGCTGCACGACCTACACCCAATGAGGATGAGGTCCCCCTCTTTCGAGGGAGGGCCATGCAACAACTCTCCACTTGGAGCAGGGCGCACCACGTTCCATGCCGCGCATCTCCCCTCCTCTCGCTCCGCCACACACTGTTCCTCCATCTTATGTGCCCCCGCTCGGGTCACAAGCTCTCGCTACTGAGCTCGGCATACAAATATTTGCTACGAGCGCTTTTTCAATGCTATTCCAATGATGTGCTGCTACGTGTGGGATATATTTATTGCTATTGCTCTTGCTGATCGTACTCTTACACGCACTCACTGCCATGCCATATGCCTTGCCCTTTCGCTTCGCTCCACTGCGGCTCCCATTTTCATTTTCATGTTCATGTTTTCTTTTCTTTACCCGCGAATCGCGATAGGTAAGTAAGCTCAGGATGGAGGAACGTGAACGACAAGTTCCTATTTCCCACTTACTCCATCATATCAGTTATGAATCCATTAAAACATTCACACCTTCATTCATCATATCACTGATATGGATGGTTTGCTTATTCCAACAGGTACGAAGGATTGTGTATGTACAAGTTCATTTAAAATATGAAATATCTAAAGGGATAATGAATATTTGGAATGATAATTTTTTTTTTTGTAATATATTTAAAGTAAAGTAGGAAAATAAATCAAGCTTAATAAATTAAAAGAGATAGTAAAAACTAATAGAATGACAAAGATACTTATGTGCAAGGAAATAATTACCTTTTAATTCTTAGAATATTATCTTTTAATTCTTATAATATATTGAAAAAAAAAAATTATATTACTCCCAAAAATCAAAGGAGAGATAGCACAATTACCTTTTAATTCTCATCATATCATATATTGAAAAAGAAGAGTCATATTGCTCAAAAAAATCAAAGGAAAGATAGCGTAAGGAAGGGTATTGAAATACCAAAATTTTTCATGTTACAACCAAAACATATTTGTGTTTTCATTGGATAAAAAATATTTCAACTTCGGATGGAAGAAATATTGATGAAGAAGAAGATATCAAGAAGAGCATTTAATTGTTTTAGAGATATTCTCTTAGATGTTTGACAAGATAATGGGGCTCAAGGGTAAGCTTTTGTACAATGTTCCATCAATTGTCTTGTATGGATAAAATGAAAGGTTGACAAGGGTGAGCTTTTGTACAATGTTCCATCAATTGTCTTGCATGGATAAAATGAAAGGTTGACGAGGAAGGTCTCTATGGAGGAGCTATAAAAGGTAAATTTCTCTTTCCACCATGATAAGTCACCTAGCTCTAATGGATTTCCCATAATTTTTATTTAGAATATGTGGAATTTGTTGAAGAGTGGTATGTAGGTTGTGGTTGAAGAGGTCAGCAAAAAATAAGACTACAATAAATAATACCAATGCTACATTTATTGCATTGGTTCCCAAGAAATGCAAGACACATTATTTTGATGATTTTCATCTATCTAGAAAAGCCTTTGCAATATGATTTATAAGATAATTCGACAAATAATACGAAAAAGATTGAAAAGATTCAAGATTTTATTATCTTAGAAGATAAGATGTTTTTTTTTTATGGTAAATAATTCTTGTTGGTATAATCATTGTACAAGAGGCCATACATTCTCTTCATTCCAATAAAAGTCTAGGCGTTCTTATAAATTATATATGAACAAAGCATACAATAGGGTTTGTTAGAGTCTTGCACATGTTCTCAGAAAATTTGGTCTTGATTAATATTGGTGTAAATGAATTAGATGTTGTTATAGCACTCCAAAATATTCTATTTTAATCAACGGATCCTTTATTCGATACATTGAATTATATCTTGGACTTCACTAGGGTGACTCACTACCTCCTTATTTATTTATTATTCTTGTTTAGGCATTGGGAAGATCAAACTCAAAGGAAAAATGGATGAAAAAATAAAAAAATATTCAGGTTGGAAAAAAATGGTCCCTTTGAATCTCATTTCCAATTTGTTGATGATACTTTATTTTTGGGCCATCCCTTAGTGAAGACATTAATTTTAAATCAACACTATCATGCTATGAGAAGTTCAATGGATATTTGGTTAATATTATAAAATCCAATATCATTTTTATTAACACTATCCTAGATTTACAATAGGCCATTACATATATTTAATGGTTTAAAGTTGGAAAATAACCATTAACTTATCTACGTATTTCTTTGTCTAACAAATAAAATAAGAAGAAGCTTTGGTTATCAGTTTTGGATAGAATTAAATCTTGTTTGGCTGGTTGAAAATGTAAGTTTTTAACGACAGATGAAAGGCTACAACTCATAAGGATTACTATGCAGTCTATACCTATATATGATGTTACTTTCAATATTGTCAACATATATAAAATTTGATATTGATAAAATTCATATATATATTTTTTTGGAAAGGATGTGAGGAAAAAATTTAGGTTTTCTCTTTATAAGTGGGAAAGGGTTTGCAAAGAAAATAATATTGGAGGTGTAGGCTTGCAAAATTACAAACACATGAGTTTAGCATTAGGGGCAAAACTTGGGTGGAGATTATTCAAAGATAAAGGAAATAAATGGAAAAAAAATGTTATTTCAACAAATATATGGGTTCTAGTTGTTAGAATATCTATAATCTAGCCTTATTGGTCAATGCTAATAGTGATTAGTGCATACGGGCGTGCCTAATGTTATCTTTTGATTAAGCACAATGTAAGACTACAAATATTCTATATGTAAGCCTAAGGGTGTTCTCTATGTAAGCCTATGGGCACTTTCTATAAAAGCCTACAAATAGTTTTAATATATTCACCCTTAGTGATATTGGTTAAACCACCTATATGGTTAACCTCAATTAAAGGGTTTAATATATTTAATATATTATAATTTAACCTTCAAGTTAAATTATGTTGGCTAAGGTCCAAGGTGTAGACCAATTGGTGTGGTGAAACCCTGTAAGGGGGATGGATGCCAAGGGTTCAAATCTTGTGCCTCGTCAGACTACACGATTTTCCCTTTCTTGGTGCTTTCAACGGTGTAAAAGGTTTAAAATGAATGTGGTATGGTAGTTATAGGGGTGAACTACGTAGAGTATTATATGGTGGCTTTCAAGATGAACAACACAAAATACCGTGGCGGCCATAAAGGTAGACAACGTATCAGAATCATTGTGGTGGCTACTAATTCCACCATGTAAATAAAAAAAATTATGTTGGCTAGAGGTAATTATTTAATTAGGGATTAAGTATCACTATAAATACCTCTAATGATTGATCCATTGTATAATTTTGTAATGTGAGATTGTGGATTTGCCTACATGCACCTACCCCTTATTTTTTCTACCTCAATTATCTCTCTATTTTCATTTATGTTACTCTCTCTATCTTATTTTTATACTCTTTTGCATAAGGCTATGAATGCTTTGAGGCATTTTAATGAAAATTATTGCAAATTCCAACAAAGGTCTTTTAGTAAAAATTGTTACAAAATCCAACACTATTGATGCAATAAAATTGTTTAACAAACGAAGCCTACCTAGAGGCTTGGTAACATGGATATTCATATTAAATAATTTGTAGTTGGTGAAGAAGCATACTAGATGATCAATCAATAAGGGGAATTTTATAGTTGGTATGATGCTTGGTTGAAGCCTTATCCTCTTATTTTTATCCAAAATGGTAAATTTTGGCCTAGGTATGGTTAGCTTGTAAAGTTGAAAGGTAAAAATTATATTTATGTGAGCAACAACCCTAGATCATTGATTGCTATTAGCAACTTAGTTGAAGGAGAGGACCTCAAACAAAGAGTAAATAAGCTTCAAAATATTCTTCAAGAGTTCTATTATCCATTTTATGTAAAAGGATGAGTTAGTTTGGAGTCTATCAAAATATGGTGGATACTCGGTCAAGTTGGGATATAAGGTTTAGAGAAATCAAAATATCCTACTCGAAAAAAATTCCATTAGAAGAATGTTTGGTCATTTGAAGCCTTCCCTAAGGCCTTAATTTTTCTTTGGTTAGCAATACAAAGCAAGATTTTTATGGGTGGGAGTTTCCAAATAAGAGGATATTATAGACCTTCCAAGTATACCATGTGTGAGAAGGATCTAGAAACATCATGTTATTTACTTATTCATTGTCCCTTGCTTATCCTATTTGGGTAATTTTTAAAAAAATTGAGAATGTATTTGGTAGCTTCAACAACATTTAAATATTTTAGGAATGTTGAATTAATTGCTTTAAATCTAAATCATTGTGCATCCTATGGAGAATTGGTCCTACCATTATTCATTGTAATATATTGCTTAAAAGGAATAATAGAATTTTTATAAACAAATCTTAATAGAATAAACATGGTGCTCATCATGGGAAGTCTCAAGTATGGATATAGAAGTAATATCCTCTTGGTTATATGATATGAATATACATGGAAGGGTCATCTATGAAAATGTAATTAACACAGAACATGCTTTAATCTATAATTAAATAAAAAATTCCATTAGTTGGGTTTATCAAAATTAATTTTGATGGTGCTTTTATAGGAATTCTAAGAAAATCTGATGGAGGTGGTATTTTTCAAAATAATGAAGGCAATATTCTCCTCACTTAGAATCATATGAAACTTCAACTAACAATGGGCACTTCCTATAGGAATCAAAATTGTTATTAAAAATGGAAATATATCTCAATTAAGGAGGATTCATAAATGTGAAGTTAGTTATCCAAAAGGACAACGAGGATTTTTTCAAATTGCAAAGAATAAAATTATAGATATCTTTGTTAATCAAGGTAAGCAAATCAGTTGTAGTTTAATTTGTTTTTGAAGAAAATCTAAAAAATTATTTGTTGATAGCAAGGAATAGAGGAGATTTGAATTTTATTTTTTGAAAACCCCTAGTTTTTTTCCCCATAATCCTATCTACTTTTAGAAAAAAAATTGGGTTAAGATCATGGTGTTATCAATTTTCACTGGAAACGATAATATTAATGCTCAAGAATGGTGGATGAAGTTTAGAATTTTAGTGGGCATTTTTACCATGCCAACTTATCAAAATTTTAAGAGAGGAAGCTTATGATTGGTGGGCAAGTCTTGCTAAGGAAAGGAATTATAGTTACACTTGGGATGAAATGGAGCATGCATTCTTGATTCAATGGAACCCATATAAAAATATAGCTAGTTTGAAGGTTATCATCAAAGGATAAGACGTATAATTAAAAATACTTTAGAGGGAACTGAAAGAAATGAATAAAGAGGATATAATAGAAGAAAAAATATAGATGATAATGTGAAAATTAATGGTTGAATTTAGAAGGAAAAGCTTTAGAAGCAAGGATCCAAGGAGAAACAAGAAGCAATTATGGCAGATAGCAAGTTGAAGAACCAAAGGAAGACTCAAAAGTTAAATTTACAATAGTAGCAACAATAGAGTCCATGGAAGAAGCAACAACAAAATCCAAGGAATCCCTATTAGAAGTGCACAAGGATGCACCAAAAGAAGGGTATAAGAGAGACTATTGTGAAAAATAATTTAAATAAAGAAACAAATTGCTAAATAATTAAAGGAGACATAATGTCAGGTTAATATTGCAGCATATCGATACCCACACCACCCTAAGTGGTAACAATTTTGAGGCATGGCTTAAGAAATCGATATTATAGATCTATATGGAGTTAAAAAGGCATCAAGTATGATAATGTTCAAAGGGGTGCAGTACCATCAAGGAACAACAAGTCCAATTGTTCAAAATATCAAAGTAGAGCAGCAGAAGCATGGAGCCAACAAAGTAGTTATGGATATTCTAGTGGTACAATTGTTAGATTTTTATGCAGCATGTAATGGGAGATAACAATCACAAGATGCAGAATAATATGAAATAAAGTAAATCTATGAGATGATAGAAAATACTATAAATAGAAATGATAGAGATGTTTACAAAATAGCTTTGGAGAAAATGAACACTCCATGAATAGAGCTACTGCTCAAGAATGGGCATTGAACACATTACACTCCACCATATCACATCACACTGCAACATCACACCACTATGGTCTATACTACTTCCTGTTACTCTATATATTGTTATTCTATATATTGCTCTCTACCTATGGCTCTTTATATAGGAAATATGTTCCTTGGCCAAAACTCTACCTAGTTGTGCAAAGAATAGTTTGCACATATAAAACTTGCACTTTGACACTTGTGCATTTATTACATTGCAAGAAGTAACTAGATAACTTCCCCCTAAAGTAATCTAATGTCCTAAGTATGTACTAAGAAAGGTACATTTACATGATTCAAATGATGTAATATAGTCTATTTCTAACACCCCCTTGTATTACATTATTTGGATATTGAAGACTTTAGTCTTCAATGTGGATCTTCATCCATCTGATGATCTTTGATTATTTTTTAGATGCTTCAGTATTTAGATAATATAAAAATAGGTTGAAGCTATAGGTTCTCCTTTCAACTAACCTTGCACTGTATTCCTCCTTTAAATTCATCTTCTTTTGCTTATTTAGCTTTGTCTTTAGATCCAGTCTTTGTGCTTTTGTAGGTGGTCATGCTGCTACTCGATTGCTACTCAATTCTTGAAGAGTGGATCCCTCTTTCTTGTCTTCAATTTGTATGAAGTTTTTGAACAACCACTTAGGTCATCATGAGTAGATCCTGAAATGTCAATGTTGCATGAGGATTAGAAATTTTTTTCTAGATATGACTCATTAAGTTTGATCTTCTTTTTGAGTAGTTCTATCAATCCTCTTTGTTCTACATTTTCATTCTTGTAGAATTTATAAGTGAGCAATGCCATGTATAAAATACTCACAATATCTAAGGAAAGTGTAATGTCACTTTTTCCATTGTCAATAGCTTCATTGAGATGAGCTTGAAGATAGTCTTCCATAGTATCAAAATTATCTTCTAAAGCTTCACTATGGATTATTTTTTAATTTAGATCTACCATTCTTTCAGATTTTATGAGCAGATTCATAATCCCAAGTTTTATAGCACTAAATTTTTCTTTACTGAAAAAATTATCCTTGTTGGAGTTTGCATTGAAAGTAGACATTACTATAGCTTCCTAATTAGGATATATGATTCCTGATTGAAGAATTAAGCTTGATTTGATAAAAAAATTTATTAATCACCCTTGTTTTGTAGACTACCTTATGTCTCCCAAGTTATGTGAGTATATACTCCTAAGGATTTTCAGGTTATGAAGAAAGCTTATATTTTATAACTTGATAATATATGTTGATATTACCAAGTTTTGTAGAATACCTTATGACTGCCTAGTATGCTATGGATAAGATATTGTGCTTTTGTAAATTACAGTTCAATATTTGATTGATTTTGTAAACGTTTTGTAAAAGCCAAAATCAATTCCAATTATCCCTTATTGCTTCTATTGAACTAAGCATTGTTCCCAAATTTTAAAGAGGTAATAATGTTGGATCTTTTGTCTCCTTTTGAAAAGTTTGAGACAATAATATTATGACTATCCAACCTTTAAAAAAGCTATGATAAACCTCTCCTTATAATAACCCTTTGGGAATTAGGTTTAGTGTATTTAATTTTCCAATTAATTAATTTGATGTAGTAGCCCTTATGACTTCTTAATCTTTGGATAAATCAGATCACAATAATATTTGCAAATAATTATTATTTATTCCAGTAGAAACCCTTATTGCTCCTAAGTTTTATATTTCAAATATTTTATTTATTTGATAAAGTTTTCCCTTTGATGGATGAATTTCAATTATTTAAATTCCTTCAATTATAACCTTATAACTCCCAAGGAAAGAAAGCACATAATAATGGGAATGAAACTTTACCTTTCACCAAGCTATATACAGTGTTGTTTTTTGAGAAGCTCAGGCTGCAACATATATGTATATGTCTTGAATGTTGTGACTGTACCCTCCAATGGAATCGCTTGGAGCTTTAAGTATTGGAATTTTCAATAGCTTCATTGAGATGAGCTTGAAGATAGTCTTCCATAGTATCAAAATTATCTTCTAAAGCTTCACTATGGATTACTTTTGAAGTTAGATCTATCATTCTTTCAGATTTCATGAGCAGATTCATGATCCCAAGTTTTATAGCACTGACTTTTTCTTTGCTGAAACAATTATCCTTGTTGGAGTTTGCATTGAAAGTAGACATTCTTATGGCTTCCTAATTAGGATATATGATTCTTGATTGAAGAATATAAGCTTGATTTGATAAAACCTTTAATAATAATCCTTGTTTTGTAGACTACCTTATGTCTCCCAAGTTATGTGAGTATATACTCCTAAGGATTTTTAGGTTATGAGGAAAGCTTATATTTTGTAACTTGATAATCTTTGATAGATGCTGATATTACCAAGTTTTGTAGAATACCTTATGACTCCCTAGTATGCTATGGATAAGATATAGTGCTTTTGTAAATTATAGTTCAATATTTGATTGATTTTGTAAAGGTTTTGTAAATGCCAAAATCAATTCCTATTATCCCTTATTGCTCCTATTGAACTAAGCATTGTTCCAAAATTTTAAAGAGGTAATAATGTTGGATCTTTTGTCTCCTTTTGAGAAGTTTGAGACAATAATATTATGACTATCCAACCTTTGAAAAAACTATGATAAACCTCTCCTTATAAATAACCCTTTGGGAATTAGGTTTAGTGTATCTAATTTTCCAATTAATTAATTTGATGTAGTAGCCCTTATGACTCCCTAATATTTGGATAAATTAGATCACAATAATATTTGCAAATAATTATTATTTATTCCAGTAGAAACCCTTATTGCTCCTAGGTTTTATATTGCAAATATTGTATTTATTTGATAAAGTATTCCCTTTGATGGATGGCTTTCAATTATTTAAATTCCTTCAATTATAACCTTATAACTCCCGAGGAAAGAAAGCACATAATAATGGGAATGAAACTTTACCTTTCACCAAGCAATATACGACATTATTTTTTGAGAAGCTAGGGCTGCAATATTTACGTAGACGTCTTGAATGTTGTGATTGTACCCTCCAATGGAATCACTTGGAGCTTTAAGCATTCCAAAAATGGCATTGCTTGGACTCTTCCTTTGACCTCGCTTGGATTGAGCATTGAAGGCTCTAACACCTTCTTTCCATGCTGCAATTCTACACTATGCATGCAAATGATGAAGTGATAAATGTCGAGATGAGAATGCACTTGCTTGCTTGCATTCTTCTCTTTGACCTCGATCATTGATGTCCTTAATATGGAGAAGCTTCTTGTCTAATGTGCCAAGTGGCATGTCCGTTTCCCTTCGAGTGCTTGAGGAGAGTTTGGTGCAAAAGAGATGTTTGCTTTCCTTCTTGTAACGTATGAGCGTTACATTCTTTAGCATAACGTTTGATCTTCTAATGGACAAGTGTATCCCATACACTCAATGCACCAGCCTGTTCATGTAACTCCTTTCTTGAAGATGAGCGCTCTCTTGACTTGAGCGTTAGGGTTTTCCTTTGGTGACAAGTGTCACTTTCTTCTCTGCATGGACGTCCTCCCTTTCGTTGGTTCAAATGGACCTTTTTGGAGATCCTTTTAGCTTCAAAAATCCCCAACTCCTCTTTCATTCACCTGCACTATTTTCAGCTGGGATATGGAGCAACAATATGGAGGCTTTGAGCATCGATTTCTACCAGTGGATGTGGAGTAAGTGACACTCCAATGGTGCTTTGTTTTCCCTTTCTTCTTTACTTGCTTTACATCCTCCTTTCGTAGATGCTATTGCTCTTGGTTGACATTGTTTCTCCCTTTATTTTGCACATTGTATCTTGTAGGTTCGGCCATCCAGGGTGCGAGGAGTATGAGCCCTTTGATTGGCTCCTTGAGCTAAGCTTGGATTGCGCTAGCATACGACCACTTTCGATTGGTTTTTCCAGCAAGTGTAGTGCCTTTGGGGCACCTTTAAATCTGCCTTTTCTCCTTGTATAACCAGATTAGGATTGTGCAATATAATGTAAAATAGTTTTTACATAAAATATCCTTATTGCACCTTCTTTTGCACTCCTCTTTTTACATCTAAATTTTTGGTTTTGAGGCAGAATATTTGAGTGCAATATAGGGGTTTTGAGGTTGTCTCTTTGATTAGACACCTTCCCCTTTTTTCTTGGATGTTTTATGAATGGATCCAATCTTGTAACCACATGATGGAAGCTTTGTTTTGTTGTATTTTTTCTGCACTATTTCTTGTGCTTTGAACTTGAGACTCACCAAGTCTCGTTCGATGCTTCCTTTGATGCTCTTTTTTGGTGGTTACTTTCTTCTCCAATACTTGGAGGATTGAGCATATTTTGTGGCTTCCTCAGGCCACCCAAAGTTGCAGATATTTGTGCACTAATAGTGTCTTTAGACACTTTGACAAATTCTATTTTTGTGCCCTTCTCATGAACACAAACAATAATATTTTGAGAGCAATATAATAGTGCAAATCTAATAATATTTTACTTTAATGCACTAATAATATCACCTTATCACTCCAATCAACTCTCAAAAACTAATGCACTTAATCAATCTACTACAACTAATCAAGAATAATCTGAAATGAATCTTCAAGAATTATTCTACAAGTTCTTTAAAAGCAAGGTAATAGGAGCTAGTCTTCATTTTCTTTTCCAAAGTAGATAATAGGTAGTTGATAGATAGTTTGAGATTATAAAATCTAATCAACTCCTAAAGTGCAAATGAACCTTAAAGAATCCTTTTTTTTTGCACCTTTTTAAGACTCTAATTCAACTCTCCTTTTTACAACTTCAATCCAATTAAGGTGCTTAAACAAATATGATAAGTAATCCACTTAATGAATCTACTTGCACCAATAGTTGCTTACATTTTTTTGAAAGCCCTTTTCGCTACTTTTGTAGAGGATGTAGATCTTGGTGTCTATGATCACCAAGTTGTTGTCTTGAATAAGATCTTGCAACTCTATGTAGGCTGCCTTGAATAACTTTGTCTTCACCAAAATATGGTCTCCCTTTCATGAGCCTAGAATTTTTGGTGGCTTGTTCTCCTCTTGTAGTCTCCTCCTTTTTGTTGTATATGTGAAGAGATATTTGATTCTAAAGTGGTGCCTTCTTGCTATGAGAGGTAATATCCAAGTCTCCTAGATTTGGTAGGCTTCTTCGTCTGAATCTTCCTTCAAGATTCTTGTCAAATTCTAACTTCAAATAGGATCTTCTTCTCAAGATTATGTATGTCTTGAGGTCTTCTAATATTTGGCACTCCTTGCCAAATTCTTCTTCTTGGGCTTGTTGTCGGATGGTGATAATTATCCCAAATATTTCACTATCTCCAATAGTGAATTTCTCCAATGAGTTCTCCTTGGAACTCCTTTGATGAATTCTTCAGCAAGGCTCTCCAAGCCTTTTATTGGATGCTCGTAGAGACCTCTCCAAGGCCTTTGATCTTGCATATTCTTTTGGTCTTCCTTGAGACCTTATCTTCAACCTTCTGCTTTTGGAAGTGTTGGTGGTGAGATCTTCTCCTAGATCTCTAATTTTGCTGCCTCTGTATTCGAGCAGGACTCTCCTAGTCCTTCTTCATCAATGAGATCTTCTCCTAATCTCTTTTTCTTTAGGTGTTGGATTGATTTTGAAGAAGATACTCCTCCTAAAATTTTTGTAGGAAGCTTTCCCAACTCACTGAATCTTCCTGTTCCTGAAACAAAATATTAGTACTAAAATCTGCTTCTGAATTAGATACTCTCTTCTGAAGTCTTCTTCAGTATCAAGGCTTCTGTGGCCTTTTTTAGTATCAAGGCTTATGTGGCCTTTTTCAGTACCAAGGCTTCTATGGCCTTTCCTCTAGATCAAGGCTTCTATGGCCTTTTCTTCTAGATCAAGGCTTCTATGGCCTTTTCTTCTTGATCAAGGCTTCTATGGCCTTTTCTTCTTGTGAAGTTTCCAATCTAGCAATGGAGATCTCCTATCTCCCAACTTCACCACAATTCTTCTCTAGAAGTCTCTTCTGTAGTATTCTTCTCTTGTAGTAACTAATATCTACACTATGAAGGCACTCTAACCTTTGGGCAACGAAGTTGAAATCTCCTAGATTTCTGTTGTAGGAGGTGTCCCAATCATCTGAGAATTAATTCCCTACAATAAAAGAAACTTCAGGTCAATTTCTCCAGATCTCTTAGATGAGCTTCACTAGTTGATTCATCAAACTAGTGGATCAAATGTTGAGTCCTAGTCTTCACAAGTTTTCCCTTGAAAATTTGTGGAAAGACTCTAGCCATATGCAATCTCAGTATTCCAGAAACTAAGATTTCTTTCAGTCCTAACTTGTGGCTCTCCTTAATTCTACCACCTAGACTCTTCTGAGTATTTTTGACAGTGATTGGTCCAATGGCGCATCAGGTTGACAAAAACTCAGGGTCAATGATAATGGTGGTTTTCCTATTGACCTATCGTGGCTCTGATACCACTGTTAGCTTTTGATGCAACATGTAATGGGAGATAGCAATCACAAGATGCAGAATAATATGAAATAAAGTAAATATGTGAGATGACTAAAAATACTATAAATAGAAATGATGGAGATGTTTACAAAATAGCTTTGGAGGAAATGAACACTCCATGAATAGAGCTACTACTCAAGAATGGGCATTGAGCATATTACACTCCATCATATTACATCACACTGCTACATCACACCACTCTGGTCTATACTACTTCCTACTACTATATATTGCTCTATACCTATGGCCCTTTATATAGGAAATAGGTTCCTTGGCCAACACTCTACCTAGCTGTGCAAGGGATAACTTGCACATATACAACTTGCACTTTGACACTTGTGCATTTATTACATTGCATGAAGTAACTAGATAACTTCCCCCTAAAGTAATCTAATGTCCTAAGTATGTACCAAGAAAGGTACATTTACATGATCCAAATGATGTAATATAGTCTAATTTCTAACAACAACAATAGTTTGACATCATCATATACCACCACTAATCAAGATTTCACTTGGATGGATGGATAAAAAATATTAAAAAATTTCAAGAAGAAGGATGTTGAATATTTGTATTTACAAAGAAAATTGAAGACCCAAAAAATGAATATCAAGAATTCAATTTTTTATGAAAAATATGTAGGTATCTAGTTATAACATCTCAATTGAGATGAGAATTGAATATGTTTGTAAAATATCAATCTCTAAAAGAGATATTTGTGATTTTTAAAGGGTGGGGGACCTATGTACAACCCTTTTTTCTCAAGCAAAAAAAGGGGGATTCACAAATTATTATTAATGCTACTAAGTAAATGGTTGTGGAGATTGGATAAAAAATAAAAATTTTCTAATGTTCCATCAACTACTTTTATAAAAAATATCTTGGAAATACCATCATATCTATATAGAAGGAAATCGAGTATTAGATAATTTAGCTAACAGTGGTGTTGATCTTTGTCTTGGCATAATTAAAATTTTAGAAGGAAACTAGCAAAGTGAGATTCTATCTCTTAATGAAAATAATGTGAAAGAATTGATTACAAAAACATAATTGTTAGAGGAAGATGATGAATATATTTAATTACAATATAAGTTAAATATGGTCCAACTAACCTGACAACAATGTAACGTTTTGTTATTTTCATGGGAGTGGCCCCCAAAAGAAGCCATGCTAGCTTTTGAAAAAAAAAATTAATTTGGTTCACAAAGTTTAAATCATAATTTAAAAGTAAGTATCAACTAAGTTGTCCTTCAATGGAAATTAAGATAAATACTAATTTATAAGTTCATGATTAACTATTTATCAAATATGTCAACAAAACATTAACTCATTGTAATAATATAAAGGAATATGCTCATAATAGATTATTTAGAGTATATATTACTAAAGAATATTTGGACATTTTTCCATCTTAATTCCTATAGTTATTTGCCTTCAATAAGACTAATACCATTTGGACAAGTTGTTTAAGTTTCTACTTTTCCAAATCATTTTAAAAAGGAAAGGTGATATACAAGAATTTCTCTTTATAATACAATGGTAAATATTGGATGTGATCACCTTTAATTACTCCAATTATTTCCAATATCTTTAGCTATTAAAGTTATAAATTTGACCACCATTTTCTTGAATAAGAGGGAATTGACATTGAATTTGACATGAATAAATTAAGGTCCTTCCAATATTTATCTTGAAGAGTGGATTTATTTGAATCATATGACTTTTCATATTTAGGCTCAAGTAAAACCCTCTCACCATGTCTCATTTCTTGTAACTAAACATTTTATAAAATATCTAATAAGAAACTAAATAAATTAAAATTGAGCATGAGTTTAAGAACTGATTTTGTTTACTTATTATTTGGAATTTTAAATATTCAATCATTTATAATATTGGTATTAGTAAAAAATTAAATTATTATAAGGTCGAGGAGGGAATGAGTGCAATCAAAAAGTGAGCCTCATTTTCAAATCTCTTGTTTTAGATTTTTAGAAAACTTTAAGGATTGAAAGACTCTTGGGAGGAAATTCTGCATAGCAACTAAGTATATAGGTTAAGAAGATCTAGTTGAAAAAAATATTTCTAAATGGGAGAAGTAATTTTTTGGTGATAAAGAATAGAAGAAATAACAAAACTATGAAAAATCCTATCTAGGTGGTAGATGATACATTATAAGTGATTATCAAATTCAAGATGATCAAGTATGATAAAATAGTTTCAAAAAACATAGGGTTGTGTTGAGTGGTGTTTTCACCCGATTGTGAAAGCACACTCTCCGGTAGGATCTGAGTCCAAAAATCCTCTGCTTGCAAAGAAAATAACTTTCTCCAAGGTTCCTGTTATGCTTAAATAATGTTGTTCAAATGAAATGCCAGGAATATCTTAGGGTTTGCAAGTGGATGTTAACAAGGGGCACTGATGGTTTATTTAATTTGAATTTACAGTGGACTCAAAGTGAATAATTGTACTTTGATCTTGGATTTTGATGGATTTTTAGTTATTAATTTGGATACAGTAATTAAACTGCAGAAAATAAAGCAAGGGTTTGAACAATAAAGAAAAGTAAATGAAAAGAGAAACTAAACTACAGTCAGAATGCTGCCATCAATTCGATGAAACCGAAGATAATGAGGTTTTCTGCATGCAACCTAACCTAATGAACCTGCAAACTCGCACAATCCAAATAAGCTAGGTGCGGGCTTCTAAGGTTTCTACTGTAATTCCAGATTCAGGCATTCGCATGAAGCAACCAAGAGCACTTGCATTAAACTTCACCTAAAAGCCTTATAAATCTGAAATGAATGATATAACATTAAATCATGCATACAAAAAATGACTCCTTCTTTCTCATCAATTAGATGCCAACTCTCTGTATTTTGTATTAAATGATATGTCAATTACATTCAAAGAATGTTCCAGGCATAAATATTCCAGAACAAAAGAAGGAAATTGCCCAAGTGCAAGCCCAAAATAGCACGAAGCTCTTGTCTCTACAACTCTGCAATCGGCAATTTCCAACCCTTCCTTCAATCTGCGCTTCTGGATTTATCCTGTCTAGCGTGGCTCTTCGATTCTCCCTGGTCGCTTCGCTTCACCTTCCTGCATGTGACCTTTCGAATTCCCACCTTTTCCTTGTCTTTATTCCATGTTTAACGCCAAAACGCCTAAAATCCTTCGCTGCATGTAACGCTTCTGCAGACCTGACACCTGCATGCCACGTGTCACACGCTCTCTGCGCCTTCTGTAATGCCACTCTATGAAAATCCCGACAAAAACTGCATGCCGCTTGTTCACCTTCTTGGCCGCGAAAATGCGACATGTCACGAAATCGTGACATGTCGCGATATCGCGACACTCTTCCCGGCCGTACATCCTCGGCAGCATCTTGTCGCGATATCGCGACCGTTTTTGCTTTTGAACCTTCTTTCCACAAACTGTAGCGAGATCGCTACCATTTCTCCGTCGGGCTTCCTTCTCACCAAGCTGTAGCGAAATCGCTACCATCTCTCCGTCGGGCTTCCTTGGCAACTTTACGTCACGACATCGCGACCATTATCACTCTCTTGCCTTCTTTCGACAAACCGTCGCGATATCGCTACCGCATTTATCCCCGAACCTGCTTGCCACAAACTGTCGCGATATCGCTACCGCTTTCTCTTTCCGTACGCCTTCCCGAAACACGTCGCGAAATCGCTACCACTTTTATGTTCCGTACGCCTTGGCAAAACCTGATATCGGACATTTCACCTTCCGGCGGATATCGCCCGCCATTTTCTCCTTCGTACACTTTGCCAAAACACGTCGCGAAATCGTGACACTTTTCATCATCCGTACGCTTCGACAAAACACGTCACGAAATCGTGACCATTTTCATTCTTTTCCAACGGCATGTCGCGATTTCGCGACATCATTTCTTTTCTTCTCAGCGACATGTCACGATTTCGCGACACCTTTTCTTTTCTTCTCAACGACATGTCACGATTTCGTGACAACTTTCAATTTTTCTTTTCTCTCCTCTTCGGCAGCGATGGAGCTACATGTCACGATTTCGTGACAACTTTCCTGTTTCGGTAGCGATGGCGCGACAAGTCGCGATGTCGCGATTTCGCGACACTTTCAACACTTAGGCATTTTTTCTCTTTTCTTCAATTTTAGCATCTGGGTCACCGAGATTCTTCTCTGCAAGCCTGCCAAAAAGGTGGGTCCCCAATTTTGGGGTGTGTTGTGGATCAACCACAACAAA
Organism: Wollemia nobilis; assembly: GCA_028583015.1. Lineage (NCBI taxonomy): Eukaryota > Viridiplantae > Streptophyta > Pinopsida > Araucariales > Araucariaceae > Wollemia > Wollemia nobilis. The sequence goes on along the minus strand of JAQPPZ010002224.1, from coordinate 7,855,385 downwards.
TGGCGACTCTGCTATCAAATGCTCTTGAGCATTTTAGTAAGAACCCAACCTGAAACATATCACAAACTCGCAAACATATGTTAGCACATAAGCAAAATAACAAATGCCCAAAGATCAGAAGTACATGAATCATCGGAATCATAAGTATTAGCTCAGTGTGTGCAATGTGTTTTCATTCCCTATCGTTTGAAATTGATCAACATTCCATTATCAGTTTTGCATGAATGCATATGTGGGATGGTGAATGATTTGTGTACCCTAATGAATGTGCAAGGAGATTTTGCTTTCATAAAAGGCATGGTCCTTCTTCTATTATTATGTACAAGCATTCAAGATTGCCAAACCCTCTTAGGATCCACTAATTCATTACCTTATTGTATCCCAAAGTTGGTTACGAGTCCCTACCATCTAGAACCCATGTGCAAGTGAATGTGAAATCAGAACTTTGGGGAATCAGACTCCCAACCAACCGAGATGAGAGTTTAACCCTATCCTTACTATTCTGATTTAGAGTTCATTACCTCACTTTAAGCAAAATAATTAAACCAGTTATGGAAGAAATGGTCATGCTAGTCTAACCCTCTAGACAATCAGTGGTCTTGTTTTTTAGGCAAGACATGATGCCATGCATGGGCATATCTAACCCCACAATCCAAAACTTATCTCCATTTCTTTGGACCTTGGGGATGACTACCCATCCCTTGCAGAGGACAAGTAGTACGATCCTTACAATCCAAAATAAAGATGAGATGGGAAAAATTTATTTATTTTTTTTTTACTTCTTGGACCTTGGGGATGACTACCCATCCTGGTTAGGGACATGTAGTACGATCCTTACAATCCAAACTTTAGATGTAAATGGAAAATATTAATTTTGTTACTTAGACCTTGGGGATGACTACCCATCCTTTGTAGAGGACAAATAGTACGATCCTTACAATCCAAGACTGATTATGAAATGAGACATAAGAGCTTTGGGGAATCAGATTCTCAACCAACCGAGATGAGAATTTATACCCTATCCTTACTACTCCATGTGGGTCAAATCAAAGCTTTGGGGAATTGGATCCTCAACCTAAGTTCGATGAGGATTTAACCCTATCCTTACTACTCCGATTTTAGGCTTTAAGCTTAATGGAAGTGGTCAAAACCACTGTTTTAAGGATCATGTTGCATAAATAGGATAGACATGAATAACTTCTTTCGCCCAACCCTTTCCTCCAAGTTAGGTTTTGATCATTTTGCTCAAGATCCTTTTTAATGTATGAGACGTGCTTGGTTCTAGATACCTCAAGACTCAGTTTCCAACCTTAGGAGCTACTTACATATATGTTATAACACAACCCTAAGAGGATTTGACATACTTTAATGGCTTGTACCTAAGATGCATATGTAACTAAGATGAGATGTATGTAAGGTGAGATGGAACATGAATGCATTATTTCTTGAATTACAAATGGAATGAATTGTCATGCAAAACTGATTCTTTCATGCATCACAAAATCAAACAATATTATTAAATTGTTTGTGTTACTTGTGGAGCTTTTACAAGACAATTCCAATATTTCATATTCTCCTAACCTTAAGCATAAGTTGACATCTCAATTTTATTTTATTTTATTTTATTTTTTATTTTTTTATAAAAACAAACAAAGCATGCCAATTGAAATCAAACACACAACTTAAATCATGATTAAACTAAGGATCCAAAAAATAAAATTTGAAAAACACAAACCAAAACCAAAACCCAAACACAATCCCAAAAACAAAAACTTGAAAGCCCACACCAAAAAAAAACAAAAATTATATACACTATTGTACAAGATGATGCCAAGCTTGGACTATTACTTTCCCGGATCCCAAACATGATTAGAATATATCAAAAAACATATGACACAATACACATGCCAAATTTTGTAGGAATCCAACAACAATAAGATCAAACCGAGCAATGCAACAAATTTCAACTTGCCATGCTCACCATTCCACTTTGATTTAGTTCTATTACCAACGTCATAGGTGAGATTCAAATCAAATTGGTTAGACAATAGTTGATATTCAATTTTATCTTGTCTATTCTTTAAAGTGCAAGTTTCATCGTTCCCTTCATGATTTAGAAGTAGGCTTTCTTTTTCAAATGTGAGATGTTGCAAACAAGAGCCTATTTCTAAAAATCTTGACTTCAAATCATTTTCCAGGATTTTAAAGCAATCAAAATCATTCAAAACTTGACAAGCATCAACAAAGTTTGGCATTTCCTCATTAATGATGTTAGCATCCAAAGGGACATCATGTGACCTATCACTTGAAATTTTTGTAGCTACTACCAAAGGTACAGATTTCCCCTTGTCATCCATACTCAACCCATCATGATTAAAATTTATCATAACTTGATGAGTATTAGTAGCCTTTTCTTTTTTCTCTTTGTCTTCTTCATCATCCAATACCTGTTCAAAAACACCAAAGTTAGGCACCCAATCAAACATGCGTCCATATTTTTCAAAACAAGAGCCTAATTTTTCAAGATATATGTCACGTGACACCTTTCCCCGATCAATGGCTTGAGTTGCCCCAAACTCCATATTTTCATTAGGATCATCAGTAGCATCTAACCCACACCACTTAGGTTTTGTAATTTCATCATTTTGAGATGGCATAGACATTGTAGAAACAATAGGTGGATCAAGATTTTTGATTTCTTGCCCCCCAAGGGGAACAAAAACAATTGATTCTCCTTCTTCATCCATGGTAGTAGAATCATTATCCTTCTCCAACCCTTGATGAGATTCCAAGGCTTCTTCCAAAACATTCTCAGATTGTGCAGGACTTGTAATATCCTCATATGAAAGGGCAATTGTATTATCCTGCATATCAATAGGCACATAAACTCCATTAGAAGGTTTGGAGTGAGCATACTCTTCCCAAGAATCATAACAATCATCTTTCAAGATCAAATTGTGATGCTCAACTATTTCTTTATCATATTTTAATTCATCAACATGTTTCTCATCAAATTTATCTTCTCCTTCCTTAGATGGTTCAATTACTTCCAAAATTGGGTTATTGCTTGCATTCAAATTGATAAGGCTATCATAATCCACATGTGTAACCCATGATTCACGTTTAACATGATTTGGAAGGTGTGAATTTCCTATGCCATTACTTTCAACAATGTCATCCAATGTGTCATCCGAATCAGATTCATCCTCATAGAATTCATCTTTTGGTGAGTCAAGGGTTTCCAATCTATCACATGTTTCCATACGAGTTGGATCTAGTATTCCTCCCTTGCCTAAAATCATATTCCTATGAAAATCATTGAAATTGATTTTAGCAACATCTTTTGAATCAAGATGAGTATTTTGAAGTTGATTCATACTTAAGAAAGATGGTTGATCTTGCAAAGTAGGTTGAGGACTTTGAATTTGATTGAAGCATGGGAATGATTGTTGATTCTGAAATTGATTCACACTTGAACTTGGTTGTGATGGATAAATCATTGGGTGGGTAAAGGAGTTATTAAATGATTGAAGATTACATGATCCAAAACCCACACCATAATTTTGACAACTCCATTGTTGCTCAATTGCCATTGCTTGAGTATAGGCTTGTGACAAAGATGTGATTTGAGGCATCCCTCGCAAATATGTGGACATGGGTGAGTCAAGAGCATTGATGTATATTTGGAGAGCCATTTCTTCTTGAAGAGCATAAAATGTCACTAATTGAGCATATAATCCAAATAATCTCTCATAAAATGACTTCACATTTTCACTTGGTCCTTTTCTAATATAGGCTAACTGATTGTACATGAGGATTGGGTCAACTTGCTTTTTGTTGAATTGATTGAGAAATGTTGCCTCTAGCTGAGCCCAAGAAGTGATAGACCCTAAAGGCAGACTTGTAAACCAATCATATGCCACTTTGTCCAAGGTATAAAGGAACATTTTACACGCAACATCATCATACCAACTCGTCAAGTGATTCACAACAAATTTGAATGCTTGAATATGTTCTTTCGCAGTATTTGTCCCATTAGACAAAAATTGAGGAAGACATCTCTCAAAACCAACGGGCAAATAATGTTGAATTCCCGGTATATTCAATGGGCTACCTGTCATCCACGGTGTAAACATAGCCATTCGTGAATGTTAAAGAATATAACTTTAATAGCAAAAAAAATTCTTTTTTCTATTTTATTTTTATTTTTTATTTTTTATTTTTTATTATTATTTTATATATATATATATATATATTTAAAAAAATTAAATCAAATTAAATCATATTATTCCTGTATGAACCATCAAAGCGTTAAGAACAGTGCATAGCAATCATAATAAAATAAACCGCTTCAGCCCTCCTTGACGAAACTCTCGATTATCATCAAGAAAACGACTTACTTAGTTTTATTCTTGGGAGTGCCAGTAAGGTCGTGAAAAATGGTTTCCATGGTTTTTTGGGACCTGGTTGCAATACGCTGTGGTGGGTCCAGCCTGCCCAATGAAACCCTCAACTATTTCAAAGAAAACCTGCAATAAAAACAGAATTGCAGTTTAGCCGTAAATGATTTCAAAATTAAATCAAAAACAAAATATTCAGATATGAAAATCAAAATAGATAAACCAATTCGGGCCCTCCTTCTAGCGCCAATCTGTTGAGTGGTGTTTTCACCCAATTGTGAAAGCACACTCTCCGTAGGATCTGAGTCCAAAAATCCTCTCGCTTGCAAAGAAAATAACTTTCTCCAAGGTTCTTGTTATGCTTAAATAATGTTGTTCAAATGAAATGCCAGGAATATCTTAGGGTTTGCAAGTGGATGTTAACAAGGGGCACTGATGGTTTATTTAATTTGAATTTACAGTGGACTCAAAGTGAATAATTGTACTTTGATCTTGGATTTTGATGGATTTTCAGTTATTAATTTGGATACAGTAATTAAACTGCAGAAAATAAAGCAAGGGTTTGAACAATAAAGAAAAGTAAATGAAAAGAGAAACTAAACTACAGTTAGAATGCTGCCATCAATTCGATGAAACCGAAGATAATGAGGTTTTCTGCATGCAACCTAACCTAATGAACCTGCAAACTCGCACAATCCAAATAAGCTAGGTGCGGGCTTCTAAGGTTTCTACTCGTAATTCCGATTCGAGCATTCGCATGAAGCAACCAAGAGCACTTGCATTAAACTTCACCTAAAAGCCTTATAAATCTGAAATGAATGATATAACATTAAATCATGCATACAAAAAATGACTCCTTCTTTCTCATCAATTAGATGCCAACTCTCTTGTATTTTGTATTAAATGATATGTCAATTACATTCAAAGAATGTTCCAGGCATAAATATTCCAGAACAAAAAGAAGGAAATTGCCCAAGTGCAGGCCCAGAATAGCACGAAGCTCTTGTCTCTGCAACTCTGCAATCGACAATTTCCAACCCTTCCTTCAATCTGCGCTTCTGGATTTATCCTGTCTAGCGTGGCTCTTCGATTCTCCCCGGTCGCTTCGCTTCACCTTCCTGCATGTGACCTTTCGAATTCCCACCTTTTCCTTGTCTTTATTCCATGTTTAACACCGAAACGCCTAAAATCCTTCGTTGCATGTAACGCTTCTACAGACCTGACACCTGCATGCCACGTGTCACACGCTCTCTACGCCTTCTGTAACGCCATTCTATGAAAATCCCGACAAAAACTGCATGCCGCCTGTTCACCTTCTTGGCCGTGAAAACGTGACATGTCGCGAAATCGTGACATGTCGCGATATCGCTACGCTCTTCCCGACCGTACGTCCTCGGCAGCATCTTGTCGCGATATCGCGACCATTTTTGCTTTTGAACCTTCTTTCCATAAACTGTAGCGAGATCGCTACCATTTCTCCGTCGGGCTTCCTTCTCACCAAGTTGTAGCGAAATCGCTACCATCTCTCCGTCGGGCTTCCTTGGCAACTTTACGTCGCGAAATCGCGACCATTATCACTCTCTTGCCTTCTTTCGACAAACCGTCGCGATATCGCTACCGCCTTTATCCCCGAACCTGCTTGCCATAAACTGTCGCGATATCGCTACCGCTTTCTTTTTCCGTACGCTTTCCCGAAACACGTCGTGAAATCGCGACCATTTTCTCCTTCGTACGCTTTGCCAAAACACGTCGCGAAATCGTGACACTTTTCATCATCCGTACGCTTCGGCAAAACACGTCACGAAATCGCGACCATTTTCATTCTTTTCCAACGGCATGTCGCGATTTCGCGACACCATTTCTTTTCTTCTCAGTGACATGTCGCGATTTCGCGACACCTTTTCTTTTCTTCTCAGCGACATGTCGCGATTTCGCGACAACTTTCAATTTTTCTTTTCTCTCCTCTTCGGCAACGATGGAGCTACATGTCGCGATTTCGTGACAACTTTCCTGTTTCCGGCAGCGATGGCGCGACAAGTCGCGATTTCGCGACATGTCGCGATTTCGCGACACTTTCAACACTTAGGCATTTTTTTCTCTTTTCTTCAATTTTAGCATCTGGGTCACCGAGATTCTTCTCTGCAAGCCTCGCAAAAAGGTGGGTCCCCAATTTTGGGGTGTGTTGTGGATCAACCACAACAGGTTGATATGTAAGTGGATTGAATAGAAGTGAAGATGGAGTTGATATTATTCAAGGGATTTCCTTTTGAAACTAGTTTTTTCTCATTTTGTCTAGTTCAAAAGTCAAGTAAAAAATAATAATTGGTAACCCGTGGTTTATGGGGAGAGTTGGCTTGTATTTAAGAACATGATGACAAATTTATTTTATGAAGACAAAAAATCTTGAAAGGATTCTAGTTTGGGTTAGGCTTTTCTCACTTCCTTAACTTATAAACAAGGAAATTTTGAAGATAATTTGAAGTACTATATGAGATTTCATCCAAAAGTCACCAACAATTGAGGAGCAAAAGCATGCTATGTAGACCTAAAATTGAGTTTCTATAGATATTTCAAAGCCTTTGTTAAAAACCATTAAGATTAAATCTAAATCAAGAAATGGGATCAATAAGAAGATTATGAAAATATTGCATTATGATATCAAAAATGTTATAAGACCAAATACATGGCAAGAGATTGTAAAGTGAAAACAATTGAGAAAGAGATGAAATTTTTTGTTCATGAGGTAAACTCAAAGACAAAGCAAAAATATCATATTGTAGTAGGAGTTGGCTTAGATCAAGGAATTTTCACTCCTAAAAAAGTGGAAAAAATGCCCCCTCTACCTAACTAAATGATGAAATCCATCACAATTCATTAGATCAAATATTTTAAGAAACAAAGAATTTTGTACAGAATAAGCAAGCACAATGTGCAAGTTCAAAATCAAAAGTTATTAAAGTTGTGAAGGAAGATGTAAAGTCAAATTCTAATTTATAAAAGGTAGAAGACACCACGTTTGATCTAGGTAAATCATCTTCAATCTCCTCAAATAGTATAAAATAATCTCCTTATAATAAAAATGAAAGTTCTTTAGAGGTTGTTCCTTGCACTTTATGGTTTTTGAGCCAATATAATAAAGAAAGCATTATGGAAAATATACATTGCATTTGAGGGTTTAGGTAGGAATACGAAAGTGCATAATAAGATTATCCCTTGCACTTTAGGGTTTCCAAGATAACATATATTTTAAGGTTTTATATATATATAAAGTTTATACCTTCCCTATATATATATATATATATATATATATATATATATATATATATATATATATATATATATATATATATTAAGTTTATACCTTCCACTCTAGGATCTCTAAAGCAATATAAATAAATAAATGATAAGTTAAATTATAAATAGTATGGAAAAATAGAAGAGATTGATGAGGATGAAAGCATTTGCAAGAATGGAAAAAGGAGATGAAGATTCTTAGAGTAGAAATGGAGAGGAAATAAATGTTTAAGGGATGTTGATTTAGGAATGATATGATTGAGCATGACATAAGGGTTTTGAAAAGTAGGGGGTTAATATGTAAGTTCCATAGATCTTGGTAAGGATTTTTAGAGATTCAATATTGGATCAAGTGGAAGTGGGAATTGAATTCAAATTACTCTATGAGTTTTCTTCCTAAATATTTTTCCTTGTCATCTTTTCTAATTCAAAAATTAGGGATAAAATATTGAGTGGTGTCTCATGGTTTAGACGGAGAGATACCCTTTATTTAAGACCATGGAATGAATTTTTTTCTATTGAGACAAAAACTATAAAGAAGCTTCCAATTTGTATTAGGATTTTTGGACTTCCATATCAGCTTATCAATAAGTATGTTTTGAAGAATATTGGAAATACCCTAGGAGAATTCATCAAGGAAGGACTAACTATTAATTAGCGGAAGCATGATATATATACTAAAATATGTGTTGTTATGGATATTTCAAAACCTTTGCCACAATCTATTAAGATTAAATTTGAATCAAGAGAATGGATCAACAAGTGGATTATAAAAACATCGTATTTTGTTGTTGTACTTTTTATGAGACTGGTCACTTGGCAAAAGTTTACAAAGTAAAAACTATGAAGAAAGAGAAAAAAAAATTGGTCATAAGAAAAAACTCAAGGTGAAGCAAGAAAATCATGCATTAATAGAAGGTAGATCAGATCAAGGATATTCCACTCCTAAAGAAGGGGCAAATAAATCCTATATACATCATATTTTGTAAAAGGGCGCCATAAATCACTTGGATCAATAGTTAGAAGAAACAAAAAAGGATATAATGGATGAGAAAGGACTGTTGAGTGGTAATTTTTCCAATTGTAAAATCACCATCACAGTCAGGATTTTGATTAGAAAACCCTCTCTTGGAAAGAAAATGAAATTTCTCTAAGGTTCCTTTTACTTAATGTGTGCTTGTAATATTATGAAGATGTATCAAGTGCTAGGAATACCTTAGTGATTTGCAAGTAATTGTTAACAAGGGACTTGTGTTGGTATTACTTTATTATTCTATGCTATTGATTGTTCATGAAACTTAAAAGAAAAGAAAATGTGATTGGCCCTCATATGACCACGATGTAAAGTGAATTAATTCCTTTTATCTTGAAGTGTTTTAGGTAGATTTTATCTTATTTTGGTTAAGAATATTTTAAACAAGTTTTATCTTGCATTATTAAACCCTGCTTTGAGCATGAAAGAGAAGACTAAAATCTATCTTTTGAAATGCAAAGTTTGAATGATGATTGGATTCATTTTATATTGCTTGATGAATGGATTTTATGTTGCTTTGTTAAACCTTGAGCATGAAAGAAAATCATCTAAATGACTAACTTTGAAATATAGCATCCTTTGAAATGCCATATAAATTACCCCCCTTTGATGAAATAGTAATTTTCATAAAGGAAGTTAATTTATTGCTTGAAAAGCAAAAGTGCAAAGCTTGAAGTTCATTTCTCCTTTAAAAAGTGAAATCCTATCAAATTTGAAATTACAAAATTCCTTTAAAAACTGAACTTTAAATAAATTTTTGGAATTTCAAATTTGCTTCAAAATAAAATCGAAATTGCTTAAAATGAAACATTAAAGCTCATTCTTGAGATTTGTGCATCTATTTTTGGAGTTTTATTTTTTTTATTTTTTTTATTTTGTTTGAAGAAGTTAAAAATAATGAAAAGGGTAGGGTTAGAAAAATAAAAATAAAAATATGGAACACATGAAATAGAATGCTAAAAATGCTAGAAAATAAATTACTATCAGTATAATGCTACCCTATCCTGCAAAACCAGAGATGCAAGAATTTTTGAATGTAACCTAATCTAATCGGAGTTGCATTTGCACGATTCAAAATAAACTAGGTGTAATCTTCTACGAAAAATAAAATAAGTTCCATGTTTCTAAACATTCGACAATGCAATCATTAAAATGCATTAAACATTGTCTATAAGCCTAAAAACATAGAAGAGAAATATAAGCGGTTAGCCCACAAAATTCAAAAAATATTTCTCGTTTGATTCAACTTGTAAAGTGAAAGTTTCTGCAGTGTTTTGCATTTAAAAAAAATACTATCCCTGTTTTCAAAGAAATTTTGGAAGAGACTTTTCATTTCATTCTCCTTTTCATGCTTCAATGGCCGCTCACTTGGTAACTCTTTCGCTTCCATTTTTTTATGTTCCTTTGGTAATAACTCTACTGAGTGTAAGTGCAAGGATGTTTGCTTTTGTTTCATAACGTTGTTATAATTATCTTTCCCTATCAACACATACGCATTCCTACCGAACCCACTTATATTTTAGGAGTGGTTGCAATGCCATACCAAATGGCATATTATTACAAAAATTTATATAAATATCCCTACACGCATTAATTATTCTACCACATTCCTTAGCAACTTCCCTCCACCCACCCTTTACTGCGACTTTGACTGTGATTCCTTCTTATGGCAAAAGGCGAGATGTAATTCAGTGGATAATAATAAAAATAAGACAAATGAGGGGTGTAGGGTTATGCATAGTGGCGAATATTCATAAATTGGGTGAATATTAGGATTTCCAAAATTGGAAATTGGCGAATATGAGGACCCTCGACGTCGGCCCATTTGCCTAAAATTTTCAGGACCAATTTTTTCTTAGGGTAAATTTGCCACAATATATATCCAAACATAGGCATATTTGTACTTGTTGGAAAGCTCTTTTCAAGCTTGATCTAATGGTGGTATTTTTATGAAGTTATAAGATGATTTAATAGGTCAAAATTAGCCCTAAATATGACCTTATATTTTAGGGCTTCAAATACCCCAAATTTTAGTGTGAAGATGCTTGATTTGATTTGCTTAGAATTTTCCATGATTCACCTTGATTTTGATTAGGATTCACCATTTTTTTAATGTACATTTTGAGTCCAACCCCTTATGCATAACCCTGGAGGAGTGCCTTGGACGAATACATCTTTGGATGATTTATACACCATTTCACCCTACCCGACATATTTATAGACAATTGAATGAACTAAAATCCATATGACATTATTTTATACAGTTCAATACATACATAAAATGAAAAGACAACTGAGCATCAAGAATAAATAAACTCGATTATTTAGAACTTGAGTACCAGCATCGAAACGAGCGTATTCGAGCCCACAACATTAAATACACCTGAATCCAGTAAATTCCTGCTTCAACTACAAGTTACCATATCGTTTCTTCTACTCTCCGTCGTTGTGGACATCCCATAACAACATCTCCATAAACATAAAATCATACTTGCTTCATGTTGCTATCATAAACCTGTTCGACTTTATGTTTGCTACTCTTTTCCAATTTTGAGGGTGAAAAATATGAGAAAACCAAACAGTTTACCATGTTGGCTGCTTTGTCATCTCTTCTCTGTTGAAATATGTTAAGACTCCTCACTCATCGGTGCGGCCTACAATTCAAAATCAGTTTTGCGTCGGGCGTCCATACTGTCATCCTCACCATTCTAGCTTCTCTTCGCGTAGTAATGACTCTTGTACCAACCTTTACAATTTTGTTGGCCTGTGGAGAGGCTCTCCATGTTAACACCATCTGATAGATTCCTGTTAAACATGCTCTCCCGCTCGTATCTTCCAATAGTACTAATTCTATCCTCGTCACTGTCAAATGAAAACCACAACATCTCGGTAATGGCACCTTGCATAGCATGGTAGACTACCCATATTTGCTTCATCACCTACGCTCATTTGACACCTCAATATCTCACTTCCATGCCTCTTCCACTTTATCCATCTATGTATAGCCTGTGTATGTCGTTCGATCGATGTTGCTCTCCACCTATGTCCATTCACTGCTCATAAAATATTCACATCCATGGTACGTCGCCCATTGATCTGCCCATTCTATCTGCATTCATGTTGTCATTTGAGTTTAGGTCCTAGTCTGTCTTCGACATCGTAGTCCAATGTTGAGTCTTCTGTGTCAAGGCCAAGTTAATAGATCTTGGTTCGAATAAGCGGGTCCCTCAGTCCACGTTGATCCCATGTCATTCAAGTGAGCCTACCATCCAGTAGAATCTGCATCAGGTCCCGGGTAGGGTTTGTCATGGTGTCTGGTCTAGGTCGTTGATGTCTAGTCCATCGTGTCATGAGTCCTTATCATCCTCGGTACCTAAACGCGTCAGTCCTCTAATTCTGCCGAAACACAAACAAGACATTAATTCGTAACACATGTAATCAAAATATAAAAGTGGCAACTTTATTTTATCTTTTGTTTTATCCTTTTATTATTTTATTATTATCATTATTTTTTTTATATGCCCATCTATGTACGTATAGACATCTTCATATGTATTTTTTTTGTTATTATCATTTCTCTTTTTATTTTTATTTTATATTTTCAAAAATATTATATATATATAATATTTTTTTATTCCAAATATTTTGATTAATTGCTTTCAACTCAAAATAGAATAAAACAATAAACCTAATCAAACATTAAAATTAATCAAGAAATGAAACACTAACCAAACTTGAACCTAAGAAACTGCCAATGAAAACTACAAGGAGATATTAATCAAAATTATCACTTAAAGAACACAAAAATCCCCAAAATCTCAAAAATTTTAGGGTGGATCCCCAAATTTAGAGTTAGTTGTGCAATGGCTACAACAAGTACAATATGTAAGTTCAAGTTTACAAGGAATTAAAGATGCAAAGATAATTGTGGAGGAAAATCCAAACACAAATACTACAAAAGAGGTCAAGATCTTTCCAGGTAAATCATTTTCATTTTCCTCAAGTAGTATAGAATCCTCTCCTAGTAATAAAAGTGAAAGTGATATAGAGTTCATCCCTTGCACTTTAGGGTTTGAACAACAACATAATAAATAAATGAGGATGAAGAAAGTCTGTAAGAATTTAGGGTTTTTAGGGCAGAATAAGAAGGTAATTACTTTGGAAGAGTGTCCCTACACTATAGGATTTTTAGGGCAATATAAATAAGATTGTGCTTTTGAGGTTTTTACTTGCTCTAGAAATCCTACACAACAATAAAAACCTATAGATGATAAGTCTTGCTTTGAGCAGTGTGAGAATATTGAAGAGATGGATGAAGATGAAAGTATTGGTGGAAATGAAAAAAAAAAAGAGGAAGACCTAAGAAGCAAAAAAAAAGAGAAAAAGAAACCTAGAGGGATATTGATATGGGAATCAAAAGAAAATATCGTGTTAATAATAAGTGGGGCTAAACCCACAAACAAAAACAAAAAATAACAATGAAAATAATATCTTGAAATATTAGGGGCATGAATAAGAACCCTAATGAAATGTATTAAGAAACTCTCATATTGTTATGGATAATTTATTTATATTTATAGATATAAAAAAATGGGTAGCAGATTTTTTAGCCACTCATGATGTTGAATTTTATCTTGATAAAATTTTAATTTTGGAAAGCATTTGTGTGAAATTGTAAAAAAGATGTGTGAAATGGTAAAAAAAGATATGATTGTAGATGTTAGAATAAGTGAATATTCTCTTAAGTTTCACTAGGATACACACTTGATTTTCCACTCCTCCATGTGTCAGGAGAACTCTCAATGGTGTCTTCATCAAGTTTGATGAGTTGTAATCCAATGGCTCTCAATGATCAACTCTGCTATTTATACAGAGTTGATCCTAGAGATAAATCAATCAGTTCTACTCTACTCTTCATCTCTTGTAATGCTTTGCATATCTATTATGAAATTCTAACATGGTACCAGAGTAGGATAGATTTTGCTAGCATTCTCTCTTGAAGGTTCTAGGATGTGGTTCATTTACTTTGGATAATTATTTTTTGGCTATCTTATTGAAATTATTTCAGTAGTCATTTTCCATTATCCATTGTTTAATTTTTTTCAGCAAAATATTTATTGTTGAAAATATTTGATGCAATATTTTTTAATATATTTGTTCTGAGTCGTCTTTTGAGGGTATTCAAAATATTAAAGCTCTTCCTTTGCTTTGAATCAGGTTTACCTTGTGCTATGGGCTATTTTTAGCCCATTTAAAAAGGAAGGATCTTATTTTTTATTTTTTAATACTCCCTCTCTTCGATTCATCTTTTAGCCCTTTTTTAAATAAGTTGAAAAAACTCCTTTTATCTTAAAATTAAATAAGATCTTTTATTAGGTTCAAGTTTTTTTCATCTTTCTCAGGCTACATATTTAATCCACACCCATTAGAACTTAGTGTGGTGTTTCTTTTAATATCATGGGAGACTTCGATCTTAAAATAGAATCACATATCCTCACAGCTTGGCGCTCGAAAGATTAGAGTATCGTTTATTCCCGTTGACGCTCTATTTGTGATCCTCTCTCCAGCTGTCCCTTGGCGTTCGATTCCTTTTGGCACCCGCGACATCTCAAACGATCATTTTTTTTCCAGTTGGCTCCATGGAAAACTCAAAACGAATCTCTCTAAGATTTATTTCTCTTCTCCCGCGCTCTATCAGTCAGTACTTATAACCTGCATTGACTGCTGTAAATATCTAAATCAATCCTACCATTCAAGTCCTTTCAAAACATTAATCTGTTATAATTTTTTTATATAATGTTTTTTGCAGGATCGCCATCATTTATAGAGTATATCAGGTTAAAGTTTTTGCAGCTCAATCTGGTTGGCGCACTTTGGTTAACGTGTATTTTGCATATTACCCTCTGGTTATGTCTGTGCAATATAAACACTGGTTATTTTTATAAAGTATTTTTTGTAGGGGTATGATAAAGTGTTTTTGCAAGTTAAAGGAGAAAGGGTCAAGTTCACCTCAACTCGATGCAGTTTAACGTTCCTTTGAGGAACATTGTTTATATTTTATATACAGTGCTTTTGCAGGGGTGTCTGTGTTTTTTGCAGGTTCCCTCTTCTGAAGGTTAAAGGAGCAGAAGATCGAGTTTCTTTCAGCTCGATATAAGTCTTTTGCCCTCGTTGATCCAGAGTAATTTCGGGTAACTGCATTCCTTTTTTCCCCCATTCTCAAAACATCTCTTCAGAGCATAGATGGTCGACTCACCGAGTTTCTAAAGCATCTTCTCCTTTCGGTCATTGAAGAGCATAACCTTCATCGATTTTCTAGAAATTATATAATTTGTTTTGTATATTTTAGACCCGAGTGTCTTTGTATTTTCTTTCATTTGTTGTCTTCTATCATTGCATTCCCTATATTATTTTTTTTTAAAATAGGTTATCCCTGCTTTGTCTCCGGGCCTTTCATCTATTCTCAACAGGCTATTATCGTGAGACACAATTGTACTTTTTTGGTAAGGGGGTGAGTGCATTTTTGCACTCAATTGGTCCATCATTTAAGGGGGGGTGTGCTTTCTTTTGTCTATCTTCATCTATACCTTTTCTTTATTTCAAGTAAATTTATGAGATTATATTTTTTTAAATGTTAATTTAAATTTCATAGATAAAATCACATTAAATCCTTAAAATTGCTTTATACAAAAAGTGGGGGCCTATATTTAAATTATTGCTATCTTTGTCTTTTATTTGATTTAATATAAACTTTAAAATTTCTCAAGTTTACTATTAAATTCAAAACATTTAAGAGGCTCATCTATTTTATACAAACAATTTTCTCTTTGGCAATTATAAATTATATTTGTTCATTATAACCTTGTTTATTTCATAGATAAAATTATTTTTTAAAAGAAAATTTTGTTTCTCCCATCATTTCCTTTTAAGTGTTTTTTAAAAAAATCATTAATTTAAATTTACAAGATTTCAAAATAATTCCTTCTTTTTTCAAATATCTTTTGCCTACGTTCCATGTATCAATACCTATAAAAACTTATAGTTTCCCTCTCGTAAGGGCGAGTTTTTTGAGGCAATTGGTATAAAGGCCTGGCAAATATTTTTCTATAATACGTTTCTTTGGGTATCTCTCTAACTTATAGTTTCCCTCTCGTAAGGGCAGGTTTTTGAGAAAACACCAAATAAACTTATTGTTTCCCTACATATCAAGCCAACATCCTTCCAAATTCTTCTCTCTACTTACAGTCTCCCTCAAGTAAGGGCGGGCATTGTGAAGAATAAAAAGAGGATTTGGCTCTCTCAAAGCAAACAATATTAAAAACTCATTATACTTATAGGTTCCCTCTCATTAGGGCGGGTATTTTGAGTAATATATATTGAAAAGCTTCATATATTTTCTTTCTTCCATTTGCATTAATCAATTAATTGAAGTTCTAAGGGGGGATATATTGGTTAATTAGAAAACTTCAATCCTTTTAAAAATATGAATTCAATTGAACCTCTCACCCCTCATAACTTTCACACTTGGAAACCTAAAATTTTATATCTTATCTCTCAAAAAGGTCTTACTCATTTGTTAGAAGAAAAGCAACCATAATTTGATAAAGAATATGAAATCTTTGTTCATACAGGAAAAATGCATGAAACTATGGGTATTATTAGCTCTAATGTTCATGAAAGTTTGTGGTTTCATATTACAGATTGCAAAACTCCTTATGAAAGTTGGGATAAATTGAAGACTTTGTTCGGGAAATTAGATCAGATGAGATCAATGCAATTAGAAGACAAACTCACATCTCTATCCCCTAAATATTTTAGTAGTATTGTTGACTTCCTCACTAAGTTCAAAGAAGTCCTCACTCAATACAAAGGCAATGGGAAGACTAAGACATAAGAAGAATGCATTTATCTAATCCTTTCTAAGCTAAATGGTATTTTTCAAATTTTTGCAACCACCTTCATATCTACTAAAGATGCTCTTGGTGCAACCTTTAAAATGCCCTCTTTAGAAGAATTTTGTGATAGATTAACTAGGGAAGAAACCAAACTTGCTAGATATGAAATCTCTTCTTCTTCTTCAAAAGCCTTAGTAGCCTCCACCTCCTCTAAAGGAAAATTCAAAAATAAGGAAAAGACTCCCATTACCTGTACTCAGAATGGTCACTCTGCTAACAAATGCTGGAAAATATTACAACTAGAGGCAGCTATAAAGGATCAAAAGATAGAAAATAATAAGCAAATAGGAAAAGCCCTTAATGTTCAAGGAAAAACCTCCAATGCTTCCTCTAATTACTGGGTCCTACATTTTGGAGCAACTCATCACATGTTTACTTCATACAAGTCTTTCTCTTCTATCTCCTCTAGCTGTACTCATAGCATAGAAGTAGGGGACTCTTCCTTCATCCCTGTCAAATGGAAATGAGATATAACCATTGATGGTGGCTCTATAAACAATGTTCTCTATGTTCTATACATTGCCACCAATCTCCTATTCATTTATCAAATTTGTACTTTTGGAAATGGGAAAAATGTACTCTTCTCCTCAACAAGAGTTGAGATAAGAGATTTTCAACTCCCTCATTCTGTTGTAGCTAAAGCGAATATTTATCATAAATCTCATCTTTTCCACTTCAAAGGATTTCAAAATCCAGAAGGAGCCTCCTGTTTTCTAGCTCATTGTAATATTGAAAGTCAAATTTGGCATGAAAGGTTTGCTCATCTTAATTATAACTACCTAAAGTATTTGTGCACCCATAATATGGTTAAAGGATTACCCCAAGTATCTTCCAGTTATGGGGTTTGTCTTGGATGTGCTCTTGGAAAGCAACATCAAGATCCTTTCACCCAAGTAGTTCTCTAAAAACCTCATCTCCTCTAGATTTAATCCTTAGTGACTTAATGACCTTTCTTGAAACATATTTCAAAGGAGTAAAGTATGCTCTTACCTTTATTGATGATTTTTCTAGAAGGTCCTGGGTCTACTTCCTCAAATATAAAAGTGATGTGTTATCCCACTTTAAATTCTTTAAAGCCTTAGTTGAAAATCAGGCTTCTTACAAAATCAAGAAGATTTGTACTGATAATGGGGGAGAATACTGCAGTAATGAGTTCTCCATATTTCTTTCTAATCATGGTATAATACATCAACATTATGTCTCCCATAATCCTCAACAAAATGGCATTGCAAAAAGGAAAAACTGGACTTTAAAAGAGATGGCTAATTGTATGCTCCATTCAAGAGATCTTCCAAAAAAAATTTGGGCAAAGGCTATTAAATGTGCAAATTATATTCAAAATCGCACACCTCATAAAGCTCTTGACCAAATAACCCCTGAAGAAGCATGGTCTGGCTTAAAACCAGATATTTTCCAATTTCAAGATTTTTGGATGTACTGCTTGGGCTCACATCCCAAAGAAGAAAAGGAAGGATCTTGATAAGAAAAGCAGAAAACTCATCTTTATCGATTATTATGAAGAATTGAAAGCATACAGGCTTCTTGATCCCTCAACTCATGAGTTATTCTTTCATAGGAATGTCCAATTTGATGAAACATTCCTTCAAAAAGATCCTCCAAAGGCCTCTTCCTCCATTGAGCCTTCTCCTATAGTAGAACCTCAATATTATGAAGAGCCAACCCTTGAAGTTAATTTGGTTATTGATAATCAATATGAAGAACCCGTAACTCCTTCTCAATGTCTTTCAACTCCTTCAACTCCTTCTTCTATGCCAAAATGGGCCCGCACCATTGTTAAAGAAGCTACTCCCTACATTCAAAATATTCCTTCAAACAGATCATCCAACCCCATAGGTACTAGTCTTGTATGTCAATCCATTTCCTCTGATCCTCAATCCTTCAAAGAATTCTCAGGTATAAAAGAATGGGAAGATGTCATGGATAACGAATTTTCATCCTTGATAAAAAATGATACTTGTGATTTTGTTCCCTTACCTAAGGGAAGAAAATTAGTTCGTTGTAAATGGATCTTCAAAACCAAATATGGGCCTAATGGAGAAATAGATAAACACAAGGCTCATCTTGTAGCCAACGATTTTTCTCAAATAGAGGGTATTGATTTAATAGAAACCTTTGCTCCTATTGCTAAAATGGATTCTGTTAGATTGGTTCTTGCTCTGGTCGCTTCCCATAAATGGCCAGTCTATCAAATGGATGTAAAAAGTGCCTTTTTTCATGGAAATTTAAAATAAGAAATATTCATGGAACAACCCACTGGTTTTACTCAAGGCTCCTCTCTTGTTTGTCGGCTTAAAAAATATCTATATGGCCTCAAAAAAGCCCCTAGAGCTTGGTATGAAAAGATGGAATCCTTGCTTTTTTTAGTAGGTTTTTCTCATTGTGAGTCTGAAAATACAGTTTACATTTGGAGAAGTAAAGAAAATATCACCATTATTTTTCTTTATGTTGATGATCTTCTTCTCATTGGTAGTAACCTCACTCACATTCAGAATATAAAATACTCCCTCTCTAAAAAAATTGAAATGATTGATCTAGGTCTAGCTCATTTCTTCCTTGGAATTCAAATAAAACAAAATAAAGAATGAATCACCTTATGTCAACAAAAGTACACTCAATATCTCATTCAAAATTTTAAAATGACATATTGCAAACCTTCTCCTACCCCCTTTCAATTTGGCATTCATCTCAGTACTTCTTGCTCATCCCCTCCTTGTGATGCTACTCTATACTATCAGCTTGTAGGTAGTCTGTTATACCTTACTCATACTCACCCTGATATCTCCTATGTTGTTGGGCTCATATCTAGGTTCTCTCATAACCCTCATTTCAGTCATTGGCAAGCAACTAAAATAATTCTTCATTATTTGTAGGGTACTACACACTTTGGGCTCATCTATAAGGGAGACCCCATGGATATCATTGGCTATATAGATTCAGATTGGGTAGGATCAGTAGATGATAGATGTTCTACCTCTGGATATGTTTTCTACCTTGGTTCTTCACCAATAGCCTGGTTATGCAAGAAACAACAAATAGTAGCATTATCTTCTACAGAGGTAGAATACAGAGTAACAGTTTCAGCCATTCAGGAAGCCTTTTGGCTTCGTCAAATTCTCAAATAATTTAGTTTCTTCCATAAGGGGCCTATAACTCTTTGGTTTGACAATCAAAGTACAATTCATATTGCACGTAATCCAGTTGAGCATCAACACACCAAACACATTGAGATCCACATGCACTTCATAAGGCAACATATTCAAAATGGGGATATACACTTGGAATATATTTCGACAGAGAATCAACTTGTAGACATCTTCACCAAGTCATTTCCTTCTTCGTGTTACCTTTAGTTGCGAGAAAAACTTGGAGTGTTACAACTGCATTGAAAAAGAGGTCTTCCACCTCTCAATATATTGTACATGAGTACCTCATCAGGCCTTCTTGTCGAGACTCATATTTTATTTTTTAAAGAGGACAATATTCACCATCCGAAGACAAGCCTCTTTCATACTTATTTTCTTTTGATTGATGGCTTTTCCCACTGGGTTTTTACCATCATTTCAAAACAAATGGGTGATAGTTGGTTTTTCCCCACAGGGATTTTTTCCACCAACTATCTATGTTGTACATGAGTACCTAATCAGGCCTCGTTGCCGAGACTCATTTGTAGAATCTCCCCTACTATCACTTAAGGGGGGGTGTTAGAATAATTGAATATTCTCTTAAGTTTCACTCGGATACACACTTGAGCTTCCACTCCTCCATGTGTCAGGAGAAATCTCAGTGGTATCTTCATCAGGTTTGATGAGTTGTTGTAATCCAACGACTCTCAATGATCAACTCTGCTATTTATACAGAGTTGATCCTAGAGATAAATAAATCAGTTCTACTCTTCTCTTCATATCTTGTAATGCTTTGCATATCTATTATGAAATTCTAACAACAAAAACTTAGCAATGAGGAAGATGGAAAATCTCTTTGATAAGAAAGGCAGATGAATAATATTTTTGATAGAAAGGTAGGTTGGATATGATTTAATTAATTTGATAGAAATGTAATTAGAGTATTGTAATGTTTTATTTTTGTAATGGAAGTGGCCCCCAATAGAAGCCACACATAGCTTATTCAAAAAAAAAAAATTACATTCATTTTTAAAATTAAAATTGGGCATTTGTATAGACTTGTTGCACTAATTTTTAGATAACTTCAAAAGGAATTAAAAAATAATAAATGACTTTTGGAAAAAAAATGGTTATCACTAATTAGTAATTAAATTTTGTTCTTCTTTTAATAACTATTTAAAAAAATATATTAAAAAGTATAACATACAATTTTTTTCAAATATATACTTATAATGTGTTTAGAAAAGTGATTATCTTAGCAAGTGTCAACTTAAGTACTTAGTTATGCTATTATGCAATAGATTTTGTTGAAAAATATGAATTAGACTTTTTAATAAAACAATTTTTTTAGTAAGAATAAGATGTATAATCTGTTTTTATTATAAATATAAGATATTATATAAAATTTATTGATTTAAATATTTGGGATAGGGTAGAGAATGGGTGTTGAAGTGCAAGTAAAAAGTGAGTGACAGTAGAAGTGTGTGCCTTACCTTTTTTTGTTCTAGACCTTTGGAAAATTAGAAAATTAAAGGATTATTATTGTTAGAGTCTATTATATTATTTGGTATCTTGTTTGTACTTGAAATCTGAAGTGTTGTAAATATTTTTCACTTAGTGTTTTGTCTTTCAGTAGTTATTATTAAAGCATAAATAAAGATATTTTTCTTATTAGAAATATGAAGAGTCACATCGAGTTTAAGGAGATAAATAGTTCGTTGAACTTGAAATGTCAAGAGTATTTGAAAAGGTTATTCATAAGGGTATCATATGTGTGTGAAGATATGTGATAAATATAGTGAATTGCAATACATATATTTGTACTATATTTTTTTTTGGTAAGTAAAATATATATTTCATTGAAACGGGTTTTGAAAGGGTCTTGGACGCTTATTACAAAATTAGCATAGACTCATGCTAGACTCTGAACATAGAGCAGAAAAGGGCCAACGGCCCAGAAACACACATCCCAAAATAAAAATGAAAAAAGGCCAGAACACCCAAGCTAACACAAAATAAAACAGCGCACATCCTCAGGTGATTCCTCAAACGCATCCTTAGCGGTGTCAGTTAGGCAATATCCTTACCGATGTCCTTGACCACATCCTTGCTACTATATTTCATCCTAGAGGGGGTCTCCTTTGGCTTGATTGGCTCCTTCAGTTTTCTCGCATTGGACTCTTCGAATACTTTATGAAAAAATAGCAGGTGTAATGCATTACACATTTCTTTCAAGGTTGCCTAAAACTCCTCGGATTGAGCAATTATCGTGGATATAGCCCGAATTACCAAATTTTGTAGGGCCTCCATGGTGAAGTCCTCGTCATCATCAGAGTCCACCTCCTGGTACATGCTTTGGCTTCTACACATCTTCTTATGGAGATGGATAGATTTCCTCATAGCACCCATCGGTTCCTCAATTTTAGGCTTCTTTCCTTTGGATGCCTCCTCATCCCTATTAGACCCTATTGATTTCCTCTTTCTTGTTGGAGTTGACAAAGGGGTTAAGGATTCATCGTCCTCAGGGTAATCCTTAGTTGGGAGGATGTTATCATGGGGAGGATACACAAAAGGATCAGGCTTAGCTAAGGGAATGGCGGGGTTGTGGGTAAGGAGATGAGTATAGATAACCTTGAACAATCCTTGGTGGGAAGGGAGATCGGCCCCTTTCTTCTTCTTGTAATTTTTTATGGAATAATTTATGAACCTGAACAAGAATTCGGGGATGTTCATTATATTTATGTCTTTGAAATGGTTGATGAAGGCCAAATGAAAGCTCCTCAATTGCTTATCAGGATCATCAATGGTAATGAACTCCATTATGGGTTTCATAACCTTATTCTAGGGTGAAGGGAGGTCAGCCCTAGTCATCCCTATTTTCTCCAGCTTCTGCATCTTAAGTCTATCTAGAAATTCCTTGATTTCCACCTCCCAGTTATGCTTTTCTCATCTTACATGTCTTACCGAATTAGGTAAACCAGAGATGGTTTCCAAAAAACTAGCATCCATAACAAAATCCCTACCTTTGACAGTAATTTGCCCTTCCTCCCAATTGCTCAAAAATACCATGGTCAAATCGTACTCATTTTAGGCAATTTTTTGTAAGGTAGATATCTTCGCTCGGTAAGGATGGATTCCATAGTCGTATCCACCACCAGGGTATCAGGTTCCACAAATGCCATCTTAGAATAGATAGCAAAACACAACTGAATATGCTCGCTAGAGGGACGGGGATGCAAGTTCACAACATAGTGATCAAACCTGTGATACAGCCACTTTGTAGGATAGAAAATTTCTAGCTTTGGGAAGTGACTAATTCAATTTTTGGAGCTATGATATGGAAATATTTCCTTGGAATGATGAAAATACATTGAAGAATCCCAAGGATTTTCTTCGATCATAACTTTTTCAATGGTCCTGAAGATGCATGTGAAAACCAAAAGTATCCCCTTTTCTCCACCAATCACAGTAGCACACATAGGACCAGATCCATCAAAGAGAAACAAAAAAGCACACAAAAGGAAAGTGGCGGTGAACTAAGAGCGAGTGGAAGGATTTGAAAACATGTGAGGTGGGGGGCAAGTTTTGAAAAGGAAAAAAACAAGATCATGAGGTGAGGGGCATGAGATGGAAAACATGATAAACATGCTTTGGGAAGGCAAAGGGATATGGAAAGGCACGGAGTTCAAGGCATGGAAAATGATGCTAAAAGAAATTGGACACGAGAAATGGATCATGCACCTGGTGGACATCGAATCAACTCTAACGGGAAGAACGCTAACCAACAAGAACTCGATCCAAGGAGGTAAAAACGAGCAAGAAACAAGTAGCATCAACAAACTGAGCCACCTTGAAAATAGGACCTTGAAAAAAGGTATCAAGAATTATGGAAGAAGGAAATTTTGTCCTTATTGACTAGTTCGAGGATATGTTGAGGAAGGGAATTAGACCATGTGACTAGGCCATTGATGGTAGTGCCAAAGTTGGCCAACTCATCAACCACTTTGTTGGCTTCCCTGAAAGCATGTTGGATGATTGGCTCCCGCAGGTGCTCTATATCTTTGTACTATATAATATTGTATTTCCTCTCTACTTTTAAGTAAATATATTGTGAATTATGTTCTTTACTTGTATTGAATCCTAGTTTTTGTGAGACTTATTGTTGAATATTAAATTACTAATAATTATGAGGAAAAGCTAGGAAGCATGGAAGAAAAGTTCATTTTCAAATTCGTACTTAGAAGTAAGGATGCCTTAATTGGAAATAAGAATGCCCTAGCTAGGGACAAGAGGAAGAGCAAATATATGATAAACCCTATCCATGTAGTATATCTTACACCAAAAATGATTTTCAATGATGAGATGATCAAGTTTCACATGATGGTTCCTAAAACTAGAGGGTTAATATGTAAGTTCTATGGATGCTATCTAGGATTTGAAGAGATTCAATAAGGAGGTTTTGAAGAATTTTGGTAATACTCAGAGGTAGTTCATCTAGGAGAGTCCAAATACTAAGAACCAAATACATTTTGTATATATTTGAACATGTATTACCATGGGTATTTAACAACCTTCACCATAATACCTTAAAATTAAATCTAAATTAAGAGAATGGGATCAACAAGTTGACTATTAAAACATTGCATTCTAATATTGCAAATGTTATGAGATTGGACACATGGAAAGAGATTACATAGTTAAAACAATGGATAAAGATATAAATTTCTTTGGAATGATTAAACTTCAAGATAAAGCAAGGAGGTTATATTGATGTAGAAGATGGATTAGATCAAGGATTTTCCACTCCTATTAAAGTGTAAAAAAAATACCCTCCAATTCATTAGATGGCAAAGGCCGTCACGGTTTACTTATATCAACCATTAGAAGAAATAAAGAAAGACACGAGGTATCAAAAAGTACAATGTGCAAGTTCAAATTCAAAAGTAACTAAAGGTGTGAAGGAAGATATGGAGGCAAATTTTAATGTAAGGGAGATAAAATAGGTCAAGTTTAATACATGTAAATAAACCCAGGTGTTGTAGGTAATTTAGAGAGGAGAGGGCAATCCTCCAAGGGAGGTCCTAGGTTCGAATCTCCACCCTACCAAAAAGTTGAATTGGGCACCCAAAATCCAATTGATAATGTTGGTGCGAGCAAGATCGAGCGTGACTCCTGGGGGACTTTTACGGTGTAGAACCCCCTGGTCGTGGTCTCTTAGACCAAGGCGGCCCCATAGGGGATTTTTCGCTTAAAAAAAATACATGTAAATAAAATACTATGAAGGATGATTCTTGTATTTTAGGGTTTCAAGGGCCATATAAAGAAAAAAATATTCTGAGACTAATCCTTGTAATTCAAATTCTCAAGAAAAACATATCCTATAGTTTATAAGTCTCATTATGATCAGTTTAAAAAAATCAAAGAGATTGATGAAGATGAACGTGTTGGCAGGAATGAAAAATGAGAATACCCTCAAAGCAAAACCAGAGAGAAAACTCAAAAGATATTGCTATGGGAATCCAAAAACAAATATCACAAGTCTTAATGAGAAATGGGGATAGTCCTATAAATAAGAATAAAAAGTGATAATGAAATGGTATCTTAGAATATTAAGGGTATGAATGACCCCTAATAAAAAATTTATGATAGAATTAATAGGTTTTAATAGTCTTGAGCTTATTTTATTACAAGAAATAAAAATACGTAGTGAGGAATGTAAGGATAAATTCAAAAGCATGTAGAAGATGGGGGATTGTCTAGTGGTTTTTACTATAGGAGCTTTAGGAGGTATTTCAATAATATGGAACAAACGCAATGAGATGGACAATTACTAGAAGCAAAAAGTGGTTGGGTTGTTGGTCCTTTTTGGATATATGTTCCAACCATGGTTATTCATGAAAGATGTTGGAAAAACCTCAATTTATTTATGTTCCAATGATAATTCATAATTGTAATCTATGAATTTTTTGAGGGGTACTTCAACAAAGTTCCATCTCCTTCCAAAAATAAGGGTGGCACTTCTAGATAGACTAAAACAATGTAGGATTTTACTTCATTTATGAATTCAAATGACCTTTGAAATTTTTTTTCCTTTAATATTTCAATATACATGGAATAATATACACATTGAGAAGACTCATATAACAAAATGATTGAATGTTTATACTATTCAATGTATGGTTGCAAACAAAGTATACAATATTCTTAGATTGTTATATTTTGAGCAAGATCACATCATAAACCTATTATTGAGATGTGATCTTTAATAAGCAAACTACCCACTAGATATGATGAAGGAAGTTGGGAATGTTTCAATGGATCCATAAGTGATATGATGCAGGAAGTTGTGAATATTTTAATGGATCCATAGCTGATATGATGTGGGAAGTAGGAAGTTGGCATTCACGTTCCTCCTCTAAGCGTACCTACCTATTGCGGGTAAACAAAACATGAACATGGAGCAGCAGCTAAGCGAAGCGAAAGGGCAAGGCATATGGCATGGCAGTGAGTGCGTGTAAGAGTACGATCAGCAAGAGCAATAAATATATCCCACACGTGGCAGAAGATTATAAATAGAGCGTTGAAAGGGCGCGCGTAGCAATGGTTTGGATGCCGAGCTCAGTAGCGAGAGCTTGTGACCCGAGCGGGGGCACATAAGATGAAGGAACAATCCCAACGGAATTGAATTTGTATCGATTAGGCTGCCTAATGCTTAACGCTTGCTATTCTTCATCCAATATTGTTTAAACATAAAGAAATTAGTAATTACTTGTTTTTTTTAATAATCGGTTATAAGGTTAAGTTGTATGTTATTTTTATAACTTTTATCTTGCCTCGACCTTGGTAAACACGTCCTCATCAAACTGGGGTACACTAAACTCAAGTCAAACTATTACTTTTGTTTGAATTAGACATAAACTTCAAGGTTTAAATCTAAGTATATATATTTTTTAAAGTATATTTTTATTTTTAAAGTTTAGTCAAACTATTACTTTTGTTTGAATTAGACATAAACTTCAAGGTTTAAAAATCTAAGTATATATTTTTTTTAAAGTATATTTTTATTTTTAAAAAATATATAAAATTAAAATAATTTCATTTTGATGGGAACAACAATTGAACCTATTACAACAACGCCCAACACGTTTCTATGCGCCTTACATCTACCCTCCTCTCCACTCCGCCAAGCACTGTTCCTCCACAATATGTGCCCCCGCTCGGGTTACAAGCTCCAGCTACTGAGCTCGGCGTATCAACCTTTGCTACAAGCGCTTTTTTAATGCTATTGTAATGATCTGCTGGTACGTGTGGGATATATTTGTTGCTATTGCTCTTGTTGGTCGTACGCTTATACGCACTCACTGCCATGCTATGCCATGCCTTTGCCCTTTCGCTTCGCTCCACTGCTGCTCCCATCTTCATGTTTTGTTTACCCACCATAGGTAGGTAAGCTCAGCGGGAGGAACGTGAACGCACAACTTCATATTTCTCACTTACTGCATCAGTTATGGATCCATTAAAACATTCACAACTTCATTCATCATATCAGTTATATGGATGGTTTGCTTATTCCAACAGGTACGAAGGATTGTGTATGTACAAGTTCATTTAAAATATGAAATATCTAAAAGGATAATGAAGATTTGGAATAATAATTTTTTTTTTGGTAATACATTTAAAGTAAAACAAGAAAATAAATCAAGCTTAATAAATTAAAAGAGATAATAGAAACCAATGGAATGACAAGGATACTTATGTGCAAGAAAACAATTACCTTCTAATTCTTATAATATATTGAAAAAGAAGAATTATATTACTCCCAAAAATCAAAGGAGAGATAGCACAAATATAGATGATAATGTGAAAATTAATGGTTGAATTTAGAAGGAAAAGCTTAAGAAGCAAGGATCCAAGTAGAAACAAGAAGCAGTTATGGCAGGTAACAAGTTGAAGAACCAATGGAAGACTCAAAAGTTAAATTTACAATAGTAGCAACAATAGAGTCCATGGAAGAAGCAACAACAAAGTCCAAGGAATCCCTATTAGAAGTGCACAAGGATGCACCAAAAGAAGGGTATAAGAGAGAAGATTGTGAAGAAAAATTTAAAATAAAGAAACAAATTGCTAAAGAATCAAAGGAAACATAATGTCAAGTTAAAATTGCAGCATATCGATACCCACACCACCCTAAGTGGTAACAATTTTGAGGTATGGCTTAAGGCATCAATATTATAGATCTATATGGAGTTAAAAATACATCAAGTATGATAATGTTCAAAGGGATGTAGTACCATCAGGGAACAACAAGACCAACCATTCAAAATATCAAAGTAGAGTAGCAAAAGCATGGAGCCAACAAAGTAATTATAGATATTCAAGTGGCACAATTGTTAACCTTTGATGCAACATGTAATGGGAGATAGCAATCACAAGACGTAGAATAATATGAAATAAAGTAAATCTACGAGATGATTGAAAATACTATAAATAGAAATGATGGAGATGTTTACAAAATAGCTCTGGAGGAAATGAACAATCCATGAATAGAGCTACTGCTCAAGAATAAGTATTGAACATATTACACTCCACCATATTACATAACATTGCTACATCACACCACTCTGGTCTATACTACTTCCTACTGCTCTATATACTGATGTTATATATATATATTGCTCTATACCTATGGCCCTTTATATAGGAAATAGGTTCCTTGGCGAACACTCTACCTAATGGTGCAAGGGAAAACTTGCACATATATAGCTTACACTTTGACACTTGTACATTTATTACATTGCATGAAGTAACTAGATAACTTCCCCCTAAAATAATATAATGTCCTAAGTATGTACCAAGAAAGGTACATTTACATGATCCAAATGATGTAATATAGTCTATTTCTAACACCTCCTTGTATTACATTATTTGGATATTGGAGACTTTAGTCTTCAATGTGGATCTTCATCCATCTGATGATTTTGATTCTTTGGTAGATGCTTCAGTCTTTAGATGATGTAAAAATAGGTTGAAGTTGTAGGTTCTCCTTTCAATTGACCTTGCACTGTATTCCTCCTTCTTTGGATTCATCTTCTTCTTCTTCTTTAGATTTGCCTTTGGATCCAGTCTCTATGCTTTCATAGGTGGTCGTGTTGCTACTCGATTCTTGTAGAGTGGATCCCTCTTTCTTGTCTTCAATCTGTATAGAAGTTTCTGAACAACCACTCAAGTCATCATAAGTAGATCCTGAAATGTCAATGCTACATGAGGATTGAAATTTTTTTCTAGATATGACTCATTAAGTTTGATCTTCTTTTTGAGTAGTTCTATAAATCCTCTTTGTTCTACATTTTTATTCTTGTAGAATTTATAAGTGAGCAATACCATGTATAAAATGCTCACAAGATCTAAGGAAAGTGTGATGTCAATTTTTCCATTATCAATAGATTTATTGAGACGAGCTTGAAGATAGTCTTCCATAGCATCAAAATTATCTTATAAAGCTTCACTATGGATTATTTTTTAAGTTATATATCATTCTTTCAGATTTCATGAGCAGATTCATGATCCCAAGTTTTATAGCATTGACTTTTTCTTTGCTGAAATAATTATCCTTATTGGAGTTTGCATTGAAAGTAGACATTCTTATGGCTCCCTAATTAGGATATATGATTCTTGATTATAGAATATAATCTTGATTTGATAAAACCTTTAATAATAGTCCTTGTTTTGTAGACTACCTTATGTCTCCCAAGTTTTGTGAGTATATACTCCTAAGGATTTTCAGGTTATGAGCAAAGCTTATATTTTGTAATTTGATAATCTTTGATATATGTTGGTATTACCAAGTTTTGTAGAATTCCTTATAACTCCCTAGTATGCTATGGATAAGATATAGCGTTTTTGTAAATTATAGTTCAATATTTTATTAATTTTGTAAAGGTTTTGTAAAAGCCAAAATCAATTTCAATTATCCCTTATTGCTTCTTTGAACTAAGCATTGTTCCCAAATTTTAAAGAGGTAATAATATTGGATCTTTTATCTTCTTTTGAAAATTTTAAGACAATAATATTCTAACTATCCAACCTTTGAAAAGGCTATGATAAACCTCTCCTTATAAATAACCCTTTGAGAATTAGGTTTAGTGTATCTATTTTTCCAATTAATTAATTTTATATAGTAGCCCTTATGACTCCCTAATCTTTGGATATATCACAATAATATTTGCAAATAATTATTATTTATTTCAGTAGAAATCCTTATTGCTCCTAGGTTTTATATTGCAAATATTGTATTTATTTGATAATTGTTTCCCTTTGATGGATGGCTTTCAATTACTTAAATTCCTTCGATTATAACCTTATAACTCCCGAGGAAATAAAGCACATAATAATGGGAATGAAAATTTACCTTTCACCAAGCTATATACGACACTATTTTTTGAGAAGCTCAAGCTACAGTATCTATGTAGATGTCTTGAATGTTGTGACTATACCCTCCAATACAATTGCTTGGAGCTTTAAGCATTCTAAAAATGGTGTTTCTTGGACTCTTACTTTTATTAGAGAAATCAACAATATTGTATTAATCTCAAAGCAATATATAATACAAGGCAACATTAGAATAGCCCGCCAATATTGGATCTAAGAAACAACTTAGCACCTGAAATAAAAAATGCTATCATTAATATGCCTAACAAATAGATACTAATCTATCCATAATTAACAAAATATTACGATGCTAAACATTATCACAAAATAATGTGATAATATAAACTAACCAACCTTGTTACCCTAAAATCCCCCTTATTACATTATTTTGAAATACAAAGGAAGTTGTGAAACAACTCAAATTTGACACGTGCAAGTGCCTTAGTAAAAATATTCACAAATTGATCATTGGTGGCAATGTATTAAATTTGAATGTTGTGCCTTGGAACTTCATCTCGAATGAAGTGACATTGAGTGTCAATGTGTTTTATTCATTCATGAAACACTGGATTCTTAACGAGCTTCATAACACCATGGTTGTCGTAAAACAAGTGAATTGAAGATTTGGATGGAAGACCCATACTTGTCAATGTGATGCAACCATATCACCTCACACACTGCTTCACATGTGGTGTGATACTCTACCTCTATTGATGAAATAGCAACCACTTGTTGCTTCTTGTTGTACCAAGAGATAGGACTGGATCTAAGATGAAAAATATATCCTAAAGTTGACTTTTGATCATCATATGATCCGATATAGTCAGAGTCTGTGTATCCTTACAAGAAGAATTGATAATTATTCTTGTACTCTAGGCCATACTCAATAGTACCATGGACATAGTGAAGAACACGTTTTGCTGCTTTCTAATGAGTGACCTTAGGCTCCTGCATGAACCTTGAAATATAATTTAGAACAAACATGATATTTGACCTAGTTTGTCAGATATATGAGACTCCTAATCAGATGGAGATAGAGAGTACCATCTACCTAAGGTGAATCATCATACCACGATAATTGAAGTCCTGATTCCATTGGAGCCACCATTAGCTTACAATCAGTCATGCGATACTTTTCTAACAATGTCTTGGCATACTTTTTTTGATGTGATGCTTCTTCAAGTTCACTTTCAAGACAAGACAATAGTGGAGAAGTTTGAGATCTATCATCTCAAAATATTTGCACAAGTCACTTTTGACGGCAGTTATCAATTTTTTTGAGCTGTCTATGATAATCAGATCATACATGTAGAGTAAAAGTAACACTATTTTAGAACCTTGTTTCTTGAAATAGAGATTTAAAACTAAATGACTTATCTTAAATTTATGCTGCAATAGGTGTTCATCCATCTTAATGTACCAATATCATAGATCTTGTTTCAAACCATACAAGAACTTGACCAATTTGTAAATATTCTGCTCTTTAACTTCTACTTCAAATACTTTAGGTTGTGACATATAGACCTCCGATATCACCATTTTATAAGGCACTTTTGAAATCCATCTGATGTACTTTCCACCCGAACTGTGTTGCCATAGCACAAAGAACTTGAATGATAGTCATCCGAGCAGTAGGTACAAAATTTTCCTTATAGTCGATGCCTTATTTTTGTGCATAGCCCTTTGCAACAATACAAGACTTATGCTTATCAATTATTACATCTGCCTTGTACTTCACTTTGTACACCCATTTGAAGCCAATGGGCTTCTTTCCATGCGATAGATCAACAAGCTTCCAAGTCTGATTTTTCTTTAGAGATATGTACTCTACATCCATAGCAGCCTTCCATTGTGGCTCACTAAGAGCATCTTGTACTATGGTGGGTTCATGCTCATCAAGTGAAGACATAAAAACCCTATCATAATCCACTTCCATATCCTCTATTTCTCTATTTGGATCTACAGAAGCTCGTGAAAGGATTGACAAAGATCATCAACCTTAGTAGTCTTTGTTGTAGCTTTGTATTATCGAGCCATACTACGAGTAAGAGGTCTATTCAAATTCATACCTAGTGGTGTGTATATCTTTGAGTCTCTTATAGTACTTGTATACCACTTAGGAATATTTTTCAATGACAAAGAAGAAGAAGAAGGAGACTTCTCAACCTTAGACTCAAAATCTAGGTATACATCGAATGTGTTTTGTGATGTGAAAGCTTCATTAAAAACAACATCTATAGTGATATGAATCTTCTTGGTCAAAGGATATATCAATTGATAACCCTTAGAATGCTCATCATATCCAAGAAGAACACATTGCAAGGTCTTCTCATCTAGCTTCTTCCTTTTTTCTTTTGGTATGTGCATAAAAGCCTTACATCCAAAAATACGTAGATGAGAGATGAAGGATTTTCGACCACTCCATGCTTCCTATGGAGTTATTCCTTTTAGGGCCTTTGTGGATGACCTATTTAGTAGGTACACTATTGTGGTGATTGTTGACACTTTTTTGTCACATTATACAAGGGGTGGAAGAATAGTAGAATTTTGTATAATATTTCTTTGTTGAAGGTTTTTCTTTTATTTAAAGTTACAAAAATTTTGATTCTCCCTATCGCCCCTTTATAAAATGAAGAAGAAAGAGCTTCGCTACCAAATAGGCCAAGGAAAACAGCTTCGTCGAGAGAAAAGGAGGAGAATGTGAAAAGAGCTTTGGGCCCGAAGCACTTTGCATCACCACTTCGGGCGAAAACCTTGCGAAGTAATTTTGCCAAAGAAAATGCAAAGACAACGCTTCACACCCGAAGCATTTTCAGAAGCCGCTTCGGGTGGAAGTTTTGCGAAGCAGTACCCAAACGACTTCGTCGAAGGAGGAGAGCATAACCCAAATCAGCCAAGGCAAGGAAACTACTTCGGGCCCAAAGTATTTCCAACACCTACTTTTCACCCGAAGCAGTGGCGCCCGAAGCAAAATGACAATGTGTCAAAAACAAGAGTGCTTCGGGAGGATATGCCCCGAACCACAGTTTTGAGAGAGAATCGGGCCAAAACATTTTCCAGCCGAAGCAGTTTCGCCAACGAAGGACAAAAGGCCCATTTCAAAGATGGAACCCGATCGACAATCATCATCCCCGAAGAAGTTTATGCGAAGCATTATTTTGTGAAGAACAAATCAAAAGGAATCTACTTCGGCCCGAGGCTTTAGCGAGGTGAATATGTAGCGAAGCACTTTTTGGGCCCATGTTCCAAGGCGGGCAGCTTCCCAAGGTGATCAAAGGCCCCTCATAAGTACCCCCTTTCTTGCTCGATAGGTCCGCTGACTATTCCTGGAAAACGAAAGGGACGTAACAGTCCTCGGAGTAAAACCCAACGGGCATAGCGATCACTCAAGCATAGCATCCAAAAGCCAGGGACACTCGGGTGGCGCATTAAATGAATGTTTCCATGGTTGACCCGGTCACAGTTGCCAGTTTTGGCAACCGATTTGAAAACTCAATTGCAGCAGCCACGAGGAGCCGATTTCTCAGAGCCCGAGAGTGTACTCCGTCATTTTTGTAATAATGACTCAGAGGGCCGGGTCCTCTATAAAAACCCAAGCTTTGCAATGTAAAAGGGGGGGAACTTTCTGCTAGAAAGCTACTGTAACTTGATGTCTTGCGTCTAATACTAAAGATTTTTATGCTCCATTTCTCTCTTTTATGCTGCCTTCTGTGCTTAATTCTTTTTTTTTTTCACACTCATATACTGAGACTCTGAATCCTGAATCCGGTGTGCAATTGGGAACTGTACCCTAAAATTTGCCTTGAAGGATACATAGGAGAGGAAAAACGCTTTGTCATTTTCTTTTATGCTACCTGGTGGATCGAGGTTTCTGTTATTCCCTCTTCTTAATCACTGTTACTCTAAACCCTGAATTCCAATGAGAGAGAGAGGAGAACCCTGCGAACCCATCCAGAGGATACATAGGAAGTTTGACACTTCATTTCTTTCATCTGTTCTTGGTGTTTTTTGTTGCTATTTGAGTTATTAGTGAGTGATCGTGCTTCCTATTCTTCCCCACCTTGAATCATCAATCTCTAACCCTTATCCTTTTTTATTTCTTTCTCTAACCTGAACTCCTTTTATTTCTTTCCTACACTCTTATCTCAAACCCCAAAAGTAGATTAGTATAGGAGTCGGCCTTTCTCCGAAGATTGGCACGAGGGGCATCTCTTCCTCTCGGCCTTTCAATGTTGGTCGCAGGTCCAGGGCGTGCAAACCCACCGAAAGTCCTTTCCTGTGCGGATTTTATGACCAACAATTTTTGGCACGCCTGGTGGGACTCAAGGTCCCATATTTGAGAAAATTTCTAGCCCGTCTTCACCGGAGCCAGTAGTTCTAACAAAGTTCTCGATGAGATCCGGTCAGTCTCATCTTCTGAGTAGTAGTGAGAATCGATGCCCTCATTACCAAAAGACTCTTAGCATCTGGCGACTCTGTTCAACCCGAAGATCTCTAAGTCATAAAGACCAGTACCCAAACCTGTGCCTTCATGGCAACAGTACCCCCATGTTTTAAGGAAGTCCGAGTTGGTGAATCTCTGGCTTGCCTCCATCTGACAAAATCACCTGGCGACTCTGACTGAGCTGAAGATCTAGATTTTTTGGTCGTAGGCGCCTATCAAATCTGAAAGAAGATATCCCGGAGGAATCAAGGTTCGGTGAGCAGCCTTGACCTCACAAGCGGAGAAAGAATGTTCATCCGGTGACTCCGATCTAGCGGCGATAACCGTGATCTCTGCAGACCATTGCTATAATGGCAGGGGTAAGTTTTCCCAGTTGGGATGACCGAGGCCCCTTGAATCTTCAAAGCTACCACAAGATCCCCGAGATCGCCTTGAAAGCATTGAAAATATATGATGGCACCACGGGGATGGCCCGAGAACACCTTGAAGCTGTTGCTGCTTTAGCGTTCCTCTATGACATAATCCACAAAGATGTCATGGTCCGACTTCTGGCTGCGTTTCTAGAAGGAAAGGTGCTACGGTGGTATAGGCTACTCGGGTCTAAAAGCATCTGTTCATGGGATGACTTGGAGGGAGCACTATTCGAAACATTTGATGGCTCTCAGGATCCCTTCCAACTTTTGACGTACTTCTCCACCATTAAGAGAGCACCCTTGGAGAGCGTCACGGACTTCAATGTCCGATTCTCCAGAACTTGGAAGAAAGTTCCAAGAGAGATTCAACCAACGCCCGCCCAAGCTCACCTCTACTATGTTTGGGCTTTTCACCCGAACATAGGCCTCCTCTTGCTGTGATCAGGTGAACAAAGATTCCCTCAGATTTTTGAGGAAGCAGTATGAGCAGAGTAGTTTCTATCGAGAAAGTGGCAATGGGGAGAAGCCCCATCACTTTCTTCGATAATCACTTCTCCCGTCTGTCCAACGCAATATTCTTCACGACAGACTCCTCATACTGAGCAGAATCCTGAGATGCAGTCATGTGGAGCTCGAGAGGCAGATCCCATCCAAGTCCAACCATGGCAATTTGTGAGCTTTGCCCCAAAGATGAACAATATGGGTGCTTGCGATCTCCGTTAGAGGACAGGCCAAGAAGAGAAACAAGCTCGAGTGATAACGCCTGAGAATGAAGAGGGAACATTTTTGCACCCTTTTTGTATCCCAGAGCATGGCATGCAGGTTTTCAGCCAGAATCCATCAAGCTTACTTCAAGAGGCTAAAGTCGAAGAGATCATAGAAGTTTGCTCTTTGCCGAAAAAGCCCTATTATAGCATCAAAGAGGTGAAAGAACCTGTACCCAGCCCACGGTTGCTAGACTCTTCGGTATTTTGGTTCCAGCCATTACTACAACTAGTACCCCAAGAGGGCCCGCATATGGCAAACTGCTTCGCCACCTCCTGCATCAGCAGCATGGGTACTGGTAAGAGCGGCGAACTATTGTATTGCTTTCGGTTCGTAGCATGGAGAACTTCGGAGAGGAGCCGTCCGAACTTCAAGGGTCAACTGAAGTTCAATTTGATCTGGTCCGGGCATTGCAGATTCACCGGATAAACATCCGAAGCTGAGTTTGTGGTGGTGGCATGCCCATTATGCCGCAAGCCTGTGTGAATATTGTAAAAAGTTTGGCTATTAAATAAAATGCTGCTCAGAGACTCAGGTTGAGTTTTGCCTCGACAACTATATCCAAAAAAAAAAAAAACTCCTTTAGGAACTTGGCTTGCGAAGTAGTGCATGCGAAGTGGTTCACAGCAAAGTGCGATTGGCCGAGCAAGGTTTCGACTAAGGTATGAAAAGGTTCACCGTGAAGTATGTCAGCTCCAATTTTAGCTTCGTTGACCCAAAGATGCAGAAGGCAGAAGCATTTATTGCCCGCCTAGAGGAACGTGTCGACAGTCACCTTCAAAAGTGTCCAAAGCAAGCGAGTTAAATGAAAAGGCGTCAGGTACGTCCTTAGGGGATTCGACTGAGAGAAAAGTTTGCCCTCAGGTACCAGGTGGCGGCCGACTGCGTTCCCAAAGCAGCCACAATCGTCATAACGCATGGCCCTATGTACTACACCATCGTGGGGCCAATCCGACGAACCGATGATCTCTCCGGTGAAAAGTGCAGGATTAATTGTGGCATAGGCCATAAATGCGGGTAGTTGTCTTTGGCGGCTATATAACGCAGACTCCAAGCAACCGAGAGGATTACTCACTCAACGACTCATACAGACCCCACTGCTAACCTGCAAGCTTTCCCACTTTGCACTCTAAAGCTTCAAAGCCAATTTTTTTTTCCATACTGCAAAATCTGTCGCCCCAAGTATCAATGATGGAAAGTTCTAAGGAGAAGGGAAAGGGGCTAGAAGTAGTAGCCTCCAAGAAACCAAAGGTAAAAGGCCATGGAAAAAGGCCAAAGCCAAGGCCCGTTGATTTGGGCCTTCGCCTAGATAAGCGTGTCGTGGAAGAAAAGGGGGATTTCGAAGATGAGCAACCCCTAGAACCACCAGTCGACAGGTGGGAAAGAATCAGGGATACGAAGTTGTCGAAGAGCGTAGCTGAGCTCAGGAGCACCATTGAGCTCATGATAAGCAAGCTCCCGACGAAAAGTAAAAAAGTCACTACATACTACTCCCAGATATACTGGTATCTGGTGCCCCCCTCACACCATTGCCCGGAGCTGGTCAATGCCATTGCACAAAATTACTAGCCCGCCACCAGACAGGTGTTGGATGCATCTGGCCAAAAGTTATTCTCAATTTTGAAAGAAGACGTACAGGCAGCTTTTGTGCCATAATAAGGCCCACCCAAGGGATGTATAGTTCGCAACGTTGTTTTGAGCGAACAAACGGATAGGTTCACGTCTGCTGGCTACATGATCAATTTTTTGCAACAAAGCCTCAAAAGTAGGCTCCCTTCGGGAAAACTACCCCAAATGCCCCTTCCCTTGGAAGCTTTTAACAATGCCGACCTCTTCTCCATCATTGCATGGGTGGCAGGCCTATCTACCGACACTTCGGTATACCCATGGCAGGTGTCCCTGGCCGAATGCATTCCCAGAGGGGAGTTCAATGCCCTCAATAATTCGAGGCCCGATTCCAATCCAGTTTTTGTAGACTGGGTAGAATGGGTGGCCAGGGGCTTGCACGCGCAACTCACCAACATGAAGAATGCTGGGACCAGCCAATAGTTCACGCCCTGCTCCTTTCTTATTTGGTTACTTTTCTTTCATGTACATAATAGTTTTCCTCATGTTGCCATTGCGACAAGTGGCAAGGATGGAGGTCCTTTGCCCGTATATCAGTGGACTCCCCTACTATTGAGATCAGAGTCCTACTATTCCTTCAATCAACAATTCTTGGGACCCGCCATGTGCATGTTAGCGGGATCCTCCCCGCGAGTCCCCCTCGGCTTGAGAAACAAAGTAGTCCGGGAGAAGAGGGGAGACATTTTTTAACTAATGCAGGGGCTGGTGATTCGCATCTTTGACTTCATAGGGAGGCCATTCCTACTGCCAGTTTACCCCTCTGAATATCAATTCACGTTGGAAGTCGCTAGGCAGAGCGATGCAACCAATGCCATCTATGACAAGGGTCAAAAATGGGCTCACACTTGTGACTTCCCTCTCAGGATAGGAGTTATCGAAGTGTTCGCCCTAAATCAAAACGTCTTCTTGGAAGAGAAGCTTGCCAAGTTCAGCCTTCTCCAAATTCCCTAGTAATGGCTTTATGATCCTTTGGGAGTAATGAGGGACCATATACGGGTCAAGAGCTTCCATGTTTGCCCCTATCCAGAAATTGTGAAACAAAGGAATAATCCTCGGGGAAAGGATCTAGAATGGCATCTGGAGAGGATGGAAGCCTTACCTCCATAGCATGAATTCTACCCAATGGAGGTCGCATATGACCAAGATCGACATTCACTCCCGAGCCCCAACTCCACCTTCTGGAAGAAAGCGAAAGATGACTTGAAGGAGGGAGTAAAGGATTGGGACGCGGCTCAGCTGAAAGAATGGTGGATAATGAGGGTCCACCGACAGAAAACAAACTCTTATGGATTCTTGGCAACGGACAAGGACTTCACAAAAATTTATGGAGCCAACGTTGGAAAGTGGAAGCCTTCTTCCTTCGCCGCCCTCATCCCTCCAGCTATCCCAGGCTTAGGCAAAAGTATAGAAAGAGATGACACTACTTCGGGAAAGGAAAATGCCCAAGCTACACCTCCAAGATCACCGCAGGGGCCTATAGGAGGCCACGACTCAAGCACTGAAGGGTCAGAGCAACCGTTGGTAAGGAGGAAAAGGAAAAAGCAAGAGCAGACCCTGGCACCCACAAAGCACCCAAAGCGACCTCGCACAGGACTTGTAAGCCCCTCCACTGGGCAACTGGTATCAGACCCATCCAAAGAAAGCGTCGGGGTTACAGCCCTGCCAAGTGCCGAAATTGAGAAAGAAAAAGATGCGGTTGCACCAAAAGTTACCTCTACCACAATGCCAGGAGGGCACGTAGGTACGCATTCTCCACCCTTTGCCCTAGCCTCACACAGTTTTGTTGAAGCCCTAGCTGAGAGTTCTCACCAGTCTCCCCTGCATAGCCCATCACCCCATCACACATCACCTACCATCGGTCCGGCCTCATCCCATGATCATGACAAGGGTAAGACCATTGATCCCACTTCAACGTCGAGTCCCACCACGTCTGTCGTCGAGCCTTCTGGTGAGGCATCCCCCACACATTATTTATATTTGTTTACTCCCTCGACTGGAGATCTAGCCTTGTCTAAATCAAAAATGTATTTAATTAAGGACTGCCCCCTTACCGAGAAGCTATTCCAAGCACGGCAAAACACTGAGAAAATACTAAGGGAGGCAAGGAAAAGACAAGGGCGTGTGACAGCGTCAGTTGAAAAATGCGTTGTTTTTTATCTAGAAGCTGGAAAGGTGCATAAAATAAAGAAGGTCCCCAAGGTGCAAAAGCCTCTGGATGAAATGACTCCAGCAGACTATGATTACCAAGAGGCACCTAAGGACATGGAACACTTGAATGTTGATAATGAATTGGCCTCCATGCATGTCCGAGTTGAGACCTTTAGGGCTCATGCAGTTATCACCAACCAGCATAGGGTTGAGGCCGAGGCCGCCAATGTTAAGCTGGAGGAATATTTGGCAAGGGTCCACTCCAAGTTGGCAAAGGTTGAGGAGCAATGCAAGGCCATGAAGAAGGAGACGTTTGACCTAAAGCAGTAGGTTCAACAACTCCAGTCTACAGCCGAAAGCCAAGTGCAGAAGCAAACCGAGAGTGATTTGAAGGTCAGGAAGCTTGAGGATGAAATCATGCAGATGCAAGCTTCACCGTATGCAAAGGAGGATCTAACATTGTTTGACAGGGCCAAAATTAAGGAGATTCATGCCCATTTGCTAAAAAATTTTAGGTCTCGATGTTCCAGTGCTCTCATGATATTGATCTTCATCACCGAAGCCCAGCGTGCTATTGCCGAAGGAGGGCCAATCATTGACAAAGTCACATAGAAATCCTAGAGCCAACTCAAGCTAGCGTTCGATGTTCAGAATTCCAGGTATCAAGACCTGTAGGTCACTGCAATGACTCGGACAGCTAGGGACTGGTCCATAGCCTAGGCCACGGTTCGCACCTTTTTCTCCAAGGTGTGAAAGGCTCAGAAAGCTAGGAGCCTCCAAGACAATTTTGACAATGAACAGCGCGCCTCAATGAATTATTTTTAGGACCTCTCTTCCTTGGGTTTCTCGAGTTTCACGGATGATGATAGAAATCTTCTCAGCAAGGATGACCTCAAGCCAGTCTGGCTGCAGTTTGAGAACGATGTCTCGGAGATCGATGGCTGGGAAGAACCAATCACAAAAGGGCAGGTGACAGATTTCATCTTGAGATACTGTAAGATCAAGGCTTGCCTGGATGATCTATGAAGAACACAAGCTTATACTGAGAGGGGGGTGAACAGTATAAGACCACTTTTAACTTTAACTTTCAAAACAGCTTTCAAACCAATAACATGCAGAATAAAGATAGCAGTAATAACAACAGTAAAACAATGCACAAAATGCAATCCACAAAGAGACACAACAATTTACGTGGTTCACCCAAGGTGGGCTACTCCATGGATAAAACTTTTCTTCTAAAAGTTGTATCAAAGTCCTCTGGGAATCCTTCCCGATTACAATTTTTATGAGCCTCAACTCAAAGGAGACACCTTCCCCTAATTTTGCTTTGGCTGGTGATCCTCTAGAAGACCTCTACCTCCTCTGCCCTTAGCAAGTGGAATTTTATCCATAGAAGACACCTGTCTTCCCTGCTCTGGCTGGAGATCTCTGTCCTCAATTCTGTCATAGCAAAGCTGGTCCTCTTCTCTGCACCAAACATAGTCCTTCGGTCTGGCACAATACTGTCCTCTTCCTCTGTTCTTTTTTGCACTTGGTTGAAACCAATATTTTACTGTCTGTGCAAATACAGCAGTTCTCGATCAAAAACATAGTAGCATAGATTTCACGTATTCTGTGTATACATCGTAATACAGTCTTTGCAAAATACAACAGCACTATCTTCGCAAATATAGCAGCACTTCCTTTGCACTCTTTGCCTAAATCACGATAGCACTGTCTTCGCAACCTCTGTCTAAACACAGTAGACTACTTATGCACTTCTGTGATCGATCTTCTCCCCGCACTCTCTCTGCGCAATTTGCACTTTGAATGCACACTTAATCGATGATAAAACTATTCAAACATCCCTCCTTTTATAGAGTAAGATCCATGGTCATTACATCCAAACTTAGTCGACTGTTATACTTCCACTGCGTCGACTGCAAAACCCTGTGCTACATCGGCCTAGATTTTAACTTTGTCGGCTCAAAGTTAACTCTGTCCTCAACCGCCTCCCTATAGCTTCTGGCACGAAACTTCAACATGTCGCGATATCGTGACACCTTTGCCTACCGTACACCTTCTATTGCTTGTTGTAGCGATATCGCGACGCTTTTGCTTTTGTCTACTTCCTTTGCTCTTCTGTCACGAAATCATGACACTTTTGCCTCTTGCTGACGTCATCTTGCTTCTATCATGAAATCGTGATGCTTTAGACTTCAAAGCCTTCTTCTCCGCTTCTGTCATGAAATCATGACACCTTTGCCTCTTGCTGACGTCATCTGCAACTCTGTCACGAAATCGCGATGCTTTAGACTTCAAAGCCTTCTTCTCTTTTCGCTGTCGGCTCCTTTTCTCGGTTTGCACCAGAAAAAATGGAACATGTCACGAAATCGCGACGCTTTCGCTGCCTTAAGCTCTTTTCTACCAAATGCTCGTGAAACTGGAGCATGTCGCGAAATCGCGACGCTTTCACTGCCTTAAGCACTTTTCTACCATATGCCCGTGAAACTGGAACATGTCACGAAATCGCGACGCTTTCGCCAACTGCAAGCTACCAACTCAACCTGTCATGAAATCATGACACTTTTTGCATCCGTACAACTTCATTGAAACTTATCGCAAAATCGCGACACTTCCTACTGATCAACACTGCCAACTCAACTTGTCGTGAAATCGTGACACTTCCTGCAACTCAACACTACCAACTCAACTTGTCGCGAAATCATGACAGTTTTGCCTAAACTTTCTCTCTCCTCAAACATGTCACGAAATCATGACAGTTTTGCCTGCTTCGTCTCTGCCTTCCAGCATGTCGCGAAATCGCGACAGTTTTGCCAAAACTTTCTCTCTCCTAAAACATGTCACGAAATCGCGACAGTTTTTCCAGCCGCCTGCAAACTTTTTCTAACTTATCTTTTTCTTGATCTTTTGCAACTGGGCTACTCTGATTTTCTTGGAGACTTACTGACCAGCTGAAACCTTCAACAAAAACACATACTTAGACATAAAAACAAATTGCTTCAAGACCTCTTTGACATCAAAGACAACAACTACCAAGAGCTCCTTGACATCAATGACAACAACTACTTGAGCAAAGGCAATGTACTCAAGGTACCCAAAATTGCCAACAATCTCCCCCTTTGTCATTGATGGCAAACCTTTACTAAAAACACATCTTCAAGAGCCAAAACTGAAATCAATCTCTTTGAAGTTTTGCTCCCCCTGACTTGAAGCTTTCCTCTTCACTTGAAGCTCTCCCCCTTACTCATATCTCTCCCCCTTACTCAAATCTCTCCCCCTTTGTCATCAATGGCAAAGGGTCACCTTTGGGGCTTGGGACTAAGAATGAGTCTCTTAGCTTAGTCCCTCCCCCACCTCCTAATGAGGTGAAAAGTTCTAGGGTGGGAGTACAACTCCCAATTTCTCCCTTAGATACTCAAATGTATCTCTTGGAAGAGGTTTTGTGAAGATATCTGCAATCTGCTCTTTAGTAGACACATATTCTACCTTGACCTGCTTATCTTGCACTTTCTCCCTTAGAAAGTGATACTTGATGGAAATATGCTTTGTCCTTGAGTGCATTACCGAATTTT
The DNA here is from genome assembly GCA_028583015.1 of Wollemia nobilis. Lineage (NCBI taxonomy): Eukaryota > Viridiplantae > Streptophyta > Pinopsida > Araucariales > Araucariaceae > Wollemia > Wollemia nobilis. Next base: position 7,812,161 of record JAQPPZ010002224.1, on the reverse strand, counting down.
TGGAAATACTTATGGCACTAGTATTATCACAAAATATGGAGATGGGTTGTTCATGCTTGACTTTGAAATCCTCCAAGGTGGTTTTCATCCAAAGAACTTGAGTACACCCGACCACTGCTTGCTATATATTCAGCTTCTGCTGTAGATAAAGAAACTGAAGGTTGTTTCTTACTTAGCCAAGAAACCAAACTCTTTCCTAGAAAGAATGCTCCACCACTGGTGCTTTTCCTGTCATCATTACTGCCTGCCCAATCTGCATCTGTATAGGCTGTGAGAGTAAAATCATCACCTTTGGGATACCAAAGCCCAAAGTCCATAGTTCCCTTCAGATATCTGAATATCCTTTTAACTACTATAACATGAGAATCTTTCGGAGCAGCCTAAAATCTGGCTACTAACCCAACAGCCTACATGATATCTGGTCTGGTAGCTGTAACATATAATAAACTGCCTATCATCGATCTATACAATTTTTGATCTGCCGCTGGAGATTCATCATTTTTACTCATCGTGCACCCTGTAGTCATTGGAGTACATACAGGTTTGTTGTCCATCATCCCAAATTTTTTTAACATTTCTTTGATATATTTTCCTTGAGAGAGAAATATACCGTCTTTTGATTGAGCAATCTAAAGACCCAAAAAGAATGACAACTCTCCAATCATAGACATCTCAAAATCCTTTTGCATGGTGTTAGCAAAATATTTGCACATCTGGGTATTATTTCCCCCAAAAATGATATCATCAACATAGACAACTACAATCAGCATATCATTACCTTTATCTTTTATATACAAATTGCTATCTGCCACACCTTTCCTGAAACCTTGCTCATGAAGGTACCTGTCTAGTCTTGAATACCAAGCCCTAGGTGCTTGCTTTAACCCATACAAGGCCTTTTTTAGTTTGCACACATAGTCCGAATGATCTGAGAGAGACACGCCTTCTGGCTGTTCTACGTAGACTTCTTCATCCAAAACTCCATTTAAAAAGGCTGATTTCACATCCATTTGGTACACTTTGAATGCTTTGAAACTTGAAAGAGCCAAAAACATTCTGATGGCTTCGAGACGAGCAACAGGAGCAAACGTCTCTTCGAAATCAACACCTTCTACTTGAGCATAACCTTTGCAAACCAACCTGGCTTTGTTTTTGACAATCTTTCCATCCTCATTGAGTTTATTTCTGAAAATCCATTTTGTGCCAATGACATTCTTGTTCTTAGGTCTTGGAACTAAATCCCAAGTTTTACTTTTCTCTATTTGATTTAGCTCTTCATCCATTGCTTTTACCCAAAATTTATCTGCACATGCTTCACTGAAATCTCTTGGCTCAATCTGAGATAATAAAGAAATATTTGTAGAATCGTGTGCCGAAATGACTCTTCTTCTAGTTTGTCTATTGTTTGGATCACCAATGATCAAATATTTGGGATGATGTTTCTGAACATATCGTGACGGTGTTTTGGGAAGCAGCTACTTTTTTCCTCTTCTTCATCTGAAACCTCTCTGAATTCTTCTTGACAGATTTCATCACTGATTTCCTTGACAGGTTCTCTTATTCTTGTCTTTTCATCAACAGTTACATTTATGCTTTCTACGACTGTATGCGTTCTTTTGTTGAAACATCTGTACGCCTTGCTTCTGCTGGAATAGCCAAGAAAAATTCCTTCATCACACCTAGGATCAAACTTACCCAGGTTCTGATCTTCCCTTCTGATGAAGCACTTACTCCCAAACACTTTGAAATGTTTGACTGTAGCTGGTCTTCCTTTCCACAACTCATAAGGAGTTTTATGATGATTTACTCTAAGTTGGGCCCTGGTGATAATGTATACTGCTGTACTGACTGCCTCTTTCCAGAAACCATCTGAAAGTTTTGACTCATTCAACATTGCTCTAGCCATATTTTCAATAGTTCTGTTTTTTCTTTCAACTACTCCATTTTGTTGAGGAGTTCTTGCTGCTGAATATTCTCTCTTAATTCCCTGATGCTCACAGTATTTCACAAAATCATTAGAGGTAAACTCTCCTCCTCTGTCCGATCTTAAACATTTGATTCTCTTTTCAGTCTCATTTTCAATCATTTCTTTGAAAGCTTTAAATTTTTCAAAAGCTTCAGATTTTTCTTTGAGAAAGGTCACCCAAGTCATTCTAGAATAATCATCTATAAACAACATGAAGTAGCTTTCTCCCTGAATGCTCTGAGTTTCGGTGGGGCCACATAAATCAGTATGAATGAGATCTAATGGTTTTGAAGAAGTATACCCTTTTGATTTAAAACTGGTTCTGGTCTGTTTTCCATGTTGACAAGGACCGCAAATGGTGTTATGGGGCCTTTTTATTTTGGGCAAATCTCTAACTGCTTTCTTGTTACTAATGTTGACAAGATTATCAAAGCTCAAATGCCCCAATATTTTATGCCATAACCAACTCTCATCTTCTTGAGTTAGGAAACACTTTTCCTTTTTTATCTCACTTAGCATGTAAAGATTGTTTGGAGTCCTTGTAGCACTTGCAATGAGTTTTCCATTTTTTTCTTTACGAATCTCACATCTATCTGAAAAGAAAGATACTATGTGTCCTTGATCACAAAGTTGACTCACACTTAGAAGATTATGTCTTAAACCTTCTACATAAAGCACATTTTTAGTTTTAGATTTTCCATCCAAGCTGAGAGTCCCTTTACCACAGATTTTAGCAGACCTGTTATCTCCAAAACTAACTGTTCCTCTGTTTGTGTTTTTTAAAAATAGAAACTTATATTTTTCACCAGTCATATGTTTTGAACAACCACTATCAAGATACCATTTCTCAGTTTTGTCTTGAGCATGAAAAGCAGTTTGAACTATCATTGACTTAGACTTAATCTCATTTCTCTTTTTAGCAGACTTTAGGTTAGGTCTATTCAAACTGCACATCCTTGCTATATGCCCAACATTCTTGCAATTGTAACATATGATATTTTTATCCAAAAGAGGTGCAAAAGAGTTAACATCTTCCTTACTATGGCTATTCACGGATTTAATGCAAAGTATAGCTTTGTGACCAAATTTCTTGCAAGAAAAATAGTAGCCATGGAAAGTATTATGTAACCTATTTTGATACCTTGGATGATTGTTCTTTTTGTGACCAACTGGAATCCATCGTTCTTCAGGCTGAAGATTGATCTTGTTGTCTCTTCTTCCTATCATGATGCTTGAGAACAGAACTTTAATCTCTGAAATCCTTAAAGCCCAGAAGAATTTACTTTAGAGATCGAACTTATCTTTTTCACCCTTTTCTAAAATTGTATGTTCTTCTGATAGATCCTTCTCCAAGCTGTTAGGCTATATCTGGAGAAACCTACTCTGATACCAATTGAAGAACACAAGCTTATACTGAGAGGGGGGGTGAACAGTATAAGACCACTTTTAACTTTAACTTTCAAAACAACTTTCAAACCAATAACATGCAGAATAAAGATAGCAATAATAACAACAGTAAAACAATGCACAAAATGCAATCCACAAAGAGACACAGCAATTTACGTGGTTCACCCAAGGTGGGCTACTCCACGGATAAAAATTTTCTTCTAAAAGTTGTATCAAAGTCCTCTGGGAATCCTTCCCGATTACAATGTTTATGAGCCTCAGCTCAAAGGAGACACCTTCCCCTAATTCTACTTTGCTGGTGATCCTCTAGAAGACCTCTACCTCCTCTACCTCTGCCCTTAGCAAGTGGAATTCTGTCCACAGAAGACACCTGTCTTCCCTGCTCTGGCTGGAGATCTCTGTCCTCAATTCTATCACAGCAAAGCTGGTCCTCTTCTCTCGCACCAAACATAGTCCTTCGGTCTGGCACAATACTGTCCTCTTCCTCTGTTCTTTTTTGCACTTGGTTGAAACCAATATTTTACTATCTGTGCAAATACAGCAGTTCTCGATCAAAAACATAGTAGCACAGATTTTGTGTATTCTACATATACACAGCAATACAGTCTTCGCAAAATACAATAGCACTATCTTCGCAAATACAGTAGCACTTCCTTTGCACTCTTTGCCTAAATCATGATAGCACTGTCTTCGCAACCTCTGTCTAAACACAGCAGACGCTCAGGCTTCTACTTATGCACTTCTACGATCGATCTTCTCCCCGCACTCTCTCTATGCAATTTGCACTTCGAACGCACACTTAATCGATGATAAAACTATTCAAACATCCCTCCTTTTATAGAGTAAGATCCATGGTCATTACATCCAAACTTAGTCGGCTGTTATACTTCCACTACGTCGGCTGCAAAACCCTGTGCTACGTCGGCCCAGATTTTAACTTTGTCGGCTCAAAGTTAACTCTGTCCTCAACCGCCTCCTTGTAGCTTCTGGCATGAAACTTCAACATGTCATGATATCGCGACACCTTTGCCCGCCGTACACCTTCTATTGCTTGTTGTAGCGATATCGTGATGCTTTTGCTTTTGTCTGCTTCCTTTGCTCTTCTGTCGTGAAATCGTGACACTTTTGCCTCTTGCTGACGTCATCTCACTTCTGTCATGAAATCGTGACGCTTTAGACTTCAAAGCCTTCTTCTTCGCTTTTGTCATGAAATCACGACACCTTTGCCTCTTGTTGACGTCATCTGCATTCCTATCGTGAAATCATGATGCTTTAGACTTCAAAGCCTTCTTCTCCGCTTTTCCAACCCTTCCATGCTCCTTTGGTTCTGATGTTTGCACTAGCGAAAATGGAACATGTCGTGAAATCGTGACGCTTTCGCTACCTTAAGCTCTTTTTTGCCAAATGCTCGTGAAACTGGAGCATGTCATGAAATCGTGATGCTTTCGCTGCCTTAAGCACTTTTCTGCCATATGCCCGTGAAATTGGAACATGTCATGAAATCATGACGCTTTCACTAACTGCAAGCTGCCAACTCAACTTGTCATGAAATCGTGACACTTTCTGCATCCGTACAACTTCTTTGAAACCTGTCGCGAAATCGTGACACTTCCTGCAACTCAACACTGCCAACTCAACTTGTCGCAAAATCGTGACACTTCTTGCAACTCAACACTGCCAACTCAACTTGTCGCGAAATTGCGACAGTTTTGCCTAAACTTTCTCTCTCCTCAAACATGTCGCGAAATCGTGACAGTTTTTCCTGCTTCGTCTCTGCCTTCCAGCATGTCACGAAATCGTGACATTTTTGCTAGAACTTTCTCTCTCCTAAAACATGTCACGAAATCATGACAGTTTTCCCAGCCACCTGCAAAATTTTTCTAACTTATCTTTTTCTTGATCTTTTGCAACTGGGCTACTCGATTTTCTTGGAGACTTACCGACCAGCTGAAACCTTCATCAAAACACATACTTAGACATAAAAACAAATTGCTCCAAGAACTCCTTGACATCAAAGACAACAACTACCAAGAGCTCCTTGACATCAATGACAACAACTAAACTTAGGCAAAGGCAATGTACTCTGTAGCCCAATGGATCAGGACTAAAGGGTTCTGTTGCCGAGATGAGCTCGTCACCCCACGAGCCGCCAAGAATGTTGACACTTTTTTGTCACATTATACAAGGGGTGGAAGAATAGTAGAATTTTGTATAATATTTCTTTGTTGAAGGTTTTTCTTTTATTTAAAGTTACAGCAATTTTGATTCTCCCTATCGCCCCTTTATAAAATGAATAAGAAAGAGCTTCGCTACCAAATAGGCCAAGGAAAACAGCTTCGTCGAGAGAAAAGGAGGAGAATGTGAAAAGAGCTTTGGGCCCGAAGCACTTTGCATCACCACTTCGGGCGAAAACCTTGCAAAGTAATTTTTCCAAAGAAAATGCAAAGACAATGCTTTGCACCTGAAGCATTTTTAGAAGCTGCTTCGGGCAGAAGTTTTGTGAAGCAGTACCCAAACAACTTCGCCAAAGGAGGAGAACATAACCCGAATCAGCCAAGGCAAGGAAACTACTTCGGGCCCGAAGTATTTCCAACACCTACTTTGACCAGTTTTCACCCGAAGCAGTGGCGCTCGAAGCAAAATGACAATGTGTCAAAAACAAGAGTGCTTCGGGAGGATATGCCCCGAACCACAGTTTTGAGAGAGAATCGGGCCGAAACATTTTCCAGCCGAAGCAGTTTCGCTAGCAAAGGACAAAAGGCCCATTTCAAAGATGGAACCCGATCGGCAATCATCATCCCCGAAGAAGTTTATGCGAAGCATTATTCTGTGAAGAAAAAATCAAAAGGAATCTACTTCGGCCCGAGGCTTTAGCGAGGCGAATATGTAGTGAAGCACTTTCTAGGCCCATGTTCCAAGGCGGGCAACTTCCCAAGGTGATCGAAGGCCCCTCATAAGTACCCCCTTTCTTGCCCGATAGGTTCGTTGACTATTCTTGGAAAACGAAAGGGACGTAACAGTCCTCGAAGTAAAACCCGACGGGCATAGCGATCACTCAAGCATAGCATCCAGAAGCCAGGGACACTTGGGCGACGCATTAAATGAATGTTTCCATGGTTGACCCGGTCACAGTTTCCAGTTTCGACAATCGATTTGAAAACTCAATTACAACAGCCACGAGGAGTCGATTTCTCAGAGCCCGAGAGTGTACTCCATCATTTTTGTAATAATGACTCAGAGGGCTAGGTCCTCTATAAAAACCCAAGCTTTGCAATGTAAAAGGGGGGGAACTTTCTGCTAGAAAGCTGCTGTAACTTGATGTCCTGCGTCTAATACTAAAGATTTTTATGCTCCATTTCTCTCTTTTATGCTGCCTTCTATGCTTAATTCTTTTGTCTGTTTGCACTCATATATTGAGACTCTGAATCCTAAATTCGATGTGCGATTGGGAACTGTACCCTAAAATTCGCCCTGAAGGATACATAGGAGAGTAAAAACGCTTTGTCATTTTCTTTTATGCTTCCTGGTGGATCGAGGTTTCTGTTATTCCCTCTTCGTAATCGCTGTTACTCTGAACCTTGAATTCCAGCGAGAGAGAGAGGAGAACCCTGCGAACTCGTCCAGAGGATACATAGGAATTTTTGCACTTCGTTTCTTTCGTCTGTTCTTGGTGTTTTTTGCTGCTATTTGAGTTATTAGTGAGTGATCGTGCTTCCTATTCTTCCCCACATTGAATCATCAATCTCTAACCCTTATCCTTTTTTATTTCTTTCTCTAACCCGAACTCCTTTTATTTCTTTCCTGCACTCTTATCTCAAACCCCGAAAGTAGATTAGTATAGGAGCTGGCCTTTCTCCGGATATTGGCACGAGGGGCATCTCTTCCTCTCGGCCTTTCAATGTTGGTCGCAGGTCCAGGGTGCACAAACCCATCGAAAGTCCTTTCCTGTGCGGATTTGATGACCAACAGTGACAAATTCTACCCTAAATTATTGCTCTAGATGGGCTCCTGTTAGCATACAGTGAACCATTTTCATAATGGAATGGTTCCTATGCTTAGAAAATCCATTTTTTTGCGGAGTATAAGCAATAGTGAGTTGTCTCTTGATTCCATGTGCAGTCAAATATGATAAAAAATCCTTATAGGTGAACTCCCCCCTTGATCTGGATAGACGGTCCTTATAGAAGTCCCTGACTCCTCAATAGATTTCTTGAATTGCTAGAAGTAACTAAAAGCTTATGATTTCAAATGACGAAATAAAACCCATATATTATGTGAGTAGTCATCTACAAAAAACTGAAAGTACCTCTTCCCCCCATAATTTTTTGGGGTGAAAGGACCACACAGATCGGTGTGAATTAACTCCAAAGGTTTCTTTGCTCATGAAGAGCTCTTTTCAAATGGTACTCTATGTTGCTTCCCTGCTAAGCAATCAAAGCACACTGGCAATGTAGAGGAAAGGAAGGGAAGGCCCTTTACCATCTCATATTTACTTAGCTTAAGTAAATATCTAGAATTTATATGCCCCTATATATTATGCCAAAGTGAAGTAGCCTCCTTTTTAGAGACTGCCATGGCAACATGAGGGGTGGAGATAACATCTAATGTAAAAAAGCCATACTTGTATGAAGTTGTTACGATGTGTTTACCTCTCTTGGTGATAAAGCAACACTTCTTGTCATCCTCAACATGAAAATCAACAACCATATCCTTATCCAGGATTTGAGTGACTGATAAAAAATTATTCACTAATCCTAGAACATATAGGACTCTATCAATCTGACATTTTCCATCTTGAAGGGAGACTGAAACTGTGCCCTCACCCTGAACCTGGTAGGTCAATAGTTACTGGTTTGCCTGCCTTGGCTTCAAATGTCTCAAACCATGACTTATCGTCAGTCATGTGTTTATTGGTGCCAAAATCAACATACCACTCATGATCCTTTTGATTGGAGGTTGTGGCAATCATGAGCACATTGTGTGCCCACTCAGAATCGAAGTTGAATTCTTCAACAACACATTCACCTTGGGTTGCTTGTTTTTGTTCTATGGTTTGTTATAGCCCTTGTTCTTTGGTTCTTTATTATTGTACCAATATCTATTTGTGTCATGGGTATCCTTCTCACAAATTTTATGATATCTCTTCTGTTGTTGAGGTTATTTTCCTTGGAATCCTTGGAAGAATTTCCCTCCTAAAAATTACCTTTCTTCTTAGAACCCTTCTTGTTGGAATAGAGGGTTGTATTAGAAGCTTCATCTTTGTGGAGTTGGTGTACCTCATCTTCCTGAAGCAAATTGACCAACTCAACAAAGGTAACTTGTCTTTGTGACACTTGAAGGGAAGTTATCAACATTCTATATGAATTAGGTAAAGCTCTCAAAATCACTGAAGTGAGGAGCTTATCTTCTATAGTCTCTCCCATAGAATTCAACTTTGACTTCAACTCAGCCACTCTGCAAAGAAATATTTCAACTATCTCTCCATGCCTCATACTCAAACTATGAAGTTGATATTGAAGGTAAATAATGGTGGAATCATTCTTACCCTCATAGATGGTCTTAAGGGCATCCCATTCCTCTTTACCATGTTCTATGTCAGTTATGTGAGGTTGAACTTCATCTGAAATAGCAAGAAAGATGAACATTCTTGTCTTACTATATATTTTTTCAAATGCAATATTATCTATAGTTGGTGTTGTAGATTGAGTTATCATGTTAGCTGGTGCTTTAGATCTTGTTGTTGTGCAAGAAACAACATTCCACAAATCTTCCATTTGTAGAATAACCTTTATTTTTATTTTCCATGATGTGTAATTGGAACCTTTGAGTAACTGAGTATCTATCAGGTACTTTTTTATAGCGGCCATAATGAGGGTTTCTTATAACACCAATTACTCCCCCTTTCTTTATACCTACCAGGCCTTTATACCAAACCTCTCGAAATACTTGCCCTTATGTGAAGGAGACTATAGGCACATGAGAACATAACGATAAGTGGTATATAGGTGGTACTGAAAGGGAATCATTTTGTTTATGACACCTACCATAGAAGGTATTTCCTCATGTGTGGGGCATAACTTCCCCTAAACACTTTGGAGAGAACACTTTGTCAAGATTTACGTCTAATAACAATAACGATTAGGGTAGTGAATGGAGTGAAAAAATAACAAAATGGTAAACTTATATCTCCTTGACGATTTATAGAGAACAATCTCAAACGTCTTTGTTGCAGTTATGTTAGGCGATAGATACAGTAGCCCAAAGCATGACAACTTTACCTGTAAGTGTGGGCCAGAGGTATCATTTATATCGAATACTACTGTGCAAATAAATTACATGGATGGGTTCAATTTTTGGGGACTTATTATGCTTGATTTTATACTTAATGATGTAGTGCAAATGAAATGTAAATGCAACTAACAACAAAAAGTGCCCATAAAAAATTAAAAAATTTAGGTGTCGGTTTCCACCGAAAATGCACCTAATTACAATGCCATTTCTTTTCAAAATGAAAATTCACTCTTTAGTCCCCCTCTTCGTCCTTTTTTTGAAATTTTGCAATAATGTAAACCCCCCCCCCCCTTGAGTTTGCAAAATAAACTTGGATGAAATTGTTTTGAGCTTCAAATAAAAGGTACGTTTAAATTTAAGTTTGAAAGTGAAAAAAATATCTAATGAAACAAAACTTTATTTAATTAAATATAATTATTCTTAATTAAATTTTCTAAAAAAATAATTAAGAAAATAAAAAAATATTTAATTAAAAAAATTTGTAAACATTAAGAAAATTCAACTTTCAAACAAAAAAATAAAAAATATACCTTTGAGAAGCTACAACGGGAAGATTTGATCCTCCGACCTGTTGGTCGACAATATTTTAGTGTGTGGTGTTTAACCAGCTGAGCTACCTGCTTTTATGGGTGTAGTAAAGGATAATTACTCTCCTATAATGCACTCATGACTCTCCTCCACTGAGTAGTGGCACAATGTTCTCCTCCATCAAGCGACGATTAATCTACGTGATGTGCAAAATATCTAGTTGGAAAATTGATGGTCGCTAGGGGCTTGCACTGCTCCTATGCACAGTTGAAAGTATTTTGTTTTCTTCACGATGGTGCACTACAGGAAGCGATCAATCATCTATAGAAAAATATTTTGGCAATGCTTTCCATCCTCCAATGAGCTAAACTCATGATGGTGCTTGGTTTGCGTTAATGGTTTTAATTGGATGAGCAAAAATAGCAAAATGCAGAGGGCTTGATCTATGACGCATGCATATGTTCATGTTGGATGCATCGGTAACTTGTGGAATGATATTTTTTTCATGAGTCCTTGCATTATCTGTTGTTGATGATGAACACATTAGAGATCGGTGGCTAGACAATCGATTCTGAATAGATGTCTTGTTGTAAAGTTTTCCTCACTGTGCAAAACTGATGCACAGTACTGTCACAATATATTTTCAACCTATGGTAATAAATGGAGGTGTCGCAACATCTATTATCCATACCAAAGAGCCACTAGAACATGCCATATTATGCACAGTAACAAAAATTAGAATTTTGATGGCACCTTGTGATCGATCGGGAATATCATAGCAAACTAGGATGTGGTGGTAGTGTCTTAAATAGAAATGGAGTTGTCTCACATTTGGGATATAGATGAAATCGAAGTGGTATAAAAAAATAAACGTATTAAACCTTATGAATACCTTACGGTAGTCATCTCAACTTTTATCTTTTACCATCCTCAAATGCCTTCCTCACAAGTCATGTGTGATGCTCATTTGTCTACCGATACATGATGTTCTTGTATCCTATCTTAGTCATCTAGCTTAGTCAGCGTCTAGAGTCAGATTGTTATTTATAGGGTTAGATCATCATGTGAAAGTCGATCTAGCTTCACCACATGTCACAGTCATTCTTTGAGTTATGCCCTCGTTGATGTAGTGACACATCAGTACCATAAGGTCCGTAGATCAATTGTCTGCTATCTGTCATTCGGTGCTCTTTCACATTCACAGGTTCAACCTAGGGTGTCCAGTTTGAGTTGATAAAAATCTAAAATTTGACGTATTGTTAGATCTAAGGGCTTGCCTCCAAACCAGCAATAGATCTTGGTTCATTCGAGATTGCAACTGATAGGTCTTGGGATATCGAGATCAGTGTCCCATAGATTATCCTCCAAAACTATCCTCAACACGATCAAAAAAATAAAATCTGAATCAGATTATAGAGCACGGTCAACCACCTGCTCTGATACCATATTAGAGAAATCAACAATATTGTATTTATCTTGAAGAAATATATAATACAATGCAACCTTAGAATAGCTCACCAATATCGGATCTAAGAAACAACTTAGCACCCGAAATAAAAAAATGCCAACAATAATATGCCTAAAAAATAGATACTAATCTATTTGCAATTAAAAAAATATTAAGATGCTAAAAATTATCACAAAATAATGTGATAGTATAAACTAACCAACCTAGTTACCCTAACAAATTTGACCTCACTTGGATTGAGCATTGAAGGCTCTAACACCTTCTTTCCATGCTGCAATTATGCATAGTACATGTAGATGATGAAGTGATAAATGTCAAGATGAGAATGCACTTTCTTGCTTGCATTCTTTTCTTTGACTTCAATTGTTGACATCCTTAATATGGAGAAGCTTCTTATCTAATGTGCCAAGTGGCATGTCCATTTCCCTTCGAGCGCTTGAGAAGAGTTTGGTGTAAAATAGATGTTTGTTTTTCTTCTTGTAACGTATGAGCATTACATTCTTTAGCATAATGTTTGATACTCTAATGGATAAGTGTATCCCATATACTCAATGCACCAACCTACATGTAGCTCCTTTCTTGAATATGAGCACTCTCTTGACTTGAGCGTTAGGATTTTTCTTTGATGAAAAGTGTCACTTTCTTCTCTGCATGGACATCCTCTATTTTATTGGTTCAAACATACCTTTTTGGAGATCCTTTTAGCTTCAAAAATCCCCAACTCCTCTTTTTTTCACCTACACTATTTTCAGCTAGGATATGGAGCAACAATATGGAGGCTTTGAGCATCAATTTCTACCAACGAACATGGAGTAAGTGACATTCCAGTGGTGCTTTGTTTTCTCTTTCTTATTTAATTACTTTACGTCCTCCTTCTATAGATGTTATTGCTCTTGGTTGATGTTGTTTTCTTCCTTTGTTTTGCACGTTGTATCTTGCAGGTTCGATCGTTCGGAGTGCGAGGAGTATGAGCCCTTTGATTGGCTTATTGAGCTAAGCTTGGATTGAGCTAGCATACAACCACATTCGACTGGTTTTTCCAGAATGTGTAGTGCCTTTGGTACACCTTTGAATCTACATTTTCTACTTGTATAACCAAATTAGGATTGTGCAATATAATGTAAAATAGTTTCTACATAAAATATCCTTATTGCACCTTCTTTTGCACTCATATTTTTACATCTAAATTTCTGGTTTTGAGGCATAATATTTGAGTTCAATATAGGGATTTTGAGGTTGTCTCTTTTATTAGACACCTTCCCATTTTTTCTTGGATGTTTTATGAATGGATACAAGCTTGTAACCACATGATGGAAGCTTTGTTTTGCTGAATTTTTTCTGCACTATTTATTGTGCTTTGGAATTGAGACTCACCAAGTCTCATTTGATGCTTCCTTTGATGCTCATTTTTTATGGTTAATTTCTTCTCCAATACTTGGAGGATTGAGCATATTTTAAGGCTTCCTCATGCCACCCAAAGTTGCATATCTCTGTGCACTAATAGTGTCTTTAGACACTTTGATAAATTTTATTTTTGTGCCCTTCTCACGAACACAAACAATAATATTTTGAGAGCAATATAATAGTGCAAATCTAATAATTTTTTAATTTAATGTACTAATAATATAACCTTATCACTTAAATCAAATCTCAAAAACTAATGAATAAAATCAATCTATTGCAACTAATCAAGAATAATCAGAAATGAATATTCAAGTAATACTCTACAAGTTATTTAAAAGCAAGGTAATAGGAGCCAGTCTTCATTTTCTTGTCCAAAGTAGATAATACGTAGTTGATAGATAGTTTGAGATTATAAAATCTAATCAACTCCTAAAGTGAAAATGAAACTAAAATAATCCTTTCTTTTTGCACCTTTTGAAGACTCTAATTTAACTCTCCTTTTTGCAACTTTAATCTAATTAAGATGCTTAAACAAATCTGATAAGTAATCCACTTAATGAATCTACTTGCACCAATAGTTGCTTACCTTTTTTGAAAGCACTTTTTGCCACTTCTATAGACGATGTAGATATTGGTGTATATGATCACCAAGTTGTTATCTTGAATAAAATCTTGTAGCTATTTGTAGGTTGCCTTGAACAACTTTATCTTCACCAAAATATGGTCTCCCTTTCATTAGCCTCGAATTTTTGGTGGCTTGTTCTTCTCTTGCAGTCTCCCCCTTTTGTTGTAGATGTGAAGAGATATTTGATTCTAAAGTGGTGTATTCTTTTTGTGAGAGGTAATATCCAAGTCTCTTGGAATTGGTAGGCTTCTTCTGTCTGAATATTCCTTCAAGCTTCTTGTTGAATTCTACATTCAAATATGATCTTCTTCTCAAGATTTTGTATGTCTTGAGGTCTTCTAAGATTTGGCCCTCCTTTCCAAATTCTTCTTCTTGGGGTTGTCATCGGATGGTGATAATTGTCCTAAATATTTCACTATCTCCAATACTAAATTTCTCCAATGAGTTCTCCTTGGAACTCCTTTGATGAATTCTTTAGCAAGGCTCTCTAAGCCTTTTACTGGATGCTTGTAGAGACATTTCCAAGGCCTTTGATATTGCAACTTATTATGGTCTTCCTTGAGACCTTATCTTCAACCTTCTGCTTCTAAAAGTGTTGTTGGCGAGATCTTCTCTTGGATCTCTAATTCGGTTGCCTCTGTATTCGAGCAGGACTCTCCTAGTCCTTCTTCATCAATGAGATATTCTTCTGATCTCTTTTGCTTCAGGTGTTGGATTGATTTTTAAGAAGATACTTCTCCTAATATTTTTTTAGGAAGCTTTCCCAACTCACTAAAACTTCTTGTTCCTACAAAAAAATATTAGTATTGAAATCTACTTCTGAAAATATTCTCTCTTCTAAATTCTTCTTCAAGATCAAGGTTTTTGTGGCTTTTTTTGGTATCAAGGCTTATGTGGTCTTCTTTAGTACCAAGGCTTATGTGGCGCTTTATTCAAGGCTTCTATGGCCTTTCCCTCTAGATCAAGGCTTCTATGGCCTTTTCTTCTGGATGAAGGCTTATTTGACCTTTTCTTCTTGATCAAGGCTTCTATGGAATTTTCTTATTGTAAAGTTTTCAATATAGCAATAGAGATATCTTGTCTCTCAACTTCACCTTCTACTCTAGAAGTCTCTTCAATAGTATTCTTCTCTTGCAGTAACTAATCTTTGCACTATGAAGGCACTTCGACCTTCGGGCAATGAAGTTGAAATATCCTAGATTTCTATTGTAGGAGGTGTCCCAAATATCTCAAAATTAATTCTCTGGAATAAAAAAACTTTAGGTCAATTTATCCAAATATCTTAGATGAGCTTCACTAGTTGATTCATAAAACTAGTGGATCAAATTTTGAGTCCTAGTCTTCACAAGTTTTCCCTTGAAACTCTATGGAAATACTCTAGCCATATGCAATCTCAGTATTCCAAAAACTAAGATTTCTTTCAATCCTAACTTGTGGCTCTTCTTAATTCTACCACCTAGACTCTTCTGATTATTTTGACAGTGACTGATCCAATGGCACGTCAAGTTGACAAAAACTCAAGGTCAATGATAATGGTGGTTTTCCTATTGATCTATTGTGGCTCTGATACCACTATTAGCTTTTGATGTAGCATGTAATGGGATATAGCAATCACAAGATCCAGAATAATATGAAATAAAGTAAATATACAAGATGATTGAATATACTATAAATAGAACTGATGGAGATGTTTACAAAAGAGCTCTAGAGGAAATGAACACTCCATGAATAGAGCTACTACTCAAGAATAGGCATTGATTGTACTACACTCTACCATGTTACATCATATTGCTACATCACACCACTCTGGTCTATACTACTTCCTACTACTCTATATACTGTTGTTCTATATATTGCTCTATACCTATGACCCTTTATATAGAAAATAGGTTCCTTGGCCAACACTCTATCTAGTTGTGCAAGGGACAACTTGCACTTTGAAACTTATGCATTTATTACATTGCATGAAGTAACTAGATAACTTCCCCCTAAAGTAATCCAATGTCCTAAGTATGTACCAATAATAGTACATTTACATGATTCAAATGATGTAATATAGTCTATTTTTACAACAATAGTTTGACGTCATCAAAGACCACCACTAATCAAGACTTAACTTTAATGGATGGATAATTTTTTTTTTTTTTAATTTCAAGAAGAAGGGTGTTGCATATTTGTATTTACAAATAAAATTGAAGAAGACCCAAAAAATGGGTATCAAGGATTCAAAAATTTTATGAAAAAATATGTAGTTATCTAGCTATAACATCTCAATTGATATGAGAATTGAATATATTTGTAAACTATCAATCTCTAAAAGATATATTTGTGATTTGTCAAGGGTGGGGGACCTATGTACAACCTCTTTTTCTCAAGAAAAAAAAAAGGGATTCACAAATTATTATTAATGCTACTAAGGAAATGGTTGTGGAGATTAGATAAAAAATAATATTTTTTGGATGTTCATCAACTACTTTTATAGAAAATATCTTGGAAATACCATAATATCTATATAGAAGTAAATCGAGTATTAGATAATTTACCTAATAGTGGTGTTGATCTTTGTCTTGGCAAGATTAAAATTTTAGAAGGAAAATAGCAAAGTGAGATTCCATATCTTAATGAAAATAATGTGAAAGAATTGATTACAAACATAGAAATGAACAAAAATAGCAATAATTTTATTAGTTACTGTATCGCCCAAATTTTTCACACCCTTACCTTCAGGCTAAAGGATCCATGCCCGAAAGGGGGATGCGAGAAGGATGGGACAATACCTTGGACGGAGAGGCCCTTTGAAGGTCGCGCCTCTTGGGGGAGGGGTATAAGGATGAATTTTTGATGGATGGTGGGGTTCACCAAGAAAATTTGAGTGGCAGTTTCCACACCTAGGTTGAGAATGGGTTTGATGTGTTCATTTTATGTTCAATCATTCAGATTCCTAGGTTGGCCAAAATGAATCTAAGTTATTCTATATGAAATTTTTGGTTTATATGAAAAAAACAAACATAAATGAATCCTAAATACATAAAATATCTAAAATGGAGAAGAGTGCACCAGATTTCTGATGACTGATGAAGATTTTGAAGCTTGCAGGAGTCCAAATCATCTCGGATATGATAGGATCGTCTGTAATTGTATAGAATCATCTAGATCACAGGAGATTGTCTAAGATCAGCCAAGATCATCAGCGACCTAATGAATTCGTTAGATGAATTCATCAGAAACCTACAATCATGAAAACAGACACCAAAAACCAAAAATACAATTGCAAGAATGATACAAAATGATAGAAATAAGAATATAAATGCTGAAATGATAAATCCAGATATCAAATCAAATGGGATGCAATGTTTTTATAATTTATTTTGATTTTTATCATGCAAATATGCTAAATGAGGTGAACTCTAATATGCAGAACAAAAGTGAATTAATCTAATGCACAATTAAATAAGAAAAAGAGATAGAGAATGCAAACTCAGGGCTCTGATTGCCCCCAATTTGAACTGCAGTTAAAATCATCTACAATCATACGAGATCATCGTCGATCTCGACAAGATCGTTTGAAATTATGGTTGAATTTCCTGCGATGATCCGAGCTTCCTCCGGTTGAAACACAGTGAGATCCTACAATAAAACTTGGAAAACACAAATGCAAATGATGGGAGATAGGATGTTCTAACGCAGCAAAAACTAAAGTTGCAGGGAAATGATCAACCAGGGGGATAAACTGGAAAAATCCCAAGTTTATATAGGATTAGAGGGAGGTTAGGATGTTGGGGATCATCCCAATCTGGGAGATCTCCAATGTAGGAATCTCCAACCGCGCAGAAATGCTTCTGCCTGAGTTAGAGAGGTTGTTGAAACATAAACTAATTATGAAAATTTGGTTTTGGGATGAAATCGTCTGGATGTTCTGTTCCAGATGAATTTGTCCGATTTGGGACGATATCGTCAGATCGATGACGATATCGTCCAATGGTCAAACAACTTCTAAAAATAGCACAAAAAATGAGGTGAGCGGTTAATGGGCAGTTTCGGGGTTAAAATTTAATTTTTTTATCTTTTACTGAGGGTTTAACTGCACCAATTTTAGAGTGCTACATTTTAACCCCTCTTTAGTGAATTTTTTGAAGAAAATGTGTTAAAGACAAGTTCTTCATGCTTTACGAGAAAGAAAGAATTTATTCCATTTTTTAGACAACGATTCTAGGTCAAATCATACAACTGTTTGCTATGGTGCCCCCTCCAAGTTTTTACCCAAATCGAACATTTGAGGTAAAAGCACGGAAAAGCAAAAATTAAAAAAATGTTGTTTTTAAATAAAAATAGGAAAAATAGGGTAAAACCCTAATTCATTTTTACTGTTCACTTTCACTGTTTCAGAGCTCTACAAGCGAAATGGTGGAAATGACACACAGATCGACAGAGGTCCGGCGTGGGTTACGGGTAAGGATCTAAACCTAGTGTACTATGTTTTTAGCTTGATTTGTTTAATTTTTTACTTGAATTTTTAATCGTTTTTGGGCATCGCAGCCATTTTTAGGCTGTTGACGACGTCGGGATGAGATCGTCCCAATTTCGTCGAAATCGTCCCTAATAGGGGTGATCCTGTCCAATAAGGGGCGATCCCCAAATTGAAGAATCGAAGGTGATTTCATCCTATTAAGGATGATTTTGCTAAATTTGGTACGATATCATCCAATAATGGGTGATATCATTTTTTTTATGAGATGAAACTGATTTTAATTGATTTTAATGATTATGTACTAATGATTTTTGTTGTTTTATTATTTATTTTGCAGAGGGGATTGCTAAAGAGTCGAGAGTGGAAATACGGGGGTCTTAGAGATGACTTAGCTATGCTCGATCAAGCCGAGCGAGACAGACTAACAAAGGTCGGACTGCAGCATGTGGTAGAGATGCCACAAATTCCTACAGACATGGGGCTACTGACAGCCCTAGCAGAGAGATGGTATCCAGAGTCGTCCTGCTTTTGACTATCGACAAGGGAGATGACTCCCACTCTAGAGGATGTATGGAGGATCTTGAGGATCCCCATACATGGGTGGTTCATGACTCCTTCGGCCAATCAGGGCCATGCCATGATGAGATTGTGCAGTGACCCAAGCTTTGCCCTGGAGAAGGGCGGAGTGAACATTGAGGCTTTGAGGCAGATGCCTGGGGCATCTCGGTTGACCCGAGTTTTTGCAAGGGTGGTGGGTGGCCTTCTTCTATGCCTCTAGAGCGGATGCAGGTTACCGTGGCTCCTCTTAGATTTGGTATGCGATATGAGAGACCACGGATACAGGTTTTCTTGGGGTAGCTTTGTACTATGCCGCTTGTATAGGATCCTTTACGGGGTCGTATACAAGGGAGGTCGATGTTTGGTGCTGACATCGCTACTACAGGTTTGGTGTTGGGAGCACATTGTGGTGCAAAGGCTGGTAGGGCTTCCACTGATAGGAGTTGACCGAGAGAGACCCCGGGTTTTCTATTGGTGGCTCTAGAGAGGGTCACAATGATGGATAGATCTACCGATGTCCTAGAGGTTGCTAGACGACCTCACCCCAAATCAGATCACCTGGAGACCATGGAGAGAGCATACAATGTGGGTGGAGGACAGACAAGAGTTGGCTCGCATCAGGCGAGTCATCTGGTTGAGGACAGAGCGGGGAGAGGTAGAGCTCCATCGCTATGATCAAGTTTTGAGGCAGTTCGATCTACAATAGGGGATCCCTTCTCTTAGAGATTATGAGTACTCCCAAACTATGTGAGATAATACCACTTTGAGTGGGGCTCTAGAAATGCAATGGTTCTGGATTCAGGATGCTGATGATGCCCCCATTCAACCAGTGGATGAGGATGATGTGGGGGTAGCAGATGGGTATGATTCCTAGTATGTAGGCATTTGCCCTCCTCAGATGATGAGGGCACAGGGTTTGATGCACGTTGTAGTGCAACGGATGGAGAGGTGGTGCCAGGCTGCCATCAGTATAGCGAGGGGTCATGGAGGGAGGGATCAGCGATGGCCTCCTCAGGAGAGACATCAGAGAGTACCATAGGATTCAAAGAGATAGCAACAGACAGAGAGGAGGGAGAGACTCCCTTCTAAATAGAAGGATAGGCCACCATTGCTTGATAATGGCAAGGGTGTCGAGGTAGGGGAGAGAAGCGAGATGGTGGCTCTCTGGGTGAAGAATGCCTACCTACGAGCGCAGGTGCAGACTCTTCAGGATGAGGCTACATGGCTCAGGTCTCGAAGCGGAGGGGTGAGTGTTCTGGAGCTAGCACGAGCTATTACACAAACTACGTTCTACCAGGGGTTATACTATCATGTGGTTCCATAGGGGTAGAGGATACCGTTGCTAGCCAGCATTACGAAGTCGAACAGGATGGGGTCGTCGAGGACATCATCATGATCGATGTCGAGGACCTACGATATAGCACAAAATTCGATGGGACCACCTCCTCCACCTCAGTGTGGGAGAGGAGATGAGGCTGAGAGCTCGAGGGCTTCTCAATACTAGCTGCTCATTATACATAGACCATATATTTTTGAGAGGATTGAGTATGCCAGGGTATAGATTGTGGCATACCAATCCATTTTGATATGATGTATAGACTTCTTGATATATATATATATATATGTTCTTTTTATGATATGACTTGTGCATATGTTTTATGATGCTTTAATATTTTAATGGTTGATTGATTATTCATGTAATTATATCGTTGAAAATATTATAATTTTATGTCATGCTATAAAATTAAATGAAATAATCTAATGTAAACAAATTGGTTGTTGTGGTGTGATTTGATGAAAAATAAAGTGACTTCTAACAATAATTTCAAAGTACATTATCACTGTTACATGACCATTTCATGGAGTTGTCGCTCGCTAGGTCATCAAGCTAATCTCGATATGAGAGAAATATTGCTAAAAGTAAAAAGGATGCTTAAGAGACTTTCTTAAGAATTTGTGTTGTGATGATGAAAAATAATGATGGTGATGATTTGTTTTCAAATTTCCATGAAAATATTATGCATGAAATATTAAAAATATGATTTTTTCTAGGCATAAAATTCCTAAGTGTGATAGAATTTTGAACAATTGCCTAGGAATTATACCATCGTCGCAAAACTAAATGTTTGACATAATGAAATGAAATAGAAAAGTTTTCGTTCTTTTTAAAGCATAATTGTGTAACATAATGATTTAAGCCATATGCTTTTATGGATTAAATAAATGGAAAATAAAATTATAACGATGGTTTGCGCTAGGCATAGAATTTTAGGTATAGACTTATACCATCATCGCGAAATCCAAAAGAAGAAATTGATGTAATAGTTTTATTGCATAGTTGATTTTTTATTTTGAGATAAAAAATATAAAATGAGGACTTGCACTAGGCATAGATTCCAATTTAGGTTTAGGAACTATACCATCGTTGCAAAAGTCAAAAATATAAATGTGACTTTATTGCTAGATTTTTGAACATGCTTTGAAAGAAATTTTGGATTTTTGAAAAAAATGTATTTAATTGTTTGTACGCTAAGCCAATATTCTCAAGTAAGAAAATCAAATTATTTCAGAATATTTGCATAAATATTTTAAATTATCTCAAAGACAAAATTTAGATTTATAAGGAACCCCATGTGCATATGTGAGTTCATTTCCGATCTTGATCTATCATAATGATACAAAATCTCTCAAACACAAATGTGTGTGCAATTGTATTGTTCATTTACCAATTTTGAGCAAGATAATTTGATACAAGTAATTTGAATTAACCAAATGAGTGTTCGTTGACCATGATTTATATGCATGTAACCATACCAGACTACTATGTAAGTCGGGTCATCAAGAGCTAGCTGATCCATGAGCGGACATAGGTCTATACAAAAGAAGGTCGCTAATGTGACAGACATATCACCATGCTAGGAGTTACCCAAGGCCAAGCAGGTTGGGCACAAACCACCTGTTATGGGGCTTACCTCATAGTTTTTGAATAATTGAGAATTCTAGGGATTCAAGCTCATTCACCCTTCTTTTCTTTCAAATGGTAGGGGAAGGGATTTATTGCTTTTTGCTTTTTCTTTTCTTTTCTTATTCTATTTTTTTTTGTATTTTTGCTTGACACTGAGATAATGCTGAAATATTGTTGAGATGATACAAAATGATAATGCTTCTGAATAATTTCTCTTTTTCTCATGATTTTCTTGTTTTTATTTTTTTTTTCTTTTTTTTCTTTTTCTTTTTCTTCCTAGACTAGGGATACTTGCTCGGATTGGCTGTAGAGCAAGGGATTTTTATTCTGGGCAGGGGTGAGCTTGTCATTTTTTCAATTCTCAAAGATTCTAGACCATGTGCATGATAGGATAGCAGGGGAGACTTTTCGCTCAAGAGACCACTTCTACTGTGTAGCATCAATTTGAATTTGTAATGAAATCATTCTAATGTGAAAAGGTGTACTTGGTTCAAGTAAATAACAAGATCAGTTCTCTATGCTCAAAACTTTATTTAATTCAACTGTGGACTTTGATATAAAAGAGGTTAATAATCATACCAAATAATATCAAGATATTTATTTATGTGAGTTTGAAAGTGAGGGATTCCAAATAAATGCTAATTTATCCAAAATAACTGAAAATATAACTGCAATACTTCAAGAATTGACAGGTTCCAAAATAGAAGATGTTTTTGATGATTTTGATTTTTTTTTATTTTTTCGATTTTAATTTATGATTTGAGAGAATACATAATATTACTATTTTTGAAATTTTTATATGAATTACTAAAATAAGACAATATGTATAATATATACAGTGGCGAAATTACCAGATTTATGCATAATAGTGCTTAAGATGCATAATGTTCATAGGTTCTTTAAGATCTTTACCATCTAAGATAGCTAATCTGTATGCTACCCATCCAAATTTAACAGTGATAATATATGGCCCAAGCCAGTTAGGCTCAAATTTACCTTTAAGGTCTTTAGTTGCATTAGTATTTTTTTTATTTTCTTTTAAGATGAGGTCATCGATCTCAAAGGATCGATGATGAACTTTCTTGAAATATGCTCGTTTGAGCTTGTTCTGGTAGGTACGAAGATGCTCCAAAGCATTAATGTGCTTCTCATCTAGGAGTTCCAGCTGACTAAATCTGCTAGCATGATATTCATCTCCTAATTTAGTATCTTTAAGTAGGAGAGCCAAAGAAGAAACTTCTAATTCAAAGGGAAAAACAGCTTCAGCGCCATAAACCAAAACAAAAGGTGAAGTGCCCGTGGGAGTATGAATGCTAGTTTGATAAGCCCACAAAGCAGGATATAATTGAATGTGCCAATCACGACCAGATTTATTGACCAGTCTTTTGAGAATTTTAATTAATGTTTTATTAGATGCTTCTGCTTGGCCATTACCCTGAGGATAATAGGGAGTGGACAAACAATGTTGAATTTTATATTTTTGACATAGTTTCTTAACACCTTTGTTTTTGAAACAAGTTCCATTATCCGAGATGAGATTTGCAGGGATTCCGAACCTACAAATAATTTGATTAAAAATAAATTTGGAAACTTGAGTTCCAGTGCAAGAAGCTAAGGGCATAGCTTCAACCCACTTTGTAAAATACTCAGTGGCGGTTATGATGAATTTGTGTCCATCAGATGACACAGGATTGATTTTTTCGATGATGTCTAAGCCCCATTTTGAAAAATGCCAAGGAGATGAAATAGCCTACAGTTCTTGTGCAGGCGCATGGACAAGGTCAGCGTGTTTCTGGTACTTATCGTAATGGTGCATGTAATCATGTGCATAATTCTCCATGGTAGGCCAAAAATATCCTATCCTAAGGAGCTTCTTAGCAATGGCACTACCACTAAAGTGTCCCCCACAAGATCCATCGTGAGCTTCACTCAAAGCTGATCTAGACTCTTCTAGATTCAAACATATCAGTAGGATACCTTCAAAAGATCTCCTATATAAGGTATTGCAAATTATGACGAATTGACTTGCTCGTCTATGTAATAACCGGCACTAGTTTCTATTAAAACCTTCAGGGAAGGTCCCATTTTGAAGAAAATTGAGGATATCAGTGTACCAAAGTTCAAGAGTATTTTCATTGATTAGAAACACGTTCAAAGATTCCAAGCATGATTTAATTGAAGCGAGTTCCTGGAGTTGGAGAATAATGATGGTAGCATATTCATCATCTAACTCCAAGGGTAAAAGAGATGCAGATGCGGCCATGGCATCAACCGCACGATTGCTAGTTCTAGGAATAGCTTCCAAGGTAATTTGATCAAATAAAGATATTAATTGTAATACATATGCTTTATATGGGTGCAATTTATCATATCTAGTCTAATAAACATCATTAATTTGATTTATAACAAGTTGAGAATCACCAAAAACTAATAGATTTTTAATTTTCAGTGCCAGAGCTGCTCGTTATCCAAGGATGAGAGCCTCGTATTCAACAATGTTATTAGTACAGGCAAACATTAATTTAAAGTATAGAGGTATGAGATGTTTCTGTGGAGATATCAAAATAATACCTGCACCAGCCCCACTCATGCATCGGGCTCCGTCAAAGTATAAGGACCATTGCTCTGAATGATCTGCCTCCAGTTTAAGGCATTCATCAGGAAACTCAATGACGAGGGGATGGGTGGATTCTAAGGGTGTAGCAGCTAATTGATCTACTATGATTTGACCCTTAACAAACTTTTGTCCTATAAACATGAGTTTAAACTCGCTTAGTGCAAGAACCCACTTTGTTGTGTGACCAAATAAATAAGGTCGACTCATGAGATACCGCAAGGGATCAGATTTAGCAATAACGTATGTTTTTTGACTGAGCATATAATGGTGTAGTTTCTATGTAGAAAATATGACTACTAGACATAATTTATCTAATGTTGTGTAGCGGGTTTCATAACTAATTAATGTTCTGCTAATGTAATAATTAGCACGCTCTCTTTTCTCATCATCAAGTTGAGCTAACATAGCTCCTAAAGCAAAATCTAAAGCAAAAATATACAAGATAAATGGGCGATCAAGTTTAGGTGGTGAAAGTACAGGTGGGTTAAGAAGATATTGTTTGAGGAGTTCAAATGCTTTCTGACATTCATCGTCCCAATGGAAAGAGACATCCTTCTTAAGAAGCTTAAGAAAGGGTCCAGTTTTATCTGCCAGCTTATCGATGAAGCGACAGATAGCTTGAAGCTTACCTTGTAGACTTCATAATTTAGATATATTTGTAGGTGCAGGCATATCAGTGATAGTCGTAATCTTGAGAGGGTCAATTTTGATGCCACATAAAGAAACTATAACCCCTAATAATTTACCTGACTTAACTCCGAATATACATTTGGCTGGATTCAATCGGATAAGATATTCCCTTAACCGATCAAATACTTTTCTCAAGTCATCTAAATGGTCATCTTCTTCAGTAGAACAAGCTATAATGTTGTCTACATAATCGTGTAGTATATGATGCATCATATCATGAAAGATATAAGTCATAGCTCGTTGATAGGTTGCACCTGCATTCTTCAACCTGAATGGCATCACTTTCCAACAGAAAGTCCTCCAAGGGGTAATAAAGGTTGTTTTAGCCTGATATTTAGGAGCTATCCTAATCTGATTATAACCAGAAAATCCATCCATTAAGGATATCATTCCACTTCCAACAGTAAAATCAATGATCTGATCCATATTGGAAAGGGGAAAATTGTCTTTAGGGCATGCAACATTAATATCTCTAAAGTCTGTACAAACCCTAACCTTAGCAATTTCTTTCTTAGTTACTGGAACTACATTCGATATCCATTCAGCATAATCAATGGCTTGTATAAAAATAACCTTTAGGATATTTATAACTCCCCTTTGACTAGTAAGGCCACTTTAGGATGCATTTTCTTAAGTTTCTATTTAACAGGTTTAGCATTCGGGTGCACTACTAGGTGATGCATAACTACAGAAGGGTCTAAACCTGGCATATCTTCATATGTCCAAGAAAAGACATCTTCATATTATTTAATAAATGCAATGTATTTATCCTATTTTTCTTGACTCAATTCTGATCCAATGTTGATTATGTGGGGGTTATCCTCGGTTCCAATGTTAATTTTTATGACATTTTCTACTTCCATGTGTAGATCTCTCTCAAAATTAGGTGGGGTGGGTGAAACGCCCAATTCTTGTAATTATTTCAAGGTTAGATTGGATAATTCATCTTGAGGAGTCATGGCCTCAAGCTAGGCTATACTAGGTATAGAGCCATCAAAATAAAATCCATTATGTAATAATTCCTCAACAAAGACATCGTGAAAGATATCTCCCTCCAACTCATCGTCGAATTTAGCGATCATCTTAGGATAAGCTATAGATAGCATATTACATGTGAATGTCTTATTTATTAAATGCAAGGCATCGCGTGCATCTAAATAATCTTGGTAACATATAATTTGGTCATCATCCTCAAATGGGAATGGCTAACCCTTACTAGGAAATAGGCCCACACCACATCGTGCGGGCCACGCTTCTACCCTAAAAGTTTCTTTCATACCATTCTGGAAAGGTCCCAAAACTTTCCCTTTATATCTCAATTTAAGCATTATAGTTTTGGCTTTAATATATTCATTCGTAAAATAACATTGAGAATATCTATCATAATGAGTTCTGATGTTTCTGGGTATTCTACCCCAGTCATATCCCTTTTAAATAAAGGCAGAGCTCTCGACTTGGTAAATACTTCCCATAGGCTGTGGGAGGTCCAAGGTACGAGGAGATGGTAGTAAATTATTTAAAATAAGGGAATATTGCATATAAGTATTTGTTTCTTCTGATATAAGGATTTGATATAGATTGGGTAAGAGCTCGTCAGTAAGAGCATAAGAGGTAGAAGGAACATTCCCTACATCTTCTGATGCTAAAAATATGACTTTGGTGGATGTAGATGGTGTAGAGGTGTCAATAGATGGGTCTATTATAGGTATGGAAGTTATAGGAGTAGAACAAGAGACATTGGTTGTGAGATTAGGATCTTTCTTAGGTCCTAATACGGTTTGTTCAAAATATGGTTGAGCTATATGTGAAGGTGCAACTGATGGAGAAGAAGTAGATGACTTTGTGGGTGTGAGTTTCACACGTTTAGATGGATAATGAGAATTAGGATGTGTGGATGACATAGCGGGGCAAAATTGAACTCCAATAGGTTTTGCCAAAGCACACATATCAAAGGGTCTTGGATCATCATGAATGGTAATCAACTGATTCTTAAATTCAAACTTAACACATTGATGTAAGGTTGAGGGAATAGCTCACATCGCATTGATCCAGGGATGACCCAAGAGTATATTGTATGAGGCAGAGCAATGTACAATAAACATAGTCATATCCAAGGTTCTCGAACCAACCTGCAATGGAATGGTAATAACTCCACACGTTTCTTGTGTTTTGCCATATGAAAACTTGTGCAGATATTTAAAGATGAACCATTATCAATAAAAACTCCTTTGACTGCTACATCTCCAATTACAGTAGTAATATACAAGGGGTTATCTTTATGTAAACTATGTTGGGGTATGTCTCTATCCCAAAAGTCGATACAATCAACTTCATGAGTTATTATAGTATTGGCCATGGCTTCAGGTTGAATGTCTTGTGGTACCATCATCTGGCTTAATGTGAGCATTAATTCATCTCTATGTGTAGGGGAAGATCTTTAAAGGTCCAAGAGGGAAATTCTAGCTATAATATTTGATAATTTTTCATTAATATTATAATGAGGTTTAGGTTGAACATTAGGTGCATGATTCCCTTTATTAGGAACCTTCAAAACAAATGGAGTTAATCCATCATTCTGAATTTGATCTTGTTGATAATTTTGAGCCTATTGAAGAACACAAGCTTATACTGAGAGGGGGGGTGAACAGTATAAGACCTCTTTTTACTTTTTCCTTTATACTTCAAAATAGTAAAGCAATATACCCAAAGCAATATCAAAGCAATGCACAATATCATCCACAAAGTGACACCAATTTTAACGTGGTTCACCCAAAATGGTTGGGCTACGTCCACAAAACTTTTCTCTAAAAGTTATCTCAAAGTTCTTTGGGAATCCTTCCCAATTACAATGTTTATGAGCCTCGGCCCAAAGGAGATACCTTCCCCCAATCAAAATTTATGAGCCTCTGCTCAAAGGAGATACCTTCCCCTCTGCTCTGGAAATGATCCCTCGGAAGATCAAGCTGCCTCTACCTCTTGCCAGCACGTGGAACTCCTTTCCACCGAAGACCTCCTGTCCTCAATGCTTAGCCTAAGAGACCTCTGCCTTCTATGATCACGTCCACAGCAGCTCAGTAACCTGTACCAAACATAGTCAGTCGGTCTAGTACAAGTCTTCCTCTGTCTGTCAGATCTGTCCAACGCTTGAACAAATCAATCCTCTACACACAAGCCTTCTCAAAGACTTGCCAAATCTGTCCTCGGGTTCTTCTCAAAGAACCGGTGCACCTCTGTCCTCAAGTTCTCTGATAGAACTATCAAACTCAGCTCACAAGTCCTCTGCTAGGACCTGTCCAAATCTGCTCACAAGTCCCCATCGAAACCTGTCCAAAACTGCTCACAAGTCCCCATCGAAACTTGTCCAAAACTCAGCAAGCTCACCAAGAAAAAAACTTTCTTAGTAGGAAATCACAAGGTGAATTGTTAGAGACCCAATGTGATTTGTCAAACTCATAGAAGCATAAAGAGAATTGTTAGAGACTCAATATGTTCTATACTCAACTCCCAATCTCAAAACTCAACTCAAATCAACTCAGCTCAAACTCAATCTCAAATCTGAAAACTCAACTCAATATCTGAAATGGATAGGATAGAATGCTTTCTTTCAAGAACATGAAACCCCAACAATTGCCAACTATGCAAAGAATCACATAACAATGATACTCATGTTCTTTTCACCATCAATTAGGGCTTCAACAACAATGCTCATCAAACAAGGTTCAATCAACACCATTCAACTCAAAACACAACCTTGAAGCATTTCACAATCAACATGAGAAAAGGAAACAAGTAGAACTCCTTTTCTCTCCAATATTGTTTGAACAAAAAGCATCCACCAACTCAAATCAACAAGAGCACACACAACTTTTCAAATCATCAACAAAGGAGTAAGCCCAACACTTTAACCAAGTAAAGAATAGCTTGATTATTACCAATTTAATGAAAGCAAATGTCAATCTCAAAGCTGCCCACTTAAGGTTTCACAACTTCACACAAGAAGCAATTTTAACCTTAAAACATCATGCTTTCATTTCCATAATCAACCAAAAGCACTCTCAACATTACAAGAAAAATTTATCCCTTATACACCTTATTTCTCCCTTATAGTCTTATCAAAAATAAAATTTATTTCTCATAAGAATGCAATAAGATATTTCAAACAACACCTTCAAAAGAATATTTTATCAAAATAAAACAAGCTTTAAACTCCTTATAACTCCTAAGCTATTTTTCCCTCTAATAAACTTCCTCCATCCGCAAAATACACTTAGCAAAAATTAATTTCGAAAATACCTTGGCCAACATCAAAAATCGTGCTATGGAGAAATTGCACATGAATTCTAACACCACCCGCTGCGTCCACTTCACGATGAAAAACCCTTTCACGTTATTCGAACGTGGAACCTCCCATTCGGGTAGCGCGCCAATAGCCTAGCCGCTATCGATGCGCCAAAGGCGCTCGGTGAGGTTTAAACCTCACGTTGTTAGCCTTGTTCCTTCTGCGCCAGGGATTAAATAAAACAATAGTGCCTCCCTTTCTTCTGACGTGAACACGAAGATGAAAACCTTACGACAGATTTACGACAAATGACGAGTACAAAAAAATGAACAATGGATTCACGAAAATGGCGAAGACACAATCGAACAACGGGTTTACGAAAATGGTGAAGACACAATCGGAGAAGAAATCCGAACAACGGATCACGAAATCACAGCGAGCAACTCTTTTCAAAATGCGGATGGGATAATTCTTGATTTTCATCGAGGGAGATTTATATGCATTTTTACCATAAGCTCTTGACGTCGGCGAGGAGTTTAACACGTCGACGGAGGTCTTGGCTAGCGCCCACAATCTTAAAACATAGCGCCATGGGTTAGGAGAACCCATTGCAAACAATAATTTAATATTTATTTAAAAATAATTAAAGGGAACCTTAACAAGGTTTTTAATTATTTAAATAAATACTTCCTCCTGGACCCAAATGCA
The DNA here is from genome assembly GCA_028583015.1 of Wollemia nobilis. Classification (NCBI taxonomy): domain Eukaryota; kingdom Viridiplantae; phylum Streptophyta; class Pinopsida; order Araucariales; family Araucariaceae; genus Wollemia; species Wollemia nobilis. The sequence continues at coordinate 7,782,187 of JAQPPZ010002224.1, read as the reverse complement.
TTAAACTAATGCATCCACCTGTAATCTTTAAACCTGCCAACTTGGGGTTTACAAAAGACCTTTGAAACTGTCATGTCGTAACCTTCATCAAAACAAATTATTTGACATCAAATCAAATTCCTTCAAGAGCTTCTTGACATCAATGACAACTTATACACTTGATCAAAGGCAATGTACCCAATGTACCCAAAATTGCCAACAATCTCCCCCTTTGTCATTGATGGCAAACCTTTACTGAAAACACTTCTCAAGAGCCAAAACTGAAACCAACTGTGCTAACAACTGAGAATCTTCCTTTGAAGTTTTGCTCCCCCTGACTTGAAGCTCTCCCCTTCACTTTGAAGCTCTCCCCCTTACTCATATCTCTCCCCCTTTGTCATCAATGGCAAAGGGTCACCTTTGGGGCTCGGGACTAAGAATGAGCCTCTTAGCTTAGTCCCTCCCCCACCTCTCGATGAGGTGATTAATTCTGGGGTGGGAGTAAAACTCCCATTAGGCACTGATCATCATCAGTGTCTATAACTTCCTTGTCGGGCCTTCTCTTGAACTCTTTGTCCATATTCCTATTCTTGTCATTGTTCTTGTTCTTGTTCTCATCCCTGTTCTTGTCCATGCCTTGATCCTTGGACCTGATCATGCCATTGTTCCTGTTCCTCGTATTCTAGAAATTCAGCTCTACACTGTCTGGATATGTGACCTTCATTGTTGCACTTAAAACACTTAACAAAGTTGTTTCTCTGAGGTAAACCTGATCTTTGAATCCACCGTCGACCAAATGTTTTGACCAAACTTTTTGACCAAACCTGTTGACCAAACCTGTTAAAGAATGACCAAACCTGTTCTGATCAAACCTGTTCCTGTTATTTGCCTTGCAATAAACTGCCTTGTGCCCAAACTGTTGACAAGAGTAGCAATACCCTTGAAAGAAACTAGCACTTCTGAAATTGTCATTTACCTTCTTCACTTGAGCCATGCAATGTGAAGCCATGTGACCAAACCTTGTGACAAGCAAAACATCTGCCTTGAAACTTTCCTTTATTTGACCTCTTAGGTTCTGAAAACTTCTTCTTCTCATTCTGAATTCTGTTTTCTATTTCTGTGCATCTATCATTCAAGGACTCCTTTTCTGAAGTACTTTCCTCATCAGAACTCTCTTCCTTTTGGAGTCTCTTACTAGACTCTCCAACTTGTTCCTTGTGTGGCTTAACAAAACCAAGGCCTATTTTATCTGTTGTCTTTCTTTGACCTTTGATGAGTGACTTAACCTTTTTGGAGCTATCTTGAAACCTGTAAAGCTTATCCTTGTACTCTTTAGTTTCCTCTTTCAAAGAAGCCATTTTCTGTTCTAACTCACTATACTCAAGAACCTTAGACTCTAACTCATCCTTGAGTTCTTGTGTCTTAGCTATAGAGAAGTCAAGACTTTCTATAAGATCATCTCTCTCCATACAACATTCATCTAACTTATCCTTGAGTCTAGCATTCTTCTTTCTTTCCTTTTTCAAAGCACTAAGAGCACTAATAAGTTCACCTTCAAGATCTACTTCACCTTCCTCTATATCTTCCTCTATTTGTTTGCTTTTTGAATCATCAAAGCCTTTTTCAGATTTCTTATCACTAGAGGTGCTACCCTTTTCAAAAACCATACATGCATCTTCCTTATAGTTTTCTGAAGCATCCTCATACATACTAGAAACCAAATCATTATTTGTGCAATCATCCTCAAGGTGACCAAAGTTTCCACATCTAAGACATTTCATGATAATGAATCTATGTTTCGGTTCTTCCTCTTTTTTTGATATGAACAACATCTCATTTTCATCATCACTTGAAGAACTTTCACTATCACTACTAGAACACTTACTTGCTTTGTCTAGGTAGAAACTCTTCTTGTGCTTGTGAGAATACCTCTTTCCTTGATTGTTGTGCTCATCTTTGTTCTTCCTGTGATGCTTGTGCTTTTCAGAATCCTTGCTCTTAGAATCCTGTTTATCTTCATCACTTTCATTCTTGGGAACAGTACGATCAGTAGCATAATGACCAAACTTTCCACAATTGAAACATCTTATATTTTTCATACTTTTGTGCTTTCTAGAGAACTTGCCTTTCTTGCTGTAATATGCCTCTTCATCACTAGAAGACTCATCACTATCTTGAAGCTGTTTACCCTTGGATTTCTTGGTAGCCTTGAAATCTGCCTCTTTCTTGACATCAACCTTCACTTGAGTTCTCAACTCAAATGCTTGCAAGTATACTATGGAGCTCATCCTTTTTCAACTTATCCAAATCTTTAGCTTCCTCAATAGCAGAAATATTTTCACTAAATCTATTAGGAAGAGATCTTAAAATCTTATCACAAACATCATTTTCAGCAAGCTCAAGACCTAAGTCTTTCATGGAGTTAACAACCTCATCCATACGAAGCATGTAGTCACTAATATTTTCATCATCATTCATCTTGAGTTGTTCAAACATACCTTTGAAGTGTCTCAACTTGGCCTTTCTGACATTTGTATCACTCTGTATGAACCACCTTCAACTGTTTCCACATTTCACTAGTTGTCTTGCAGTGAATCACCTTGGTGAGATCTGCTTTACGTAAGCCTTTCAGGATTGCATTCATTGCCTTTGAATTGCTGTGATGTAGGAGCCTTTCTTCCTTAGTAATAGGACCATGTACAGGAATAGTGTACTCATCTTCAATCACTTCCCAAACCTCATTACCAAGTGCCATTAGATGAACCTTCATCCTTGCACTCCAAAGACCAAAATTTGACCCATCAAGAATAGGTGTTGCATTGCCACTTGAATGATCCATTGTGTTCTTTACTAGCTTTTCCTTCAAGTTGTTAAACTTTTCGAAGGCACCGGCTCTGATACCAATTGAAGAACACAAGCTTATACTGAGAGGGGGGGTGAACAGTATAAGACCTCTTTTTACTTTTTCCTTTATACTTCAAAATAGTAAAGCAATATACCCAAAGCAATATCAAAGCAATGCACAATATCATCCACAAAGTGACACCAATTTTAACGTGGTTCACCCAAAATGGCTGGGCTACGTCCACAAAACTTTTCTCTAAAAGTTATCTCAAAGTTCTTTGGGAATCCTTCCCAATTACAATGTTTATGAGCCTCGGCCCAAAGGAGATACCTTCCCCTAATCAAAATTTATGAGCCTCTGCTCAAAGGAGATACCTTCCCCTCTGCTCTGGAAATGATCCCTCGAGAAGATCAACTGCCTCTACCTCTTGCCAAGCACGTGGAACTCCTTTCCATCGAAGACCTCCTGTCCTCAATGCTTAGCCTAAGAGACCTCTGCCTTCTATGATCACGTCCACAGCAGCTCAACAACCTGTACCAAACACAGTCAGTCGGTCTAGTACAAGTCTTCCTCTATCTGTCAGATCTGTCCAATGCTTGAACAAATCAATCCTCTGCACACAAGCCTTCTCAAAGACTTGCCAAATCTATCCTCAGGTTCTTCTCAAAGAACCAGTGCACCTCTGTCCTCAAGTTCTCTGATAGAACTATCAAACTCAGCTCACAAGTCCTCTGCTAGGACCTGTCCAAATCTGCTCACAAGTCCCCAGAACTGTCCAAGACTGCTCACAAGTCCCCATCGAAACCTGTCCAAAACTCAGCAAGCTCACCAAGAAAAAAAACTTTCTTAGTAGGAAATCACAAGGTGAATTGTTAGAGACCCAATGTGATTTTTCAAACTCATAGAAGCATAAAGAGAATTGTTAGAGACTCAATATGTTCTATACTCAACTCCCAATCTCAAAACTCAACTCAAATCAACTCAGCTCAAACTCAATCTCAAATCTGAAAACTCAACTCAATATCTGAAATGGATAGGATAGAATGCTTTCTTTCAAGAACATGAAACCCCAACAATTGCCAACTATGCAAAGAATCACATAACAATGATACTCATGTTCTTTTCACCATCAATTAGGGCTTCAACAACAATGCTCATCAAACAAGGTTCAATCAACACCATTCAACTCAAAACACAACCTTGAAGCATTTCACAATCAACATGAGAAAAGGAAACAAGTAGAACTCCTTTTCTCTCCAATATTGTTTGAACAAAAAGCATCCACCAACTCAAATCAACAAGAGCACACACAACTTTTCAAATCATCAACAAAGGAGTAAGCCCAACACTTTAACCAAGTAAAGAATAGCTTGATTATTACCAATTTAATGAAAGCAAATGTCAATCTCAAAGCTGCCCACTTAAGGTTTCACAACTTCACACAAGAAGCAATTTTAACCTTAAAACATCATGCTTTCATTTCCATAATCAACCAAAAGCACTCTCAACATTACAAGAAAAATTTATCCCTTATACACCTTATTTCTCCCTTATAGTCTTATCAAAAATAAAATTTATTTCTCATAAGAATGCAATAAGATATTTCAAACAACACCTTCAAAAGAATATTTTATCAAAATAAAACAAGCTTTAAACTCCTTATAACTCCTAAGCTGTTTTTCCCTCTAATAAACTTCCTCCATCCACAAAATACACTTAGCAAAAATTAATTTCGAAAATACCTTGGCCAACATCAAAAATCATGCTATGGAGAAATTGCGCACGAATTCTAACACCACCCGCTGCGTCCACTTCACGATGAAAAACCCTTTCACGTTATTCGAATGCGGAACCTCCCGTTCGGGTAGCGCGCCAACAGCCTAGCCGCTACCAGTGCGCCAAAGGCGCTCGGTGAGGTTTAAACCTCATGTTGTTAGCCTTGTTCCTTCTATGCCAGGGATTAAATAAAACAATAGTGCCTCCCTTTCTTCTGACGTGAACACGAAGACGAAAACCTTACGACGGATTTACGACAAACGACGAGTACAAAAAAATGAACAGCGGATTCACGAAAATGGCGAAGACACAGTCGAACAACGGGTTTACGAAAATGGCGAAGACACAATCGAAGAAGAAATCCGAACAACGGATCACGAAATCACAGCGAGCAACTCTTTTCAAAATGCGGATGGGATAATTCTTGATTTTCATCGAGGGAGATTTATATGCATTTTTACCATAAGCTCTTGACGTCGGCGAGGAGTTTAACACGTCGACGGAGGTCTTGGCTAGCGCCCACAATCTTAAAACATAGCGCCCATGGGTTAGGAGAACCCATTGCAAACAATAATTTAATATTTATTTAAAAATAATTAAAGGGAACCTTAACAAGGTTTTTAATTATTTAAATAAATACTTCCTCCTGGACCCAAATGCATTAAACTAATGCATCCATCTTAATCTTTAAACCTGCCAACTTGGGGTTTACAAAAGACCTTTGAAGCTGTCATGTCGTAACCTTTATCAAAACAAATTATTTGACATCAAATCAAATTCCTTCAAGAGCTTCTTGACATCAATGACAACTTATACACTTGAGCAAAGGCAATGTACCCAAAGTACCCAAAATTGCCAACAATCTCCCCCTTTGTCATTGATGGCAAACCTTTACTGAAAACACTTCTCAAGAGCCAAAACTGAAACCAATGTACGTGCTAACAACTGAGAATCTTCCTTTGAAGTTTTGCTCCCCTTGACTTGAAGCTCTCCTCTTCACTTTGAAGCTCTCCCCCTTACTCATATCTCTCCCCCTTTGTCATCAATGGCAAAGGGTCACCTTTGGGGCTCGGGACTAAGAATGAGCCTCTTAGCTTAGTCCCTCCCCCACCTCCTGATGAGGTGATTAATTCTGGGGTGGGAGTAAAACTCCCATTAGGCATTGATCATCATCAGTGTCTATAACTTCCTTGTCGGGCCTTCTCTTGAACTCTTTGTCCATATTCCTGTTCTTGTCACTTTTCTTGTTCTTGTTCTCATCCCTGTTCTTGTCCATGCCTTGATCCTTGGACCTGATCATGCCATTGTTCCTGTTCCTGTATTCTAGAATTTCAGCTCTACACTATCTGGATATGTGACCTTCATTGTTGCACTTGAAACACTTGACGATGTTGTTTCTCTGAGGTAAACTTGATCTTTGAATCCACCAGTTCGACCAAACCTGTCTTGAAAAAAAGACCAAACCTGTTCTGACCAAACCTATTTCGATCAAACTGTTTTGATCAAACCTGTTCCTGTTATTTGCCTTGCAATAAACTGCCTTGTGCCCAAACTGTTGACAAGAGTAGCAATACCCTTGAAAGAAACTAGCACTTCTGAAATTGTCATTTACCTTCTTCACTTGAGCCATGCAATGTGAAGCCATGTGACCAAACCTGTGACAAGCAAAACATCTGCCTTGAAACTTTCCTTTATTTGACCTCTTAGGTTCTGAAAACTTCTTCTTCTCATTCTGAATTCTATTTTCTATTTCTGTGCATCTATCATTCAAGGACTCCTTTTCTGAAATACTTTCCTCATCAGAACTCTCTTCCTTTTGGAGTCTCTTACTAGACTCTCCAACTTGTTCCTTGTGTGGCTTAACAAAACCAAGGCCTATTTTATCTGTTGTCTTTCTTTGACCTTTGATGAGTGACTTAACCTTTTTGGAGCTATCTTGAAACCTGTAAAGCTTATCCTTGTACTCTTTAGTTTCCTCTTTCAAAGAAGCCATTTTCTGTTCTAACTCACTATACTCAAGAACCTTAGACTCTAACTCATCCTTGAGTTCTTGTGTCTTAGCTATAGAGAAGTCAAGACTTTCTATAAGATCATCTCTCTCCATACAACATTCATCTAACTTATCCTTGAGTCTAGCATTCTTCTTTCTTTCCTTTTTCAAAGCACTAAGAGCACTAATAAGTTCACCTTCAAGATCTACTTCACCTTCCTCTATATCTTCCTCTATTTGTTTGCTTTTTGAATCATCAAAGCCTTTTTCAGATTTCTTATCACTAGAGGTGCTACCCTTTTCAAAAACCATACATGCATCTTCCTTATAGTTTTCTGAAGCATCCTCATACATACTAGAAACCAAATCATTATTTGTGCAATCATCCTCAAGGTGACCAAAGTTTCCACATCTAAGACATTTCATGATAATGAATCTATGTTTCGGTTCTTCCTCTTTTTTGATATGAACAACATCTCATTTTCATCATCACTTGAAGAACTTTCACTATCACTACTAGAACACTTACTTGCTTTGTCTAGGTAGAAACTCTTCTTGTGCTTGTGAGAATACCTCTTTCCTTGATTGTTGTGCTCATCTTTGTTCTTCCTGTGATGCTTGTGCTTTTCAGAATCCTTGCTCTTAGAATCCTGTTTATCTTCATCACTTTCATTCTTGGGAACAGATACGATCAGTAGCATAATGACCAAACTTTCCACAATTGAAACATCTTATATTTTTCATACTTTTGTGCTTTCTAGAGAACTTGCCTTTCTTGCTGTAATATGCCTCTTCATCACTAGAAGACTCATCACTATCTTGAAGCTGTTTACCCTTGGATTTCTTGGTAGCCTTGAAAGTTGCCTCTTTCTTGACATCAACCTTCACTTGAGTTCTCAACTCAAATGCTGCAAGTATACTATGGAGCTCATCCTTTTTCAACTTATCCAAATCTTTAGCTTCCTCAATAGCAGAAATATTTTCACTAAATCTATTAGGAAGAGATCTTAAAATCTTATCACAAACATCATTTTCAGCAAGCTCAAGACCTAAGTCTTTCATGGAGTTAACAACCTCATCCATACGAAGCATGTAGTCACTAATATTTTCATCATCATTCATCTTGAGTTGTTCAAACATACCTTTGAAGTGTCTCAACTTGGCCTTTCTGACATTTGTATCACCTGTATGAACCACCTTCAATTGTTTCCACATTTCACTAGTTGTCTTGCAGTGAATCACCTTGGTGAGATCTGCTTTCTGTAAGCCTTTCAGGATTGCATTCATTGCCTTTGAATTGCTGTGATGTAGGAGCCTTTCTTCCTTAGTAATAGGACCATGTACAGGAATAGTGTACTCATCTTCAATCACTTCCCAAACCTCATTACCAAGTGCCATTAGATGAACCTTCATCCTTGCACTCCAAAGACCAAAATCTGACCCATCAAGAATAGGTGTTGCATTGCCACTTGAATGATCCATTGTGTTCTTTACTAGCTTTTCCTTCAAGCTGTTAAACTTTTCGAAGGCACCCGCTCCGATACCAATTGAAGAACACAAGCTTATCTCTGAGAGGGGGGTGAACAGTATAAGACCTCTTTTTACTTTTTCCTTTATACCTCAAAATAGTAAAGCAATATACCCAAAGCAATATCAAAGCAATGCACAATATCATCCACAAAGTGACACCAATTTTAACGTGGTTCACCCAAAATGGCTGGGCTACGTCCACAAAACTTTTCTCTAAAAGTTATCTCAAAGTTCTTTGGGAATCCTTCCCAATTACAATGTTTATGAGCCTCGGCCCAAAGGAGATACCTTCCCCCAATCAAAATTTATGAGCCTCTGCTCAAAGGAGATACCTTCCCCTCTGCTCTGGAAATGATCCCTCAGAAGATCAACTGCCTCTACCTCTTGCCAGCACGTGGAACTCCTTTCCATCGAAGACCTCCTGTCCTCAATGCTTAGCCTAAGAGACCTCTGCCTTCTATGATCACGTCCACAGTAGCTCAGCAACCTGTACCAAACATAGTCAGTCGGTCTAGTACAAGTCTTCCTCTGTCTATCAGATCTGTCCAATGCTTGAACAAATCAATCCTCTACACACAAGCCTTCTCAAAGACTTGCCAAATCTATCCTCAGGTTCTTCTCAAAGAACCAGTGCACCTCTATCCTCAAGTTCTCTAATAGAACTATCAAACTCAGCTCACAAGTCCTCTGCTAGGACCTGTCCAAATCTGCTCACAAGTCCCCATCGAAACGCTCACACTCCAAGTCCCCATCGAGACCTGTCCAAAACTCGGCAAGCTCACCAAGAAAAAAAACTTTCTTAGTAGGAAATCACAAGGTGAATTGTTAGAGACCCAATGTGATTTGTCAAACTCATAGAAGCATAAAGAGAATTGTTAGAGACTCAATATGTTCTATACTCAACTCCCAATCTCAAAACTCAACTCAAATCAACTCGGCTCAAACTCAATCTCAAATCTGAAAACTCAACTCAATATCTGAAATGGATAGGATAGAATGCTTTCTTTCAAGAACATGAAACCCCAACAATTGCCAACTATGCAAAGAATCACATAACAATGATACTCATGTTCTTTTCACCATCAATTAGGGCTTCAACAACAATGCTCATCAAACAAGGTTCAATCAACACCATTCAACTCAAAACACAACCTTGAAGCATTTCACAATCAACATCAGAAAAGGAAACAAGTAGAACTCCTTTTCTCTCCAATATTGTTTGAACAAAAAGCATCCACCAACTCAAATCAACAAGAGCACACACAACTTTTCAAATCATCAACAAAGGAGTAAGCCCAACACTTTAACCAAGTAAAGAATAGCTTGATTATTACCAATTTAATGAAAGCAAATGTCAATCTCAAAGCTGCCCACTTAAGGTTTCACAACTTCACACAAGAAGCAATTTTAACCTTAAAACATCATGCTTTCATTTCCATAATCAACCAAAAGCACTCTCAACATTACAAGAAAAATTTATCCCTTATACACCTTATTTCTCCCTTATAGTCTTATCAAAAATAAAATTTATTTCTCATAAGAATGCAATAAGATATTTCAAACAACACCTTCAAAAGAATATTTTATCAAAATAAAACAAGCTTTAAACTCCTTATAACTCCTAAGCTGTTTTTCCCTCTAATAAACTTCCTCCATCCGCAAAATACACTTAGCAAAAATTAATTTCGAAAATACCTTGGCCAACATCAAAAATCGTGCTATGGAGAAATTGCGCACGAATTCTAACACCACCCGCTGCGTCCACTTCACGATGAAAAACCCTTTCGCGTTATTCGAACGCGGAACCTCCCGTTCGGGTAGCGCGCCAATAGCCTAGCCGCTATCGGTGCGCCAAAGGCGCCCGGTGAGGTTTAAACCTCATGTTGTTAGCCTTGTTCCTTCTGTGCCAGGGATTAAATAAAACAACAGTGCCTCCCTTTCTTCTGACGTGAACACGAAGACGAAAACCTTACGATGGATTTACGACAAACGGCGAGTACAAAAAAATGAACAGCGGATTCACAAAAACGGCGAAGACACAGTCGAACAACAGGTTTACGAAAACGGCGAAGACACAATCGAAGAAGAAATCCGAACAATGGATCACGAATTCACGGCGAGCAACTCTTTTCAAAATGCGGATGGGATAATTCTTGATTTTCATCGAGGGAGATTTATATGCATTTTTACCATAAGCTCTTGACGTCGGCGAGGAGTTTAACACGTCGACGGAGGTCTTGGCTAGCGCCCACAATCTTAAAACATAGCGCCCACATAGTTAAGACATTTGCGCCATGGGTTAGGAGAACCCATTGCAAACAATAATTTAATATTTATTTAAAAATAATTAAAGGGAACCTTAACAAGGTTTTTAATTATTTAAATAAATACTTCCTCCTGGACCCAAATGCATTAAACTAATGCATCCACCTGTAATCTTTAAACCTGCCAACTTGGGGTTTACAAAAGACCTTTGAAGCTGTCATGCCGTAACCTTCATCAAAACAAATTATTTGACATCAAATCAAATTCCTTCAAGAGCTTCTTGACATCAATGACAACTTATACACTTGAGCAAGGGCAATGTACCCAAAGTACCCAAAATTGCCAACACCTGTTGTCTAGTAACAGCTCTGATGGTACCCACAATATTATTCTGTGGATGATGAATGGCTCTTGGTCTAGCGTTTATAACTAGCTCATTAGAAATTAATCGGTGAGACGATGGTCTAGTAGTGACTCTTCTTGGAAATGGCTCTTTTGGAACCATATAACTTGTGATAGGGTGAATAGGATCCGATTCATCTTCAGAACTATTCGATTTATTTGATGTGATTTCCATATTACGCTTAGTATCGTATTCTGTATTACTAAGATCAGGTATCTGAATATTATATAGATGCCTAGTTGTAACCACAGATAAAGTTGTGTCGAATATTTCTAGATCATGAGCAGGTAAATGCCCGCTAATAGTTCCTACATATCGGGCAAGAGGAGGGACATTATGATGTTCAATTTGATTAGCCACCTCCTTACCATGTTTTGGTAAGGGATGTTGAAAGATGTCCAATGACTGATTGGTGTTCTGATTCAGGTTTTGTGGGGTGTTATTTTGAACATTATTAGGAGGATTTTGCTTAGGTTGAAAGGCTTGCACCTCCATCTCATTGTTATCAATCAAGTCCTGTATTTTATGTTTTAATATTTTACAAGATTTGGTAGTGTGTCCAGGTCCTCTATGGAAGTCACAGTGTAAATCTGCTTTGTATCCGGGTATAGTTGGATCAGGTTCCTGGATATTTGGTAATTGAATCAAACATCATTCTAATAATTGCGGTAGAATAGTTGATAAAGGTTGATTTAACCTAGTAAATTCTTGAGGAGGTTTATCAAGAGGTTTCAATACAAACTTCTCCGCTGTCTTTGTAGCATTAATATTAGCAATATTTCGGCTATCGATGACTCCATAACCCACAACTTGTTTATTCTTGTATTGATTTTTGGATGTTTTATCATCGTCTCTCTTTTTAAGCTTGCCTCTCCTAATGAGAGCATCTTCCACTCTTCGGGCTAAGTCTATAGCCTGATCGAAGGTGGTAAAGGTAGCAGTTGATAATTCATAATATAGTTGCTCTTGCAAATTATTAATAAAGATGTCCAACATCTCCCTATAAGGTAACACAAAGTGCAATTTTCCTATCAACTGTCTCCACCTAGCTAGGAAATCAGCAAAGCATTCATCTTTGTCCTATTTTAAGTTATACAAATCTTTAATGGTCACATGTCTTTCGATGTAGGCACTAAATTGATGAACAAAAGACTCAGCAGTTTCTTCGAAATTCCTCAAAGAATTAGTGGGTAATTTATAATACCACTCTAATGCCATTCCTCCCAAGATTTTCGGGAACATTTTTAGTAATAACAAGTCATCATGTGATATATCATGACATGCTATCTTAAACATACGAAGATGCTCTATGGGATCTTCGGTTCCTTTATATATGGGAAGAACAGGCATAGGAAAATGTTTAGGATACGGTTGTGCTACGACTATAGGATCTAAATGTTGACTACACATCTCTCAATAGTTGTACGAGGGACGATAGGGGATCTATCTGGTCCATGCGGGAAACTAGTTGTTTCACCATGGTTTCAATATTACTAGTTTGTCCACCATATTGGTTCGGTGGGACATAGGTATGGGATCTATGAGTGTATGATGGTGTAACATAAGGATTAGATGCTATATTGCTATTATGTAAAGTGTTGGTAGGAAGAGTATTATGAAGAGGATTTGTAATAGTATTATGTTGTACCCCAGATTGTTGGTAATTGATGTTTGGTTTTGTTTTGGGTTTTTGTTGATTTGAGGTATGTTGATCAAGAGCTTGGAAAAATAGAGCAGTAAATGATGGTTTCTTTTGTGCGGGAATGACCCTAGGCTTGTTAACAGGCACTTTAGATTTTTGAGTAGCCTACTGTTGTTGCATGTTCTGGATCACAGCTGCCATATCCAAATTGGATGGTCCAGCTTGATCACTCTCTTGATCAATAAAGGACAAGGGATTAGTGCGTGTTTGAAATACATCTTCTAGAGTTGCTTGAGTGTCACTAATTCGATCCTTGTCCATATGGACTGCTCTATTAAAAACACCAATATTAGTGTTATTGAACTTCTAAAATTGTTCCATATTTTCAAAAGTGATAGCTCCTCCCGGAGACATTTTAGGGGATGAGGATCCTTCCTCTCTAACAGTTTCTTCTTGTTCATTTCCTACAACAATCTCTTCTTCTTGCTGGTCTAGGATTTCTTCTTCCTGAATTTAGTCCTCAAGAGGGACATTTTGGTCAGTTAATGGTCTTCCTAACCAATCTTCATCTTCTTCGGTTTGTTTTCCATTCCTAAGTCTAGGCATTGTGCTAAACTTAGGTTTTAGAAAATATATATATATATATATATATATATATATATATATATATATATATATATATATATATATATATATATATGCGGTAGGGTTGAGAGGTATATATTTTAACTATATACCTACTATAATACTTTAAAAGGAAAATGTTTTGTTTTTGTTTTGTTTGTTTTTTTGTTTGATTATATTATTATTTTGCGAGAATAAAAATAACAAATAGCATGCTAGTTGCAAGAAATAACAATAGTAAAAAGAATGACTTAGTTTTCTATGAATATTTTATGGATATCATTGATAGGGTCAAGTTCATCGGGAGTCATGAAATGCTCCTCTTCAAATTGGAAGTGGTTTTTCAATAATTTGACAAAGTGTGCTATGGTAATATGATCTACTTCAGACTCTGACTTGTAAAAATAAAGTTCATGGTAATACTCTTGATACAACACAACTCTAGGAATTATATTCCATATTTTTCTAGCCGTAAGAACGACTTCTTGATCCTCTATACGAGATAGAAATTTATGTACTACAACTACATTCTCAAGGTACTCCTCAAAGGTGTATAATTCTGAAGACACAAGTGCTCTTTTATTTGCTAACCACCTATGGCAAGTTCTCTGAAGTTCGTGATACAAAGTCACCTGATCAGGATCCAAGATTCTATTTAGGACAAACCTCTTAATTTACCTAAGTTCTACAAATTTGGATTCAATAATACCTAATCTCCTATCAAGTTCGTCCCACAAATATTGGGCTCTATTTGTTTGAGGTACTCTAAGCACAGAAGTAATCTCTATGGCCGTTAATTGATTTTCAACATTTATGGTGACATCTCGTCTTCTATTATAATCTACCATCTAAATATGATATGCAAATTTAACTGTTTTCTAATGATTCTAGATGTTCTTAATAATGTTTTTTTTTTGAATTATTTTCAAAAGGTGTTTTAGTTTCACGTCGGGTTCACCAAAATGTATCGCCTAAAGGATCCATGCCCAGAAGGGGGATGTGAGAAGGATGGGACAATACCTCGGACGGAGAGGCCCTTTGAAGGTCGCGCCTCTCGGGGGAGGGGTATAAGGGTGAATTTTTAACGGATGGTGGGGTTCACCAGGAAAATTTGAGTGGCAGTTTCCATGCCTAGGTCGAGAATGGGTTTGATGTGTTCATTTTATGTTCAATCATTCAGATTCCTAGGTTGGCCAAAATGAATCTAAGCTATTCTATATGAAATTTCTGGTTTATATGAAAACAACAAACATAAATGAATCCTAAATACATAAAATATCTAAAATGGAGAAGAGTGCACCTGATTTCTGATGTCTGATGAAGATTTTGAAGCTTTTAGGAGTCCAGATCATCTCGAAAATGATAGGATCATCTGTAATTGTACAGGTCCATATCATAGGATATCATCTAAGATCAGCCAAGATCATCAGTGACCTGACGAATTCGTTAGAAACCTGCAATCATGAAAACAAACACCAAAAACCAAAAATACAATTGCAAGAATGATACAAAATGATAGAAATAAGAATATAAATTCTTAAATGATAAATCCATATATCAAATCAAATGGGATGCAATGTTTTAATAATTTATTTTGAGTTTTATCATGCAAATATGCTAAATGAGGTGAACTCCAAGATGCAGAACATAAGTGAATTAATCTAATGCACAATTAAATAAGAAAAAGAGATAGAGAATGCAAACTCAGGGCTCTGATTGCCCCCAATCTGAACTGCAGTCAAAATCGTCTGCAATCGTACGAGATTGTTGTCGATCTCGACAGGATCATCCGAAATCGTAGTTGAATCACCTGCGATGATCCAAGATTCCTCCGGCTGAAACACAGTGAGATCCTGCAATAAAACTTGGAAAACACAAATGCAAATGATGGGAGATAGGATGTTCTAATGCAACAAAAACTAAAGTTGCAGGGAAATGATCAGCCAGGGGGATAAACTAGGAAAATCCCAATTTTATATAGGATTAGAGGGAGGTTAGGAGGTTGGGGATCATCCCAATCTGGGAGATCTCCAATGTAGGAATCTCCAACCTTGCAGACACACTTCTGCCCGAGTTGGAGAGGTTGTTGAAATAGAAGCTAATTATGAAAATTTAGTTTTGGGATGAAATCGTCTGGACGTTCTGTTCCAGAAAAATTCATCCAATTTGGGACGATATCGTCGGATCGACGACGATATCGTCCAACGGTCAAACAACTTCTAAAAATGGTATGAAAAATGAGGTGAGCGGTTAACGAGTGGTTTCGGGGTTAAAATTCATTTTTTTTATCTTTTACTGAGGGTTTAACTGTGCCAATTTTAGGGTGCTACAGTGACACTATATAATTTACACTGTATCACAGGTCACATTGAGGGGGCAACCTCTTTTATGAGAAATGATTAATATATTATAATTATTTATGATACCTTGACCTCTCTTACAATGCAATATATAAAGATGATTTTTCCTACCCTAATGTTTTAGGATTTTCCAAAAATAGATTAAGCCAACAACTATTTGAGCTATCTAACCCTAACCCTAATGATCAAGGTTCACCTTTATATTCAAAAGAGGTGCCCACTAATTACTAACTAAACTATTACAATAAAATAAATAAAAGAGTTAAAATATGAGGTCCTAACACGACTTCCCCCTACAAAAATAAGCTATCTTCAAATATGAATATGAGAAAACTATTGTTGGAGTTAGTATAGTGGTTCCAACATGGCATATTTAGGATATAATATATGCCATTATACTAGGAGATATGTAATAATCTGGTTGTGCAATTGTCATGATCGTCAATCTAAAACCTCTAATATAAGAATTACACCTTTATCATCTAGTTTAGGTAGTGTCGATTGAACCCAAATGTGTTATCCCAAGGCCTTATTCAAGTAGGATACATGAAAGACAAGATGTATCTTGGAATATGGTGATAATTATAACATATATGCAACCATGGCAATCCATTGTAATGCTTAGTAAGGCCAATAGAACTTGGGTGTGTTAAAAATATTATAATGTGCATTTTACCCCTTGTTTTCCCTTGACATGTGTCATGTGGTTTTCCATATGGTGACATGTATCACCTACCTTTATATTTCTCCTTTCTATAAAGGTATAGTAATCCATTACTTTTTCTTAAGGTTTGAGTTTATTCTATTCAAGTTATTACCCATTCTTGCCTCCATGATTTGTTTCGGTTGTGTCATGTTAGGATAGGGGTTGTGTCATGATTTTTTTTTAAGAATATTTTTTTTTAGAGGGAATTTTTTTCTAGAAAGTATTTAAAAAAAAGGAAAATTTATTTTAGAAAAGTTTTTTAAACTTTGTGCATCCCATGGAGCAACCCCCTCCCTCCCCTCCCCTCCTCATGCATGGCCCCAACCCCTCCTACTCTACTCCCCCCTTAGCCCAACATGCTTAGCTCACACGATATTTGTAATACGACCAACCTCTTCGAGATCATAGTGCCCCCAATGAAGCAAATCCCCTCCTCCTCAAGGGCCACCTGGATGCCGCTCGCATGCTCCTACTCCCCTGCTCCCCACTCCACCACTAGAGTAGCACCCCACCCCTCAAAGTAGAGAGGTTGATTCCTTTGACATGGAGGATTTTTATTCTATGGTAACATCCTATAGTGTGTAAGATTCTAAAGGGTTTCCATTTTGGAGAGTTTGATTTAACTCAGTGTGCAAAAAACCATAGTGTGTAGAGGGGAATATGTTATAGAAATCACACGAACAATAGCTGCATCTATGTCCAACCAACTGTGAGTCAAATATTGAGTCCTCTACCATTTTTACTTCTCCAAGGATGTCATGCATGAGCATTTACCTCCCAAAGAGTCGGTTTCATAACAATGAAATTGAGGGCTTCTCATCCTCATAACTTTATGAAGACGAATCCATACCCTTCCCATGAACCTTCTCGACCATATACTAGTAAGAGAAGCATCAACACTAATCTTTGTATTTTATGAAAGACCAAACATAGCTACATTTGGAGGACTAGCCTCTTGATAGAAACCTCCAAATTTTCCATCTAAGCCACTAGGAGGAAGCCTATTGTCAAGAGGTCTTGTTGTGCGTTCATTTTTGAGATCATGTGCAAGCATGTCTTGTAGCTTGATGGAAGAAATATCTTGTTTGAAGGGAAAAATCCTATAGTTTTTCTTGAAGCTACACCCAATCCACTTTCCAAATTTTCCATATGATTTATAGCATTCACTCCACTAGGCATGTAATATGATAAATGGCAATTTTCACCATAATGACATCCAAATGTACTAAAAAACTTGGTGCAAGCCACCTTTTTTCTTCCTATACTTGTTGTCAATAACTCCTTTTCTAGCTATAAACTAAAAAAAATAAGGAAAGGGAGGACTTAAATTTATTTTCATATTCGAATCTACCTCCATTTTCACTCAAAAATACCTTGGGTCTAGCCCTCTTGTGGACAAGAGCCAAGGGATCCATGTAAAACTATAATTACCAAACCATAGGAATGTGGCCTAAACCCTTCGAGCCCACAATAACAGACAATGACACTCAAACCACTCTCTCGCTCAAAAGGAGGAACTCCACACCACAACTTGCAACTCTACCATGTGGACTCAAACTTTTGAAATGACAACAAAGTGATTGTGTAGTTGTGGGTTATTCTATGATGTCAGGTGTACCTTCCATTACCTATAGTCATTGTTTCTTAGTCAGAGGTGGATCCACTCTTACTTATGCCTCCATAAGTACCACATATTTATTTATAGGGACCTATTTTTTGTTTGTTGATCATATTTTGTGCATGTGGTGCTAAGCAATCAAATTTAAGGGCATAATTTAGGAATTATATTAATATTCTAAGGCATAACATATTTGAACGAATATTTTAGTTAGTGGAGACAACACCATTTTTATTTTTTCATATTTTAGTGGGGATAAAGAGTAAATGAAGAACATATAATTAGGAGACTTTCCAAGAACTTGTAATTATTTTAAACACGTAGGCACTTTTATTTCTTGAGTATACCCTTATATATACTCTTTGGAAAGTTTTTTCGAGTTGGACACATTTGTGCAATCATTTTTTTAGTTTTTTAGTCATTTCATATGTTTATTTGTGCCTTCAAATTTGATCTTGTAATCATAGTGTAATCTTGGTAGTGCCCAACAATCCATCAAAATTTGTGCCACATTTGGAGCAACACTATTCTAATGGTCTTGGAGGATTTTTAGGCCAATTTGTTCGTTGTACTTGGCCAATTTAAGGGTATATTTTTGGCATTAGAAGCATTTAAATTGTACTACTTTTTTTTTATTAGGTATAAGAAGGGGTTTTGAAAGGGTCCCCAAACCTAAGATCTAGCAATAAAAACATCCAAAGAGAAACCAAGGCAAAACACAAGAACATCTGACCCACCTAAGAACTTCAAACAAAATAAACGGAGCTCAAGTGGCTCCTACCTAAGCTGAATCAAAAGCAACCAAATTTTAAGATTTGGATCCTATATCCAACATAAACTGATCTTGTATTTGAGAACCCAGAAACCAAGCTGAGTTGGATCCCACAAATCCAAAACAAACAACATTCCTGCCTTAACTTGGAGGATTTAAAAACAAAATCAAAATGAAGCTTCCCACCCAAGCCAAAGAACTAACTGCCTCGAGAATTAGGAAAATTGATTGATGGATCCAACATTACAACCAACAATGCTATCCGATGTCAATTTGAATTTAAAAATAAAAATAAAAAGAGTGCTCAATTTTGAAAAATTTCACTCAAACACCAAGAGTGCTTGAGTTTGAATCATAGATAAAAATTAGGCCTTCCTACCCATAATAGGAATCCTAATTCTGGCAACTTTGGCCTCCATAATTAGCTACTCAGCAACCAACAACAAGAACTCCTTCTAGTAGTAGGCACACAGGGTCAAACCCCAAACTAATAAAGAAATCTGCTAGAAAGTACCACTAAACAACCTTCTACCTAGTGTTGTAGAGAGGTCACAACCATACCCCACAACTTCTCAAGGACAAATCCCTAGCAGGTAGGAATAGACCAAAGCATTATCAGGTTCCTACCTAAATTTGGATCAAATTCAAATTTAATATTTCCTCCTCCCCCACCAAAAAATTTGAAAACCTGCAACAAAACCAGGGGGTAGACTGCTCCAATATGAATCAAAAGGTAAAAAAAATATCAGGTCCATTTGGAACCTTGAAACTGAAAACACTGACCTCTAAGATAAAAAACACATACTACAATAGGTATTCTAAAATAAAACCTTCCCAACCAAGTGGGAAGCAGATATTTGGAACCTTCCCACCTCAAAGAACCTACCCAAAATAGGAACCCAAGCAATAGACCATTGGATTCTTACCCAAAACACTGATTTCAAGGGGTGCTTCCACCCTAATACCTATGGGTTATAAACCCACAAGCACACCAAAGAAAAAAAAATGGGGTTTAGTTGTCCTAACATTCTACCCAACAACCCAACCTATTACTATATTTCATCCAACAACCTAGCCAACCTTCCATGCTCCTTCAACCAACCCAACCTTCCATGCTCCTTCAACCTTTGTCCTTAACCAGCCCAACCTTCCATGCTCCTTCAACCTTTTTCCTTAACCAGCCCAACCTTCCATTCTCCTCTAGCCTTTCACACTCCTTAAGCTAGCCTAGCCTTCGATGCTCCTTCAACCTTCCACATGAAGAACACAAGCTTATACTGAGAGGGGGGTGAGCAGTATAGCACCCACTTTTTACTTTCTTTCCAAACCAATATCAATTAGTGTCCTTAATTGCAATAACCAAATATAGCAGTGTGCATTAATGACATAGATAGCAATAGTAAACAAGTGCACAAATCACCACACACAATTGAGACACAAGATTTAACGTGGTTCCCCCAATGTGGGGTACTCCACAAGATAATCTCCTTATAATATTTCACACAGAAATAAGGATCCTTATCCCAATACAAATGATTACTTTGATCTTCTCAAAGCTAGGCAATACACTGATCTACTCAGGTAGGCAATCCATTGATCTGCTTTAGCAAGCTCACCAAGAACTTGCCCAAATCTAGCAAGCTCACTAAGAACTTGCTCAAATCTTCAGCAAGCTCACTAAGAACTTGCTAAAATTCTAGAAGCTCACTAAGAACTTGCTAATAAACTGCTACTCAACAAGCTCACTAAGAACTTGCTCAAATTTGCTCAACAAGCTCACCAAGAACTTGCTCAAAATCTGCTCAACAAGCTCACTAAGAACTTGCTCAAAATCTGCTCAACAAGCTCACCAAGAACTTGCTCAAAATCTGCTCAACAAGCTCACTAAGAACTTGCTCAAATTCTCAACAAGCTCACTAAGAACTTGCTCAAAATTCTCAACAAGCTCACCAAGAACTTGCTCAAATGTTGTCCCAAATCTGTCCATAAATCTGTCCCAAAAGCCTTCTCAAAGGCTCAATCAATCATACAAAAAACTGCCACAAATCTGTCCAAAAATCTATCCCAAAAGCCTTCTCAAAGGCTCAACCAATCATGCTCAAGTAGCACTCAAATCTCATCCACAAATCTATGAAGGCAAGGCTCAATGATGAATTCAATAATGAATGGCAATGCACTCTACAATGGATGACAACAATGATCCACAATGATCTCAACTCAAATCAATCTCAACTCAACTCAAGTCAATCTTAACTCAACTTAAATATTATAGAAGCATAAAGAGAATTGTTAGAGACTCAATATGTTCTAATCTCAAAGCTCAATCTCAACTCAAATCAGAATTATAGAATTGTTTGTTTCATGGGACTTGAACAATCACCTCACTCAATCACTTGACTAGGCTCAATCAACTCAACTCAACCAATCACCACAAGGGATAACTCTTTCTCACAAAACCCTAGTCCAAGCATGTATCAACCAACTCAAATGTTTCCAACAATGCTCAACCACAAATCTCACATAACAATGATACTCATGTTCTTTTCTAACTCAAGTTCTTTGCATAACCAATGGGCTTCAACAACTATGCTTATAAAACAAGGTTTAAACACAACTCTCAAACCAGAAAACCTTGAAGCATTCAACCAACCACTTTCAAAAAGGAAACCACAATCAATCCTTTTCTCTCCAATGATATTTCAGAAATCAACCACCATAAACAAAGTCAATGGAGAATATTGCTCATACCTTTTGATGCCTTATTGGATGTCCACTAAATCTGCCACACTCAACAAACTTCTTTTTCAACTTTCAACAAGGGTTAGAGATCATGATTAATATCACAACAATAATATCCAAATAACACCTTATCACTCCTACTCAATAAGATACAACATGTCCCCTCATGAAAGAATTAATCACCTTTGAAAAAGAACAAAACAACCTTCACTTTTGAACCCTTTTACAAAAATAGAAATATCTCTTTACATACACCTTATTTCTCCCTCTAAGCAAGTTAATCAAATAGCCCTCGAAATAATATTTCCAATGATATATAATATGATATACTTTCAAAAGGAGAAACACTAGAAATCTCTCTTTTTCTAAACATGCATCACAACCCTTATTCCTCCTAGGGCAACTTTAGAAAAATAAAATATATTAAAAAATTATTAACTTGCCTCTGTCCTTGATGGGATTCGATCTCGTGACGTCTCCTTGCTCAGCGCTTTAACCATAACCAACCTATCATTGGGCCACATGCCCTCACGTGTCCAAAGGGACATGAACAAAAACTTATATCATAAACTTCTGCACCCTTCGAAAAACTTAACAGCGCTTCGAGCGCTTCAACAAAGCAAATAACCATGATGGGACTCGATCGTAGGACCTCCTACGTAACACACAATGCATGAACCGCTAGGCCAAATATGCCTATGCATCTTATTAAACTCCACGAATGATTTTTCAATAGACCAAAGTCACACTTCTCTCTCTTTCGCAATTCGTTCCCCAATCGAAGGCATTCGAAAAAATAAGCGTTGGGATAATGAAGTCTAAGCTTTTGTTGGCATATATATATGCCTTTCCTCTTTCTTTAGATGTTGAACTATAAATTAATATAGCCTTTCCTCCTTTCTTTAGTCGATGCTATAATTAATATATTTAATTTTAAAATTAAAATTTAAATTTTAAATAATTTAAAATTTAAACTAAATATTTAAAATTAAATATCTCCATCACCGGGCACCTTTTTCGATGAAACAAAAAGCCAACATAGGTTTTAAGAAAAACCCATTTCAAATCTGCCATCCATGGTTTTAAATAAAACCTTTTATTTTGCCTGCCTTGGTTTTCACAAAAACCTTGTATATATCCATGCTCTCCAAAATATCATAAATGCTTATTTATGAAATGCTTTGGCCACCAAAACTCAATGTGATCCATGTGACATCAATGACAACATAAAATAACTCAAATTTCCAACAATCTCCCCCTTTGTCATTGATGGCAACACCTCTAATGCAAAAACCACAATCACTACAAAAACCATCTCTGAGAATCAAAGTTGCTCCCCCTGACTCAATACTCTCTATGGAGGTTGCTCCCCCTAACTCAATGCTCTCTTTGGAGGCTGCTCCCCCTAACTCAATGCTCTCCCCCTTACTCAAATCTCTCCCCCTTTGACATCAATGGCAAAAGGGACACCTATGGGGCTAAAAGATATGACTCTTAAGCTTAGCCCCCTCACCACCTTCTCTCTTGAGGTGATTAATTTTGGGGTGGGAGTACTTTTACTCCCATATTACATTGTTTCTTTCCTCTGTCAACTTCCTTCCATATTTTTCTGATATCCTTCTCTTGATGAATTACTTGATCTTCTTGTCTTGAACCTGTTTGACCTTCTTGTCTTGAACCTGTTTGGAATTGAGTCCTACACCATTTTGCAATATGTCCAAAGTTATTGCAATTAAAACACTTGATATTGTAGCCTTTGGATGGTGCCCATATCCTGAATTCTTTCTTGAAATAATTTCCATATCCATTCCTTTCTTGAACCCTGTATTGTGAAGTTTTGTTTTCATGACCATTATGACCATGACTTCTGATTTGTGTAGCTCTAAAACCAAAACCATGTTGCTCATTTTCTTTGCACTGAGAAGCTCTATGACCAATCCTGTTGCATAAGAAGCAATGTCCCTGAAAACCATACCTTCTTCCTTTGAAGTTTCTTCTAGCAAAATCAAACTTCTTTGATCCATGGATCCCTAGTGTATAGCCCTGTGTCCAAATCCATTACAAGAAAAACAATGTCCTTGAAAAGCCCTTTGTTCATGCCTTGGTTCCTCATACCTTTCTTGACCATTATCCTTATGATCATTTTCAACTTGTGCATTGCATCCTTGAACCTTCTTTGTAGTATCTAAATCCTCTTCCTTAGTTTCTTCCTTGCTTTCCTCTTCAAGAATTTATTTTCCTTTTGAACTTGATTCACCTATCTCAAAACAAGATCCAAACTGAATATTTGGAGCCATAGGAACTTTGGAACTTTCTTCATAACACTTAGGTGCTTCCTTGCTTTCATCTGTTAGAACTTCCTTTCCTTTTGAGTGTGATTCCCCAAACCTGAAATATGAGACCTTTGGTGCTTTGGGACCTTCCTCTTCTTTCTCTTCATTTGTGTCAAATAGCAAATTGGCATCCATATTTATTGTCTCTAAAATACATGTTTCCTTCTTAGTGAAAATATCTTGACCTTTTGAGTCATGTGATGGATCAAACTTCTCAAGTATGGAACATCTCAATTCTTTTAGATTCTCCTTAACCTCTTGTAGTTGCTCATGGATATCATTGAAGTCTTCCTTTAGATCAATTGAGACATCTATCTTTCTTACAATGTTCTCTTGCTTAACTTCTTCTGTTTGGAGTGAATGTTCTTCTTCTACTTCTTTTATCCCATAGAAAAACCCTTCTTCATCTTCACTGTCACTAAGATCATTATAATCTTCTATAGCAAACAAAATTTCATGATTTCTTTGACCATGCCTATTTCCTTGATGTGTCATCTCATCTTCACTATCACTAAAACCATTGCAATATCCTGATCTGTGATCTCTTTGACCACACACAAAGCATTGTTCTCTTTCACCTTCTATTCCTAGGAATAGATGTTCTTCCTTTTCATCATCTGACTTGTCTCTATCACTGTGATCTGAGCTATCACTTGCTTCTACAATGTAGTAAGTTTTCTTTGTCTTACGAAAACTTTTCTTCTTCTCATACTTGCTTTGCTTGTACTTGTTATCTTTGTCATGCTTATACTTTCCATATTCTTTTCTTCTGTGACCCTATTTTTCATCATCACTATTTTCTTCATGTGGACACTTGTGTGCATAGTGACCAAAATCACCACACTTGTAGCATTTGACTTTCTTCATATCCCTGTAATTTCTTAAGTCCTTTTTCCTTTTGATGAAGTTAGCTTCCTCATCATTATCTGAATCTCTATCTGTCTCTGGAACTTTCCCTTTATTTTTCTCTGAAGCCTTGAATGCAATCTCTTTTATTGGAACTTGATGCTTACTCACCCTCATCTCATAAGTTGTGAGAGTTCCTTGTAGTTCTTCCATTGTTAGCTTGTTGATATCCATTGTTTCTTCTATTGCTGAAACCTTTGCATCATACTTCATGGGAAGTGATCTCAAAACCTTTTGAGTAACTTCTGATTCTTTCATCTCAAATCCTAGGCCTCTCATGGTGTTAGTAATCTCATCAACTCGAAGTAAAAACTTTGCAATATCTTCAGAATCTTCCATTTTCAATTCCTCAAATATTTTTCTATGAGTTTGTAGTTTTGCCAACTTTACCTTTGGAATCTCCTTCATAAGTATTCCACAACTTGGTCCACATTTCATTAGCTGAATTACATACCATGACCTTTGCAAAATCTATTTCACGTAGCCCACTCAAAATACAATTCATTGCCCTTGCATTGATCTCAACCAATTTCCTGATAGTCTTATCTACCTCGGGATCACCTTCAACCTTATACTCTTTTTCAACCATCTGCCATACCTCATATCCTTGTGATATCAAGTAGTTCTTCATTCTCATGCTCTAAAAAGCATAATTGTTATCATCAAATAGTGGAGCCTTATTTGTAGATAATCCATTCTATGAAGCCATCTGTGTTCTTGTAGAATCTACCCTCAAGTTGTTAGCCTTTTCGAAGGAACCCACTCTAATACCAATTGAAGAACACAAGCTTATACTGAGAGGGGGGTGAATAGTATAGCACCCACTTTTTACTTTCTTTCCAAACCAATATCAATTAGTGTCCTTAATTGCAATAACCAAATATAGCAGTGTGCATTAATGACATAGATAGCAATAGTAAACAAGTGCACAAATCACCACACACAATTGAGACACAAGATTTAACATGGTTCCCCCAATGTGGGGTACTCCACAAGATAATCTCCTTATAATATTTCACATAGAAATAAGGATCCTTATCCCAATACAAATGATTACTTTGATCTGCTCAAAGCTAGGCAATACACTGATCTGCTCAGGTAGGCAATCCATTGATCTGCTTTAGCAAGCTCACCAAGAATCAAGCTAGCAAGCTCACTAATGAACTTCTAAAAAACTCAACCAGAGCTCAAATCAACAAGCTCACCAAGAACTTGCTCAAATCTTGCTCTAGCAAGCTCACTAAGAACTTGCTCAAAATCTGCTCAACAAGCTCACCAAGAACTTGCTCAAAATCTGCTCAACAAGCTCACTAAGAACTTGCTCAAATTTGCTCAACAAGCTCACTAAGAACTTGCTCAAATTCTCAAAGCTCACAAAGAACTTGCTCAAAATCTGCTCAACAATATCACTAAGAACTTGCTCAAAATCAACAAGCTCACCAAACTTGCTCAAATTTGTCCCAAATCTATCCCAAATCTGTCCCAAAAGCCTTCTCAAAGGCTCAATCAATCATACACAAAAATGCCACAAATCTATCCCAAAAGCCTTCTCAAAGGCTCAACCAATCATGCTCAAGTAGCACTCAAATCTCATCCACAAATCTATGAAGGCAAGGCTCAATGATGAATTCAATAATGAATGGCAATGCACTCTACAATGGATGACAACAATGATCCACAATGATCTCAACTCAAATCAATCTCAACTCAACTCAAGTCAATCTTAATCAATAAACTTATAGAAGCATAAAGAGAATTGTTAGAGACTCAATATGTTCTAATCTCAAAGCTCAATCTCAACTCAAATCAGAATTATAGAATTGTTTGTTTCATGGGACTTGAACAATCACCTCACACAATCACTTGACTAGGCTCAATCAACTCAACTCAACCAATCACCACAAGGGATAACTCTTTCTCACAAAACCCTAGTCCAAGCATGTATCAACCAACTCAAATGTTTCCAACAATGCTCAACCACAAATCTCACATAACAATGATACTCATGTTCTTTTCTAACTCAAGTTCTTTGCATAACCAATGGGCTTCAACAACTATGCTTATAAAACAAGGTTTAAACACAACTCTCAAACCAGAAAACCTTGAAGCATTCAACCAACCACTTTCGAAAAGGAAACCACAATCAATCCTTTTCTCTCCAATGATATTTCAGAAATCAACCACCATAAACAAAGTCAATGGAGAATATTGCTCATACCTTTTGATGCCTTATTGGATGTCCACTAAATCTGCCACACTCAACAAACTTCTTTTTCAACTTTCAACAAGGGTTAGAGATCATGATTAATATCACAACAATAATATCCAAATAACACCTTATCACTCCTACTCAATAAGATACAACATGTCCCCTCATGAAAGAATTAATCACCTTTGAAAAAGAACAAAACAACCTTCACTTTTGAAACCCTTTACAAAAATAGAAATATCTCTTTACATACACCTTATTTCTCCCTCTAAGCAAGTTAATCAAATAGCCCTCGAAATAATATTTCCAATGATATATAATATGATATACTTTCAAAAGGAGAAACACTAGAAATATCTCTTTTCTAAACATGCATCACAACCCTTATTCCTCCTAGGGCAACTTTAGAAAAATAAAATATATTAAAAAAATTATTAACTTGCCTCTGTCCCTGATGGGATTCGATCTCGTGACGTCTCCTTGCTCAGCACTTTAACCATAGCCAACCTACCATTGGGCCACATGCCCTCACGTGTCCAAAGGGACACGAACAAAAACTTATATCATAAACTTCTGCACCCTTCAAAAACTTAAAAGCACTTCGAGCGCTTCAACAAAGCAAATAACCATGGTGAGACTCGATCGTAGGACCTCCTATGTAACACACAATGCATGAACCGCTAGGCCAAATATGCCTATGCATCTTATTAAACTTCAAATGATTTTTCAATAGACCAAAGTCACACTTCTCTCTTTTCGCAATTCGTTCCCCAATCGAAGGCATTCAAAAATAAGCGTTGGGTTATGAAGTCTAAGATTTTGTTGGCATATATATATGCCTTTCCTCTTTCTTTAGATGTCGATGCTATAAATTAATATAGCCTTTCCTCCTTTCTTTAGTCGGCGCTAAAATTAATATATTTAATTTTAAATAATTTAAAATTTAAACTAAATATTTAAAAATAAATATCTCCATCATCGGGGCACCTTTTTCGATGAAACGAAAAGCCAATCTGGGTTTTAAGAAAAACCCATTTCAAATATGCCATCCATGGTTTTAAATAAAACCTTTTATTTTGCCTGCCTTGGTTTTCACAAAAACCCTGTATATATCCATGCTCTCCAAAATATCATAAATGCTTATTTATGAAATGCTTTGGCCACCAAAACTCAATGTGATCCATGTGACATCAATGATCCATGTGACATCAATGACAACATAAAATAACTCAAATTGCCAACAATCTCCCCCTTTGTCATTGATGGCAACACCTCTAATGCAAAAACCACAATCACTACAAAAACCATCTCTGAGAATCAAAGTTGCTCCCCCTGACTCAATACTCTCTATGGAGGCTGCTCCCCCTAACTCAATGCTCTCTTTGGAGGCTGCTCCCCTAACTCAATGCTCTCCCCTTACTCAAATCTCTCCCCCTTTGACATCAATGGCAAAAGGGACACCTATGGGGCTAAAAGATATGACTCTTAAGCTTAGCCCCCTCACCACCTTCTCTCTTGAGGTGATTAATTTTGGGGTGGGAGTACTTTTACTCCCATATTACATTGTTTCTTTCCTCTGTCAACTTCCTTCCATATTTTTTTGATATCCTTCTCTTGATGAATTACTTGATCTTCTTGTCTTGAACCTTTTGACTTATTTGTCTTGAACTTGTTTGGAATTGAGTCCTACACCATTTTGCAATATGTCCAAAGTTATTGCAATTAAAACACTTGATATTGTAGCCTTTGGATGGTGCCCATATCCTGAATTCTTTCTTGAAATAATTTCCATATCCATTCCTTTCCTGAACCCTGTATTGTGAAGTTTTGTTTTCATGACCATTATGACCATGACTTCTGATTTGTGTAGCTCTAAAACCAAAACCATGTTGCTCATTTTCTTTGCACTGAGAAGCTCTATGACCAATCCTGTTGCATAAGAAGCAATGTCCCTAAAAACCATACCTTCTTCCTTTGAAGTTTCTTCTAGCAAAATCAAACTTCTTTGATCCATGGATCCTTAGTGTATAGCCCTGTGTCCAAATCCATTACAAGAAAAACAATGTCCTTGAAAAGCCCTTTGTTCATGCCTTGGTTCCTCATACCTTTCTTGACCATTATCCTTATGATCATTTTCAACTTGTGCATTGCATCCTTGAACCTTCTTTGTAGTATCTAAATCCTCTTCCTTAGTTTCTTCCTTGCTTTCCTCTTCAAGAATTTCTTTTCCTTTTGAACTTGATTCACCTATCTCAAAACAAGATCCAAACTGAATATTTGGAGCCATAGGAACTTTGGAACTTTCTTCATAACACTTAGGTGCTTCCTTGCTTTCATCTTTAGAACTTCCTTTCCTTTTGAGTGTGATTCCCCAAACCTGAAATATGAGACCTTTGGTGCTTTGGGACCTTCCTCTTCTTTCTCTTCATTTGTGTCAAGTAGCAAATTGGCATCCATATTTATTGTCTCTAAAATACATGTTTCCTTCTTAGTGAAAATATCTTGACCTTTTGAGTCATGTGATGGATCAAACTTCTCAAGTATGGAACATCTCAATTCTTTTAGATTCTCCTTAACCTCTTGTAGTTGCTCATGGATATCATTGAAGTCTTCCTTTAGATCAACTGAGACATCTGTCTTTCTTACAATGTTCTCTTGCTTAACTTCTTCTATTTGGAGTGAATGTTCTTCTTCTACTTCTTTTATCCCATAGAAAAACCCTTCTTCATCTTCACTGTCACTAAGATCATTATAATCTTCTATAGCAAACAAACTTTCATGATTTCTTTGACCATGCCTATTTCCTTGATGTGTCATCTCATCTTCACTATCACTGAATCCATTGCAATATCCTGATCTGTGATCTCTTTGACCACACACAAAGCACTGTTCTCTTTCACCTTCTATTCCTAGGAATAGATGTTCTTCCTTTTCATCATCTGACTTGTCTCTATCACTGTGATCTGAGCTATCACTTGCTTCTACAATGTAGAAAGTTTTCTTTGTCTTACAAAAACTTTTCTTCTTCTCATACTTGCTTTGCTTGTACTTGTTATCTTTGTCATGCTTATACTTTCCATCTTCTTTTCTTCTGTGACCCTATTTTTCATCATCACTATTTTCTTCATGTGGACACTTGTGTGCATAGTGACCAAAATCACCACACTTGTAGCATTTGACTTTCTTCATATCCCTGTAATTTCTTAAGTCCTTTTTCCTTTTGATGAAGTTAGCTTCCTCATCATTATCTGAATCTCTATCTATCTCTGGAACTTTCCCTTTCTTTTTCTCTGAAGCCTTGAATGCAATCTCTTTTATTGGAACCTGATGCTTACTCACCCTCATCTCATAAGTTGTGAGAGTTCCTTGTAGTTCTTCCATTGTTAGCTTGTTGATATCCATTGTTTCTTCTATTGCTGAAACCTTTGCATCATACTTCATGGGAAGTGATCTCAAAACCTTTTGAGTAACTTCTGATTCTTTCATCTCAAATCCTAGGCCTCTCATGGTGTTAGTAATCTCATCAACTCAAAGTAAAAACTTTGCAATATCTTCAGAATCTTCCATTTTCAATTCCTCAAATATTTTTCTATGAGTTTGTAGTTTTGCCAACTTTACCTTGGAATCTCCTTCATAAGTATTCCACAACTTGGTCCACATTTCATTAGCTGAATTACATACCATGACCTTTGCAAAATCTGTTTCACGTAGCCCACTCAAAATACAATTCATTGCCCTTGCATTGATCTCAACCAATTTCTTGATAGTCTTATCTACCTCGGGATCACCTTCAACCTTATACTCTTTTTCAACCATCTGCCATACCTCATATCCTTGTGATATCAAGTAGTTCTTCATTCTCATGCTCTAGAAAGCATAATTGTTACCATCAAATAGTGGAGCCTTATTTGTAGATAATCCATTCTGTGAAGCCATCTGTGTTCTTGTAGAATCTACCCTCAAGTTGTTAGCCTTTCCGAAGGAACCCACTCTGATACCAATTGAAGAACACAAGCTTATACTGAGAGGGGGGTGAACAGTATAGCACCCACTTTTTACTTTCTTTCCAAACCAATATCAATTAGTGTCCTTAATTGCAATAACTAAATATAGCAGTGTGAAGAACACAAGCTTATACTGAGAGGGGGGTGAACAGTATAAGACTTAACCAATTAACAATTTTAACTTTAGATAACAGAGGCATCAACACAACATTAATCAAGACAGAAAGCATCACACATTGAAGACCCATTTTAACGTGGTTCACCCAGAATGGTTGGGCTACATCCACGGATAAAATCTTTCACTAAATTTTATCAATCCAAATTCTGGGAATACCTTTCCCGATTACAAAGTTTATGGGCACCAACCCAAAGGAGACACCAATCCCCTAAACTCGAGTTCGTGGGCACCAACCCACAGGAGACACCGATCCCCTAGCTCTCTCTGGCTGGTGATCCTCTAGAAAACCTCTGCCTCCGCTGCCCTTAGCAAATGGAACTCTATCCACAGAAGACACCTGTCCTCCCTGCTCTGGCTGGAGACCTCTGTCCTCAACTCTATCACCTCCAAAGCTGGTCCTCGAATTTGCACTAAACACAGTCCTTCGATCTAGCACAAATGTCCTCGTTCGTCTTTGCCTGTTGCGCTCACTCTGCATGCTTCGACATCATCTCACCACTTCTGCACTCTTGCGCTCTTTTGGCTGCATCTCACACTTCATATTCACTTCCACTCTTGGCTCTTTGTGCATCTCGCACACTTCGACGCACATTCAAAATTGATACTTTAACTCTTCGAACAACCCTCCTTTTATACTAATACTTTCAAGATCAAAACCTTGATCTTAGTCGACTGCACAACCCTAAACTACGTCGGCTGCAAACCCTAATCTTCGTCGGCCCAAATTTAACTTTGTCGGCTTCACTGCCTCTGTGGTTCTGTAGCTTTTCCCGTGAAACTACAACATGTCATGATATCGCGACACCTTTGCCTCCTAAACACTTTCTTTTGGCTTTTGTCATGAAATCATGACACTTCTGCCTCTGCTGACGTCATCTTCACTTCTATCATGAAATCATGACATTTCTCGCTTTCTCAACCTCTTCTCGGCTTGCACCCGCGAAAGCAGAACATGTCACGAAATCATGACACTTTTGCTTCCTTGCACTCTTCTCGGCTTGCACTAGCGAAAATGAAACATGTCATGAAATCATGACACTTTCGCTGCCTTATGCTTTTCTCTGCCTTACGCCCGTGAAACTGGAACATGTCACGAAATCATGATGCTTTCACCTTCGAGCTCTTCCTTCTTGAATTCATCATGAAATCATGACACTTCTTCTGTTGAAGACTTGCTTACTGTCTCTGTCATGAAATCGTGACACTTTCTGCATCCATAAGCTTTCTCTTCAACCTATCACGAAATCGTGACACTTCCTGCATCCGTACGACTTCTTTTCAGCCTGTCACGAAATCGTGACGCTTTCAGCTTTCGTACGTCTTCTTTGCAACCTGTCATGAAATCATGACAGTTCTCATTTCGACTTCTGTAGCATGTCACGAAATCGTGACACTTTTTCTCCTTAGCGCTTTTCTTTTCTTCGGGTCATGAAAACCCGACATGTCGTGATATCGCGACACTTTTTCTCTCGGACTCTCTCTCCTGCAACATGTCACGAAATCGTGACACTTTTTCGTCCGACCAACCTTCCTTGCAATATGTCACGAAATCGTGACATTTCTGACTCGAACATTCTCTCTCCTCTTTGAGTCGTGAAACTACGACATGTCGCGATATCGCGACACTTTTCTAAAAATATTTCTCTCGCCTGCTCAAGTCGCGAAAATGCGACATGTCGCGATATCGCGACACTTTTCTAAAAGCTTTCTTTCGAACCTGTCATGCCGAACCCTTCATCAAAACAAATTATTTTACATAAAATCAAATTCCTTCAAAAGCTTCTTGACATCAATGACAACTTAAACACTTGAGCAAAGGCAATGTACCCAAGGTACCCAAAATTGCCAACAATCTCCCCCTTTGTCATTGATGGCAAACCTTTACTGAAAACACGTCTCAAGAGCCAAAACTGAAACCAACTGTGCTAACAACTGAGAATCTGCCTTTGAGGTTTTGCTCCCCCTGACTTGAAGCTTTCCTCTTCACTTGAAGCTCTCCCCCTTACTCATATCTCTCCCCCTTTGTCATCAATGGCAAAGGGTCACCTTTGGGGCTCGGGACTAAGAATGAGCCTCTTAGCTTGGTCCCTCCCCCACCTCCTGATGAGGTGATTAATTCTGGGGTGGGAGTACAACTCCCAATTTCTCCCTTAGATACTCAAACGTATCTCTTGGAAGAGGTTTGGTGAAGATATCTGCAATCTGCTCTTTAGTAGGCACATACTCTAGCTTGACTTGCTTGTCTTGCACTTTCTCCCTTAGAAAGTGATACTTGATGGAAATATGTTTTGTCCTTGAGTGCATTACCAGATTTTTGGAAATACTTATGGCACTCGTATTATCGCAAAATATGGAGATGGGTTGTTCATGCTTGACTTTGAAATCCTCCAAGGTGGTTTTCATCCATAAAACCTGTGTACACCCAACCACTGCTGCTATGTATTCAGCCTCTGCTGTAGATAAGGAAACTGAAGGTTGTTTCTTACTTAGCCAAGAAACCAAACTCTTTCCCAGAAAGAATGCTCCACCACTAGTGCTCTTCCTGTCATCAGTATTGCCTGCCCAATCTGCATCTGAATAGGCCGTGAGGGTGAAATCATCACCTTTGGGATACCAAAGCCCAAAGTCCATAGTGCCCTTCAGATATCTGAATATCCTCTTAACTGCTGTAACATGAGAATCTTTTGGAGCTACCTGAAATCTTGCTACTAACCCAACTGCCTGCATGATATCTGGTCTGGTAGCCGTAACATATAATAAACTGCCAATCATTGATCTGTACAACCTCTGATCTGCCATTGGAGATTCATCGTCTTTACTCATCTTGCACCCTGTAATCATTGGAGTACATACTGGTTTGTTGTCCATCATCCCAAATTTCTTCAACATTTCTTTGATATACTTTCCTTGAGAGAGAAATACACCGTCTTTTGATTGAGCAATCTGAAGACCTAAAAAGAATGACAACTCTCCAATCATAGACATCTCAAATTCCTTCTGCATGGTGTTAGCAAAAACTTTGCACATCTGAGTATTATTTCCCCCGAAAATAATATCATCAACATAGACAACCATAATCAACATATCATCACCTTCATTCTTAATATACAAATTGCTATCTGCCACGCCTTTCCTGAAGCCTTGCTCATGAAGATAACTGTCAAGTCTTGAGTACCACGCCCTTGGTGCTTGCTTTAACCCATATAAGGCCTTTTTCAGTTTACACACATAGTCTGAATGTTCTGTGAGAGACACTCCTTCTGGCTGTTCTATGTAGACTTCTTCTACCAACACCCCATTTAGAAAAGCTGACTTTACATCCATTTGATATACCTTGAATGATTTGAAGCTTGAAAGGGCCAAAAACATTCTGATAGCTTCAAGACGAGCAACAGGAGCGAACGTCTCTTCGAAATCAACACCTTCTACTTGAGCATAACCTTTGCAGACTAACCTAGCTTTGTTTCTGACAATCTTTCCATCCTCATTGAGTTTATTTCTGAATATCCATTTTGTGCCAATGACATTCTTGTCCTTAGGTCTTGGAACCAAATCCCAAGTTTCACTTTTTTCTATTTGATTTAGCTCTTCATCCATTGCTTTTACCCAAAATTTATCTGCACATGCTTCACTGAAATCTTTTGGCTCAATCTGAGATAATAATGAAACATTTGTAGAATCGTGTGAAGGAATGACTCTTCTTCTTGTTTGCCTACTGTTTGGATCACCAATGATCAAATCTTTGGGATGATGTTTCTGAACATATCGTGAAGGAGTTTTGGGAAGCGATTGTTGTGTTTCCTCTTCTTCATCTGAAACCTCTCTGAATTCTTCTTGACAAATTTCATCACTGAGTTCCTTGACTGGTTCTCTTATCCCTGTCTTTTCATCAACTGTTACATTTATGCTCTCTACGTCTGTATGCGTTCTTTTGTTGAAGCATCTGTAGGCCTTGCTTCTGCTGGAATATCCAAGAAAGATTCCCTCATCACACCTAGGATCAAACTTACCCAGATTCTGATCTTCCCTTCTGATGAAGCACTTACTCCCAAACACTTTGAAGTATTTTATTGTAGCTGGTCTTCCTTTCCACAACTCATAAGGAGTTTTATGATGATTGACTCTAAGTTGGGCCCTGGTGATAATGTAGACTGTTGTACTGACTGCTTCTTTCCAAAAGCCATCTGAGAGTTTTGACTCATTTAACATAGCTCTAGCCATATTTTCAATAGTTCTGTTTTTCCTTTCAACTACTCCATTTTGTTGAGGAGTTCTTGCTTGCTGAATATTCTCTTTTGATTCCTTGTTGCTCACAGTATTCCACAAATTCATTTGAAGTGAACTCTCCTCCTCTGTCTGATCTTAAGCATTTGATTCTCTTGTCAGTCTCATTTTCAATCATTTCTTTGAACGCTTTAAATTTTTCAAAAGCTTCAGATTTTTCTTTTAGAAAAGTAACCCAAGTCATTCTAGAATAATCATCTATAAACAACATGAAGTAGCTTTCTCCCTGAATGCTCTGAGTTCTGGTGGGGCCACATAAATCAGTATGAATAAGATCCAAAGGTTTTGAAGAAGTATACCCTTTTGATTTGAAACTGGTTCTGGTCTGTTTTCCATGTTGACAAGGACCGCAAATGATATTATGGGGCCTCTTTATTTTGGGCAAGTCTCTAACTGCTTCCTTGTTACTAATATTGACGAGATTATCAAAGCTCAAATGCCCCAATATTTTATGCCATAGCCAACTCTCATCTTCTTGAGTTAGAAAACACTTTTCCCTTTTTATCTCACTCAGCATGTAAAGATTGTTTGGAGTCCTTGTAGCACTCGCAATGAGTTTTCCATTTTTTTCTTTACTTATCTCACATCTATCTGAAAAGAAAGATACTATGTGCCCTTGATCACAAAGTTGACTCACACTTAGAAGATTATGTCTTAGGCCTTCTACATAAAGCACATTTTCTAGTTTTGGATTTCCCATCCAAACTAAGAGTCCCTTTACCACAGATTTTAGCTGACCTATTATCTCCAAAACAGATTGTTCCTCGGTTTGTTTGTTTTAAGACCAAAAACTTTTCCTTTTCACCAGTCATATGTTTTGAACAACCACTATCAAGATACCATTTTTCTACTTTGTCTTGAGCATGAAAAGCAGTTTGAACTATCATTGACTTAGATTTGATCTCATTTTTCTTTTTAGTGAACTCAAGGCTAGATCTATCCAAACTGCACATCCTTGTTGTATGCCCAAAATTCTTGCACTTGTAACACATGAAATTTTTATTCATAAGTGGTGCAAAAGAGTTAACATATTCCTTACTATGGCTATTCAAGGATTTATTGCAATGCATAGCTTTGTGACCAAAATTCTTGCAGGAAAAACAATAGCCATGGAAAGTATTATGTAACCTGTTTTGATGCCTTGGATGATTGTTCTTCTTGTGACCAATTGGAATCCACCGCTCTTCAGGATGAAGATTGGTCTTGCTTGAAGACCCTATTTCATGAATAGTGATACCATCCTTCTTTTGCTTGTCATACGGAGTATTCTGTCTGAGAGCCAATTTTTCCAACTTCACTCTAAGAGACATAACCTCTTCTTCTAGTTTCTCGCAATCAGTTTCCTTTCCTTTTAAAGCCTCTGTCAGAACTTGTTCAACCTTCTTTCCTTCTTCGACTAGAATTTTGAAGTCTATAACTCTTTGAGACAATCTTGATCTTGCAATCTCTTCTTCCTGACATTGATGCTTGAGAACAAAATTTTCTTCCCTGAATTTCTCAAGCCTTTTTAAAGCCAAGAAGAATTCACCTTTGAGATCGAACCCAACCTCTTCATCTCTTTCTGAATCTGTATGTTCCTCTGATAGATCCTTCTCCAAGCTGTTAGGCTCTTTCTGGAGAAACCCGCTCTGATACCAATTGAAGAACACAAGCTTATACTTGAGAGGGGGGTGAACAGTATAAGACTTAACCAATTAATAATTTTAACTTTAGATAACAGAGGCATCAACACAACATTAATCAAGACAGAAAGCATCACACATTGAAGACCCATTTTAACGTGGTTCACCCAGAATGGTTGGGCTACATCCACGGATAAAATCTTTCACTAAATTTTATCAATCCAATTTTTGGGAATACCTTTCCCGATTACAAAGTTTATGGGCACCAACCCAAAGGAGACACCAATCCCCTAAACTCGAGTTCGTGGGCACCAACCCACAGGAGACACCGATCCCCTAGCTCTGCTTTGGCTGGTGATCCTCTAGAAAACCTCTGCCTCCGCTGCCCTTAGCAAATGGAACTCTATCCATAGAAGACACCTGTCCTCCCTGCTCTGGCTGGAGACCTCTGTCCTCAACTCTATCACCTCCAAAGCTGGTCCTCGAATTTGCACTAAACATAGTCCTTCGATCTAGCACAAATGTCCTCGTTCGTCTTTGCCTGTTGCACTCACTTTGCATGCTTCGACATCATCTCGCCACTTCTGCACTCTTGCGCTCTTTAGCATCTCACACTTCGACATCATCTCGCCACTTCTGCACTCTTGCGCTCTTTCGGCTGCATCTCGCACACTTCGACGCACATTCAAAATTGATACTTTAACTCTTCAAACAACCCTCCTTTTATACTAATACTTTCAAGATCAAAACCTTGATCTTAGTCAGCTACACAACCCTAAACTACGTCGGCTACAAACCCTAATCTTCGTCGGCCCAAATTTAACTTTGTCGGCTTCACTGCCTCTGTGGTTCTATAGCTTTTCTCGTGAAACTACAACATGTCACGATATCGTGACACCTTTGCCTCCGAACACTTTCTTTTGGCTTTTGTCATGAAATCGTGACACTTCTACCTCTGCTGACGTCATCTTCACTTCTGTCATGAAATCATGACATTTCTCGCTTTCTCAACCTCTTCTCGGCTTGCACCCATGAAAGCAGAACATGTCATGAAATCATGACACTTTTGCTTCCTTGCACTCTTCTCGGCTTGCACTAGCGAAAATGGAACATGTCATAAAATCGTGACACTTTCGCTGCCTTATGCTTTTCTCTGCCTTACGCCCATGAAATTGGAACATGTCACGAAATCGTGACGCTTTCGCCTTCGAGCTCTTCCTTCTTGAATTCATCATGAAATCATGACGCTTCTTCTGTTGAAGACTTGCTTACTGTCTCTGTCATGAAATCGTGACACTTTCTGCATCCATAAGCTTTCTCTTCAACCTGTCATGAAATCATGACACTTTTTGCATCCGTACGACTTCTTTTCAGCCTGTCGTGAAATCATGATGCTTTCAGCTTTCGTATGTCTTCTTTGCAACCTGTCATGAAATCGTGACAGTTCTCATTTTGACTTCTGTAGCATGTCATGAAATCGTGACACTTTTTCTCCTTAGCGCTTTTCTTTTCTTCGGGTCATGAAAACTCGACATGTCACGATATCGCGACACTTTTTCTCTCGGACTCTCTCTCCTGCAACATGTCACGAAATCGTGACACTTTTTCGTCCGACCAACCTTCCTTGCAATATGTCACGAAATCGTGACATTTTTGACTCGAACATTCTCTCTCCTCTTTGAGTCGCGAAATTGTGACATGTCGCGATATCGCGACACTTTTCTAAAAAGCTTTCTCTCGCCTGCTCAAGTCACGAAAATGCGACATGTCGCGATATCGCGACACTTTTCTAAAAAGCTTTCTTTCGAACCTGTCATGCCGAACCCTTCATCAAAACAGATTATTTTACATAAAATCAAATTCCTTCAAAAGCTTCTTGACATCAATGACAACTTAAACACTTGAGCAAAGACAATGTACCCAAGGTACCCAAAATTGCCAACATACCCCAAAGAAACTTCTTCCTCCAATCCTCAGATATTCTCTTATTTTCCTTTTCCCCTAATCCTTCTCCCCAAGAACTTTCCCAAAATATGCTCTAGCAAACTCACTAAGAAATTGCCCAAAACTGCTTCAGTAAGCTCACAAAGAACTTGCCCAAAATTTGCTCTAGAAAGCTCACTAAGAACTTGCCCAAAATTGCTACAACAATCTCACCAAGAACTTACCCAAAATTGCTCTAGCAAGCTCACTAAGAACTTGCCCAAAACTATTCAACAAGCTCACCAAGAACTTGCCCAAAACTGCTCTAGAAAGCTCACTAAGAACTTGCCCAAAATCCGCTCAACAAGCTCACCAAGAACTTACTCAAAATTTGCTCAACAAGCTCACTAATAACTTGGTCAAAATATGCTCTAGCAAGCTCACCAAGAACTTGCTCAAAATTTGCTCTATCAAGCTCACCAAGAACTTGCTCAAAATATGCTCTAACAAGCTCACTAAGAACTTGCTCAAAATCTGCTCAATAATCTCACCAAGAACTTGCTCAACAAATGTTGTCCCAAATATGTCCACAAATCTGTCCGAAAAGTCTTCTCAAAGTTTCAATCAATCATCCACAAAAACTGCCACAAATCTATCCCAAAAGCCTTCTCAAAGGCTCAACCAATCATGCTCAAGTAGCACTCAAATCTCATCCACAAATCTATGAAGGCAAGACTCAATGATGAATTCAATAATGAATGACAATGCACTCTACAATGGATAACAACAATGATCCACAATGATCTCAACTCAAATCAATATCAACTCAACTCAAGTCAATATTAACTCAAATCAAATCTTATAGAAGCATAAATAGAATTGTTAGAGACTCAATATGTTCTAATCTCAAAGCTCAATCTCAACCCAAATAAGAATTATATAATTGTTTGTTTCATGGGACTTGAACAATCACCTCACACAATCACTTGACTAGGCTCAATCAACTCAACTCAACCAATCACCACAAGGGATAACTCTTTCTCACAAAACCCTAGTCCAAGCATGTATCAACAAACTCAAATGTTTCCAACAATGCTCAACCACAAATCTCACATAACAATGATACTCATGTTCTTTTCTAACTCAAGTTTTTTGCATAACCAATGGGCTTCAACAACTATGTTTTCTTTTTTCCCCGGGTTTTTCGGGCTTATAAAACATGGTTTAAACACAACTCTCAAACCAAAAAACCTTGAAGCATTCAACCAACCACTTTCGAAAAGGAAACCACAATCAATCATTTTCTCTCCAATGATATTTCAGAAATCAACCACCATAAACAAAGTCAATGGAGAATATTGCTCATACCTTTTGATGCCTTATTGGATGTCCACTAAATCTGCCACACTCAACAAACTTCTTTTTCAACTTTTAACAAGGGTTAGAGATCATGATTAATATCACAAAAATAATATCCAAATAACACCTTATCACTCCTACTCAATAAAATACATGTCCCCTCATGAAAGAATTAATCACCTTTGAAAAAGAACAAAACAACCTTCACTTTTGAACCCTTTTACAAAAACAAAAATATCTCTTTACATACACTTTATTTCTCCCTCTAAGAAATTTAATAAAATAGCCCTCGAAATAAGCTTTCCAACGATATATAATATGATATACTTCCAAAAGGAAAATCACCAAAAATCTCTCTTTTTCTAAACATGCATCACAACCCTTATTCCTCCTAGGGCAACTTTAGAAAAATAAAATATATTAAAAAAATTATTAACTTGCCTCTGTCCCTGATGGGATTTGATCTCATGATGTCTCCTTGCTCAGCACTTTAGACGCAGCCAGCCTACCATTGGGCCACATGCCCTCATGTGTCCAAAGGGACACGAACAAAAACTTATATCATAAACTTTTGCACCCTTCAAAAAACTTAACAGCGCTTCAACAAAGCAAATAACCACGGTGGGACTCAATCGTAGGACCTCTTGCGTAACACACAGTGCAAGAACCGCTAGGCCAAATATACCTATGAGTCTTATTAAACTCCGCGAACTATTTTCAATAGACCAAAGTCACACTTCTCTCTCTTTTCGCAATTTGTTCCCATTACATTTCAATCGAAGGCATTCGAAAAATAAGCGTAGGTCTAATGAAGTCTAAGCTTTTGTTGGCATATATATATAATATATATATATATATATGCCTTTCCTCCTTTATTTAGACGTTGGTTCTATAAATTAATATAGCCTTTCCTCCTTTCTTTAGTTGGCGCTATAATTAATATATTTAATTTTAAAATTTAAATTTAAATTTTAAATAATTTAAAATTTAAACTAAATATTTAAAATTAAATATCTCCATCACCGGGGCACATTTTTCGATGAAACTAAAATCCAACATAGGTTTTAAGAAAAACCAATTTCAAATCTGCAATCCATGATTTTAAATAAAACCTTTTATTTTTCCCGCCTTGGTTTTCACAAAAACCTTGTATATATCCATGCTCTCCAAAATATCATAAATGCTTATTTATGAAATGCTTTGGCCACCAAAACTCAATGTGATCCATGTGACATCAATGATCCATGTGACATCAATGACAACATAAAATAACTCAAATTGCCAACACCACACTCCTTCAGCCAAACTCTAGGTTTTAGACCACCCTTAAAACTTTGGATTTGAAATTGTACTACTCTTGAAGGCACCATTTGGAGGCTATTTTTTTATCCATATTCTTAATAAAATCATCTCAAGTGGTATTTTAGGGCTCCTTACCTCTTTCTTGTGGAGTTTCTTTTTCATAGTAGTGTCTTGGCCACATTGTGCTTGCTTTTTCATTTTAAGTCTATGCTTGTTATACCCCCACTTGCCTTTGGGGTTTATTTCACATTGTAATCAAGTGTAGTTTCCATTTGCATATACACACTTGAATTTCTATTTGGCACATAAAATTGTAAAATTTCTTTCTTAAGCAAGCAAGCACCCTTGTAACAACAAATATTTCAACCCCCACTTCTTCTCTCCTAGGTTGGAATAGGTCATTTGTGCTCAATATTCCTCCCACTATTGGAAACACTTGTTGATTCAAAGTGGAAGAGCTAAGTGAACTCTTCATATCATGGATCTTAAGCAATTAACCTCAGTCTCTTTTGAGGGCCACTTTTGACACTTGTGTTCCTAGTTACCTCCTTGGTTGAGATCCCTCTATTTTCTAATAATGGCATCAACAAATCTTCTAAATGGTCTCACACAAAAACTTGAAGGAGTTGATTCATTTGCAAATTGAAAATTTAAAATAGAATCAATATTAATGATGAATAATAGTATGTGGGATTATGTGAGAGATAGACAACATAATGAACCACCATTAAATCCACCTACAAATGTTGTAGCTAGAACACTAATTGAGAAGAACTCTAATATAGCATTAAGCTTAATCAAGCTATCTATTATAATTCCATGTAGATAAGTGCTACCACTACATCAAACTAAGCTTAGGATGCATTAATAAGATTATTTGTTTTGGTAAGTAAAAATTTTATTAAAGCTTAGGATGCATTAATGAGACTATTTTATAGGCCTAGTCAAGATAAAATCTTGTACTTAAAACATAAGTTGCATAATATTTCTATGAAAGGCTCACTTACCAATTACCTCATGGAAGTGAAGTCTATTAGAAATGATTTTTTAGTTGTTGGTTCAACTCTTCCTAATAGTGAGTTGGTTCCTATCATGCTATGTGGCCTCCCTTTTAAATTTTATGCATATGCTACCATGTTAAATCTAACTGGTAAAACATTTAGTGCTCCATTTGAGGATATTGAAGTTCTTTTTAAGCAACATGAGCAAGCACTCATGAAATATGAAGAGGTTGATTCTACAACAACAACTTTTTCTAACAATATAACTTTTCAGCATAGACCCAAT
Organism: Wollemia nobilis; assembly: GCA_028583015.1. Classification (NCBI taxonomy): domain Eukaryota; kingdom Viridiplantae; phylum Streptophyta; class Pinopsida; order Araucariales; family Araucariaceae; genus Wollemia; species Wollemia nobilis. The sequence goes on along the minus strand of JAQPPZ010002224.1, from coordinate 7,739,531 downwards.
AGGGGTCCAAATATCAGTGAGATAGATAGAGGTCTTAGCCACATAAGCAACATAAATAGCCACATTAGTAATACTAGCAACCATATCAGTAGCATCAGTAGCCTCAATAGTACCATTATTAGCCACAATAGTACAATCAATAGAATCAACAGTCATAATAGTACTATCAATAGCCACAACAACAACCACATCAATAAAAAATATGGCTATCAAGACCTCCCCAAGAGGGTCATCAAAATAGAATACCTCAAAACTATAGACCTCAAAAATAAAATTAACCTAACAACCAACAAGGATGTGATTATTGTGGAAAATGAGGTCATTCTACAAATGATTGCTATCAAAGAATTAGACATACAAATCAAAGGGATCAACAAGACCAAAATTTTAATACTTTGTATGCAACAAATCAAGTCAATATTGAAGATAAATATTGTTGGTATATAGAATCAAGGGCAACTAAACACATGACAGGAAGGTAGGATTGGTTTACCAAGATTCAACCTACCCATAACTAGTTCATTACTTTTGGATATGAATGTGCTCTCCCCATTGAAGGTGTAGGAGATGCACCACTTTCTTTACACAATGGGAAAATATACCTTCTAAAGATGTGTTATATGTACTTGGCCTCAAAAGAATTTTTATTTCTATTAGTCAACTTATATAAGGGTTATACTATCATTTTTGATAAAGATAAGTGCTACTTTTAGGAACTAGATGAAGAACACAATCTTATACTGAGAGGGGGGGGTGAACAGTATAAGACCTCTTTTTAATTTTTCCTTTATACTTCAAAACAGTAAAGCAATATGCCCAAAGCAGTATCAAAGCAATGCACAAAATCATCCACAAAGTGACACCAATTTTAACGTGGTTCACCCAGAATGGCTGGGCTACGTCCACAAAAATTTTCTCTAAAATTTATCTAAAAGTTCTTTGGGAAACCTTCCCACTTACAATGTTTATGAGCCTCGGCTCAAAGGAGATACCTTCCCCCAATCTGAATTTATGAGCCTCTGCTCAAAGGAAATACCTTCCCCCAATCTAAATTTATGAGCCTCTGTCCAAAGGAGAAACTTTCCCCCAATCTGAATTTATGAGCCTCTGCTCAAAGGAGATACCTTCCCCTCTGCTTTGGATATGATCCCTCATAAGATCAACTGTCTCTACCTCTTGCCATCATGTGGAACTCCTTTCCATAGAAGACCTCCCCGTCCTCAATGCTTAGCCTAAGAGACCTTCGCCTTCTATGATCACGTCCACAGCAGCTCAGCAACCTTTACCAAACATAGTCAGTCTGTCTAGTACAAGTCTTCCTCTATCTGTCAGATCTGTCCAACTCTTGAACAAATCAATCCTCTGTCCACAATCCTTCTCAAAGACTTGCCAAATCTGTCCTCAAGTTCTCTGATAGAACCAATGTACCTCTATCCTCAAGTTATCTCATAGAACTATCAATATTAGCTCACAAGTCCTCTGCTAGGACCTGTCCAAATCTGCTCACAAGTCCCCACCGAAACCTGTCCAAAACCTGCTCACAAGTCCCCAAAGGAACCTGTTCAAAACCTGCTCACAAGTCCCCAACGAAATCTATCCACAACAGCTCACAAGTTCACCAAGAAAAAAAAACTTGCTTAGCATGAACCCACAAAGAGAATTGTTAAAGACCCAATGTGATTCATCAACCTCATAGAAGCATAAAGAGAATTGTTAAAGACTCAATATGTTCTATACTTAACTCCCAATCTCAATCTCAAATCTCATAGAAACATAAAGAGAATTGTTAGAGACTCAATATGATCTATACTTAACTCCCAATAACAATCTCAACTCAATCTCAATCTCAAAAGAATAAGATAGATATAGTATGCTTTTCTCAAGAACATGAAACACAACCCAACAATTGCCAAACATGCAATATCTCATATAACAATGCTACTCATGTTCTTTCCACAACCAATATCTTTTCTCAACCAATTAGGGCTTTAACAACAATGCTTATAGACAAGGTTTAACCAACATCATTCAACTCAACATTAACCTTGAAGCATTCAACCAATCATCACAAGAAAAGGAAACAAGTAGAAATCCTTTTCCCTCCAAAGATATTTGAACAAAACAGCCACCAACACAATATCACCAAATGCAAAGAATAACTTGCTCAAATCAACTCAATGGAGTAAGCCCAATATCATGAATCAAGTAAAGCAATAACTTGATCAAACAACCTCTATGGAAGCAACTCAACCATCAAACTCAAAACAACCAACCAAGGGTTCCACCAACTCAATGCAAGCAGCTTGACTCACAAATACAAACCCTAGTGCACAAAGCTTCCACTACCTCAAACCAAAAATTATGCATTCATCAAAAACTCTCCTTAAGGATAACAATGCATAAGTAGTCTTCAACAAACCAGAAAATAGGATTTACACCCAATCAAAGAAAACCTAGTTGAAAACCTTTTCACTCCAACCTTATTTCAGAAAACATACACCAATCATACTCATAAGAAGAATGTGCCCATACCTTATTGGAGTAGAAGAAAATTGATCCTTAAAGTCATGTCACCACACACAACCCTCAAACTTCCAACCAAGTTAGGGTTAGAACCAAGATAAATGAGCATATAAAAACTTTCCTTAATACACCTTTTAGCTTCTCTTCTTTTGAAAACAACCACCAAAGAAGTCAAAAAACACAACAACCAAAACTTACACCTTATATCTCCATTTTAAACTTTAGCATAGCAAAAGACTAATCTCAAAAATACAACCAAAGAAATATCCCCTTATTTCTCCTATGTCTTTTAAACAATGCCAAAAATTATATCAAGAAATTAATCACACCTTAGAATGGTTGTCCTTGAAGAATCCAAAAATCGTGGAATGGTTGCCCTTGACAAATCCGAAAATCGTGGAATGGCTGCCTTTGACGAATCCGAAAAATGCGGCACAAAATACGTTTTAACAAAAACGTGACTTAATCCATGCACAACTCCCTCCATGGGAATCGAAACGCAGACCTCCGCCTACGCAAAGCCCAAACGCAGCCTATGCTGCCACTAGCCCACAAGGGGCTAACGAAGTCTAAGACAGACTTCCTACCACTTCAACGAACAAGCACTTCGTAAGTTTTTCAAACACGAGCTCTCTTCTTCCGCGGCGTCAACAGAGCATCGATCGCAGCCAAAAATTAATGCATTCGAAAATCTCAAGAGTGGTTAAACCTTAGGATCCTTCCCATATTTATAGTCCAATCGTGGACTTTAGAACATGTCGGTGGTAGAGAAACGTAATTTCGAATTTAATCGAAATTGCTTTCTAAAGGGTTTAAAAACCCTTAATTAATTTTAATAAATTAAGAATAAAAAAGGTTTAAAAACATTTAAGTATTTTTAATAAATTAAAAATAATTTCTCCCTTAATTAATTAAATAAAACCTTGAAGGGTTTTAAATAATAATTAAATAATAAAGAGAACCTCCATTGGTTTTAATAAAAACCATTTAACTTGGTTTTAATAAAAATCCTATCCAAAAACCTTATCCAATGGAATCTCTCCGGATTCTCTTAAGAATATTCTCTTGAAATTTTTCACCTTTGAAGCCAACACATCCTCTTAACATTAATGCCATTTCCTTTTGACATCAATGACAACTCATAGACAAGGAGCTAGGATCTCAAACCCAAAATTGCCAACAATCTCCCCCTTTGTCATTGATGGCAAACCATGCTTCTCAACAACAAAAACTCAACATAAATAGCTCCCCCTGTCTTGAGGCTCTCCCCCTTACTCAAATATCTCCCCCTTTGTCATAAATGGCAAAGGGTCACCTTTGGGGATCGGGACTAAGAATGAGCCTCTTAGCTTAGTCCCTCCCCCACCTCCTGATTAGGTGATTAATTCTAGGGTGGGAGTAAAACTCCCATTAGGCACTGATCATCATCAACATCTATAACTTCCTTGCCAAGCCTTCTCTTGAACTCTTTGTCCATATTCCTATTCCTGTCACTGTTCTTGTTCTTTTTCTCATCCTTGTTCTTGTCCATGCCTTGATCCTTGGACCTGATCATGCCACTGTTCCTATTCCTGTATTCTAGAATTTTAGCTCTACACTGTCTAGCTATGTGACCTTTATTGTTGCACTTATAACAAGTAACAATGTTATTTCTCTACGGTAAACCTGATCTTTGAGTCCACCAGTTCTGACCAAATCTATTTTGGCCAACCCTGTTCTTACCAAACCTGTTCTGACCAAACATGTTTTGGCAAAACCTGTTCTGACCAAATTTGTTCCTGTTATTTGCCTTGTAATAAACTGCCTTGTGCCCAAACTGTTGACAAGAGTAGCAATACCCTTGAAAGTAACTAGAACTTCTCAAACTATCATTTACCTTCTTCACTTGAGCCATGCAATGTGAAGTCATGTGACCAAACCTGTGACAAGCAAAACATCTACCTTGAAATTTTCCTTTATTTGACCTCTTGGGTCCTGAAAACTTCTTCTTCTTCTCATTCTGAATTTTGTTTTCTATTTTTGTGCATCTATCATTCAAGGACTCATGATCTGAAATACTTTTCTCATCAGAACTCTCTTCCTTTTGGAGTCTCTTACTAGACTCTCCAACTTGTTCCTTGTGTGACTTAACAAAACCAAGGCCTATTTTATCTGTTGTCTTTCTTTGACCTTTGATAAGTGACTTAACCTTTTTGGAGCTATCTTGAAACCTGTAAAGTTTATCCTTGTACTCTTTAGTTTCCTCTTTCAAAGAAGCCATTTTCTGTTCTAACTCACTATACTCAAGAACCTTAGACTCTAACTCATCCTTGAGTTCTTGTGTCTTAGCTATAGAGAAATCAAGATTTTCAATAAGATCATCTCTCTCCATACAAAATTCATCTAACTTGTCCTTGAGTCTAGCATTCTTCTTTATTTCCTTTTTCAAAGCACTAATAGCACTAATAAGTTCACTCTCAAGATCCTTTATTTGATTTCCTTTTGAATCATCAAAGCCATTTTCAGATTTCTTATCACTAGAGGTGCTACCCTTTTCAAAACCATACATGCATCTTCCTTATAGTTTTCTGAAGCATCCTCATACATACTAGAAACCAAATCATTATTTAAGCAATCATCCTCAAGGTGACCAAAATTTCCACATCGAAGACACTTCATGATAATGAATCTATGTTTCGGTTCTTCCTCTTTTTCTGATATGAACATCTCATTTTCATTATCACTTGAAGAACTTTCACTATCACTACTAGAACACTTACTTGCTTTTTCTAGGTAGAAACTCTTCTTGTGCTTGTGAGAATACCTCTTTCCTTGATTATTGTGCTCATCTTTGATCTTTTTGTGATGCTTGTCCTTTTTAGAATCCTTGCTCTTAGAATCCTGTTTATCTTCATCACTTTCATTCTTGGGAACAGTACAATTAGTAGCATAATGACCGAACTTTCCACAATTGAAACATCTTACATTTTTCATATTTTTGTGCTTTCTAGAGAGCTTGCCTTTCTTGCTGTAATATGCCTCTTCATCACTAGAAGACTCATCACTATCTTGAAGTTGTTTACCCTTGGATTCCTTAGTAGCCTTGAAAGCTGCCTCTTTCTTGACATCAACCTTCACTTGTGTTCTCAACTCAAATGCTGCAAGTATACTATGGAGCTCATCCTTTTTCAACTTATCCAAATCTTTAGCTTCCTCAATAGCAAAAATATTTTCACTAAATCTATTAGTAAGAGATCTTAAAATCTTATCACAAACATCATTTTCAACAAGCTCAAGACCTAAATCTTTCATGGAGTTAACAACCTCATCCATACGAAGCATGTAGTCACTAATATTTTCATCATCATTCATCTTGAGTTGTTCAAACATACCTTTGAAGTGTCTCAACTTGGCCTTTCTGACATTTGTATCACCTATATGAACCACCTACAATTGTTTCCACATTTCACTAGTTGTCTTGCAGTGAATCACTTTGGTGATATCTGCTTTCTGTAAGCCTTTCAGGATAGCATTCATTGCTTTTGAATTGCTGTGATGAAGGAGCATTTCTTCTTAGGACCATGTGTAGGAATAGTGTACTCATATTCAATCACTTCCCATACCTCATTCCCAAGTGCCATTAGATGAACCTTCATCCTTGCACTCCAAAGACCAAAATCTGACCCATCAAGAATAGGTGTTGCATTGCCACTTGAATGATCCATTGTGTTCTTTACTAGCTTTTCCTTCAAGCTATTAAACTTTTCGAAGGCACCCGCTCTGATACCAATTGAAGAACACAAGTTTATACCGAGAGGGGGTGAAAAGATAAGACCTCTTTTTACTTTTTCTTTTATACTTCAAAATAGTAAAGCAATATACCCAAAGCAATATCAAAGCAATGCACAAAATCATCCACAAAGTGACACCAATTTTAACGTGGTTCTGTTGAGAAGCAACACACCCCCACTGAAAAATGAATTTCCATCCTTTGAAAATATTGAGCTTTCATTTTGCAGTAAGGACCCTCTTGAGTTTTCCAGGTTTTAAATTCCAAATTTTGCTTGCCTCCTTTTTCAAGTTGTGCATTTATTTGCATCTGGCTTTGATTTACTTCAGAATTCATTTTTCACATGTTAGAATCATTCATGGATAAAGAAAATCTTTCACTGATATGAAAAAAATGCAGAATACAGACAGATAAATTCATTAGAGGCCAAAACTTTCCATTTTCGAAAAAGTCGCGAAATCGTGACACTTTCCATTTTTGGAAATGTCACGAAATCGCGACGGGTTTTAGAAAAATCGGCTAAGGCAAGAAAACGTAGCGAAATCGTGACACTTCCATTTTTGGAAATGTCGCGATATCGCGACACTTTCCATTTTTGGAAATGTCACGAAATCACGACGGGTTTTGAAGAAATTGATTAAGTCCTCCAAACGTCGTGAAATCGCGACACTTTCCATTTTTGGAAATGTCGCGAAATCGCGACGATTTTGAGTCGGAGGCCAAATTGGATGAAGGTGTAGCGAAATCGTGACAGGATGGAAAGAAAGTCGCCAAGGCGTGAAAGAGGGCGCGATTTCGCGACATGTCACGAAATCGCGACATGTCACATTTTCGTGGCACATTGGCGAGAAAGTGGCTAAGGCAAGAAACTATAGCGAAATCGCGACAAGTTTTGGCACAGAGAAGCAAGACGAGAAAGCGTAGCGAAATCGCGACGTCACGATTTCGCGACGTCGCGAAATCGTGACGTTTTTCGAAAAAATGCCCAGGGCGTACGGACCGTCGCGATTTCGTGACATGTCACGAAATCGTGACAGGTCCAAGTGAACCAAGGGGAAGCAAGAGAAAACAAGTCGAGATAGGTGTCGCGAAATTGTGATGTCGCAATTTCGTGACGTCGCGAAATCACGACACAAATCAAGGAAAGCGTGCAAGGCTTAAAAGGGTTGCGATTTGGCGACATGTCATGAAATCATGACATGTCGTGTTTTCGTGACGCATGGAGAGAAATGCTGATGGCGAAGGCAGGGCAAGGTCGGTAAAGGCAAGAAATCACCAAGGCATAAAAGTGTCACGAAATCATGACGTCGCGATTTCGCGACGTCGTGAAATCGCGATGCAATTGATGAAGGGGCCCGAGACCGGAAGGTGTCGCGAAATCATGACGTCATGAAATCATGACACAAAGCAACAACAGCCAGAGCCAACGACGAAAGAAGCCGAGGTTTGCAGGAAGAAAGTTTGTCACCAAAGTCAAAAAGCCAAGGCCAGAGGGTGTCGCGAAATCGCGACGTCGCGATTTTGCGACGTCGCGAAATCGCGACACGGTAGCGAAAGGGAAGTGCAAGGAGTGGACGTGTCGCGAAATCGTGACACAGTCCGAAGAAGGGAGCCCAGGGCGGTAGCGAAAAAGAAGTGCCAAGGCATAGGTGTCACGAAATCGCGACGTCACGATTTCGCAATGTCGCAAAATCGTGACACGCTAAAAGAAAGCTACCAAGTGCAAGGGACCGTCGCGATTTCGCGACATGTCGCGTTTTTGCAATGGAAGAAAGGAAAAGAGAGCAAGTGCAAAGAAAAGTCATGATTTCGTGACATGTCGCGAAATCGTGACATGTCGCATTTTCGCGGCCATGGCAGAAAAGAGCCCGAAATGGAAAACAGTTGGAAATGGACACGTGTCACGATTTTTGTGACACGTGTCAAAACAAAGCAAGCCTACGTATAATGAACTTTAGGGTTTTGATTGAACTTTAGGGTTTTGATTTAACTTTAAAGTTTTGATTTAATATTATTAAAATACTAATCCTTCTTTTGTCTTTTTTGCAGAAAGCCATCTGGCACTTGCATGATAACGGGAGAAATGGCCAGAAAGACAAAGTTAAGTGCAAATTAATCGAGGACCGTCATATTGAAATGAGAGATGCCGAGAATTGTTGTTTCATCCAGATTTTACAGATCTGGCCGCAAAGAGACTTTACGGTGACTAAGCAGCTGCCCATTTAATGGAGTATGTCGGGAATTGGCCGAAAAATGAAAATATCTACACACAGTTACCGAAATTTGCCGATGGATGCATTTAATGAAAATTTATGGCAGAATTAATGGCGTGCAGAGATTTTCAACTCAGGGATGGCTCTACGGAGATGAAATGTCAGAGAAGTGGTGACTCATCCAAATTTCCCGAGGGAATTAATGAGGACATTTACACACAGTTGCGGGTGGATGCAAGTGGCATTCAAATTCTGCCTTCTCCATTTATGGCAAGTGACTGCACTGATTTGCGGAATGGTTAAGTTTTATCAAAACTTTATTTTAAAGGGCTTTATATTGTAAAACCCGGGTAGTAGGGTTTAAGATGATAAGATTTAGGGTTTGAGAAGAAGATATTTTTGAAAAGATCAGGGTCTGTCCTGAGTCTATAAATACTTCTTCTAAATGTAATCGCAGGAGGCGGAGACTTAGAAAAAAGGCTATTGAAGCAATTTCTTGCAAATCTTGTTAAATGCTTTATTTCTGGACTTGGAGTTGATGTGCTTTTTGTTTTCTGTGATAGCATGGCCAGGAGCCTAATCTCTTTCAGATTGTGATAAGTTCATCTTCTTTTGTTATCCGTTTCTTTAAAGTTTATTAAATATATGTTGTAAATCCGTGTTATCAAGATTAAATATGTTGTTGGGCTTCATTTGTTCTATTGTATGCTAGGGAAAACCACAGATTTAAGGTTCAAGTCTGTTCTAATTGCTCTGTCCTCACTGTGTGAGCTATGCTGCTGGTGAATGATACCAATTTTAACCGACTTCCCTTCTGTTTATGATTTTCTTTTAGATCTGTTCCATCTCTGTCTTATGCTCTTAGTAGAAGGTGATCTTAGAAAGCTGGACACCTTCTTCTTTGATTTGTTCTATTGTGAAGGCGATAGTATAAATAAAATTGGTAGTTTTGGTTTTACAGCTAAGTTTGATAGACTTCTCTTTCTGCCTTACCCTACCCTCTCTGTTTTACCGTGAAATGATCCATTTTTATTTTCTTTTAAATTTGTCTTTTATTTAAATCTGTTGACCCATAAGAGCTAGATCAAAGAACTGATTTTAAATCCGATTGTCCACAAGTAACAACTTCTAAACATTATTGAACAAGTTCAGAGCCCGTTGTAAGGTAACAGACAGTCCATATTGAAAACTATTCCAGAAGTGGAAAAGAGTGAATAGACATTCGACCCAACTCTATAACTCACACCTTGGATAACCAGCAAGATCCTAAAGTGAGTGGGATTTATCCCTTATAAGTGTTATCAGAGTTTCATGCTCATTCTTCATAGGGTGTGTATAAAAGTCGGACCAACATTTAAAAATGGCGCTAGAAGGAGGGCCCACTGAACTCCGGTCAGTATTGTAAATTGTCTGTACAATATTTAAAATTGCCAGAAAAGAGGGCCAAGTTCAATAGTCTGTTAAGGATTGTGAGATTATAAGTTGCTTGTGAAAAGTTGGATTCTACATACAGGGTAACAAGGTCCCACCCCAGAGCTGGAGAGCTCCTTGTGCCTGAATTAGAAACTCCAAGAAGAAGTAGCCTCAGAAGGGCCAAGTCTCTGTCTCAAACAGTTTTATCACCATTGGTAGTTACTCCAACTACAACTCAGAATATCACCGTCAATCAAGTAGTAATGGCAAACTGGTTGGGTTCCACTGCCTTAAATATCTCGGGTATAGCCCATGACCTGCCCAGAAATCCTGAGAGATATCTTCCCAGATACAAGCATGATGGGACTAGGACAGCAGAAGAACATCTAGTTGCATTCAAGAATGCTCTAAAATTGTTAAATATACAGCATGAAGATGTTGCTTGCAGATTGTTCCCGTTCACTCTCCAGGAGGGAGCTTATGATTGGTTTCTAAATCTCACTAACGATTCTATTACCAGTTGGAATGACTTAGAGAAAGTTTTTATATCACAATTTGGGGAAGTGATAGACCCCAGTGTGTTATACCAACAATTTTCCAGCATCAAGAGAGAGTCGGGAGAAGCTGTCAGGTCTTTCAATATGAGGTTCCAAAGAGCTTATGGTAGAATGACTGGTCATTACATCCCAAATGCAAATCTAGCCTTAGAAATCTATAAGAATGCATTGGATTCGGTGACCTCTATTTTTCTCAAGAGAGACATCAATATCACAACCCTGGCAGGAGCTTATAAGGAAGCTTTAATTCTTGAAAGACAGTTAGGACCTCAAATTTTGAGCAGTCCTTTGATATCCTATGTTACACAGAACATGCCTATTTTGGATCCCATTCCACATCATGAGTTAGTGCCAACATATAATGCTCTACCCAAGGAAACTCCGTTAACTGTGACATCCACTCAGCATGTGCAAAATATAGAGAAAGGTTATGACAAGTTCAAAGTGGAAGTGCTTGAAGTAAACATTTGTGATCTAGCATTACCCAAATTTGAAGTTTTTCTTGGTGAGTTAAATTTTCCTAGAAATCAAAGAAATATTGATATTTCTGGTTCATCCAAAAATAGTACGACCAGGGTTTCAGATTCTTTTCCCGAAGAGTCAAAAAATCTTGTAGAGATTCCTATGGATGAAATACAGGATTTTCAACAGTTCAAAAGGGACAGTTATAATTTGAGATGTGAAAATCCAGAACCTACCAATGATCCTCCCTCACCAAAGGATGATGAAAATGAGATTCAATATCACTATGCAGAAGTAACTAGGAAGGAGGATAACATCATTGAGGATATGAAGAAAATTAAAGCTGACATCACCCTCCATGAGCTGGCCCAGATTGTTGAACAAAAAGATAACTTGATTGAAGCTTACTCTGGACCACCTATTGAATTTCAAGAAAAGGAGGAAAAGATAGTAAATGTGAATGTGGTCAACCAACTCGGAATAGATAAAGAGTCTCAGTATAAGCCTTTGATTACTGAACATAATATCAAAGAAAAGGTTGTAAATCATGTTGATGTGGATATTGGAGATTATAATTTGGCAACCAAGAAGGTAAGACAGGTTACAGCTCTGACCAATTACAACAATGATGTTTGGACATTACACATTGATGGGGTTAAATCTAAGCAAGGCTCAGGTGAAAAAGCAAATTATGAAAATTCTGCTAGAGGGATAAAAATTGAAGTCTTGGATATTGAAGCAGTAGAGCAACCACAAAATGTTCGAGCTATTAAGAACCATGACATACGAATAAAATATGATCTCTTTGAGTTATTACATAAATCTGAAGATGTGATGATCTGGGTCTATAAAGGCTTTAAGGTATTTGATCCTGGGGGTTTTTTACATTCCGTCCCTTTGAAAGAATTCTGCAAACCCTTCAAGTAGAAGCATAAACATGTTATTATATGATTTGTTTAATTTGAAAGAGTTGCAGATTTGTTTTTCAGTGGGACAAGATCCATAAAAAAATAAAATAAAAAAAAAAAGAGAGGGAAGACGGTAAACACAAGTCTTTCCCAGGTAGCAAAAAATTTTGGAAGCATAGTCTGGAGTGCATTTCGTCAACAGGACCTGAAAGGTAATTTTTCTAAATTTACTTGCAAATGGTCAAAAATTTTTAAGGCACTATTTCTCTGCTTTTCCATCTGCTGCATTTTTTGAGTGTGAAGGGACTTTGTGCATGTGTATACATTGTAAATAAAGTTTGAAGTAGTTTGTTTTTATTTTATTTTGGTTTGATTTTAAAGTTCTATGTTTTATTTCCTTTTGAAGTACGTACGGTTTTATTTGATTTTAAGTTTCAGTTTATTTTATGTTTATCCTTGAGGTCTATACAGTTTATTTTATTTTAAAATTCTGTTTTTTAAGTTTTGCCTGAGCATCAATGAAAAAGTCAGCCTTCTAAAAATTGTTTTATTCTGAGTCCAGAATCCAGTGTTCATTATTCTAATTGTGAGATAGTCTGCTTAAACTGAACAGTGGAACTATTTTGTTATTCAGAACAATAGTGGAAGGATGATTGGATTTTGTGTCTTGCTTGCCACAGTTATTTTAATTATAAAGAAACTGCTATACTGTTTGGCTGGAGAAACTCCTAGGGAATCCAAGAAAAGTTGGTCATAAGAGGGGACTATGATTCATGAAATTATTTGAGTATCCATAGAGGCTATCAGTACCCAGGCTGAAGCAGTTCCAGACTGATGAGATATTAAAAGAAAAATTGTTGTTCTTTTTAAAGGCTTTTCAGACTTCGGTATATTTCAAAGAAGAGAGAGAGAAGATGAAAGTTGAGCAAGACAACATAGAATTGGCACTCTGTTATTTCCTATATATATAAAAAAAAAAAAAAGGAAGGAAAAGTTATGTAATGAAAGAGACAGCCAAGACTTCAAAAGATGTTTTTCTTCTACCAAGTTGTAGATTCTACCTTACAGTTGTGAATCTGGGTCGTGTAAATCTAAAGGGTAACTCTGTCGGGGCTGTAAAAGGCTAAACTAGTAAACAGAGCTCTACTCGGTTTCCCCTTTTACAATCTAGAAAAGGCTGATCAATCCAGAGTTCAACATTCGAAGGCCCGAGTCATTCTTGAAGAAAGTTTTATACGCTTGTAATTGCACATCAGAAATCTTCCTTAAATGATTCAGCCTAGTATGTCCTTGGGAAATTTTGACAACTATCAGCTAGTAGTTAAATTATTTTGAAGAATATCTGTGGCAAGGCATGATACATGGTCTATGTTGTTTTGAAACTAGAGTCCTGGGTTCTAAAATAATGCTACTATTTTACCCGTAGATATCGCCATTTGTTGAGAAGCAACACACCCCCACTGAAAAATGAATTTCCATCCTTTGAAAATATTGAGCTTTCATTTTGCAGTAAGGACCCTCTTGAGTTTTCCAGGTTTTAAATTCCAAATTTTGCTTGCCTCCTTTTTCAAGTTGTGCATTTATTTGCATCTGGCTTTGATTTATTTCAGAATTCATTTTTCACATGTTAGAATCATTCATGAATAAAGAAAATCTTTCACTGATATGAAAAAAATGCAGAATACAGACAGATAAATTCATTAGAAGCCAAAACTTTCCATTTTTGGAAATGTCGCGAAATCGCGACACTTTCCATTTTTGGAAATGTCGCGATATCGCGACGGGTTTTAGAAAAATCGGCTAAGTCATGAAAACGTAGCGAAATCGTGACACTTCCATTTTTGGAAATGTCACGATATCGCGACACTTTCCATTTTTGGAAATGTCACGAAATCGCGACGGGTTTGGAGAGAGAAAGAAAGTAGAAAGGGAATGGATTTGGAGACATGTCAGGAAATCGTGACATGTCGCATTTACGCGAAAGTGGTTAAGGCAAGAAATCGTGACGTCTGATATGTGGACATGTCGCAGAATAATAGAAAGGAGGTGAAACGAAATGTGACGTCACGATTTTGCGATGTCGCAAAATCGCGACATGGCGAAAGGGAAGTGCAAGGGGGAGGTCGGAAATCGTGACATGAGAGGGAAAGAGTGCCAGGCGTAGGTGTCATGATTTCGCGACATGTCGCGAAATCGCGACATGCTAAAAAGAAAGCTGCCAAGTGCAAGGGACCGTTGCAGATTTCGTGACATGTCACGAAATCGTGACATGTCACGTTTTCACGACGACGAAAGGAAAAGAGAGCAAGGCAGAAATAGGTCGCGATTTCGTGACATGTCACGAAATCGTGACATGTCGCATTTTCGCGACAGAGTCAACAAAAGGCCCGAGAAGTGGAAAATAGCTGGAAATGGACACGTGTCGCGATTTTTGCGACACGTGTCAAAGCAAAGCAAGCCTACGTATAATGAACTTTAGGGTTTTGATTGAACTTTAGGGTTTTGATTGAACTTTAAAGTTTTGATTTAATATTATTAAAATACTAATCCTTGTTTTGTCTTTTTTGTAGAAAGCCATCTGGCACTTGCATGATAACGGGAGAAATGGCCAAGAAAGACAAAGTTAAGTGCAAATTAATCGAGGACCGTCATATTGAAATGAGAGATGCCGAGAATTGTTGTTTCATCCAAATTTTATAGATCTGGCCGCAAAGAGACTTTACGGTGACTAAGCAGCTGCCCATTTAATGGAGTATGTCGAGAATTGGCCGAAAAATGAAAATATCTACACACGGTTACCGAAATTTGCCGATGGATGCATTTAATGAAAATTTATGGTAGAAGTAATGGCGTGCAGAGATTTTCAACTCAGGGATGGCTCTGCGGAGATGAAATGTCAGAGAAGTGGTGACTCATCCAAATTTCCCGAGGGAATTAATGAGGACATTTACACACAGTTGCGGGTGGATGCAAGTGGCATTAAATTTCTGCCTTCTCCATTTATGGCAAGTGACTGCACTGATTTGCAGAATGGTTAAGTTTTATCAAAACTTTATTTTAAAAGGCTTTATATTGTAAAACCCGGGTAGTAGGGTTTAAGATGATAAGATTTAGGGTTTGAGAAGAAGATATTTTTGAAAAGATCAGGGTCTGTCCTGAGTCTATAAATACTTCTTCTAAATGTAATCGCAAGAGGCGGAGACTTAGAAAAAAAGGCTATTGAAGCAATTTCTTGCAAATCTTGTTAAATGCTTTATTTCTGGACTTGGAGTTGATGTGCTTTTGTTTTCTGTGATAGCATGGCCAGGAGCCTAATCTCTTTCAGATTGTGATAAGTTCATCTTCTTTTGTTATCCATTTCATTAAAGTTTATTAAATATATGCTGTAAATCCGTGTTATCAAGATTAAATATGCTGTTGGGCTTCATTTGTTCTATTGTATGCTAGGGAAAACCATAGATTTAAGGTTCAAGTCTGTTCTAATTGCTCTGTCCTCACTGTGTGAGCTATGCTGCTGGTGAAAGATACCAATTTTAACCGACTTCCCTTCTGTTTATGATTTTCTTTCAGATCTGTTCCATCTCTGTCTTATGCTCTTAGTAGAAGGTGATCTTAGAAAGCTGGACACCTTCTTCTTTGATTTGTTCTATTGTGAAGCTGATAGTATAAATAAAATTGGTAGTTTTGGTTTTACAGCTAAGTTTGATAGACTTCTCTTTCTGCCTTACCCTACTCTCTCTGTTTTACCGTGAAATGATCCATTTTTATTTTCTTTAAATTTGTCTTTTATTTAAATCTACTGACCCATAAAGAGCTAGATCAAAGAACTAATTTTAAATCCGATTGTCAACAAAGTAACAACTTCTAAACATTATTGAACAAGTTCAGAGCCCGTTGTAAGGTAACAGACAGTCCATTTTGAAAACTATTCCAGAAGTGGAAAAGAGTGAATAGACATTCGACCCAACTCTGTAACTCACACCTTGGATAACCAGACAAGATCCTAAAGTGAGTGGGATTTATCCCTTATAAGTGTTATCAGAGTTTCATGCTCATTCTTCACAGGGTGTGTATAAAAGTCGGACCAACAGGTTCACCGAAAATGGTTGGGCTACGTCCACAAAAATTTTCTCTAAAGGTTATTTGAAAGTTCTTTGGGAAACCTTACCAATTACAATGTTTATGAGCCTCGGCTCAAAGGATATACCTTCCCCCAATCTGAATTTATGAGCCTCTTCTCAAAGGAGATACCTTCCCCCAATCTAAATTTATGAGCCTCTACCTAAAGGATAAACCTTCCCCCAATATAAATTTATGAGCCTCTGCTCAAAGGAGATACCTTCCCCTCTGCTCTGGATATGATCCCTCAGAAGATCAACTACCTCTACCTCTTGCCGCGTGGAACTCCTTTCCATCGAAGACCTCATGCCTCAATGCTTAGCCTAAGAGACCTTCGCCTTCTATGATCATGTCCACAGCAGACTCAAGCAACTTTGTACCAAACATAGTCAGTAGGTCTAGTACAAGTCTTCCTCTATCTATCAGATCTGTCCAACTCTTGAACAAATCAATCCTCTGTCCACAATCCTTCTCAAAGACTTGCCAAATCTGTCCTCAAGTTCTCTGATAGAACCAATGTACCTCTATCCTCAAGTTATCTCATAGAACTATCAATCTTAGCTCACAAGTCCTCTACTAGGACCTGTCCAAATCTGCTCACAAGTCCCCATCGAAACTTGTCCAAAACCTACTCACAAGTCCCCAACGGAACCTGTTCAAAACCTGCTCACAATTCCCCAACGGAACCTGTCCACAACACTCGCAAGCTCACCAAGAAAAAAAACTTGCTTAGCATGAACCCACAAAGAGAATTGTTAGAGACCCAATGTGATTCATCAACCTCATAGAAGCATAAAGAGAATTGTTAGAGACTCAATATGTTCTATACTTAACTCCCAATCTCAATCTCAAATCTCATAGAAACATAAAGAGAATTGTTAGAGACTCAATATGATCTATACTTAACTCCCAATATCAATCTCAACTCAATCTCAATCTCAAAAGAATAAGATAGATGTAGTATGCTTTTCTCAAGAACATGAAACACAACCCAACAATTGCCAAACATGCAATATCTCATATAACAATGCTACTCATGTTCATTCCACAACCAATATCTTTTCTCAACCAATTAGGGCTTTAACAACAATGCTTATAGACAAGGTTTAACCAACATCATTCAACTCAACATTAACCTTGAAGCATTCAACCAATCATCACAAGAAAAGGAAACAAGTAGAAATCCTTTTCCCTCCAAAGATATTTGAACAAAACAGCCACCAACACAATATCACCAAATGCAAAGAATAACTTGCTCAAATCAACTCAATGGAGTAAGCCCAATATCATGAATCAAGTAAAAGCAATAACTTGATCAAACAACCTCTATGGAAGCAACTCAACCATCAAACTCAAAACAGCCAACCAAGGGTTCCACCAACTCAATGCAAGTAGCTTGACTCACAAATACAAACCCTAGTGCACAAAGCTTCCACTACCTCAAACCAAAAATTATGCATTCATCAAAAACTCTCCTTAAGGATAACAATGCATAAGTAGTCTTCAACAAACCAGAAAATAGGATTTACACCCAATCAAAAAACCTAGTTGAAACCTTTTCACTCCAACCCTATTTCAGAAAACATACACCAATCATACTCATAAGAAGAATGTGCCCATACCTTATTGGAGTAGAAGAAAATTGATCCTTAAAGTTGTCACCACACACAACCCTCAAACTTCCAACCAAGTTAGGGTTAGAACCAAGATAAATGAGCATATAAAAACTTTCCTTAATACACCTTTTAGCTTCTCTTCTTTTGAAAACAACCACCAAAGAAGTCAAAAAACACAACAACCAAAACTTACACCTTATATCTCCATTTTAAACTTTAGCATAGCAAAAGACTAATCTCAAAAATACAACCAAAGAAATATCCCCTTATTTCTCCTATGTCTTTTAAACAATGCTAAACAATGCCAAAAATTATATCAAGAAATTAATCACACCTTAGAATGGCTGTCCTTGAAGAATTCAAAAATTGTGGAATGGCTGCCCTTGACAAATTTGAAAATCGTGGAATGGCTGCCTTTGACGAATCCGAAAAACGCGGCACAAAATACGTTTTAACAAAAACGTGACTTAATCCATGCACAGTTCCCTCCGCGGGAATCGAAACGCAGACCTCCACCTACGCAAAGCCCAAATGTAGCCTATGCTGCCACTAGCCCACAAGGGGCTAACGAAGTCTAAGACAGACTTCCAACCACTTCAACGAACAAGCACTTTGTAAGTTTTTCAAATGCGAGCTCTCTTCTTCCGCGGCGTCAACAGAGCATCGATCGCAGCCAAAAATTAATGCATTCAAAAATCTCAAGAGTGGTTAAACCTTAGGATCCTTCCCATATTTATAGTCCAATCATGGAATTTAGAACACGTCGGCGGAAGAGAAACGTAATTTCGAATTTAATCGAAATTGCTTTCTAAAGGGTTTAAAAACCCTTAATTAATTTTAATAAATTAAGAATAAAAAAGGTTTAAAAACCTTTAAGTATTTTTAATAAATTAAAAATAATTTCTCCCTTAATTAATTAAATAATTAATTAATTAAAACTTGAAGGGTTTTAAATAATAATTAAATAATAAATAGAACCTCCATTGGTTTTAATAAAAACCATTTAACTTGGTTTTAATAAAAACCCTATCCAAAAACCTTATCCAATGGAATCTCTCTAAATTCTCTTAAGAAGATTCTCTTGGAATCTTTCACCTTTGAAGCCAACACATCCTCTTAACATTAATGCCATTTCCTTTTGACATCAATGACAACTCATAGACAAGGAGCTAGGATCTCAAACCCAAAATTGCCAACACTAGATGGCTCTATCAAAGCAATGAGATTTTAAAACTCAACAATCTTTGCATACAACTACTACTTTCTCTTTAGAGTATATGTGGCATGAAATAATGGGTCACTTAAACTTTCATAATCTTCAAATTATGGAAATAATGGGTTTGGTCAAAGGACTTCCTCACTTAAAGGAGTCTAAATGCTTTTGTGAACCATGTACTATTGCCAAACACCATAGACAACCTTTTGAGTCAAGAAAGGCTTGGAGAGCCAACATGCCACTACAACTAGTACATTCAAATATTTGTGGGCTAATTTCTATTACTTATCATGTTGGGGTTAGATATTACATCACTTTTATTGATTATTATAGTAGGATAATTTGGATCTATAGCAATCCCTTGATACAGTCAAGGAATTCATAGCACTTATTGAAAGAGAAAGTGGCTATCAAATATCCACCTTGAGGACAGATAATGGAGGAGAATACATATCCAAATATATTTTTAGTCGTTATAAGAGTCATGGGATAAGGAGGCAGTTCACAACTCCTTATACACCTCAACAAAATAGAGTAGCTGAGAGGATGAATCATACCATCACAAATAGGGCCAAATCTATGCTAGTTGTTGATGCATTATCAAATAAATTTTTGAAAGTAGTCCTTACTATTGCATATTTGACCAATAGGTCCTATACTAAAGCTTTGCATGATATAACACTATAGGAATTATGGAGTGGAAATATACCCTATGTAGGCCATTTTAGAGTCTTTGGATGTGATGCTTATGCCCACATACCTTTTTAGAAAAGAAATAAATTTGAGAACAAGAGCCAAAAATGTGTCTTTGTTGATTATAGTGAAATTTCCAAGGCCTAAAAGTTATATGAGCAAATTTCCAAGAGGATTTTATCTCTAGGGATGTTACCTTCAATGAGTATTCCCTAACAAATCCTTCTCCTATAGCCCCTTCATTTCAACCAAATAAGGAAATAGTTTCTCCTTTGGCATCTACTTCCTCAAGGGGACCCCTCATCATAATCTAATGTACACAACATGTAATGATATTTTATTGATTGGGTACACAAATTCAAATTGGGCTAGTTATCCTAAAACTAGAATATCAACTACTAGTTATGGATTTTAGTTAAATTAGGGTTCCATATCATGGAGCACCAAGAAATAACTTATAGTTTCCTTGTCTTCATTAGAAGTAGAGTATAAGGTAGTAGTTGAGGTAACTAAGGAATCAATTTGGTTGAGGCAACTACTTAATGATATTGGGCTACTCATAGATGGTCCAACACACATATATTATGACAATCAAAGTACCATTAAGATGATGAAGAATTCAATATTCCATGCTATAAAAAAGCACATTGAGATACATCATCACTTCATCATATAAATAACCCAAGAGAACATCATATAGTTGGAGTATGTACCTACTCAATATCAAGTGGTCGACATCTTCATCAAGTCACTTGGACTTGACAAATTCTCCAAGTTTAGCAAAATGCTCTATATATGTTGTAATGGAAGTCAACATTAAGGGGGAATGTATCTAATGTTGACTTAATTTTTTAGGAAAGTACACATTAAGGAGGAATGTTAAAGATGTTATAATGTGTACTTTACCCCTTATTTTCCCTTGGCATTTATACATGACATGTGTTATGTGATTTTCCATATGGTGACATGTGTCACTGTTGGTCATCAAATCTACCTAGGTAAGGATTTTGGGTAAATGTATGCGCCCTAGACCTGGACCAACATTGAAAGGCCGAAGGGAAGAGATGCCCTCCATGCCAATATCCAAAGAAAGTTCGGCTCCTATGCTAAACTACTTTGGGATTTGGAGATAAGGGTGCAGGAAAGAGATAAAATAAGTTAGGGTTAGAGAAATAAAATAAAAGGGGGTAAGGGAAGAGAGATTGATGATTTTAGGTGGGAGAAAACAAGAAGCACGATCACTAACTGAAAACTATAATGGAAGCAATGAAGACCAAGAATAAACGAAGGAAACGTAATATCAACCTTCCTATGTATCTTCTAGGTGAGTTTCAGGGTACTGTCCCCGATCGCACACCGGATGCAGGATTCAGCTTTCTCAGTATGCAAACAAAGATAGACAAAAGAATCAAGCACAGAAGGCAGCATAAAATAAAAACCAATATGATGCTTTTCACTCCTATGTATCCTTCAGAACGAGTTTTAGGGTACTGTACCCGATCACATACCGGATGCAGGATTCAGCTTTCTCAGTATGCAAATGAAGACAGACAAAAGAATCAAGCATAGAAGGCAGCATAAAAGAGAGAAATGAAGCTCAAGGCTCTTTAGTATTGATTGCAGGACATCAAGTTATAGTAGCTTTCTAGCAGATAGTTCCCCCACTTTTTCCATTACAATACCTAGGTTTTTATAGAGGACCCGGACCTCTGAATCATAATTACATAGCGAAGAAGAGTATGCTCTCGAGCCCTGAGAATTCAGCTCCTCAAGGCTCTTGTGATCGAGCTTTCAAATCTGTTACTAAAATTGGTCACTGCAACTAGGTCAACCATGGAAAGGTGCATTCATGAGTCATTTGGACGTCCTTGGTCTACGGGTGTGGTGCTCAAGTGGCCACCATGCTTGTCGGGCTCTCCATCATGGCTTGATACTTCGTTTTTGATTGCCAAAAATGAGCAGCGAACTTGCTGGGCATGAAAATTTGCATTTATCAGGCACTTGATCGCCTCAAGAAAATAATCGGCTTGGAACGTGTGCCCATGAAGTGCTTCGCTAAGTTTTCATTCACCACTTCGCTTCACAATGGTTCTGGGCCGAAGCAAAACTCCTCCTTGGATAATACTTCGCAAAACTGAGCTTCGCAAAACTGCTTCAAGGATGGTTTGTGCCGAAGCATATCTCCTTCATAAAATGGTCTTCTTTGTCCTTGCTACTTTGCTAACAAAACTGCTTCGTTGATTGCTTTGGAGAAATGCTTCGCTGCGATCTTCTTTCAAAACTGTGGTTTGAGAAGGTTTCGACCGAAGCAATTGTCTTCAAAAAATGTTGTATCCTTTTACTTCAGGTAGAAGTACTTCACAAAAAATTAGCCAAAGTAAATGCTTCGCAATGAGCTTCTGGCAAAGTAAAAGTGGTTCGCTGATGGAGAGGCCCGAAGTGAGTACTTTGGCAACTTTCTGGCGAAGTATTTTCAATGCCCCTTGAGTTCTACTTCACAAAAAATCCTTCCCGAAGCAATGTTGGGAATGCTTCAGGTGCGAAGTAGTTTTCTTGCCTTTGCTTTCCGTTTTACTTCGGCACACTGCTTCGCAGAAAAATTACCCGAAGTAGCTTTTGAAAATGCTTCGGGCCCAAAGTAGATTTCCTACCTTGGCTTTTCGGCAAAGTTTTCCTTTCGAACACTGCCTTCGTATTCTACTTTGGTGATACTACTTCACAAAAAACTCCACCCGAAGCTGATGAGGCCTGGATAAGCCTCATTTATAGCATGTTTTAAATAGTTAAAACTGCCTAAAAACTCTTGTGAATTATCTTATATGCTAGTTAAGTTGATTTAATATGCTTTGTATTAACTGTTTGCATGATTGCAGTGTTAAGGACATTATATTCTGATTTTTAACAGTTCTTGTATAGTTTTATGTTATATTTTCATGCTTAGGTTGACAACAGCATTTCAGTAGTCTTATTTTGATGATCATTAAGCATTAGTTTCTCTAAATTCAGCAAATAGTACAAAGACTTATTACTGTGCAGCAGAAAACTGGTTTTTCCATATAAATTCCAGCAAGCTACCAATGAATGGCAAGGCATGGAATTCACATCCAAGGAAGAATGAAGACTATTGCAATCTGATCCTGAGGTCTAATACACTTGAGAAATGCAGCCAAAACCATTTGGAGTCAACACAGTTGGTCATTCTAAAGATCTTCGAAATGAACACGGTGTCTTCGAAATGAACAGAATGTACTTCGAAATGAGAAAAACACAGTGTCTTCAAAATGAGAATTGCAGTATCTTCGGAATGAGTGGATCTTCGAAATGAGAATTGCAGTATCTTCGAAATGAGCGGATCTTCGAAATGAGAATTGCAGTATCTTCGAAATGAGCCACTTATCTTCGAAATGAAAACAGAATGTACTTTTTGACTTGTTGACTGACTTTTGGCGGTGGAAAAGGGGATAATAAGGTTGAGAAAGTTAAGGGAAAATATCTCCCATATAACTTTGTCGTCCTTGCCGTCCAAAGCCACCATTTATGGAAAAGATCAAATTTGATCTTCTTCTAGGATAAAGCCAGGAAATTCTGCAGGATATCAGGACAACATATTTTATGTTTGTAATTAGATTTTAGGCATCTATAAAAGATAGCTCCCGTACAGGTTGAGCTATTAAGAATATTAGATATTAGAAATATTAGATTAGAGATTAGACATATTAGAGATAATAGACACATAGCAGATTGCGGATCTGTAATGATTTCAACAGAATTGTAATTATGTTTACGAAGCAATAAAAGTGCGGTTTTCATTTCATTTATTTTGTTATGTCCGAGTGTGAGTAAGACTTAGAGAAGAAATTATACCTTCTTCCGGAAAAGGAGGCCGGCCACTTTCAGATCTAGGAGAAGGACTAACGAGACGAGGTTTTCAGTCCTGATTTTGTTGCAGTAGAATAAGTAGTGGAACTTGTCAATTTCAGCATTTTGTGGTATTTGATTTCTGTTTTAGTTTTTATCCATCTATTTTACATTTGTGATGTAATCAGCAATAGATATAATCAGTTTCTTTATTTTTAGGTAATTTTCCAATTCCCTGCAATTTACATTTCCAGCAATTTACAAGTTTTCTATAATTTCCTGCATTCTTGTTTTTGTTGTCAAACACTTCACAGAAGATTGACGACCTTCTATTTAGAGTATTGACAGAAGTTGATTACTTGTTTTATCTCATCATTGCAAAAGTAAATAGGTTTCTCATTTAGCAACTGTAATTAGGATTTTCCTTCTGCAAATCAATTAAGTCTCAATTTAGCAATTGTAATTAGGACTTTATTTCTATAGACAACAATTAGTTTTTCATTCTTGCAAATAGATTAAAGTTAAATTTATGCAATTTAGGGGTAGAAGTGACACAAAACCCCCACACAATCAATTCCACCAATAAGACCTGCTGCTTCCAAATGAACTGAACTACAACCCTGCTTGAACTTTCTATCGTAGACAGCCTTGGACACCACCCCGGATTGATAAGATCTTTGAGATTTAATGATGGTATAATGACTACTCATCATTTTGGCATCGTTTTCGGGGAACACGGTGTTGTTAGAAGGTGAAAAGCAGTCCAATAATTATTAAATATGCTAAGTTGTGAATTTTAGAGTAAAATCCGAATGTAATGACTTGGTATAAGTAATTGTTATTGGTAAATTGTATTTCAGTCCATTTAGGAAATAAGCAAGAAACCACAAGAAGAAAAATTTCACAAGAGGTTGAAATTATGTCAAAAATGTCTAAATTTTTTATTTCCAAAAATGTTGGAATTTTCAAAGAATCCCAATCATCCACTTCCAGCACTGCAAGATCCTTTGAGAAATCATTACAAGGAGGAAAATTAAGTAGTTCAACACCATTTTCTCTTGACAAATCCATACAATCAGGAAAATTTGACAAGATTTATAATTGTTTTTGGGAACCTACAATGGAAGGCTCACAAGAGAATCAAGGTAGAGCCAACAATGTGCTCCACCCTAGTGCAACTAGTGCACCTGCCAGAACTTTTCAAAATCCCATCCAACTAGATCTTAATCAAAATGCTCCCATGAAGGTCATTTCACCTGCAGTATTACCAACTTTCAAGGGAATTACATCCGAAGATCTTGATATGTTTTTGTTTGAGTTTAAAATTGTATGTCAAGCTCATGATTACACTAATGACAATCAAAAGCTCAAACTATTTCCTTCCACTCTTAAAGAGTTAGCTCTACGATGGTTTATCACCTTAGCACCTGACTCAATTAGAACTTGGGATGAGATGGAAAACATATTCTTGGAGAGATACCAAGAATATTGTCAAGTCAAGAATCAAAATGATGAAATTCTTACAATGAAACAAGAGGAAAATGAAATCTTAGAAGATTATATAGACAGATTTTCTTTTGTTCATAAGAGATGTGGAAGTGTTGAACCTGAAATTTGCAAAGTCATATTCTTAAGGGGACTACAAGATGAATCTAGGGATGCATTGGATATCTTGGGAAGAGGAGATACAAATGCACTTAAATTTCAGGAAATTATTAAACTCTGTAAAAATTACTCTCATTCAAGGCATAGAAAACACAGAATTGGTAATGAAAAACATGATTTGAAAGAATGCATGAAAGAGGCTGATATTTTAGTACATGATAGAACATTAGATGAAAAAAATGAATCTACTGAATCTTCAGCCATCTATTGTTCAGAATGTAAAAAGCAACACTCTCTTCATGATTGTCCTTTGAACAAAATATTTATACCTGCTACATGTAGCATTTGTCAATTAGGACACCCCACGGATCAGTGTAGTTTATTGCCAGAACTTAAAAGTGTCTTTGAAAAACAGTCTCAACCTATGAAAAAAACCAATTTTGTAGGACAAGGACAAGGGAATAATTTTCATAAATTTCCATATCAGAATGCTTCTCAATTTCCTGCACATTGGGGAAATAATCCTTGGTATATGCCATGGTCTACTTCAGGTCCACTTCAACAATGTTGGAGTCAACCACCATGGGCATACTCCCAAGCATGGTCTCAACATGGATGGATGCAACAACAATGGAATCAACAACATCCACCATGGTTGCGGCCAAAATTACGAGGGATATCAATGGGTACAACATCAAAATCTGTACAAAGGGCAACAACATTGTCAAAAACAAAAATCAAATTTGTTGCCTAATTATATCCATAATTTCTATCATGGACAACAACAACAAAAATTAAAACAACCTCTATTTTCAACTCAACTTGTGGTCAGTCCAAATCATGTTAAACAGGTAACCCCTGTCTCTGTGGTTGAATCAAAAAATACAGCCCTAATAAATGTTAGTGATTGTGTTAAAACTCAGTTGTGTTCAGGTGAACCATTGCTTGAACCTATTCCACTTATCAGTGTAGAAAGTGAAGTTAAAAAGAATGAACATGAAAACAAATCCACACTAAAACAACATCAAGAAGAACAAGATACCTCATCAAATAAAGTATCATATTTTGAACAATCTGAGATATCAAAAATAACATCTTCACAATCAGATTTGATAAAGGAATTAGAACATTTAACTATTACAATCCCTTTACCTCAAGTTGTACCAATCATTAATAGGATTGTTCAAGAAATGTGTTTTAGAAAACCAAGAAAAAAGAAGAAAGTATATCCTAAAACCATACAAAAAGGTGGAAAATTAGTTAACTTGCTTTCAGGTAAACTTATTACACCTAAGTATGATTGTACTAGAAAGCCCACAGTTTCTTAGAACACATAAGGAAAATGAAAAGAATACTTTAGTTTTGGCCTCCATTGTTGTAAATAAAAATGTGCCCCGTTCTCCAAGAACCAATTCAAATAAGCCTGGTACAAAACAAAGCTGAAACATGACCAAAACAACCTTTGAACAACAATAGTTGGTTGACTAAAAACCAGGGAGCAAATTTGTTTGATATATTGGTGCAACATCCTAATGCTTTACTAACATTTTATGCATCTTTAGCGAGTTGGCATTGAGTTGTTGCGGGTACAAAAAAACAAATTTTGCAGTTGAATGCATTTGATGAACTTTGGTTGGAAGCACTTCACCAAATAGAGTTCACTCAACAAAAATGGAAAATGTGGCATGATGATCACATTAAGAGCAGCAAGGATGAACCCGGGGAGTTTGAGAATGAAGTTGTTCAACTTTCTTTAGTTGATGATTTAAGGAGGATATTAGTGGTGAATGGACATCTTTTACGATTGTACCATAAACCACAAACAAATGTGGAATTTGCTCGATATTTCACACAGTTACATTTGACAGAAGAGGCTTCTTCTGATGAAGATTCCAAATGATCATATCTTTGAATCTTAAAAATAAAAAGAAAAAAATTAGAAAAAAATAGAAAACAAAAAGATGAATAAATTCTGGTTGTGAATTCCTTCATGGGCATGATTTTAGGGAAGTCATGAATTCCTTCACGGGCACAATCAGAATCAAAAAGACAAAAAAAAAAAAGAGAGAGAAAAGGAGAGGTTAAAGAAAAAAAAAGAGAAAAATGAATAGCTCAGCAGTGAAAACCTTTTCTAAGGCGCTACTGAGTTGGTATGCATGAAAACCAGTTTTATGGCATGCATAACCTTGAAATTTCTGAGTCACCATTGTACAAATTCACCAATTGCACTTGTTTTTGAAGTGTTGCAGGAAGCCTCAACGAGAATATCAACAGAAGCAGTCATCTTTCAAAACTTGCATTAACTTGTTTTAACCAGGTATATATGTTTCTTGCACTTTTCTCATTGTAAATATTTGATATATAGTATATGACAATTAACCATTAGTATAAAAGTGTTCATAAGAGTTGGCATAAACAAAACATGCTTGGAGAAAGAGAAAAATGTTGGTTTCTGCTATGTCTTCAGAATGACTATTGTATCTTCAAATAACTGTGGTATCTTCAGAATGAAGCTTTGTCTTCGAAATGAAGGTGTGTCTTCAGAATGAAGGTTTGTCTTTGGAATGAAGGTGTGTCTTGAATGAATGTTTGTTTTTGAGTTTATCTTCGGAATGAGGTTATCTTCAAATTAAATGCCTAGCTTAGTCTTTAGAATGAAACATAATCTTCAGAATGAAGATTTAACAATCTGTTTCCATGTGGCATCCAAGGAGGGAGAAAAAGACATAGTCAAGGAGGGAATGAAACATAATCTTCAGAATGAAGATTTAACAAACATGCCACCACCATTCATTGATAATAACCACTCATGTGGGAAAATTTGCATGCAGAATGGACAAGCTAAAAATAGTAAAGAAAATTTGATGGCAAGGATGTCCAATGATTGATGGCGTGTTCGAGCATAGAATAAGGAAGTGTGCCATATTTTCTTTCCGAAGACATATTTGCTAATGATTACAAGGAAAAAAAATTAAAAGTTCTTTCCAAGAAGAACAAGAGCAAACCCTGTAGCAACCAGAAATCGGTGACCTAACGGATGCTGTAGATGTTGCGAAGAAGAAAAGAGATGCGAAGAAGAAATAGCAGAAGGTAGAAGAAGAAATAGGAACTACTGCAGAGGCTATTGCAAAAAAAAAACACACCCAGCAGCAACAACAGAACCATCAAACTCACAGACTAAGAAAAGAGGGTCTGAAACTGACAACAAAAAATAAAATAGAAGAGGGTTCATTTTTCTAAAGATGTTATTTATCTGTCAGAATATAAGAGTGAAGTTCCCAGTGAAGAGCTTGAAGCTATCCCTACAGCTCCTGTTACCACAAGAAAATAGGGCAAGAAGAGAAAATATACATTAAGGACTAGGAGGTCTACAAGACTCCAACAAAAAGAGCAAATGATTGAAGAGAAGACCAGACAGGATAGCCCTGATGTCATAGAAGTGCAACAAGCCACTGAGAATTTGGATGTAATCATAGATAATTTCATGGAACCTCCTGTACAGGAGTAGGGGTCTGAAGTAGAGGATGAGATCATTGTTGAGCAGCAAACTGTAGTTGATTTGTCAGTATTAGGTTCTGAGTCAAATGAAGAAGAGGAGGTGGACATCACAAAACAACTGAGAGCAGCCAAGAGTGTTATAAAAATACAAATGAGATGGATTGAGGAAAGAAAATATGTTATTGAAAAACATGAAAAGAAAATTAGAGAATTATAGCAGAAAGTGGAGAAACTAAAAGTGTCATAAGTTGATGAACATCAACTTACATCGATAAAGAGGAGGATTTGGTTTGAGTTACTGCTTGGATTATCTAGGGAATATGAAGACATAGGTGCTCATTCAAGTAGTGCCCCTCCACTTTGAAGCAGTGCCCTTCCATTCTGAGGCATTGCCTTCTCAATCCAGAGAAATACCTTTATGCAACATTATTGGGTAGGTCTCAGATTCAGGCCTCCAACCATCATTACTCTGGTTCCCTCCTATTTTGAAGAGGATTCCCAACCAGATGATCAGTTTGAATAATGAATCAGAAATCTTCATGAGAAATTACACAGGCACTAAATTGTTCTATGAAACATGGAATATGAGTATGGACATTTGTGACTCCATAGCCCATTGCAATGCATGAGGGCATGCATTAATATAAGTTGGGGGAAATGATGAGGCCTGGATAAGCCTCATTTATAGCATGTTTTAAATAGTTAAAACTGCCTAAAACTCTTGTGAATTATCTTATATGCTAGTTAAGTTGATTTAATATGCTCTGTATTAACTGTTTGCATGATTGCAGTGTTAAGGACATTATATTCTGATTTTTAACAGTTCTTGTATAGTTTTATGTTATATTTTCATGCTTAGGTTGACAACAACATTTCAGTAGTCTTATTTTGATGATCATTAAGCATTAGTTTCTCTAAATTCAGCAAATAGTACAAAGACTTATTATTGTACGTAGAAAACTGGTTTTTCCATATAAATTCCAGCAAGCTACCAATGAATGGCAAGGCATGGAATTCACATCCAAGGAAGAATGAAGACTATTGCAATCTGATCCTGAGGTCTAATACACCTGAGAAATGCAGCCAAAACCATTTGGAGTCAACACAGTTGGTCATTCTAAAGATCTTCGGAATGAACACGAGTGTCTTCGGAATGAACACAAGTGTCTTCAAAATGAAGATATCTTCGGAATGAGAAACGTGGATCTTGGAATGAGAATTGTAGTATCTTCGAGAATGAGCGGATCTTGAAAATGAGAATTGCAGGTATCTTCGGAATGAGCAGATCTTGGAAATGAGAATTGCAGTATCTTCGAAATGAGCCACTTATCTTCGGAATGAAAACAGAATGTACTTTTTGACTTGTTGACTGACTTTTGGCGGTGGAAAAGGGGATAATAAGGTTGAGAAAGTTAAGGGAAAATATCTCCCATATAACTTTGCCGTCCTTGCCGTCCAAAGCCACCATTTATGGAAAAGATCAAATTTGATCTTCTTCTAGGATAAACCCAGGAAATTCTGCAGGATATCAGGACAACATATTTTATGTTTGTAATTAGATTTTAGGCATCTATAAAAGATAGCTCCCGTACAGGTTGAGCTATTAAGAATATTAGATATTAGAAATATTAGATTAGAGATTAGACATATTAGAGATAATAGACCTATAACAGATTGCAGATCTGTAACAGATTTTAGCAGAATTGTAATTATGTTTTTGAAGCAATAAAAGTGCAGTTTTCATTTCATTTATTTTGTTATGTCTGAGTGTGAGTAAGACTTAGAGAAGAAATTATACCTTCTTCTGGAAAAGGAGGCCGGCCACTTTCAGATCTAGGAGAAGGACTAACAGACAGGTTTTTAGTCCTGATTTTGCTACATAGAATAAGTAGTGGAACTTGTCAATTTCAGCATTTTGTGGTATTTGATTTCTGTTTTAGTTTTTATCCATCTATTTTACATTTGTGATGTAATCAGCAATAGATATAATCAGTTTCTTTATTTTTCAGTAATTTTCCAATTCCCTGCAATTTACATTTCCAGCAATTTACAAGTTTTCTATAATTTCTTGCATTCTTGTTTTTGTTGTCAAACACTACATGAGAAGATTGACGACCTTTTGTTTCAGAGTATTGACAGAAGTTGATTACTTGTTTTATCTCATCATTGCAAAAGTAAATAGGTTTCTCATTTAGCAACTGTAATTAGGATTTTCCTTCCGCAAATCAATTAAGTCTCAATTTAGCAATTGTAATTAGGACTTTATTTACGTAGACAACAATTAGTTTTTCATTCTTGCAAATAGATTAAAGTTAAATTTATGCAATTTAGGGGTAGAAGTGACACAAAACCCCCACACAATCAATTCCACCAATAAGACCTGCTGCTTCCAAATGAGCTGAACTATAACCCTGCTTGAAATTTCTATCGTAGACAGCCTTGGACACCACCCCGGATTGATAAGATCTTTGAGATTTAATGATGGTATAACGACTACTCATTAGAAGTAGTGTTGAAAATGCTTCGGGTGTGAAGCTCTCTTTCCTTCTGAATGCCGCTTCGCTCAACTTTCACCTGAAGTAGCTGCTGGAATGCTTCGGGCACGAAGTAGTTCCATTCTCTTTTTCTTGTGTTTTACTTCAGCGAAAACTACTTCGCAAAACTTTTACCCGAAGTAGTGCGGGAAATACTTTGGGTGCGAAGCTCTTCAACGAAGCCCTTTTCTCTAGCTTGTTTGGCAGCGAAGTTCTTTCCTTTCTACTTTATGTACAAATGGGTGGCATTGAAAGCCAAAATTGCTACAACTTTCAAAATAAAAATAACAAAGCAAAAACTTTACACAACACTATACAAAACTTGTTTCTTTTCTACCCCTTGAGAAATGTGACAAAATTGTCAACATTCTTGGCAGCTCACGGGGCAACGAGCTCATCTCGGTGGGAGGACCCTTTAACTTTGATCCATTGGGCCAAAGTCTTTTCTCGATCTTTCTCCTCCTTCCTCTGGGAGTGCCTCTGCAGCTGGTTCTTGTTCTCCCTCCTCTTTTGTTTCTTCTTCCTCCTCTGCCTCCTCTGCTCCTTTATTGAAGATAGGTCTGTTTCAGAGAAAGCCGAATCTCCAACCAAAGGTGTAAACAAATATAAAGAACTAACAAGGGCAGGTTCGCCCGACGACTCGGGGATGGGTGTAGCAGGGGCTTTGGCGAGCGGGACTATGCTTTGAGCTATGGGAGAGTGGGCTACGGGGCTTGGTGTAGGTGAAGTGGTTTCAGCGGGCTTATCCTGTTCAGACGACTCGGGAGGAGTGGGGCTATGCAGGATGGGGCTGGCAATGGGCAGTTTTTGAGTGGGGGATTGACTCTGTGGGGAAAGGAGAGACTGATGAGGGCTTCCACTCGGGACTGCCATGGATGTGTCAAAGACCAAAGTGAAGGGAAGAGAGTGCGTACCTATGTGCCCTCCTGGAAAAGTGGCTATGGTGACTTCTTGTGTGGTCGGCTCTTGCCCCTCTTGGGCTTCATCACTCCCGACCTCTACAACTTCTGCTCCTTGGTCCTTCTCTTGTTGGAGGAGTTCCTCCACATCGATGATATCTATTTCGGGGACCGTCTCAGCACTTGGTGCCCCTGCATCTCCAATGTTTGCTTCAACCGGGCCTGATGCAGGGGATCCAATAGGAGTACTTGTAGGTTTTGTGCGAGGGCGCTTTGGGTGGCTCGGAGGCACCTAAATTTGCTCTTGCCTTTTCCTTTTCTTTCTCTCCAACGGTTGCTCTACCTCTTCGGCACTTGTATCATGAACTTCCGATGGCCCCTGTGGTAGTGCTACAGGCGTAGCTTCGGTCCCTACTTCCTTTTCTTTATCCGAAGCATCTTTAGCGCCTCCTGGGCTTTCGCCTGACCCTAGGGTGGCCGGTGGAACAAAATCCGCAAAGGATATAGACTTCCAGGTTTCGACATTGGTGTCATAGAGAATCGTGAAGTCTTTATCCGAGGCTAAGAGTCCATAAGAATTCACCTTTTGACGGTGGACTCTCATTATCCACCATTCCCGAAGATTTTCCTCGCTCCAGTATTTTACTTCCTCCTTCAAATCGTCCCTTGCTTTTTTCCAAAAGGTGGAGCCTAGAGTCGGGAGGGGATGTTGATCAGGGTCGTACTTGACCTCTATAGGATAGAACTCATGCCATGGAGGCAATGTCCTCATCCTTTCTAAATGCCACTCCAGATATTTTCCATTGGGGTTGTTCCTTTGTTCCACGACTTCGGGGTGAGGGCAGATGTGGAAGTTCTTGAATTTTAAATGATCCCTCATCACGCCCAAAGGATCATAGAGCCACTGCTTGAGGAATCTAGAGTAGGCCAAAGTAGGCAAGCCTTTCTTCCAGGAACATGCCCTATTTTAGGGCAAAGACTTCGATTACACCCATTCTAAAGGGGAAATCATAGGTATGCGCCCACTTTCGGCCGTGGCCGTATACCGTATTTGTAGAGTCGCTCTATCGAGCGACTTCCAATGCGAACTGATATTCTGAGGGGTAGACTGGCAACAGGAAGGGCTTCCCTATGAAGCCGAACAGGCGAATCACCAGTCCCTATGTCAACTGGAAGACGTCCCCCTTTTTTCCCAGCACCACCCTGTCTCTCAGACTGAGGGGTACCCGAGGAGAAGAACCTTTCAACAAATGCATGGCGGGTCCCAAAAATTGCTGATTAAAAGAATAATAGGACTCCTCCTTCAATAGGAGGGAAGTCCATTGATACACTGGTAGAGGATTTCCATCCTTGCCGCTTGGAGAGATGGCGATATGAGGAAACCGCTTATGCACTTGGTAGAAGTACAACCAGACAAGAAAAGAACAGGGTGCGAAGTACTGGCCCGTTGCAGAATTCTTCATGCTTGGAGAGCCTTGTATGCAGGGTTCGGGCCACCCATTCTACCCAGTCAAAGAAGACTAGGTTGGTGTTCGGCCTTGAGGCATCAGGGGCATAGAATTCCCCTCTTGAAATGCATTCAGCCAAGGACACCTGCCAGGGCTGCACCGAAGCATCCATTGACAATCCCGCTACCCATGCAATGATGGAAAAAATATCGATATTTTTGAAGGCCTCCAAGGGTAAGGGCATCTGGGGCAACTTGTTTGAAGGTAGCCCGCTCTTGAGATTCTCCCGTAGGAACTTCAATATGTAGCTGTTGGAGGTGAATCTCTCCATCTGTTCATTTAGGAGGACATTGCGAACAGAATAGCCCTTGGGTGGGCCCTACTGCGGCGCGAAGGCTGCTTGCACATCTTCCTTCAAGATGGAAAACAATTTGTGTCCCGAAGCATCTAGCACCTGCCTGGTCGCAGGTTGGTAATTTTGTGCAATGGCGTAGACCAGCTCGGGACAATGGTGAGCAGGCGGGGTTAAAAACCAGTAAATTTGGGAGTAATACGCAACGGCTCTCTTATTTTCTGGCGTGAGCCTGCTTGTCATGAACTCTATGGTGCGTCGAAGATCGGATACACCCTTCGAGAGCTGTGTGTCTCGGATTTTCTCCCACCCATCAATTGGTGGCTCCACAAGTTGTTCTTCCTCAGAGTCGTCTCCCTCTTCCATTGGCTACTTTTCAGGTCGAAGGGGAAGATTTAACTTCTTTGGAGTGCGCTTTTTCTCTTCCTTCCCCTTCTTTGTCTTTTCGGGGCCTGCAACTTCGGGCTCTTTTCTCTTTTCCTTAGAGTTCTTCTTTCCCATGTTGTTATGGACAGTAGCAGAGTTCTTGATACAGGGGGCTTTAATGTGAATGACCAGATGCAAGGACGGGAGGGTTGCAAAGTATCTGAAAGCTCTTAGTGTAGCTCTAACTGATGGACAAATAACTTCCCTCTTGCCAAGAACTCGCTTTTATAGCCTAAAAAGGCAACCACCTAAATTTATGGCACCTACTAAAATTAAATTTGTACCTCAGACGGAAGAGATTACCGTATTCTTAAACCGATCCTGCAGCGACGTGGTACACAGGGCTGCATGCTTCGATGATTACACTTTGTACTCGAGACGTCACCCGCTGCCACCTCGTACCTTGGTGCGAGCTTTTCTTCTCTTTTTCTGACTCGATCATCTCGGGCAGTGTTCCACCACCCTTTTGCCTTAATTTCATCCGCTTTGTACTCCTCTCAAGGCCGTTGTTGGCACGTTTTTCGAGGCACATTTTGAATTCTCCACCTCGCGCGTGTTTGGCTCGGCGAAGAGAAACTTGATGCTGAAAATGCTTCGTGGTGAACCTTGCTCAAAATGGTTCGGAGATTTCTTTCTTGTTTCGATGGTTCGGCCCGAAGTCCTTCCACCTTGGTCAAACTTAAATCGTGGCCTTGCCTTCGAGGGTCACCAAAGTTTTCCCTTTTGAAAACTGCTTCGCAAAAAATTTGCCCGAAGTAGCTACTCAAAATACTTCGGGTGCGAAGCTCTTTTCATGCCTTCGTTCGAATTTTGGTTCGGCTTCCTTTCGGGTAACATGCTTCGCAAGGAGCCTCTTATAATCCACTTTGCAAGAATGCTACCCGAAGTAGCTATCGAAAATACTTCGGGTGCGAAGTTCTCCTTTTGAAAACTGCTTCACAGAATTTTTGCCTTGGGTTACCTTCTTCGCAGCGAACCTTCTTGTACTTGCTACTTCACATCAGAAGTCCCCGAAGAAGATTTGGAAGTGGTACTTGGCTTTGTGATCTTGGAAGAGAATGTATATACAAATGCAAATTATATACAGAAGTATATATACACATATTTTTTTTTTTTGAAAGAAAGAATTGTCTTTAGCGATGAAAAGTCTTCAGGTGAAGACCATTGACAGAGATCGGCAGAACTTGTCCATCTGCATCTTTGAGGATGAATGAATTGGCCGAGTTTACCTTCATAATTTCAAATGGCCCATCCCAAAAGGCGTCCATCTTGTCATGATTCCCAGGCTTGGCCTTCCAAGAGTCCCACTTCAATACCAGGTCTCCCACATTGAATGTGCGATCGGATGACTTTTTCTTGAACCAGTCTCGGATGACCTGAGTATGCTTAGCGAAGTCCTGGTATGCTTCTTCGTGATCCTCCTCTAGTCGCAGTAGCTGAGCTAACCTGTTCTCCATCGGACTAACTCCATCTTCTGCTTCTAATAGCCGTAGTGCAGGGATCTCAACATGGATGGGTAAGATGGCCTCCTTGCCATAGACCAGAGCATAAGGCAAAGTTTTGATTGACCTTTTGACAGAAATCCGATCGGCCCACAAGGCCCGATCTAGAAGGAGATGCCAAGTCCTTTTGTTCGTCTCTATGAGCTTCCTTAGCATTCTCAACAGAGTCTTGTTGGTGGATTCTGCCAAGCCGTTGCCCTGTGGATAATAATTGGAGGATACTTTATGATATATCCCATATCTGTAGAGGAAATCATTGATTTTAGCACCTGTGAAGCCAGGGCCATTGTCTGTGATGATTGCTTCGGGGATGCCGAACCTGGTGATCAATCCTTCTAAGAAGGTGACTACAGTCTCTTGATCTGCATGTTTGGTAGGAATCGCTTCGGCCCACCTGGTGAAGTAGTCTGTTGCTGTCAGGATGAACCTATGTCCCACGGAGGAATTTGGTGATATGACTCCTATAAAATCCAACCCCCATTGTTGAAAGGGTGTCTCTACTTGTATCGGACGAAGGGGCATTGCAGCATTTTTGTTTCGACCGGTGAACCTCTGACACTGCTCGCATTTACGACAAACTGCGAAGGCATCGACAAAGAGTGTGGGCCAATAATAACCCGCCCTAATGATCTTTAACGCCATTGTTCTTCCTACAAAGTGACCTCCCGATAGTCCTGAATGGAATTCTCCCAGGACTCTCCTTTTATCATCGTCTTTGATGCACTTAAGAAGGACACCATCAATGTTCCTAAAAAATAGGCCTTCGAGGCGCAGAGTGTATCTGGAGGACCGCATCCTGAAATGTCTTCGTTGTGATGCATTTAGATGTGAAGGACACTTGTCGGTGTTGAAATAGCAGATTATCTCACCGACCCAATCCTTCTCGTCTTCTTCGTGGTTAGCGAAGCATTCTTCGGCTGGTAAGTCATCCCTCCGAGATTCTGTCACTTCGGCCATCGCGCTCTTTGCCAATTCTTGACACAATGCACGGCCATGAACCAATTTTGTGGGCTTGATCTCAATGTCAAACTCCTATATTTTGTTCACCCAACCAGCTCTTTTACTTCCCAATTCTCCTTGGATAATGAAATTATGCACATCGGGGTGAATGACATAAACTGTGACTCGGCTCTGAGAGATGAACTGCTTGAACTTCCTTAGTGATTTCATTACTGCATGCACCTGACGCTCTATGAAATTATATCTTTCTTCATGGGGATTGATCACCTGACTCAAAAATGCGATGGGACGCTCCTCGCCATCTTCTCCCTTTTGTGTCAGGACAGCAGCGTAGCTCTCGGGCTCTCCTATAGCATACATGATAAAATCCCGACTGTAGTCTGGATTGATCAGGACCGGTGCCTGAGCGATTCGAGCCTTAATCTCTTCGAATGCTTCCTTTCTTTCTTCTGTCCAGCTAAATTCGGTGCCCTTCTTCAGGAGTTGGGACATTGGCTTGATGACTTGGGTGAAGTCAGGAACAAACTTCCTCACGAAGTTAATCTGGCCGAAGAAGGATTGGAGTCCTTTCTTGTCTGCTGGGAGTGGGAGCTTCATTAGGGCCTCGGCTCTGTCAGGATCTACAGCGAGCCCCTTTTTTGATATCGCGTGTCCCAACAGTTTTCCTTCGCTAACTGCGAATATAGACTTTTTTGGATTGATTGAGATGCCAAATTCTTGGCACTTTTCAAAAATCTGTTGTAGATGTAGTGGATGATCCTCCCTTCTTCGGGAGAAAATGGTCATGTCATCAAGATAGATGACGATAACCTTATTTAGAAGCTCGCCAAAAGCAAGATCCATCGCCCTCTGGAAAGTGGCCCCAGCATTCGAAAGACCAAATGGCATTCGCTGGTAAGCAAATGTCCCCCATTTGGTGGTAAATGTCATCTTGTGTTGGTCTTCGTCCCTGACCCAGATTTGATTATATCCAGAAAAACCATCGAGCAGGGAGAAGCGTTGAGCTCCAGCCACAGAGTGCAGGATTTGATCGATTTGTGGGAGGGGATAGTGGTCTTTGAGAGAAGCCTGATTTAGGTTGCGAAAGTCCACGCATAACCGAATATCTCCATTCTTTTTTTGACTGGGACCAAGTTCGCTACCCATGAAGAGTGCTTGATGGGATAAATGATCTTTGCCTCGAGCATCTTCAGGAGTTCGGCTTTCATTAGGACCTCGATCTTAGGATTGACCGGCCTCTGCTTTTGTCGAAAGGGTTTGACCCCTTCCTGCAATTCGATTGTGTGTTGAACCAGCTATCGATTGTATCCCCTGAGATCTTGATAAGACCAAGCAATTATGTCAAAAAACCTTCTGCACAGATTCTGTATCTGTTCTATCTCTTCTGAAGTGCAGTCGGTCCCGACCTTTATCGCTTTCCCAGGTCCAAGCTCTAAATCCTGATACTGCTTTTCATTGACTTTGATCATGTGAGAGAGTGCTCGATCATTCTGATCGAAGAGGCTCTCAAGAGTGACCAGTCCCTTGGGAACGTAGTTGTTCTTCAATTGAACCAGCCCTTCATACTCTTCTTCATCAGAGCTTCTGTCTTCGACTGTAGCGGCTTCTTGGATCATGAAATTTACAATCTGCTCGTCGTTGTCGAATACTTGCCAATGCAGATCTTTGTCTAGGACAGAGGGCCTGTAGATCATCCTCACAGCTCTGGGCTTGTGCACCATGTCTTCTGCTGGAGAGTACTTGGCTGCGATGGATGCCAGGACATCGGCATGTCGGTTCTTTTCTCGTGGGATTGACTGCAGATTAAGAGACTCGAACTGGTCAAGCAGGTCCCATACCCTATTGCGGTATGACTTTAGATAATGTTTCTTTGAGGTACACCTATTTGTGACCTGGTTGCATACCAGTTCAGAATCTCCGAAGATTTGGAGGTGCTTTATGCCTAACTTGTCAGCTTTCTTAAGTCCTAGGCATAATGCTTCGTATTCCGCTGCATTGTTAGTGCAGCTCCATGTCAACCGGTAGCAATACTCTTTTTGCTCTTCGAAAGGTGAAACTAGAAGAATCCCTGCCCCAGCACCATTTTTACATCGGGCACCGTCGAAGAACAACTTCCATAGTTCTTCCTGGGCACTTGTTCTATTCCCTGGTTGGGAGTGATTTTTAGGCTTGGCGATCGCATAACACCCTATCTCGGTCTCCACCATGGCGTTGAAGTCTGCCAATGAGAACTCATCTTCATAGCTTAATTGCGCAAGAGACTCCTCGATCAGGTCTATCTGCTCTATTTCCTCTACTAGTGCATTCACTGGTTCGCTACTTTCTTCTTCGGACATCTTCTACACAAGAAAGGAAGAAGGCTTTTCATTGTAAATCTTCACCTTCTTTCCTTTGAATGGAACCTCTAGGTGAGAGTAATCCATAGATAGATACCCGCCCAGTTTAGCCATGAATTCCCTTGACAAGCACATACTAAAATATGGCTCCAAGTCGACTACAACTACCTCTTGTATGACTGTAATCTGAGGCATCTTATGTAGCCGGATAGGAATGTCCTTGATCACTCCCACGGTCTTCACTGGAGTACCATCCAATTGGAGTACACCCTGGCTGCTTCGCGTATACTCCATTCCTATTTCTTCGTAGACTGCCCTTGGCATGACTGTTGTAGCGGCCCCAGAGTCGATCATGCAGTTATGTACAATATACCCTTCCATTTGTAGGGTTAGGTAGAACGGAGGTGGTCTGTTCTTCCCCGTGATAGATGTGGATAGGGTCTGCACAAGAGCAAGCGGTGCTGCCTTTTTTGCTTTAATTGTCTTCAATGATTCTTGCAGCAAGTCGACCTGTCCGGGTAGTTGTAGTGCATCGTACAAGCTGATCTTGGCTGGGATCTTCTTCAATTCCTCTACGATGTTGTATGCCAGAGATTTGAGCACTTCGGGTTCCTTTCTGGGTTCGTATCGGGTACGATATTGCTCTGTAGCTTCAACTCTTTGCCGCTTGGTGAGGGAAGGAAACTTGAGCTTTTCCTTAGCCTGCTCCTTAGTTTCTACCTGAGGCGGTTCGGCAGAGGCCTTTTGGGCCTTTTCTTTGATTAGTGCAGGCGGAGGAGCTTCGCTCGGGGCCGAAGTAGATGATTGTCCTTTCTCGGGTCGAGCCTGCTCTTTTGCAGGAGCCAGCTGAGTAGCATCTGTTTCTATCGCCTTCCTTCCTCCTCGGGTAAGTACTGCAACGGGCTCCTCCTCGCCAATTGCCAGGTTCTGACTCATCTGCCTAATGACGTTCACTTGACCGTTGTGACTACTGTTTGCCAGCGTTTGTACATAGTGTTGGTGCAGGGTGCAAGTATTCTCTTCATGCGGATCATTGCACGTAGAGCACCAATATACATAATCGAAAGTGCTCGGAGCTTCATCAATTGCAGCATTTCTCGTCGAAGCCTTCCCTTGCTGGATTGCTTGGTCTTTGGTAAGTGCAAGCGCAGGATAAGATCTTCTTGGTAGGAATTCCTGTTGCGCTTGCTTCTTCTTTACAATGGTCATGTCATTTGACAACATCTGAACTGTAGAGTTCAGAGACTGCATCTCCTGCAGAATTTTAGTCTGTATATCATCGGCTTTCGGAACGAGCGGCAATGAAGCCATCGTCGGTATTGGAGGAAGAGCGGGGTGTTGAGGTGGTGCTGGTAGCACAGGAAAAGCCGAAGTGACCATGGGCTATGGAGTTGAAAATGTAGGGAAATGAATTTGTGGGGCGGTGATTTGAGACACGACAGGATTCGAATTCCAAGATGAAATCGAGAGTGCAGGGGTTGTGGAGATTTGCGAAGCGGCTGCGCTTGCATACTGGAATTGTAAGAATTCAGGAAGTATGGGCGTCGACATCCTTTGGGGAAGCTTGCCCACAGCTATCAAATCCATTTCTGCTCTCTTGGCTAACTCATACAACTCGAGAAAAGTATTAACATTAGAATATCTTACCATGAGACTGATATCGGGATTGAAAGCCCGAAGGAAATAGAGCGTCGCAGCTTCGTCTGTTGGTCGAAGGCCAACTGGCACTCTCTGCCAGGTTCGAGCGAACCTAACATTGAAATCTATGATTTCTTCTTGTGGATGTCTCTTGATCGAAGTGAACTGATGCAGAAGAGAAGTAGGATCGAAAGACTCGTTGAAGTTTCCCATCATTTGCCCAGCTAACTGGTCCCATCCCGTAATGCTATCGGGTGGTAGAGATCTGTACCAATAGAGGAGTTTTCCTCTAAGGGAAAGAACCAGAAGCTTTACCATAATTTGCTCTTCTGTAATGTCATGGATCGCCGCCAGAGATATTATGTCCTGGATATGCTCCAGAGCGGTTTTCCCAGTTCCATCGAACGTTGGGATCTTCTTTATGGTAGCAGGTGGCACTTGCCCTTGCCCTGCTAGATTCAGTGGTGACAAGGAATCCCATGCTGGGCACAACCTGGGTGGTTGTGGCTGCTGCATTTGCTATTGTTGTTGTTGTTGTTGTTGCTATTGTGCCATACTTGCTCCTAGATTTTGAGAAATAGGAATTCCCGAAGCTCCCCCTTGATTGCTAATAGGACAACTAATAGGAATGGAGGGACTAGGATGCTTCGAAGAGTTGGGAGGATTGGGAGGAAAACTAGATGTTGTACTATCAAAAGTTGAGCCTTGTCTACCAACAGAGGATGTTCCTTGTAATAGTGACTCGGGGGTGATCAACCTTGATTGTTCCCCGAAGGCGTCAATATCTAGCTCAAAGAACTCGGTTTCCTCTCCTCTATTCTTAACTCTCCATCTCGTTTGCATGAAGGCACAGACTTTTGGTACTGGTCTTTACGACTTAAATATTCTTGGGTAAACAGAGTCGCCAGATGCTAAGAGTCTTTCAGTAATGAGGGCATCGGTCCTCACTACCACTAATCAGGTGAGACTGATCGGGTCACACCGGGAACTAGTTTGAACTATTGGCCCCGGTGAAGACGGGTTTGAGATTTAAAATATGGGGCCTTGACTGGTTATGGATCTTACTGAGACATACACAGTCGGTCCCACCGGGCGTGCCAAAAACTGTTGGTCATCAAATCTGCCTAGGAAAGGATTTTGGGTGAGTGTATGCGCCCTAGACCTGGACCAACATTGAAAGGCCGAAGGGAAGAGATGCCCTCCGTGCCAATCTCCGGAGAAAGGCCGGCTCCTATACTAAACTACTTTGGGGTTTGAAGATAAGAGTGCAGGAAAGAGATAAAAGGAGTTAGGGTTAGAGAAATAAACAAAAAGGGGTTAAGGGAAGAGAGATCGATGATTTAAGGTGGGAGAGAACAGGAAGCACGATCACTAACAGACAACTCGAATGGAAGCAAAGAACACCAAGAATAAATGAAGGAAACGTAATATCAACCTTCCTATGTATCCTCCAGGCGAGTTTTAGGGTACAGTCCCCGATCGCACACCGGACGCAGGGTTCAGCTTTCTCAATATGCAAACGAAGACAGACAAAAGAATCAAGCACAGAAGGCAGCATAAAAGAAAACCAATATTACGCTTTTCCACTCCTATGTATCCTTCAGAACGAGTTTTAGGGTACAATCCCCGATCGCACACCGGACGCAGGGTTCAGCTTTCTCAGTATGCAAACGAAGACAGACAAAAGAATCAAGCAAAGAAGGCAACATAAAAGAGAGAAATCGAGCCCAAAGCTCTTTAGTATTAATCGCAGGACATCAAGTTACAGTAGCTTTCTAGCAGATAGTTCCCCCCCTTTTTCCCTTACAATGCCTGGGTTTTTATAGAGGACCCGGGCCTCTGAATCATAATTACATAGCAAAGAAGAGTACGCCCTCGAGCCCTGAGAATTCGGCTCCCCGAGGCTCTCGTGACCGAGCTTTCAAATCTATTACTAAAACTGGTCACTGCAACTGGGTCAACCATGGAAAGGTGCATTGATGAGCCATCTGGACGTCCTTGGTCTCCGGGTGCGGTGCTCGAGTGGCCGCCATGCTCGTCGGGCTCTCCATCATGGCTTGATACTTCGTTTTTGATTGCCAAAAATGAGCAGCGGGCTTGCTGGGCATGAAAAATTGCATTTATGAGGCACTTGATCGCCTCGAGAAAATACCCGGCTTGGAACGCGTGCCCGTGAAGCGCTTCGCTAAGTTTTCATTCACCACTTCGCTTCGCAATGGTTCTGGGCCGAAGCAAAACTCCTCCTTGGATTATACTTCACAAAACTGAGCTTCGCAAAACTGCTTCGGGGATGGTTTGTGCCGAAGCATATCTCCTTCGCAAAATGGTCTTCTTCGTCCTTGCTGCTTCGCTGACAAAACTGCTTCGCTGATGCCTTGGAGAAATGCTTCGCTGCGATCTTCTTTCAAAACTGTGGTTCGGGAAGGTTTCGACCGAAGCAATTGTCTTCAAAAAATATTGCATCCTTTTACTTCGGGTAGAAGTACTTCGCAGAAAATTAGCCAAAGCAAATGCTTCGCAATGAGCTTTTGGCGAAGTAAAAGTGGTTCGCTGATGGAGGGGCCCGAAGTGAGTACTTCGGCAACTTTCTGGCGAAGTACTTTCAATGCTCCTTGAGTTCCGCTTCGCAAAAAACCCTTCCCGAAGCAATGCTGGGAATGCTTCGGGTGCGAAGTAGTTTTCTTGCCTTT
This sequence comes from Wollemia nobilis, assembly GCA_028583015.1. NCBI lineage: Eukaryota > Viridiplantae > Streptophyta > Pinopsida > Araucariales > Araucariaceae > Wollemia > Wollemia nobilis. The sequence continues at coordinate 7,696,296 of JAQPPZ010002224.1, read as the reverse complement.
GCTTTCCGTTTTACTTCGGCACACCGCTTCGCAGAAATCTTACCCGAAGTAGCTTTTGAAAATGCTTCGGGCCCGAAGTAGATTTCCTGCCTTGGCTTTTCGGCAAAGTTGTTCTTTCGAACGCTGCCTTTGTATTCTACTTCGGTGATACTACTTCGCAAAAAACTCCACCCGAAGCAGTGTTGAAAATGCTTCGGGTGCGAAGCTCTCTTTCCTTCTGAACGCCGCTTCGCTCAACTTTCGCCCGAAGTAGCTGCTGGAAGCGCTTCGGGCGCGAAGTAGTTTCATTCTCTTTTCCTTGTATTTTACTTCGACGAAAACTACTTCGCAAAACTTTTACCCGAAGTAGTGCGGGAAATGCTTCGGGTGCGAAGCTATTTTATTTTCCTTCGGCGAAGCTCTTTTCTCTAGCTTGTTTGGCAGCGAAGTTCTTTCCTTTCTACTTTATGTACAAATGGGTGGCATTGGAAGCCAAAATTGCTGCAACTTTTCAAAATAAAAATAACAAAGCAAAAACTTTACACAACACTATACAAAACTTGTTTCTTTTCTACCCCTTGAGAAATGTGACAAAATTGTCAACAGTCACCTACCTTTATCTTTCTCCTTTCTATAAAGGTATTGTAATCCATTATTTTTCTTGAGGTTTGAGTTTATTATATTCAGACTTTTGTTTGTTCTTACCTCCATAATCTATTTTGGTTGTGTCATGTTAGGATATGGATTAATTCCAACAGAGTATAAGCTTATGATTGTCTTTGATCCTTAAGGATGTCTAGTTTCATCTTATTCTAGGTCATTGTTATATTGTCATTAAGATATTGAACTAGGGCCTTCAAAATACTAAGATTAGAATCAACTATCTATACATAATAACTTCTTAAAATATATGAGGTGGAGGTTACTAGTGAATATATATATATATATATATATATATATATATATATATATATATAGTTTCATGTGGGATCATCATGGTTCTATCATAAGTGGTATTATACCACCATTTTGCTAATGGTATCCATTTGGTTCAATGCATTTGATGCTTCAAAGTGAATCAATGTGAGTAATTCATAAAGAAATATCTTGATAATTTTAGTTTGGTTGTTTATGGATGGTATGTTGAGCTCATCTTGAGTTGGATTTCATACAAAATTTTTCTTCTAAAATTATTGGTGATTGTTGGATCATAATCAAAAACTATAAAATATGGAATGCCATGGAGTTAGAAAAATATGGTCAATGAAATTTTAAGTAATGGTGGAGGCTATGTTGGTATGTGCAAAAGGACAAAAATGGACATACTTTGAGATACAATCCACAAGATCTAAACATTTGACTTATCTGCTAACTTAGGTAATCTCCCAATAAAATCTATGGAAATGTTAGCCTATAATGCCACTAGAATTGGTAATGGTTGGAGTTTTCTCTTAATTGGAATTGTCTCCCCTTTGTGATGCTGGAAAATATCACATTCTTGGAAAACTATATAATATCATTTTTATCTCATCCCAAAATAAATCCCTTTTTATGCAGTAATAAACTTTTAAGAACCCAAAATATGAAAATGAAGGTGATGCATGTAGTTCCTATAATATTTTATCATGAATAACATAATTTATATCAAGTACAATATGTCCCTTGTAGAGAAATTATTGGTCATCCCCTTAATATGTTGATGCATCAAGTTTTGTGGATAAATTTTAAATTAGTTGTATATTTGGATCCTTTTACCGATCTTGTTGGATATTGTGCAACCACTCTAGATTTGGTATGGATAGTGCACACAATGTAGCTTGGTTATCAAACTTGCTTGACAAGGTTGCAAACATCCAATTTTGAGTTGATCATCAACTATACCATAAGGAAAACATCTACCCTAACAAAAATGGCAAACATCATAAGAAATGTATGAAGCTAAAAACTTATCAAAGGTGCATTTATTGAGCTAAATTGAAATAATTATACTAGAAGCAAAACATTGATGATGATTTTGAATTATAGATAACGCTTTTATCTAAAATTCAAATAAGATATCTTTCTACCTCGTTAACCCAGCAACAATTATTTTTTGTATTAGTTATGGAAAGATTGCATGCTATTATGATTTTGACTAGTCTTATTGTCTAAGAACTAAGCAAAAAAGAGAAAAAATATCTAGATGACATCGACTACCTATTAGCATGATTTTTTTGAAGAACATAAGCTTATACTGAGGGGGTGTGAACAATATAAGACCACTTTTTACTTTTTCTTCCAATTCAATATTATGTTGTGTAAAGATAGCAGTATCAATAATAGTAATCAAAGCAATGCACATAAACCATACACAATAGAGACACCACAATTTACGTGGTTCACCCAATGTGGGCTACTCCACGAAGAAAATATTTTACTAAAAATTTATCAATCAATATCTTTGGGAATCACTCCCAATTATAATGTTTATGGATCTCTTTCCAAAGGAGATGTTGATCCCCTAATATCAAGTACATGGATCTCTTCCATAGGAGAACTCTTTACCATTCTTCTCTGGCTATGTGATCTTCTAGAAGACATGTCTCTCTGTTGCACTGACTGGTGGACCTCTCTCCACTTGAAGACTCCTCACTCATATTTGTCTTCAACTATGTTTGCTGCTGGATCTCTATCCACTGATACTCTATCCTCTGTACTTTGTCACCTCCAAATCTCTGTCAATAGGCTCACTAAGAACCTGATCAATAGGCTCACATAGAACCTACACAATAGGCTCACACAAAACCTGCTTAACAAGCTCACACAGAACTTGTCAAAATATGAATAACAAACTCACACAAAACTTGTCCAAATCTGCTCAAGAAAGTTCACCAAGAACTTGCCCAAATCTGCTCTAGCAAGCTCACCAATAACTTGCCCAATTCTGCTCTAGCAAGCTCACCAATAACTTGCCCAAATCTGCTCTAGCAAGCTCACCAAGAACTTGCCCAAATCTGCTCTAAAATTTATCCACAAAGCTGTCCACAAAGTTGTCCCAAAACTATCCTCAAATATGTCCCAAAGGCCTTCTCAAAGGCTCAATCAATCATGCTCAAGTAGTACTCAAAATGAACTCAACAATGAATGGCAATCTCAACTCAAATTAACTTCATAGAAGCATAAATAGAATTTTTAGAGACTCAATATGTTCTAATCTCACTCTCAACCCAAATCAATCTCAACTCAACTCATAGAAGCATAAAGAGAATTGTTAGAGACTCAATATGTTCTAAACTCACTCTCAACCCAAATCAATATCAACTCAACTCAAATCAACTCATAGAAGCATAAAGAGAATTGTTAGAGACTCAATATGTTCTAATCTCACTCTCAACTCAAATCAACCTCAACTCAATTCAAGTCTTATAGAACCATAAAGAGAATTGTTAGAGACTCGATATGTTCTAACATTAATCTCAAATCAACATAGAATTATGGAATATTTTATTTCATAGAACTTGAACAATCACTTCACACATCACTTGACTAGGCTCAATCAACTCAACTCAACCAATCATTACAAGGGACAACTCTCTCTCACACAATCCTAGTCTAAGTATGTATCAACCAACTCAAATGTTTCCAAAAATGCTCAACCACAAATCTCACATAAAAATGATACTCATGTTATTTTCTAACTCAAGTTCTTTCACAACCAATGGGCTTCAACAACTATGCTTATAAAACAAGGTTTAAACTCAACTCTCAAATCATAAAAACCTTGAAGCATTCAACCAACCACTTCCGAAAAGGAAACCACAAACAATAATTTTCCCTCCAATGATATTTCAGAAATCAACCACCATAAACAATCAATAGGAGAATGTACCCATACCTTTTATGAAGATGAAAAAATATCTTTGTAAATCTGCCACAATCACAAAATTCTTTTTCCAATCTTCACAAGGGTTAGTAGATCACAAAATAATCAACATTACTCCACTTTTCAATAATCATCACCAAAGCCTTTAATTGGACAACTTCCTTATCTCTCCTAAAACCACTTGTACCATAACATAAAATAAATCAAAACATTGCATAACCTTTTCACTCCCAAAACCACTTATACCATAAAATAAAATAAATCACAATATTGCATACCTTGTCACCTCATGAAAGAATTAATCCTCTTGAAAAAGAACAAGGTAAACTTCACTTTTATAACCCCTTTGTAAAATCAGAAATATCTCTTTACACACACATTATTTCTCCTTCTAAATAAGTTAGTCAAATAGCCCTCGAAATAAGCTTTTCGACGATATATAATATGCCCACTTTCTGAAATAAATTGAAACCTTTACATATATATATATATATATATATATATATATATATGCCAACCTCCATTAATTGCACATAGGTCGGCCCTCCATTAATTTAAACTTAAACTTTAAACTTTAATATCTTCATCATTGGAGGTCCTTTTTCGATGAAACAAAATTCCACCTTGGCTTTTAAGAAAAGCCCTTTCCACATAATCCCACCATGGTTTTAAATAAAACCTTTTATTTTGCTTGCCTTGGTTTTCATAAAAACCCTGTAAATAGCCATGCTTTCCAAAATATCATAAATGCTTATTTATGAAATATTTTGGCCACCAAAACCAAATGTGATCCATGTGACATCAATGACAACATAAAATACCTCAAATTAACTCAAATTTTCAATATTTTTGTCTCCTCAATCATGCGTGAATCTCCAAGCAATCTTACTTGACTGCAAATCATATCCCATAAGGGGTATTATACATGTGTATTATCTTCCAACTACTCTTCCAATGCAATCAACTCAATTGAACCCTTAATCAAAATATCATGAAATCATAGTCTAACTCTCAGCCACTCCCCATGCAATCAACTAAGATATCTTTCAATTGTGTGTATTCCAATGTATCTTTCATCTCATAATTTTCTATAAAATCTTGCTATTTGTTGGGGTAAGGTAATCTTCATAATGTTCAAAATATTTAATCTTTAAAATTGATAATCTTCAACATTGAATCCATGCCAAAATTACTACATGAAGAGGCTTTTGGAATATGAAGAACTTTGTCATTTCTAACCACTTGCACATCAAGATAGGAGCATCGTTCATATCCAAATGGACCATAGGAGAAGTTGATATAATATCCTCAAGTTCTCTTGGTGATACATCTAATCCTACATGTATTTATTTTTCTAGCATATATTGTTCATTTAATTAGTTGGATCTTAATTGTTTATTTTGTTTATCTCCACTAGCATATACTATGCATCTAACTAAATTTATCTTATTCATTTGATTTTATCTTTAAGGCCTTTATTTTAATCTTATCATGATGTTATAATAGGATCTTTGTCTATTATTTCCTATCTAGGATCTTGAGTTATTATTTATTTTATAGGCTCTCTAATCAAGATATTAGTCAACAAAAGTTGTAGTTAGTAGCACTATTATTTAGAAAAGCTATCAATAGCACCACCAATGCTAATGATATCACCACTCTAATGTACTGTGTTCAATGACCTAATGATTTCCTTTTATAATTTCAATTTTTTATGTTTATTATAGAACAAGGGTCTAAGTAAGGAAAACCCCTAAAATCCCTTATAACTTATCAAGTCTGTATGTGTGTGGGTGAGCATTTATGCAAAGCAATGATATAGAATTTGAGTGAGATCAAGATATTTGATAGTTCTTGGAGAACAGATGAGTTCTATGATTCCTAACACTTTTCCTTTAGATTCATAGATTCCTTTTGTTTTATCTCCATTATTAGTTTTACATTCTTGTTTGTTTTGTCTTGCATGCTGCATTAGGATAGATCTATATTTACAAGGAACTAAAATACATATAGGCCTATTTACCATATCTTATTGCTTGTTGTATCTTAACTCTTGTGAGTGGAATTTATATCACTCCATATTTGTATTAGCTTTGCAGTAGTAAGGAACTAATATTTGTATATAGTCAAAAAACTTTGTGTATCGTATGATTTCTTAAATCCACTTTCTTTCATTTTAGATCCACTAACTTGGTTGCTATCATAGGCTTGTCTACTTTGCATGTGTATATTTGAAAGGAAATGAAGAAGTGCACATTTGATATTTAAATTTACTATTTAAATCATTTGTTGTATTTTTAGTAAAAGTTAAATCACATATAGAATTGGATTAAAATTTTTAGATACACCTTCTTGAATCCCTCCTTAAAGGAAAAGGAAAAGAGTGTTCATTTTTGTTTGCATTGAAAGAAGAAAATTATTTAGTTTAGGGATCTTATTTGTCTACATTATTATATAATTTCATTCTTACTTTAAGAACATCTAAGTTTTTAATATATTATTCTTAAATATGTATAGGAAGATAGAAGTAGTCAAAGATGTTAGAAGAAAATTGTAGGTGTTTTCTCAATCAACACATCAAACTTATATTTATCATACATTCCCTTATATCTTCTTGAAGTGGGGTGTGAAAAATGGTTAGGGATAGGATCAAGTCCTTCTTTCCCTTTTTATTGCTACCCCACACTTTGGTGAACTCAATGTGAAATACCACCTGGGTCACAAAGATTCTTACTCAACCTTGATATTCACACAATGACACTGAGAGGGGGGGGGTGAATCAGTGTAGCTATTAATTTTAATATCTACAGCATTTAATATGAAATAAAGAGAACTTGAAAACTAGAAAAACAAATTGAACAAGAGAGCACACCACAACACTCAATATACCGAGGTTCACCAATTTGGCTACTCCTCAAAAATGATCGCTTGGACTCCAATCCAAATCCAGCCTTTGCAAAATACCAATTTTACAAATACTTTACCAAAGATCTACTGGAAGGAGCACCAACCCCTTAATTTTCTGCTGCAACAGATGGAGCACCAACCCCTAGTACCAAGCACCAACTTGGACCGCAATTCGATCAATTTAAAATGACATAAGAATGTCTTCACTTCATGCACGACCCCGACCGGTCCGCAATTAACCCAACTCTGCACACTCTCACGACTCTGCTAATTTTTCTCTTGACTCTTTTCTAACCCTCTTTTTATAGCAATTTTCCTCTTACAAGCAAGAACTTTATTCTCTGTATGACTGTTCTTTTATAACCTTCCTTTTCTCATCGGGACTCTTTGACTTCTATAGCGTTTCAATCCCGCATACAATGGATGACATTCTCGAGCCGTTCAATTCTTTTTCTTTAGGTACACTGTTCGAATACATCAAATACGACCATTCGAATACTTTTTCTATTCTACATATTTGGCTGTTCGAATCCATTCAATACGGCTGTTCGATTCCAAGCAATACGACTGTTCGAAACCCTACAATACGGCTGTTCGAAACCCTACAAATTTGGCTTTTCGAATGCTGCAAAAATGTCTTTTAGAAAGCTTTTCCGATCCTTCATATTTGATTCTTCGAATGCTTTTCATTCATGCATATACATATGTTCTAGTGCATGACTAACACTTGTCAATCTGTAACTGTAGATCTGACATCAGTTACTTTTTACGTAACTGGCTGCATGATTTTCCTATTTGCTTTTTCTGACATGTGTCACCTTGCATGCTTTTTCGGCTTTTACCTGCCAAACTATTGCCTGTCGCGATATCGTGACACTTTTTGTAGCCGTACCTTCATGCCCTTGCTATCGTGAAATCGCGACCATTTTGGCTTTTGAAAGCTTTCCCATCGCTCATGTTGCGAAATCGTGACACTTCGAACTTTTGCTGACGTCATCCTTAAGATGTCGTGAAATCGCGACGCTTCTGCTTCCGAGGCTTCCCCGCAACTTGTCGTCGAAATCATCGACACTTTCGCCTTTTGCCGACGCCATCCTCAATGTTGTCGCGAAAAATCGCGACGCTCCTCCCTTTCCTTGCACCTTGTCGCGATATCGCGACACTTTCAGCTTTTGCTGACGTCATCATCATTCTTGTCGCGAAATCGCGACACTTTCGCTTCCAGCCTTTCTTGCACTCGTCGTGAAATCGCGACATTTTCAATTTTGTCGACGTCATCCTCGGCTTTGTCGCCGAAATCGCGACGCTTTCGCTCGACACTCTTCTTTCCACCCCAAAATGGAACATGTCGAAATCGCGACGTTGCTCGTACAATCTTTGCTTTATGCGAGCGAAATCGCTACAACTTTGTGCCTTGTGCTTTCGACTTGCTACATCTTTCAGTTTTGCAATTTTGACTGGTAGCGAAATCGCTACACCTTTGTTTCCACATTTTTCTAAATCAGGCTACACCTTCTTGTTTGTGCCTTTTCACTTGTAGCGAAATCGCTACACCTTTGTTGCCATTCATTTTAACATGCAATGAAATCGCTACACCTTTGTTGCCATTCATTTCCACATGCAAAATCGCTACACCTTTGTTGCCGAGCATTCTCTCTCCTCTTCGGGTCGCGAAACCCGACGTGTCGCGATATCGCGACACTTTTCGTTGCAAGCTCCTTTCCTCCATTTATGTCACGAAATCGCGACATCTTTTCACCTTGCTTCCTTCTTCACAAGATGTCACGGAAATCGCGACAATTTGCCTTTCACTTTCTCTCTCGCCCATGTCGCGAAATCGCGACAATTTGGCATGCACTTTCTCTCTCCGGCAATGTCGCGAAAATCGCGACAATTTTTCTTGCATTTTCTCTCTCCGACAATGTCGCGAAATCATAACAATTTTTCTTGCATTTTCTCTCTCCCGGCAATGTCGCGAAATCGCGACAATTTTTCTTGCATTTTCTCTCTCTGTCGCAATCGCGACATTTCTTTTTGTCGCGATATCGCGACGCTTTTCTTCCTTGTCTTTTTCTCGCCAATTTTTGAATCCGGGTCACCTCTGTTTTCCTTGAAATTCACCGCACTTGATCTGATCGACCTCTGAACTGCATCAACTGCATCAATCTGTCTGTGTTGACAACAATGACAATACTTTTGCAATTCTTTTGCTGCACCTTGCTCAACAATCTCCCCCTTTGGAATTGTTGGCAACACACTGCAACCTTGCTCAATTTCTTCTCCCCCTTTGCCAATAATACCAAAGGGTCTGCCGCAGACTCCCCCGAGTCTATGCACAACATTCTCATACTTAAAAAGTTTGAATGCTCCCCCCGAGAATGTGTTTCCCATAGCTAGTCGCTGCTTGGGTGGTGTGACTACTCCCAACTTCTTCCGAAGGTATTCAAATACTTCCTTTGGCAAAGGTTTTGTGAATATATCACCTACTTGCTCTGTAGTTGGAACAAAATCCAATTTGACCTCTCCTTCCGCAACTTTATCCTTCAAGAAATGATATCGGATTGCAATATGTTTGGTTCTTGAATGCATTACTCGGATTCTTGGATATGTTGATAGCACTAGTGTTATCACATTTAATTGAAATTGGCTCTTTGAAATGAATACCAAGATCTTTCAACGTTTGTCTCATCCATAATATCCGAGTACAGCATGTTGTTGCCGCAATGTATTCTCCCTCTGCAGTGGATAGAGATACCGATTCTTGTTTCTTGTCGTGCCATGCTACCACCTGTCTCCAAGATAAAATGCTCCTCCACTTGTGCTCTTTCCGTCATCAATACATCCCGCCCAATCTGCATCGAATATGCAATCAAAGTGAAATCTTTACCTTTTGGGTACCACAACCCATAATCCATAGTGCCCTTGAGATATCTCAAGATCCTCTTTACAACTGTTACATGAGTTTCTTTGGGACTGGCCCGAAATCTTGCAACCATGCATACCGCTTGTAATATATCTCGGTCTAGTGGTCGTTAAATACAAGCAGGCTTCCAATCATAGACCTGTACATTGTTTGATCTACATCCTGGGATTTATCATCCTTGCTCAACTTGCAGCCTGTTGTCATGGGAGTGCTAACCGGTTTACTGTCTTCCATTGTGAACTTTTTCAGCATTTCTTTTACATATTTAACTTGAGAAATAAAAATGCCTTTTTCATTTTGATTGACCTCAGATCCTAGGAAATAAGAAAGTTCACCAATCATAGACATCTCAAATTCTTTCTTCATTTTAGTTGATATGTCTTTGCAAGTATTCATCCATGTCGCCGCCAAATATTATATCATCTACATAAACAACAAGAACAATAAGATGGCCCTTCTCTGCTTTGACATATAAGTTGTTGTCCACCAAACCTTTCTTGAACCCTTGTTTAATTAGATAGTTATCCAACCTTGCATACCATGCTCTGGGTGCCCGTTTCAAACCATATAATGCTTTCTTTAACCCCGCAAACAAAATCTGGGTTGTCACCAAGTTGGAAGCCATCCGGCTGTTCAATGTAAACCTCTTCTTCCAGCTTTTCCATTCAAAAATGCTGATTTTACATCCATTTGATATACTTTGAAGTTTTTATGAACTCGCTAATGCCGTAAACATTCTCGATTGCCTCTAGTCCTGCTACCGGTGCAAAAGTTTCCTCAAAATCAATGCCTTCAACCTGAGCATAGCCTTTACAGACCAATCTTGCCTTATTTCTGACAACCTGTCCATCTTCATTTAATTTATTTCTAAAAACCCATTTAGTGCCAATTATGTTTTTATTTGTTGGTCTAGGTACTAATTCCCATGTATTGTTTTTCTCAATCTGATCTAGTTCTTCATTAATTGCCTTCAACCAACTTTCATCGCTGCTTGCTTCAACAACATTTTTAGGTTCAATGCTAGATAACAGAGAATAGTTTCACACTGCTGCTCTTCTTGTCTCAATACCATCTTTGGGATCCCCAATAATCTGTTCACTTGGATGATTTTTCTGGCAGTTGCCTGTTTTAAATTTCCTATTTTCTTCTTCTTCTGATTCAGTTTTTACACCATCTGGATCAATTTTCTGATTCTTATCTCGTTTCCTTTTCATCATCACCTTCAATGACTTCTTCATAGATGGGGTAGTTTTCTTGATAAGTAATTTCTTGTTCTCTACCTTCATCAACTTTCACATAAGCACTCTCAACAATTTTCTTTAGCCTTTTGTTGTAACATGTGTAGGCTTTGCTTTTTGTTGAGTAACCAAGAAAGATACCTTCATCACTCTATTTTCAAATTTATCGAGATTATCTTCAATCCGTTTGATGTAGCACTTGCTGCCAAATACTTTGAAATGTCTTGTTGTTGCCTTTCTGCCAAACCACAGCTCATAAGGTGTTTTGCTTTCATGTGGTCTTAGCATGCACCTGTTTTGAATGTAAACTGCAGAGATGTACCGCCTCTTTCCAAAATCTGTCACCTATTTTGTTCTCAACCAAGCATTGTCCGTGCCATTTCCCGCACCGTCCTATTCTTCCTTTCTACAACACCATTCTCACCGAGGTGTTCTAGCCGCTGAAAACTGTCTTCTTATCCCATATTTTTGACAGTATTCTCGCAAATTCTTCCGAAATAAACTCTCCTCCTCTCGTCCGATCTTAGGCATTTAATTCTTTTTCCCGATTGATTCTCAACAAGATTTTTGAAGGTTTTAAACATCTCAAAGGCTTCCGATTTAAGTTTCAAAAATAGTACCCATGTCATTCTTGAGTAGTCATCTATACACAGGATAAAATATTTGTGTCCATTTATGCTTTCAGCTCTCATGGGTCCACATAAATCAATGGTGAATTAGTTCTAATGGCTTGCTCGTGAAATATTCTTTTGCTTTGAAAGTGGCTCTGGTTTGTTTTCCCTTTTGGCATGACTCACAAATACTGTTTGAAGGTTTACCAATAGTTGGTATGTCTCTTATTGCCCCTTTTGAGCTGATTTTTACCAGATTATCAAAGCTTATGTGACCGAGTCTCTTGTGCCACAGCCGCTTTTCTTCTTCCCCGACCAACCAAGCAAGCTCCTTCTCAAGTCTCTCGAAAGTGTATACAGATTTCCGAAGTTCTCAACCCAATGGCTATTAACTTTCCATTTTTTGTCTTTCTTACTTCACAGCTCTCCTTCTTGAAGATTACATCATGACCTCTCGTCACGTATTTGACTTACACTCAGCAAGTTATGCTTCGGACCAATCACAAACAAGACTTCTTTTGATTTTATATTGCCATCACCGATCTTGACCGATCCCTTTCCAACAATCTTTGCTCCATCATTATTTCCAAATTTCACGTAACCACCTTCATAATTCTCGCAAATTCTCAAATTTCTGCTTGTCACCCGTCATGTGACTGGAGCAACCACCGTCAAGTATCCAAGGTGCAGATTTGTTCCGAGCTTTAAAGGCACTCTGAACAATCAAAGATTCCTTTTCTTTCCATTCTGGTTTGATGACAGATTTGGCTACTTGTTTTGCCTTTGTCTTCTCATTAGCATGTGCTTGTTTTTCAGGAAATTTCTTGTTTTGTTTCAACTCACTTGGTTGAGATTTTCTACCCTGATAATTATTTGATGCAAAAGTGCTTCTACAGTTTCTAGCAATATGTCCAAAATTATGACAATTATAACATTCAACCGCATAATTCATTAAAGGAGAAAAAACATTTCTGCTTGTGAAATTCCTTTGAGATACATTATGCCCGCAATCTGAAATCTTATGGCCATAAGCATTGCATTTAAAACAATAACCGTAAAAGGAATGATTAAACCCGGGTGCCGGTCTTTGCCAGCTTGAAGTAGGAGCCATAAATCTTCTCCTTCTTGGATGTGTGACTTTTGTGAAGCCATCTTTGTCAAGACTCTTCTTGAGTCTGGCATTATTGCTTTCTTGGGCATGATTTGTTTTTTCTAGGTCAACCCTGATCTTTTCTTCTTTCTTTATGGGTTCTACATTCAAGGCCTTTGAACCCTTTGATGATTCTCCTTCATCGAAGCCTAAACCAAATTTGATGCCGAAAGGCCTTTGGTTATTTAACATTTTATCCAGCTTTACAATACTTTCTTCAAACTTATGAAAACAGTTCAATTTTCTATTCATCTCCTCTAACTGCATTCTTAACTTAACCATGTCTTCCTCTAGCTTGCTGCATTCAACTGTCTTTACAGTTAATTGTTCATCAAGAACTTCGGACATTTTCTTGAATTCCTCTCGTCTCGTATTTTTAAACTCGTTTATTATGTCGTTGGCATCTTCTAGTTTTCTTGAAAACTTTTTGTTCTTTTTCCTTTCAACACTCAACTCTTCAAGTGCAAGAACCAATTCTCCTTCCGGATAAACTTCAGCCTCATCTTTAAAGTTTTCATCACCTTCCCGATTTTCTTCTCGTTCTTTCCTCTTCAAGTGCCATGAACAGAGCTTCACCTTTTTCTTCTTCGTAATCCTCATCCGAGCTTTCTTCTAAGTGCTGACATTCTTGGATATGAAGCTTTTCTTCTTGAAGTTGTTCTTTCTAAAATTTTGTTTCTTCTTCCAATCACCTTTTTCTTGGTGTGAGCCTTCACCATTTTTGGTTTTCTCCTGCATTGGACATTTGGCTGCAAAATGACCGACTCCTCCACAATTGAAGCACTTAAAAGGTAGCTTTCCTCTATATTTTCCTTTTCCCTTTGTGAGTTTTCGAACAAAATTAGCTTCTGTTTCATCCAATGTCTCTTCATCCTCATATTCATGTTCAGCTTTTATATTCTTGTGTGCTTTAAAAGTTGCTTCTCTGTCTATAGACTTGGTTTGTCCTATTCTCATTTCATATGTCGTCAGGGAACCATGCATCTCATCCAAGCTGAAGTTGTTTAGATCTTTTGCCTCTTCTATTGCAGAAACTTTGGAGTTAAATCTTTTGTGCAGTGTTCTGAGAACCTTTTTCACAACAACTGCATCATCAATTTCTTCACCGAGTCCTCTGATTGCATTAATGATTTCGTTGACTCTCAAACATATAAGCCTCTATGTTCTCATCTTCATTCATTTGCAGTGCTTCGAACTGTGCTCGATGAGTTTGCAGCTTGGCTTCCTTGATCTTGTTGTCTCCTTCATGGATGCTCTTTAGTTTATCCCACATGTCTTTTGCTGATTTACAGCTCATGACTCTTATCAGTTCACTGTCAACAAGCCCACACATTATGGCATTCTTAGCTTTGGAGTTGTTCTCAAATTTTTTCTTCTCAAGCAGTATCTGTTGGAGGAGTAGTGGGTGCTGTGTATCCACTATCTACGTAATCTCAAATATCATATCCCAATGCACTCAGATATGTTTACATCCTGAGTTTTCATAAAGTGTAATTTGTTCCATCAAATAAGGGAGCTTTGTTGGATGAGAATCCTTCATCGCCTGCCATTGTTTTTTCCAAGATATCCTTAGCTGATTAAGCTTGAACAAGGCACCTTGCTCCGATACCAATTGATATTCACACAATGACACCGAGAGGGGGGTGAATCAAGTGTAGCTATTAATTTTAATATCTACAACATTTAATATGAAATAAAGAGAACTTGAAAACTAGAAAAACAAATTGAACAAGAGAGCACACCACAACACTCAATATACCGAGGTTCACCAATTTGGCTACTCCTCAAAAATGACCGCTTGGACTCCAATCCAAATCCACTCTTTGCAAAATACCAATTTTACAAATACTTTACCAAAGATCTACCGGAAGGAGCACCAACCCCTTAATTTTCTACTCAACAGATGGAGCACCAACCCCTAGTACCAAGCACCAACTTGGACTCGCAATTCTATCAATTTAAAATGACATAAGAATGTCTTCACTTCATGCACGACCCCGACCGGTCCGCAATTAACCCAACTCGCACACTCTCACGGCTCGCTAATTTTTCTCTTGACTCTTTTCTAACCCTCTTTTACAGCAATTTCCCTCTTACAAGAAGAACTTTATTCTCTCGTACGACTGTTCTTTTATAACCTTCCTTTTCTCATCGGGACTCTTTGACTTCTATAGCGTTTCAATCCTGCATACAGTCGAATGACATTCTCGAGCTGTTCGAATTCTTTTTCTCTTCCAATAAGCGGCTGTTCGAATACATCAAATACGACCATTCGAATACTTTTTCTATTCTGCATATTTGGCTGTTCGAATCCATTCAATACGGCTGTTCGATTCCAAGCAATACGACTGTTCGAAACCCTACAATACGGTTGTTCGAAACCCTACAAATTTGGCTTTTCGAATGCTGCAAAAATGTCTTTTAGAAAGCTTTTTCGATCCTTCATATTTGATTCTTCGAATGCTTTTCCAGTCGTGCATATACAGTTGTTCTAGTGCATGACTAACACTTGTCAATCTGAATCGCAGATCTGACATCAGTTACTTTTTACGTAACTGGCTGCATGATTTTCCCGTCTGCTTTTTCTGACACGTGTCACCTTGCATGCTTTTTCGGCTTTTACCCGCCAAACTGTTACCTGTCGCGATATCGCGACACTTTTTGTAGCCGTACCCTTCATGCCCTTGCTGTCACGAAATCGCGACCATTTTGGCTTTTGAAAGCTTTCCCTCTGTTCATGTCGCGAAATCGCGACACTTTGAACATTTGCTGACGTCATCCTTAATGATGTCGCGAAATCGCGACGCTTCCGGCTTCCTGAGGCTTCTCTCGCAACTTGTCGCGAAATCGTGACACTTTCAGCTTTTGTTGACGTCATCCTCAATGTTGTCGCGAAATCGCGACGCTTTCGCTTCCAGCTTTCCTTGCACCTTGTCGCGATATCGCGACACTTTCAATTTTGCTGACGTCATCATCATTCTTGTCGCGAAATCGCGACACTTTCAGCTTCCAGCAGCTTTCCTTGCACTCTGTCGCGAAATCGCGACATTTTCAATTTTGCTGACGTCATCCTCAGCTTTGTCGCGAAATCGTGACGCTTTCCGCTTTCGTACACTCTTCTTTGCTAGCAACCAAATGGAACATGTCGCGAAATCGCGACGTTCTCTGCTTCCGTACAATCTTTGCTTTATGCAGTAGCGAAATCGCTACAACTTTGTGCCTTGTGCTTTCGACTTGCTACATCTTTTAGTTTTGCAATTTTGACTGGTAGCGAAATCGCTACACCTTTGTTTTTTGTCCTGCAACGAAATCGCTACACCTTTTTGTTTGTGCCTTTTCACTTGTAGCGAAATCGCTACACCTTTGTTGCCATTCATTTTATCATGCAGGAAATCGCTCACCCTTGTTTTTAATCGCTACACCTTTGTTGCCATTCATTTCAACATGCAACGAAATCGCTACACCTTTGTTGCTGAGCATTCTCTCTCCTCTTCGGGTCGCGATATCGCGACACTTTTCGTTGCAAGCTCCTTTCCTCCATTTATGTCGCGAAATCGCGACATCTTTTCACCTTGCTTCCTTCTTCGCAAGATGTCGCGAAATCGCGACGCTTGCCTTTCACTTTCTCTCTCCATGTCGCGAAATCGCGACAATTTGGCATGCACTTTCTCTCCGGCAATGTCGCGAAATCGCGACAATTTTTCTTGCATTTTCTCTCTCCGGCAATGTCGCGAAATCGCGACAATTTTTCTTGCATTTTCTCTCTCCTCGGCAATGTCGAAATCGCGACACATTTTTCTTTTTCTCCGTTTTGTCGCGATATCGCGACAAAAACAGGTCGCGATATCGCGACGCTTTTCTTCCTTGTCTTTTTCCGCCAATTTCTGAATCTGGGTCACCTCTGTTTTCCTTGAAATTCACTGCACTTGATCTGACTAACCTCTGAACTGCATCAACTACATCAATATGTCTGTGTTGACAACAATGACAATACTTTTGCAATTCTTTTGCTGCACCTTGCTCAACAAACCTACCTTAATTAAATTAAACTTTTTTTTTAATTTTAAAAAGGAAAAGTTTTTAATCAAAATCATTAAAATATATTTGCATAGATTAGCACATATTAGTTTATATGATAATAACATAACCAAAGTGTTATCTCTAATAGGAATCATTTTTATTCCTTAACCATTGTATGAACTATCTAGACATATTTGGTATATGGCAATCTCGGGCTACCAACCACCCACATAGGGTCTCTTGCATAATTACACTAGGTAGGGAGTATATCACAGTTGGCTAGTGGGAGTCATAAGAAAAGCTTATTATCTTTCATGTATTGGTCTTGACCATGTATCTAGGGGTTATTTTCCACACATTGACTCTATTCTCACATAGCGATGGGTATATTGAAACGAGTCAAGTATATAGGAAGTCATCAATATATAGATTTTTTTTTTAGGTATATAGGTCTAATTAGTATATCAAGGAAATATGAGATAAGGGTCATAAAATATCTTATCTTTGTTCTCTAATCAACTTGGAAAACATATAAAAACTAATTAAATATCTAGGTTTAGCCATCCCTTTAGTCATGCATGAAAGACATTACATATCTTGTAGTGTTACTTGCCAAATGGACAACCATACCAATCCTCTCATCATAAATAATGAGTAAGTTCAAGTGAGGACCTTAGTAATGCAAACCCAACATTTTACTAGGATGATGAAGAGCTTCCTCCTCTTGATTCATTTAGCCCCACTCAAGAAGAGGATGGAAGGCTAGTCTTTTAATCAATTGTACACATGGCTAACTTACTTCATAGGTATAAGAGAGCCTTAGAATTTTTTTAATGGAAGCAAATGAAGCTAGAAATTCTTCCCAAATGCATGATTCATTATTGTATTAACCTCATCACCCTATTTCTAGTCCTTTACATTCTAATTAGGTAAGTCATTATTTTGCTTTAGTTAATGTCATCATGCATAAAATTCATGCATCAATACCCAAATTGGTGGATATAATCTCATCCACTAATGTAAAAACAATTGAGAGTTGAGTACAAGTTCCTCCCTAAATTCCATTAGGATCACATCCTCCTATGCCAGCTTTGGAAGAGCTTTTACAAGGTAGCTCTAGTAGTCCTACCTCATAATATGTAGGAAAAAACTCTCAAAACCTTAACCTAAATACTTTATCTAATGTTTGTTCGTAAACACTTATTTATAACTCAAATGCTATCCTAGTATCCTTCATAATTCATACTAGATCATCACTCAATTTAACTACTTCTAGTTTAACCACAAAGCCAATCTCTAATTCAATAATCCCTCAACAAAAAGTTACAATTAAATAAATTCTTTAATAACTAATATCTTTGGGTTCATATTCAATGCCACCTTTGAGATTATTTCTTCAAGTTCCCCAATCACAATTGCAAAATTTTCATTATCAATTACCTTCTAACTCACAACCAATCATCCAAATTCCCTCACAAAATATATCCTCTATTCATCTATCATAGCCCAATCTAGTCATTCTAGAGCTCCAAGCCTTGACAACTTAGTTAAACAATTAAAACAATAAATGGTTGTTATCCAAGGAGTGTCCTCTAGTCAAAGGTATTCTTTTGATGACCTTTACAACTAGTATTTAGATTCCTTTGTAACTACTAGACCCTTTCTCTCAAAATTTGAAACTCCAAAGTTAAATGTATAAGATAAAAGACACAATCAACATCACTTATGATGAGACACTACTCCTAAAGATATTTCCTAAGAGTCTAAGTGGTCCAACCATAGAACAATGTTATTAGATATAAAGACATTCCTTAAATATTTTAAGGAACTTAGTAGAAATATTTGTCAACTATTTTATAGTGTACATTGAAGACAAAGTTATCATCAATGACCTATACAAACCTAAAAAATCTAAGTATGAGTGTAAAAAAAATTCTAGGAAGATGGAGATCTTGGTAGGGAGACTACAACATGTTTTCCATCAAAGGATTTGCTTGATGTTTCCACTATAAACCTCCAACAATAGTTAGCCTTCTTCCTAAAATTATCTAACCTATTCTTTTTTGAATATGTAATAGACATGGCCAAAAGAGTAGAAAAAACTCTCATAAAACAAGGGCAATTAAAGACTAAAATTAGCAAAGAAAAAGATAAGTCCTCTTCTTCAAACTACAAATATCAATATAAGAATAAGTTACTAAAAACATACAAAGGACCATCCAACTTACTCCTAAATATTCAACTTTAATGTTACTAAAAACATACAAAGGACCATCTTAGGAAAATCAACCCAATAAATGCCCAAAATAAAATACATAAAGTTAGATTAGCCTCTTTATATGGTCCTAGAATAACCTCTCAATGCCAAAATAATAGAATTACCTCTTTTAAGTCTATTGAATCCAAAAGGAATAAATTACATTGGTTTAAACCAAAATAATATTGCACCTTTCATCAAGTCAATGGCCATCCCATTGATAGGTTTGTGGGCCTCAAGAATGTATTTCAAAATCTCATTGATAACAGTTAAATTGTTATTAATGGCTCTAAGTCTCAATCTCCATTGAATCATGATCTTAGTATTTTCCAAAACTTATTTTATTATCATACTAATATAGATAAGAAAAGCACAATAAATAATATTATCTATCATAATGTATGACCTCATAATCAAGGAATGGTCAATAATATTGATCTCTCTTTCTACATCAATCATGTCTCACATGTTTGTGTTGTCATGATGCAATAATAGAGGAATATTCCTTTAGACCAATTCCCAATTAGCTAACCACTAGGACCTCCTTTGGTCCTTTGATCCATATAATCTATAAGTAATTAATAAGAAAGACCCTTTTGGCCATTTGATCACAATCCAAGAGAAAAACAAATATTTTTTATGATTTACTTTAGTTACATGACAACACCCAAAATAAAATCTCCATTTTTAACTCATTAAATCTTTTTCCACCTATTGGGATATCCTCATTAGATTTTTGAGTGAATGAATGGATTCTAATTACCTAAAACCCAATGAGTTCATCTCAATTGTTGGGTCAATTGGGGTAAACCATATCAATATATCTTTCTATGAAGATGATATTCCCTAATATTATTTGACATGATACTTACCTTTGTATATCATGGGGAAAATTGATGATAAGTTTTCCAAGTGAATTAGTTGATAATGGATCTATACTGAATGTATGTAGTCTAAAATTTATTAGCCACTTTGGCTTGTCTAAGAGTAATCTTGAGAAATTTGACCTAGTGATTTCATTCTTTGATAATGGGTGAATGTGAGGCTAGTTCTACGAAACTCTTACCCCTAAAAGTATGACCTTAAACTCTCAATAGTTTAATTTATGCCATGTCTTGTGATCTATTTTACAATATTCTCTTAGATAGGCTTTAGATTCATGAAATATTGGTTGTTCAATCCACTCTACATTAATGCCTCAACTATGAATACAAGGGTCAAAACTACAAAATTCCTACTAACCCTAGACCTTTTAAATATTACAAAGTGAGGGAGCTTAAAATTCAAAATACTGGTATCTATCCCCATAATACTAATACCAATGTTCCTTTAAAGAGCTATAATTATTTTTCAATGCCATTTCATCATTTGAGTCTTCAGTCATTGATGCATTGAAATAATTCAACATAGTTGAAAATCCTAACAATAATATTCAATGACAATTAATAATAAAATAATGAACATTAAAAATAATCAAAACCTAATCAATGATTAAACCTGGACCTATCCAAACTTTGTCCTTCCCATGTACACTAGGTTAATCTCCTAGTAGGAAAGTGAAAGTAGTGTGGATAGGGAGTTGCTCCTTTATATGTGCTATAATTACCAATAATGAAAGGATAAATGGATGTAATGGCTATCTAATTCAGTGATAATATTCATTTTATTTGATATCAAATGTGGATGTTATTCTGGGATATCAAGGTAAAGTCTTGGGTTTGCATAAATAGGGAATTAAAGTTCCATTGCAAACTAAAGTTTGGTAGGGTTATTTTGGGATATGGTATATTCCTAGTCATAATGAGTCCTATCTGAGGTCTACTTCCACTAAGTAAGAAGTGTTTGATCATGAATATCATTGTGATAGATCTTCTCTTGCTAGTATTTTTTTCTTGAATGGGTTGGATATGAGTGATGATGATTATGATAGTTCAGTTCTCATTTATATAAACCCTTGTGACCACCAATTTATCTAGTAGATTGGGGTAAATTGATTAACCTTATATTACCTTGAGTTGATCATTAATGAATACTCTTACGATTTTAAGGACACAAATTACAATCTTCATTTAGACACTCAATCAAATTGCCAAAGTTATCTTGATCCAAATCAATTTTATTTTGGGGATATTTTCCCCAAACTGCTAATATAGGAGTATTGAAAAATCCTATCATAGATCAACCTTCTATAGATTTTGTAGATTTAGAAAGTCTATGTATCCTTTTTTCCCCTCTTTAATTAGAAGGTAAGTCATATATTTTCACTGATGAAACCATAGATATCAATATTAGGACACAAGATGACCCCAAAATTCTTTAGGAAAAGTTTTGACCATGGTATAACATGAAGATTACACCAGGCTATTAAAATATTTTAAATATATTTTTGCTTGGTCATATGTAGATATTCCTAGTCTAGATACTTCTTTAGTAGTCCACCATTTAGTCGCCACTCTTTATGCAAAACTCATAAATAAAAAGTTATGGAAGATGCACCCTAAGGTCACTCTCCTTGTCAAGGAGGAGCTATAAATTATCCTCAATGTTATATTTATTAAAGTTGTAGACTATTTTGATTGGATTTCCAATATTGTTTCAAGTGCTAAGAAAACTAGAAGCATCAAAATAAGTACAAACTTTTGGAACATCAATAAGGTTTATCCCAAATATGACTTTCCTCTCCCAAATATCAACATGATCATTGATTTCATAGTAGGGTTTGAAATATTATCAATAATGGATGGATTTTTAGGATACAATCAGATCAAAATAGCTCCTAATAACAAACACAAAATGAATTTCACTACCCCATGGGACACCTTCTACTATCAAGTTATGCCCTTTGGGATGAAAGATGCAAAAGCTACTTATCAATGAACAATAACTTATACCTTGCATGATTTAATGTATGACATTATAGAAAGTTATTTATGTGACCTTATTGGTTGATCCCTCAAGTACAAATATCATGTTCAAGATCTTAGGCACATTTTTGAAAGGTTAAGAAAATACAAAATATGTTTAAAGCCTCAAAATTGTATCTTTGGGAAGACATTAGGAAAGCTCATAGGATTTATTGTATCTCAAATAGGGACATAGAAGTAAATTCTAATAAAATATCAACCATGATCAATATGCCACCCATCAAACATTGACCCAACTTTGTAACCTCCATGGCAATATCTAGGCCATTAGAAGGTTTATTTCCTAACTTGTTGTCAAATACCAACCTTTAACCAAGTTATTGAGAAAGGATGTGGTATTCAAATAGGATGTTTATTGTCGTAAAATATTATCATATGTCCCCTCTAGTGCTTATCCTACCTAATACTTATAAATACTTGTTGATATACATAGCCACTATTAACTATCTTAGGGGATATCTTGGCCTAGTACAATGATCAACATAGAGAAAGGGTTATTTTCTATAGTAGTCAAACTCCAGTCATTTATGAGGTCAAGTATACATCCTTAGAGAAACTTTATGTAGTTGTAGTAACTCTCATGCAAATGCTATGGCTTCTAATGTATCTCTTATTCCAATGGATCCTGATGATAAACAAGCTACAATTATCATTAGGCATTAGAGATCCCACAACTTTAAAAACCATTCAAATCCCTTTAGAGGTATTTATTCTCAAAAATATCTCATCTAAACCTTGGTATAAGTACATCTATGATTATCTTAATACTGGAACTTTACCTAAAGTTTTTAATCACAATGAATACAAGAACCTTAAGCAAAGCGCCTACAAATATATCATTATCATTGATATCTTATATTGCCACACCCTTAATGCCATCTTACTTAGGTGTACAGACCATATTGAGTCTCAAAAGGTAATCTAGGAAGCTCATGATGGGTCTTGTGGTGGGCACTTTAGTCATCTTGACATTTCTATGAAACACCTTCAAATGGGTTATTATTGACCTTCCATAGATAATAAGTCCTATGAGTATGCAAAGGGGTGTAATAAGTGTCAAAAGCATGACAACCTTGTTCATGTGCCTTTTTAAGCCTAATAAAATATTACTTCATCTTTTTCCTTTTTCCATTTAGTGATTAGACATTATTGTGAAAATTCATCCCACATCTTATGATGGATGTAATATCATTATCACTACTACTAAATACTTCACTAAATGGGTTGAATTTTTTCCTTTGACCTCTACAATTGGAGTTCATATTTCTAGATTCATTCAAAACCAAATAATATGTTGTTATGACATCCCTTCTATCATTATTTTAGATAATGATATGCCTTTAAAAAATAAACATGTCCAAAATATCTATCAAAGTATCATACATAACACAAATACAATGTCACTCCCAAGTCAATGTACAAGCTAAAGCCTCCAACAAAACTCTTGTTAAAATCCTTAAGAAACTAGTCAATAGGATTGGAAGAGGTTGGTATCTTCAATTGTACCCAACCCTTTAGGCATGTTGCACCAGTGTTAAAACACCCATTGGAATATCTCATCCTATGAGTTATTCTATAATATGCTTTTGTAGGAGACAAGTATAATCTCACTAGACTTAATCAATTAGAACCGCTTGATGAAAAGTATATTCATGCCTTAGACCACTTGTATGTTTACCAAAAAAGGCTCAAGAAATCCAATGGCAAGAATGTAATACCTTGATACTTTGAAGTTGTGATCTAGTTCTCAAGGAGAACCAAAAGAATACTAATGCTAAAATTAAGCTTAAGGGAAAATTTGAGCCCAATTGGATAGGTCCATACATTATCACCATCAAGTATGGTTTAGATGCATATTTCCTCACCTTATTTGATAATAAAGAGCTTAAAGAACCTATAAATATTATTCATATAAAAAATATATTATTTCTAAAGGCTTAAGTTCTTTGTGATTATTTATATTGAGATTGTTTTTGTTATAAGATTACTTTTGATGATTACTTGTGTAATGACAACCACTTTGCTTGTATACCTATTGTGTGTATTCTATATTAAAACAATGATAAGGGACCCACAATGATATGTAAAATATTATCATAGTTAAATAAGTTGTTTCCTTTACTAGGTGTTTGATTCAAGTAGATCCCTCATTTTTTTCTTGTAGTATCCACAAGGACATGCATATCAGATAATATGAGAGTAGAAACATAAGATTTCCTATGAATTATATCTCCCTCCCACAAGGGTATGTACCTCCAAGGAATGAGTAGGTGTCATCAACATACCTTATCCTTTTCCACCAAAAATTATCTCTTTCTTTTTTCAAAATATCCTTTAGGCCTATCAACATGGTTGCCTTATACCTAAGACAGAGAAATGGCACAGTTATCCCTCTATTTATGGTCATAGCATTCAAAATAATAGGTACACAAGCTATTTAGATTTTTTCTTCCATGTCCCTGCTTCTCTCATTCAATAATTTATACTACCATCATATCATATTGGTTACATACTAGTAATTCAGACTGCCTCGTATCTAAGTAAAGAAAATAAACTTTATTCCTTCCTTACATATAATACATTTGAATTACTAGAAGGTAATTGCATAATCCCACATTCATCAACATGATAACTGGAATAGGATAGTTCTATTTTTAATGGGTTATATGGGATTGAAATGGCCCCCACTCATATTATAAAATGACCATATAGTGGTATTGTAATAGCTTGGAATTCATGCATGTATTGCTTAGCAAGATTTAAACCTTGGTTTCCTCATTGAAAGTTGAGGAATATAATAATTTTAGCTAATGCCATTTGATAAAGGATAATTCTAATTATGAAATTGTTTATTTTTCCTTTTTAATATGAATCTAATGTTTGTTGATAAATATCAATCTCATTCCTACCTTCTTCAAATCATCAAGGATGTATTCCTTCCTTATATATAAGACATCTAAATTATAGGTAGAAACACTTATCATGTTATCCACTTAAATATAGTTTCCTCATATAAATCAATTTTATATTTTTAAGGATGGTGATCCTTTCCACCTTGTATCTAACTAAAATATAAAGGATCAATTACTCTCTTTTTTAAGTACAAGGTACTAGGATCAAAAGTAGAAAAATCTAATGTCTTTATTTTTAACACTTGTCTCTCATCCTTAATCATCTAAGCCCATAAATATTATAGCTTTGTACTTAGGATAGGAGCTAGGGTAAGTAATACTTCTTTTAAGCCTAAATCTCTAATATTAACAAATATATTGGAATCTACTAATCAATTCACCTGCCATATTCCTTCATCAATTCATTTGTTGAACTCACAATCCTCTAAACTCATCAACCTTGCAACTTTTTTCTTAAGATGGGAAATGTGATTAACAATTCCTTCTCTTGATCTTAGAGCTTTAGGGTATCTCATCATCAACTTATCCTCACTCTTGACTTCTAACCTATTTATTGGAAAATGATGATTCTAGTTTAGTATTAGTTTTTCTTTTCCACTTTACCAAGAATTTATTGCCAATAGGTCCATCTTAATTCAATATTACTCTACTAAATATCTACTCTCTTTTTTATTCTGGTCAAAACTCATTATTCTTGTTGCTATGTACCCAATTTAGAAAAGCAAGATATAAGTTCCCCCACTTAGGTACAAAGCATTAAGAATAACAAGTAAGAAATGTTAGCTAAAAATTATACCATTATGACCTAACCCCTTTTGTGATATCCATACGTTGTCACATGATGAATACTATGATATTTCATAGGTACTAATGATAGCAAAAAACCCTCACCATTATCCCCTCCAACATGTCTTCACTTACACCCTAATACCTGTGAGATACACATCTTATTTCCCAACTTGTTGGGCACCAAGGATAAAATAACCAAGTTGTTTTCTAAGATCTGTAGACACCAAAATCCAGCCACTTGCAAGTCATCTATACCTTCCTGTCAGCCACGTGTCGGTCATCCACCTTCCCGCCATTATTTGGCCCAAATCCACACTTTCCCGCCATTATTTGGCCCAATTTCACCTTTCCCGCCATTTTTCATCCCCAAATTTATTTAAATTAATATTTATATATATATTTTATTTTTTAATATTTTAATATTTTAATATATATATTTAAATAATAGTTTAAGTGATTTAATCTGAGCCGTCCGTCCTTCATTTAATCTCATCCGTCCATCCATCTTAATCCATTTCACAACCTAGATTTATTCTCTACCCTTAGATCCACTTTAATCTTAGCCACACGTTCAAAGTGTCGTTAAAACCCTAAAGTGTGCCCTAAGAGTAGATTATAAATTGAGTCACCTTGATGGCTCAAACCCTATGTCTTTTGCTACTTCTATCTCTCCTATGCGCTATCTCTGATTCTAATTCTTCTACTGCTATCTCCTCTCTTCTGCTACCCTTTCACCGCATCCATCGCCGCTTTCGTCGCCGCTTTCGCCGCCATCTCTTCTGCAGCATTCTGTAGAATCCCCCATTCTTGTCGCAAGTGCCCGCGGGCGTTTACCCCTTTACCAAGTGCCCACGGGCGTTTACCAAGTGCCCGCGGGTGTTTACCCACAGCCACAGACTCAGACCGACGTCTGAAACCTTAATCCAGAAGCACGCGGGCGTTCAACGAGTGCACCAGGGCGCCTTCCGCAGCCGATTTGATAGCCACATTACTTCCAGGTGTCGCCTGGTCTAGCTACGTTAACAGAGAACAGGTATAAATTAGTTTAAAGCAAGTAACTTCTTTTCTTTTATTGATCTGTTATTGAATTCCTGAATTCTATTTTTCTAGGGTTTTAGATTGTTTCTGAGGGCTCACACAGTGGAGCCCTCTTATTAATTTCTAACTCCTTGATAGTGTTAATGTGTGCAGGTTTTTGACAGCAGATCCGGTTTATTGATGGCAGATGATTAAGTCGGAGTGGTCCAAGCAAGGGATACAACAAAGCCCACTCACTCTATTGGGATTGAAGATACATTCTTCGGAAGCGCCACCATTTGTGCCAGCTAGGGTTTCGGAGAACCCTAGCATAACTTGTAACTGTGTATCACAAATAAAGGGTTACAGGCCCAGTTGTATTCAAAAAGGAGTTTTTAAACTCCATCGATTAATAGAAATCGTTTGTTTTGTGCAACTATTCTGTACTCTGTCATTGTGATTTTATTTATTTTTGTTTGGCGTGTATTTTTAATCTACAAATGGCGATCACGGTGGGACCCCCTAGGGTTTCATATTTTTAATACTTGCTTTACTAATCTGTTCTCGTTTTCTATTTTATTTTGTAGGTTCCAGAAATCGTGAAATTCATTGTTCCAGCGAACTAGGGTTTCTGAGTTTGCAAAAAACGCAGCAGACGCAGAGGGGTGTCTGGAAGTCCAATACGAAATGCAGAGGTGCGTTTCAGCCTGTGCAGACTCCCATGGGCGTTTGAAGTCAGTTTTACAGAAAAGCGTAGGCTTCCAAGTAAGTGCTGTACTTTTTACGTTTTTGGTTTTTCTGCCATATTTTGTTTCTTTTTCAGATCATTACTTTAAAATGAACAAAAACTAAGTAATCTGGAAAAGAACAGTTATTTTTAATTACATTTTTCTTTGCATTGCATTATTGATTGTTGCTTGCATTAAAAAAAAAAAAAAATTTTGCATACCTAGCTGCATATTAGAATAGCTACGAATTATTTGTTTTAATTATCTAAGTAGGACTATTGATTGGATGTCAATAGTACTCCCGCCATTGGGTGATTCCAGCGAGAGAAGTGGACGAACCTTCCGGTTGCTCCTTTGATATCCGATATCATTGGTAGGCAGGGGGTTTTAAACGGTGTACTTCACTTCTTCAGAGGAAATGACATGTTTTCAGTAGCTTCTTGCTTAGATCATTAGAACTTTTGATTTATAGCCTTGTATGTACACATTAGATAACTAAAACATTTAAAAAAAAAAATTCATTGCATTTTCATATTGCATTTAAAACAGTAATATCTGGATTTCATCACTAGGTATTGCTTGAAGTTTAGTGACGGTGGAATTCATCTCCATCCATTAAACTTCTGCCTTAGACACCATAGGTCACCCCCGAGCAAACTTGCTGGATTTCATCACCAATAAGAATCTCGTTGTCCTTTCCTAGCCATAGTTTTTACCTTTTTTTGTGAATAATTCAAGATTAGATCACATGCAAAACTCATAAACCGGACACTTAAAATTTACTACCGATTAAGATCAAAAAATAATTAATTAACCGCAAGGTAAGACACATTGGTTGAAACCTAGGTTGTGACTGTTTTCTGATAATTTCTTTAGTGTAAATTTATCATTCTAGTTTTGCATTCTTCTTTTCTAAATTTGTTTAGATTTATTGCTCCATGGTCTTAACAAGGAATCAATCTAAAATGTTAAATCTAAATAATCAAATGGGAAATTCACAGAACATCCCCACCACCAACATGGCCACTTATCCTAGTGAATTTCAGGCAGGTTCGCCTGCAGGTCTTTCACGTCCTTCTACCGTCTATCACATGGCCATGCCCATGGAGGAAGACAATTCCTCTCATATTACCCACATTGATATGGCCCAAGTGCAAACTCACTTAAGAGATGGCACTGGCTATGTCCTTGAGCCAATCCAAGATTCCCCTATGCAAGATTCTATTTTTCAATAGGATATTGCATCAACCATACCCGCTGGTTTCACTCAGGTCTACACTAACCCTTTTTTTGAGGCTAATGTGGTATCTGTTCAGCCGGCTTCATCTCCAACATCTTCCCAGATGCTCAATTGTCCTCCTTTGGAGACAAATGTAGTGTCTTCCCGACCACCTTCTCCTCCATGTACCCGGGTGTACACCAATTCTCTTTATGAAGTTGGTGGAAACTCTTCTAGCCATAACCAATTTCAACCCTCTTCTTCCCAAACCATTTATGGTTTCACCCTACCTGGGACACAGTCTACTGTTCCTTCCCAGGTATCGCCTACTTCAGCCACCTTCATTGCTCCTGCTGTGCAGTCCCCTGTGACTACCATGGCAGCCTGCCCTCCCAACTTCATCGCCCCTGCTATGCAGTCTTCTGTGACTACCATGGCAGCCTGCCCTCCACCTTCATCCAATCATCCCACCTCCCTTGGGTTAGAGATTAATAAGGTTAAGGAGTATCTCGACAAATTGATTTTGCAACAATAGCAACAAAATGCCCAACCACCTGTCGTAGTAAATCCTACACCCCAACCAATTTCTACCCAGCCAGCTTTTATTAGCTCAGGCCCCACCTGGGTACCCCAATCTTCGGTGGTGTCCATTCCTACCCCACCTTTCTCCCAACCTAGTCCAATTCATCATCCACCACCCAATGGCCAATCACCTTCTTTCCGGTATCATCCATACCAACAACCTCGTCCATTCCACACCGCCTAATTCGTGCAATTTCATCCCATCTCATCAATTTTCCACTCTTCCATTACATCATCATAATCATCAAACAAGTCAAAATTTTCATGAAGATTCTCGACTCCATGCTATGCAACAACAGATTGACAACCTTATGCTCAACATGCCTGGCTCATCTAGTCGAAACCTACGCTAAGGTCATTGATCAATCAACCAATTCATCCTTCGGTACCTTCACCACCATATCCGACTGATTTCACATTACCGAAGTTTGACAAATTTCGAGGAACTGAGGATCCTCATGAACATGTGAGCTCATTCATGCATGCTTGCTTTAGAATCCAAAATAATGATGCTCTTATGCTCAAAACTTTTCCTCAGACATTAGGGGGAGATGTTGTACAATGGTACAATCATTTAGCTCACCATAGCATTTATGCTTACGAGCAATTGATTAATCTGTTTTTAGAACGATTCTCCCCGAATGTACAAAAGAGAGTTTCATTGTCCGACTTATACAAGCTCAAGCAACATGACGATGAGACTGTCTATGACTTTGGAAACCGTTGGAGGGCTATCATTAATAAACTCGCCATTCTCCCTACCAATGGAGGAGTTAACCAAAATGTTCACCCACAGTTGTCTAAAACCTATCTCTTGGTTACTCCAATTACAACAATACAGGACTTTTGAAGAGGCTTTGGCCCAAGCAAGTATCATAGAAGACATTAAAGTCCAAGAGGGTGTTTTAAAACCCCGTAGAAAAGAATGGCAACAAAAGGGCCAACAACGAAATAATAATTATGGCCAAAACAAACAAGCACAAGCTAATACAACCTCAAATGTTAACCAAGTTAATCAAGTGGTGGCGAGCCAGCCCGTAATGGCTCAACAACAACAAGTAATGCAAAGTCAACCGCAACCAATCACTTATCATGCGGTACCTGCCCCTCCTCAACCAGCTCAACCAACTCCCAATACTGGGCCAACCATGGAAACTCGACCTTGGCAAACAAATCGTCCCAAGCGACAGTTCACACCTTTAGATGAACCATATGCGGTCATATTCAACAAGTTATATAGCACAAATCAGTTAACTTTACCTGAGTTTAAACCTTTAGACCCATCTAGAAGGGGGAAGTATTACAAGGAGTACCTATTTTGTCCTTATCATAGGCAAAATGGGCACGATATCAATAATTGTACAGCTTTCAAACATGTGATCCAAGATCTTATTGAGATTGGAGCCATTAAATTGGATAGCCCCTTAGCCCAACAAAATCAAAATCTTGGTATATTTCAAACACCCCTTCCACATCGGGAGGAAGCTCCAACAACTTCAGGGGGAGTAACTCAGTAACTCCTCCTAATCAAGTCAACCATGTACAACAATACCAAGGTTTTGTGGGTACTATTAACGTAGTAACCCGGGGTCAAAGGGCGAACCAACCAAATCAGGCTGAACCACGACCACCTGTACAAACCCCCACTCCACCTCGTGTAACAGTGACCCAACGACGTGCTAGTACTTCTCAACAACCGCTAAATCATTCTACTCAACGCCAACGACCCATCATGTCATTGAGTAGCCGGTTAACTACCAGTTTAAAAATGGCTTCCGCCAAGTTATCGATCTATGACCTCATTCAACAATCTCCCCGCATAGAGAGGCATTAATGGAAATATTAAAATCAATCGAGCTTCAAACTCAAGATACTAATGCCTTCAACAACTTTGTGGGGAGTATTCAAACATGCATGGAGCCCTCCATCACTTTCTATGATTTTGAAATCAAACCTATGTCAACAGAAAGTATAGATCCTCCACTACATATCATGGCCAAGATCGATAACAAGCCATTCAAGAGAGTCTTAATTGACACCGGTTCCTCAATCAATATCATTACAACATCGGCATTGAGTCATCTAAAGTTGTCGCCATCCCTTATCACAAAGTCGACTTTTACTCTTAAAGCATTCAATGATGCTTTATCTTCCACGGTTGGCACAGTTATCTTGCCCATTGAGGTAGGGGCCCGAACTTTGCATACCTTGTTTCACATCTTGGAAGGGACCATGGCATACAATGTATTGCTTGGACGGCCTTGGCTTAGGGAGATGAGATGTGTCCCTTCTATACTGCATCAATGTCTGAAGTATGTATATGAGGGACAGGTTCATTGTGTACCTGCTGACCTTGAACCCTTCAAACATTGCAACTATGTCTCAAATCCTTATGAGATTGTGTTGCCATCCACTCATCTTTTCTTGACCCCATCTACTTCTTCTATACCATCTTCTTCTAAAGCTCCCATTCCCGAGGAGCTACCCATCATATCGCAACCATCTTCCTCTTCCGCTATTCCATCTCATTCACCACTTTCTTCATCAACTAATCTTCCTTCTTCTTCATCACTGACCACATGCACATGTGGCCATGACCAATCATCTCTTTCCACGTCATTACCCCCTTCTTCTACACCTTCTTCAACATCACCTATTATTCCTCCATCTTCCCAACCATCACCAGCTGATGTTTCACAAGTTAGTGAAGCATCAACCCAACCAAATCCTTCCAATTCTTCTATCCCACATTCTTCTATTCCATCATCAAGTCCATCTCCCTCCCAAGTCAAGGTCCATCTCATTGATGCAGGTATTGGTGAGTATGCCATCCAAGATGTCCACATCACACCGTTCAATGTGCAAACAGTTAAAGATTTTGGTCGTCCACATGACCAACATTTATCCATTGGATCGGTTTATAACATGGGTTCTATGCCAAATTCCATTAATTTTGTATATGGGGGAATAGAGTCATCTTCTAGTCCTACCACCATACTAGAACCTAAGCATCCAGTCCCTGCCAATATCGAAAGGATGGAGGGTTTTCCCTCTCGCTATTTCCATAGACATAATTGGCAACAATTTGGCCTAGGTCGATACGAGCAAGGGGTAACCGAACGCATCGATATGCCATACCAGAGACCCACCGAGCGTTTTGGTCCGGGCTACCAACCACTTCCATCCCTTTCTTCTTTTGAACGAGCTTTTCAAAGCATTAATCTTAATTTCGAAGAAGAAATCCTCCACCCCGACGAATCCGAAGATGAAGCCTATGAAGAATTTGACGTCATGTCAAATGCTGATGAATCTGAAGAAGAGTCGGCGCCCATTGTTCCCCTCACTAAACAAGACGAGTTTTATCTCCAATTGTTCCCTCTCCAAGAGGCCATCTTTCGCTTGTTTCTTCCACAAGAACGAGGTGAACCACCCCCTCCGCCACATCCATAAGCCATAATCCAAACCTGTATTATATGTATATACTAAAATAGTGGTTTTCACCACTACCAAAAAAAAAAAAAAATTAGAAAATTCCAAAAAAAAAAAAAAATCAAAATATATAAAAAAAAAAAAAATACTTTATTGCTGTATGTATGTGTGTAATAGTGGTTTTCACCACTACAAAAAAAAAAAAAAAACTCAAACCAAAAAAAAAAAAAAAATTGAAAAACTATGTTGTTTTGCATCTCAGGTCTTCCGAGGTCTTCACCGGTTTTCCCTTCCATTCCGCCCATCCTTTCTTCCATAAGTCGACAATGAATTTCGAAGACTTATTCACCCCGCTCCATAATCCATATGATCCGGATAAGCCTAAGAAATGTGTCTTTGGTGTTACCTCAGGCAAACTCCTAGGTTTTATTATCTCTAAACGAGGTATTGAGGTGGACCCAAACAAGGTCAAAGCCATTATGGAAATGTGTCCCCCAACTAATTTGAAGGAGTTGCGTAGTTTACAAGGAAAGATTAATTCAATCCGTCGCTTTATTGCACAACTTTCTGATAAATGTAGGCCATTTTGCCACCTACTACAAAAGGGGGTACAATTTTCATGGATAGATGAGTGTCAGAAAGCCTTTGATGACATCAAGCAGTACTTAGCGTCTCCGCCAGTCTTAGCTCCGTCTCGTCGAGATCCCTTCCTTGCGAATTTCTTTGCAGGAATTTATCGATGATGATACTGCTAGACAAGCACGTCTTGATCAACTCACACTCATAGATGAAAAACGAATCAATGCTTTAGAGCATTTGCGAGTTTATCAAGACCGATTGAAACGTGCTTACAATGCCAAAGTTCATCTAAGAGAATTTCAAGTAGGGGATCTTGTCCTTAAAGAGAATCAACAAAACACCAATGCATTGCCGCATCTTCGAGATAAATTCGCGGCTAATTGGTTAGGTCCATATATGGTCACCGAAAGAGTGGGTAATGGAACTTATAGACTTGCCGCTTTAGAGGGAGAGGAAGAACCCGAACCACTTAATGTTATACACTTGAGGGCATTCTACGCATAGTTTGAATTTTATATGTACATATATACATGGCTTGTACAACAAAAAAAAAAAACAAATAAAATAAAAAGAATTTGCATTTCATTGTTAGTTGCATACATCTCATTCAAAAACATTGCATTTCATGTGCATACATCTCATTGAAAACCATAACATTTCATTTTCAGCCATAGTTGCATATCATGTTAGAGACCATTCTATCTTTTGGATATAAAATTTGGTCAAGCAAAAGTCATGTTGCCTTAATCAGGGGCACCTTCATAAAATCCATCAAACCGAATTGTCATTCGTACATCCATTTTCCATTTGCACATATTTACATTGCCAAAATGTTTTCAGTCACTCAGCCATTTCTAGTGTTTTAAGCAAACTTTGAAATGCATGTCAAAGTCCTCTAGGGCCATATCACAAATTACACTAAATAAAATCTTGAGTATTGGGAAATGATTTCAAAAGCGGTCTTGAACCTATCACATTTTCACATCTTAAAAACATCTTGTGTCAAAGAGAGATAACACCATCCTTGGGTTGTGCCTCGAAGTGAAAAGGGTAATCCTCGTTTGTCCTATCATGCAAACATAGTCCATAAAACAGTGGTTCTTACCACTATCACAAGCAATTACAAAATATAAATATAAACAGAGTAGTAAGGATAGGGTAAAATTCTCATCATACTTCGGTTGAGAATCCGATTCCCCAAAGCTCTAAGGAAATGAACATTTTTCACACACCACTGATCCCAAATAAGTTGTAAGGATCGTACTACTTGTCCAATCGGACGGATAGGTAGTCATCCCCAAGGCTTACAAAGGTAAAAAACAACATGGACTATGGAGTTAACCTTCACCGGGGCTATAGACGCTTGACTGGCAGTGGAGTATACTCATTTGCGTGGCAACATGTCTCTCCTAAAAAAGAGATCTCTGAATGCTCATACGGACAAACTAGCTTTGGGATCTTCTCCATAACGAGGTTACCTAATTTGTGCAAGATGAGGTTAATGAACACACTTGCACACACACAGGTTTTGGATTGCCTAGAGTCACTACCATGCTTTCGATTTGGTTAATGAACTCACATGCACACACATTTGGTCCTAGTTGAATTAGGCAGTATTAGTAAGTTTGTTTGATACCACTAGCATGTTTGAGTCTTTGTAAAACAGTCTTCCTCCATATTTTCTTCCATATCAACCTCCATATCTTCTTCCATATTCATGTCATTCCATACGTCATCCATTCACAAGCTACCAAGTTCGGTGCCCCTGATTAAACAATTATGATAACAGTTGGCTAAATCTAACTATCTAAAAGTATGAGTGCTTCTTAGTGCATATTTCATTTACTTAGTCTCGCATTAATCATCTATAATTTTGCATTCCATTCCATCACATATGCATCAAAAACATTAAAACATATAAAAACATGCATCACAAAAACATAGGCATTCACACAAAAGAGAGTAAAACACCAAATAAATAAAAGCCATGTATATATATATATGTATAAAGATCAAAACGTACAGTGAATGCCAAAAGGCTACAAAATACAATAGAGCACCAAGGCTCATAAAGAGTGCATCTAAGCACTAAGCTAACCATCAAAAGAGGACCCCTGTGACCTAGTAGGAGCCCTAGACCTAGTGGTGTGCCTAGACTCACTACGCCTAGAGACAGAGGAGGATGGAGGATCTGGCAACACAATGTGATGCCTAAACAATGTGTCCTCCAGAGCCTCAATATAACGAGTCCTAGACCTAAGTCTAGATATGTCTATCCCGTGTCGTCGCTCTCGCTCCACTAGCTCTGCTTGGAGTCTCGTCACCTTGTCATCCTGGGGCACCCTAGTCGCTCCATCCAAGTCCGCTCGCATCTGGGCAATCCTCTCCTCCTGAACATCTATCATGGCATCCCGCTCTGCAACCTGTTGCTCCAACTAAGCTATCTTCTCATCCTGGATAGCTAGCATAGCATCGCGCTCTGCTATCTGTTGCTGCACCTGCGCCTGCTCATCCTCGTGCCCGCTAGGGGGTACCTCCCTAGTCTCTCCTACGGCCTCTCCTAGGCCCTCGCCATCATCCTCCTCGTCATCTCTGCTCCTCGATGCCTACCGCACCATCTTCCCCTTTCGCCTTTGACTGTCAGATCGAAGGCGGGGACCCTCCCTGCGCTTGGGAACCTCTGCGGTTCCCTCGTCCTCTCCAGCTCCAACAGCCACCAATGGTGGCTCCCACCTTGGCTCTACGGCCATCCATGCTGCATACTCAGTTGTTACCCCGACGTCGTCCATGTTGAGGATCTCCATGTCCTCATCGTCCTCTGTCGCCTCCCTCCATGGCTCGACACACGACAAATCCCCCTCTGATCTATGCCTCCGGTAGCGCACTGGCTCACCGGGGACATCCTGTCTCAATCCGACCTGGCGGAGCACTCGAGACATCTGTATGTACTCCGCCTCGTTGTGGCCCCGACCCACTACCCATCTAGCCTGTCACACCCGTCTCAGATGCTCTCCATCCCCGATCCACCTTGCCTCCCGCCAGGGCCTCCAAATGACTTGGGCATCTGTCAAGTCTGCCCATAAACTCCTATACCATTGCCCCGATCTCACGGGGCGGCTCGGTTGTCTCTCCTCCGCCACTAGCCATCTCCTACCATAAGCCTGGCTCATGTCCCAGTAAGCACATGGCAACCCCTCTGGTCGGGCCACTCTGAAGTGCTCCCAGCCCCAACACTGGAGAACCAAACTGCTACCTAGGCCCTTTCGGCCCTGTCTTCGAACCTCATACAACTCTCGGTACACCTGCGCCAATAAAGCGGGCGCCCAGGCATACACTACCCTATTAGTGAGCATCTCGCTCACTACACCCATCAGGTTCCATGGAAACCTGCACCCGATGCTGTTCGGGGCCACAATGTTGGCCAATACAAACATCATCAGAGCCTCCATCGCTACCAACTCCTTGGCCGTATACATGGCCAAGTAAGGAATCCCCCCGCTCTCCATCCGGATCTCCCTCCAGTCATCCCAAAATAACTTGGCCATCTTCATGGACCTATCTCGTCCAACCTCCACCCACGCCCCCTCCACAGGCACCTTGAGGATGCGGTATACATCCTCAAGCATCAACGTCATCTCTCCAGTCGGGAGCTGGAACGTCCCCCGATCTGGATCCCACCTCTCGGCCAAAGCCGAGAGGTACCCCTCATCTGCCCGAACTACCTCTAACCGGGCTGCCTCCGCTAGCCCTACTGCCTCCAATATCTACCAGTCTTCCTGGGACAATGACCTCCTCATCCTCGAAATGATAGGGAAAAATTGGTGTCGTGCCTCTAACACCCTAAGCTGCAAAACAACAAAACAAAAATTGGTTACAAATTTTTTTCCAAAAAAAAAAAAAAAAACAAATAAAAGTACTTGCTTAAATAAACAAATACCTCAGCTAGCTGCACTGGCGCGTCCGCTCCCATCTCCACCATAGCTCCCACGTGCTTCACTCTCCCACACAACCTTTCACTTCACTTCACTTCATTCCACTCCCTCAGACGCACTTCTCTCAAGCTCGAACGCACAAATGAGCAAAATTCTTGTTGAAACTGTTTAAATAGCTAGTTTTGGCACCCTGAAACGCAGTGGGGCATTTCATGGTGCATTCAGATGCAGTGGGGCATTTCATGATGCATTCTAAACACAGGCGGGCGTCTCTGCCAACCACAAATGCATACCGGTGTTTGGTGTCAGTATTGAATAAAAGAACAAAACTTACAAAATTGAAGCTTACCTCCTCCAAATTTCATCAAATTGCATCCATCCATTCTTCTTATCATAATAAAACATTTTGTGAAGGTTACAACAGTTTTGGAAACAAATTTTGTCATTTTGCTCAAAAAGCGCATCATTCATCATTGATTTACAAATTGAGTTAAAAACATTCAAAACCTTCACAAAATTAACAACATTCATCAATTCTTCTGATCTATCGTCAATTTCATTCATTCTTCTTTCATCATGCATATTTTTGCCAAATTAAATTAAAGCAAACCTCGTATCTAGTGGTATATTCTATCACCTTGGGGATTGCAACGATTTGCATCCATGCAATTCGGTAAGAGGATTAAA
Organism: Wollemia nobilis; assembly: GCA_028583015.1. Classification (NCBI taxonomy): domain Eukaryota; kingdom Viridiplantae; phylum Streptophyta; class Pinopsida; order Araucariales; family Araucariaceae; genus Wollemia; species Wollemia nobilis. The sequence continues at coordinate 7,658,551 of JAQPPZ010002224.1, read as the reverse complement.
CCACCATAAGGACACTTACCATTTATCATCATCAATTATTTCATTGTTTGAAAATTGGAAATCAATTTTGGGTATCCTACTTTTCAAGTGACCTCATACCAAGATTAATTTGCTCAACGAGTTGTCATTGATGGCCTAGTTCATGGGGCCTTAAACGTGGACAATCTTCAATATCATCATTATTTTGAGTCTTGCTAGAGATTAAGGCTACCTAGGTTGATTGGTTCCGACCCGAGGAATTATCCATACAGTCACTAGGAGCATCTCTAAAGTTCTGGACTCTTTCATATTGCATCTCTGTATATCAATGGCGCCAACAAGGCAATTTCATCAACAGTATGGATTCACCCACAGGATTTGGGGTATCCGTTATCAATTTTTAACTTTCCTAATAGTAGAATTCATCTTACATGATCATGGAATTTAAAATTTGGCAAAAATCCCTTTCTAACCGTTGGGGCAGAAAACGGTTCATCTTTCACATCACTCATATCGTCTTCAATCATATTATTTTTTGGTTTGTACACCAACCCCTTTTCTGTTGGGACATAAACAGATGGTTCATACACCAACCCCTTTTTTTTTTTTTTCACCGTTGGGGCAAAAACGGTTCATTTTCTTCCGAATTTCTTCCAATTTTCTCGTGAGAACCATTCTCGCTCGCCAATTGAGGGGGTAAGCTGATAAATTTTAAATATTCTTTTATTCTTTGGTCTTCAAAGTTGTGCTTTAGTCTTGAGAGAGAGTTGCATCTAATCCAGCTTTTCAGGTGTCCTAAGTTTTTGTGCTGCATTGTGTCTTCACACAAAGCAGCTCAAAAAGGGGCATCTGTAGACACCAAAATCCAGCCACTTGCAAGTCATCTATACCTTCCTGTCAGCCACGTGTCGGTTTAATTTAAATAATAGTTTAAGTGATTTAATCTGAGTCGTCCGTCCTTCATTTAATCTCATCCGTCCATCCATCTTAATCCATTTCACAACCTAGATTTATTCTCTACCCTTAGATCCACTTTAATCTTAGCCACACGTTCAAAGTGTCATTAAAACCCTAAAGTGTGCCCTAAGAGTATATTATAAATTGAGTCACCTTGATGGCTCAAACCCTATGTCTTTTGCTACTTCTATCTCTCCTATGCGCTATCTCTGATTCTAATTCTTCTACTACTATCTCCTCTCTTCTGCTACCCTTTCGTCGCATCCATCGTCGCTTCCATCGCCGCTTTCATCGCCATATCTTCTGCAGCATTCTGCAGAATCCCCCATTCTTTTTGCAAGTGCCTGCGGACGTTTACCCCTTTACCAAGTGCCCACGGGCGTTTACCAAGTGCCCACGGGCGTTTACCAAGTGCCCGCAGGCGTTTACCCACAGCCACGAGACTCAGACCGACGTATGAAACCTTAATCCAGAAGCACGCGGGCATTCAGCGAGTGCACTAGGGTGCCTTCCGTAGCCGATTTGATAGCCACATTACTTCCAGGTGTCGCCTGGTCTAGCTGCGTTAACAGAGAACAGGTATAAATTAGTTTAAAGCAAGTAACTTCTTTTCTTTTATTGATCTGTTATTGAATTCCTGCACTTCGTTTTCTAGGGTTTTAGATTGTTTCCGAGGGCTCACACAGTGGAGCCCTCTTATTAATTTCTAACTCCTTGATAGTGTTAATGTGTGCAGGTTTTTGATAGCAGATCCGGTTTATTGATGGCAGCTGATTAAGCTGGAGTGGTCCAAGCAAGGGATACAACAAAGCCCACTCACTCTGTTGGGATTGAAGATACATTCTTCGGAAGCGCCACCATTTGTGCTAGCTAGGGTTTCGGAGAACCCTAGCATAACTTGTAACTGTGTATCACAAATAAAGGGTTACAAGCCCAGTTGTATTCAAAAAGGAGTTTTTAAACTCCATCGATTAATAGAAATCGTTTGTTTTGTGCAACTATTTTGTACTCTGTCATTGTGATTTTATTTATTTTTGTTTGGCGTGTATTTTTAATCTACAGATCCAAACAAGCTAAGAAATAGGCATGGCTATTTCTCAATCATATTGTGTTTTTTTATGAATTTTATGATGTATAAGGATGCTTTGTCTTTTTTTTCTTAAACTTCATTCTCAATCATAGTCTAGATTGAATTTAAGATTGTGATCATCACCCCAATTTTTTAAAAAGTCCTACCACTGCAAGGTTCATAGGTGTTTATGGAAGCATAATCTCCTTTCTCAATCCACTTATTTTTTAGGATTGCAAGTATTATCTATTAGAGGTATTACATTATTTGTTACCATTGAGTACCATGGAGTACTATTATAAAAATTTAGATTAGAAAGTATGTGTGTCAAAAGTATATGTCGAGATGTCAAGAGTGTTTATGTGTTATATATTAATGTGTGGAAGGTTTCAAGTGTGAAAGTGTGAGTTCTAAGTGTGCAATGTGTAAAGTGTGAAAGTGAAGAGTCATATGTGATGTATCAATATGTGAAGAAGCAAGTTATGTAATCCTGAGAAGTTTTGTCATAATTTAAGGCGTGTGAAAGGTTGAATCTCTCGTTAGTTTGAGGAGAGAAATATTTAGGAGTATTGAAGAATATTTATGTAAAGTTATATATTGTACATAAATCTCCATGCCATGTAATCAAATGAATTAAGTAATAGAGTAATATAATGGTTTTTAATATAATAAAATTTGATTTATGGATGTAATAGTGAAGTTTTTGATGTGCAATATGTGTGTTATCATTGAATTTAATTTTGTGAGTGACTATATGATCATGGAAACCTAGACCTATGAAATCTTTGGGACCGCTTGCTAACATTGTCGTGTTCAAATTTCAATACACCCTATCAAGTGTATAGAGATAAAAGTATTTATCTTTAACATCTGATAGATCATCTAGAAAATAGAGTGATGTAATCCTTCCTAACTTTACCAAATCTTGACAATAAAATCATTGCTCTTAAACCATATTGATTTTTATCCATGCAAAATGTTAATTGCCTCAATAATATATTTTTTCCACCTATGTAGGACTAATAAAACTATTCAAATGCATATATGCATGGGGGAAATGTGAATCACATCTTAATGAATTATCTTCCCACACTACCTATAAATTGGGAGAAAATACATCTTAATGGTACCAAAGCATGTCATATATGGAAGAAAGTAATTACCAAAGAATTATTAAGAGTAACTGTCAATACAAAGCTTGTGGGAGTTTTTTTCAGTACTCTGCTATGTGTGTCTACGAGCTTTTTGTTTCTCCATTGTCTCAAGGAAGGGATCCGTGTCTGTTTCTTGTTTGTAATTATGATGCATGTGTGTTTTCTCGGGGTATACCCAAAATGTTGTATGGGAAGTTTCTTTTTGATAACAGGCTATGTGCCTTACCGGATGTAATGGCTTTGACGGCATGTAGATTTTACATATATAGGATCCTTAGTAAGGATATGTTCATCAATAGCCCTGGGCTGATTTTTGTAAAAGGTTTTGGGTCAACCTATAAAACCCGGTATTAATGCTATAGTATCTTATCTACCAAAAAAAAACAATCCAACACCATCTAGCACATATCTCATGTTTATGCCACAATAGAAATCATCAAGGACATTTATCTTGAGGGAAGTCTCTTGTCTTTATGGCATAGTAGAAGTTCTAAAAGACATTTTTCTTGAGGTCTATCTTTCACCTTTATGGCATAGCATAAGTCCTCAAGGATGTTTATCTTAATGCAAGTCTCTTTTCTTTGGCACAACAAAATCCCTCAAAGAAATTTATCTTTAGGTATGTTTCTAACCTTTATGACATAGAAAAAGTCCTCAAGGATATTTATCATGAGGTAAGTCTATTACCTTTATGGCACAAAAAAAGTCCTTAAGGACATTTTTCTTGGGTTAAGGCTATCTTTTTTATGGCATGGAATAATCCCTCTTAGACAATTATCTAGGGACGTGATTATTTTGTATCATCATTATACCTTATGGCATATATAATATCATCCTAAGTACAAGTATTTTAAATTAGATCTTGTATCATAGAAATACCATTTGGAAAATCTAAAAGTCCCCCTGGGTATAGATACTTTGTATTATATATTATATCACAACAATAACATTTAACATATCTAAAATTCCCCTTATGCATGGCTATATTGTATCATATCTCATATCATAGCAGTGTCATTTGGCATATCTAAAGTCCCTTCAGGCACATATACTTTGTATCATATCTTGTGCCATAAGCAACACCATTTGGCATGTCCACAATCCCCCTAGACATGGGTAGTTTGTATCATATTTTATATCATATCCTTGTCATTTGGCATATCTAAAAATCCCTTGGGCATAGCTACTTTGTATCATATCTTGTGTCATAAAAAATACCATTTGACATATCAAATTTCCCCCTAGGCACAACTATCATTTATCTATTTGTACATATTTGTATATATCTATACTACAGTGATGCCATTATGGTACATCCAAATTCTATTTGAGCATATACATAAGATTTATATCAAATATGTCTTACTTACATTATAATCATCAACCATAGTAGCTATCATAGAATCACATAGATTTATCATTCACAATATCATCATGATCATCATTACAGAATCAAAAAACATCATCATGCATCAAATATTATCACATAATCATATCATTATTATCATCAATAATTCATCATATATTAACATATTTCAACTATCATCCATAAGAACATAGCCATCAATATGAAAGTAAGAAAAATTAAGCATCCATACAAAATTGAACATCATAATCATGAGTTTAAAATATCAAATATATATACATGTATATATCCATAATGTGGATCATCAATCATCATAATACATCATCATATAAGGTAGCATAATGTAAAAAAAATTTGGACCTCAAGGGTATCCCAGGTTGAGCTCTTGAATCTGGTGTTGGGGGCTCCAAATCTTCCTCCTTGTGATGGCAACATCATCACTAAATACTATAATTATTGAGTAATAGACCAAGAGTATGTTTGCATCCTCATACGCATGTGGCTTTATGATGGTAAATATCAGTTTACAAGTACATTGATATGGTAGGTTTTGTAGTGGTGGGTTGACCAATCAACCACTATCATCAATCATCATGGAGTTATATTACCTTTGCCTACCTCCTCGTTAGGTCAATAGCATGGCATCCACCTAGTTCAACAACTCCTAAACCACCTGACTATCACCATCACTAGCTAAGTTCATGACCCTAACCATGACTACATCCCTCTCCATAGTCAATGACATGATTATTAAGTACATTATGAAGGTCTATCAAACAAGTCAGTCTCACTTTTGCCACCTTATTGTTGCCTCTACCAATTCTTTATCTCTCTACCTTTAAGGATTTCAAATTTACCTACAAATTGGTCACCTACCTAACTAGTGCATATTTCTCTACTTCCAACACAAATTAAGAAGACCTACTTAATACTACCTCCCTTGATGTAATAATGGGCATAAATTGTGATGTCCTTGCTACCACTACTACTATTTTTTCCCTCTATCACCTCTTCTAATATTATTACCACTATCTCACTAGTGGTGGTACTACCCAGTACATAACCCAAGGCCTCCTCCCTCACTACATCCATTGGCTAGTTCATAACCCTACCACTATCAAATATCGTGTCCTAACAATTTTGTATAAACCCCAACACTATTAACTCAGTGAAGGGTCATCCAGATTCGGATCAGGATATGATTTTGAACTAAGTTCTCCTCAAATCCTCCCTCTTAAGTGGATTTTCTATACCAAATAAAACCATGTGGGATATCATATCATATCTTAAAATAACAAACCACATTCTCATAGTTGAAGATATCATACTCCCCACATGGTCCCACAAACTACCAACACCACCTTACCAAATCCAATTAATGTGAGTCCTCTACCCATCTTGAGTGGCCCCTATAAAGTTATCATGTGATGTCCTCCCAACACAATTCATCCACTAGGCACCATTCCCTCTCCAAAATTCTCTAGCATTTCCAATTTTGAATTAGATCACAATGGTGAGCGCATCAATAGGCTCACAACCTCATTTTTATCCACCTAGCTTAGCAACCTTGGATGCCATGCCATAGCAATATGTTCCTAGGCCCATACTTGGAGGATTGTATAACATGACATGCCCATGTCACCTTTCTAGACAACATGGTGTAAGAAGTGGTACAAATAGGCGATGATGATCATCCCCAAGCAAATATATTATGTTGCTCTATCATGATGGCTACTACCTTGTTGAGTTCCTAGTGCATCACCTACCTACTAGTATCATCCAATAGGACTCTTAACACTAGAGTTGCTAGAAATATCGCCTATTGGTCCAACTGACTCGTTGAATATACAACATTGATATCAATACCTCCAACTATTATAGGTCTCACTTGATTGTTATGGTGTACTGGTCTCACCTGTTGAGCCATCAAAAATAGGAGTAATAATGTTCCTTCACAACTCTTATTTTATAATCATGAAAAGTAAAAATAATTTTACTTTTACACCCTATCCATTCCCCCTATAAAACCATTTCTTCCTAAATCATATTTTCTGATTTGTTCAACTATTTCCATGATAGTCAAGTTGAGTTTTCTTGTTCAACTTGAACTTTTCTCAAAAACTCAAGGGGCACACAAAGACACAACAACACTTAACATTGTCATTAAAATAAATCTTGCATCATAAGCAATCAACTTAGAAAAGTCATCAATCATCTTGAATCCTAAACTTGAGTCATTATGTAAACAATTCATCATAAAATTGAGGCATGTAATCTAGTTTTGATATATTCATCATTTAATGAATGCACCAAAAAGGTTTAGATATAGATACTTAATTTGGAACAGATCATCAACTATACCATCAAGGCAACATCTACCATGAGAAGAATGAAAATATTATAAGTCATAAATCAAACTAAAAATTGATAAAAGGTACACTTAATGACCTAAATCATAAGCATTGTACCTAAAGTAGTAGCTCGATGATGCTTTTGACTTAGGGGCAATGCTTTTGCCTAAAATTAAAATAAGATATTTTTCCACCTATTTAACACACCAATGATAACTTTTTCGCATAATTATTGGGAAGATTTAGCACTATTGCATTTTTTACTCCAATTTTATTGCTTAAGCACAAAGCCAAAAAGTGAACAAGCAACTACTAGCATTCTATTACCTATCAGTATGATATATTGTCTCCTCCACCATACAAAAATTTCTATGCAATATTATTTGACTACCAGTCATACCCCATATTTGGAAATCGTGCATGTGCATTATCCTCTAATTGGTCTTCTGATCCCATCAACTTAGTTTAATCCTCAATAAAAATCCCATACAAGCCCAATATAACTCCCAATCACCTAATGTATATTTCAATCATGTGTCTTCCAACACATCATCTCTCATCTCACAATTTTATTTAAAATATTAATTCTTGTGGAAGTGTAATCTTCATAATCTTCACAATATTTAATATTTGAAATAAACAATCATCAACATTGAATCCCTTTCAAAATTGCTATAGGAAGAGGCTTTTCGAATACAAATATCTTTGATAATTTTAACCACTTGCACATTAGGACATGAGATTCATTCATATTTATATGAACCATAGGGGCATCTGATCCACTACACTTAAGCCCTCTTGGGCTTGCAACTAAGTTTATCTCTCTATTTTTCTAGAATATCTTGTTTATTTAATTAACTAGATCTCGATTATTTAATTTGCTTATCTTCTTTGGCATATCTTATTCATCTAGTTAGTTTGATCTTAATTGTTCATCTACTTTTATATTTAAGGTATTTATCTTAACTCCTTTCATCATGTTAAATTAGATCTATGTCTATCATTTCCTATCTAGGATATTGGGTTATTATTCATTTTTTAGGGTCTCAAATTGAGATATCAGTCTACACCAATTGTAGTCAATAGCATTTTTATTTGGCAATGCTAACAAAAGTGACACTCTAACACAAACCATTTGTTGGTCTGATCAAAAACCTAAAACTCTTCATTTTCTTTTGGCATTTTAGTATTTTTGCATATGTTATAGAATAGAGGCTTGACTCATGTAGATCCCTAAAACCCCTTACAACATGTTGAGTTTTTATGCGTGTAGATTAGTGTTTATACAAAGAAATGATTTGGAATATGAGCAAGATCAAGATATTTGAAAGTGCTTGGATCAAAGACAAGTTCCATAATTCCTGAACCCTTTCCTTTAGATTTAAATTTTCTCTTTACTTTTGTTGCATTATTTTTTTCAATGAGTTTGCATAGGTTTTTATGAGGGTCTCAGTACCCTCATATTGAGTAGGGTTTGAACCTTGGACCTCTCAAAGAGAGGCCAAATCCCTTACCATTATTAGTTGCATTATTAGTTTTTCTTCCTTGTTTTATTTGTCTTGAATGCCACATTAAGCTAGATCTGCATTTTTAAGAAACTAAAAAGCATATAGACTAGGTTATCATGTCTTATTACTTGTTGTATCTTGTTACTTGTGAATGTACATTTATATTAATCCATGTCTAGATTAGTTTTTCACCAGCAAGGAACTAAAATTTACATATAGCCTAGGTTTTGTATATCATGATTTCATAAATTCATTTTTTAATTTATTTTAGATCCGTTAACTTATTTTTTATCATAGGCTTATTTATTTTGCATGTGTGTATATGCAAGGAACTAAAGAAGTGTACATTTGACATTTAACTTTAATATTTAGAGCAATTGTTGTATTTAAAAAAAATTGCATATATAATAGGAATATGTTTGTTGCATACACCTCCTTGAACACTTGCTTGAAAGAATAGAAAAAAATAAATTATTTCTATTTGCATTAAAAGAAGCAAATCATTTAGTCTAAGGACCTTGTTTTTCTGTATTATTATATTTTTGCATTATTAGCTTAAGAATAGTTAAGTTTTAAAGTTATTATTCTTATATATTTCTATGAAAATAGAAGTATGAAAGGATCTTAGAAGGAAACCGTAGATGTTTTCTCAATTAACATCATATCCCTTGTATCTTCTTGAAGTGGGGCATAAAAAAGGAATAGGGAGAGGATTAAGTCCTTCCCCTTTTTCATTGCTACCATACAAGGGTATCAACTACAATTTTCTCTTTCCCATTTCTTGTAGAGGATCTCATAATCATAGTTGAATGGTTTAGTCACTCACTTTTATTTTTTAGAAGAGACTCGTTGCTTTAAAACATATTTGAGGCTTTGATGCTTAGCTTTATCAACTTCTATGGACTACACTATGAAAATTTAATACATGACTCCATGATTTCCCTTTAATTTCTCCATGCAATGAGAATTATTTACTCTTGTCAGTCCAACTATAAACCCCTTGAGAGTGTATTTTTGATATTCTATTATGAATTACATCCACATTTCTATAAAATTCTATAATATAGATCCAATGTGTGCAACCACTAAGATCCTAAAATTATCACATCCTTCAAATGGAAGCACAAAAATACCAGCCTTTAGATTATAGTCTCCCACAAAAATCTTGATATTGTGATATTTGTGTTTGCATGGAAGAGTTAATTACATTTGTGACATTGTGGCATTGGCTATTGGAAGAGTTAATCTTGGCCTTGGGATCTATAAAGTTATGAGTTCTTCCTGTGTTGATGAGAATCGTTAAAAAAATATTGAAATACCTATAGTATGAGTTGTAGTCATATCTACTAGGGAATGCAAGGATATTTCAGGTGTAGGCTCTTCTATCATATCAATATCCTCTTGTTGTTCATCATCTAAGTTGTGATTGGTTACATTGGAACCATGAGAGGTAGTGGTTTAATAAACATTCAATAGGTATAACTTTTATTTAGTGTATTTATACCTTGGATTGTATTTTTCATCACAATTGTAGTAGAGGCATTTATCTTGGTGATCCTTCATCTCTCCCTTAGTCATTTTATGGGGATGTGTTTGTTTATTGCACTAGGAGATACTAAAAGGTTTCATAATTTTTTTGAATTGGGGTAACTTATATATGTGGCATTTTTCTAGAAGTTTATCTTTAGCCAACCTTGTTAATCAAATGGTTTCTGTCAAATTTTTTGGGTTGAACATCCTTTTCTTTGTCTTGATTTTATCCTTTAGTCCACTAATGAAGCAATTTGTAAAAAAATGCATCAATTAATCCTTTTTTCATTTTTGCAAAATTTTCAAATTCCTTCTAGTAGTCTTTAATTGTGTGAGTTTGTTTGAGCTTAGTCAAAGCTCTTGTGAAACCCTCAGCATTGGGACAGAATAAAACAATATTCTAGGTAAAATTAAAATATTTGTAAGCTTTTTACCTAGAATTTACTTGTATCATACCTCATAAACGAGCAATATTCTTGTCACATTTGGATCCCATTTTTCCTGTTACTATGATGGGGGGACAAAAAAAAAAATTGCACAATAAATTTCAAATTTTCATCTTTAACTTTCAACTTTAATTTTACAGATTACAGCCTGCAGGCTTACAGTTTTTTTGTTGGAATCTGACGCAACTAGCCCGCAGGCGTAGTTCTTCAACTTTCTCCAATTTTAACTCTAGCCCACAGGCGTAGTTTTCTCCCTGATGCAAGCTACCTCACGTTCGGTGATCTTCCTGTGTTCCTAGGAAGAATTACAGTAACTCTGGGTGGAAAATGCACTCTAGCCAGTCCGAGTGGTCCTCTGCCTTCGAATTTGAATCATGACTGTGCAACTCTGCAACTATAGGTTCTTTGACTGTTTCCCCACACCTTGTGCATGCCTCTGATTGCCCTTTTATACTTTCGCGTGACTCATCGTCTTCCATCTGACGCTTCGTTTCATCTCCCATGCCTCTTCGTCGTTCTAGCTTTCGAAATGTCCTGACTCTTGGTCTTTGTCTACTTCTACTGCATCTTTATGCCACGTGCTTGTCCAGCATTGCCACGTGTCGCTCACTGACCTCACCCTATAACGGTCCCTGAAGATGTAGCATGTCGCGATTTCATGACATCTTCTTCCTCTTCCTCTTTCTCTTCATCTTCTCTTCTGGTCGCAAAAACGCGACATGTCACGATTTCGTGACATTCCTGCTCCATCGCCTTCTCTCTCCTCTTTGGGTCACGAAAACCCGACATGTCATGATTTTGCGACATTTCTGCCTCCTATGTGTCCTTTTCTCTTTTGGTCGCGATATCGCGACATGTCGCGATATCGTGACATGTCACAATATCGTGACATTTTTCTTCCTCGCCTCCTTTCTCTCCTTCGGGTCACGAAAATGCGACATGTCGCGAAATCGTGACATCTTCTCCTCTCTGCTTCCTCTCGCTTCTTCGAGTCGCAAAAATGCGACATGTCATGAAATCGTGACATTTTCCTCCACTGGCTCCTTGTTCGCCTCCTGGTCGCAAAAATGTGACATGTCACGAAATTGTGACATCTTCCTCCCTTGGCTTCTCCTTCGCCTGTTGGTCGCGAAAATGCGACATGTCACAAAATCGTGACATCTTCCTCCCTTGGCTTCTTCGCTTGCCCTCTGGTCGCAAAAATGCGACATGTCATGAAATCACGACATCTTTCCTCCTTGGCTCCTTCCTCGCCTTCTGGTTGTGAAACTGCGACCTGTCGCGAAATCGCGACATCTTCCTCCTCGGGCTCCTTTGCTTGCCCTCTGGTCGCGAAAATGCGACATGTCACGAAATTGTGACATCTTCCTTCCTTGCCTCCTTCTTCACCTTCTGGCCGTGAAACTATGACCTGTCACGAAATCGTGACATCTCGTTCTCCTTCGGCTCCTTCTTCGCCCTCAGGTCACGAAACCGCGACATGTCGTGAAATCGTGACATCTACTCCTTTTGTACTCTCCTTCTACTCCTGGGTTGCCAAATCGTGACATGTGAAATCGGGCTCCTTCGCTTGCCCTCCTGCCACTAGATGCTTCTGCATCAGGTGCCACTGGATGCTCCTACATCATACTAACTATAGAGGATTCCATTGTTCTCATTGCCACATTGCTCATCTTTGAGGTATGATGCAAGTAAATTCTACGTAAAAATATTATTTGTTGAAATATTTTTAATCTGACCTTATTACACCAAGGCCAATAGTGATGAAATATCTATGGGTGTTCTTGAAGTAAGCATGTGTTCAAGTATTATGTAAGCTTATGTTCATCTTCCTATGTAAGCCTATTGGCATGTTTATGTAATTCTATGAGGCCCTTTCATATTTCACCCTTAGTGGTATTGTTTAATCCACCTTTATGGATAACCTTACTTTAAGGTAATTTATTATTATTTTACTATAAGGTTAACCTCAAGGTTAATTTTATGTTGTCTTGAGGTTAACCTCTCATTAGGAATTTGGTATCACTATAAATACCCCTCAATGAGGATCCATTTGTATCATAAGTGTAAATAAAATGTGATATATTGGGGTGCCAATGGGCACCTGCATTATACTTCTTGTCATCTCCCTTCATTTATTATTGTTATCTTCTAAATCGCATTATCTTATTTTCAGAATATGATTGTGTTGAATGCATGTTTTGGAATGGTTTTGGAAAATATTTCAAAAATGAACATGGTATTAGAGAGAGATATAAAACAACTTCACTCATTTTTAAACTTGAATATTTTGGTTCCATCAATTTGGAATCTTTCATGCATATCCTTTGCACATGCTCTTTTTGCACAATATGACATCTCTCAACTGTGCAATCTAGCATATTTGTGATACACAGATATAATTGGTACAATGACCAGAGCGAGTTCCTTCAGGCTAGGATGGGGCAAGATCAAATCTCATCCTCCAACCCCACCTTCTTACAACTATCATATTTTGAATATGCCAAGGCTCTCATGTGCCAATAAAGGGAGTGGCATGGTGGTAGCTTGGTCACATAGTTCATAGGACATCACAAAGTTGAATCCCTATAACTTTGATACGTCTCTTAGAAACATGTTCAAATAAGGCATCTTCCTCTCTTTTTATCACTTGTGACAGTGTAGTGTAGTGGTCAAAATATTTGCTTCTTGCTCGGAGGTAAGCGGTTTGAAACCCATAGGTATCATTTTTTAAAAGGGGTGAGTGCTTAGAAATGGCTATCATTAAAAGTTTCTATCTCTTCTCCTACCCAACAATGTTGGTGGTTCAATAGTTGGCTTGTTGGCTTTCAGATGGCTAGTTCTAAGGTCGAGCCTCAACACCACCATATTTTGTTCCCCTTTAGGCTTGAAGCAAGGAATATGTATCATATCATTCTTCTTTGGTTTCAAATTGTGTGAATGGCACATTGGTAAGGTTATCCATTGTGTTGGGCAAGATCTTAGGTTCAAGCCTCATTTGCTCTAGAAGCCATTTAATATATTTTTATACATACATATATATGTATATATAAATTCAATCCACCAATCATAGCAAACCAAGTGTCAACACTAATTTGTAGATGTGACAACCATTATAGTGGTGGCACTTCATAATAGTTGATTTGACAAAAGAACTCTAAGGTTTGACATTTGATTTTTTATTTATTTGAGTGCTAGTTCAACCAAATATTTTATATGACATAGCTTTGCATACACAAGCATTTGAAACCCTATTTTTAAATTGCATAATTTTTCAAGCTTTACATAATGATGACATCATTTTATGGTCTTGCTATAAATTTGTTTAGGGTTTTTATGCAATATGGATTCCTTAGGGTATGTTATCCTTAATGGAAAAAATTATAGCACCTGGTTAGTTCAAATGGTAATATTACTCAAACACATTAACCATTCATATCAATATCATGTATAATTCTTCTCTTTTCTCATAATGGATGTTTGCTCTAACTCTAACAACCTTTTAGTGCAATGATTGGTAATTTTTGGGTTGTAAGAGAAGTAGGTTTTGGATGATCAATGCAAGGTACATCTTGTGTCTATGGGTCATTCCTAACCATTGGGGTTGATTATTTAGAGACCTACCTATTGCTTTATGATTTAGTTGTCTTATCATGATATTGGGGGACAAATTGTGGTTACCATATTGTATGTTGAAGGTATTCTCATGAGAAGCTCAAAATCTTGATTTAAGATGTGGATTTATGACTTTATGTTCAGGAGAGGTTGATCCAATTCATATATAATTGACAAATAGAACATAGCAAGATCAAGTGGCCCATACAAGCATTCAATATGGAGGGTAGATGTATCATCTCTAATGTCTTCTCTCCTTGGCCTCTTAGTTCATATTATGGGGGGTGTTGAAATATTTGTAATCTAACATTATTAGGCCAAGACCAATAGTGATAAAGTACCTATGGGTGCTCTTGATGTAAGCCTATAGGAAAGTGCTATGTAAGCCTATGGGCATCTTCCTATCTAAGTCTACATGCATTCTTTTATGTTAACCTTTAGGTACCTTTCATATTTCACCCATAGTGGTATTGGTTAATCCACCTTTATGGATAACCTCACTTAAAGGATAATTTTTTTTTTCATTATTATTATTATATAGTAAGGTTAACCTCAAGGTTAAGTTTATGTCAGGATAAGGTTAACCTCTCATTGGGGTTTTGGTATCACTATAAATCTCTCAATGAGGATCCATTTGTATCATAAGTGTGAATAATATGTAATATATTGGGGTGCACATGGGCACCCACCTTATACTTCTTGTTATCTCCCTTTTATTATTTATTTATTTATTATTATTATCTTCTAAATTGCATCATCTTGTTTTCAACGTATGATTGTGGTGAATGCATATTTTGGAATGGTTCTAGAAAATATTGTAAAATCAAACATGGTATCAGAGAAAGAATTAAAGCAACTTCACTTATTTTCATAAAGGAGAATTTGTTACACCAATTTTTTAAGAAAGCATTCATATTAAATTGCTTCTTTGGCATTTAATTTTTTGAATTCTTAAATTTAAATATTTGGGTGCCATGGTGTTTAGTCGGCTTCTTATCATGGAGCTAGGGTTTGGGGAAAAATAAAGTGATGGAAAAAATAGAAACAACAACAACAAAGGTGAATGATGTCAATAGCTCTGGAAGAAACGATCATGGCAGTGTCATGGGTAGCAGTGGGTCAGAAGGAGGTGACCAAATCAGGAGATCGGGGAACTCTCTGCCCACCTAAAAAGTTTAAAAGGAATATCCATGATGGCCCACAAGAAAAAATATGATTATGGATCCATTACTCTTATCACTAGTGGATCTCTCTATCATGGGGTAGTTACAGATATAGATGCATCTAGATCTACTAGCTATGGCATAGTGGAAAGACCTAATACATTGAAGGATCGAGAATCCTTATTGGACAAGGGAAGAAAGGTATCACCATCAAATGGAGTTTTTTCCCTAACAATGGTAGCTACAATGGGAGGATCAGGAGAGGACATGCCCAGGGTTTTCACATATATGATCAAATCCCACCCAAACCCTAGTCAACCTAAAATGATAAGGGTTGATCTTTATCCTTCTGATGGCAATCTCGATATTCCTTGTGAACTCATGTCGTCCATGGTCACCCGTAACTCCAAATATTTGGTGGGAAAATTCTTGGTTTCATAGCTAGACATGGAATCTATTCACAAATGGGCTCACTCTTCTTGGTGGTCCTTAGGATCCATGGATCTAGTTGCGCTTCCTATAGGCTTCTTTTTTATTTGTTTAAACAACCCTACTAATTCTCTTTGAATCCTCACAGGAGGACCGTGGTTCTTTAGATGAAGAGGTTTATTCCTACAAAAATGGGGTGTGGATTTTGACCCATCTACTCAGAACATCAATACTGCTCCAATATGGGTTTGTATCACATGGCTACCAGTTCAATTTTGGAATGAACATATTCTACAAGGTATCATGAGGAACACTGGAGAGTTCATTACTTTCGATCCTTACACTCGAGTGAGGTCACGCATGATCCAGTCCCATATGTGCATCAATACAAATTTGGAGCTTTTCCTCTCATCTTTGATCAAGCTCATCTCAAATATTTGTAGCTTATCCCAAGTTATTGTTGATGAAAACAAACATATTTTTTGTGATTTTTATTCCAATCAAGGCCATCTTCATTCCCAATGCCTTAAGATCCTGAAACCACCTTCTTTAGAAGGTCATCATCTATCTAATTTTTGTCCTCACCGCCCTTCTAGTTTTTTTGCATCGCTCCCCCTTCCATTTCCTAGGCTGAGACCCATCCCTCCCCTGGTACTGTTGGCTAACCCATGATAGAGGGTTTCGTTGCACCTTCTTTACTAATTCTTATTTTCTCTCCTCTTCATAGTCCTCCCATTCCTATCTCCAATTATTTTTTCCTCATTTTCATCAATGATGGCATCATGGACTTCATTAACCCCACCTTTACCCACCCCCTTAGCCCTCCGTCTTCCCCTAGTAGTCTCTCAGGCTCCCCCAATGACATCCCTATCTCCCCTAGTCCTTTATCCCCTAGCCCTCCCCCTGCCTGAACCTAAATGAAGTTGTATGTTGATGTGGTCGAGTCCCCGAGCCCTAAAATCAGAATTCTTAAATGTATCTCAAAACCCTTATTGGAGAAGGGATATCTTTACCCTAATCTAAGAAGTCTTAAAAAGGGATTTGCAAATGTTGAGGTAGAGCGTAATGTTGGGAGACCATCAATTAAAGCTTTGAGGAAAAAAGAGACAGAGTCAGATATTGCCAATGGCTCTCAGTATTTATTGAAGATGGGTGTTGGAAATCCTTCTCAGCCCTTTGCTAGGGGTAAGAGATCCACTCCCAATTTTTGTTAATGTAGTTTGTTTCCTGGAGCTTTAAACAGTAAATGAAGTTTTTTACAAGTTTTGGGGCTCTGGTTACCCCAACAACTATTTTGGCTATTATGGGTCTAAGTGCTTTTCTTTTTTCTTTTTTTTCCTGGCTACCCCTGCGTGGGCCTCTTCAGTGCCAGTTGTGGGTTCCCTCTTTGTGCCCCTGCATGGGCTTTCAAGTCCCTTTTTGTTTCTCTGTTGACCCATAGAGGGGTGATACTTCTAGTTTCTTTTTGCTTTGGAGGGCTTATCTGAATAGTCTCTATTTTGTAAAAGGTTATGGGACCCTTCCAAAACCCCTATACCAATATATATATATATATATATATATATATATATTGGTACCATTATTTTGGTACCCTCCATGCTCAACCTTTATGCTTATTTTTTTGCATGACCTGACATCACTCAACTATGCAATTTGATGTTTCTATGACATATCGACACAATCAATGCAATGGCCAGGGCAAGTACCTTTGGGTTGGGAAGGGACATGATCTAATATTGACTTGCTACCTTTTTATGACTCATATTTTGAAGATGTTAGGGATTCCATGTGCTAGAAAAAGGAGTGGGGTTGTGGTAGCTTAGTCACCTGGTTTGGAGGACATTATAGGATCAAATACCTATAACTTTGGTATGTCTCTCCAAAATAGGTTCAAATAAGGCATCTTCCTCTTTTTCTCACCTGCGACAATGTAGTGCAACAGTAAATATATTTTCTTATTGCTTGGATGTTAGAATTTAGAAACCCATAAGTGATATTTTTTAAAGGGGTGAGTGTTCAATAATAACTACATCTAAAAGTGTCTTCGTCTCTTCTCCTACCTAGCAGTATTAGTGGCTTACTAGTTGCTTTGATGGTATGAAAATGATCAATTTTTAGGTTGAGCCTTAGTGTCATCATATTTTTCTCCATTTTAGGATTAAAGCAAGACATATGAGCTATATCATTCTCCTTTAATTTCAAATTGTACATATGATGCATTGGTAAGGATATCCATTATGTTGGGCAAGATCTCAAGTTTGATCTTCGTTGGCTCTAGAACCCATTTAATATATTCTTTTATGCATATATATGAATTTAATTTACCAATCATATCAAACCAAATGTCAAACACTGATTAGCAGATGCAACCAATCCAGTGGCAACATGTCATAGTAGCTAATTCAGTGAATTTTTTCTAAGGTTTGACATTTGCTTTTTTATTTGATTGCTAATTCAACCAAATCTTCTGAATACCATAAAGTATGCATACAAGGATCATGATAGCCATAAAAAAAGATAGAGATATATTTCAATTGAGGTGGATTCATATGTTATTATTAATGATATCAAGAAAAATAAATGTAGGAATTATTGTTTAACAATAACATTATTTTCTAGTACAATAGTTATTGATTGAGGTAGTGTCTTTAAAAAATGCCAACATATCTATAGATAAAGAAATAAATAGAATATAATTTAGTCAATCATGATGTTGATATTTTTTTGGGTGAAATTCAAAATTTAAAATGCAACTAGAGAACATAGATTCTATCTTTTAATAAAAATAATATTAAGGATTTAATAGCTGGAAAATAGTGGTTTGGAAAAAAAACATCTTTGATAAAAATATAAGCTATATATGGGCTAATTGACCTACAAATATATGGTAATATTTTGATGTTTTCATATTAACATTCGAAAATTTACATATAGCTTATTTTTTAAACAATATTATTATTATTGTTAAAAATTGACAGCAAATATAATGTTTTGATGGTTTTTGAAAGGAAGCTAAACAAATGCAGAACAACTTCCTACTTAATATTTAGAGGAAAGTAGTGCAATATAGCCCGTAGGAAAAATCACATACACCTCACACAAGAAACAACATATACCCTGGGAAAACCCTTTTGGAAAAAATCCAACAATCAAGGAGCATTAAAAAATGTATTATTCGGTAAAAATTTAGAATTTGCTTTTACAATACATTTTTATAGTATCCACTCCTTCAATCCCATTTATTAGAAAGGCTAGAAATAGACCTACAATAACACAACGTTAGAAATAGATATGCAATAACAAAGAATTGGAAACAGACCTACAATAACACAATTGTTCAATAGTACAACCATGGTCTATTTCATCAATTTTTCTTCCTTTATATATGCTCAAACATAAGACATGATATAGGATTTGCAAGGTGTATGAAACCTATTCCCAATATTCTCCCACTTGTCATATGCCTTGCAAGAGCAAAAGAGAATCACCAACAAAAGAGTGAGCTAATTAGTAAGGGAATAAATTCCCATGTGCTTATAACACCATCTAAACTTCTCAATGCTCACAGGCTTTGTCAAAAAATTTGCAACATTAACTAAATTATCCATCTTCTCAAGAAAAACCTTCCTATCCTCCACCAAGTCATGAACAAAATGATATTGCACATTAATGTGTTTTGTTTGCACGTGAAATGTAGGGTTCTTTGCCAAGGCAATAGCACTCTGATTGTCACAATTAATTTTTACTGCTCCTTGACTTAGTCCAACATCTAAACATAATTTCTAAAGACAGACTATATCCTTACTAGCATGAGTAATTGCCATATACTCTACCTCTATAGTGGACAAGGCAACAACCTATCGCTTGCTTACATTGTCGAACAGGCTAAACACAACCATTGGTTGACCTCTTGTCGTTGACATCTCTTGCCCAATCAGAGTCCACAAGTCCTTGTATGTCTAGTTGCTTGTTATGAAAATTTTTTACTGCTAAGGATCCATGATAAAAAATAAAATAATCTAAAGTTCCTCGAAGATATTTGAAAACCCTCTTCACTACTGCCCAGTGATCCTTTCTAGGATTTTCTATAAACCTGCTCACGACTCCCAATGCTTGGGAAATGTATGGTCTAGTGCAAACCTTAGCATACATAAGGCTCCCAATTGCACTAGAATAGGGCACACAACTCATGCCCTCATTTTCTCCAGGTGTAGAAGGACACTACTCAACTGAAATTTTTATTTCTACAAAAATAGGAAAACTCAATGGTTTGCAATTCTTCATGTTGAAATGTTGTAGAATAGAGTCAACATACTTTCTCTGACTTAACCAAAGTTTTATGTTAGCTCTATCTCTCCTAATATTCATTCCTAATATAAACTGAGCAACTCCTAAATACTTCATTTCAAATTATAGTGAAATCTAAGATTAAAGATATCATTATAGCTACCAATTAGCAGCATGTCATCCACATACAAAGTGACAATAAAAAAACCACCCTTTTTCTTAAAATAAACACAGTGACCTGATTTGAATCTAACAAATCTCAACCTCAAAATATAAGAATCAAATTTCTTGTACCATATTCTAGGAGATTATTTAATACCATAAAAATATTTTTTTAACTTGTAAACTAAGTTTTCCTTTCCCTTTTCCACACAGTGTTCCGGTTGTCTCATGTAGATATCTTCCTCTAAGTCTCCATGTAATAAAGTTGTTTTCACATCCATTTTCTCAACCTCAAGATCAGATGCAACAACAACAGATAAAAGAAATCTAATGTATGTAAGCTTTACAATTAGAGAAAATATCTCACCAAAATCTATTCCTTCCACTTGGGAATATCCCTTGGCAACTATCCTTGCTTTACACTTCTCTACTTTACCTTCAAAACTGAATTTCTTCTTGAAAACCCATTTGTAGCCAACAAGTTTCCTTCCCTTAGGCAAATAAACTAGGTCCCATATGCCATTCTTCTTTAAAGCTACCATATCCTCATCCATGGCCATTTTCTAGGATTCACTATCATTCATCTCCATTGCCTCCTTCACAGTTCTAAGCTCATCAACATTAGTATATAAGATAAAAGTACATCTAAAATTAGGTGGGCTATACCTTTTTGGTTGTCATTGTTGTCAAGTAGACATCCTCACCCAATGAGATGGAGGTTCTTCCTTTGAACTATTCGAGCTTTTTGGAACCTAGTCCTCACTTGATCCATCATGAGCTTCTAGTTCAATCTCAAGTGTAGCCTTATCAAACTTTGGCTCAAGTTGCACTATTGATTTTGCATTATCACTTGGTTCCTTAATTTTAGGACAATACTTGATCTCTCTAAAAATCATATTTTGATTGTACACCTTTTCTATCTCAGGATTCTGAAGCTTGTATTCATTCAAACCATCAACATATCGAATGAAGATGCATTTTTTACTTTTAAATTCAACTTGCATCTCTTTTTCTTAGGCACATACATATACCTTACAATCAAAAAATTTGATATGTTGTAGTGAAGGCTTCTTGCCTATCCAAATATTGTGGGGTTTTATCAATAATAGTTGATGTACGAGATCTATTAATCAGATAACAAGTTGTACTAACAATTTGTGCCCAGTATTTTTGATCTAAACTAGCTCCACTGAGCATACTCCTAGCCCTCTCCAAGAATGTCTTGTTCATCCTTTCTACAACTCTATTCTGTTGATGGGTATATGGAGTTGTTTTATGTCGTGTAATACCATTGTTCTTACAAAATCTATCAAATTATATTAAACAAAATTCTCCACAATTGTCTATTCTCAACACATTGATCTTATTTTCCATATAGTTCTCAACAAGAGCCTTAACTCTTTGAATCAATTAAGGACATTAGATTTTTTCTTGAGAAAATAGACCTGTCTTCTTGGAAATATCATCAATAAAAGTAACATAACACAAGATTTTGCAAGTGAAGGTACAAAAATTGGATCAACTACATCACTATGAATCAAATCCAAATTCCCTAAAGATCTTCTAGAGCTCAGGTAAAATTAAACACAATTTTGTTTTCCATATATACAATGTTCATAAAAGTCAAAATCTAAAAAAAAATTAACTAATCCCTCAATTGTATCTTTTCATTTCAAAGTCCTAAGGGTTTTCTCACCAGTGTGACCCATTCACTCATGCCATAACATAGTCTTTTTAGTTGGAAGTTTCAAGTTCTCAATAACAAAACCTCTATACCATTGCATGTAAGGGTTTTTGCCTTAAGATGAAATAGGGTTCTATCCTGAACTTCCCTAGCCAATATTATGGCTCTATGTACCATATTGCAACCCTCCTTGATAAAGACCACCTATACTCCAAGATCATTTAATCTACTCACAAAAATCAGGTTCCTTTCCAGACGAAGGATGTACAAAATGTTGGAAAGGGATTTGACCCGACCATCTCCAAGTGCAAGTAAGACTCTTCCACAACCAAAAACTTTGAGAGAAGAGTTATCTCCTAAATACACCATCCCACCATCAAAATATGCATACTCAAAAAACCACTTTCACAACCCCAAATTCTCTACCTAATGTTTTTTAAAAAAAGTCACACAATATTTTCCTTCTTAGATCCCTCTTCAGGCGCATCCATCACCACACCTTACATAGAGCCACTAATGTAAGATCAATAGATGTTTTTCCTTGAAGAGTCAAGTTATCCTCCACATTGATATCCAATGAGCTAGTCTTGATTTTTCCTTTCATTCCTTCGAAAGGGTGCATGCCATGTTATCACTCTACATAGGTATTTTAATGCAGGTGATATTCACGTGTAGGCATATGATTATCCATCTCATATCCATTTGAGTTAATAATCCCTTAACTAGGCATCTTTTCCAATTTAGCATGATTAGCTATTTAGTGTCTATATTCCACCCTTCCATATTAAATTTGTTGAAACCCAAATTAAATCTAACCTAGTTGAACTAGAAGTTCTATTCATTTTCTCCTAGAGCTGCAAATTAGAGGCTTCTACTCCCAATAATAGAGAGTTTACCCTATTGCAATAGCATTTACTCTCTATATAACAAACCAAGCAAGATTATTTCCACTAGTTATTCTCATAATTTTTTGTTTAAGAGACACCAGTTAAGCTTCTGGATAAACATCACACACTTATGCAAACTAGATTGGGAATCAAAGGGTATCCACTAATTCCTTTAAGTAAACCGCCAACACTTGACAATAAAATAAACCATGCACTTTGATTAATTAAATCATTTGTTCATAAATCTTACATCCTCAATGATACAAGCATAACGATTTTAACAAATCGTCTACAACATATAATAAAATCCAGATTGATTCTTCTTGAAAATGGCCTAAAGTTCATCAGTTTACAATGTAATTCATCTTCAGTTACTTTAACGAAAACCCAATAACCTCAAAGGATTACAAGCATGAGATATGAGTCCCAAATGTGAGTGATCTATCAATAAGGAAGTCCATCATGATCAACATAATGCTTGGAGACACCGTCCGTTGTTTCCAATTGTGACCACCTCCAAATGCATACTTATAGATTCCTTGCAATCCTAACATGTGAGATCCTTGGAAAATACATAGGAACTTACTTAAATACATCTTTTACTTCTTATAGAATGTGCTGCAAACTTAAACTCACTTCTCCTAGAGGTCCATATCAAAATCATAAGTAAAATTAATAATTTGCGCTATTCCCAACTACAGACGCATTCTTCCCTACTCAATGGAAATAATGCTTACCTTCATTACTTCAAAATCTTAGAAGGAAACACTTCTTACAAGCATACATTTTGACCACACAGACTTAATTTTAAAGAGCAATTTCTTTCAAAAGCTAGAAATAAAACACAAGATTCATTCATTAGCTAATGTAATTCGTTCAATCCACATGTTCCATTCATTAGAAACATATTTCAAGGCATGACTAGCAATAGCAGCCATAACTAAGTTCATCCATTGTAACCTAAACTCACACCATCTCATTTTACACCAATTTCCTACGTTCACTACATCCTAGTAGTCGGATTTAAAGTTATACTCAACTAACAATTATACAACTTCATTCATTTGATTCTCTTACAAGTAAAAATGGTAACGGATGCTATTATAAAACTCACATTACCATTAGTTCAGCAAAATACATTCATTTGTTAATATCACAACCACGGGTAGTAATAAAAGCTTTCGTTTACTTGCACTAGCATACACAATTCAGATTTCATTCATTTGATAATCTCACAACTCCAGATAATAGCGGAGGTTTTTCTTTTAGTTAACTCACACTACCTTTTATAACACAGTTTCCTATTATTTGGTAATCTTCAACACAAATGGTAACAGAAGCTTTCGTTAAACTCACATTGTCACAGATTGCATTAATTTGACAATCTAGCATACACAGATAATAACAGAAGCTATCACTAACTCACATTACCATTTACAACATTGTTTTCCTTATATCACTTAATAATCTTCAACACAAATGGTAACAAAAGCATTCGTTAAACTCACACTGTCACAAATTGTATTCATTTGACAATCTAGCATACATAGATAATAACATAAGCTATCACTAACTCACATTACAATTTATAACATTGTTTTCTAACACTCCTAGGTCACTAAAATCCAAATTTTCATGCGACACCACAATCGATGATTCCAACCACAAATACAGTTTATCATCTACCAAAATTGACGTCTAGTCTTTCCCTTAAAAATATTCGCACCAACCAAAGTCTTCTATAAGTTTTTAAATAATTTTTATAGGATCAACGCAACCTCTAACATCATAGTTAGCTAACAACTCTTAGCATTCAACGATTTTAGACATGATCAAAAGGAACAATTTACCAAAGAATTGTTGGTTTGTTTACAAAACTTGGTGGTTTCCAGGACCCGAAAAAGGTAATCTATCATTCTAGCGAATACATTTTTAACTACCATATATTTTTGGAGACAATAGTATTTTATAAAACACCCAAACAATACACTCATCGCTAGAGATATTTCACTGCAACTCACTATATCAACAGGCACAATTACAAATATCAACATACGCCACCAAAAGTTTCATTCTCTAATCATTTCTATAGCCACTAAAGGTTCCCCATCCAATATTAAACTAACTTCTAAGTTATCAAAACAACCCAAGATCATCAGTATCACAAAGGACCTCAGTATAAATACCTGGTGTTCACAGTATGAGCTTCACGGTAGGCTGAGACCTGCAAAACCTATCTTCCAGCTTCCTCACTTCTTCAGATTTGCCCCATTTTTTGCTTTCATTATCTCCTTTCCCTTCCTTACTCAATGTCTCCCTCTAATAATTTCCCTTCATTCCATCACTCCACTTCTCAAGCGTCCATTGGAGAACAGGCGTTCATAAAAGCAATGCTCTCACATCCCCTTTCAACCTGGAATATGTAGGTAAGCATTAATCCACCCAACTAGGATAACCATCATCTTGTGGTTTTAAAACACAAGTGAAATCCAAATGTTTTACATATGTCGGCTCATGATTCAAACAACTCATTGAATTAGACAAAATTTTAATGGAACCAATATATAGTTATTAAATTCTTTTATTAATGAAACAAACAGTTTTAATTTGAGACCATCATTAATATTGAAATATCCAACACTAGTGCTTTCTTTCCTTTTAAAGGAAAATAATACAGACAATCTTCATCTTCAAATATAAATATATTTATTCATTTATTTTATTATTTAAGATCCCTTTAAAACCCATGAAATCCTTCCCTACAGAAAATCATGGTTAACGCAAATAAAAACATGATAAAGAAAAATTGTCAATAGCAACCAAACATCCATAAAAAATTTAGTATATTTTTCCTATGCAAGTCATGATATACTACTGTAAAGCAAGTTTTTATCTATTATTTCATTATAAAAAACCATCACATCATTTCACTCAACAAAATACATCATACTTCCATTTAAACAAAGTTTGCAAAAACAAGCACAACATCCATCATTTATTCATTCTACTAGCTTCATAGTCAAACATGAATCTATCTAGTGAAAAATCTGCCAAGGGAGGGTCATGACATCCTACTCCCTTAGGCTTAACACAGTCCTCTGTGTTTTAAGTAGTTCAAGAAAATAAAAATTACATATTATTTTCAAACAAGAATAGAAAATGTCTTTGCATATCTACCACTTTCTCCCAAGTAGCATTCCTCTCGGAGTAACGGTCCCACTGGACCTTGCATTGCTCTAGAGTTCCTTTCCTCATTGATTTGGAATGGAACTCAAGGATTTTTACTGGTCGAACCTCTATAGCCTTCGGATCCACCATCTGCAGTTTAGAAAAGTCCCACACATGATCAGGATTAGCTATATATTTTCTAAGCAATGAAATGTGAAAGGTGTCATGAATCTTTGATAGACTGGGTGGTAAGGCAAGTCGATATGCCACAAGACTGATCTTTTCTGTAATTTCAAAGGGTCCAACAAAACGAGGATCTAGTTTTGTGGATTTAATAACACTCTTCTGTGGTCTCACCCTCAAAAACACTTTGTCACCCACAACGAACTCCCTTGGTGACCTCTTAAGGTTGGCATAACTTTTCTAATGATCTACAACTTCTTTAAGTCTTTCTCTGATTGTCCTTAATTTTTGCTCCATTTCTTTGACCATATTAGGTCCAAGCACAACCCTATCCTCTGGATTATCCCAAGATAATGGTGTCCTACACCTCCTACCATATAGAGCTTCAAATGGTGCCATGCCTAAGGTCGAATGGTGACCGTTGTTGTAGGTAAATTCTACCAAGTGCAGGTAATCTTCCCATCGGGTTTTCTGATCCATACAATACATGCGAAGCATGTCCTCTAAAACTTGGTTTACCCTTTCAGTTTGCCCATTAATTTTTGGGTGATATGCAGAACTGATGTTTAACCTAGTGCCAATGGCTCGATGCAAAGCTTACCAAAACTTGGATGTGAATCTTGAGTCCCTATCTGAAATGATCACTTTCAAAAAACCATGAAGCCTAAATATTTCCTTGGCAAATCTATTAGCCACAACCACGACATCATCCTTGGTATTTTTGGGTATAAAGTGCACAACCTTGGTCAGTCTGTCGACCACAACTAGGATTGCGTCATGCTGGAATCTGGTCTTTGGCAAACCTACAATAAAATCCATCGAAATCACCTACCATTTTTATGTTGGTACATCATGAGGGTACAATAGTCCTGTAGGATGTCTATTTTCTACCTTTACTTTCTAGCATTCAAGACATTGGGTGACAAATTTAGTTATGTCCCTCTTCATTCCTGGCTAGTAGAAGGTTTTCTTCATATTCTCTCTCATATTTTCCCTCCTGGATGAGCAGAATATGGAGATCTATGTGCTTCATTCATGATCATTTTCTTCAAATCACTAACCTCTAGAATTACTACCCTATCCTTAAAGCACAAGAAACCATCCTTGATGCTGAAATCCTTACTTTCATCGAGTTTCCTTTCCATATTATCCTTGATTTGATTGCAAAACACATCTTGCTATTGCATTTCCTTAACTTGTTCCATCAAGTCCACATGGATGCGAGATAAGATAACTATGTGTCTTCTCCTACTAAGTGCATCAACAACCTTATTTTCCTTCCCTTTGATGTATTCAATGCCAAAATCATATTCAACGAGAAATTCCATCCATCTTCTTTGCCTAGAATTTAGCAAAGGTTGAGTAAATATATACTTCAAACTTTGATGGTCTGTTCTCAACTCAAAGGGTCTCCCTATCAAATAGTATCACCAACTTTTGAGAGCAAAAACCACCATTGCCAATTCCAGATCATGGGTTGCATAATTGACCTCATGTCATTTTAGCTTCCTGGATCCATAAGCTATTACTACTTCATCTTGTGAGAGCACTCCTCCCAAACCTTCCAATGATGCATCTGTACACACAAAAAAGCTACCCTAAGGGTCTGGTATCTTTAGTATGGGGGATGTAGTGAGTTTTTGCTTGAGCAGATCAAAAGCTACTTCACATTTATCCATCCATTTAAACTCTTTTCCTTTCCTCTGAAGATTAGTTATTGGAGTGGTTATCTTGGCGTAGTCCTTCACATAATGCCTATAATATCTAGTCAAACCCATGAAACTTTGAACTTCCATCACATTTGTTGGTGGTGGCCAATTCAGTATAGCTTCTATTTTCTTAGGATCCACCATGATCCCTTCTACTGATACAATATGCCCTAAATATTGCACTTCTGACACATAAAATTCACATTTCAACAAATTCTCATACAACTGATTCTTTCTTAGTAGCTCCAACATGATCTCAAGGTGTCTGTCATGCTCAGTATTATTCTAAGAATATATCAAAATATCATCCAAGAATACAAGAACAAATTGGTCCAAAAGCTTCCTAAAAATATTGTTCATCAAATTCATAAATGTTGTTGGAGCATTCGATAGACCAAAAGGCAAGACAATAAACTCATAATGTCCATAATGAGTTTTGAAGGTTGTCTTATGGGTATCCTCTTCTCGAATCCTCAATTGGTGGTATCCTGACTTTAGATCAATCTTTGAAAATATAGTGGCATCTTTAAGTTGATCGAAGAGGTCTTCGATTCTAGGTAGAGGATATCTATTTTTAATGGTTGCCTTGTTTAACATCCTATAGTCTATACATAGTCACAAGGAACCATCCTTTTTCTTGACAAATAACATTGGTGCACCCCATGGTGACACACTTGGTCTAATCAATCCCTTCTCCAACAATCCTTGTAACTACACTTTCAGTTCTTGCATCTCAATCGGATTCATTCTATAAGGAGCTCTATGAATAGGTTTTGTTCTAGGTTGAAGTTCAATTGTGAAATCAAATTCACGTTTAGGGGGTAATCCAGGTAAATCCTCTAGAAATACATCTCTAAAATTTTGAAGTACTAGGTGTTTCTCAAACACCTCTTCCTTCTTTTCATCTTCTATCTCATTTAACTTCACTACATAAATTGTTCCTCCTCTCTTCATTGCCTTCTTAAGTTGCATTGCGAAGAGGATCTGGGGTCGAAAATCCCCCTACAGGCTGTACACCCTTTGTACTTTCCTACCATATTTCGAGTACTCAATCCATCTATCTTGGAAATTGATTACAACCTTATGTGCTTGCAACCAATCCATTCCTAGCACTACATCAAAAGCATGTAGTGGTGCTACATAAAGGTAACCTACAGTTGTGCCACTAGGTAAGATAATTTTAGCCATAGGGTAACACTGATCTATAGAGTAGGTTTATCCTGAGCCATACTCGACCTTCCACCCATGTGCCAAGATTCTTGGCCTTTCTAGTATATCTTTAATTAAGCTAGTGGAAACAAAGCTATCTATGGCACCACTATCAATCAAAATTCTAACATTTCTACCAAAAATCTTACCTTTTATCAATAATGGAGTGGCTTGTCCTTCCAGATTTTGACTCCCTATTACTACATAAATCTTGTGTGTAGGTTCTTTATAAGTTGGTTCCTTTCCTTTCAAACTTGATCCTACTTTAAGTGGACATTTGTTGGCGTAATGTGGACCACCACATTCATAACATCCTACTTTGGGTCCTGGATGTGTTTTCTACTTCTATCCATCTTCTATTTTCACTGCATGTGAAGGATTGGCCTGACCCTGTGTTGGTTGTCGGTTATCACCATTGTTGCGATTGTTAGAATTTTGGTTCTTCCCTTTGAAACTTTTCTTAAACTTTCCTTGCTTCCTATCATTCCTTCTATCCTATCTAGGGGGACTCTTGTTTGCCTGTTCACTTTCCCATTTCATAAACCCTGCACTATTTCTTTTTCTTAGTGCCTCTTTGTCTTGCTCAGATGCCCCTTCATAATCAAAGTAAGGCTTGAGATAAGTTTCAACTTTCCTGGCTAGATCATAGGCCTTCTAAAGAGTACTAGGTTCTCGCATATTCACTTCATGCCCTATTCTGGGATCTGCTCCTAGAATAAACTTATGTACCTTCATTTTCTCATTATACGTGGGCACATACTTTAGTAGCTTGATGAATTTTTGATAGTATACCTCCACAGTCCTAGTCCCTTGTCTAAGTTTGGTGAACTCTTCAAATTTCTTGGTGTAGAAGTGTTCGGTGAGGAATATTTCTTTGAAAGCTATCACAAAGTTCTCCCATTTCAAATCAACTGCAGCCTCAATCCCTAGTTCCCCACTATATGTTTCCCACCAATCCAAACCAACCCCTTGCAAATGCAAAGTAGCATAGGACGTTCGAGTACTAGTGGAATAGTTCTTCATATTACAGTAGGTTTCTATCTCTTTCAGCCAAGCTTCAGCTTTGTCACCATCTTCCTCTCCATTGAACTTGGAAGATTTTAGATGTTTCATATCTTTGCCCAACTCGACCTCTAGTTGAACTCTAGCCTGTTGTGCCTCTGTAAGGGTTTCATTCTCTCATCCCATCCTAGAATTCCCAGCTTGTGAATCTCGATTCACTAAAGCTTCCAACAACTACTTTTGTGTTTCCATTTGTTCCCTTAGTAAGGCAACTATTGCAGTAAGATCCTCCCTCTCATTATTAGGAGTATCCATACCTATATTTGGGGTCTCAACCTCTACATTATTTTGTCATGTCTGCCTAGTCATTGGGGCAACACTCCCTCTCCTTCTCTTGGGCGGCATTATCCCTGGCCACACACAAGAGAGATAGTAGAGATCAGTTCACAATTACATCCTTGAATTGCTTCTCCTACTAGCAACTATATTCTTAGTTATTCAAACTAGACAATCGAGATCTACTTTTAATAGGTACACTATTTTCATAGGTATATTCTCTACATAGTACACATCCTATTGTACTCTATCTAATCTTGCACAAGGAAACTTGCATCCCTACGAACTCTTCTCTGATACCAAATGTCACAACCCCAAATTCTCTACCTAAATTTCTTTTATTTTTAAAAACAAGTCACACAAGAGTTTTCTACTTAGATCCCTCTTCAGGCACATCCATCACCACACCTTACATAGAGTCGGTTATGTAAGAGCACTAGATGTTTTTCCTTGAAGAGTCAAGCTATCCTTCACATTGATATCCAATGAGCTAGTCTTGATTTTCCCTTTCATTCCTTCGAAAAGGGTGCATGCCATGTTATCACTCTACATAGGTCTTTTAATGCAGGTGATATTCATGTGTAGGCATATGATTATCCATCTCAGATCCATTTGAGCTAATCATCCCTTAACTAGGCCTCATTTTCGATTTAGCATGATTAACTATTGAGTGTCTAGATTCCACCCTTCCATACTAAATTTGCAGAAACCCAAATTAAATCTAACCTAATTGAACTAGAAGTTCTAACCATTTTCTCCTAGAGCTGCAAATTAGAGGTTTCTACTCCCAACAATAGAGAGTTCACCCTATTGCAATAGCATTTACTCTCTAGTTAACAAACCAAGCAAGATTATTTCCACTAGTTATTTGCATAATTTTCCATTTAAGAGACACTAGTTAAGCTTCTAGATAGAAAACATAATCTTTAATACATCACACACTTATGCAAACTGGATTGGAAATCAAAGGGTATCCACTAATTCCTTTAAGTAAACTGCCAACACTCCATACATTTTAATTAATTAAATCATTTGTTCATAAATCTTACATCCTCAATGATACAAGCATAATGATTTTAACAAATCATCTACAACATATAATAAAAGCCATATTAATTCTTCTTGAAAATGGCCTAAAGCTCATCGGTTTACAAGGAAATTCAACTTATGTTCCTTTAACAAAAACCTAGTAACCTCAAAGGATTACAAGCACGAGATATGAGTCCCAAATGTGAGTGGTCTATCAACAAAGAAGTCCTTCATCATGATCAACGTAATGCTTAGAGACACCATCCGTTGTTTCCAATCGTGACCACCTCCAAATGCATACTTACGAGTTCCTACAATCCTAACACGCGAGGTCCTTGGAAAACACATAGGAATTTACTTAAATACATCTTTTACTTCTTACAAAACATGTTGGAAACTTAAACTCACTTCTCCTAAAGGTCCATATCAAAATCAGAAGTAAAATGACCAATCTGCACTATTCCCAACCAGAGACACATTCTTCCCTACTCTATGGAAATAATGCTTACCTTCGTTCGTTCGAAAGCTTAGAAGGGTTAAGGAAACACTTCTTACAGGCATACGTTTTGACCACACATACTGAAATTTAAAGAGCAATTTCTTTCAAAAGCTAGAAACAAAACACAAGATTCATTCATTAGCTAATGTAATTCATTCAATCCACATGTTACATTCATTCGAAACGTCTTTCAAGGCATGACTAGCGGCAGGAGCCATAACTAAGTTCATCCATTGTAATCTAAACTCACACCATCTCATTTTACACCAATTTCTTACGTTCACTACATCCTAGTAGTCGGAATTAAAGTTATACTCAACTAACATTTATACAACTTCATTCATTTGATTCTCTTACGAGTATAAAACTCACATTACCATTAATTCAGCAGAATACATTCATTTGCTAATTTCACAACCAGAGGTAGTAATAAAAGCTTTCATTTATTTGCACTAGCATATAATTTGGATTTCATTCATTTGATAATATCACAACTCCAGATAACAGCGGGGTTTTACTTTTAGTTAACTCACACTACCTTCTATAAACAATTTCCTATTATTTGGTAATCTTCAACACAAATGGTAACAGAAGATTTCGTTAAACTCACATTGTCATAGAGTGCATTCATTTGTCAATCTAGCATACACAAATAATAACAGAAGCTATCACTAACTCACATTACCAATTATAACATTGTTTTCCTTATATCACTTAATAATCTTCAACACAAATGGTAACAGAAGCTTTCATTAAACTCACTCTGACATAGATTGCATTCATTTGACAATCTAGCATACATAGATAATAACAGAAGCTATCACTAACTCACATTACGATTTATAACACTGTTTTCTAACACTCCCATTGTCACGCGAAACCACAATCGATGATTCCAACCACAAATGTAGTTTATCGTCTACCAAAACTGACGTCTAGTCTTTCCCTTAAAAAAAATCGCACCAACCAAAGTCTTCTATAAGTTTTTAAATCATTTTTCTAGGATCAACACAACCTCCAACATCCTAGTCAGCTAACAACTCTTAGCATTCAATGATTTCAGGCATGATCAAAAGGGACGGTTTACCAAAGAATTGTTGGTTCGTTTACAGAACTTAGTGGTTTCCAGGGCCCGAAAAAAGTAATCTATCCTTCTAGCAAATACATTTTTAACTACCATAATTTTTTGGAGACAATAGTATTTTATAAAACACCCAAACAATACACTCATCGCTAGAGATATTTCACCGCAACTCATGATATCAACAGGTGTCATTACAAATATCAACAAACGCCACTAGAAGTTTCATTCTCCAATCATTTCTATAGCCACTAAAGGATCCCCATCCAATATTAAACTAACTTCTAAGTTCTCAAAACAACCCAAGCTCATCAGTATCACAAAAGACCTCAATATAAATACTTGGTGTTCACAGTGCGAGCTCCGCAATAGGCCGAGGCCTACAAAACCTATCTTTCGGCTTTCTCACTTCTTCGGCTTCTCCCTATTTTCTGCTTTCGTTTTCTCCTTTCCCTTCCTTACTCAATGTCTCCCTCTAGGAATTCCTATGTTGGAATTTCGTTCCACTTTAATACCTCTTCTCCTTCATTCCATCACTCCACTTTAATACCTCTCACGTCCCCTTTCAACCCAAAGTACCCAAAGTACGTAGGTAAGCATCAATCCACCCAACTAGGATAACCACCATCTTGTGGTTTTTAAAACACAAGTGAAATCCAAACGTTTTACGTTTGCCGGCTCATGATTTGAACAACTCATCGAACTGGACAAACTTTTTCCGAAACCAGTATATAGTCATTAAATTCTTTTATTAATGAAACAAACAATTTCAATTCGAGACCATCATTAATATTGAAATATCCAACATTAGTTCTTTCTTTCTTTTTAAAGGAAAACATGACAGACAGTCTTCATCTTCATATATAAATATATTTATTTATTTCTTTTATTATTGAAGCTCCTTTTAAAACCCATGAAATCCTTCCTTAAAGAAAAGCATGGTTAATGCAAATGCAATAGCAACCAAACATCCATCAAAAGTTTAGTATATTTTTCCTATGCAAGTCATGATATACTGTTGTAAAGCAAGTTTTTATTTGTTGTTTCATTGTTCATTATAAAAAATCATCACATCATTTCACTCAACATGATACATCATACTTTCATTTAAACAAAGTTTGCATAAACAAGCACAACATCCATCATTTATTCATTCTACTAGCTTCATAGTCAAACATGAATCTATCTAGTGAAATATATGCCAAGGGAGGATCGTGACAACCACTCCTGATGAGGAGTCATGTGGTAGGAAGATCCTAAGTCAATCAACTATGCATGCATGGCAAGGGCTACAACAAACAAGTCACCCATGCCTCTTGAGGAGCCTTAAAAGCTGAATTGTCATTTGATTCCTTCTTGCTCTGCTTTTCCTTGTAGTCCTTGATGTGGCCTTTCTTACCATAGAGCCAACACTCCACTCTAGATTTACTAGGAGGCATAGATCTCCTTTTAGAATTGGATATGTTGTCCCTATTCTTGTTCGTCTTTCTCCTTTGATCTACCTCAAACAACCAATGCATCTTTGACAAAATCCAAAGTCTTTTTCTCATCTTTTTCGAGAGTAAAGCACTCACCATTTCTTCACGTGTTAGCTTAGTGGCGATGCTACTGATTGTCATCACAAGGTTATCCCACGATTCTGGCAAAGAACATAATAGCATGATACATTGATCCTCATCATCCATTTGCACGTCTATGGATTGTAGCTGGCTCATTATGATATTGAATCCATCCAAATGCTTTGCAATTGAATGCCCTTCACCCATCTTAAAAGAGTAAAGCTTCTTTAGTAGTAAAAATTTATTTACCAAATATTAAGCCTAGTACAAGTTACCCAACTTCTTCCAAAGACTTTTTGTGGTTGGCTCTGCAGATACATTCAAAAGTATGGAATCAACCAAACAAAGCCTAATCAAGCTTCTAGATTTCTGATCTATCATAGCCTAGTCTTCATCCTTCATAAATGCAATTTGACTTTTAGAAACAACAGCCCATAGATCTTTGTCTATGGTCAGATCCTTCATTTTAAACTTTTTATAGCTCAAAATTTGTGTTGTTGAATTTTTCTATCTCCAATCATGATGTACTCTTGAAAAAAAATCACTTCCCGTGTGCATAACTCCCACTCAAACCAAGACTAAAAACAAAAATCATTTTTTCCAAAGATCTCAAAAGCTGATAAAGCTCTAAATACCAAATGAAAGGAAGTTAGACAAATGCGAACAACTTCCTACTTAATATTTAAAGGAAAGTAGTGCAAAACAAGCTTAGACTTTCAATTCCAACATACAAAATCACATATACCTCACACAGAAAGCAACATATACCTTCGGAAAATCCTTTCACAACAATCAAAGAGCACTCAAAAATATATTATTCGAAAAAATTGCAATATGTTTTTACAATACATTTTTATTGTATCCACTCCTTTTGTCCCATTTATCAGCAAGGCTAAAAACAGACTTGCAATAACACAACACTGGAAATAGACCTGCAGTAACACAATCGTCCTACAATAACACGGTGTTAGAAATAGACCTATAGTAACACAGGCCTTGAAATAGACCTACAGTAATATACAGTTGTCTTGCAGTAACACAATGTTAGAAATAGACCTGTAGTAACATAGTTATCCTGCAATAACACAGTGCTGAAAATAGACCTACAATAACACAGTTGTCCTGCAGTAAAACCATGGTCTAGTTCACCAGTTTTTCTTCCTTTATATATGCTCTTAACATAAGACATGAGACAATTAGGATTTGCAAGGTGTATGACATCTATTCCCAACATTTTTGGAAGTAGCCTAGAAGCCACATATAACTTTTCTATCTATATGTGTGTGGGGAACACACATGAAACCCAAGTTCAAATCCTTACATTGTGATGAACACTGTTGCAATAAGGCAGTCCATGATAAGGCAATTTGTTGTAATACCACAATAACATGGTGTTTCAAATACTACGATAACGTGATCAAGATACAAAATAGACGGACCTCTTTCAACCTCATATAACTAATTTTAAACAAGATTAATGAGACTTCTTTATTTGCTCCAAAAGTTCCCTAGAGTTCATCTATCAGCTGAAACAGAGGTATCATGAAATCAAACTGTAATAACGAATACGGCCTACTTATCTGCAAAAGCAAAGTTATTTCTTAGTTCTCCTGAATAGATCATCGTCTCCAAAGCAGACATTCTAATTTAAATAGCAAATCTAAAATCTTCAAATAGTTGCCTCTTAAGGATTAAACTTAATCATCTGAAAACTTTTGATTTTTTTGATCTCCATTATCAGCTCATATAACCGATTCTAACCAATTCAAATTGGATGCATCTACTAAGTACTGTTGAAATTATTAAAATAATCTACCTTCTAACTGTTTACTGTTTTAGTGTTACCTTTACTTACGCACATCCAATGCTTCTGTTTAACTATAGATGGGATCAAGCATTGGACATCCTTTCTCACATGTCAGAAATCTGAGGAACTTTGTGAAATTTCTTTTATATCTTCTAAATTTAACAAGCTAAACTTACCAGATTTGACTTTGACTTGGAAGAGCACAGGACCCAAAAGGTCAGCCAGCTTACCAAGTTTTAATGAGTCTCAATGGATCCTGCTAATAGTGATGGAGACTTTGAAAAGGATGTTCAAGAATGATTATCATTTAACAAACCAATATATGTCTATGAAATATGAAAACCAGTCATGTAAATGATATCTGAGATTCTGAAATACTTCTCTAAATCAAGGCTTGTAATGATTATTCATGCATCTCTACACTGCTAAAAGTTGAAGTGACAGCTGAATAAATTAGCATATATGTTGAGAATATACAGAAGAATATATCAGTCTGACATCCAACTTTGCTGCAAGTTTCCATCACACTCAGAAAGTAAGACCTGTCTTTTGAGCGATTCCACACCATAGAGAGTTACTTACAATAGGCATTCTTTTTAACAACCTGGAATTAACTGGCACTTTTCAGCAAAGTTGGAAGTGGTTGACACTGATCTGAGACAGATCCTGTAATGTTCACCCAAACTTCATTCAAGCGTCCAAAGATTTTGAAAGGGCTGTTGTACTGTGCAATGGAGTATGCATAATTTTCTCCACCTTCAAAGGATATATCTGCCCATGGAGACTTACTTAAACTGGCTGCCAAACTAGCTGCTTCCTTTACTATATTCTCGTCTTTTGCAAAACCTGAGAATTTACGAACTGCAACACAATGACTATCCCAGTGCTCTGGATACAACTTTAGTTCTGGTAGTGGCGTCGGTGGTAAATCCTGGAACTTTGTAGGTAAGTAGAATCTTACAATATAGCCTGAGCTTTCAAATGGACCAGCTCCAGGCACAATGCTTGTTAAGACTGGTGCTGTCATTGGAATTCGAGAGAAATTCAAATTGGCCCCCTGAATGAATTGGAACAGCCTAGAAATTGCATACAAACACAGCAGCAGGAACCTGTTAGTGTGCTTATAAGCAAGACAAGCAATCAATATTTTAGTTCAGCATAATTGCAGCTAGATGCATGCATATTTCCTAACCAGTCTGTGCATTTCAGTCACGTCCGTGTCTCATACCATGGCCTAAAATCAAGTTCACAGCATATCAACCATGTATGCCTTAAAATGACCTTAGACTGGATTCAACTTGTAACAACGTTAGGGAATATGGTGTATATTCCCACTACTGCTCATGATACCATCACCCAATGTTTATATAAGTGAGGAACCCCCATAAGCAGCGCCAAAGGCTTGCACCTCTAAGCTTGCTACTCTGTCTGCTAAGAGTTTGGTTAGTGATGGGGTTCATAAATCATCTCTAAGCTTGCTTCTCTGTCTGTGAAGGGTTTGGAGGGGGGTAAGTTTGTTCTTGTAGCAAATGGCACCTTCCGGTCAGGTATTCGTTTCAACAAAATTTTGAAATTTTTTAATTACAATTGTTTAAATTACAAATTTGATCTGTTTAAATCAGAAAAAGATGGTGAAAATTACAGTTTTTATACATGAACAATGGTAATTTGGACAATTACAATCGAATATTTAATTTTTGATTGATTTTAATGGCTGACCAAAAACCTGCCCTATAGGTGATGTTTGCAAGATGTTTAGCCAAGTCCTTTTGTGGGTGATGGGGTTCATAAATCGCCCAAGTCTCAAAGTCAAGATCAATGTGGGATTATTATTCTCACACACACTACAGTGCTAAGAAATTAGCATGAATGAAATTTTACACAGGCATATGCCATGATAAATTTGCATACATCCCAATCATCCAACTGCAAGGCAAGACAATTACTACACCATTAACTCATAGAACACAAGCTTCAAAAATTAAGCATACTGAGTCCAAACTCCATGAATCATGGGCGATGACTAGCTCTATTGTCCCAGCTACTCAATTTGATGTTGCAAGAACCAGAAATTTTTCAATCTTGTATTACTTTGATGTTACAAGAACAGGAAAAATTTCAATCTTGTATTATAAAGAAGGATAGTTAAGCATGTGATTGACGTGGCCCAAGCCAATGCTCCAGAAGAAAAAGGGGAAATCTCGTTTTGCTTCCCCCAGAAAATTTTTTATGATAAACAACATAAACATGAACATCCTTAGACTCCTGGACTTTAAGCCCACAGAATATGATCTCCCCTGAGTGGGCCTAAAGGTGAAGATTTTGGAACTCTAAAGAAGAGATCCAAGGTTTGAACTTTAGGAGTAGGGTTGTACACCATACTTTGGTAACAGGAATATGGTTGGATAAACATATATTGGGTAAATACCATCCTCTATGAGGACCATCTCATATGACCTATGGTCTCTTGGATGTTAAAAACTACTTTAACTTTTTTACCTTTTTGAAAACAAAAAGGAATCAATGAAGAAAAAACATAATTATTAGTAGTAGTAGCTTCCCATTGGGCTAAAATCCTACCTGATGGTTTTTATCTAGAAACTCACTAACTATGATGCTCTATGAAGCTAGTCAAGCCTCGGGCTCACCTTTTACAGAGACAAGTCAAATTGACTAGTTAAAACTCATTAACACCTAATAGTATGACTGCTTTCTACAAGAACTCATTATGTTGCAGTAACAGAAACATGAATGCACATATTA
Organism: Wollemia nobilis; assembly: GCA_028583015.1. NCBI lineage: Eukaryota > Viridiplantae > Streptophyta > Pinopsida > Araucariales > Araucariaceae > Wollemia > Wollemia nobilis. The sequence continues at coordinate 7,619,619 of JAQPPZ010002224.1, read as the reverse complement.
TTAATATTGAAGTTTAATGGGATATGAAATAGTTCTGAAAGCATGATTTCTATATGCTTTTACACAAACGTGTGAAATCTTGTGTTCATCAAAGAGAAATTTTAATATTTTAGAGAATGCAATTTGCTGTAGATTTTACCATTTTAGAAAATGCAAGTTGCTGAAACAATTTCTGGACAGAGATGCTCCAAGGCTTGATTTCTGACATGTAATGTTCTTAAATCTGATTTCAGGTTGGCTCAAGAACCCTTTTGACTATGTATAAATTGGAACATAAAACAAAATCATTATGAACAGAAGGCTTGCTCTAATGCCACAGCATATGTTATATTGTGATAAACACAACCATTCAGTATGAGTTGGTGGTGCCCCAAACTAAACACCTTCAACACTATATACAAGCTAGATGCGTCAAAGAATAGAACAGAATTTGTCAACAAAGGCATGCATATGCATGCATCCAAATAGATCAAAGACATCCTTCAGATGATGTCTAGTGGGCATTTTCCAAATTTCCCAATCGGATGTTTTTTAGCAAAAAAAAACAGAAAGCCAACAAAAAAAAAAAAGGTTAAAACACCATGTAACACTTCCAATGCATTTTCTATGTTTAAGTCGTTGCACAGAAAACATAGCAAGATGGGTATAAGTTACCGGCTAGTATAGATAGACAGATAACGTCATATCACTTTCCACAAACTTAAGTTCAAGAATCTCATCAAGCATTGGATGTAGGCTTGAAATCCAATACAAAGCAAGTTCTAACCCATATCTAGAAGTCTCAAAACTAATACATACAACTCTCTTCTATTCAACAGTTGCCTGTACAATTTGAGTGGGCCTAAAAGTAAAGACTTTGGAACTCCAAATATGAGGTCCAAGATTCAAATCTGACAAGTGGTAGGGTTGTACAACATGCTCTGGCAAAAAGAGTTTGGTTAGAAAAGCATATATTGAGTAAACACATAGTCCCATGTCATGATCGTTAAAATCTACTTTACCTTTAAAGGGGCATGAATATAATTGCCTCTGCTACTAGCTTAGATAGATAAATAATGGTATTCGACTTCCACAAACTAGAATACTGTAGTGTCACTAGCATAGGGTGTAGGCTTGAAAGCCAATACAATGCAGGTTCCAAAATTAATAGATAAAACTCTAATCTATTTGACAGTAAGCTGTAGTACTTCTAGGATGTAATGGTGGGAAGATTCTGTTTTTACATATAGGTTACAAGGCCATGAATAGCCTCCATTATCTCTTTTTATCATTCTCGGACATAAACCTCTCAACTGAATCTATGGCTCAAAAAACTCCTAAAAAGGTTATTTCATATTGCCTCTGAACTCCATGTTCTATCTGTCTAAGTAAATGCTTAACAAAGTTTGAAGCCATGATAGCACAGCCCATGTTCAGACCTGATTCTCATGAGCCAGGAATTCAATTGGTTAAATAATTTGATTCTAAATTCACTACAAATATTTAGAATGAGTCCTCTCCATCAAAGTAATTCCAAATCCTTGAGTATCCAATTAAAAAATTCTTAGTCAGTCACTCTGCTGTATGACCCAAGTTGAAACCCCTAAAAAGGAGTTAGCTTTCACCAAGTCCAAATCCCAATGACCGCACACAGAATTGACCAGCTTCTTAACTAAAATGAATAAAGGGGGGCAGATCACGCCCTAAAAATAATGGAAGATCTATCTAGATAGACAGATGTGTGTATATATATGTTGTGTGTGAGAAACCTAGATATCCAACAAACAATTTTTTAATTCTTCAAAATCCTTCTGGTACCAGAAACAATTTCCAAATTCTTCAACAACCCATCAATACTCAAGAAACAAATGCCATGTGAGAAACCTAGATATCCAACAAACAATTTTTTAATTCTTCAAAATCCTTCTGGTACCAGAAACAATTTCCAAATTCTTCAACAACCCATCAATACTCAAGAAACAAATGCCAAAACAACTACAGAATTCTATATAGAAAAGACAAAATTTGGAACCCAATTGTAATATTAGGCTTGTTGACCTAAATAATAATAATAATAATAATAATAGTAACAAGAATTATGAAGTTGGGCATAGGAGGAACAAAAAGAAGGTAAAGAATATAAAGTGAAAACCACCAGAAGTGGAGTTGGTCAAATTGAATTTTGATGGAGCATCTAAAGGAAATCCAGGACGAGCAGTAGAAGGAGGAATAATTAGAAATAATAGGGGAGAGATTTTGTCTCATTACGCTTTCAATAGTGGATTTAAGACAAATAATGAAGCTGAAGCTTGGGTGGCTTTGGAAGGGTTAAAAATATGCAAACAAATGAAATGGAATAGAGTATGGATGGAAGGTGATTCACTAATAGTAATAAATGCAATTTTGAGGAAAGCAAAGGCTCCATGGAACATACAAGAGATAATTGTGGAAATAAACACAAGACCTTGCTACAGAGTTTGAAGAAATCAGGTTTACACATAAGTTAGGGAGGGGAAATAAATGTGCCGATAGGCTAGCCAATATAGGGGTTTTAATTGAGGATCGTGAAGTTAAATTTTCTTTCCCATGGTTAGAGGAAGTAGTAAGTTTAGTTAAAGTTGACAAGAAAATTTTAACTGCTTGAATCAAATAATGATTAAGATTTACTTGAACTTCACAAGGTGTATGAAACTAAAAGAAAAAAAGGCTCTGCTAGGGTTTGATGAGGAAAAACTACTCTGCTAGGGTTTGATGAAGAAAAACTGCTCTGCAGGGATGGCGGCGACTTTCGGAGGAGGTCTGAAAAATTGGAGGAATGTCGTGATGGCATCGGGTCCAGCACGAGAGAGTGCATGCTCGTGATATTTTTTCATCTGAAAATGACTGGAAGGAACAAGGATTTTCCGAGTGCATGTCGGGAACCGCTTGTTAAAGAACAATGGATGTTTGGAACGATGTGAAGCCGGGCCGGTTCTAGTGGTTCAACCAGACTCGGTGGCGGAAGATGTGGAGTATCTAACCAAACATGCCCTTATTGGCAAATTTTTGGGCATCCGAATTTCTCTCCCCTTTGTGGAGGCTTGGGTCGGGAAGACTTGGAATCTTGAAGGCGATGTGGAGGTGATGCTGAGTGCGAACAACTATTTTATGGTGGTTTTCTCTTGTATTGGAGATCGTAACAAAGCATTTGAAGGGGGTCCTTATTTCTATAACCAAGTGGGACTCTTTCTTAAACCCTGGCATGTGGGTTTCAACCCATCAGAGGAGCGGCCGTCGCGGGTTCCAGTATGGGTGCGGCTTCCATGGCTCCCATTGGAATTATGGAGAACTGATATCTTGCATAAGATTGCCCTTATGCTTGGGAAGCCGGTTGGACCGTCACAACAGACAATGGATAAAAAGGTAATCTCTGTTGCTCGTATTTGTGTTGAAATTGACTTAAATAATCCTATTCCAGATTCTATTGAAATACAATTTGGATCAACTACATGGGTTCAAAAACTTGACTATGAAGCTCTTCCATTTCGTTGTCGGATTTATCGTGAATATGGCCACCTACAAAGAAAATGCCCTAAGTTTGTCTCGCTTGTGGCTTCAAATCCTGGGCCCTCTCGGTCTGGACAAAGTTTGGATAAAGGAAAAGCCTCGATAAAGGAAGGGGAATGGGATAAGGAAGGTTTTGTTCGGTAAAAGCCGAAACAGAGGACGAAGGGCAAACAAAGACCTTAAGGATAGCCAACCAGATGCTCTACTCAACCGTTTTGAAATATTAGATGATCTTGATCAGTGCATGGAGATACCGAAACGTCGCTACGATGCAAATATAAAAAGGTTAAATCAGATGTCTCTTCTTGAGGGGGAACTTAAGGAATCGGATCTAGGGGTTTAAATGAAGAACAAAGGGCTTTGGATCTGAGTATAGGGGACATGGTTGGGTCTAGCCCTATAAGGGAAACTATTTTGGAAAGTGGTACAGATTTAGTTATGCCCTCTCCTACTCAGGCACCGATGCAGTCATCCTTGGACTGCAAAACTCCTACGGTGTTGGGATTGCAGCAAAAAATAATTAAAAAAGTTTTTCGGATAAGAATATGAAGGTGGGTCGGAAGAAGGACCAGGATAAAATTAAGTTAATGGGGGAGACTTTGGTGGAGTCGGGCTTGGTGAGAACATTGGACTCCCATTTTTATAACCCCCAAAAATGATTATCCTCTCATGGAATGTAAGGGGGTTGAACAGCATCCCCAAAAAAAAAAGTTGTTCATGATTTGGTTCGTGTGCATTCTCCGGATGTGGTGTTTATTCAGGAGACTAAATTGGCTATTGATAGTATGTTCAATATTGCTCCCAAGTTGTGGAGAAGGGGGCAATGCCGGTGTATTGGTGCATGTGGATATCTTGGTGGCGTCGCTTGTTTATGGGATCCGGTTAAGATATCCCCTCTTACTTGGATTTCCAGCGAGATGGTCTATTTCAATGGTCGGGCATGATAATGAATCTGGTGAAATCATCCTACTTACAAATGTGTATGCTCCTGTTGATTACAATGGTAAAGTGAATTTGTGGAAGCACATTTGCTTTGTGAGAAGTTTGGTTCCCCTGTACCCATGGATTTTGGTGGAGACTTCAACTCTATCACTTGTCTAGAGGAGAAACGTGGTGGGGTGGACCGTCTCGAGCCTTTTCTTCTGTCTTCAGTGCTCATATCCAGGCCCTAAACTTGGTTGACATCAAGCCGGATAATGGGATCTTTACTTGGCACAATAGAAGGTGTGGGGAAGCTTCCATCTCAAAGAGACTGGATAGGTTTTTTATATCTAGTTATTGGATGGGTAATAACAGAGGTGCTAGTTATGTGATTATGGAGGGTAGGGGATCTGATCATTGGCCTATCAAACTCTCTGCTTTGGAGTTAGGGCTAAAAAGAATCCCTCCTTTAAGTTTCAACTTATGTGGCTTCGTGATCCTAAGCTTCATGATTTCATGCGAGGTTGGTGGACCACTGGCAAACCTCCTCATGGCACCGCTATGTATTCCTTTATGAAGCGACTACAATTTGTAAAACATAAATTGAAGAGATGGAATAGACTGAATTTTGGGAACCTTTCCTTGGCTAAGTTGGCAGCTCTTAGGAGGATGGAAGAAGCTTCAAGGAAGATTAGAGATCAAGGATTCACGAAGGAGCTTCTTGTTGAGGAATCTGAGGCTGCGAAAGACCTTGTTGAATGGGAACTGAGGGAAGAAATTTTTTGGAAACAAAAAGCTCGAGTAGATTGGCTTCGGGAAGGGGATAGGAACACAACCTTCTTTTATAACTCAGTTAAGGCTCGCCGTAATGGTAACATGATTACCTCTCTTGTGAATTCTCAGGGTGCCCTGCTCTCTTCTTTCAGGGATATTTCAGAAGAGACTAAGAGGTATTTTCCTCTCTCTTCAAGGAGGACTCCCTATCAGATGATGAGAATGAAAAGCTTATTCTAAATGTATTCCAGCGATTGTTTCTAGAGATATGAATGAGCACTTGATGGGTCCAATTTCCCTTGAGGAGTTGGAAAATGTTGTATTCAAGATGAAAAAAGGAAAAGCCCCGAGCCCGGATGGATTCTCGATTGAGTTTTATCAGGAGTTTTGGGATTTAATCAAATTTGATCTTTTGGAGGTGGTCCATGAGTCCCAAAAGAACAAACAGATGCTAAGGGCCCTAAATGCTACCTTTGTGGTGCTTATACCCAAAAAGAGGGAGCAAATTCCTTGGATATGTTCAGGCCTATTGCTCTCTGCAATGTTGTGTATAAGATCATCACAAAAATTATTGTTGAGAGGTTGAAGATATGGTTGAGCAAAATCATCTCTGAGGAGCAAGGAGGGTTTGTTGTTGGCCGACAAATCTTGGATGGGGTTGTTATTGCTACAGAAGCTATTCACTCGATGGAAACTTCTAAGGAGAAAACTATGTTCATTAAGTTGGACATGGCCAAAGCCTATGATCGGGTCGGATGGTCCTTTCTTCAGAAAGTTCTTGCTGCTTTTGGATTTGAGGAGGAATGGATTAGATGGGTGATGAGTTGTGTTTCTTCTTCCTCATTCTCTGTTCTTGTTAATAATGAGCCATCGGAGCTGTTTGAGGCCTCAAGGGGATTGAGGCAAGGAGATCCTTTATCTCCTTATTTGTTTATCATTATGGCGGAAGGGTTGGGAAGATTGCTCAAGTCTCAAGTCATGCGGGGTCTCATTCAGGGGTGGAAGTGGGATAGTAGTTTGCCACCTCTTTCCCACCTTCAATTTGTTGATGATACTTGCTTTGTTGGGAGTTGCCACTATCGGGGAAGGTGGAAATATTAGGCAGTCTCTTGACATATATCTTGGTGCTTATGGACGGTTGATTAATGAGGACAAGTCTTCTATTTTCTTCTTCAATACCCCTCCTCTTATTCAAGCCAGGATTGCTCGCATTCTAAGATTCCAGGTTGGGACTCCCCCCTTCATTTATCTTGGTATTCCAATTTCATCTCACCCTCTACCTAGATCTTCTTGGCAGTCTATGCTTGATAAGTTTAGAAGGAAGGTGAATCATTGGACTTTCAGATGGCTATCCACTGCAGGTAGAGTGTTGCTTTTAAAATCTGTTGTTCAAGCTTTACCCATTTATAGATGTTTTGTACAAATAGCTCCCTCTCACTTCATCAAGGACATGGATGCTTTGTCAAGACAGTTTTTATGGTCTGGAAAACTTGATCAATCTAAATGGAGTTTGGTTAGGTGGGATTCTATATGTAGGCCGGTGCAAGAGGGAGGCCTTGGGTTGCGACAGACAACTCTTTTTGGGCAGGCTTTGGCTGCAAAACTTTATTGGAGATGGTGTACCTCTCAAGATCAGATTTGGGCTAAAATATTATCTTGTAAATACTTGAGAGGTATTTATGAGGCTGAGATCCCTAGAGTCGACTTGGTTGGGAAAGGTTCGGTTATCCGGGACACTCTGAAAAGAGGAGCTAATTTAATCAAGCAGGGTTTGTTATGGATTTGCAATCGGGGATCAAATGCTCTTTTTGGGAGGATTCTTGGGATGGCCACCCTCCTATCTTGAATCAATATCCTAGGTTACGTTCCCTAAGCATTTTTTCTTGGAAGCGAGTTGGTCTCGTGTGGAGGACTTTAAAAAAATCCAGTCTTTTGGAAATATGGAGATGTACAAGTGGAAAGATCCACAAGAATGGCCCCAGGGGGACTGGCCAAGGACAGAGAGGTGCTTGCTCTTATTCTTACGGGGAGGCCTTGTTCTTCATTGAGGGGTAAAGATATTCTGGCTTGGAACCATGATCCTAAGGGAACCTACTCGGTAGCCTATGGTTATCAGGTTCTTGATAAGCAAAAGTATGGGAGTCTTCCTGTCACTTGGTGGAAAAAGGTGTGGAACAAATTTGCCTGGCCAAAATGTAACTTCTTTCTCTGGTTGGTAGCTCGTAATAAATGCCTCACTTGGGATAATGTGAGGAAGAGGGGATTTCAGGGTCCCTCTTTTTGTGTCCTTTGCAGTAAGAATGAGGATGACTCTTCTCATTTATTTTTCCAATGCTCCTTTGCCAGAGACATTTGGCACCATTGGTGGAGCGCTTGGAACCATCCATGTTTTCATGTGTTGTCCCTGGTGGAGTTTTGGAGTAGTCTAGGCAGACCTCCGGCCAAGGCCCCCTTCCTTCGGGTGGCTTGGAATTTGGGCCCTTCTTGCATCATCTGGAAAATTTGGCTCGAACGGAACCGACGCATATTTTAGGGCAGTTATTTGGCTGTTCAACAGATCTAGCAAAGGATCCTGTATATGGTTCAGGAAACCATCCATAGCAAATGTGATGTGGACCCTCTTTTGGATTCTAGGGAGGAGAAGGTACAACAAGCCCTTGGTCTCTTTGGGGATGGTGTGAACTCTTCTAGCCCTAGTAGGGTTCCTCGGCTCAGCAAGAAGGTTAGGAGAGATGGTAGGTGGAGGCCACCCCCTAGAGGAGTTTTAAAAATTAATATGATGGATCGTCTAGGGGTAATCCTGGACATGCTGGCATTGGCGGTGTTGGGAGAGATTCTACTGGTGGTGTCAGTTTTTCTTTTCCATTTATAAAGGTGTTCACTCCAACAATTTTATGGAAGCTCTTGCAATTCTTGAGGCCTTGCGGAGGGGTTTTCTCTTGGCTGGCATAGGATTATCTGTGAGTCGACTCTCAAATTGTGGTTAATATTTTAAACGAGTAAAAGGGTGGAGGAAGTTAATTGGCGGTTGGCCTCTGTAGCCGTTCGGATTCTCGAGAATGAGTGAAGAGTTCGAATTTATATCCTTTGTGCACATTCCAAGGGAATGGAATGTGGTTGTTGATTACCTGGCCAAAAGGGCTTATGAGCTGCTGGATCCTTGGAGTATCGATAATTGGGAGAGTCTCCCGTCTGGGGACTCTCAACGCCTGTGGGAGTTGATCCACAAGGATGTACAGACTTAATGTGGTTTGTTCTTGTTGTCTTTTTCGGGTGTCATTCTAGTCTAGTGGTTTTAGCTTGTTTGGTTGTTTATTTGAGTCCTGGTTGGAAGCTCAGTTGTACTCTGTAATCCAGACTTTTTATCAATAAATTTTTACCCCTTTATTTAAAAAAATGATTAAGATTTACTTTAATGTATTACATTAATGTGTTTTCATATAAACTATTTTTTACAATTCTTGTGGTTGCACCTATGCTTAAGCAAGGAAATAGCAATCCAGATCTGATAAAGCAGACTAGATAACATGAAATTTTGGAAATATTACTCTACTATGATGCCATGGATAAACAATAGACGTAGAGTTTAGGTATTGTGAAGGCTGCTACAGAAAAATGTCTGGAATATTTATATTTACACAGATAATTGAAGAAGATCTCTTCTGAATTTTGGAAAATTTGTATTCACAAATCCACAAAATAAAAAAAAATATTAAAAACATGTAATTATATAGTTATAGCAACTTAATTAAGATGAAATTTGAATTTCTGCCCCCCATGGGACACCCATGTGATAAGGGCTTTGGGCTTTCTTTCCAGAGACCCAAGTTCAAATCACTGTGAGGCGTGGTGTGTGTGTGTGTGAGTGAGCTTGTGTACAAAAAAATGAATTTGTTTGTACCTTTGTTTGTCAGAAAAATAAATAAATAATAAAACAAAAACAAATTCCAATTCCTCCATCATCAGAGCAATTGAAAATCCTTACATCTCCAAATCCAACGAACAATTACCAATCCTTACATCTCCAAATCCAACGAACATGGAGAATCAATCCGACTCGCATTTTTTTCCCCCTAAAAATTTGGGACTCCTGAGCACAAATTCAAGAAGGCCCTCAAACCCTTATAAATTTATTTCACGAGAAGGTGAATGAAAAATAGCTACCTGTGGAAGCCCTGGCGTGTGACCTTCTCAAAGGAAACTTCCTGAACAGGAGAAGCTGACATCCAAGTTATTTCTCGGTACAATCTAACCTCAAAATCAGATTCTTCGTGCACCACTGCGTATTGGGGTTTCTCCAATCCAAAAGCATAACTTCCTTGAACTCCAAAACACCAAATCAAAAGCAAAATCCATACACCCATCTCCATATTCATCGCTTGTCTGAGACCTGTGGAATTGCCCCTGCCACTTTGTAATATAGTATCGGGTACCCTGCAATCTAATGAAAAAAATTTAGTTTCTTGTAACACAAGCATTCGTATTTAATAAAATAAGTAAATATTTGGTTGACCTTAAAATAAATAATTTATTAATAATTTTGGACGTACATATGCCTTGTTTTTTAAAAATTAAAAAATAGAAGTATGGAGAGAAGGCGTGGATATCTAAAAGTAGAAAAGGAAATAGCGTGGATATCTAAAAGTAGAAAAAGAAATAAAAACAAAAATGTCAGTGGATTCTCTTTGTTTAATTTAAAGTTTTCTGGTTTTTTAAGAAGTTAAGGTTTATAAAGATTTTTTATACAATAAATAAAAACAAAAAATATTAAAAACTTGTGGAGATGATCTAAAATAAAAAAATAGACAATATATAATTATAGTGATGAAGAATTATGTTTATGAGTTCAAAAAAAAAAATATATATATATATATATATATATATATATATTTTATATATATTTTTTTGGTATAATTATTTTTAGTAATTAGATAGCGTAGGGTTCAAATCACAAGGATTGCACCAACAAACCCATCGTCTCGTTTTGGGTAATCAGGCATGATATGTGGACCACCGGTTGCCCATGATTTATACCATCGTCATCGGTTTGGCGCGCACTTAGAGGATTCGAATCAGAGCTTTGCAAGGGTTGGCTTCCTCGCAAGGTTTGAACCTAAGTTTCTTCTTGGTAAGTGCCCAGCCACACCTGCACTTACCAATCCACCTAGCCGCTAAGGTTAAAACCTTATGTTAAGGAAAGCCATTCCTTGTATCCCCTAGGGCCAGGACTTTCCGTTCCATGGGGCCTGTCCCATCCGGATATACCCTTCAAGTTAGTCGAGATTTTTTTGTGTATCTTGTGCGCAAGGTTCCATGGGGCCTATCCCATCCGGATATACCCCTCAAGTTAGTCGGGGATATACCCCTTAAGTTAGTCGGGATTTTTTTATGTATTTGGTGCACAGGTCGTCAGGCTTGAACCCCAACCTCCTTTCGAAGATTGAGAGAACTTGTCAGTAAGGTGTATGGTATGAATATTAAATATAAAATATTATTTTATTCTTTTAAAATAAAGTTGAAATCTATCACTTTTTTTTTTTGGGAAACTAATATTTTGTTATTGATTGTTATTGATTTTTTTATAAAAAAACAATTAAATAATTTAAAAATAAAATTTGTTTTTTTTTTTTTTTGTTACATAGATGAATTGGTTACAATCACAATTTTTTGTAACTGCCAGCGTAGCTGGCAGGGTTCAAACTATCAGTGAAGGCTTCCAACACACCCACCGTCTCACCGTCTCGTTGATGGTAACCCGACGTGAGATGGGAACCGTCGGATGCACAAAGTTCGCACTGTCTTTGTCAGTTTGATTCAACATGTAGCATGAAAGGAACCGCCGGACAGATCGTCGTCATCAGGTGCAACACGTAGAAGAGTCGGATCGGGCTATTGGCTATGCATGGCACGCTCTTGGGATTGGAACCTAGGTCTCCTCTCATTAATTAGTGTTAATGTATGACTATAACTCTCCTAAAATAAGCTTTGCTTTTCAAGATAAAGTGTTTCTTTGTTTCCATTATCCTTGAAGTGCAAAGGTGTATATTTTAATTTTTAAATTTTTTTTTTTGACCTTTTTCATTTGTTTATCCTTGAAGTGCAACAGGTGTATATTTTTATTTTTTAATTTGTTTTTAACTTTTTTTCATTTGTTCATCTTCTTGTCTCACATTTGATTTGAAGTGATGTGAACTAGTCCTTAATTGAGCTATAAGTGTTTTTTTGTTCTCCATTTGATATTTCTAGTTATATATATTTTTAATGATGTTTATATGTAGAGTTGCACTTACCAAAGCAGTGGACTTTCTTGCATTATCGGTTCAACCCTCACGGCGGATATGTATATGTATACGAAGTATTTAATCAATAAAAAAAATGAAATACAAAATGGAAAAATTCTAAGGTGTTATAAATGATTTTTTATTGGTTATTTGTTTGTTCCAATATATTCATTGAATTTGTTCACCTAATTTAGAAAATCCCTAAAATTCATACATTTTTAATAAAATTTATTAAATCATGTGATAAATTTACATAAATATTTTTTTTATTTTTGTTGTTCGGATATTTTGCTAAATCAATACTCCATTTATTCTACCATTTGATATTTTGTTTTATCTAATTATTCTTTTAATTGATAAACTCATCTCCTTTTATAATCTTAGACCACATATTTAAATTCATCTTGTCGAATCTTTTTTAAGCATCCTAAAAGACACATCATTATGCCTATATAGGAAAACTACATGTTTATTCTAGGATTATTTAATATGGAACCAAAGCCTTTATTTTTTAATTTGTTTGTAATCAAACGCTTTTGGATCATCTATTTTTCACCATTTCAAGCTCTATGTAGTGCTAGCCTATACTTCACATCCATAAAGTACCCCTAACACTACCAATAATTTGAATGATCTTCTAGTCCCACAATTTTGTCATCCTATATCAATTTTGCAAATGCAAAAAGTACTCTTTGACCTTCCATTATTCTTTTCAATTTGCTCGTTGTCCTATTAAATTTGTTCTTTGAATTTATACCAATATACTTACATTTTGTTACTTCTTCTAGCAGACTCCCTTCAAATTAGAAGCTTAATTGTTATTGAAATCTAGACCAATATATTTGTATTTTGTTACTTCTATTTACTTGCATAGCAAATTTCCTGTAGAAGTGTTCTATTGCCTTTAAATGATTTTAAAACCCGTGTGTTGTCCTTACAATCCAAATGAGATCATTTGCATGCAAAAGTGGCATCGTCACATAATTACCCAATTGGACACCTTCCCCTCCACTCATATTTATCCATTCTTATAATTTACCAATATATAAGCCAAATAAAGTCAAAGATAGCAAATTTTCTTGTATTCTGATTTGGGCTTGAACATCTTCATATTGTTTATGGAGTATTGCCCTATATTATTCTTGTATGCCAAGTTCTTCCATCATACTCCATAAATTTAATTGTATGTACTTTTTCAAAGGCTTTCTTGAAGTCAACAAAACATCAACATGCATCCCCTTTTAAATCCCATATTTTTCATTTATATGTCTTAATGTGATGCAATGATCCATTCTTGAGTGTTTTGGCCTAGACATGTGCCGTCTTTTTTTGTTCTCTTATCCACTTGCCGATTTTATGCTCAACCATACTATCAAAAATATATGTAAGTAGAGGATTTACCATTATGGTTTAGTAATTTGAAGGCTTTTTTACATTTCCACTTTTGTCCAATTTGTTTAAAAACCATACTAAAGGACAACATTAAATAACCTTTGTATGTGGTATTAGGGTTTCTATTTCCCATTTTAAATATTCTACTTATAGTCCACCCATATCTTTGGCTTCACTTGTTCCCAACCACTTAATACCCTCTTTGGCCTTCTTTAACATGAACAAATCTATTTCCATATTGATTATGGGAGAAGCATCTTTTAATACCCTCTTTGGCCTTCTTTAACATGAACAAATCTATTTCCATATTGATTATGGGAGAAGCATCTTTTTCTTGATCACGTTCATATAACTACTTTGCATACTCCGACTAGTGGGTAACTATAATAGTATTCTTTGCTTTTCTTATTTTGTTGAAATCCATTTTAAAAATCCCTAAATAAATAAATTCTTCTCTTTTATGCTCATATATTAATTTTTTTTCACAATTATTTTGTATGTTTTTTTTTCCTCTTTTGTACCTAGTTCATCCAAAAAAATCCCTACTACTTTATGTTCTTCATCATATGATGCATTTGCCAGAAAACTACATTATTCTTCTTTTCAAAATTGGATATGTTGCATCCTTCTAATGCTCTTGAATTATACTCATTAGTTTATGGCTCTTAAATTTTTTATTGTTTTTTTCTTCTTTTGCTTTTTGTATTCCATTTCTTGCCACTTCCTTGAATATTAAAGAATTGTATTTTGTCATGATAAGATTTCCTTGTATCGAGGATGTTGTTAATTTTTTTTTATCTTCTCTATTTGTTTTTAATTAATTAATTAATATATTTAACATTAGAAAATTTACTAAACTAGATTATGATTTGATTTCAATTTTATTAGAAAATCCTCAATCTCTAACTTCATCATAATTCTTAATGTGTTATCTAGATAGGTGACATAATCTACCAAATTTACACTATTGTAAGTTTCACATGTGTATTTTTCATATTTATTCCATTTATTCATATTGTTGCAAATAATCACCCCATATATGTTATGCATAGCCAAAATTTATTCACCAAAATGAGTGACAACTCATTTATCCTCTGACTACCTTTCCCATTTTTTGTTTTTCTCTTCTTTTAGTCATAACATGTTGTTATCTATGCATTAGTTGTTGTTTAGGGTGTTACTTTGTTTACTTGTCCTTTCATTGATATATAATCTAAGAAGTATTTCTTCGAGTCTAGAACGTTAAGTATGGTCCTTATAATCCATGCCAAATTTCTTATAGATTTTTCATGCTTGTGGAGCAATGTAGCAAGTTACAATTCTAGTTGTTCTTTCACTCTTGCTTACTTTAATCTATATATATTGTCTATTTGGGTCTTGTTTCTTCACATATATAATTATATCCTATAGTTCTTTCATCAGCATCATTATTCGCCCATTCTCTTTACCATTTATTGTTGCTTCATTCCATCTTATATCCTTCATATTGGATTCTTACAATCTTTAGGCTCATCAGTGTCTATGAGAATAATCATGTATCTTCCTTTAGCCATAGACCCACCCAAGTCCTCTTCTCCAAGAGTATCCTCTATAATTCGATCATACCATGTCTAATTATTTTTTATAGGCCTCAACTTCCTATTAATTTTGAAGTAATTATTGGTGATGTGCTCTTCTTTTTTTTAAAGCATACTCAATTACATTCATTCCCTATTGTCCATACTTTATCTAATTGCCTCCTTTCTTCTTTTTGCATTGGGATTAAATATTCATCTAAAAATAATGTGAATCTTTCAAAAGTCTTCATTTTCTTAACATTTTATTTTCTCCACAAAATTCTCCATGTTAAATTTGATACATTTGTTTCTTCTTCCTATTTTAAAAAGTCTCTTTATTTGTTGTATTTGTCCTTTCTATTATAGTTTATCTTTCAAAAACTCTCTTAGAATTAAGTTTTTATCTCCACCCTATCCATAGTCTTTCACTCATTTGATGATTATGTTTGTTAATCTATCATGTCTTTCTATTTCTTCTTTTACTTGCATCATTTTCTGTAATAAGCTATGTGTGGCTTATATGAGGGGACACTTCCATCAAAATAATAAAACATTACATTTGTTGTCAAGTTAATTAAAATATATCTAGATTTTCTTTTTATCAAATGTATTCTCCATCTACCTTTCTATCAAAGAAATTCTTCATCTTCCTCAAATTGGTATGATTTTGCAATCAACTCCTTAAAATCATTTTTATCATGAGATAAAATCTCTCTATAAATTATCTTCTAAAATTTAAATTTTTCCAAGACAAAGATCAACATTATAATTGCTAATTTATTTGCTACTTGGTCTTCTTCTCTATAAATATATTGAAATTTCCATCCTTTTCAATGGAAAATTTAATCCCTGTAAGAAGTGTCATAACCTTTACATAGTTTTTGGTTGAAGTTCCCTATGATTCCGAGTAAATGAGGAGAATTTTTCCTTCATTATTTTGAGAGCACCACCTCCACTAGTTTTTTATGGGTTTTCTTTGGAAGCACCTACAATTGAGAAAAGATCAGTAATGATTGATTATAGGTCATGAAGACCACCCTCCTAGTATGGGACAATGGTGACTAAATTTGTTAGTTATTGGGTAAAGCAATGGTGAATCAGTTAAATCTAATGCTTTCCTACCTTACTTAGGCCTTCTTCTTTCCATTATGTCATGCATCACCATTCTTGATGTTTCATGCCTAGATCCCTCTGAGCCTTAAGTTTTAGACATGGTATTATATGTACAACCAATTCTATGTATACCATCATGCATTGGTTGAAAACATTAATGGATGACACTATTCCCACTTTCAGCAATAATTTTATCTATTGATAATATTTAGTATTTTAGGTGGTATATTGGAAATCTAGCATGTTTAATGTGTGGGGTTAGAATAATATATTGCCTTAGTCAATAGTTATGATTTTATGACCTTGAAAAGGGTTGAATTCAATTGTCGGCTTAAGGGAGAGTTTGTAAAAGTTAACTTTTCTTATGATTATAAAATATCTAAAATACTTATCATTTTGACATTGGCATATCATCTTAGTATCATATTTCATCATTTTCCTATTGTTCTTGCTTTCACACTCTTCTTTCATCTAAGTTTCCTAGCCCTTATTGTGTTATTGAGCTTCCTACTAGCTAATTCAACATTGATCATCAAAGGAAGATGAAGCACTCCACTAGACCACATAGTTTCTCAATCAATCCATTGTCAATGAATCTTACCTAGGCTACTTTGCTCTTTTGTTGGGCTACATGTAGTCTCTCCTCTACCTTTCTAAAATTTAAAGAAATACAAGTTTCTATTTATTAAGAGTATTTGCTTAATTATTTTGGAAAGAGAAACTATTTTTTTTATTGTTTCATTTACTTAGTTGGGGAATTTGTTATTATATTTATTGTAATGGTTAGTGAGAAGGCTTTTTTGCATTAGATTTTCTATAATTGCTCTTAATTTATAGTATTAGCATAGAAATATAGCAAAATTGATAGTGCCAATTTTCTTGATAACAACACCATTAAGATTAATTTTTATAATCCTAATTGTTGGACATTTTTATTTTAGCATAGATTGAAGTAGATCGTTTATGTTATCTCCATTGTCATAGATGACCCTTCTATGTATATTCAAGTCTTATAGACAAGATACTAGCATCTTTCCTTTTGCACTTGAAACTTTCCATGATGAAGTACATTATTTGTAAACATTATACAAGAGAAGAAATAATATGATTCCAAACTTGGGAATAATTTAAAATGTCTTTAAAATTATATTATTCCTTTCAAGCCATATATTCCAAAAATAATGGTAGGAAAAATCCTCCATATAATGCATAATGCTTTGACTTTGAAATAATAATCCAATATTTCATCAATTCTTTCAATGTTGATGAAGCTACCCAATATATTCTTATATACTTAAAAAATTGACCTTAAATGGTGTAAGCAAAGGGACAGTAAAGAAGTAAATAATCTAATGTTTCTAAATCCTTCTCACTTGAGGTACCTCTAAAAGTTCCATGCCATCATCTTCTTTGCAAACTGTATCCTATAAGAATATTGCTTTTGGACTACTAACTAAAGAATTGTTAATGCCTTAGGGAGGGTCTTGAGTGACCAAACACACTTTCAAGGTAAATCATTAAGAGTAGGAATGATTATTCTACATACTTATATCTCAACTTGACCAAGTTTTCTTAATATTTTTATAGTTTTAAAACCAACTCCTCCTCATATATTTAAGTAGGTAAATAGAAGTCTTGAAGAATATTTTGAAATTCATCCTATATTTGTTTAAGGTCATCTTCTTCAACTAATTTGCTAATAGAAATCCATGATCTATAGTAGTTTCTCACATTTACAAGATAATCATACCTAAGCCAATACTTCTCATTTTAGAACAAAAATAAGAGTATACGACTTCAACCATGCATTAAACAAAAAAAATTGTAGAATTCCCCTAATTGACTAACTATCTAATATGTTACTTTATCAAGTGTGAACTATCTAGTATGAAGTTCCATCTTGTCAGGCCTCTATATAAGTTCTATTTCCTAAAAAAATTTACTGCATCAAGATAATCTAGATAATTTTGAAGTAGGATTTTTTGCTCAACTCTTTCCTTGATCTTATAATATCTAGTCAAGTTTTTTCCCTAATTCTAAAATCATAAGTTTTTAGTTCACAAGCTTACCATTTTTAATGTTCTCCCCTTTGCAAACCCTATTTCACTTACAAATATCAAACCTAAAATTTCCTCACATCCTTTTCAAAGAAAATCTCTTTGAATTTTATCAATTTTTGATGCTATATCTATTGGCAATATTTAAAGTGACATCATACATATAAGGATAAATTGTAATGTTATCTTTATAAGTTGTAGGTTGTCATTCATGGTTGAGAAATTACCTCTCCAACCTACCAAACTAGATTTATTCTATCTAAAACTAAGTCTCAAAGGCCCTTTTTCTTTTGTTTATCAAACAAAACAATACCTAGATATGCTGATGGAAAATTTTCAACTTTTTTTTTCAATGAGTTTATGTAATATTTTATGAGAGGTCTCAGTATGCTCATATGGAAAAATTTAAGTTTACACAACTTTTTATGAGGGTTCCCAGTCCCATCTTATTGGAGTTTGAACTTGGGTCTCCTAGATAAAAACCCAAGGACTTACCACTACGATATCCCTCATGGGTCTCGAATATTTTTCAACTTTAAACCCTAATATCTCCATAATATTTTTTTGTAATTCTAGGAGAATATTAATGAAAAATATAATATATTTTATAGTATTAACAAACTATCCAACAAATTTCTTGTATCAAGATGGTATTAATTTAAACTCTATCATCTCACTGACTAAGGGATGAGCCATAACACTATTTATTATTATTATTATTTTAATTTACATGGTGGAATTGGTAGCCACCATAAATTCAGGCAGGTTGTCCAGCTTTTATGGTCACCACAATATTTTGCGTTGTCCTACCCCGAAAGCCGCCACACAGATCTTCGCGCAGTCCGTCCCTATATCCACCATGCCACAATCATTTTAAACCTTTTACACCACTGAAAATAACACTATTTATTACAACCTAAAGACATTTGTTTTTTCCTTCCATTTTTATCTTTGAGAAACCTCTCCCTAATGCTTCAACATAAATAATAAATAGATAATGAGATTACAAGTAACTTGACATATATCATAGAATGATTCAATGTATCTAAAGATGGATCCATTGATCAAAATATAATATTTTTAATTTCTATGATAACATCTAATCCATTCACATCAACCTTGATAAAAACCATATCATTGAGAATATCATGTAGACAACTCCAACAATTCCTATCGTATGCCTTTTTCATATCTATTTTTATGAGCATACCTAGTTTTTTCATGGAATGAAGAGAATGTATGACCTCTTGTACATTAGTACTACCATCAATAATTTTTTTACCATGAGTGAAACCACCTTATTCCTCTCATATATGCACAATCTAAAATACTTTAAATGTATGTGCCATTTAAAAAAAACATCTTTTAAATTATATTACAAAGGCTTATTGGATGAAAATTATCAAAATACTTTATCATTTTTCTTGGGAACCAATGCAATAAAGATGACACTGATGTCAGTTATTGCATTCTATTTGTTCTTGGTCTCTTCAACTACAACCAACATGTTATTCTTCAACAAATACTAAATCTCTTAAAATAAAATTTTAGAAAATCCATTAGGACCAAGTGCATTGTTAGGCAGAATGAGAAAAATACCTCATATAGCTCATTCATGTAGATTTTCCTTATCAAATTTTGATTATGTCCTTGAGTGATAATTGATGAAATATTTTGTAAAAGCTTAGCTTAAGCCTTCATGTCTTCCCTATTTTGATAGAATATATTTGAAATATAAGTGTTTCCTTCCTAATATCTTCTTCTTCCTCAAAGTTCTTCCATATAAAGCTAAAATATTTTTATTCAATTAAAAAATCTATTTTGTCTATACCATAAAAAATTTGGAATTTATGTCCTCTTCCTTAAGTCATATCTCCCTAGATTTTTGGGATAAATACAACACTTCCTTTTAGAATGTTATATCTCATAATACTTGTTAGAAACAAAAAGAAGCATAACTTTTACAAAAATCCATATACAAGAGAATATATAAGTAAACTAGAAATATCAAGTGGGGTGCCCAAGGGGGCATCCCAAACAATAGAGCACATAAAGATATCATGACACACACTAATATAATGGATCAATGGTGAAGGGTATTTATAGTAGATACCAAGACCCTAAATAATAATTATATATTACATTAACCTAGAATGACATAAGGCTCAAGGTTAAGTCAACTTTAATCATAAGTTATTAAAACCTTAATGAAGATTTAGTTAAGGTTAAACATACAAGTGGTTTAATTAATCTCACTAGGGATGAATACATCAATATTGCCCATAGGCTTACATAGAGAATGATATTTTTTAATACAAAAATACCTATAGGATTGCATCAAGGTTGCTCATAGGCTTACATCATCATCTATCATCCTTGGCCAATATGGTTAGACTACCATCTTTTGACACCCCCTATAATTTAATCTTGGGAGTAATGAGAGAGACATTATAGATGTTATAATATTTACCCTATAATGAATGTTTGATTGGGCCAAATAATACTTGAACCTCTAAGCCTCTTGCATCATCTAGAAGGCTATCAAGTTGCCAAGAAACATGTAAGCCTCCATCACTATCTAGAAGACTACTAATTTCCCTATAAGGGATACTTTCTAATTCAAGATTCCCTCGCAATCACTCAAGTGCCACTTTAGGCATGATCTAGGTTAGATTTGCCCACTGACTAGGGAAAATGTGATATATGTGGTACTTGGAACTCCTACAAATTTTTATATTTTATGGGTAGAAAAAAATAAAACTATATATTCACTATGAAGAGCTCAATAAATTGTGTGATTTGTAAAAAAATTATCAAAATGCTCCTCTATCTAAAGCTATAGCCTTTGAAAGTTTTTTCTTTATGCATTTACAAAGTTGCCAAAAAAATTGAATTCAAAAATTTAAATTTACTTGTGATGACTCACATGACATCATATGTTAAAAATATATCAAATGCAAAATTATCACCTATCTGTTATGTCTAATACCAATTGGGTTGATGACTATACATATGGAAAATCAGGTTTTTCCATGTGCCTTCTCCATTGGTTTTTGACTATGTACTAAGAATAAGGAGATAGTATAGTTAATTAATTTTTTTCCAACTATTTACTTTTAATTAGATAATGGTTCAAATATGTAGTCAAAAAACGTTGATTTTTTTACATTGACACCACATTTGTCGATGTGGCACCATGTTAACTAACTTAGAAAAGAAATTAAGAAAACTATAGGAATAAAGATTCAAACATGGGACCTAGGCATGGAAAGCTTCATATGTTGAATGAGCTAGCCAAATACCCCCACACAAGCCTTAGGAACAAAGGGTATTGCCTAATCCTTGAAGTATAAAAGGCACACACTATGCCCTTTGTAGCCAAAGGAAGAAAGAGATCTACTTGTGGATCAAACCCTTTACCTCCTATAGGGATTCTTAACTACCCATTGACCATTCAAAATACATGATGTTTGAATTCACAATATTTTCTAGAAATGAATAAATGCAAAACATTTACTTAAGTCTTATATATGAAAGCAAAAGAAGGATGAAAGAGATATTTAGGGGCACTTGTAGGTACCATAAATAATTAATGTATCCATAGATAATATTACACAATATTTTGATAAATTAATGATAAGTATGAGGATGATTTTATAGCAATCCCAAAACCATAATTACATCATAAATTTTAACCTAAGTCAACATAACTAGATCAATTTATGTTAATTATAAGAAATAAATAGGGTTAAACCATAAAAAGGTTTACCACGACCTATAGGGATTATGTAATAAAACATTACAAATAATAAATATATTGTATAATGAAATGCCCTTAGGCCTATTCAATATGTTCACAATGTTGACCTTAGCCAAGAATCAAATTACAATTTCAACATCCCTTATAATTTAAACTAAGGGGCCAAGGAGAGAAGATACTAGCGACAATAATATCTTCCCCCAATAATGGATGCCTTAGTGGGCCTCTATTGTTGAGGCAGATCCTTTCAAATCTCTTCATCATCTAGAATATGTCCACATAACTTCAAGAACTCAACTTCAATCCTTTGTAGCTTCAATAAGCAATTCTTCATTAGATGTCACTTCCTATTATAGTATAAGCAAGCGATATTTATTTTATTTAAATACTTAGCCTAGCCCTTAAGCCCTTGGGTATTAGCCTCCTTAGATTTGAATTTGTTTACATGATATTGTATGTATGGAGCCCCATTATAATTCTATATTGCTACTTGAAAGTGAACTAGAAAAGAAAATAATTGATCAAGAGTAAGAGTCTTTTGAGATTCTAGAAACATAGGAATCATATGAACCATTAGGTTCAACATCTAAAATGAGGGAGAGATATTAGCAAGGATAATATTAACACATTCTATATCATCTTTCTTTTTTTCCTCTAGAATATGCAATATCTACCCTCACAATCTTGAATCTCATAATATAGTCCTCAACATTATCAAACTCAACCAATTTGAGAGAAGAAAGATCTAGATCTAGGTGACTTACTTCAATAGTATTAATTATCCCAAAAATATAATGTATTTTTTACCATATCTTGATAGGGTCACTCTTCTCTTTAATACGAAAAAGCATCTTTGGTTCAATCAACAAAGAAAATAGTCCAAGAGCCTCTTCTTCCTTTGATGGTGAGTTTCATCATCAATAATTATTTCTTTATCCTCTTGAAAAATGCACCATAGGTTCTTACTTTATAGTAAGCCAATAATTTAAGTTTACCAAACATTTTAGTTTCACCTAATTATCAAATAGGTCTTTGTGGTCCATCTTACATAATGCAAATCCTGACACAATAGATCTATGAACTAATGCCACCAGTGTGTAGGGCTCAAAGAATTATGTAAATTGAAAAAAGAGAGGCTCAAAACACTTCAATATGCAAAATTTATGGCCTTCAAAAGTTTTTCCCTAATGGACCCCAAAAAATTAAATATTAAATGTTCAAACCTTAGGATTTCAAGTGCCAATCCCAACCTACCACTTGGCAAAATTTGATTTGCTATTGTACTCCAATCTTGGTTTGTCACTTCAAGTCCTCTTCTCTACCTAATCACTATCACTTGTATTAACTTTATTGGTCAAGCATATAAATAGGAAAAAAATAAATTCTTATGGTGCATGAAATCCCCATGTCATCCTCCACATCGATTGATACACATGCGTTGTTAAAAAGATAAAGAAGCATCCTGGCTAGGATTTGAACCAAAGTCTCATAGAATTAAAGTGAATCCTGATGGCCAAGATAGCAATGCATCATTTGATATACCTACTCCTCATGCACACTAAAACCATATATGGTATGCTAACAGGGTAATAGGTGCCCAACTCAAAGATTTAAACATGTAATTGACCACTTGTAAGTGTCTTCATGAGCATGGCATGGATAGTAGACCAAGCTTAGAAAAGGTTGTTTAGACAATGATGCCCCATAGGTAATGACTCCCAAAGCCTCTGCCAACAAAAGTAATTCATTCAAATCAAATGCAAAATCTTCTTTTGTGAGTGTCCAAGTCACAACCCCTTTGGCCATCAAGCCATGTCTACCATTCATAGTCTCCAAAGCATGATAGTACAAAAATATGTAAAATTATTATAGAGCTAGTTAGTGGTGCCTTGAACCTATGACCAATGATAGTATAAAAAAAACATTGACCATCCATTCAAATGAGTTGTTAGCTAGCATAAAGACTTGGGTGTGTCACCACCATAGAGTATGATAATAAATCCCTAGTAATATAGTACCAAACTTTAGAAAATTGAGCGTGCGAGGGGGTATTTTTTAAATTCAAAATATGGTACCAATGACCTCACATACTCCCAATGTTGTAGTTACTCCATGGAGGGTTTGATCTATTTTAAATATAGAAAAATACTAAAAATATTGAGAGATCCTTGATAATAACAAGGAACTAGAGTAGGAAAAGATATCCAATAAAATAAAAAAGACAAACTAAAAAAATGCAGAATAACCTCCCTATTTATTTTGACAAAGATCCTTATGAAGCAACAGGAGGAACTTTTACCTAGAGTTCAAAAGATAAATTAGAGGTATCAAACCATATTTTTGTGTAACCAAGTAATGCCACTCTGCACCTACTCTAATACCATATTGAAATCAATAATATTTTTAAAAAATAAATGAAAGCAAAACATTCACTGAAATATTATATAGAAAGAAAATGAAGGAAGAAAGAGAGATTTGGGGGCACCCATAAACACCATAAATAATTACTATATCCCTAGGTAATATTACATAAAACTTACATAAATGAATGAGGAAAGGGTATTTATAGCAATACCAAAATCCCAAGTACATCATAATGTTTAACCTAAGCCAATATAACAAGAGGGTTTTAGGTTAATTACAAGAAATAAATAGGGTTTAACCATAACAAGGTTGATTGTGTACCATAGGGATTACATAAACAAATATGACAAATAACAAATACATTATATAATGAAATGCCCTTAGGCCTATTTAATAAATTACACAATGTTGGCCTTAGACAAGAATTAGATTACAACTTCAACGCTTGAGTCCTTTGTGTTCAACAACTTTTTATTCATTCCAAGAACATTGTATCGCTTTTTCATCATACACCAAAGGGAATTGTCAAGGAATAGGTTGAACATATAATATCTTCCTAACTGAAGTCTTATACTCCATGCCTTGGCCAAGAATCCCATGGGTTTGTCATATATGAGTAATATGTGCTACAATATTTATTTTATCCCATATCCTATGCTAGATAGAAAAAATAACATGAAATATTGAGAATCAAACCTATGATAGAGGTATTGTAAAATATTTGAACCAAATAACCTATCCATGAAGCCTCTTGTTGTCTTCATGTTCGTTGAATTTTTTGTATGGCTTGCCATAGTTCCCACTATGTTCAAAGTTGTCAACATGCCACAATAGAAGAAGTATAATTGAGCCTTCCCAACACTCATTCATTTACCAAAATATAAAAACTACCAAAGTTTGATGTGAGAGGTTTAAACCTATGGTACAAGCCATCCAAATCCTTATTCATCATGCTATTACTATGATGGAATCCAACTTGGATGGAACAAAGGGTGCCTCCCTCCATATATAAAGAAACCCCTTTTTCTAACAAAAAATGACATAAAACAAAATATTGCCATTAAGTTTCAAACTCAAGACCACCCAAGTGTTACAACTATGCCTTAACATTATGATATGGCTTATCAACAAACACAAAACTACCCCTATGCATTGTTGCCTTGCAAAATCCCACATTCTTTTACCAAAATTTTACATGTTGTCTATCCTTTTCTACTACCAAATAGAATATTCTATAGAATATCTCAATTTCAAATTTTTATTTTTAAACAAATAAGATTATCTTTTTATATATAAAAAGTAGACATCAAACAATAATATCATGCAAAGTGCTAAACTAGAACACCCATTAAATTTCACAAAGAATCTAGAAATGTTGATGACTCATCCATGTATATAATAGTTTTCCCTATATAACCTTTTTTGGAATATAACCTTACAAACAATCTCCTCCTGCCAAAGCAACATAATAATTTGCCAAACCATTTTAACAACTTGTCAAGTGGCTTAGAGGCATTTGCCATGCATTGAAGCCTATCCAAGGCTTATATAGCAACTGGGAATGATAAAAAAATGCTCAAGTTCTTCTTCTTATATCTGGAAACCATTTAGACTACCCTCTCTTTTGTACTACACCAGTGCCAAAAATTCAAAGTAGAGATAAAATGATTTTTTATAAAAACCCAAAAAATTCAAACAAGCTTCATGAAAAACCTTAATAAGTGAATCCTCCATCTTTATTAGAAATTGATTCTTAAAGGCATCATTGAAATAATCCATACTAAAGATAACTAATCAGTTAAATAGGTTGAATATCAAAAGAAAGAAACATGGTCAATCTATCGGTGAATATTTACCTTGAACCAATTAGCCATTTAGCCATCATTGCATAAGATATCATTGTGATACAAATCACCATGAGGGTTTTTAGTGAAATTCTAAAAACTATCAAAATAAGATCTTTCTTAAAACTACTTTAGAAATAGTCTCTCCACATAATCGAGTTAATCTACTCCATACCTACTTTAATACTATGTGCATTTCATAAAACATTTTAGAAATAAATGAAGCATAACATTCCCCATAAGACATATGCAAGAAAATAGATAACTGAAATAAAAGTATAAAGTAGATTAAATAAGAGACTTGGGTATCCAAGTGGCACCCCAATAATAGATCACATAAACATGTCACAGTACGTATTGATGCAATGGATTAGGGGTTAAGGTACTATACATAATTCATAAATAATAGTTATATAATACATTAACCTAGGTTGGCAATATATTCAAGGTTATGTCAAGTTCAATCATAATTTAATAAACCCTTAATGAAGGTTTAGTTAAGGTTAACCATACAAGTGGTTTAACCAATCCTAATTAGGATGAATACATTAAGATTACTCGTAGGCTTACATAGAGAATTCCCATAGGCTTACATCATCATATGTCAAACTTGGCCAATACGGTTAGATAAACATATTCCAACATTCAATATAATCTAATATTAAAAAAGTAATTTATTTTCTTGCACATATGTATCTGAGTCTATGACATTGATTTCTATTATCTTTTGTAAATTATTGAGCTTGAGTTTATTTTACTCTTTTGTTTTAAATATGTAATAAAAATATTTGGAATTCCAAATCTTTATTTGCCCCTTTAAATGCTTTATGTTTTGAATAAACATATACATGCATGATCCTTCAAACCTTACTTCATCCCACAGTAACATAACCATCTCAAAGGAATTAGTATCTTGAAGCCACATAGACTAAAATCAAAATGGCTTTGGATGACCATTATTAAGTACATCACATCTCAAGAAAATAGGTTATGATCTAATCCTGGTCACAATAAAATGTCTAAGGAGATTGTATATGTAACTATGTATTAGTGTTGATATGCAGAGCAGGTTGATTGTTATATTGTACCTATACTAGTGCTCCACATTCAATATTTTGGAAAATACCTTTAGATTTGGGTCAACTTCCCACTATCCTATGTTAATATAATATAAGGTAAGCTAAAACAAAAAAAAAGTAAGTGTAGAAAGTAAATATTAGACGGTGAAGGTGCAAGAAATTAAAAGTAAAATATGGCCAATGGTTGTATCAAGGATAGTGCATTGGCCAATCAGCCAATTAGGTAATCCAATAACAAAAGTCTGAATCCATATTATATGCAAAGCCAAAGTGTAAAAATGACTAACAAGAAAATGTAGGGAAATACCACTTATACATTCATACAAAGAGAGGTCCAAAACAATGAGACAGTCTTGTATGAAGGCTACACACAATTATCCATTAATCAAAATATGAAAGGTACGTTAAAAAATCATAGCTCGAGCATTTCTAAAAATATTCAAAATATGATTTACAATAGGCCCTAGGTTCTTATTTATAGCAAGAAATTCACCTTATTCACTATAAATGGAAATATATCACTAGTACAAATTATAGTAAGAGGACAAAAATATCATTGTCGAATCAAATTCACTTGGTAAGATAATCGATTATGTTTATTTTCCACAACTATCAATTAATTAGAGGATGGAGGACTATAGATTTACAAATTATTACTTTGGCACATGACTTGATCTTTCTTGTTGCATTCTATACTCTAAATTATTGACTCATCATTTGCTTGTTTTGGAGCATTGTGCTTCCATAGCCTGATGGTCATTGTTAAGCTACTTGTAATGTGTCAAAGGTAGTACTTAATACTATATTTTGGGTGACTTTTAGGGACATAAATTTTAGCCTTGAGCATGAAGTCTTCAAAATTAACTCAGCAAAATAATATAATTATGGATCACATGTATTCAAATTTGGTATAATAGATTCTAAAAATACCTATTAATCTATACCATTAGTTAGATTTATATCCTTTGATACCACATCATCCAATGTCTATTATTCATATTGGTCCTTTGATAGGCCATTCCAATAATCTATTATGCTTTTTTCCATATACAATAGGTTCTACAACTTGGTAATCTCGTTTGTAACATTAAGCACAATATACCTCAAAGTTTGTGTTGTTGCTTTTGACTAATTCAGTGAAAGTTGTGAGTCTTGTATATCTCATTGATTCAAACTATCTTTACCTTGTTCCAACTATCCTTTTTTCTTGAACAATTATTTTATCATTCCTCCCTTTACTACTACCTACCCTCTCAAATCGTAAATTTTCTCTTTTCAACATCTCTATTTCCTACTATTGTTGTATCACATTGTCTTTCCACTAGTTACTTTGGTGCTTTAATATTCAATGGCTTTGACCATCTAGATTAGATCATCCCTTGGCAAGTCTATGGTATACAATATGGTAGTATAGTTGGTTCGGTAGTTGCTAGCCTACTTAGATCTATTAGAAGTGCATTTGCAATCAATAATTATTTGTTTCTTTTTTTAAATGGGATCGTAGGATCATTTGTGTAGAAAATACTATAGCTCTTGGCCATGTATTCATCAATATACTTCCTTACCTCTTGTATGATACTTGATATTTCACTCTATGACCTGATAAGAGAAAATTAAATGATATCAAATGTGGGATGTTTTTTCAAAGTAATGTAGATTACCTCAGACACTCCTGATATTATTGGATGAAAGTAGTGTCATTATACCTACAGTGACCAATGGACCAATGAGGGTGATGACACCAGTTCAACATGACAATATGAATGATGAAGTGGATTGTGTAGTAGTGGATGATGTGAGGGCTTAAAATGAGGATATATGGATTGATGTAATGATGCTTGTGGTATGGAGGACCAAAGTGGATGGTGATTGAATACTTGATTATGGTGATATTAATTATGATGGTATAAACTAGGGTGTATATGGCATGTGGAACATCCCTACATCATGGATAGATGAACCTGCTAATGACCCTAAGAATAGGGTTGCACTTATTTTAAGTGAGGTGGGAGCAATAGAAGAAGTTAGAGGGATTCAAAAATTGGGAAATAGAAGAAATAAGAGGATAAAAGAGAATAGTGATGGGAATAGAAGAAATGAAGGGGGTGGAAGTAAAGTGAAGACCATTGTGAGAAAGGTGGTGGAAGAAATTTATGTTTTTAGATTAGTATATTCCATTCTTGTCACTCTTTTCTTGATATGTGAGTCTCCTTTTATTCTAGAGGTCTCTTTATGTTTTATAGTCCTTTTATTTCTCATGTCCTTGAGTCATCAAATGTTTCATAGTCTGAGGTATATTTACCATCCTTCATATCAATAGTAATTTCTGTGACTACTCTATCAATGAGGTCTATCTTAGTCTACCTCATCCTTTGGGCTCTAAAAGGAAGAAGAAAGAAAACTCCTACTTACCAAAAAATGGTCTAGCTCTTAAGCATCATCTTGCTATCATTGTATTCCTAGGTTGGCATCTCATCTTATCATCTTAGGAAATAAATCACTAATATTAGAGATATCTTCAACCAATCTTGGAAGAAAGGGATAAAAAGAAATAGGAACATGAGTGTCATTTGAAGATTTTTGCTTAGATGAGATGAAGATTTCTCATTTTTATTATCTTTTTTTTTGGTTCCATATATTTTTAAAGAAACCAAAGAAGGGGAAATGAGAAAAGGGAATTTAAAAAAACAAGCAACTATTCACTAAGCAAAAGATAATCCTATTTACATTCTTAGAAAAATAATTATCCATCCTTCTAATGTCGATGTTCTAGCTCAAGATTTTCCAACACCTATGTAAACATAGTAAGTTGGATAACATTAATGTACATATGGAGGGACTTTTACAAGGGGGCTTCCCACTTTAGATCTTCATTGATGTGCTCTAGGAGATAATACATTTCCTCACCAAAACAATCATAACCCTGAGTGGATATCTTGATCTATGGAGTTAGAGCACATATTTTTCTTATCATTTCCTTCTAATCCACCTCTTGATACCAATTATCTTAAAAATGATACCTTCCTTTCACTTTGAAGTGGTGGAAAGTATGGTGGATGTTGAAGTTTCTATAATTGTGATAGATTCCTTGCTTTTTCTCTCATTCCATGATGGATTTTGATGGTGATTATTATCTCAGGTAATCATCTTTATGCAACCAAGTGACACATCACTCAACAATAATGGTTCCTTTTGTTTTTGTTCTTCTACAAACTCCACTTAATCCTTTAGAGAATTAGATTATTGAAATATAAATTACATTGTTTGCATTCCTCAATATTGTAGGAAATGCCCCATTTCTAGAATTGTCGATTCTCTATTACTTTTTTTTTAAGTGAAAAACCCCTTGCAGGATCGCCTTGGTCTGAGAGACCATGACTAGGGGGTTCTACACCGTCAAAGTCAGCCGTGAGTCATGCTCGTCCTTGCTCGCACCAACATTATTAATTGGATTTTGGGTACCCAATTCAACTTTTTGGTAGGGTGGAGATTCGAACCTAGGACCTCCCTTGGAGTATTGCCCTCTCCTCTCCAATTCACCTACAACACCTGGGTAATTCTCTATTACTCAATGTACCCCATTTATTTAGAATATCTTGAGCAATCTTAGGAGTCACAAGTGAATCCTTATTTATTTTTTGAGTAGTGTCTACATCTAGGATTTCATATTTAAAAAGGATTACTTCACAAAAGCATTCCCATGAGATTTATCTAAACCCTGCAAACTTTGATCTCTTAAAAATAAAGTTGTATGTTTCATATTATGGCTCACTCTTTCTCAAATTTTCCTATGGGATCCAATATCAACGTCAACTCTAATAAAAAATCCTTATGTTGTGGTTCTAGACCTACCTCAACTTCATTCATAGGATCCGCATCCTCTAAAGAGAAATCAAATGCCTCATATTTTGAAAGATAAAATGTTTCATCATCCTTTGATGATTTATGAGGGTTGCACATGACAACACCCTAGATAGGTAGATAGCATTTGCTAAATTTAGGTGCTTGACGTGTCGCATTGATTTGAATCTCATATGGAATCTCATGAACTTGGTAACTTTTTTTCTAAAATTTCCTCATCATGGAAGTAAAATGCCTTCATAAAAGATGATTCACATGTCAATTCTCCAGACTTTGTAGTATTTCCTTCTCCTTCATGCCCTAAATTAATTCCTCTTTTTATTGCTCATGTATGCTTCAATTTATCATCTACCAGAAGTACCAATCCTTGATAATCTGATTATATATTTTTCTTTGTTGTATCTACAGGCACAACATTCTCAAAGAGCAAACCAAACACTTTGTATTTTGTCTCAATAGTTGCTTCCACCATAGAACCTTTTCCTACTAGGGAATATTAACACACCTCATATTTTTATATGGCCTCCAAATTCTTTGATTCCTTATCTTCCAAATCCTTGTTTTTATTTCTAAGGATTTCCTCAAACCATAGAAGATATGCCCCTTATTATCTAAATCTTCCTTTGTCATTTTAGGTTCCTTTTCTATGTAAAGGGGGTATAATTACTGGGGTGTAGGCTTAGGATACTTTGGATAATTGTTCACCATTAAAATTTGAGTAAGGATGTAATAACTACACATTTTAATTTCTCTAAGCATTGCATAGGCTTATGCCACATTGACTTGGGATGTAATCACCTAATTTAACATTGGTTGGATTATCATAGATTACCTAGCCATTATTAGATCAATGACAATAGGATGGTTTGCTAATGTTGGTTGGATTGAAATTTGTTGATTGACCTATGTGGGCCACCATAGAGCATAACATATTGCCATTAAGTGATTTGCCATATTATAGGGAATTTTAGAGATAAGACACAAACAATTTACAATCATATTACTCATGTCATTGGACACCTGATTAATATTCAATATATTTATGTGCTAGAGAACTCTAACTCAAAGGGACTTTTTATGAGCTAAAAATTCCTCAATAGTGGGGGTCAGTAGGTCTTGTTGTAAAGCCATCAACCATTGAAGCTTCTACATATTTTCTTGTTGAATTCTCCAATTCTCCTCTTCAAAATCATCATCTTGTTTCTTCATACATTTAATAAGCATAAACATGCCCTTGAGATAGTACAAGTTTTTTTAAAAATCTTATAAGTATTACTGAAGCTAGGGATCTTATTGATGCTATGGGG
Source organism: Wollemia nobilis (assembly GCA_028583015.1). Lineage (NCBI taxonomy): Eukaryota > Viridiplantae > Streptophyta > Pinopsida > Araucariales > Araucariaceae > Wollemia > Wollemia nobilis. The sequence continues at coordinate 7,587,785 of JAQPPZ010002224.1, read as the reverse complement.
TTGCTTATTACTGATGAGTTTGGGATGAATAATTTAGGTAGATTTTATGCATATACACCATTGTACTTCTTGTTGAATTAATTGAGATTGTTGATATGCTTGTTTGTATTGCATTTTTCCACATAATATTTGGTATATGGAGGCTGTCTTGTTAAAGCATATGCTAGTTGTTGTTGAAGATATTGGATCCATTATTTGTCTTGCACAAATTTATAACTTGGTTCTATCATCTATTTTTGCATAGATTATTGCATTGTTTGTTGGCTCTGATACACCTGCTACAAACTAGAATTTTAAATTGTCTAATGAGCCTACATGTTTGACTAAGGGTCTCATAGAAACTATTGTTGTGCTTGGGGAATCTACATGTATTAGGATAGTTGAGGATTTTGATCCCATGGCATAGTTTGCATCATTTGATAATTCTGCCATAGTTGAGCCTCTATAACATTACTCAAACCCAAAATATGTCTAAGATAGGAGTACATTTGTCAATGAATCATCGATAAGTTAGTGAATCATTGGGTTCTAAACTTAGCCAATTTTTTTCCTATTAATCATTAGGATCATGTTTATGTTAGCATGCCATCATCAAAGAAGCTAATGAATTGCTAGAAAATTATAACAAACTATAAGAATAGAGATTTAGTAGATGGGAAAGGATGACATCATATTTTTTTAGCAATAAAATTGACAAATCAATGGATCAACCAATGAATCAACAAAAAATATACTTAAAAAAAATATAAACATTTCAAAGATAAGTGATGCAAGGATGATTTGAGTGAGCCTTCCAACAAATAGCTAGGGCATTTTAGTGAATTGTTGAATTTCTTTGATCAGTTTGATGAAGTATAATGAATTGTTGGAATGAATAGTTAGTTTCTAATAGAAATCCAAGATCTATATCTATTTCTCACATTATTATAATTTTTATCTTTGAACCTTTACAACCTAAATAGGTTTGAGCTAATGATTTCCACTTTAAATTAAAAACAAGAGGATAAGTTTCAACCACTCATCCTATTAAAAATACATAGAATCCCCTATTGATTAACCACCTAGTATATTTTTCAGTTAATTGTAAACTCTTTGATATAAAGTTCCATATTATCAATCTTATAAGTGAGGCTCATTTCATTAATAATATTATGACATCCACAGCATACATATTTTTAAATTAATGATTTTACCAAGCTCTTATCTTGATATTTGAATAATATCGAGTAAAGTTTTCCCCTAATGCTAATGTTACAACTCTTCAATTTTATGAACCTGCCTGTGTAATATAATCTCCTATGTAAATAATATACCATTTGCAAAGAGAAAATCTAAGCTTCTTCTAGTGTGCTTAAGAAATTATCTTTAAGTTTATCAAATTTAGATTCTATAGCTGCAAGTAAGATTACAAGTGATATAATACACACACACAAATGTGTGTGTATGTGTACATATATGTAGGAACTAACCTTTAAGACTTATAGTTATCTACTTAAGGTTAAGAACTAACCTTTCCAACAAAGTATACATGATTTTTTTTTTAATTTACATGGTGGAATCAGTAGCTGCCATGAATATGAGCAGGTTGTCTGGCTTTTATGGCCATCATATTATTCTGTGTTGTCCGCCCCAAAATTTGCCACACAGTTCTTCACGTAGTCCGCCCCTATAACCATCATGCCACAATAATTTTAAACCTTTTACATAGCTGAAAGCACCAGTAAAGGGACAAGCGTTCAGTCCGACGAGGCCCAAGATTTGAACCTTGGACCTCTGCCCCCTTTATAGGGTTTGGTCAAACCAATTGGTTTACACCTCGAACCTAATTTTATTCTATCCAAAATCAAGTTTTAAATATCCTTTTTAATTATACAATAGAATACACTAGATATATTTGTGATCATTTTCTAAGTTCAAACCCTAAAATATATATAATGATTCCATGTAAATCAAAAGTAATATTGATAAAAAGATATTAGATTTTTTTTTGTATTAACTAACTTTCGAGTAGTCTTGTAGATGGACCATTTCTAACAACTTGATTATATTTGATTTTTCATTCTACTTTTACCTTTGAGAGATATCTTTTCAAATCATTAACAAGAATGATAAATAGATAAGGATGTAGTAGGCACCCTTAGTAAATTCCAATGGATTATCCAAAGTATCGATCATTATTATATTTTGATTAAAATATAATAATTTTAGATTTTTGTATCAATATCTAATCCATTTGATTCAATCTTGATCAAAACCAAATGCTGTATAAAAACCCATATATAAACTTTGTTCATATCCAAGTTTACAAGAATATATGGTTTTCTCATGGTTTGAAAGGAATGTATGACCTCTTGGGGAATAATTATAATAACAAGTAGTTGCTTAACATAGAGAAAGACACCTTGTTTCTTTGAGATAATGCAAACTAAAATGTTTAGTAGTTAGAGATTGAAAATTTTGTGGAAATTAATCCTTCTCAATTCTCTATGGGAAAATTTGGAAAGAACATAACCATTGGATATTCAAGGATAGGAAAAGAGATTATCCCTTAATTGAGATCAGATTTGCCAATGCTATGGTGGAAAATATTCAAATAATTAAGTTTAAACATTCTTGGGAGTTTGATCAAGAGAAAGAGATAGTGTATGGCTGAGGCTTGGAGTTCAGAGCTCATAGTATGGTGCCACCCCCAAATCCTTCAAGGTCTCAATCAAGATGGAAGCCACCCCCCTAGATGGTTGAAGTTAAAATTTGATGGAGCAACAAAAGGGAAACATGTTCGGGCTAGGGTAGGTGGGATATTTCATGACCATAAGGGCATGGTAGTCTTGGAATATGTTGAACCCGTGGGGGAGCAAACAAGCCATTTTTTTGAAACCAATGTGTCTTTTTTGGTACTATTTCTTATTGTGAGGCTTAATGTTAAGAATATGATTTTTGAATGGGATTCACAAAATATTATCAATATTATGAAAGGTAATCAACCTCCTAGCTAGAATATTGTAGATATGATCTCAAAGGCTAAACGTAAAACCATCCCCCTAGAAAATTTTTAATTCAATAATGTACATAGGGAAGCAAATGGGATAGCTGATTGTTTGGAAAACCTAGAAGTGTTCTTGGATGGATATCAGAGGTGGAAAAGGTATTTTCCTGATCAGGTCCAAGATCTAGTGAAGGCAGAAGCTCATATCTATGAAGATCACAATGAGAACATGGGTTAGCTAGTTGGTGGGGCTCATCAAGTTTTTGTTGATGAAGTGGCATTGTATACCTAGAGGGAGGATGCCAAGATTGTCAATATTTGTGATGGATGATTTTTATGTTTATTTTTCTTCTATATATTGAAGTTTTGTGTTATGTAATGGCTATTCTTGTTGTTAGTTCCTTTCGTTTGTGAGCTTTTTCTATATTTCTAGTAGGTTCAGTTCTTGTTTGTCTTTATTTTGTTTTAGGTGTAGAGCTTAATGGTAAAATATTTAAAATGTTGTAAAAGGTTCGAGGAACCTTTCAAAACCCCTTCATTCCAACATAATAAAAAAATGCAAACTAAAATATTTTTTAATCTACTTTACATAAATTTTGAAAATATGTTTTAAATCTTATTCTAAAGTATTATTGGAAAAAAATTGATTGAAATACTTTGTCTTGCATTTTTTTAAAAAACCAAAGGTGGCATTGATATCACTTATTATATCCTTTTTCCTAGCCTATTTAATTATAAAAAAATTATCACTCTTTAACATTATCCCCCCAAAATATTAAAGTAAATAGCTAAAAATCTATCAAGACCAAGTGTCTTATCATAGTGGAATGAAAAATTTACCTCTTGAAGATTTCGTATTGATCTCTTACCCATGAATATTTCATTGCCTTTATATGATAATTAATGGAACATTTTACAAAAACTCACTCCAAGCCTCCTTATCTTGACTTATTTTTTATAGAATATATTTAAAATAACTTTCTAGTTTCTTCCTGGTCATTTCTTATGCAATACTTCTTTTATGTAGAATTGAAATATTTTATATTTGATGAAATGACACATATTTTAGCAGTAGCATAAAAAGTTACTTTCTTAAGCATCTCTCTTTATATATATATATTAATAAGCTATGTGTGGCTTCTATTGGGGGCCACTCCCATTAAAAAAATAAAATATTACATTGCTTTCATTACATTTCTAACAAGTTACACCTCTTTTTATATTTTAGGTCTAATATGACTCTTCTTTTTGCAATATGTTATTGTATTCAAAAGTAGTTTTTCTTGCATAGAAGCATGCTAGTCCATTATGTTGATTTTTGCTATCACTTTTAAATACTTGATTACGGATTTTATTCCCTTTTTCAATTTAATTATGTTACTAAAGTATTTAATACTCCAAATATTCATCTATTTCTTTAGATTTTTAGCTTTTGAATAAGCATATAAATACATGATTCTTCAAACATAACTTCATATCACGACACATGAACAATGGGAAGAAATTAGGGTCCTAGAGTCACTATTGAGAATGAAATGTGTTTTTATTAACATATTTTATTAGATAATATATCAATATAATAGTTTTATGATCTAATATTCCTCATAATAAAATATTAGAAGAGGTTGTATACTATATTTATAACCAATTATAGGATAATAAAAACTTGGCCAAAATTTCTATCACACAATATCCTCTAGTAGCATATTATTCTTGTGCATATTCAAATATTTAAGGAATAACATCCAAACAGACATTTAAAATAACAAAGAAAGCAAAATCCTTCATGGATTTAGACCATCGTAAAATGTCACCCTTATTTTTTGAAGGATATAGAATTATGTTGAAGTCCCCTGAAGAATCTAGAGCTTATAATTGTAAATCATTAATGAATTTTACATAACTAAACTAAGGTCTTTCAAGCATCTATCTTCAAAACTAACTATATTTTAATGGAATTCATAATATTTTTACACTCAAATCTTATACATAGATCGAAAAATAAAGACAAAAGAAGAATTTTATGGGCACCCATAGGCACCATAATAAATCACTATCCATAGATTATATTACAAAATACTCCAATGAGAAAAGAGAAGTGTAAGGAGGTTATTTATAGCAATACAAAAAAAACCCAATTATATCATGAAGTTTAACCTATGCCAACATTACAAATAGTATTTAAGTTAATTACAAATAATAAATAGGGTTTAACCATAATAAGGTTAACCATATCCCATTGTACTTACATAATAAAATATTACAAGAAAATAAATACATTGTAAAATGAAATTTCCTTAGGCCTATCCAATACATCACACAATGTTAGCTCTTAGCCATGAAGCTTAATTACTTCAACACCCTTCCATAATTTGAATTTAGGGGCCAAGGAGAGAAGACGTTGTTGAAATAATATCTTCCCTCCTATAATGGATGCTCTAGTAGAACTCTGTAGTTGAGGCAGATCCATATGATCTCGCTCATCCTATTGAATAAATCCACCTAACTTCAATAATTTAGCTTCAATCCTTTGCAACTTTAGTAATCATTGGATGACCCTCCCTTTATACTATCTACAAGTGGTATTTATTTTATTTTAAGACAGCCTAGCCCTTGGTCCTTTAGGCCTTAGCTTACTTAGACTTGAACTCCTTTGCATGAGCTTGTACTTGTGGAGTTCCACCATAATTATACATTGCCACCCAAAAGTGAATTAAGAGAGAAAATAATTAATCAAGAGTAAGAGTCTTCTAAGATTCCAAAATTATTAGAATTATATAAACCATTAGGTTCAAAATTTGAAATGAGGGTGATAGATTAATAAGAACGATATTAAAGGATTATGCATCATATTTCTTTTACCTCCAGAAGATGCAATATCCTCCCCAAAGCCTTGATTCTTGTAATACAGTCCTTCATATTATCAAACTCAACTTTTAAAGAGAAGTAAGCTCAAATCGCATGCAACTCACTTTAATAGTATTAACATTTCTAAAAAAATCATGTAGCTTTGACCATACCTTGATACAATTACTCTCATATTTCATATGGAAAAGCAACTTTGGTTCAATTAGTAAGGAAAACAAACCTAGAGCCTCTTCTACCTTTTGGTTTCAAGCTTCATCATAAAAAAAGTTGTTTTATCCTCCTAAAAGATGCACCACATGTTCTTACTTTATAGTAGGCTAATAATTTGAGATGACTAAATACTGTAAATTTTTCCATTGAGTTAAGTAAATAGGGATTTATGGTTCATATTATAAAATCTGACCCTAACACTACAACAGGTCTATGAAGTGCCACCAGTTCATAGAGATAAAAAAATCATATGATTTTAAAAAAGAGAGGATCAAAATGCTTCTATATGCAAAAGTTATGGCCTTTGCAATATTTTCCCTAGTGGACCCAAAAGAAATAAGTGCTCAAACCTTAGTGTTTCAAGTGCCAATCCCAACCGTCCAGTTCGTAAAATTTGATTTGTTGTTGTGCTCCAATAAGAATTTGCTATTGTAGCTCCTCTTTTCTACTTGATCATTGCCACTTATCTCCACTTCATTAGTTGCATTGATATAAATAGGTTGAAAAAGAGTGACACAACACAATAGGGGACCAGATTAGCCAATCATCTTCCAAGCAATATTAAAGCATCCAAATATTTTCAAAGGGGATCAAACTTGGGTCTTCTCCAAGCAAATAACCATATGCTAATCATCTTAGTTAAGTCACAGATAAGACAAAAGGACATGGAAAAGCATCTTAAATACCACTTGTAGCATGATATTTGGAAACATGACTATCATATAATTTGATCATGTAACCTCTACTCCCTAAAATATCCTTGCTATCCATATAGGAAATAAACACCATGAGAAATGGGTGATTCCTCTATAGAGGGTATATGCTTGGAAATAATCAACAAAGGAAAGGATGAAAAGGGTTTAAACCCATGCCTAATCTCATCCAAAAGGATCTTCAAACCATAATTCCATAATGTCACCTAGATAGGGATCACCTAATCTACATACATTGAGATTATTTTTCCCTTGAAAATAGGACCACTCTTCTTGTGTAGACAAAATTGATGCTCATGTGGATTTAAACATGGGTCTTTCGAGCAGCAACATGTATTACACTAGAAAGCATTGTCCTGATTGTAATGATCACCCTATGCATTGGGTGAAGATGCATTCTCTTCCCACATAGAGAGGTTGAATGTGCCTTTTGATGCATGGGTTCCAATTCAAGGTCCTGGCATGCAAAAACCCCACATTTGAATTTTAAAAAATGCACATGAATTTTTTAATGTAGGAAGGGATATTTAAGCAAAGGTTTGATGTGCTTATCAATAGAGTATCTAACTTTTAATATTTGAAATAATATTTTTGAAGTAGAATGTAGATACACCAATATCTTTAGAAAAGTAGATAAAAAAAAAAAACTAATATTGTGTCTCATTGAAACAAGGAAAAATAGATCAAAAGGAGTAATTCACCCTTTAGTTCAAAAGAAAAATTGAATGCATCGAATAGTGTTCTTACATGACCAAGTGAGGCAATTCTATACCTACTAAGATACCATGATGGAATTCACAATATTTTTTAGAAGCGAACCATTGAATCAAATCTTATACATGGAATGAAAAAGAATTACAAAAGAATAATTTGGTGGGCACCTATAGGCACCATAAACAATCACTATCCATAGATTATATTACACAACAATTTGATGAGAAAACAGGAACATAAGGACATTATTTATAGGAATACCAAAGAGCCTTGATTGCATTATAAAGTTTCACCTAAGCTGACATAACAAGTGGGCCTTAGATTAATTACAAATAATAAATAAGGTTTAACCATAACAAGGTTAAACATGTCTTATTGGGATTACATAATATAATTATACAATGTAATAAATACATTGTACATTGAAATTCCCTTAGGCCTATCCAATAAATCACACAATTTCGGCTCTTGGCCATAAAGCAGATTATTATATCAACATATTTTAAGCATATATCTATGAATTCTTTTTTATTTTTTTCTATTTCTTGTAAATATGTCAATAAGTCAATTCCTTCTTGATTTTGAGAATTGTTTATCACATTTGTTACTGTCCCATGCCATTGTAATAACTCCTACAACTCCCATTGTAAAATCTATTAAATAATTTCCCACAATTGAAATATTTTTAAATGCATCCTTGCATTCTTCACTACCTATTCTTATTTTTTAAATTGAAATAAATGCAATACTACATCAATCAATTAATTCATTATAACTTATTATTTTGTCATATTCATACTCTAAATATATCAAGATCTCATCTTCATCACCTTTTTTAATTCTTATTTATGATATTAGCTCTAACTTTTGTTAACACTTATACTTATTCAAAACTAGATTCTCAAGTCAATATCCTTATCTGTTTCCATTTCTATGTGTTCCTATTTCTTTGAGACTCTTCCTCTCAATTTTCCATGTCCTCTAATGCTTTCATCCCCATATATCAATTCCTTTTTTGTAGATGACTTATCATGCAACCCTATAGAACCTAAGGTGTAATGGAAAATCTTAGAAAATAAACTCCTTTTAATGTTGTCCTACAAACCTTAGAGTACAAGGGACAACCTCGATACTATTTTCTTTCTTATGCTTTCCTAGAAATCTTACAGTGGAATGGACAAACTGCATACTACTTTATTTATTATCTTGATTTGAAAACCCTAAAGTGCAAGGAGTAAGATCTATATCAATTTGTATTTTTACTACAAGGAGACAATTCTCTACAATTTAAAAAAAGTAGAGATGATTTTCCTAGATAAAGCTTAATTTCTTCTAGCTTATTTGCTTTGAAATTAGATCTCTCTCTCGAATTGAGCTTACACATTGCAAATCCTCATCTTATGCATCCTTATTGGTTTCTTCTAATATTTATTCTAAATGAATTGTGATGCCCTTTACCATCTAATGAGGAAGAGGAATTCTTTTTCTATATTTTACAAGTGAAAGATCCTTGATCTAAGTCACACTATAATCTAATTCCTTACTTTAATTTAAGATTTCTATCATTATCAAAAAATTTAAATTTCTCCACCATTCACTTTGTTATCTATTACCATAATTTTGTTATCATGTCATGTGCACTATTGGAATGCAACTCTTAATGGTCATATTATTGAAACCATAGTTTTAGTTCAAATTTAATCAAAATAAATCTAGGATTTTTTTAAAAATATTTATTGAAACATATATCTATATATATAGAATTTTATTTTACCACTTAAAAGACAATACGTCTTGAATGACCTTCCTTAGAATATTACTAATATGCTTTAAAAATACCCCTTAAATTCTTCAAGAGTTTTTATCTCTATAAATAAATTATCCTGCTAGAAATGCATATTGGTTATGATCAAACTTTGCATTGATGTGATAGATAAATTTATACAAGCATGATCAAGAATAGAGAGGACAAGAGTTACAATTTTTTTTACAATTACCTATAGCCCTTACTATCGTTTACATGAATATATCATTAGGATATAATATTCATAACATTCTCCCATTTTTACATCAATGCTCAATCAAAGTACATACAAGAAAACTTCTAAAATTTTCAACTTTAACATGTGCAAGGGACTTACGTCCAAGGGCCAGGATAGTTGGTCAAAGCACTCCCATGGGAGCATGGAGACCCTAGTTTAAATCCTCATGCCTTGTAGTACCGAAGGGTATATCATGCTATTGTTGCTATCTAAGTTAAAGAGTTTACTTGACACAACTGGAGGTTATAGTGGCATCAATGAGTAGAATTTGAATCCACGATGAGGTGATGATAAAATGTTATGAGTTATTGATTCCTCTATTGTACATAAAAAGAAAAAATATGTGCAAGGGACTTTATCAAAATGTATACACATTGCTCCTCAGTTGGACAAATTAAATTTGTATATTGTGTTATTGAACGTGTTTGTGAATGAAATGATAATGAACTTTAATGTATTTTGTGTGCTCATGAAAGTTTGTATTGCTAAACATATTTAGGACTCCTTGGTTGTCATAACATATGATCAATGGTTACTTTTATAGAATGTCCATTCCTAATAATATGTGATGTAACCATATCACCTCAAGTTACAATATCTTGTTCTTCATTAGTGCTTGATATTCGATGTTCATGGCATTCTTTCATTTCTTCATTGCAAGAAAATTTTGAACTATTGAAGGTTCATAGTTCTACACCACCATGCTTGCTAGGGCTTGGTTGATCTTGTTTTGAACTCTACTTCAATTTCTTGGCCCTAAATTAGATGTTTCTGGAACACCATTTAAGTTTTCATCACTAACTACATTGAGATACCACTTGGGCCTATGAGTTGTACTTAAAGTGGATGGTCTTGGATCACCAATTGTACTAGATCTAATAAGATAATCTTTATTAAAATCAACATCCTCTCTCTTAGAGGTTTCATCATCATCATCATCATCAAATAGAAAAATAATAGGTGCTTTATCAACAACACATGAATTAGAAGAATAGGTACACTTGTTCTTCTCATAAAACATGCCATCTCAACTAATATACAACTTCTTGGTGTTAGGATCCTTGAGATGATACCCCTAAATCATTACTAGATCCAATGAATATTCATTGCTTGGATTTATTGTTCATATTCAATCACTTATACTTTAGAATATGTATGATTGTAGTGTATCCAAACATTGGATATGTGACATGGTGGTTTTGATACCCTTAATATCTCTTTAGGTGTGCTATTGTAGGGAAATTTTTCCTACAAACTTGCTTCACACCAAGATAGACCATTTGAAAGTAGGACTAGCTGAGGCTTTGCTATCATAAGTAGCTTCCCACCTTCAATTGAAACAAATGAAGCTTCAAAGAAGGCATAGGTGAGCTAAAAGTCATGTCAGACATTAGATCTCCCATCTACGACCAGTGCTTCACAACTACCTAAATTAAGATAAATAAGGGAACCAAGGCCTTTGGACCATTAATTTTCAATCTAATACCCTAAGTGGTCCTTTTGACCAAAGGACTATCAACGAAGAAGGAGAATATTTGACCAAATTTGAAGCAAGACATGTGACAACTAATTTAAATCTTGCAAGAAGAAAGAACCAACACTCTAAAGAGGAGGTCTACCATTGGCCAAAAGAGGTTTCATCTGGTCCAAGGACATGTGACAGTCACTCGTATAAGAATAAGAATAAGCAAAAGAGCATTAAAGAGGACACCCACTAGTGGACACAAATCTTGACTTTCATGACCAAATCTTGTTAGAGTCAATCACATGCTAGTCATGCATATCACCCACCATACACATGAGCCTACCCTATCCACTTGGACTAGTTAGGGAGTCCATGTCTGTCATGTTAGCAAAACAATGCATTCTAGAAGAAACATGATAGAAGAGTTATGGTGTAGCCACCCAAACACAGTAGTAGAGAGCCCAACCATTTACACTAATTATCCAAATGCCCTAAAGCTTTTAGCATTTATGGCTCTAGATCTAGAGATCTTGAAGTTGTTGCACAAATTATATAGGTATTTCTTGGTTGTAGAGATATAAGATATCCACAGATCTACATAGAACTTTAGAGGGAATAAACCCTCCTCTTAGCTTATAAATAGGCTCGATTTCTATTGTAAAGGCACCAAAAGATATCTGCTCGTACCCAACACCTAAAATTATAGGATATTCCTTTCACCCTATTTTCCTATTGTAACAAGAGGAGCCTAGGTATTTTGTCATGTCTATGGAGCATCGAGCCCTTCGGGCCTCATTGTCTTGTAACCATTTTAGCAGGTTAATGGAAGCCATGAGTAATTATTCTCTATCCTCATTCTCTTGATTTGTCTCAATTATTGGAGGTGTATTTTTCTTGGTTGTGTTCACTAGCCATAGGTGATATTTTTTATGTTCAATTTCCACTTGTTGTAGTAACACATTGGGGGTTATTTTTAATTCTTTGGTGTATCACCTCTATAGCTTAGGAATTTAATTTTTTGCAAGTATTCAATTTATTATTTTTTTACTTTCATTACAATTCCTTCTTTGATTACACACAACCCACTCTTAGCTTGTAGAGGTCATTATGCATCAAAGATTTAAAATTCGATGAGAAGCCAACCTCGATTAAAGATCCTAGAGGTTGTACCACAGGTAGTATTTCCCTTATATCCTATGATGCTTCTATTATTTTGCTTTACATGAGGTATGGACACAACTGTCCACTCCTGACAAGTGTGCTCAGAGATGACAATAGTTTGTCTAGCATTCCTGATGGGATAAAATTCTATGTTCTCCCTACTAAGATTGAAGAAAGTCTAAATTTAAACTTGGTGAATGTCATAGTCTTTCTACTTTAAGAGGGGCACCCAAAAAATTTACCTAGCGACTCTATTCGATGACTTAGGTTCAAAATACAAACTTTTAGAAATCATATGACAAAATATAGACCAATATTTTGATAGGGATCTATATTGCATTAGCTTGTTTAAGTAAAATCTCCCTACTTGGTGAATCCATTATTAGAGGAAAAATCTAGAGTTATATGAATGAATGGCCTATGACCAAAGCCTTCACTAGAAATAATTAACAAGAGCTAGTACCACCTCTAAATCAAATACAAAGAAGGAGGAACCAATAACACAATAGGGTATCCATGGCCCATCAGCCTCCTAGAAGTTTCTCGATGTGGAATGATAGATATCCCCTAATTCTTCTAGTTCCACCTAACACATGAGACTCGATTCCTACCTCAACACTCAAATATCTATCGTACTTCTTAAGAGAATATGTTATCACTCTAATATATCATTTATAGCATCTGGTAAGATTATATGATGTGCATTTCATAAAAAAATAAGATATAGCCTTGAGGCTATTGGGAGCCTCTTTTTGAGAGAGAGCTCATGAATGGTACCTCAATATAATAAATCAAAAGTTGGGATTGATTGGTGGAACTCTTGGTAAAATGGTTTTGAGAAAAGGTAGATAGAGCATCCCTTCCAGGAAAAACTTACAACTATCAAGAGGGTACCTACAAAGATAATGGATGATATCATCATTCCATTATATAAGATTTGGTGAAGGATCCTTGAGGATATCCAACCACCTCTGGGTATGGCATTCATTTACTTTCTAAAAGCTTTCAATTCTAATATTTCCATGATGGTCAAGTATAAGGCCAAAAATTCACTATCAGAGGCCTATGATATAACCATCCACATTGAGATATACCTAATCTAGATAGGGAGGCTATCCCCTAGAACTCCTCTACCATTTTTTCCCTCTATCGAGCACTCTTGTCATCATTCTTTGATCATACAACCCATAATTAGTCTAGTTCATCCTAACATTTGCAAAATCCATACCCCTGACCTATATGATGCTCATTTTAGAAAAATATAGAACATAACAAAAAAATTTAATAGTATCACTTCCTTGCAAAAAAGATAGGATGCTTAGAGTTCCTCACATATGGGCATCCTAGAAACCTCCTTTGAATTAAGGGGATAAGGTTTTTAACTACCTCCTGAGCACCATCCCTCTAAACCTCTAGTCAAAATAAACCACCATACAATAAAACCAATGATCTTTGCTAGGATGAGAACTTAATTGAATGCCCATGTTAGAGTGCTTGACTATCACATCAATGACCAACTCCCCACTCTTAAGGTAGGCATTCACTACAAAGAACATGGAGAGAGTGTATGCCATCATAGGTAACACAAAGCACTTAACTTCAATAAGGTTAAAAATATAAAAAGAATACACCAACTGGGCTAAGGGATAGCAAGACTTTACAAAATGAGCACCTTTAAGGAATGAGGTAAGAGCCATCCTAGCAGTTACTAGAACAAATATTGAGATAGCCAAAGCATCGGTGTCAACTTTGATAAAAGAGGGAAACTCACCTCCTAAGTTTAGAGACATGACAAGGGATCTACCTATTAAGACTTTCTATGTGGTAGACCATCTAAAAAGGTCTATGGTAACAATACCCCTTTGGGATGCCCTTGTAATATCTAAACAAAGGAAGTAGTCGAAAGCAACCCTTCAATTGTAAGAAGAATAATAGGAGCAAAAAGGGACCATGATCCTCCAATCATCCATCTTGGATCAGACGATTGGTTCACCAAAAGATATCAATAGAAAGGAGCAACCTAGGATAGTCTGCCCTCTATACCAACAAATAATTGGAGATATTTCTCTAGAAGGATTACTCGAGCCAACCAGGGTGATGACATGCTTTGTTCAGGAAGAGAAACATCCATTACCTAAAATATTTAGAAGGGGGGAGATCAAGGATGGGCTATAGAAGTTATACTTTGATAGGGATAAAAGTCAAAGAGGAGCCAATGCTAGAGTTTGCTTAGGGCACCAAGGTTCTACAATCATATATGCTATAGTTTGACTACACAAACAATGTAGTGGAATATGAGGACCTAGCGCTCAAACTCCATTTGGGCAAAAAAAAAGAGATCAAGATGTTATGAATCTTCGATGATGCAAAACTAGAAGTCAAGTACATAAGGTTGTGGTGCTTGGCCAAGAGTAGACTAATGAAAGTATACATACATCGAGTGTGGGATATGATTGAGGCCTCTGATGCTATAAATATTTAGTCTATTGCTAGGGAATAGAATTCAGATGCAAATTGCATGGCTGTTATAGGCTTTAGGGTCACAATTCGACCCAAAAGGTGGTCTCCTCTAGAACCAACAAAATGTAAAAATGGTAATTAGACTAGCTATTCCCAAAAATGAAATTTTTTGGTAAGTATTTGATAGTGACAAACAAGTTGTTTGATTTATTAGGCATAAGGCCAATTTTTTTTCAAAATTGGGGCCCAAGATCAAAGAAGCATATGATGAATAGATTATCTAGCTGAGCTCCAAAATATTACTGAAAGGGATTATCACATTGGAAATCTTGTTCAATGTAGATGCTCATTTTAGAGGAAAGAGGGATAACAACTAACAAAGGAGATTCAGAAGGTCAAGTTTACCTCAGGATGAATGTTTAAAATAGGGAAAGTCACAACCACAGAGGATAAGTGAGCCCACATGCACCTATGTCAAAAGTATAGTGATGTGATGAAATGGAAGTACAATGATCTAAAGGATATGATGAAAATGTCATACAACACACCATCGAGCTAACTCTCAATGCTTGATCCATAAGAAAAAAATAGAGACCAATCAATCCAAAGATCAAAACCCTCATGTGAAAGGAGATATATAATTTGATTGAATCAAAGATCATATATTCTATCAAACACACTTCATGGATCTCCAATTTGGTACCAATAAGGAATAAAAATGGGGAAATAAGTTTATGTGTTGACTTTCAAGATTTAAACATGACGACTAAAATGAGATGTTATTGTACAAAGAAAAGAGCAAATATATAGGCATGAGGCCTATATAAAAATATGACAAGTATCATAACATGCACAACATAGGTAAAGTGCACATTAATTCTAACAAAACAAAGCTTCATTGAAATACCATTATCCTCTAGATAATTGTAGGATTAGAGAAGTTTTCCCTCCTATATGGATTCCTTGGATATAACCAAGTATGGATAAAATATGAAGACCAACATAAGATAGCATTTACTACCAAATGGGGGATATTTGCATACCAAAGGATGCCTTTCAGTCTATTGAATGTAGGAGGAATGTTTCAAAGGGCCATGGATATTGATTTTAAAGGTTTTATCAGTAAAATTATTTTGACTTATCTTGATGACCTAACTAATTTTTCTAAATATGAGAGCCACTTGACTCACCTAGAGGAATTTTTCAAGCAATATCAAGAATTTGGGATATGCTTGAACCCAAAGAAGTGTATTTTTTGTGTCCCCCAAGGGAAGTTAATTAACCATGTATTTTCCAAATAAGGGGTAGCTATTGACCCAGAAAGAGTACAAACCATCGTCTCCCTCTCCTTACCACATCATAAGAAGGCCCTCTAGTAAAGGTAGATAAAACTCATTCACAATTTAATCCCAGACTTCACGAAGATTGTCAAACCTATGACCCTTATTCTTAAAAAGGACCAATCATTCAGATGGACTAAAGAAGGGAAAAAATTATTTGAGGAAATCAAAATGGCTTAGTAAAAGCACTAGTATTAGCCAATATTGACTTCAACAAAGAGTTCATACTATATGATTTTGGTGGTAAATCCAACATTTCCACTTAGTCAGAAAGATGGTGATCAATGAGAGTATCTGATCACATTTTTTAGCTAGACTTTGAAGGGATACACGAAGTGGTACAACTTTGTTAAAAAATAGGTATGCACCCTAATCAAAGCACTAAAAAATTTAAACACCTAGTCTCTAACAATATAATCATCACACATGTTATTTGCTCAAGCATAAGAGAAGATATAATGGGTGGAGAGATCAAAGAAAGAAGATTTGGATGGATCATCAAGATCTTAGAGTTTGACATAGAAATGAAACCTATGAAGTTGGTTAGAGAAAAGGCCCTATGTTAGAATATGGTGGAGGACGCGGCTGGTAAATAAATAGAGGAAGACATATGCCTAATCAATGGTGGGGTAGAGGATCTTGATTGTGTTGACTAGTGAATATGATATATGTAAATAAGTCAATGTACACTAGGAATTGATAAAGCCCAAAAGAAGAAATTTTTATTGCAAAATGCCCATTTCATCCTAATAAAAGGAGTCATATTTTGAAGCAATTTTGATGATATCCTCCTCAGATGCACATGACCTTATCATTGAACACAACAATTGCTCCAAGAATTTCATCAAGGGTTCTTAGGGGACATTTTTTGGATTAGACCACAACTACTAAGATAATGAAGGTTGGCTATTATTGGCCTACCTTGTTTATAGAGGTCCATCAATGGGTAATAAGATGTTATGAGTGTAAGTTATTCATTAAAATGAAGAGGAACATGTCATTACATTTAAGGCCAATCATGGAAGATGAGCCTTTATTCCAATGGAAATTGGACTTTATCAAGATAATTAATCCCCCATTGAGTGAAGGACACAAATGGATCCTCACTACCACTAATTATTTCACTCTATGGACTGAAGCAGTGCCACTAAAAAAGAAACTAAGAAGGTAACCATAAAATTCCTAGAAGAAATTATAACTTATTTTGGGGTACCTCATATGATCATCATTGATAATGCCAAATCATTCACAGGGGGTAAAATCACATAATTTTTCTATCAACATGGCATCTATCCTTGAACCACTACCCCTAAGGAAATGGGTTAGTTGAGTCAACTAAAAAAAACTTGTTGAAAATCCTAAGATGAGTAGGGTCAAAAAACTAGAGGCAATGGCACCTACATCTCAAGTAAGATTTATGGGATGACAAGATAACTCCAAAAAGGAAAATTGGATTCTCCCTATATATTTTAGTAAATGGAAGAGAAGCAAAGCTACCATCTCTATAGAATTGTTAGCTTTGTAGTTGCTCCACCAACTAGAGCTTTAGGAAAATGATACATTAAGCCTAAGGATTGGGGAGCTATTTAGAGTAGAAGAATGAAGGCAAGAGACGAGGAACCAATTACTCTAACAAAAAGGGATAACCAAGAATGGTTTGACAAAAGTGCGACCCCCAAAGATTTTGAAGTGGATTATTACATCCTCAAGTGGGATGAAGAACAAACCAAGCTAGGGTGACACACCAAGTTTGATGCTTTTTAGAGTGGTCCATATATCATCATAAATTAGAAATCCGAGAATGCATTCGAGCTGGTGACGATGGAGGGTGAAGAACTACCCATCCCCATGAATGTGATTTACTTGAAGAAGTACCTATAACAAAAAAAGTGCATCTATGTATCTCTATTTTTAATTAACCATTTTTGTAGGGAAAATTCTATTCTCAAGGAAGCGGGGGGACACCAAGAAGGTACCCAGTGAAGAGAGAACCTATCAAGGATTCAAGATGAAATATACAAAGGGCTAATCTAATACAAAATGATAGCAACCCATACAAATGAGGGATAAATCATATACGATAAGGAGCCATCCTGTTATGACAAAGCCCATGTGAGATATACTCATATCCAACTTGAATGAGAAAGGCAGTGATCAACTGACATAAAGAAAAAAAATGATGATAGTCACCCAATAATTTTTCTATATAAGAATCCTAGCCAAGATCAATACCTGCAAACCTAAACTTATTAAAAAGGGAAGGGGGCTGCAAAAGGTGTGCATACCTTCTCATAACATTAGGTCATTGATGATACTAGTTGAGAAAGTTATACAGTGGAGGTTCGAGACCATCGAAACAAGCCTGGGACTATGCACTAGCCCTTATAGCTTAAGGCTTTACTTTTTTGCAAGTTTCAATTTTTTACTTTCATTACAATTCATTATTTGTATACACACATCCCTCCCTTAGCTCGTAGAGGTCATTGCACATCAAGGAGTTATAATTTTTCAAGGATCCAATCTTGATAAAAAACCTTGAAGATTGTCCTACAGGTAGTCCTTCCCTTCTGTCTCATGATGCTTCATACTATTTTGCTCTACGTGAGATGTAGGTGCAATCGTCCACCCTTGATAGGTGCACTAAAAAATGACAATAGGTTCCATTTAAGGGAAGTTTGGGGTCTATGATTTAACAAGTAGACTATAATATAAATAGTGTTTTACCAAAATATTAGCTCAAAATTGGCATACTTCAACATGCATCACACCATCTCCTAAATAGTATGATTTTTCCTCTCTATAACTCCATTTTTAAATGTATGTAGGTAGTTGTTAACTATTGCTTGATTCTATATTGATTTAGAAAAATAGAAAATTCATTAGTAGTGTACCCCCCCTCAATATGAGTGAAGGAAAATAATGGCATCACTCATAATATTTTCCACACGAGCTTTGGACTCTTGGAAATAATGGAAGGCTTAATTCATTGTCTTTATGCAATACATCCATATTTGTCATGAATGATCATCAACAAATAATCGAAAATAGTGACTCTTGATCTACTAATATGCCTAGGTATGAAATGTGCACCTTAGACTAGAGGTAAGATTGGATGATCTAAAATTGCTTTTAGTTCAACCTCCAGAGAAGGTTGTTTCCTTGAAACTACTTGAAAATTTAAAAAAAAGTGAAGGAGAAATAGGGGAAATAGGAATAGAAACAAGATTAAAGACGAACAAAATTTAGCTAACAACAAGAATGCAAGCCAAATGGACATAGATTTGATATTACAATAAAATGCCTAAAAAAATTTCCCTCTATCAAAGTGCATAAGGAAGGATAACAAGCACAAGAATTGAAGCATCCAATATTCCAAACATTTCACTAAAATAATCTAAACAATTATTTCACCTAATGAAATTCACTCTAGCTAAAATTAACAGAAATATATGGAATTACAATTATTCACAAAATTCAACACCCCAAAATATCTAACAACAATAATCCAAACTACTTCAAGACTAACAACATTTACTTCAACCCCTGTTGAAATAAGACAAACAACATTGAGCCTAATAGAATACATTACTATTAAAGTTAAATGAAATGTAAAAAGTGTAATTTATTATTGTAAATATTCTATACACTTTGGTAGAAAGAAGTCAAACAACCCTTGGATTGCTTTAGAATAGCTTAGAACCATAGCTTACAAAAAGGTAAAAAATGAATATTTGACCCATACAAATGAGGAGTGCTTCCCCTTTTATAGGTTTTTGCTAGGATGAAATAATACAAACTATTACATATAATTCTTGGACAAAATGAATAGGCATGATCTTGGATTGAGTTGCTACCACTTGATATCTTCTTGTTAGGTCTTAATCGGTTGTAATAACTGAATATTCAATTATGCTTCATGGAGGTGGTCATCACTTTCCAGCTCAGACACATCTAAATGCTTCTTATTGGGGTGTCAGGTGTCACAACCCTTGAGTCTAGGACACTATTGTTGGTTTTAATGTCTTTTGGGTTGCTTATATTAATAAGTATAATGGTGTCGGATACATTTTTGAATTCATATGATGAATATTTATAGTCTAAGTTGTTTTGAATTATTTTTCTTTTTGGCTTCCTTTGTGTCTTTTACCTTTACTTCTTTATGACAAAACTTCATGGGGGCTTGGATGGCATCATTCATCAGTTTTTTTTGGCTTAGCCTCTTCTGAAAAGGATACCACCCATTCTATACACATTACATCATGCCAAATATTTACAATTTTCTTGCTGATATTGATAAGGAAAAAGTATTCCAAAATACTTCTCTTTTGCTTAGTTCTTGGTTCATAATGGCAAACGATTTTTGACTAGCTCTTGGTTTTTACTTCATACTTGGTTGGAATTTTGGAATGCTATGTTAATGTTATTACAAGATGAAGTCTATCTTGCTAACCTTCAAAGGCCTTACTCTAAAAAACAATTGTTGGTCAAATATTTAAGCCCAAAGATACTCCTTTAGGCTCCAACATGAAAGTTATCAAAATAATATTAGTTCAAAAATACAATATTGCAAGAATGATGAGTCCAAATTGTTTCTCAAGCTTTGGGAGCAAATAATTTGACAACTCCACCCCACTTTTAGAAATTACAATTGCATTCAAATATTTTGACTATATTCTTAGCGCCTCCAAGGGAATTTTGCTTTAGAAAATTTGGAACCTAGAAAACCTTATTTTTGGGCTATGGGGTCTTGCTATGGTAATTTGAGATCTTCTTTTTTGTTGTACAAACCCATTTTTTTTCTACTATAATTTGTTGTTCTCCTTCAACACTCACTGCACCACCTTGACCTTGTATATCTAGGAGTTGTTTGAGTGCATTCCATTCCTCTTGTGTTGGGATCTAAAATCTCTTAACCATTTCTAAAATAAATGCTAGGTCATAGAGTTTTTTGTATGTTTGGTTTTATAGTGCTTTCACAACATTATTACCTTATCATGCAATACAACCAACTTGATTGAAAATTCAAAGAATCTTTCTTTATCAATATTTTTCTACCACTTTGAAAATTTAGTTGTTGCATTGTAGACACTCTTTAAATCATTGAAAGAGAAAGTATGACCATCCTCTACCTATAAGGGTGGAATTCCACTTTCCACAAGTTTATTTATCCTATTTAGAGCTTTATTTCTAGTATTAACGAGTGAATTTAGTGTTTGACACCCCTTTTTAACTACTTACTCACACTCTATGATTTTTTTAGCCATTAGGAATATTGATGCTATATTTTTAGTTGAAGATATATGCTAGCCAGTAAAATCATTGAACACATTAATGGCTGCATGAGCCTCTTCACTATTTCCAATCATAGCATTTTGTGTAGCAGTGAAGTTATTTCTTATCTCTGCATTAGTTGTCCAACAATAGTCAATAAAATCAATCATTGAAGAGGATCTTAACAAATTCAAAAATTTAACCCCACATTTTCTTCTTTATCCTTTGACATGCATCCATGGAGATCCAAGAGGAATGTACTTACTACTTTTCAATAGCAAGATATTTTTGAGTATATTGCACCTGTTTATGCAAGGTCTTATTTTCAAAGTCCTTTGTCTGTAGACTACTACAACTATTGGACCTGATATTTTAATACTTTTTACCTTGTATTCTCTTGATCAAAATATTTTTCTAACTGCTCTTCCCTTTTCCTTTCTTTGTGATATTTTTCCATGATTTGGATCCCATCAATGTACAACACATCCACATTTGAATGGGCCAACTAATATTTATTAGCTATCATAACCTTGTCCATGTCTATGGTGTGAGTGGAAATTTTATAATTAACTTTGGCCAATTGAGAAGCTAGTTTAGATACTTTAGGGATCATGGTTTTTAATATATAGCCTTTATTAGTATCTAATATATTTATCACTCTTGTTGGGGCAGTGTCCAATTCAATATCTTACTTCTTTGTAGCAAGACAAACTTGAGCATTGGCTTGTACTCATTGAAATTGGCTTTGAATTGAAAGGATTGAAAGGTGAGTGAAATAAGACTACAAAAGAGGTTGAGGGGATGGAGAAGGTATGGTGGAAGTAGGAGAAAAGGTTTTTAGGGATCTAAAAGATGAGAGAGTTTGAGAAGTATTTTGATCTTGCAAAGTGAGTGGAGTAATAATTTTAAGAGGTAATATAGGAGTTGCCTCTAGTGGTTAAAGTGAGCATGGAGGAGAAGAAGGTTGTATATGAGGACATGGTGAATAATAACAAAGGGGAAGCCAAGGAGGAAAATGCTAGGATGGATATGCCATACTTGTCTCTTACATTGGGATCTATGATTACTATGTAGCCCTTGGGACCATTGTTGTCTTGATTATTTTTGCAGTTGGTTCCTTCTTCTTTTGAGGGGATCTAATTAGGCTATTTTACAACATTATTATTAGATCATGCATTATTAGCTAGAAGATTATTTTAATGTTCCTTGCATCTAGCAAGTTCTTTCCTACCTAAATTCTAAGGGGGGAATCACCTCTTTGGTGATTCTCCCCTCCTGATGCATTTTAATTGGTAAATTAAAGTGAAGATACAAATGTGAAGCAGGGAAAGAATGCTCTAAACCTATTTCATGATTTTGATCTAGTTTATCAGAAATAATTCTTTTATCCAAGACACCACTAAGTGTGTGAGGTTTGGTAAGGGATGATCATCACTATCTGATGACAAGCCCTTCTATTTGTTTAATGTGTGTAGTCTTGAGTGTTTGTAGGTTCAATTTGTGGAAAGGATATTCATTAATAAACAGAGCCTATGCAATTATAGCCTTAGATATAGTCTTCTAAAATATTTTGCTCAATATTTACTAGATCCCTCATCTTGGGTTTCCAAATATCTAGCCTCCTTAAGGGTTTTTACATATTACCCTTGCTAGATGTCAATTCGTTTTCTAAAAAATATCACTTTATTTATGAGATATATATCATTATTTCTAGCAGTTAAATTTACAATAATATTGTATCATTGCATAGATCGTTTTGAGTACTACAAAAACAAGTGGTCATATGCTAAATTCTAAGTATTATTGAAGAAGTTATGGCTATTTGAATTTGGACTATCAGTGTTATTTTTTTGTTGTGCAAAAATTTGTCAAGGAAGAAAAATTCATATCTCCCAGATCCAATTATAGATCTAGATTCATATACAACCCCAAGTTTGCAGGTTTTTAATATTTTCTATTGTAAGAAAAGGCATGGTTTCTTTTTAGAAAAAAAATAGTGCATATTTTTAGAGAAAAAACAGTTTATTTTTAGAGAAAAAAAGAAGATTTTTTTTTAAGAAAAAAAGAAGAGTTTATTTTAAGAAAAAAAGTAGGGCTTGTTTTTAGGGAAAAAAAGTGTTTATTAAAAATAATTTATTATTAAAGTGCTTTATTTTAAAAGGGGGCTTCTTTTATGAATTTGATTTAACCAATTGTGCAATTGTGATTGTAAATAAGGTGCATTATTAGTGAAGTATGACACCTTCTTGCAAAAATTTAACAATTATAAAAAAGGATGCATTTTTTGTGAAGTCTGACACCTTCATCTTTCTTGTAAATTTCAATGCTTGTAAAAGGTAAATTTTCAACAGAGTTTGAAACCTCCACAAAAAAAAATGCAAGAGAACCTCATAAGGACACTAGTAGTTGCTCCATACAGTCTCTAAAATTCTTTTACAAAGGTGCATTATCAACAGAGTTTGACACCTTCATAGTACAAATGATGAGTTCACCATAAGAGGGGTACTCATGAGACCAATAGAGTTTACCTCATAAGCAATGATCTACTCTATTATACTTGGTGGTTGCAGTGACTAGTTGTGTTAGCTTTTGATCTTGTAAAATTAAAGGAAATGCAACCATAAGTAATGAAATAAGCAAGCAATATTATAACTATGATAATGTCTAACTAATAAGCATGTAAATATGATAAGAAACTTCAGAAAATACTCATGCAATAGCCATTAATGAAAGCTCAAAAAATGTACAATGCTATGCAATGGAGGTCTCTAACACTCCATATTTGCAAAAATGCTCTACATTGTATCTACTACTACTCTAACCTATGCACTCCAAAATCCTCTCTTCTTCTACATTATGAAGACCTATTTATAGTGAGACATGACTATTGGCCTTCCATATTCCTATGTCACTTCACTATTCTATTCTTAGGACTCATGTACATGTGGACAACATGCACATTTAATTGCACATTCTAATGATACTTGTGCATTTATTATATTTCTTTAAGCAAATACTTAAATCCTAATATAAGATAACCTCCTAATCTAAACATGTACCCATGATGGTACATTAGCAAGTGCCAAATAATGTAATATATTCCAACATCCCACTATATTACATTATTTGGGTACTGAAGACTCTAGTATTTAATATTGATCTCCATATCTCAATTACTCATTAGATTGAACCAGTTCTTCTTCTTCTTCTTCTTCTACTTTAGTCTTCATGTTTTCTTTCCATGTCTTCTTAATTCCATTGTTCTTCGATAATTCAAAGTGTTTGGTAGCATCGTTGATGATGAAGTCTTCTAGGTATCCTTGATGAACTAAGGATATTATAAACTTGCAAGTCATAAGTGGATAAAAATTGCTTTCTTTTCTTTCCTTAGATTTTTTGTATAACATGTCTCCTTGATCTTCAAAAATATCAAGCTTGAATTCATTGTTAGTGGATGCTTTTGAAATGAGAACTTGGAAGAAACAATCTAATCTAAATATTAGTTTTTATTCAAATATTTTATAGTACTTGTCCTTATAGTAACAAGAGAAATATGAATGCGATTTTCCTCCACAATATTTACATGGATGGAAACTCCAACAGTTTACCTTCTCATGACCAAATTTGCTGCAATAAGTGCATAGTAAAGATATCCCTACTTCTTTGTTATTTGTTTTAGGAATATCATGTTCATCTATTTCCTTGACAAAATAGTTAAACCATGTGTGTACAATTGAAACTATCCCTATTTACTTCTTTCATAAATCTACATGACATCTTTTTGATTAATATTCTTTTCTACCTTTTGAATATGATTTTCAATATTTTCATTGGAAGATATTTGTGAAGAATTTACTTTTGTCAAACTATTGGTTTGTGAGTTCTCAGGATTATTTTCTAGCCATATTGGTTCTTTTCTTCTAATTACATTTTCCTTAGGATCATATTTAGAATCAAGTATGTCTCTGAACCATTTTGAATCCTTGAATCATGTATACTTAATAAGCCTTTCCATAGTTCCTTTGAGGTAATCCTTTTCTTAAAAAACTTTGGTAGTATTTAAAAGAACTCTAAAACTTTGAGGTTGACTTCCTTTTGACTCCCTAGTATTTGATAACATCTTTTCTATTTTAAAGTTTTCAGAATATATTATATTTTCCAACTATTTTGAATATAGTTTTTGATAGTAGACTTAGCTTTCTAGGTTTTGCTTTGAGTTGAATCCCTTTTGTCTCCCTAGTTTTTATATGACAAACTTAATATAATGTTCAACTCTTATCACCTTAAATCTATGTTTTATTTTCCCTTATAGAAATCTTAAAAATGTAATTTCAATGGATAAGAATCTTAATATCTCTAAGATATTTACGTTGGATTCTCTATGTCCCTTCAATTTTTAAATGAGACTAATAAAAATAATCTTCCAACTTTTAATCAATTTCAAAATTGGCTTCTTTCACCCTTTGAATAAAGTAGTTTCTAAATTTCTATAATTTCAATTTGGTGTAGAATTCCTTATATCTCCCTAGTTTAGAAATTTATTAAAAACTTTTTATTTGTAGATTAAACTTCACTTCAATTTGTAAGTTTCCTTTTTTTATGATTTAAAAATATTTAAAGCAATAATAGTAATGGTTAATGCTTCTATTTTCTACTCCTTTTTTAAGGCAATCACTATACTTTCTAGGGTATGTTTTTTAACACCTTATTACTCCTACTATTAAAGAAGCCTACAATATAAAATTTGATTAATTTAAATTTCAATATATGCCTTAATTTCTCCTTTGATATTTGCAATATTTATGAGGATAAATATTACCTTATAGGCACCAAAAAATCTACATGCACTATCATTGTATTTTGCACTTAAATTACCTACAACCAACTTGATCTTTATGTATTAATGATATTTGACTGCAATAACTCCTCAATGTGCTTTGGTATTTGACTCGTCGTTGATCTACGTAGTATATTTATGCTCTCCTTCTCACTCTGATCATGTGCTACCTTTGCCTTATAATGCATGCACTAAATAAGCATCATTTAGACGTGATTCTCCTTATTTATTCTAACTGACATGCAAGGTGGCTAATGCCAAGTGGCACTAAGAGTCTTCTACTCCTTGGTAACATATCTTGCAGTGCCTTTCACTTCTCCAATGCCTATGCCAAGTGGCACCAAGGTCTTCACTTCTTTCTTCAACATCATTTGAGGTATTCTCCTTGCCTAATGCTTCTTGAGAGCATTATTTTACTTGAGTGTAGCCTCTTCACTATCAAAGATGACACATTATTTAATGGCATGTAACATCTTCTCCACATGGTAAATACTATTCAAAAACTTGGCCTTCTCTTCATGTGCCCTAATATCATCTCAACCTTTTCCTTCAAAGCATCTAATTGCACTTCTTGTAACTCCTTAACACTCACAAATATATTTGTCTTCTTCTATGGCAGAGGATTCAATTGATTTGGTAGTAATCATTCTAGGTTCTTGATGGCTTTATAGGATGCAAATATCCTCTAATTTCAATGCTTCTTTTAGGTGCCAACTATGTAGGGTAGATGCTGACAACAAATTCTTCTTCTTCTTCTTATTGCTTGACTAGTGTAAACTTGCTGGATTAACTTGCAATCTTGTAATAGTCTTCAAAAGTTGTTACATGGGCTGGATGAGGATGCTCTCTTTGGTGCAAGTTGTTGATGTTACTTGGGTAGAATGGAGATGCTATGTTAGTGCCCAATGATGCTTTATCTAATGGATTACTACCTTCGATTGCGTTGCTTGGGATAAACCTTATTGTGATTTGTTTCCTTACCTTCACCAAAGGGTCTTGAATTTTAGATGTACCTTACCTTACCTTCACCAAAGGCTTTTGAATTATTTTAGTCTTGATATTGAGTTATTTTAATTTTAGCTCAATAGTCCCTAGACAAATATATATTTTTGATAAGTCTAAAGTGATATTTTTATTTCTCTTTTTTTATGACTTCTTCTCTAAGCAATATCTGATTTGCTTGTATGTAAATGTGCAGGTTGGTGATTTCCGAGATGTCTCCTTTTCACCTTGGAGATACTAAATCTTAGAGCTCTATTTAATGGCTCTAATATGGTGCTCTTAAAACCTTAATATGCATTGATTTAAATGCTTTCCCCCTTGTACTTTAAACTAACTTCCTTGCCTTCATGAAATGGTGGCTTCTACTTTCTTTGCAAGCTATGATAATGCTGGATTCAATATTGCCTTCTAATATTTGGCAACTCTCTCCTTGCTTGGTTACTTTTAAATGATGATTCCAAGATTTTCAATGATAATGCTTTGCACTATAGTATATGCAAACCTATACTTTAGAATAGAGTCTTCTTTACTTTCAATAGATAGTAGGATGTTGATATTTTTCTTTCTCTTGAAATATATCTAACTCCTATTTTTATGTGTAGGTTTGAACCTTGTAGAAATTAACTTCTGCACTACCTTGAAGACTTTAAACTAGAAACCTTCTCTTGCAACTTTAATCCTCAAAATTTTTATGCTTAATAAACTTAATAATAACTCAAATATGAATGTTCAATTAATGAACCTTTTGCACTTAAATTGCATACCTTTTTAACCTTTGTTTGATGATAGATGTCTTGGTGACTTGGATCACCTAAATGTTGCCATTTGCTGGATGAATTTGCATCTCTTCCTTGCTGTACAAAAAATCTCTTTAACCCACCTATTTGCAGCTTTTAAAATCCTCTAACTTATTGCCTAAAAATGTAGTTTTGTAACAACCCAATTCTACTCACCTGGTTGTACCTCAAAAACAAGTCATGCAATTTCTTAAGGTATTTTTTTTTTGTTTAATTTCATTGTTAAACTCTAAGAGTGCTCTCATGTTCATAGCAATTATGATTGTGCTTTCATTTTCACAACAAAATATATTGGTGCTTTCAGGTCCACCCAAGTCCATCTAGGCATATCTTCATACTACTCAAGTTCATCTGAGTAGATTGTCACACTACTCGAGTTCATCTGAGTAGACGGTGTCAATTCCATATTTCACCCAATGAATTAATAACATAAAGTTTGAATAAGTACATGTATATCAAACCACTTTTGGGTTTCAAGACTGTTGTAGACAACCACCCAAGTGAACGAGATTGGCCAAATCTTGTAGAGGTACCATTTTTGTGGAATTGAATTATCTTATTTATTGGCCTCTGGTTCTGGCATGTGGGTCGATCCACGGCTGGGGTTATCCACTAGGGCCCATAACACCTAGATGAGAAAACTTTCTTTCCTCATCCCTTAGCATTTGTGAACCCATGACCTAACCAATCAACTTGTTTTGAACCCACGACCTAATTGGTCGACTTGTTCAACATTAATGAATCCATGACCTATCTGGTCAACTTATCCATCATTTATAAATTCATGATCTAACTAGTCGACTTATCAAACTATTTATATGCAAGGGATCATCATACATATGCCTCCGTGACTAACTGATTGTCCTCTACCCAGATTTAGTTAGTGCCATATCAATACCTTGACCTTGGACTTCATCACTCATGCTCATTATGACTCACAAGTTTTTATCCCATACCAAACATTGTGGTTAAACCAACTAAGTAAAATAAACATGGGATATATCACAGTACTACCTAGATAACAACTTAGATATGGTATCCCATACCACCCCTTGTTACAAGTTCTAACCGAGTCATTTATATAGACCAATTCTATCATACTGCAGTTACTCTAAGACATTCTCTATGCATATCAACACCTTATTAGCATTGGGTGTATCAATATATTATTCATCTTTCCCAATGAATAAGGTCGGTATCTTTATCATAGTAAGGTCAAATTTACAATTTAACTTTAAGACTTGTTATGTGCATACCTACACCTCAACAACGTTAAGTGTTTATATATGTCTCTTCCATCATTGTTGATCCATTTACTCCTTATCACGAGTTTGATTTGGATTCTCAAACCTTTTTATCTAAGTTTTCTTATGACTAGGTTATCATTTTTTGCCCATCCTTATTGATGAATTATAACAAAGGTTGGTTGAAGTTATAGCTAGAGATTATAACTAAGATTCTATATAGAATCAAATAAAAGGATTCACATAATTTAATCCATACCCTTGGGTTCTTTTTTTTTTTTGATAGGTAAAAGTAATTTTATTTACTTTACGGATTGGAGGATCCTACCCCTTTGTACATATGGATTATCCCTATCAGGGAAGACACAACCCAATACCCAGGGGGTATGGATATGCCAACAAACAAAACCGTGCCAAAAACTAACATAGAAAAACAATGCAGTAGTCTTTCCAACATCATACAATATCAACCACATAAACAAAAATCCAAAAAACTAGGACCACCAAGCCCACGTAGATCATGAGCCAGACACCTTAGTTCCCAGTCTTCTAGGATTTACTGCTTTTTCATTTTTGGTACTATCCCTGCCAGGCAGTAGAGTTTTTAGAATAGCAGGGAGTCTTTTGAGCTCCTAAATGGCACTAGTCATAAGATTATTTCCTTCATGCTAAAAATTGGTCATCGTCTGAAAGTGGTCAATTACCTCGTTGATGCGGTTCAGGGCCTCAGAGTCTGCACCAGTGTTGAAAAACACTCTCGTGAGCGGGAGATCATTAACGTGGTGGTAAGGACCACCATTATTGGCACTAAGGCCCTTTGGTGTTAAAGAGACATCGTTAAGGTGGCTACATCCACCATTGTTTGAGAAGTTAAGATGCTATTGAGGGCTGGGTTTGCCCCTCCTTGGTATTGAGGAAATACCATTGCTCGTGTAGCCAGGGCTACATTCTAACACAATTCCCTGCATCATATTTGGATTTTTTGGTAATATCGCATGGGAAACTATTTTCCCAAACCATTAAGGAAGTTTGAAGGATGGCCTTATTGGCTAGAGCATCGACCACCTGGTTAGCCTCTCTATAGACATGATTAATACAGTTCTACTTCTTGTCGATGAAGTCTTTTTGACACTCCTAGATAATGTTCTAGATTTTTTTCCCACCCTTGGAATTATTTTGAACCAGTCCCACAATAACTTGTGAATTACATTCAAATATGATGGGGTTATTCATGGATTTGCATATGGTGATGCATCACCAGAGAGGTCTAGCTTCGGCATAGTTGTTGGTATGGGTACCCAGATTTTTGTAAAAATCTCATATGATGATTCCGTTGTGATCCCTAACCACTCCTCTTGCTCCTGCCTTACCTGGATTGCCTTTGGAGGTGCCATCAAAGTTAGCCTTCACCCATCCTTGGGGGGAGGGATCCATTTGGATGCATTTATATCCCTGTGAGGCTCTTTGACTTTGCAGCAGTCTTGGGGAATCTTGAGGACCCTGAACAAGTGGCCTTCTATTCCGTCCTGGGGAATTTTTGGGCAAGGAATGAGGCTACTATTTTCTATTGCAAAAATCAAGGCTCTTGATGCAACTGCTTCGTGATCCCTATAGTCTTCACTAAAAATCCTCCTGTTGCATTCCAGCCAGATTTTCCAGGTAGTGTGATGGACCATAGACTTCCATAGAAAGTTTAGTCTCGGGTTCTTGAAGGTATCAGGCCATTGGACAAACATGTCCTTAACCATTCGTGGCCTTATCCAGCAAACCTGCAATTTGTTGACCACCAGGGAAAACACGTTGCTTGTGAAAGGACAATCCATGAGAATGTGTTGGGTAGACTCCCAAGCTTGCTCGCATAGGTAACACCTATTAGGGACAATGATTTCCCTACACATCAGATTATCCATAGTAAGGAGCTTATTATGAGCAGCCAACCAGCAGAAGTGAGCGACCTTAGGGATTAGAGCTTTAAGCCATAAAATTCTTGCTAAAATCTGATCGTTGTTAAGGTTGACTTCCTTGGTACTACTCTCAATGAACCGGGTTGTGGATTTGACAAAAAATTTACCCTCAACCGTGCCTTTCCAGCAGTGTTGATCTTTGATTTGGGATTGGGGGACAAAATTTGCCCTCATGATCACTTGGATCTCTGTCACTGCGTTGATGATAGATTCGTTCTTGAGTCTGAACTACACATTCTTCCACATTTTGACACCCTGGTTAGAGGTGATGAAGTCTGCTACGTGAGTCCCATACTTGTTATCTGTCAGGTGTTTTATTACAGCCAACCTCTGATCTTTTATGAGGGGGTCTTTTCTAGCCCAAGCATCTTCCCAGAAGTTGATATCTTTGCCATCTCCCAGCTGCCACTAGGAACCCTGATGCAAGAGATTTTGGGTGAGGGTTATGGACTTCCAAAAGTGAGAACAATTGTGAGGGATGTCCGTCTGGAGGAAATATTGTTGCTAGAGATATTTTATCTTGACTATATCCACCCATTCGAGATTAGCATTGGTGACAACCTTCCAAGCTTGCTTAGCCAGAAGGGCTAAATTAGAGACATTGATGTGCCTCATCCCTAGGCCTCCCTGGTCCTTGGGGGAGCAGACCTTGTCCCAGGCCACCAAATGGAACTTCTTTTGATTGTCACTCCCTGACCACAAAAACTGATTATGAATTTTTTCAATGGTTTCACCCATTGCCATTGGGATTTTGAAGACAAACAGGAAAAAGGTGGGAATGCTCTGCAGCACAACCTTGACCAGGGTTGCCTTCCTGACATTGGAAAGGAGAGCACCTTTCCATCTCGAAAGCCTTTTATGAATCTTGTCGATGAAATTCCTCCACATGTCTTTGAGGGGTCTTCCTTTAAACATGGGTAAACCCAAATAGGTGGTTGGGAATGGAATAGCCCAAAATACGAGTGATCTTGCGTTGTCTCTTGGGGGGGTATTGATGAAAAACAACTTGCTTTTTACATAGTTGAATTTTTGCCCAGCTGCCTCTTCATAGAGGTTGAGAATGGTTTTGATACCTTTGGCATCGAAAACTGCTGCTTTGGTGGCCAACAGGGTATCATCCACAAATTGTTGGTGGGTAGACGACATGAGACCAGTGGCAGCATTGATGCCTAAAATTAAGTTGTCGGAGCATGCCTTCTTGATAGCTCTGCCTAAGCTCTCTGCCAGAATGATGAAAAGAATGGGGGACAATGGATCATCCTGTATGAAACCCCTAAGGCTGGGGAAGTACCCAACAACAGACCCATTCACCATCACAAAAACCAAGAGGATGAAATGCACTTATAAATAAGATTTACCCAAGATTCATGGAAGCCAAACCTGAGAAGGATTTGGGTAAGAAATTCCCTGTTGACTCTATCAAAAGCTTTGTTCATGTCTAGCTTGAGGAAGAGGGCAACAGATTTGGAAATGTGGGCGGAATGAATCAGCTCATGGATGGTAATTACTCCATCAAGGATATTGTGGCCTTTGACAGTGTTGCCCTGGTAGGGGTCGATGATAGAGGGGAGAATGCTAGTCAACCGGTTAGCCAAGGCCTTAGAGAGGATTTTATAGGTGAAATTACACAGGCTAATGGGACGGTAGTCTGAGAGGGATTGGGGATTCTCACCTTTAGGTATCAAAGCCAAGAAAGTGGAATTTTCATCTCTAGGGATGGTTTTGGTAGATTGATTTTTCCTAAAATAATTGCATAGATCAGAGCCAACTATATCCCAGTAGGTTTGGAAAAATCTAGGTGGGAAACCATCAGGCCTAGGGGCTTTGTCTGGGTTCATGGAGAAGAGAGCTTGGTGGATTTCTTTATGGGACAGAGGGCTGAGGAGGAAAAGGTTGGATTCCTGGGAAATGATGGGGGGAATGTTGTCCAGAAGGGTCTCCATGGCATTCTGGGACTGGGTCGGGGAGGAGGCAAGGAGGTTTCTTAAGTGACGCACCGCTTCTTCCCTAATTTGAAGGATGTCTGAGGTGACAGACCCATCTTACCTGGCAAATTTTTTTATCTTGCTTGAGCCCTGTGCCTTAAAGTGGATATATGGAAGAAATTCGTATTGGAGTCCCCCTCCTTGAGCCACAACTGGCAGGATTTTTATCGCCAAAAAGTTTCCTCCTTGCTGAGGATGTTGTGATAGTCAGCCAATAATTTTTGTTCTTCAAGACGGAGTTGGTCATTGCCTATACCCTTCTAGAAATTGTCCTCAATCTGGCTGATTCTAGACTTGACCTTATTATTTGCTTCAAAAATATTCCCAAAAGTTGTCTTATTCCATATCCTCAGATTACTCTTGATGAATATGAGTTTCTGCATGAATTGGTTGGTGGCTGACCCTGGGAATTTCCTCTTCCACCAAAGTGCAATCTGATCACGGAGGTCGGGATGTTGGGTCCACATGGACTCAAATCTAAAAGGGGTTTTGAACTGGGATTTGGTGCTCGTTTCCATCAACAATGGGCTGTGGTCAAACCCAATATTGGGGAGACCTATCAAGCTAGTGTTCTCAAAAATAGGGAGGGCTTCCTAGGATAAAAACACACGGTCAAGGCGCTCTTGAATAAGACTACTTCCTTTCCTCCTGTTTCTCCATGTGAAAAGAGAGCCTTGAAGCTAAACATCCATGAGGGAATTAGAATCTATGAAATGTTTGAGATCATTTGTGTCCCTGTGGGAAAGCATGGTTCCTCCCCTTTTATCATAACCGTATAGAGGAGAGTTGAAATCCCCTACTAGAACCCAAGGAATTCCATCAAAGACTTGTCTCATCCACGTGAGCAGGTTCCATAGAGCTATTCTACCCTAAGAGGAATTTGGGGCGTAGACATTAGTCATTACCCAGGAAACCTGGGAGCTGAGATCCTGAAAAAGAATATTACTCAGTCTTTCCTACCCTGAAATGAAGTTGCCTTTCACTATAGTGGGGTTCCACATGCATAATAGGCCTCCAGATGTACCGGACATTGGGGAATGAATGCACTCACAGTTTTTCCAGATCTTTTTTGCCACCCTGGGTGACCATTGATCATTGAGTTTAGTTTCTTGAATGAAAAAAATAGTTGGGTTATGTTCTCTTCTCATGGCTGTAGCCACTCTCTTCTTGGCTGCCCCATTTAGTCCTCTTGCATTCCAAGAGAGGACTCTCATTTAGAACTTTTGGGGATTTTTTTGCCCCCCTTTCCTTGCTGCGTAGGGGGTTTGGTTCTTCGGGCTTCTTCCTTGGTGCTCGTTTCGGTCTCCTGGAAAAGGTTTTTCTGAGTTCCATTCGCTATGTCTTCTGCAATATCCCTGATTCTTCTATCTACTTCTGATGGTCTACCTTTTTTCCTTTCCCCGCCTACATCCATCTGAGATTTCTTGAAGCTGCGAGTTTGTTTGGGACTCCGTTTCTCGAGGGAAGGTTGATCCAGGTCTTCGCTGTCAGAGTCCACAGGATCATAAAAAGTGGGCGAGGCTGGAGATCTGGACTCCGAGGGAGGAGAACCCTGAGGGGTGGGTGCCTGGGTAGGGAATCTCAGGGGTGAGCTATAGGGGGAATGGGGGAGGGGGGAGCTGGGTGGTTGGTTCGACTGAGAGACAACCTTGTGGGTCTAGGAAGACCTGGGTCTAGGGCATTGGGCATGATCAGGATTAGGGTCTAGGTTTGAATCAACAAGGATTTCACCCTCCTCAACATCTTTATAAATACCAGAATCTTTAAGCGCATCAAATTTATTAACAAAAATAACAAAATCACTTGCCTTAGGAGGAGGAAAGTTCACCCGCATTGTGGCTTGATGTTCGACACTCGAAGCACATTTTTCTAGGACTCGTCTGTAAGTCTTCTTCTAGCGGTCCTCGGCCTGGTTGTCCATGCTCTTGGTTTGGGTCTTGGGACACTAGGACTGCAAATGACCTTGGGTCTGGCATTCAGGGTAGAATGCCAGTTTGTTTTCGTAGATCAACGGTTGCCTCCATTTGAAGTCTCCATAGATGAGGTTCAGGTGCTCTGGGAGATGACTTTCCAAGTTTACATTGACGTAGATGCGTGTCTGGGTTAACCACGTTCTCACTCGGGTGGCTGGGTCGATGGCCACGAGATCCCCGATGGCTTTAGCTAACCCTCGCAAAGCGTCTTCATAGAAGAAATGGGCTGGGAGATTCGGGAGCCTCACCTAGAGCGAAGCGAAATTGATATTTTGGGAATTTGGGTCAAAATTTGGCTGCCATTTTTTAAAAATAGACTTCTTCTACCAAAAACCATGGTCCCCCGGATAAAATGCGTTCTGCGTCCTCTGTTGAATTGAGTTGAATCATGAAAAATCCTCGGGTCATGGCCGAAAGTTCCATATTTCCCCTTATTTTCCATTTGGTCACTGCCCATCTGCGGATCGAATCCATATCTGGCCGACCTCCTATGAACTTCCCTACCAGGGAGTAAGAATTGCGTGATTTGAAATCTTCCATGAGGCTTTTGGGGCATATGACATTGCAACCCTATGTGACGAATTCGAAGATAGGGTTAGGTTTCGATTTTTGCTTGTTTTAGAGTAGCTCTGCAAACGATATTTTTTGCCCATGGCCTCCGCTTGAGGTTGAAACCCTGGTTCCATTAGTGCTCCCGAGATTGTTGGTGATGTCATACAAAACACTTGACTCCTCGATCAACAAATTAGGGCCCGTGCCCGAATGCGGGCTGCTCGCCTCTGCACCACATGCAGACTTAGGCCCGTCTGCCTCCTCGCCCTATGTCATCATGGCTGTGCCCATCGACACTCATCCGAATCGCACGGGAGAAATGCCTCTACTGGCCCTTGGATTTTTGTTGTCACTACAACATACCTTGCCTGGACAAAAAAATTCGGAAGACCCTTGGGTGTCTTTTTTCATAACCCATAGATGCCTATCTTTATTTCCTTAGCCAGGAGTTCATATCCTAACCATAAGCATCATTGTGATATGTAATTACACCAACTAACTATTCTATTATTACCCAATTTCCAAGCTGGGCTTTATACTACGACCAAGTCCTTAATTGTAAGGATTACTTCTAACTTAAATTTTGAGTCACAAGTTACTTCTTCCCATGTTTATGGTTTCATAAGTCTCATAGCCATCTTGTTCCATCAAAGTTGTAGGTAACTATACTTCATTTGCTTTAACAAAAGCTTTGAGCTTGCTATAAATATCTACTCAACTCGCATACTAGTTTCCACATCATTCATCTCCAAGTTTTATTCTCAAAATAAAACAGGATTTTCTAACTCAAATCCATGCCATGGTCACATAGTCTCATAACCGGTACATTAATTTAATAAGTCATGCACTTGAAACACCATACAAATTTTATTATGGTTTAATTACTCCAATACACCTTCAACAAACTAAAAGTATAAAACAAAACACCACTAGACTATTCATAGCCCATGGATGAAAGACCATAATTTATTAATAGATCACATCGGCTATTGCACTAACATTTCCAACTTAATTCATGAATAGGTTTAAGATTCCATAAAGTTCTATACACATTTCCAAGGCCATCTCTAGAACCTCTCTATTAACCAACATCCAAGGTTGTATTCTGGATAAATCATTTAACCTTACCATAACATTTTCTGATAGCATATGTTATCACTGCTGAAAGGTTGTTAAACGACTAAGGTAGGTGTACAAATTATCTTCCCTATCTTTACTTGGTCCTTGAAGCCTTTATACCTTGATTATATTTTCATAAAAAAAACATTCATGCTCAACCATATGAGCGAGCTCCAAAAATTTAGTGAATTATTTTTGAATTTCAGTATAGCTTAACTTATGGTGAGGTCTTTGACTTCATTCCAAAGTTTTCTAGGGAATTTCAAGTATTTTCATATCTGATTAATAAACTCAACAAGAGACATTCTATCTCAATTTGGATTTAATATTCAGATATTCTATTTAGCCATATAAATATGAGTTAATCTTGGTTTACTAAACCATGACAGTATAATAATAATCCACAAATTATTACAGAGAGAACTAAACTGAATTTTACTACATACATTATGCTTGTAAAATGCTATCTCTGCCTCTAATTTATATTACACAAAAGCCTTTTCCATTTATTCTCTAAAAGAACAAGGCAAACAACCAAAACTAAAATAAGAAAAGGTATATGCTTTATTAATATTTCAATACTATGCAATCGGGTACAAAAGGCTTTCACTCTACTATTATTTAGCTCATTTCGAAGAAGCATTTACATATAGTTTTACCGATCAACTGATTTCCTTAAACCTCTATTATGAGCAAACAAACTGGATTCAAAAGTCACATACCAGTTGATTACTATTGATAGAGATAAAATACGTTTCAAGCAGAGGTATTAATATTTAGTACAAAGGTTCAAACCTCTTTAGAGGAGTTGGAGAGCAAGTGGGTAGTTAAACCTCTCTAGTTGCTGAGAGGCCCAGGTTCAAATCTCTCGCCTCACATGCGGATATGTTATGTAATGGTTCCCTCGTGGTCACAGTCTGTTTAACCCTTGTGGCCACCAAAAAAAAAAAAAAAATTAGTACAAAGGGCTTTTTAATGTTTTCGTGCAAAAGGTCACTATTACAATATTTTCATTCGATTAAAAATACATACATGCCTTAACTAGGTTGGTTTCTTTACAAACAACTTCCACCATATTTACTAGCTCACTCAACAATTACCGCGCGGGTTTAATTTGAAACACATAAGGCTCTTTGTTTAGCATGCAACCACTTTTACTATTTTAAAATCAGTGTATTCAAAAATATTTTCCACTATCAGTCTTGCTTCAATCAACTGCTATTTGTGCCTATCTTCACCAGTTCATATTTTATAGAAAATGGGATCAAAATCAGCTCTTGATGAATGCATCCTATATTTTTTTATGACTAATTTAATATGCATCACAACGAGGACTTTGCAAAGGCAGTAAAACAAAACTGTACAGCTAAGTAAGCTCCATGCATAAATATTCTTTGTTAAACAAGATATCCAGGTATTCAAGCTATTAACAAAAAAATTCAAGCAATTCACATCCAATTTAATTTTTATATTACAACATCCATATTTGCTCCTTTTTCCAAGCAAAGTTCATGCTAAATTTAAATTTAGCGAAGTGCATAACATAAGTTCGATTTTAATTTTCTATCAAAGTATTCACAGTAACAATATTGAACCATTCAACGTATTACAAATACAATTTCTTTTTAAACTGGGAAATTACCAGAATGAAACATACTATTGTTTTCAAGCAATTCAAACAAAAGAGCAAAGGTCCAACTTGGAAATTGATGCACGAAATTTTACTCACTAAATTTTCACAAGCAATCAACTTTGTCTTTCCAACCAGAGCAGCCCGACGACTCCACCCACAAATAAAATTACCTATATATCCAAAACTAAACTTTAAAAAAAAAAAAAATAAGAAAAATAATACCAGTCTCCTTTCAAAAAAAGCAAGTTATCTCCTTTTCCCATAACTCTAAAAACTTAGGACTCTTATACAAAAATAGAAACATGCGTAGCGCCCAAATAGAAGGACGTTATTGCCATCCATTAGCACACATTCTCAATCATCATGGCAAGGCATTGAGGAATTGATTTTCATTTTAATTTTATTTTATTCCAGAATAGCTTAAATCACAAAATTACAATTCCATAACTACATGTTATAATTTTACTCCTATCATTCCAATTAAAGTCGTATTTCTATTTTTCTATTATCATATATATATAATTTTCTAAGCAAATCTCTCTATCTTATAATTGTCCTTTTCTAAACAAAGTATACATAATACTTTCAATTTATCACAAGTTTTGTGAAAATGTGGTTCCCATGCTATAGCATTTTCTTTGCCACATAAAAGAATCAAAATATAACAATAAGCCAATACAAACAATATGCAAACATTAAAACAATACACATGTCCAATGCAGTCCATTTCTTATGCACCTACATGAAACATATCAATATGAACTTCCATGTGTTCACGAGCTAAATCATCACTTCCCTATTACCTTTTATGCCAACCAACCTTGACTATCGAAAGCATATACCCGATCTTTCATACACAATGGACATCAACAATACCACATTCTATAGGAAAAAGGTAAATTTAGAACACCAATTGCTTTGCAATCAAAGGTCATGCAAGGAGGGTCGTTACAAGTTTGGTGGCTTCAACTCTCCTTCAGGATACACCCTAAAAATCTGAAACTTAGCAGCTATTAATGCTGCCAAATTGTTACTTTTTTGTTGTCCTCAAATCTGAAATTTTTAGATTGCAAAGCAGTCAATTTGTCCTCCAAAATGCTATCCTTGAATCTCACAAATTTGGTAGGAAACTCCTCCAAATTGTAGCTGAGATTTTCCTTCAAGAAACCTTCAATTTTTTGCTATAAAATCAGCAAACCTCCTTCTTCAAGTAAGCCTTCAGATCCTTCAAAGAAAATCTTCAAACCTCTCAGGTTTGGTGATTTCTTCTAGCCCCTTTCCCTTATCGAAATATTACTTCAATCTTGCAAATATGAAAGTTCTTCAATGAGAACTCCTTTGGGTCCTTCAATATGAAATCTTCAATATTCTATGAAAATATCCAATCTTCAATCTTCTTCAGGACTCTTTTCCTTGAGTCTCTTCTTCATTCAATGAGGTCTTCTTTCTAGGACCAAATTCTCAAGTGAATGTGATGACTCATGGTTAATTGACTCAGGTGCTTCTTTTCATATGACTCCTTATAGGGAGGGGTTATGTGAATATGAAAAGATAGATGGATTTAAAGTCTTCTTGGAAGACAATTTGACATATAAAATAATAGGTCGAGGAAGAGTCAAGCTGATGCTAAAATATGGAAGAATTAAAACCCTTTCTAGTGCGTTGTATATTCTGGATTTGGCAAGGAATCTGATATCCATGAGTAAGATGAATGATGCAGGTGTGAATGTGGTATTCAATAAGGATAGCTGCAATATGGTTCGTGGATCCTTGGTGTTGGCAAGGGGAGTTCACACATAAAATTTGTTCAAACTTGAGGCTAGCATTGTAAGTATTAATTGCAATAACACTTCAGCTGTACAAGAAAATAATACAGTTGAAATAGATTCCTACGGTGAAGTCAATGTTGTGGCATCAACGCATGGGGCATATTGGTGAGAAAGGACTTCGAAAATTGAAAATGAAACGTATGGTTGAAGGTATTTTTGGTTGCCCATTAAATTTTTATTTTTGTGAGCACTGTGTTTTCGGGAAACAAACTAGAGTCAAGTTTCCAAGTAGTGCTACAAGGTCTGAAGGAATTCTACATCTAGTTTACGGTGATATGTTTGGACCTACAAAAGTACCATAATTAGGTAAATCTATCTATTTTGTTACATTTATAGATGACTTCTCAAGAAAGAATTAGGTATATTTTCTATGGAATAAATCTAAGGCTTTTAATAAATTTAAAGATTTTAAGGATCTTGTAGAAAATCATATAGAGAAAAAGATAAAGGTTTTGAGAAGTGATAATGGTGGTGAGTATTGCTCTAATGAATTTGAGTAGTTTTGCAAAGACTGTGGAATAGAGAGGTAGAGAACAACTCCGTATACTCCACAACAAAATGGGGTTGTAGAATGGATGAATAGGACATTGATGGATAAGGCTAGAATCATGCTAAGTGGTGCAGGGTTAGAAAAAAAATTATGGGAAGAAGTTGTGCTAACATCTTGTTATTTCATCAATAGATCTTCTACCTCAGCTTTGGTGGACAATACTCCACAGGAAGTATGTACTGGTAAGAAACCCTCCCTCAAACGTATAAGGGTTTTTGGTTGTGATGCTTATATGTATGTCCCAAAATATAAAAGGACTAAGCTATACTATAAATCTAAAAAAATTATATTTGTGGGTTATAGTACTAGTGTTAAAGGATATAAGTTGTGGAACCCAGAAACACAGAAGGTTGTTTACAATTGTAATGTGATCTTTAGAGAAACAAAAGGGGTTTTAAAATAGGAAATGCAACCAAGAAAATAACCAAAAATAGTACAGGTAAAATTAGAATAGGAGGAAGAACCTATGATAGAACCTAAATTACAGAGAGAGTCTGAAGAGGAATATTCAAAGGAAGAAGGTGAGGAGAAAGTTGAAGATGTAAAACCTAGAAATCTAATTTTTAGGAGATCAGATCGAGAGAGAAGACTTCCAAATAGGTATAGTCCTTCAAATTTTTATTCTACATTTATTTTATTAGTTACTGATGAAGAACCCAAGACTGTAAAGAAGGCACTTTAGTCAAGTGAGAATAAGTATTGGAAAAGGGCTATGGAGGAAGAAATGAAGTCTTTGGATAAAATTAAGACATGGCACCTGGTAAAATTACCTCTTGGTAGAAAACTTATTGGTTGTAAGTGGTTATTCAAGAAGAAGTACAATGTAGAAGGAAAGTTGTAGAAGTACAAGGCTCGCTTGGTAGTAAAAGGATTTTCTTAGGTTGAGAGAATTGACTTTGGTGAGATTTTTTCTCCTATGGTTAAACTAACTTCAATCAAATTTCTATTGGCTATTTCTGCTGCTTTTGATTTTGAAATAAAATATATGGATGTAAAGGTAGATTTTCTACATGGTGAACTTAATGAAGATATATATATATATATATATATATATATATATATGTCACAACTAGAATTCTTTAAGATAAAAGGTAAGGAGGACCTAGTATGCAAGCTGAAGAAGTCTCTTTATGGGTTGAAGTAGTCTCCAAATATGTGGAACCAAAAATTTGATAGGTTTGTCTTGACACTTGGGCTTGGAAAAAGTAAATCAGATCCATGTGTATATTTTAAAAAGGAAGGTGAAAATTTTGTTATCATTGTATTGTATGTGGATGACATGTTGTTAATTGGTAATAGTAAGGAGATGATAAAGTTACTAAAATCTTAGTTATCTTTTGAGTTTGACATGAAGGGTTTGGGTGCTAAAAAAATCTTGGGTATGAAAATAATAAGGGATCGTGCAAATAGAAAGTTATGGTTAAATCAAAGGAAATATCTTGATTTTATTATATAGAAGTTTAGGATGCATGATTATAAACCAATATTTACTCCATATCCGGTTGGTCAAAAGTTATCTGCTAAACAATGTCCTAAAATAGATGAGAAAATTGAAGAAATGCATCATTTTCCTTATGCTAGTATTATGGGCAATATGATGTATGCAATGGTCTATACTAGACTTGATATTGCATATGCAGTGGGAGTAGTTAGTAGATATATGTCAAATACAGGAAATGAACACTGGACTGTTGTGAAGAGGATCTTTAGATACTTACGTGGAACTACAGATTATGCTATCTGTTATGAAGGAAAATTTGGAGACAATGATATTGTAAATCTATAAGGGTTTGTAGATGCTGATTGGGTTGGATATCTTAATAAGAGAATATCCATGAGTGCTTATGTGTTCAAGCTATTTGGAGGGGTAGTAAGTTGGATGAGTAAAAAACAATCAATGGTTGCTTTATCCACTACATAAGTAGAGTACATTGCAACAACTCATACCTTATAAAGAAGTAGTGTGGCTACAAAGGTTGTGTTCAATAGTTGGCATTAAACAGAAGGTTGTGAGAATTAACAGTGATAGTCAGAGTGCAATATTTCTAGCAAACAATCTTGGTTTTCATGATCGATTAAAAAATATTGATACAAAGTACCATTTTGTGAGAGATATGGTTGAAGAGAATCAAGTGATATTGGAGAAAGTTGATACATAGAAGAATACTATTGATTCATTAACAAAGGTTGTACTTGCTTAGAAATTTTCTTGGTGTAGAAGATCTATGGGCATGGTTGCCATTGATAGTTGACAATGGCAGTTGTTAATCCCTATAGAAAGTATTCAACAAGTGGAAGAATGTTGGAAATATGTTGAATATTTTCCATGTTATTTTAGTGGGGTTAACACTAAAAGGTACTAGACACTCTATACCTATACTCGTCGAGGTTAGGATTTTTTAAGTTATTTTTAGACCCATATGGGCTTTTAGGGTTACTATATTTGAACCCATGCTTTTTCACCCATGATATTGTAAAAATTTGTGCATGTGCCTTTATTATATATATATCGCACTTGCATTAGGGTTTGGGGAGACAAAAGAATAATGTTATTGTATTGGAGACAATCAAGTTAATGCAATAATAAGATAATACTGTGTTGGTTTTTTCCCGATTGAGGGTTTCTAGGATAAATATTGTGTAATGTGTGAATCTATGATCTTCTTCTTTTGATTTTGTTATTACTACTTTTATGTTTTAGTTTATCAGGGCTATTTATTTCTCTTCAAGTGAGACATGACTCTTGGCCTTCCATATTCCTATGACACCTCACTATTCTATTCTTAGGAATCATGTACATGTGGACTACATGCACATTTACATCATTGCACATTCTAATGATACTTGTGCATTTATTACATTGCTTTAAGCAAATACTTAAATCCAAATCTAATATAGGATCCTAATCTAAACATGTATCCATGATGGTACATTCGAAAGCACCAAATAATGTAATATATTCCAACAAGTTGTCCATGAATTTTGGTAGGATGAGAAAATACCATAAGGACACTCATAGTTTAAGAAGCAAAGTGAGGTCAATCCCACTTTTGCTTAAGTACTCTAAGAGTACTTGATATGCTTAGACCTAGAGGCTAATCCAAAGGTTGAGTCAAATGTGGACCCAAAGGTGTTTATCTAAGTAAGAGCTAGAGCTAAACCCAAAAGAAGATCTAGAGGAGACAAACCTAGTGGTTGACCCAGAGGCGATAAACCTAGAGGTGATACACCCAGAGGCAAAACCCTGAGGCAATAAACCTAGTGGCCAACCCAAAGGTAGTAGACCCAGAGGTAGCTTTAGAGGTATTTACCCAAGATCCAAAGTAGCAAGAGCTAATGGAAGATCCAAAGGTGGATCCATAGGTGGATATCCAAGAGCTAGAATAGCCAAAGCTAGAGTAGCCAAAGCTAGAGTAGCCAAAGCTAGAGCAGTCAAATCTAGGGTAGCCAAAGACATAGCAGCCAAAGTCATATAGCCAAATCTAGAGCCAAGATCCAAAATAGCTAGAGCTAAGAGCCAAATATAAGAGCAAGAGTTAGATACAAGAGCCAAATCCAAGATCAAGAACTAAGAGCCAAGAGCAAGAGCCTAGACTCCTCTAAATTAAGGAGGGGTCCTAATATTTTCTAACCCAAATAATGTAATAAGGGGGATGTTAGGATATTTTATTACATTATTATTAGATCATGCAT
This sequence comes from Wollemia nobilis, assembly GCA_028583015.1. Taxonomy (NCBI): domain Eukaryota; kingdom Viridiplantae; phylum Streptophyta; class Pinopsida; order Araucariales; family Araucariaceae; genus Wollemia; species Wollemia nobilis. The sequence continues at coordinate 7,543,377 of JAQPPZ010002224.1, read as the reverse complement.
TATTAGTTGTAATATTATTTTATATTCCTTACATGTAATGATATCTTAAATCAAGAGTATAAATCTTCCAGTTTGTAACCCGAAAGCATATATTAAATAGGCTCTTGCTGCAATGAATGAATAGTGTTTTTCCATAATAACCTAACCATTTTGTCTCACCTTTTACTTTAGGTTTTTGTTCATAGAGCTTTGGGATTTTTGGAACTAGGTATTTTATAGGAAAATGCTTTAGTACATACATACCCAGTCCTTGCAATCCTTTGTCAAAGGGTACCTAAGGTAAAATTTGTGGTCTGATTGGCTTAGGTCCTAATCTACCATAAGTATAACCCATATTCTTTATCATCCTTTCACTCATAGAATATGTTTACTCAAGTTGTTGCTTAGGTGTAGGTGATGGTGGAGCTTGTTGTCAATCTAAAATTGTCACATTTGGCTCTTGCTCTCATCCAAGACCTGTTGCTCACTTGTAGTTGCAGTTGCAACCTCTAGGGTTTGCTCTTCTTGTTCTAGAAAACTAACCTATTCTTGATAATATTCTTCTAAAGCATAAGGACCCTCAAATTTGTCTCCTTCCTCTAAGACAATTATCACTTCATATGGATTTTCTTTATAAGAAATTTCTTCAAATTCTTCATTCTTTTTTATTATACTGAATCCCACTTTTGTCATGCCACCTTCACAACAATACATCCATCATTCTAAAATATTATCATCAATCCATTTTAATTTTACCATTTTTTTCTTCTTACTTCTTTTAGATGATGATGTGAAAACACTAAGGATCATACTCACATACATTTTTACAAAATTTTCTCCAACACAAGTGATCATATTTCTGGATTTCTGACCCTTTCTATTTTTGGTCTCAAGGTATGTCTAAATGTGAGAGGTTTTTTTATTACATTAGTAGGGTGTGCCTTGAGAAAGCCATTAGGGTTGTATTTCCACTTATTTGGCACTACTTCAAGATTCATATTTAGGAGCCTCTATATCAAAACCTCACTCAATTTTGGGGCCTTGACACTAGTTGGACCATAGCCAAAAGGTAAAGGATACAATGCATGCTTGTTTATTCATGTCCAAGGTTTGCATCATTGTGGTCCATCTAATGGCAAAAATATTAAGTAAATAACTAATGATGAAAAAATAGGATAACAAGAATGAATCTACAACAAATCCATATACCCTTATTACTATACCTTTAGGTATAAAATAGTAGTCTCCAACTTACTCATCAAGTTTGCACAAATGATATTTAAATTCTTTTGACAATCGAGGAATTTGTCCTTTTAGTGACGATAATGTAGGACTAAGATAAAATTATTCAAATCATAAAATAAATTCTACAATTGGAGAGTTGGCATAAAACCCACCATAGAAAGATCTTGTACATCTTCAATGTCTATTTTTACTTAAATTTCAAGGAATATGTTGGCCCAATCAAATAAATGGGTTTGGGGCTTGTAATGACATAATCCATAACTATTTAATATTTGTGTACCACTCTATCTAATTCTAAACTAAAAATTACAACTAGCATAACAAAACTTTCTTGAATATAGGGCTAGAAGTTACCTATTTGAGCTAGAAATTTAGGAATTTTACTCATAGTATTATCTAATTGATTACTCAAATAGGATTTTATTTTTTGATTATAAAAAGAAGCTTCATTTTCCTTATATAGACACCTAAAAATCACACATTTCCATTCATCCCATCATAATGGTTGATTAATTTACAAAACCCATAAAATTTGCATAAATTAGCCTAAAAACAATATTCACTTATTGAAATAACTATTCATACACTATTCATTAGCTCCCTTGGCTGCTTAAGCCCTTTCCTATGCTTAGACCTTGGCTACTGTACAACCACTCCCCTTAAGCCTAACTTAGGGACACCTCATCCTAGTCTACATTTTGACTAGTCCACCTTCCACCTAAGCCTAGCTCACCCTAGCCTAACCTTGGTCAAAATCCACCTCATAGTCAAACTCAAACCCTTGGTCAAAATAACCATGGTCAACCTAACTCATGGCCACTTCCCCTAGTCTATTCTTTAACTAGTCTAACCTCTGCATTAACCAGTTAACCTCAACTAAAATTAGGATCAATCTAATCATAATCAACTTTGACCTTTGCTCCACACATCTCCCCATGTACATTAAACACTATAAATGACATGTGGAGACTTTTTGGTTTCAAAGCATGGGAGACATGGTGAATCATCTTCCACCTCATCCAAAGTCAACACTAAAACCATGGTTAAATCAACTATGTTTGGAATTAACCCATGCTCCACTTCACATTCTCCTAGGTATTCAATGCCATAAATAACATTTGGAAACTTTTTAATTTCAAAGCATGGGAGACATGGTGTGTCATCTTCCACCTCATCCAAAGTCAACACTAAACCCATGGTTAATTCAATTATGGTTGGAAAACCCTTGCTCCATTTCACATTCTCTTGGGCATTAAACATCATAAATGCAATTTGAATACTTTGAGCATTAATCCATTTATGAGATATGCCATCCTATGCCACCTCAGGGGACACCTCACAGGACACCTCAAGGGACACCTCATTGGATACCTCAACCCCCCTAACCTTGGAAAATTCTATAAATAGGTTATCATTTCTACCACTTCCATGAATCATTCACATACCCAAACACTACCAAAATCAACCTAGACCACCAAGTGCACTAAGCCATCACTCTTTATCACTCACCATCAACCCCATAAACTTGTAAACATCCCTTTTTGTCTTGTAGTTTGATATCATATTGTAGGTTTAGGAGGCAATCTAACGAGGATCAAAATTTCCAACAACATCAAAAAACCCTCTGCACCACCCAATATTCTTTCTGGATATCATAGTCAGATTTGTACAAACAAGTACGAACCAAAAAATTTGCATCCTAGGGTAAAAACCCATAAAAGTATAGTTTTTAGCATAGAACCCTACACTAAATTACAAAACCAGGTAAATATCTCTGGTTCATCAATTTGCAATGATTTTATAGCATTTGAATCATGTTTTAGACTAGATTTAGAATCTTGTATTTAATTACAAGGGGTCTGATTGAGATAGATCCCCAAACATTTTTAAAATTTTTTCTAGGTCATACAGGTTTAGAGGATTGGTGTGACTAATAGTGGCCCATGAGTAATAAGCCCACTTCCCTCAAGGAATACAAAGAAGACACATGCGACTGCTTAACCAATTTCATTTAAAGAGGGATTCCCTTGTGGAAGACCCATATTGTAGCCTCCTAAATGTAACTTTTGTAAACTGGAAAACTCTTTCTAACCCCCTTTAATCATCAATTGCAAAGTAGCAGTTTTCTGTGTACTTCACCTTAGTAAATATCCTAGGGATGTAATGGGAAAAATTTCCAATAAAGGCCTCTCTAAAGATATTGGGAAAGATAGAGAAAAGTACATAGCCTTGTGTGTTCCGTACAATCCTTGACCTTGTATTGTAATCCTCAAATACAACCTAGATAAGATTTGGATAAGGATGTACTCTTCTAGGCATATATTATCCCAAGAAAGTATGTTAGATGGTTGAATTCCTATGTTTTCAAAAAATTTCATAGCCTTCTACTTTGTTGCATCTCAAAGATGCTTTGCCTTGATAGTTAGGATTTATCAAAAATGTTTCCCAGCTTGTCCTCCAGGTTATTAGTCTCCATAATACTTTTGCAAAGATTTTCTTAGCTAGAGAGAACTTGAGCTTCTTCTCAAATTCTGCTTAGAAATCACTAAGGGCTAAATTTGTATTATACATCGCATGGAGTAGGTTAGTGCTTGTATAGATGATGATCATTGATTAGTGCCTCAAACACATTAATTAATGCATGCATGATACTTTAAATCTAGTTCCTTTTTTATGATCGTGATTGATGCAAGTGCCCAAGTCCACTTCTTGCTAAAAGTCATTGCCTATTTCAACTAAAAGCTTTTTGCTAGATTTTGATCTTATTCAAACACAAATTTAAATTTGAAACCCTACGTTAGTATTTATAATATTTACATATCTTGGCACACGTCGCTATATCATATGTTTCAAATACTACCCATTTACCAAAATTGGAAATTTATAACCTCTAGCTATAGTCAATTCAAAGGAGTTAGAATCCTTAACTTCAATGATTGGATATGGACTAGACCATAGTGAGTCAAATTTATGGTATCTTTTGGTCTTAGCTCTATATTCATCCCAATTTAGCACTAAATCCCTAACCTTGAAGTCTTGAGGAGAGGTTTTCTTATCAAACCAACACTTAACTATTCCTTGATGTTACCAAAAATGTCATAAGCCTCTCTTCTTTGTTCTTCTAGGAGTAGCAATTCATCCATTCTTGCTTCTAGAGGTTCTAGTCCAAAAAATCACTTAATCGCCTCATTTCTGAAAGCTCTAAATGCAATGGAACATGACCCTCTTACCATTTACTAGAGGGTATGAATATGTCTTCAATGCTTCTTTTGAAGTGATTTGGTCTAGCAAAAGTGCTTGATCGAGCATCAAATAGCAACATTTTTTTGTTCTCTCCAGTAATTCTCTTTATAATTCATAGCAGATTTTTATTTGTTGATTCAACCACACCATTACCTTATGGATAGTAGTTGGAAGAGGCTTTCAATTATATGCCATATTTGGAAGTAAAATCAAGAAGTTTGGTACCTTTAAATGTAGGTCCATTGTTTGTTATGATTGTCTTTAAAATTCCAAACCTGATAATTACTTTCTTGAGAAATTTAATCACAACCTCTTGATTTGGTTTCTTTGTAGCTATCGCTTCAGACCATATTTTGAAATAATCTATTGTAGTAAGGATGAATTTATTCTAGACAAAGAATTTTGGATTGATGGCGCCAATAATATCAAGACCCCATTGCTAAAAGGTTCATCTACTATAATTGGTTGGAGTGATAGTGCAATGTTTCCTTTTCTACCCATAAATATTTGACAAATTTTTATAGGCTTTTGTAGTTTTAAAAGTATCTTGAAAAAGATAAGGCCAATGATATCCATCCTGAAGGATATTTGTTGTTATTATTTGGTTGGAATAATATCCTTCCAAAAATCTTAATATAAAATTATTTTAGCACTTCTTTGGCTTCTTATGGGTGGATGCAGCGAAGGACTTCATCAAATTTCTTTCGATATAGAATTCCATCAACCATGAAAAATTTTAGAGCCTAAAGTCTATATCTCTTTCTTTGTGGAGTAATATTTTTTAGACATTTACCTATTTGAAAATATTTGACCAAATCTAAGATCTAGCATTTTTATCTTCTAGATCACTTTCTAATTTTGACTCTTCTAATTCTTCTAGAAGTAAGTTCTCAATTGCTATAGAATTGGCAAGTTGTTCACATAAAGCTCTTCCCTGATTAGTTTAGTTTGGTTTGCTTTATATCTATCATACTCCTAGATCATAGTAATCCATATTGCTCTCTTTTCACCAAGATTCCCTTACAAGACAAATTTCTAGACATCCGGATTCACAACATATATAGTAGTCTTGATCTATGGGATATAACATCTTAATTTTTTAAAGATTTCATAAGAGCAAACACCTATTTTTCAATGAAGTTATATCGCTTATCATAGTTTTCCAATGTCTACCTAAATAAAGCAATGGAATGCTCATTTTATTCTTTATACATTTTTGTTAATACTATAGATATAATTTCTTCAACATCATATACATATAGAATGAAGTTATTTTGATAGTCCAGATTAGGTAATACCAAAGCTTTACCTATAGATTGCTTAATTTTTTCAAAATCTTCTCTCAATTCTTCTATCTAGATGAAAGGCATCTAATTTTTTAGCAACACAGTCATAGGCTTCACAATATGAGCAAAGTCTAGTATGAACTTCCAGATAAAGTTGATTTTCCTTAATAAATATTCAAGATCATTTTTATTAGTTGGGTAGAGAAATGAAAATATGGATTTTGTCTAGTTTGATTCAATAGACAATCCTTATTTTGAGACCACATGTTATAGAATTTTTTCTTCCTAGACCACAAAGACTGATTTCTTAGGATTCAGGGAGATTCTAAATTCTCTATATTTTTTGAAGACTAACTTTAAATGATCTAAATTATGATTTTTGTTATGGAAGTAGAATATCATGTCATCTAGGTAAATAAGAATTATCTTATTCACCAACTCCCCAAAAGCAAGGTCCATAGCTCTCTAAAAGGTGGCTCTAACATTTGATAAACCAAACAACATTCTTTGATAAGCAAATGTTCCCCATTTTGTAGTGAGCACCATATTATGTTGGTCTCATCCTTAACCCACATTTTATTAAAGCTTGGAAATCCATCCAATATAGAAAATATTTCATCTCTAGACACTGTTTGCAGTATCTAATTTATATGAGGAAGGAAATAATGATCTTTCAATGAGACTCTATTTAGGTTTCTAAAATCAACACACAGCCAGATGTCACCATTCTTATTTTAGACAAGGACTAAGTTAGCTACCCAAGTTGACTTATTAATGAGATATATTATCTTAACCTTGAGTAATTTTAATAACTTTTTTTTCATTAACAGTTCAATATAAGGATTTACAATACTTTTCTTCTAATAGGCTTGGTATGAGGAAATAGGTCACTTGTGTGTTGTATAATATTTTTATCATAAACCTTCAGATCTTCATAGCCCCATGCTATCACATCTCCAAAATATTTGCAAAGAGTAATCAATTTGTCTATTTATTTTTTAGTGCATTTTGTGCCAATCTTAATTACTTTTCCTTGCTCTATTTGAAACTTTTTAAATTCTTTTTCATCAACCTACATCTTCCAAATTTTCACCTTTTCAATGTTGTAAAAAAGGCTTTCTAGAGTGATCATCCCTCTTGGAATATGCTTATTTTTAAGCTGAATGATATCCTTCTCATCTATATGATTCAACACCTCTTCTTCCTGATTCTCAACACATAAAGCTTCTTCAATGAGGAATGCTATTATTCACTCATCACTATCAAATACCTACTGAAATTTATCTTCATATGAAATGGATGGCCTAAATACCATTTGGACTTCTATTTTTGCTTGCTTGTCTCTGGCAATGGGGTTGAAGTCTTCTCCTTATGAATCCATATCATCTACCAATGCATTCTTATTATTGGGGATAGCTTTTATATTTATAGCATAAAAGCTCTTTAACAAATCTAAGACTCTATTCGGGTAGGCTTAAAAGTAATTATGTTTACTGCTGCATTTTTTAATAACTTGGTTGACTATCAATTCAATGTCTCCATAAATCATAATATATTTTATTCCCATTTTCTCCACTTTCATTAAACCTAAACATAATGCTTCATATTTTGCAACATTATTTAAACAACTCCAAGTCAACCTATATGAGAATATTTTCATTCCTTTAGAAGGATATTGAAGGATTATTCTTGATCTATATCCATTCTTGGGTCTGGACCCATAAAACATTAGCTTCCACATTTATTTTTTCTTGAGAACCTGACTTATGATGGCTATAGGTTAGTCATTGTTTGAATTCATCATGCAGTATGTTCCCAATCTAGTTTCAATTGTTGCTTTTAATTAATTTATCTCTATGTGGTAGGGAATGAGATTCTCTACATATATTCAAAATTCCTACCCTTCAATGGAATTACCATGTGAGTGCAATCTAGTGATAGATATCCCCCAAGTTTTATCATGAACTCCCTTGACAAGCATAATCCAAAAAATAGTGGAAGGTCCACTACTATTTGTAGATTAAAGATACAACGCCAAACAAAAATAAAGAAATCACAATAAAGGAATGCAGAACAGTTGTACAAAATGAATGATTTTTATTAATCAATGGAGTTTAGAAACTCCTTTTAAGTACAACAGGGCCTGTAACCCTTTTCGTGATACAAAGTTACAATTTGTGCTAGGGTTCTTCGAAACCCTAGCTGGCACAATGTGGTGGCGTCTCCAAAGAATGTATCCTTAACCTCAACAAAATGAGTGGTCTTCATTGTATCCTTTGGATCGGACCACTCCAGCTTAAGCAGCTACTATCAACAAATCAAATCTACCATTAGAATCCTGCACACATTAAAATTACCAAAGAGTTAGAAACTAATAAGAGGGCTCCACTGTGTGAGCCCTCAAAAACAGTCTAAAACCCTAGATTTATGAAATGAAATAAAATGGAATGCAGAATTTAACAGCAGATTAATACATAAAGAAAGATTACTTGCTTTAGACGAATCTATACCTTTTCCTGTTAACGCGGCGAGACCAGGCGACGGTGATGGATGCGGCGAAAAGGTTTAGTTCAGACTTAGGGCCGTAGAAGACTCAGGATTAACAACAATAGCCAACTCCAGACTTAGATTGGAAAGATAGGTAGGTTTAGCCGAAGAGATAGATAGGGTTTGAGCCATCAAGGTGACTCAATTTATAATCTACTCTTAGGGCACACTTTAGGGTTTTAACGACACTTTGAACGTGTGGCTAAGATTAAAGTGGATCCAAGGGTAGAGAATAAATCTAGGTTGTGAAATGGATTAAGATGGATGGACGGATGAGATTAAATGAAGGATGGACGACTCAAATTAAATCACTTAAACTTTATTTATATATATATTAAAATATTAAAATATATATATATATATATATATATATATATATATAAATATTAATTTAAATAAATTTGGGGATGAAAAATGGCGGAAAAAGTGAAATTGGGCCAAATAATGGTGGGAAAGTGTGGATTTGGGCCAAATAATGGCGGGAAGGATGGATGACTAACACGTGGCTGGCAGGAAGGTATAGATGACTTACAAGTGGCTGGATTTTGGTGTCTACACTATTACTTCTTGAATTATAATCACTTTGGGGATCTTATGTAGCATTATGGATATATCCTTGACTACTTCCATTGTTAGGACTGGAATTCCATCTAGTTGAAGCATGTTGGAACTAGTCTAGGTGTATTCCATACCCATGGCCTTACAAGTAGTCTTTGGTATGACTATTGTTGCCACACCAAAGTATGTTATACAATTATGTACTATCTAGCCTTACATACACAAGAACATATAAAATGGGGAAGGCTTATCTTTGGTCATCCTAGGAATCTATTGGTCCTACGTCAAATTCATGTCTGAAACACCAACTCTACTTCTAAAATAAATTTTTAGTGCTACGCTAAGTAAATCAACTTGTTTGGGTATCATTAAATCATCATACATGCTAAATTTTACATGCATCCCTTTAAGTTCTTCAATAATGTTGAATCCAACACCCTCTTATAACTTTTTTTCTTTCCTTATTGAATCTTCAAACTTATTGTGATATTGTTGAGTGGCTTCTTGTATTTTCTCTCTAATGATAGAGGGATACTACAACTTTCTCTTATCTTACTCCCTAGAATTTTTTATTGTCTTTTAGTGCTTCCAATTTGGTCTATTTCTTTGGTTTTTCCTTCTTCTATTCTTTTTGAGGCTAAGGAGGAGCCTTCAAGCCATCAACTTTCTAGAGTTCTAATATAAAATTCCCATTTCCTAATTTTGTTAGTATATAAACAATATCTATACATGAAGCTTATTAAGTCAACAGATCTTGATTTGGATATGTAATTATAGGTAGATTTCACCACCTAAATTCACAATCCCTATAAATAAACTAGATTTTGATTTTTCTCAAGTTTTATCATCATTATCCTAAGGCATCAGTAGAAGAATTAGGCTCAAAGCATATTTTAAACACAAATTGAAGACTAGATCAAGCTCCTAGTAAAAATCTAGCTAGAAAGTAGAAGTAAAAGGCAGATTGAAATATTGTTGATCAACTCAATATCCAATAGTGCTAGCCAAATTAAATATTTTTGGCTAAGGTAGGTAACCAGGCAATATGTAGAAGTGTCAAAGTAAAAAGTTGACTAAGGCATAGAAACCCAACACAAAAGAGCAAGGGACAAAATTATTTGAAGAGCCAAGGCAAGTACAACAATACCAAAAATTTGGTATCCACCACTCATCACATGGTAGGATAGAAAATTAAACACATAGAAGGTGACTAGTCTTTTGGACCAGTTGGTGTCATCACAAAAACTTAAAATATCTAGTATCCACAATTCATAATGTTGGACCAAAAATTTGGCTAAGTATGGACATTGAACTTTCAAGGAGTCAAAATTTCACAAAAGATAATGTCATCCAATGCAAGAAAGTTTTGGTATACGACATCAAGGCAACCCCTTATCATATGCAAAATATGGCTAAGTATCAAAGGATTTCTAGACTTTTCAAGAGCTGACATCATCATAAAATGCATAAAAAGTCCTACATAGAGAGAAACAAAGGTTGGATAAAATATTTCTAAGTCTTGAAGCTTAGAATGAAAGCATTGAATTTCAAGGTTCATCTTTGACACTTTATAGAACACATTTTAAAGGTAACTTAAGTATAAATCCAAGGACTAGACTTATTATAAAGCTAACATCATCAACAAGGAAAAAAGGTCTAGCATTAGGATACAATTGCTAGACTCAAAATTTAACTAAGGCATAGAGTTTGGCACAAAGAAAACTAAAATTTTAAATACCTGGCAAAGCTATCAAAGCTTCAACTTCAAGAAAAGGGATTTTAGACCTATCTTAATTAGAAAAATCAGCATGTGTCAACCATCTTCCTAATCATAGCTATCAAAGACCTTAACATTGAAGGCTTCTCCATCACACACCTATCCCTACATAGTTGGTTTGATACAACAAAAAGGAGTGGAAGAAATTGGACCTATCAAAAAATTATCATGTTTGATGGTGTAGCATGTAAACCAACTTCTCAAAAGGGATCTGAGCCAAACACGCCAACAAAATATGTGTAAAGCGGTTAAGCACAAATGAGATGAAAGCAACTCCCATCCTCTACACTTGCTCTAACAGGCCTAAAAAGGACCCTCCACATAATCATTTCAAGTTAATTGAATGCAATGTAAATTTATATGTACTTGAATGTAACCCATTTCAAGGGTTGAATATTTAGCTTTTATAATTGCATAAGTTGTATGATCGAATGTTATGCACCTCTTAATAAAAATTGAAGTGTTCTTTGACCTCTATCTAAGCATATTGCATAACATGTATGTATGTTAATTTCATTGTTAAACATTTATGTTAAAAATTGAATGAAAGGTGTATTCTACTAAATTTATTCTATTATCTAGATATATCCTTGGATTGTTGTTTATCTAATTCTTAAAATATTTAGTTGTGCATGTGCTTATTAATTTTTTTTTTATATTGGATGATGGCTGGTCTGTTAGGCAATTTAGTTAAGAGAATGAGACTCTCAGAATTTTATCTCTTATTGTGATTGAATCTCATCAATATTTCACTTCTAGATTCTAACATTTTCCATTCATTCCTTTAGTCTTAACACCACTATTAGTTTAGCTAGTATCATAGGAATCAACCTAGTTTGAAGGCTAATCCAGAAGCTTTTTCTAGGTCTTCCAATATTGGTTGAGGTCTTAAGGGTGCATCTCATCCACTTAGGTAGATTTTGGACCAGGAGTAATCATACCCACTAGCTATTTTGATTATCTTTTAGACTTTTAAACTACAACTGACTAGCAGTGATGTTGATCAACTATAGAAGCTTTGGTATTAAGTGGGTCATTGGAGACCAAGCATCGATAGTTATAAAATGTTGTGGGGACTTCTTCCTCTTGAATTTTAGCCACAACAATATGCTTTTTGACAATGTTACTATTTGAAACCCCTTGATATTTTGAATCATAAGAAAATATTTTTTGCTGATATCCATCCAACATTCTTTCACCATTTTGTCACTTTATTATTATGACTTTGCTTATATGACTTCTACCTTAAGCTCTTACATTTTAATAGATTCTTTTGGCTAAGGCAAAGATGATGCGAGGTTATCCTAAATAGTGTTATAGGGTGTAGTGTTGGTCGATATGGAGCAGGCAACATGGGGCCTACAACAATTAGTAGTATGGATGGTTGACGTCATTGGGGAATTTTAGGAAAATATGATTACATAACTTTTAGAGGTATATTTCCAATAGAGATGTAGGTATTTTTTGTTGCTATACCGACTCAAAATATTTGAGGAAATATCATATAATTTGATTGTTGGATCTAAATACTTAGATCCAAGATAAAATACTTAGATATAATAGATATATGCCTAAGCCTAAGAAGGTCTCCTATCTTAAGAAATTATTTTCCAAGTTTTACTAAACTGAATATTGAAATCCATTATATTTTCTTGAGGATACCTTTGAATGTAAATGAACTTGGTGAGCAAAGAAAAGGGATCCCATATATCATTGAACTCTATGATAAATGGTTTAACAAGGTTAGCCCAAGTTCTAACACTACCTTTCTCTAATGAATGGTACCAGATCAATATTTTACCTTTAAAAGACATAACAAGCAACCTGGCCATTACATATTCATGGAAAATATAAAATACAATAGATAAAGTAGGTACATATTAGTAGTGTTGATAGGTTATATCCTCACTACCATCACAAGAGGGAAATGCTTTTAATACAGATAGGAGAAATCATAAATATTTAGAATATTCAAAGGTCTAGCACTATAGCCAGGGAATATGTGTACAACCATAGCTTTTGGTGGGGATTCATTGATGATTGGGGGGATATACCCTATAAAGGAGTAGGTATTTGAACTAAGAAACCATGGATAGGTGAAAGTGACTTACCCTTCCTACATGTATGGATAGCTAGTAGCTTAGCAAACTACAATGGTTCTTTTAGCTTCCTAGATTTTGACCTAGTTATAATGTGATTCTAGATCTACATCCTTCCAACAAGGTCATTATTCTTAGGTTATTTCATCAGTGGAGTCACTAGGTGAATAAATTATATCCACTTTGTGAGACCAAGATATTGACAACTTGATCATCCAAAAATGTAGGTGTGCCAAAAACTCTTATGCACACGATAGCCCTAACTTCTAATAAGGAAATTGTTATGATTTGGGTCCCACCAGGCATGCCAACAATCTTGATCTATCAATTTTCCTAGGTATGAAATATGCATCTTAGAATAGATTCAAGATCACATGATCTAAAATTATGTTTAGATCAACCTCCAGAGAAGGCTGAGTCCTTGAAATTGGTTGACAATTAAAAAAAGGTATAGGAGAAATAGGGGAAACAGGGATAGAAACAATATTAAAGACAAATTGAATTTAGCTAACAACAAGAATGCAATCTAAATGGACATGGAATGGATATTACAATCAAGTGCCTAAAATAATTTATCTCTATCAATGTGCATAAGAAATCATAATAAGAATACTAATTGAAGCATCTAATATTCCAAATATTTCACTGAAATTATCCAAACAACTATTTCACCTAACAAAATTCTCTCCATCTGAAACTAACAAAAATATCTAAAAGTACAATTATGACAACATTCAACACCCCATAAGCTCTAACAACAATAATCCAAACAAATTTAATTCTAACATTTACTTCAACCCCTATTGAAATAAGGCAAACAACATTGAGCCTAACAAAATTCACCACTATTAAAGCTAAATGAAATGTTGAAAGTGCAATTTATTACTATAAATATTCTATACACTTTGATAGAAAGAAGCCAAACAACCATTTGAATTATTTAGAATAGCCTAGAAATCCAATTTATAAAAATGTAAAAAATGAATATCTAACCCTTACAAATGAGGAGCGCTGCCCCATTTATAGTTTTTTGCTAGGCTGAAATAAGACTAACTATTATATACAATTCTTGGCCAAAATGATTGGGAATGATCTTGGGTTGAGTTGCCACCACTTGGCATCTTATTTTCAAGCCTAAATTGGTTATAATTAGTGGATATTCAATTATGCTTCATGAAGGTGGCCATAACTTTCTAGCTCTAACATCTCTAACTACTTCTTGCTAGGGTGCTAGGTGTCCTTTTATGCTATGACCCTTGAGTTTGGGATATTATTGTTGGTTTTAATATCTTTCAGGTTGCGTTTCTTAAAAAGTATAATGGTGTTAGACACATTTTAGAATCTGATTTGAATTCTTATGCTTAATATTTATAGTCTAAGCTATTGTTTTACTTTATTTTGCTTTTTGGGCTTCCTTTGTATCTTTTACCTTTACTTCATTATGCCAAAACTTTATGGGAGATTGGATGACATCATTCATCAATTTTTTTGGCATAACCTCTTCCAAAAAGGATACAGCCTATTCTATGCACTTTACATCATACCAAATATTTATAGTGCTCTTGCTGACATCGATAAGGAAAAAGTTTTTTGGCATACTTCTCTTTTGCTTAGTTCTGAGCTCACAAGGGTGAAATATTGTTGAATGGCACTCTATTTTTATGTTATGCTTGGTTGGAATTTTGGAAAGCTAGAGTAACATTATTACAAGATGAAATCTAGCTTGCTAACCTTCAAAATATTGACTCTAAAGAACAATTGCTGGTCAAATTTTAAGACCAAAAATACTCCTTTAGGCTTTGACATGGAAGTTCTCAAAATCTTATTAGTATAGAAATGAAAGCTTATCAAAATTATGAGTGTGGACTATTCCTTAAGCTTTGAGAGTAAAGAATTTGACAAGTCCAACCTAGGAATTGTGAATGTATTCAAATATTTTGACTACAGTGAAAACTACTAGAACTTAGATCCATGTGTTGACACAGATCAATATGCATCAAGTCAAGTGGACCAACCACTCTAAAAATACTTGAGTAAAATAGAACTCAATGCTAATTTTTGGCCAAAAAAATTGTATAGAGGTCATGAGGATTTGTCAATGATAAAATTCCATGTACCATGGTATAATTGAAGAGGTATTTTAGGTGGTTGAAATTGAGATGTCCAAATTACCTATGCCAAAGTGTTACAACTTCATCTACCTTATCTACCAAATATTGGTTGTATCACATTACAAATGCAAGCTAAAATATCTTGCCTATGCTAGTAGCACTAGTAATGATTATCTAACCTTTGTAATATTCTCAAATAAGATAGTTTTTACACCTATTTTGATAAATTAAGCTATCAAATTGTGATCAAGCAATTGATTCACAATGAGTAGGTTATTCATGAGGTCAACAACATCAAGAATTTGTGTTAGGTAATAATTTTGAGCTCTAAGATACAAATACATATCACCAATACTAATAATAATGTATGTCAAATTGTAATCAATAGTAAATTAACCATGATAAGGCAAATTATTAAGACTCATAACCCATTCCTTTTGGCATGTTATATGTCTGGTAGCTCTTGAATTAACATACCTAATTGGGATAGATTTTAAAATAGCATCAAGAAATTAAATGGAGTAGATATATCCTTGTTATTATCTATTAAAATTAGCATCCTCAACTACATTTCCACGTTGGTAGTAAGGTGCATTGCTCTTTTTCCAATGATAACCCTTCTACTTGCCTCCTGATGAATTCTTATATTGGTTCTTGGAATAACCTTATGATAATAGGTTGTACTTCCACTCCTAAAGTACATGAACTGGTTTCCCATAGATGAAACATGTGATGTTGGAATGTGAATAGTTCCTTTGTATTTGATGGTGTTGTTTTTTATCTTTGCCTTTTTATTGGTTTTGGTGCTTATTAGGGGTTTTCCACCTTTCTTCACATGCATCGGCTTTTGTTTCCACATTAAATGCATTATAATTTTTCTATAATGGGATCCACATTACTTTTTTTATGTACCATTGTATGGATTTTTTTTAATGTTAATTTTTATTTTTACTTTAATAAAGCTCCAAAGTTATTTTTAAAATTTTATAAATTCTAGCCTTGTGTGCATAGAAAAAAATATTTTAATGATGATTTTAAAAATCTACTAAGTGTTGATAGTGAAAAACTTGTAGAGGAAAATATCCTCAAGAACTAGACCTTCTATTAGATAGTCTATCTAATTAAAGAACTCATTCCTACAAATGGGAGAGATCCTAAGGGGAAGACATTGTCTTTGGAGGAACAAATTTCATCAAAAGAGATTCTTTCGATGGGAATAAACCTACCAATGGAGGAGACTTATGCTAAAAGATAATGTTTCCCAAGAAGATCATGGGGAAGTAGTCATCAAATAAGTGGATACTAAAGCAATGAAAATGAAAATCAAAGAATAATATGATAATGATGGGGGTTTAAATAAAGAAAAATAATATAAAGTGAACATCCAAAGCACTTTTAACAAGATGATTGAGGTGATTAAATGTATGGAGAAATTTTCTCTAGGAGATTTCCATAATTGGTTTGTAGGCTTGACATTCAACATTGAGAAGATACGTGGCTATATTAGTGGGTTTATCTCTACTGAGTCATCACATGAGGAGAAGTTTACAACCAACATTTTCAATTTTGAATGCATTTCAATTTATGACAATGATTTGATTCAAAAGTCATTCCATTAGATGGGATATTTGTTATCTTAATTGACTCAATAGTTGTTTAACTACCTTTTACACTCTCTATTTTAAGGAGAAACATAGAATGATTCAAGGTTCAATTCAATCTTATTTTACTTTAAAAAAAATTCTAAATAAAAAAGACTTGAATGTTTTTATCTGTTCTTGCATGTTTATAGTTATAATTTTGTTTCAAACTCATACATGAACATTTTAGCTTTTCTTGTGGGAAGATGATTTTTTGTTTCATGAATTTTAATATTTTCCATCTACATGAAATCTGAAGTAATTCTTCCAACCTTGAAGCCTCATTGTTTGGTAGTCTTTTGCCTTGATCCTTCACACAAGATGGTATCACAACTAGCCAGTATTGGTCGTAAAGTCATCATGGGACCAAGAGAGATCAAATTTTACTTTATTTTCTATTTCCTCCAACCTTCCTTGCCCTCCATCATAACAATTCTACTCCATATGTAGCTTAGAATCTAGTTTTACCACCTTCCTTACCCTCTATCTTTTGATAGAGTGAATTCACAACCCACCCTTACAGGAAATGAATTCATCCAAAACCAAAATAGGGTCAACTTTATTGTTCCCTGTAGACTTCCTTGACCTATCCTCAAGTTTTAACCCCCTATCCATCCATATAAATCAGCTAGACTTCACATTCTACCTTTTTCTCTATCTTCCAAGTTGTAATAGAGCAATTTTGTGGTCAATACTTCTCGAATGCAAATTTGCATAAGTAAGCTTATGAGAAATTTTGTATTATTCTTGTAAGTTTCATTCTTCCTTCCACATTTTCTCTATCACCTACCCTTTTGCTACCAATTCTTAACCATATTTGTCTTCTTCTATTACCCTCTACCTATAATTCATCTATAAATATAATGGACTCACATTTCACCTATACTAATCGTAAAATCATTATGACCTCTAATCTACCACTTTAAAGTTTATATTTTTCTTTTTGCTTCTTCTATGTCTTCCATGATTTTCAATTCCAAACTTCTTGAGTGTGAATTTATCTTTGCAACTAAGGTTACTCATTTCATGCACTCATTTGATCAACTAAAAGGACCAAGGGGATCTGACCGCCAATTATGTGAGCTTTGTATCCTTTGTGACCAAAGCAGATCCCCAAACACTAACCATCATCTTTCAAACTATCATTTTTGTAGATTTTTTAGATTCATGGTCATTGTTTATAGGGCATAAAATTGCATTTACAGACAACAATTCCAAGGTAGAAAATCATGGCAACCGTTATATTAGGTAAGATTTCTTGTTAGTCCTATTAGGAATTTCTTTTTGATGTTTTTTTCTTTCTATTTACTATAGGATGCATATAAATTGAAAAAAAAACAAAATAAATTTTAGTTTCTTTAAGTTTTAAGTCACTAAATAAGGGACTATCAAGGAGTCTACTTTATTATTAATTTATTTATCTTTTCTTACCTATTTAGGCATTCAAAAATTGAATTGCATATAGTTGTGCATTAGGCTAGTGTTGTATTTGCATTCTCTTATCTCTTGCTAGAAATTAAAAAATATATTTTTTTTGTACTCTAGGACTAATTTCATTCAAGGAAAAGAATCATTCTAGGTTAGCTTTGTTTTATTTCATATCTTGTCTTATTGCATCCTAGTTAAATAATATTTTCAATTAATTAGAATAGTTCTTAAAAACTAAGCATAGTTGTTTTCCGATATACACATCAAACCCATAAAAATACTTGGAGTGAGTCTTAAAATATACTCCTGGTGAACCCCTCAAACCCAAAGCACAATAGTTGAGGTGAGGAAAACCTCGTAGGGATTTTAGCCCCAATAGATCTGCTAGGATTTTCATGGGACCTCCTCACATTTTTGTGAACCCAACGTGAACACCTCATTTATAACCTTTTGAGACTTTTCACATAATTAAAAGATAAAAAATATTTTAAACTTAAGAAAGACCACTTAATTTTATTTGCATAGATTAGATCACTAATCAAGATTTAATAATTGGTGCCTCAAGTCATCGTGGTAATATTGATACTAAGTCACATATCCAAGAAATATTGATCCTTGTATCATTCCTAGTCTAGTACCTCAAGGTTTTCCCTTGCATATGGATATGTATATTGGGGGAACCAAGTCACCTTAGTATCGATGGGTATATTGAGGTGGTAGGTATATCGAGAAGGTTTAGGTATATCAAGAGATCTTCTTGAGGTATATCGACTAGTTGAAATCAATATTCATAGCTTTGCTACCTTTATTTTAATCAAGAGTAGTTAGTTTTTAAAATTTAACCTCCTTTTAAACATGCCTCCTACTCTTCATAGTAAGAAGAGAATCATGGACCCAAATGAAAATCCCTTATGGGATGATAATGACCAAATTGATAGAGAAAATCCAAATTTATATGAAGAAGATGATGACACTTCAACCAATGGATCTCTTGACCCTATAGAAGGGCCTCATGGCCAACTTACTTTCAAATATCATAACCATATCATGAATTTATTGAGATAAAATAGACATATTATGGTAGAAATTCTAGAAAGGGATATCCATTTCAATGAAGTTGGACCATCCAATAACCAACAAATTCCTCATTCAAGTTCCATGTCACTCCATAATTCACATCATAATCCTTTGTTTAATCAATCTCCTTTGAATCAAAATGTCAATCCACTTGCTTCTAATCCAACCTATGCCACAACTACCACAACCAATGTTGGGGGATTTTCTCAACCACCCCCAAGTAATAATATTCCTCCCAATAACAATCTATTTTCTTCTATTCCTCCTAATAATAATTTTCTTCTATTAATCCAAATGCCAATAATTTCTCTTCCATTCCACCTAATGTCAACAATTTTTCTTCTCTTCCTCCTAATTATTCTTCTATCCCACCAAATGCTCATCACATTCCTCCACAAGATACTACACAATATCCTCCTTATTCTAACCCTTATCATAATAATGTAAACACCTCAAACATGAATCAAGTTCCATTTCAAAACCCCATGACAAACAACTATAACCCACCCTTAGGCAATTTTGGGATGAACATACCAACCACTCAACCTTTGACATTGCAAAACAATAATCCTAAAATTCAAAACCTAACCTCTTTAGTCAAGCAACTTGCTCAATGAATAGACACCATTCAAGCACCAAGTTTTACCTATTCATATAGAGAGATGTGCAACCAACCTTTGGATCCTATGGTAGCTTGTTGACCATACCCAAAGAATTTTTTGGCACCCCAACTTCCAATATATAAGGGTATGAAGGATCCAATTGAACACATAAGGATGTTTTGGACTGCTTGCCATGACATTGCTTATGATGACATGCTCCTATTAAATACATTTCCTAAAATTCTTGGAGGATCAACATTAGAATGGTATTATCAACTACCCTACCATTCTCTTAGAAATTTTGAAGAGACCACTAAAATGTTTGTCCACCATTTTGGTGCCTATGTGGAAAAGAGAGTTAGCCTCCAAGACCTCTACCTTCTTAAACAAGCCAAATATGAGAGCTTCATAGATTTCCTATCCTGATGGAGAGGATTGGTGGGAAGATTGCAATACACCCCACCACCTAAGGATATGTTGGAAATATTTATCAATAATTTACAAGAGCAACTATCATATGAATTAGAAACCACAACCATAACATATTTTGAACAAGTGGTTGATTTGGAAAGAAGAGTAGAGAAATCTCTCATAAGAAGAGGATAATTGAAACCAAATAAAGAAGAAGAGAAATCAACCAAACCTCAATATAAGAACAAGCATGTGGTAGGTGATGGTATCATCGATAATCGATAAAGCAATAATGTCAATACCACAAGCACCTTGCAAAAGTTGGTTCTCAACAAACCTCAAAAACCACAAAGAAACTTCACCAAACTCAACCAACCTTTATCATCAATCCTTAAACAACTTTTGGATGCTAAGATGATTGAGTTACCCAACATTAGATAACTTGACACCACTACTAATTGGTATAACCCCACCCAACATTGTGACTTTCATAGAGTGGATGGACATCTTACAAATCAATGCAAAAGACTTAAACATGTTATCCAAGATTTGTTAGATGAGGGTTACCTTGTCCTAGGTGATTCTAAACCTACCCCATCCACTAATCAAGATATGGGGATATTCCAAAATCCTCTACCCAACCATGATCAACAAACAACCAACCAAGTTTCTTATCATGTTGTCCCACCTCCTTATGATAATATGGTTGGCATGATATCAGTTACCACAAGACAACAATCTCAATCCCAACCATCTCAACAACCTCAAACTCAAGAAAATCCAACTTCCAATCAACCTTCTAGACCACCCTTGATTTTGAGGAATAACAATAGAAAAACCACCAATGTTGACAAACCACCCTTAGTTCTTAAACCTCAACCAAAAAACTCTTTTGATCTCAAACAACAACTTGCCAATACACCCACCAAAATTTCTCTTCTAGAGCTTCTCCAAACTTCTTCTACCCATAGAGAAGCTCTAATAAAATTGCTAAGCCAACAAATAGTCCCTCAAGACCTTCCACCAAACAATCTTGCTAATGTTGTTGGATCTCTTGGGATAAATCATATCTCCTTTTATGAAGATGATCTTCCTCCCTCAACCTTACAAGGGGATTCCTCCCTTTACATTATAGGCTACATAGGGGATAATTTTATCAAAATAATATTGGTAGATAATGGATCATCCCTAAACATATGTAGCTTTCAATTTATCCAAAAATTTGGATTGGGAGAAGATCTTGAAAAATATGATGTAATCATAAAAGCCTTCAATAATGAAGCCCAAGAATCTTGTGGGATCATCACCCTTCCTCTCAAAGTAGGACCCAAAATTCTTAACACTCTCTTCTATGTAGTATCTTGTCCAACTTATTTTAATATTCTTCTTGGATACCCTTGGATCCATGCCATGAGGGTCATCCCATCAACCCTTCATTGATGTCTCAAATATGAATTTCAAAATCAACTTGTCACTATTCTTGGTGATCCTCACCCATTTCAATATTGTTCAATGGTTGAGGAAGACCAAGCTAAGACAATTTTTTGTCCATCTGTATCTCTAAATGAATTTCCTTCTTCTTCTTCTATTCCTCCTTCTTCTCCTCAAATCACAAAGAAGCTTAAGATCTTGAGAATCAATGATGAACCTCAAATAATTCCTCCTTCTAATGATCAAATCAATCAAACTATTCAAAATCCTCTCATAGATCTTGCTACACTACCACCTTCACCAAGAACTTTAGGATTACCTCATAAGAAAGGTGAAGTAGTGCACATTGGCATGTGCACCTTTACTTACATGGGGACATCTCATGAAGAAAATATTAGTGGTAGTAACCCATTACCCATTGAAAAACCATTTGCAACTTGTTATTTATCCAAATATTATCCCTTACCCAAACAAATCTTAACCAATATGGGATATCAAGGCAAAGGATTAGGGCCTCAACAACAAGGAATTAAAGAACCTTTGGAAGTTGAAATTTGACCGAAAGATGTGGCATTGGCTATATCCCTAATAAAAATCAACCTTTGCCAATATATTTGGAAGATGATCAAATTATAACCTATGCAGAATTTATGGATCATCATGGATTAGATTGGAGTGATCAAGATGAAGAACCTTCTTCCCCATACTCAATTATATTTTGTAATTTAATCACAATTGTCCATCCTAAATTAATTGCAACCCAAGGAGAGTATGTCGAAGGAGATACCTTTTGTGATATGGATCATGAGGATATTCTCCAAAATAGCTTTTTATTTGATGGGTCAGTCCCATGTGTTGCCCATGTTGAATCTATCAATCCCCAAGAGGATCAAATTCCTTTGTCACTTGAAGACCTTGAGCAATTAGGAGTCATTCTTGCCCCACTTCATTATGAGGATGAATCCCATATCCTCATTGAAGAAACCATAGATGTCAACATTGGCACTTTAGAAAACCCTAAAATTCTCAAATTAGGGCAAGCCCTCTCTATTGAAGAACAAGAGCAATTGACCAATTTATTGAAAGAATTTCAAGACATCTTTGCTTGGTCATATGCTGACATGCCTGGGCTAGACCCTTCTTTGGTCATGCACCATCTAGTAGTCCAACCAAATGTTAAACCTATCAAAAAGAAGCTTAGAAAGATGCACCCTAAAATTGCCTTGTTAGTCAAAGAAGAGCTTCAAAAGCTTCTTGATGTCGATTTTATCAAAGCCATCAACTATTCTGATTGGATATCTAATATCATCCCTATTGCCAAGAAAGAAGGCACAATCAAAATATGTACCAACTTTTGAGATATCAACTTAGCTTGTCCCAAAGATGATTTTCCTTTGCCCAACATAGACATGATTGTAGATTTCACCATCAGATGTGGAATGCTATCTTTAATGGATGGTTTTTCAAGATATAACCAAATCAAAATTGCTCCTGAAGACCAAGCCAAACTACTTTCATCACTCCATGGGGCACCTTTTGCTATCAAGTTATACCTTTTGGCTTAAAGAATGCAGGTGCCACATATCAAAGGGCTATGACTTATATTTTCCATGACTTAATGCATGACATTGTAGAATATTATGTGGACGATCTCCTTGGTCATTCCATTCATCGTGAAACTCATGCACAAGACCTAAGGCATATCTTTGAATGATTAAGAGAATATAAATTTTACCTTAATCCCTCTAAATGTGTCTTTGGAGTCACATCTAGAAAGCTTTTAGGTTTCATTGTGTCTAGGAGAGGCATTGAAGTAGATCCTGCTAAGATATCATCTATTATTGATATGCCTCCCCCATGCAACCTCACTGAGTTGTATAGTTTGCAAGGTAAGCTTCAAGCCATTAGATATTTCATATCCCAATTAGTTGATAAGTGTCAACCTTTATTTAAGCTCCTCCACAAAAATGTGGAATATAAGTGGGATGATGAGTGTCAAAGATATTTTGATGAACTCAAAAGATATCTCACTTCCCCGCCTATCCTTATAGCACCCAATCCAGCCAAACATTTATTGCTCTATATAGCTGCTACAACCCAAGCCTTAGGGGCTATGTTAGCTCAACATGATGATCAAAATAAGGAAAGAGCAATTTATTATATTAGTAGAACCCTTGTTAGTTATGAAACCTATTACACTCCTTTAGAAAAGCTTTGCCTTGTTGTAGTGTTCGCATCTCAAAAATTATGATATTATATGCTTAGCCATAAGATATTAGTAGTTGCAAGGTTTGATCCCCTTCACTACTTTGTTTCAAAGCCTCAACTTTTGGGTTGAGTTGCCAAGTGGGTTCTTGCCCTTAGTGAATTTGATCTAACCTTTATTAGTCAAAAAGCCATAAAGGGTCAAGTTATTGCTGACCAATTAGCCACAACACCCTTAGAATCTACTTACCCCCTAGTTGTAGAATTTCTTGATGAATGCATCTTCAACCTTGATGTAGAACCCCAAGATTCTTAGACCTTGTATTTTGATGGAGCCCATTGCTTAAAGGGCATGGGGGGATGAAATCATTCTAGTCACCCCACAAAAGCAACTAATCCCTCTTTCCTTCAAGTTGCACTTCTCCTACACTAATAATACCATAGAATATGAAGCATTGATCTTAGGTCTTCAAGCCACCCTAGCCTTAAAAGTCAAGATCCTTTCTATCTTTGGTGACTCTCAACTTGTAGTCAATCAAGTCAATGATGTATATCATACTAAAGATGAAAAGTTGAAGCCATACAAAGATATTGTTGCAAAGCTTATGTCAACCTTTGAGAATATAACCATAGAGTCCATCCCTAGGTCCTCTATTGTCATGCGGATGCAATGGTTGTAGCCACATCCCTTATCCCCTTGGAGTTAGAAGATGATCATGCTACAATTGTCATTCGACAACTTTGAGAACCTGCAACCTATAGTTCTAGCCAACTCCCTTTAGATATCTTGAACATCAAAGCTTCTCCTTCTGAGCCTTGGTACAAGGATATATTTGACTTCTTAAAATATGGCACAATGCCTAAAGGCTTAGATCACAATAAAGGGAAGTTTTAAATTAATTATAAATTAATTAATATAATTTTTATTATAAATTAATTTATAATTTAATTATTAATTAATTTTAATATTAATTATAGGTTAGTTTATATTAATTTTTATAACCCTAAGGTGGGCTATCAAATTATAATTCAAATTTTTGAAATTCAAATTCCAAGCACCGATGTGGGAGCAAAATTCCAAAAATGTGTATAAAAAGGGGGATCATCCCACCTTAGAAAAATTACCATGCCTTCGATTTTTAATACATGCAAACCTTGTGAATCATGCTGCATCCAAGCAAAGAGTGAGCATTGTGATTTTCATGGAAGTCAACGATGTACTAAGGCATAAGATGAAGGAAGTGTTTCTTCCTTCACGTGAGCATCACTAGCCCACGCAGTGGACTCCAAAGCATTAAGGCGCTTAGGCTTGGGGAGACGGAGGACCGAATCACACCAAAACCCCCTTTTGGGGAAAGTAAGAGGTATGCATTGAAATTGAGCACCAAAAATTTCGGAAGGGTTTGTTGAGTATTTAAAAATTAATTTTTGCATTTTTATTTGGTTTGTAAGGTTGTAAGGGGAGTTATAAGGGTTATGCAAAATTAAATTTTTGATGTTATTTACCTTAGTATTTGGAAAGGGTAGTAAGGTGTTTTAGGAAGTTGTGTGGTGTTGGATATTATTTTAAGTTGGAGTTTATAAGGTGTATCCAAGGAATTATTATTTTCATGTATGATTTGATGGTTGGGAGCAATAAGGTATAATTGAGCTTTGAGTATTTTTGTGTCTAAGGAATTTTTGAGAAAGTGTTAAGAGTGAGATTTTTAACCATTGAAATTGGAAAGAAGGAAATTGTTATTTAGATAGGTTTTCCAAGGGTACTTCTTTATCAAACAAAAGGTATGGGCATATTCTTCTAGTGAGTGATTGTTGAATATTGTGAATACTAAGTTGGGGTGAAAAGGATTTGGTTAAATTTTTTCTTGTTGAGTGTGTTTTTAATAAATGCTTCAATGTTAGGTCTGAGGTGTAGACCAATTGGTTCATACAAACCCATAAGAGGGCAGAGGTCCAAGGTTCAAATCTTGGGCCTCACTAGACTAAAAGCTTGTCCCTTTCTTGGTGCTTTTAGCAGCGTAAAAGGTTTAAAATGATTGTGGCATGACAGTTATAGGTGCGGACTGCATGAAAATCTGTGTGGCAGCTTCTAGGGTGGACAACACAGAATACTATGGTGACCATAAAAGCTGGACAGCCTGCCCGGATTCATGGCAGCTACCGATTCCACCATGTAAAATAAAAAAAAATTAATGCTTCAAGGTTTTCTAAAATTGAGTCATTGATAAAACCTTGTTTTATAAGCAAGTTGTTGAAGTGAGTAAGTGAGTGAAGAAATTGAACTAGGGTTTTCAAAGAACATGAGTATCGTTGTTATGTGAGATTGGTTGATAAGCATTGTTGGAAAAATTTAAGTAAGTGTTCATATGCTTGAAATAGGGTTTGTAAGCAAGGATTATTTCATTGAGTGATTGGTTGAGTAGAGTTGATTGAGCCTAGTCAAGTGGATGTGTTAAGGTGATAGTTCAAGTTCTATGAAACAAATTGTTCTATATTATGAATTGATTTGAGAAAGAGGTTGAGTGTTGATGAGTGTGAAGCATATTGAGTCTCTAAAAATTCTCTATATGTTTCTAAAAGAGTGATTGAAAGTAATTGAGCATTGTGATAAGTGTGAAGCATATTGAGTCTCTAACAATTCTCTTTATGTTTCTATGAGTTTTGGACAAGTTCTAGTGTGGAATTTTTGAGAAGATTTGAGGTAAGTCTTAGTGAAGACTTGAGAAAAAATTTGGATAAGTTCTAGTGAGGACTTATTAAGTAGATTTAGACAAGTTCTAGTGAGGAATTGTTGAGAGAATATTGGACAAGTTCTTGAGAGGACTTGTGGACAGAGTTGTGTGAGATTTTGTGAAAGCTTACAATACAGATTTGAGGACAAATATTGAGGATAAACTTGAGGATATATTTGAGGATAGATATTGAGGATAGATTTGAGGACATAATTTGGTACATATTAGAGGATAGGTTTGTGCCAGATCAGAGACAAATATTGAGGATAGATCTATGCTAGACCGAAGGACTGTATTTAGTGTAGATTTGAGATAGATATTTGGATATGATAGAGTATATAGGACAACAGTATCCAGTGGATAGAGATCCATTAGCCAGGGTAGTGAGGATAGGTGTCTTTAGTGGATAGAGATCCATTAGCTATAGTAGTGGGGGCAATAGTTCTTCTAGAAGATCATCAACCAGAGCAGAGGAGAAATAAGTTCTCCTATGGATAGATATACATAAACTTGATTAAGGAGATTGGTGTCTCCTTTGGATAGAGGTCCATAAATATTGTAGGGAAAGGATTCCCAAGAGAATTTATTTGAGAAAAATTTATAAGGAATATTTTCTCCATGGAGTAGCCCATATTGGGTGAACCATGTTAAATCATGTCTCTCATGTGTGTGATGCTTTGTGTGATGTTTACTGCTTTAATATTGTTTATGGTATCATTTATATTAAAAAGCAAAAAGTTTTATCTTATACTTTTCACCCCCCTCTCAGTATAAGCACATGTTCTTCATCCGTGCATTCATTCATCACATATTTTGAGTTTTCTACTTTGAAAAGAATTGCAAATTCAAATAATTCTTGCATCTTTCTGTTTGCATTTGAAAGTAAAAAGCATTAATTAGAATTTGCATCTTAGGAGTTAAGGGTTGCTTATTTTACTTATCTAAGTAGGAACAATACTTAAATGCAAAAAGTATTCCTGCCCTTGGGTGACTCCTTTGGTAGAGAGGTGGACGAACCCTCCGGTTGCTATCTAGGCAGGGGGTTTTAAGCGGTGTACTTCACACTCTTTAGAAGAAATTTGCATTTATGTGTTGGATTCTAATTTAGATTTGTGAAATATGTTACCTTTAACATTGTTTGTCCACAATAGAAAACAGAAAATTTAAAATTAATCACACACAAGCACGTTTCACTTTAAACAGTAGTGGTTGGATTTCATCACCAGTCATTGCTTGAGATTTGGTGATGGTGGCAGTCATTTCCATCCACCAATATCTGCCCTTAGACACCTTAGGACTACCCCCGAGCAAACTTGTTGGATTTCATCACCAACAAGAATCTCGTTGCCCCATCCAACCATAGTTTTTCACCTTTATTTTTCATTAAGCAAGATTAGGATACATCAAACACACAAAACTATCATTTCTAAAAGGAATTTACACTAAAAAGAGATAATCAATGAATAAGGTAAGCCACACAAGGTGAAACTTAGGATTGATTGTTTTCTTTGTTTTTAAATTCTTTATCTCTATTTTTAGTTTTGGAGATTTAATTTGACAGTCCTAAAATTGCATTTTGATTTAATTACTTTATGGTTCTAACTCGAAATCAAACAAAGGTATTAAGTCAAAATAATTTAATGGAAAATACAACAAACATACCCGCTACTTTAGTAGCCAACCCTTCCAATTCTATCCAACCTAGTCCATCTAGGCCCATTTGCCCATCTCTCCCACAAGAGGGATCCCTTCCCCAAAACATTGAGCAACCATCCATCCAAATTGACATGGACAAGGTAGAGGCCCTCTATAGGTCTTCTAACTATGTCCTTGAACCCATTAGCCAAGACTATGTTGCACAACCAGAATTGGCTACATCCTGTCCATCCAACCCCACCCGAGGATATCCTAATTTTGCCTATGAATATGGTATGCCCTCTTCTCCTAGTCCATCCCAACAAAACCCAAGTGTTTTTAACACTCATCCTCCATCTGGCTATACCCAAATTTGTTCCAATCCTTTGTATGAGGAGTATGTTAATGTTGCCTCACAGGTACCAACCTCCCAAGTTGCCACATCAAGTGCAACTTGCTCCATGCCCATTTCCTCCAATCCATCCACATCCATACCTTCATCTTCTAATCTATCTACAACCTTGTCAATTTCTTCTATGTCCGAACAAGAACTTCATGACATATTGGGTCTCGTGAACAGATTGCTTCTACAACATCAAAATGCTAGACAACAAGTTCATGTAAATCCTACGCTTCCTATAGTTTCAACCCAACCAACCATGGCCAACCAAAATTCAACTTGGGTACCCCAATCTTCGGTGGTGTCCATCCCCAATCCACCTCCAATTCAAAATCCAACCCCTCCAATCATAATTTCTTCTGGCCAACCCAACCAATTCTTCCAAAATCTTCCTCCTCATCAATATTCTCCTTCTCTCAACCATCAATCTTCCCCCCATCAATTTCAAACCAATCAATTCCATCAAAACCATCTAATCACTCCCCAACATTTTTCTTCTAGTCCATCTCCAAATCATCAGGTTATCCAAGGCTTCCACATTCTTGGGGAAGATCTTAGGATTCAGGCCATGCAAAAACAAATAGATCAGTTGATGCAAAACACTCTTGGCATGTCAAGCCAAAGACCAACTTTAAGCCAACTGATCCATCAACCAATCCATCCTTCGGTACCATCACCGCCATATCCGATAGACTTTACATTACCAAAGTTTGACAAATTTAGGGGAACCGAGGACCCTAAGGAGCATGTTAGCTCATTTTTTCATGCATGCTTTCGGATTCAAACCGACAATGCTCTCATGCTCCAAATATTTCCTCAAACATTAGGAGGAGATGCCATAGAGTGGTTTAATCAGCTACCAACTCATAGTATTTATACTTTTGAACAACTGATTGACCTATTCTTTGAGCATTTTGTCCTAAACATCAAAAAGAAGGTTTCATTATCAGATGTATACGCCTTAAGACAATGGGATGATGAACCTATCTATGACTTTGGAAACCGTTGGAGGGCAGTCATTACCAAATTGCCATTCTCCCTCCCAATGGATGAAATCATCAAATTATTTACCAAGAGTTGCTTAAAACCCATCTCTTGGATGCTTCAACTTCATACCTATCATTCATTTGAAGAAGCCTTATCATAAGCTAGCATCATTGAGGAGATAAAAATCCAAGAGGGCGTAATTAAGCCTAAAAAGAAAGAATGGCAGAACAAGGGCCAATTTAGAAGCAATCAATCAGGCCAAAATAAGTCATCACAAGCCTCTTCGGCTAGTCCATCTAATCAAGTAAATCAAGTGGTGATGAGCCAGCCCATAATGGCTCAACAACCCATGCAACAACCACAACAAATTTCTTATCATGCGGTCCCCTCGGTAACTCAAGCACCCATGATGCAAAACACAACACCAACTATGGAAAACCCCTCCCGTCGACAATACACTCAACCCCAATGCCAATACACTCCTTTAATGGAGTCGTATTCTACCCTCTTTCGAAGGTTGTATGACACAAACAAGTTGGCTTTACCCAAAATCAAGCCTGATGACCCTACCAAATATAGCATACATTATAAGGAACATCTATTTTGCCCATACCATAGGCAAAATGGTCATGATATCAACACTTGCAATATTTTTAAGAACATCATTCAAGACCTCATAGACTTGGGGGCCATTAAGGTGGATAACCCCCTAGCTCCACAAAATCAAAACTTGGGAATTTTTCAAACACCTCTTCCCAATCATGAAGAGGCCCAAACTAATGTAGGAGGTAATAATCATCACACACCTCCTAACCAAGTTAATCATGTCCAACATTACCAAAATTTTGTAGGAGCAGTCCATGTGGTCACAAGAGGTCAAAGGCAAAATCAAAAAAATGCCCAACAACCAAATGTGTCACAACCTTCAAATCCACCACCCATTCAAACCTCTCCAAATCCATCCCTACCAATCCATATTTCTAGTCTACCCAATCAGCCCATCCATCATCCTCTAAGGCTAGCGGTATCCCTAAGCAATCGGTTAACTACAAGTTTGAAAATGGCTTCAGCCAAATTGTCCATATATGAGCTCATCCAACAATCCCCTAGGCATAGAGAAGCCCTAATGGAAATTCTTAAATCTATTGAGTTTGAAGCTCAAGACTCTAATACCTTCAACAATTTTTTAGGGAGCATTAGAACATGCATGGAGCCATCCATCACCTTCTATGACTTTGAAATAAATTCAATGACCTCAGAATCCGTAGATCCTCCATTGCATATCATGGCCCTGATAGACAAAAATCCATTTAAGAGAGTCCTAATTGATACCGGCTCATCCATCAACATTATCACTACCACTGCCCTTAGCCACCTCAACCTTCCACCTTCCCATATTTCCAAGTCCTCATTCACCCTCAAAGCATTTAACGATGCTTTGTGTACCATAGTTGGCACTATTGTTTTACCCATTGAAGTAGGGGTCATAATATTGCATACTATGTTCCACATCTTGGAAGGGGCCATGGCGTACAATGTACTCCTTGGTAGACCTTGGATGAGGGAGATGAAATGTGTTCCATCAATTCTCCACCAATGCTTGAAATACGTTCATGATGGTCAAGTCCATTGCATCCCCATGGATGTAGAACCTTTCAAGTATTGTAATTTCATTTCAAACCCCTATGAATCCATGTTGCCTTCCACCCACCTATTCTTATCCCCATCATCTTCAAATCCATCACCTTCATCTTCTAATCCATCCACATCTTCTTCCAAAGCTCCTATTTTTGAGGAGTTACCCATCACCAAACCCCCTCAATCATCCATTTCTTCTTGTACATGTGGTCAAGGTCAACCCACTTTCACCACATCATCCACCTCAACCACTCCTTCTACAACCATTTCTTCTTCATCATCATTGCCTCATCCACCTTCTTCTAATTCCAAGCCATCACCCAATATTTCTCCATCAGTCGATGTTTCACAAGTCAAACTTTCAGATTGTGAAATATTCAACTCCCCACCACCTTCCATGGCCCCCTCCAATCCTGAGCCATCCATTTCCACATCATCCACCACCTCATCCCAAGTCGAGGTCCACATCACTAGTCCTGGTATTGGTGAATATATGGTCCAAGATGTTACCATTACCCCTCTTGCCATCCCCATAGCCAAGGATTTTGATCACCCACATGACCCTCCTTTAACCATAGGTGTTGTCTATGATATGAGCTCCACTCCTAATAGTATTAACTTTGTCTATGGAGGGTTGGATTCCTCAATTACAGAAAAATCACCCAAAGAACCAAAAGAGCCAAGACATGCCAACATACAAAATATGATGGGATTTCCATCTCGTTACTTCCATATAGTCAATTGGTAAGGTCAAGGTCTAGGTTCCCATGAACAAGGGATACATGACATAATTGATTTCCCATATCGAGGAGCACATGATCATTCAAGCTTGGGATATACCCCACTTTCCTCAACCGCTTCCCTTGAGCAAGCCTTCCAAAGGCTTAGCCTCAATGAAGAAGACAAAGCCCCCCTTCCATTTTCCTCCACCACTTCTCTTGAACAAGCCCTTCAAGAGCTTAGCTTCAATGAAGAAGAAGACCCACTAAATTTTTCCTACCCACTTCCAGATTTTGATGATGAAATTTATGAAGAGTATGAACTTATGTCCAATGCTTCTGATGATTCTGAAGAGGAGTCTCAACCCATTGTTCCCCTTACCCAATAGGATGAGTTTTACCTCAAACTGTTTCCCATCCATCAACCCATATTTCACTTGCTTCTTCCACAAGAACAAGTTGACCCACCTGGTGAACCACCCCCACCTAGGTTCCATTGAGCCATTCAGCCAAGCCAAAATTTGTAACATATGTATATAAACAAAAAAAAAAAAAAATCAAAACATTCAAAACAAAAAAAAATAAAATATTTCTTTGCATGTACATAGCATTTAATTTCATGTTTTGTTGTTGCTATCCAGGGTTAACAAGACTCAACATCGGTTCCAATCCAATCATTCCACCCATCCATTCTTCCAATCCATATCTTCTCCTACTAAGTCAGTATGAATCCTATTGACTTATTCACCCCACTCCACAATCCATACAATCCGGCTAAGCCAATTCCAATTGACATAAGCCTTGTTGACATGGACCAGATTTCTTCCCCACCCTCCTTTTCGAAGTTCATCCTATCCGAGGAATTGTTAAGGGCTTCTACCAACTACATTCCTCCTTCCCCTCCACCTTCACCTCCATATTCTACCAAGAATCTTGAGGTCTTTCAGGTAGAGTTAGATGATGATAAGTAGGAAGAGTTGGATGACATCTTAGATGACATTCATCTGATCCCAACACCACATCAACTTGAGGAAGGTTCACATATGTCTATTGAAGATACCATCGAAGTGAACCTTAGTTCAGATCCTGACAATCCCCAAATTGTCAAGCTTGGAAAAAGCCTATCATCCGATGAACAAGAGCAATTCATTGCTCTCCTCAAGAAGAAGAAATATGTGTTTGCATGGTCCTATAAGGATATGCCTGGTCTTGACCCTAGTATTGTGGTCCACAACCTCACCTTACATCCCGATGCCAAACTGGTCAAACAAAATCTTAGAAGGATGCATCCTACCGTGGCCCTCATAGTCAAGGAAGAGCTTCAAAAACTTCTAGATGTCAATTTCATTGTTCCTATTGACTATCCTGAGTGGCTTTCAAACATGGTACCCATTCGTAAGCCTAATGGGTCGATACACATTTGCACTAATTTTTGAGATCTTAATAAGGTATGTCCTAAGGATGACTTTCCTCTTCCAAACATTGATACTCTTGTCGATACCTGCGCTGGCCATGAAATGCTTTCCCTCATGGATGATTTTTTAGGATACAACCAAATTCACATAAATCCTGATGACCAACACAAAACAACATTCACAACACCTTGGGGGACCTTTTGTTACAAGGTTATGCCCTTTGGCCTCAAAAATGTAGGAGCTACCTATCAATGAGCCATGACTTACATCTTTCATGATTACATGCATAAGATTATCGAAGACTATGTGGATGATCTCTTGGCTAAATCTAAAACTCGACAAGAGCACATTAGTGTATTGGAAAATATTTTTGATCGACTTCTAGAACATAAGGTGAGGTTAAATCCCAAAAAGTGTGTCTTTGGTGTTACCTCAGGTAAAATTTTAGGATTCATTATCTCCAAAAGAGGCATTGAAGTGGACCCAAACAAGGTCAAGGCCATCATGGAAATGCCTCCCCCAACTAACATTAAGGAATTGCATAGTTTACAAGGAAATATTCAATCAATCCGACATTTTATTGCACAACTTTCTGATAAATGCAGGCCATTCAATTACCTTCTACAAAAGGGGGTGCCATTTGTATGGATAGATGAATGTCAAAAAGCCTTCGATGACATCAAGCAATACCTAGCTTCTCTGCCAGTCTTAGCTCCTCCTCATCCGGGGGTCCCTTTCTATCTTTATGTCTCAGCAATAAACTTTGCTTTAGGGACAATGCTTGCACAAAAAAATGAACAAAATCGAGAGCAAGCCATTTATTACATTAGTCGAACATTGGTAAGTTATGAAACCCGATACGCTTATGTAGAGAAGTTGTGCTTAGCAATGGTTTTTACCACTAAGAAACTTTGACATTATATGCTTAGCCATACAACTTATGTCATAGCTAGAGAAAATCCTCTACGTTATATGATGTCTCACACTTACAATAACACTCGTACCGCTAAATGGATAATGCTCCTTATAGAATTTGATCTCAAATTTATCAGCCAAAAATCCATTAAAGGTCAGGTTATAGCCGATCAACTTGTAGAAGCTCCACTACCTAGTGATCATCCTTTGATTATAGAGCTCCCAGATGATTCGGTATTTTCTATCACTGAATTAGAAGAATATGTCATTCCGAAGGAAGACGTCGATATCACCTTATTCTTTGATGGATCTAAGTGCGAGAAAGGTCAAGGTGCTGGAGTTGTCTTTCATACACCTCATGGGATACCCATCCCTTTATCATTCAAGCTAGACTTTCCATGCACAAATAACACTACATAGTATGAAGCCTTAATATTAGGTCTTCAATCCACTATAGCTATGGGCATCAAGCGTATTAGGATATTTGGGGATTCTCAACTTGTTTTCAAATAGGTAACCAGAGAATACCAATGCAAAGAACCTACCATTAAGCTTTATCATGAAGTAGCAATGAAATTGCTCTCAACATTCGAATGGTATGAGATCAGCAACTTGCCTCATTCGACTAATAGATTTGTAGATGTGATGGCCTCTCTTGGATCATTGATTCCAAAATATGACTTAGGAGAGGTACAACCCCTAATAATCTCAACAATCTCTAAAGCAGCCATTGTCCATACTGATCCTAAGGATGGAAAAGACATTTGCTTTATCCATTCGGAACCATATGAGTCTTGGTCAAGCCAAATAGTGGCCTTTCTAAAATTTGGAACACTCCCATCTGATATGTCTCGGTCTACAAAATGCTCTTTCAAGCAAAAAGCAGCCCATTTTATTCTCTTGGGGGATGTGTTGTATAAACATGGTTATGATGGAATCCTTCTTCGTTGTCTCAAAAAAAGTGAGGCTCAAAGAGCCATAACTGAAGCCCATGATGGTACTTGTGGTGGTCATTTTAGTGGGATGGCCATTGCAAAGCATATTTTATGCATGGGTTATTATTGGCCCACAATGGAACGTGATTGTTGCAACTATGTCAAAAATTGTAAGCAATGTCAAGCACACGCTAATTTAACTCATGTACCATCACAAGCTTTACAACCTATCCAAAGCCTTTGGCCCTTTTCACAATGGGGCCTAGACCTAATTGGAAAAATTTCACCTCCTTCCTCGGGACAACATACATTCATCATCACGGCCACTGAATACTTCACAAAGTGGGTTGAGGCCATTCCTCTAACCAATACGATAGGACCTCGAATTGTGGACTTCATACTCCACCATATCATCTATCATTTTGGTATTCCCTCTAAAATCATTTTTGATAATGGTAAGTCTTTCAAGAACAAGGATGTTCGAGCACTTTGCGAGAAATATAATATCCAACATAGTTTCTTGACTCCTTATTACCCACAAGCAAATGGATAAGTTGAAGCTACCAATAAGACCTTGATTGCTATTCTCAAGAAACTTGTTAATAAAAATCATAGAGATTGGCATACAAAAATCCCTTTGGCACTATGGGCTTATCGAACAAGCATCCGAATGCCAATAGGAGCAACACCATTTTCCTTGGTCTATGGAGCTGAAGCTATCATGCCTCTTGAGCTCGAGATTCCCTCCTTGCAAATTTCTTTGTAGGAATTCATAGATGATGACACCGCTAGACAAGCACGTCTTGACCAACTCACTCTTCTTGATGAGAGGTGAGTCAATGCACTAGAACACTTACGAGTTTATCAAGACCGCCTAAAGTGTGCTTACAATGCCAAAGTCCATCTTCATGAATTTCAAGTAGGAGATCTTGTACTTAAAGAGAACCAATAAAACACCAATGCTTTACCACACCTTCATGACAAATTCATGGCTAATTGGTTAGGTCCATACATAATTTCCCAAAAAGTGGGTAATGGTACATATAGACTTGCCGATTTAGAGGGAGTGGAGGAGCTCGAACCACTTAATGTTATCCATTTGAAGGTATTTTATTGTTAATATGATGTTTATATGTATATATATATACATGGCTAAAAAAAAAACAAACAAACAAACAAAAATCATTCACATAGGCATGTTCCCATTGCATACATCTTGCATTTACATATAGGCATATTTACATGCATTTTTCACATTACATTCATACATACTGCATATATATTCCATTTGCATTCATTCCACATGCATTCCACTACATTCCTTCATTTTGCAAATTGCATTCATCCCATCCCACGTTCAATGATCTTTTATAGTAGTGATGATATGGCCAAATAAAAAAGTCAAGTTTCCACAATTGGGGGTACCTATTTTTGGCATTTATGCAATTTTCTCCAATATCATAAGCCAACAATCCCATTTTTCAAAAATCATAAACCCCAAGTTTTCAGTCACTCAACCATTACTAGTGTGTCTAGCAACCTCCAAAAAGATGTCCAATTTTCTTTAGGACCAAAAGCACTTTTTCACATTAAGAAAATCTTGAGTCTTGTCAATTGATTCCAAAAACAATCTTGCACCAACCACACTTCTTCACATCTTAAAAATATTTTGATTCAAAGAGGGATAACACCATACTTGGGTGGCACCTTGAAGTGAAAAGGGTATTCCTCACTTGTCCTATCATGCAACATAGTCCAAAATAAAAAATAGTGGTTTTCACCACTATCACAGTTGCTCTCCAAATATAAACACAAAATATAGAGTAGTAAGGATAGGGTCACATTCTCATCACACTTCGGTTGAGAATCCGATTCCCCAAAGCTCTATCCAAAATTAACAAATTCTATGCACACACCACAGATCCCTAAAGTTGTAAGGATCGTACTACATTTCCCTTAGAAAGTTATGTAGTCATCCCCAAGGCCTAAATATCAGATCATTGGACTATGGAGTGAGTCTCCACCGGGGCTATAGATGCTTGACTGGTAGTGGAGTAAGCTCATGCGAGGTGACATGTCTCCTTTCCAAAAAGAGAGACCTCTGACCACACATACGGACAAGCTAGCTTCTTGGTCCTCTCCATAATAGGTCATGCCTAATTTACTCATAATGGGTTAATGAACTTCACGTGCACACACATTGGTGCTTGATTGCCTAGGGTCATTGTCATGCTCAATATTTGGTACATGAACTTCACTTGCACACACATTGGTCCTAAAGAAAGTTAGACAACATTTAGTGAGTTTGGTTGATAACACTAGTATGTTTGAGTCTCTAAAAATACTTCAGTATTCCATATCAACATCCATATCTTCTTCCATATCAACATCCATATCTCTTCCATGTCAACATCCATGTCTTCATCATGGATCAACCCGCATAACGCCACCAAGTTTGGTGCCCCCGATTGCAAAACAATGAACAAAAAATGGCCAACAAAATTTTGAACTATAAATGATCATTCGAACATCATGCATTCCCCTCATATAGCTTGCATTAATCATCCATAAGACATTCATAAAACATCTTCATAAAACATGCATTGCATACACATAAAAACATTCACACAAAATATAACACAAACATAAAAGCCATGTATATATATAAAATATCGCATGTACAATGAGTGCCAAAAAGGCTACAATGGAGCACCAAGGCTCATATACAAAGAGTGCATCTAAGCACTAAGCTAATGTCCATGAGAGGACCCCTGAGACCTAGTAGGAGCCCTAGACCTAGAACTCTACCTAGATTCGGTATGCCTCGATGACTCGGTCCTAGAGGATGATGGAGGATCTGGAAATGCAATGTGATAAGTCATGCACAACTCCTCCAAAGAGTGTGCATATGTCTCACTAGCCTATAGTCATCGTAAGTCAATCCGATGTCGATGCTCTCTCACCAACATCTCTACTTAAAGCCTCATGACCATCTCCTGATCACCTACACTAGCCTCGCCTATCGATCGCTCTACCTCCATCTAGGCTATGGTAGCCCACAATCTAGCTATGACCACATCTCACCCTACCAAAGACTCCCTATGAGCCTCCATCATAGTCTCTCACTCCTCATGAAGCTGCTCCACCTCAGCCTATAGCCTAGCCACCTCGGATATCTCCCCCATCTCCTCATCATCCTCCCCCTCATCCTCTACTACCTCCACCTTAGGAGTCTACTATGATGCTCCCCTCGATCTCCTCTGACTCATCGATCATTGAGACCTCATCCTTGAATCTACAACTACCGCATCCCCACCCATCACCACCTTTGGCACCCATACTGGTTGGGTACCAAACCATGCTGCATACTCAAGAGTCACTCCTACATCATCTAAATCTGGGACCTCTAGCTACTCATCATCCTCTATCTGCACCCTCCATGGCTCTGCACATGGAAGCCCCACCTCATCCCATCGATGCTGGTACAACACTGGCTCATCAGGCACACCTTGAGGCAAACCAAACTACCTCAACACCCATGAGTACTGAAAGTACTCCACCTCATCATCTCTCCTCCCAACTAGCCATCATGCCTATCTCACCCATCGCAACTGCTCCTCATCACCCTCCCACATGGCTCCCTACCATGGCCTCCATATCACCTAAGCCAAATTCAACCCTACCCACATATCCCTATACCACTGGCTGGTATGCTCCTCCCGACTCGGTTGCACCTCCTCAACCACTACCCATCTCCTAGCATAGGGCTCACCCATCTACCATGCCTGGCAAGGTAACCCCTCTGGCTGAGCTACACTGAAGTGCTCCCACGCCCAACATTGAAGAAGGAAGTTGCATCCAATCCCCTTCCTCCCTCTCCATGTAATCTCATATAGCTCTCGGTATAACTACACCAATAATGTAGGAGCCCATGCATATGCTCTTGGATTGGTGAGTAAGTCACTCACCAATCCCAATAGGTTCCAAGGGAACCTACACCCCATGCTATTGGGGAGCACTATGTTCACTAACATGAACATGATCAAGGTTAGGAGTGCACTCAACTCCTTAGCCTTGTACATGCTCAAATAGCATATCCCCCCATCTCCCATCCTCACCTCCCACCATCGCTCATCAAACATCTTTGTCATCTCTTATCATGCCCAACTATCACCTTCACACCCTCCACTAGCACCTTGAGGATGTGATATACATCCTCAAGTGTGACAGTAGCCTCCCTAATCGGTATCTGAAATGTCCCCCTATCTGAATCCCACCTCTCTATCAAATATGAGAGGTACCCATCATCCACCCTCACCACATCCAATCGAGCCACTCCCTCCAAACCCACCTTCTTCAAAAGGTCCCAATCATCCTCCGTAAGCTTCTTCCTCATCCCAAGAATGGTAGGAGAGAACCGATGTCGAGGCTCTATCTCCCACAACTGTAACAACAAACATTTTTTTCAATTAGTATTAATTTCAAAAAAAAAAAAAAACTTCAAAATTTTTGCACAAAATAAAAAGTGTTTTTCAAAATTACCGAGGCAAATCATGCCTCAGCTCCACCAACAACATTCACTCCCTCCACCACCATAGCTTCCATATAGATTTCCACTAGCCTCACTTCCCTCACCAATCCACTCCACTCCTCAAGCGCAACTTCACAATCTCTCAAATGCACGAATGAGCCTCCAAATCCACCCTACAAGCTATTTATAGCTAAGCAAGTGCATTCAGGTGTAGGGTGGCACCTATGGTCCATAAGCGCATAGGGGCACCTACAGGCGCACCTAGGCACAACAAAATGCCTGCTGGATACCACAGGTGCAACAAGGCACCTGGCGCCAAAATTACATGAAGACAAAATCAATCAAAATAGTAGCTTACCTCCTCCAAATTTCACCAAATTTCATCCATACATCATACACATCATAAAATCAGGTTTTGTGAAAACATAAATCGTTTTGCACACATATTTTTTGAGCATGATGTAAATTTGTCAAATGCACAAATCGAGTTACAAAACACATCAAATGAATCTAAATTTTCACAAAACTAACACTCAACTCTTCTACTTCATATTCTTCATCATCCCACAAAATTTCATGAAAATTGGAGTTGATTTGACCATTGAATCAATTGTTTCCATCCAAAAAAGTGCAAAATCAACCACTAAAAGCTCTAACATTTACAAATCGACTCCAACTTTGGCGACATCATCACATTCCTTCTATCACATTCTTCCACTATCATAATCTACCATCAGTTCTTCCAACACGTGTCAAAATTACAAGTGAATCTCGTATATAGTGGTTTATTCTATATACTTGGTGATTACAGCGATTTGCATCCATGCAATTCGGTAAGATGAATAAATTACCATAAGAACACTTGGTCATCATCATCATTCCATATCTCCTAGTTAGAAAAGCACAATCAAATTTGGTTCCTCACATTTCAAGTGAAACCTTTGACAAAGATGAATCTTGCTAAAAAGTTATCATTGATGGCCTAGTTCATGGGGCTTGAAACATGGATAAAATTACATCACATCATTCCCAATTTCCTTGATAGTCATCATAGCGATTGGCTCTAGCTAGGGTGATTGGTTCCATTTGAAAGGAATTATCCTACAGTCACTAGCAAGCCCTCCAAAGTTGACTCCTTTTATTTTTTTGCATCTTCATATTGCATATCAATGATGCCATACGACAAAATTTATTCCAAATCATGGAATCACCCCAAATTTGGGGTAACCAAAATTTGATTATGATTTTCCCATGATGGGATACATCTTACATGATCATGACATCTACACTTGACACAACCCCCTTCCCACCATTGGGGTAAAAATGGTATCACATTTTACATCATTCATATCATCCACATCACATCACATTTGCACAAAACCCTTCATCCGTTAGGGCAAACACAGACACATCATATCACATTTTACACCAACCCCCTTCACACCATTGGGGCAAAAATGGTATCACATCATTCATCATTTGCATAAATTTTTCAATTGGCTCATGAGATTCATCCATAATCTCATTCACCAATTGAGGGGGTAAGCTACGCAAATTCCAAAATTCTTTATTCTTTTGTCTTCAACATTGTTGCTCAAAAATCCAATGAGAGAGAGAAGTTGCTTCTGCGCCCAAAGCCCAACCAGGTGTCTCATATTTTTGCACCATATTGTGTTTCATGCAACATGGTACAAAAAGGGGCATCTGTAGACACCAAATCCTAGCCACTTGTCCTTCATCTTGGTCATTCTACCACCCACTTGTCCACCATCCCCCTTTCCTGCCATTCAATTGGCCATTCCATGCCTTTCCCACCATCCAATGGCCCACTTTAGCCCTTTCCCACCATTTTTTGACCCCTATTTGACTTATTTATATTTATTTTATATTATTTATATTTAAATATAATATTTTATATTATATTTTAATATATTTATTATAAAATATATATTTATAAGCCAAATTAACCTCAACCGTCCGATCCGATCTAATCTCAATCGTCCATCTCCCTTAATCCGTGTCACACCTAAAGTTTAATATCAACCTTTGGATCCACTTTAATATTAGCCACACGATCAAAAGTGTTAAGCTAAAACCCTAAGAAAACCCTAGGCTTGATAATAAATAGGAGCATTCTCAATGCTCAACCCCTAGAAAACTTGAACGTTGGAGCTTTAATTTACTTGTGAGATCTAACCTTGCTTAGAGCTAGTTTCTTGTGAGTAGGTTGTGCCCTAGCCTATCCTTCCCCAAAAACCCTAGTTTGCCCTAGGATTTCCTGATTCCATCCATCTTCGTAGCTCATTCCTATCACCATCATCTTCTCATCTACTGAGCCCTTCACAACCCCTTGATCTACCTTTATAGATTTAACCCTAATCTATAGGTACTATCGAGCACCTGCCTCATCCCATAGGTACATTAGTGCACCTACTACATTCTATAGGTATAGCATAGAGCCTGTTATCCCCATATCCATAGACCAGAACCTGCAACGTAATATCATCAGGTGTCATCGGGGCACCCTACCATCAATCTACAATGGAGCAATGAAATAACATCATCAACAGCAAAGTAAGTATTTTATGCATTTTTATTTGATGTTATTTGGATTCTGCATGTTTTGTTTACTCAGATCTAGGGTTTTTAGTTTGCATTTCTGAGGGTTCACACTGTGGAACCCTCATTTTGTTTGCTAATGGCTCTATGTTTGTTGTATGTGCAGGATCAGGTAGCATCAACCAAGGATTGTTGAGTAGCTATTGAAGCTAGAGTGGTCCGATTATGGATAACCAGAAGCCCACTCATCCTGTTGGAAGCAAGATACATCGGAGACACTACTTGTTTTGTAGCTAGGGTTTTGGAGAACCCTAGCACCTATATTTATTGTATCAAAATAAGTTCTTTTGAACAAATAGATTGTAACAAAGGAGTTTCTTAGCTCCCCCCCATTTATTGAATAAAATCATCTTTTGTGCAGTCTCTTGTTCATTGGAATTATTTTACTTTCATATTTGTTTTAGTGTCGTATTTTCGCTTCACAGATCTGAAAAAACTCAAAAAAATTCTATGAAAATACTCTAAAAACCGTCTGAAAAAGCTCTAAAACCGTTGTGGAAAACACTCTAAAAATACTAGAAAATGCTCTAAAATTGCTCTAGAAATCGTTGTGGGAAAGGTGAAAAATGAACCCTGCTATTCTATTTATAAAAGTCGGCATGGATGAATTCAATGGATGCATGACACATGGTAGAGGAGATGACACATGGTAGCATCTTATTAATGATCTTTGGCAGTCGCCATCTTCCAGTTGCCTTGTGATAATTGCCTTGTGACAGCTGCCTTATGATAGTCACCTTGTGATAGTTGCAATGTGACAGTTGCATTGTGATAGTCACCATATGCCAGTCACCTTATGACAGGT
Source organism: Wollemia nobilis (assembly GCA_028583015.1). Taxonomy (NCBI): domain Eukaryota; kingdom Viridiplantae; phylum Streptophyta; class Pinopsida; order Araucariales; family Araucariaceae; genus Wollemia; species Wollemia nobilis. Next base: position 7,500,407 of record JAQPPZ010002224.1, on the reverse strand, counting down.
ACCATATACTAGTTGCCTTATGACAGTCACCTTATGGCAATCACTATATGTCAATTTCCTTATGACAGTCACCATATGCCAATTGCCTTATGACAGTTGCCTTGTGATAGTTTCCTTATGGTAGTCACTTCGTGACTATCGCTTCTGCAAGTTGCCTTGTGACAGTAGCTTCTGCTAGATGCCCTGTGATAGTCACTTCTATCAGTTGTATTTTGATAGTCACTTCTATAATTCACCTTGTGACAGTCACTTCTGTCAGTCACCTTGTGACAGTTGCTTCTAACAGTCATCATTTTAAAAATTTTAAAAATTTGGTGTAAAATTTTCAAAAAATCATTATTATTTGATAATTTTTTTTGCAAAATTTTGAAAAATTCACCTTGAATTTTATACACCGTACGACTAGATTCACCCTAATTTTATAATTAATTTTTTGGTACTACCTCTTATGCATAACCCTGATCAACTAGTGTCTTTGGATTGGCACCACTAGTGAGATCCTAGCTGACATGATACTCCTATACCATCGGTAATATCCAACTACCACCTTAACATCATCTACCCCCATATCAATGTAGATTAGATCATCAATGTCCTCCATAAAATTAGTGGGATTAGGTCACCCACCTACTCCTATCAGGTCCCTTACCACCCTTTAATAACATTAATCACCCATATTTGGTATCTATTATAGTATTCTAAACTACCTTTACACCCAATAAAAAAGGTGCAACTCTCACTCGTCCTAGTCTATGATGATATAATAGATCCATCAGACCCATATCAAATCAAATTTATCCTTTTTCCACCTAGGATGTAGATGCCATAGCCTTCAGATCATCTTCTTGTCTCGTAGCTCGTCTACCACCCTCCTCCCCAATACCAAGGATCCAACAAAATTCTACTACACCCTCTTAAAATGGTGCATCTTTAGGTATGCTACTAGTCTCTCTAGACTTGGTAGTGGCCCTAGTAATCCCTATGATTATCGTACTACTATGTGCTTCCAATACCATATCTAAAGGAGGGTCACATAGGAAAAATTATGACCTCTCTTGTAAATGACATTTTACAAAAGCCTATAAAATCTAGCCAAAACTAGAGGGTCCCATGTGAACCGCACCTATTGATCCCTCATATCTACAACCACTCCTACTAGAGACCATGGCATGTATCTCTTGCTAGTATGGCACACTAGCAACCCTTCCACCACCCCATAGAGCATGTAGGTGAGATCAAAGATGTCATATTTCTCTATCATATCATATATGTGTAGCCCACTACTCTAGACCTCATGATATAGGTCCCTCGACAATCTCTATAGTACCTCTCACTGCCTCAACAACTTGTAAACCTCCCAACCTCTAATAAGAATCCTTAAAATTTGCCACGCATCCTCCAGTGTGATGGCAGACTCTCCAATGGATAACTCAAATGTCAAATACTTAGGATACCATCTCTCCATCAATGCTATTAGGAGTACCCTATCGCACTCTACATGAGGTATCGTTGCTACATATAACAAACCTACCATCCTAAAAATCACTCTATCTACTATTGTCATCTCTCTCAAAGACATATTCAATGTTTATGGCCTCCACTCCCTAGACTCCAAGATATCTAGTTGCAAAACCAAAAAATATAAAATTTTCATTAGTATCCAATGTCATAAAAAAGAAAATCAAAATAAATCACCTTCATTAGTCATTTAAATCATTCTCTACATCACCATCCTCTACATTTCTAATAAAATATTTTCTTCCTTTTCCTATTTCTCTTCCTATATCCTATCCTTCTCTCCTTTTTCCTTTCTCCTTTTCTTCTTTCTTTGCATCCTATGTGATTTTGCATCCTATTTTTATAGAGCACAAAATCACAAATTCCCCCCCACATAATTTTGTAGATCCTCTCTACAATTTTATAAATCTTAATGATTTTTTCAGAGGACCTACGAATTCACACTAGGCATTGTAGTGATTTTCTAAAAAAAAATTAGAAAATTCAAATATACTCTATTTATACTTTCTAATCCTAGCCTATCAGGAAAGTTTTGAAGCTTACCTAAGCCTGATCCTCTTGCCTCACCCCTTGCAATCATCAAATAATGTGTGGGAAGTGCCATCTTCTCTCTAGAGCTCCTTTTCTCTATCTCGCACAATGAAAATAATTTTCTTTTTCACCCTCCCCTCATATTTACCCCTCCCATTTATCTTTCTTTTTCCTTTCTCCCTCTTTTCCCTTTCATCCTTCTCCACCTTCCTTCTTTGCCATTTCAAATTTCTTCAAGAATATTATCTTTCCTCTGAAACTCAAGGGGGCACCTCAGCCTTGGGGGCATTAGTGTCATCATTGCCTTGTAAAATGCATAAAATGTTCAATATGTCTAGAATCACAATATTTTTGCACCATCCCTTTGCCTAAATTTTATATCTCTTTTAGTAACCTCCTTTCCAAATTTGAAGGTATCTACAACTTTCTTTGATGCATTTATTGTACCATAAATGCATCAAAGAGGGGGTAAAATGCAGACATTGAAAATTAACCCAACCAAATAAGTCAATTTTCCCTAGCCCTTCAAAGTTACCAAATGCAATTTTGTATCCCTCAATCCTTAGCTTTTGAGATCTATCTCATATTTAACAAATTTGCACTTCTTATTAATGGACCACAAAATCATGTTATTCTCTAAAATATTTCTTGTTCTCAATGAATTTGCACTCCTTAACAAATCATGAAATCATGTTTTGGTCATTTCCCACCTAGCTTTCAAAGAGCCACTTGACTTCAATTATTGTCACTTGATTTGAGATTCAACAATCATATTTGTAAATATATGGTCGTCCATTATTGATTACGAAATCACTTTTTTGAGGCAAGGACTCCAAATCTTGGATTCTTTGTCCACCTTAGGATTTTGGACCATTTATGGTGTCATTCTTAGGTGTTCTCATCTTGTAGCTAGTTCTCAAGGTGGATCCTCTCTTGTCATTATGAAATTTAAATTCAACCATATCCTCCTTGCAATCAATGCCTTTCTCTCTCTCCTTATATGCCCCAAAAAATATATAAATAAAATTATTGGACCTTCATTTTGATAACACACTCTCGTGGTAACAAAACTCTTGTAAAATTTTATCTCAAATCATCAAAATACACTTGCTTTGGAGATCCTTTGAAAGAATTGCTTGGCTGAGTTTGAGAGGATCACTCCTCTATTGGTTGTGGTCTTTCCCCTTATTTTATTCTCCTTTTGTAATTTACTATTTACTATAAGTTTATGTTGCATACATTTCCTCTTTTAGCTTTACATTCATATTTTGCTCTAATATTTTTTCTTACAAGTCACTATGCAATTGCAAGATAGGCTTAGCTTGGCCCTACCTCACCCTTCCAACATTGAAGTGTCCTTGTTTGGTAGGCTTCTGCCCCAATCCTTCACACATGATGATTTCATGACTAGTCAATATCAATCGTGAATTCATTGTAGGACCAAGAGAGATCAAATTTTTATCTATTACCTATTTCCTCTAGCTAATATTACCCTCCATTATATCAATATTTCTTTGTAGGTAGTTTAGAATTTAGTTTTACGACATTCCACATAATCTATATTTTGATAGAGTGAAGCCTACTCTTACAAGTTGTAAATTCATCTAGAACCAAAATAGGGCTAACTTTATTATGCTCCACAACCTTCCTTGATCAACCCTTAGTGAAGAAAATAAGCTTATACTAAGAGGGGGGGGTGAATAGTATAAAATCACTTTTTACTTTTCTTTCCCAAACAATATTATGCAATATATCAATGGCAATATCAACAATAGTAATCAAAGCAATGCACAAATCACCACACACAATAGAGACACCAATTTAATGTGGTTCACCCAATGTGGGCTACTCCATGAAGAAAATATTTCACTAAAATTTTCTCAAAAAATATCTTGGGAATCCTTTCCCTATTACAATGTTTATGGACCTCTATCCAAAGGAGACACCAATCCCCTAATCAAGTTCATGGATCTCTATCCACAGGAGACACCAATCCCCTTAGCTGGTTCGTGGATCTCTATCCATAGGAGAACTCCTTCTCCTCTGCTCTAGTTGGTGATCCTCTAGAAGACTACTGCCTCCACTACACTAGCTTGTGGATCTCTATCCATAGAAGACTCTATCCTCACTTAGAATATCTCTATCCTCACTGCCCTGGATAATGGATCTCTATCCACTAGAGACTATTGTCCTCTACTCTATCACCTCCAAAGCTTGCTCTCAGCTCTGTCTCAAATCTGCACTAAACATAGTCCTTTGGTCTAGCACAAATCTTCTCAATCTCTATCTCTGATCTGCACTAAATAGACTCCTTCGAGTATAGCACAAATATGCTCAATCTCTATCTCAAATTTGCACTAAATATAGTCCTTTGGTCTAGCACAAATCTTCTCAATATCTGTCTCTAATTTGCACTAAACATAGTCCTTCGATCTAGCACAAATCTATCCTCAATATCTATCCTCAAGCCTTAACACAAAGCTTGATCTAATCACTAATCAAATTTTCTAGATCTGCCCCAAACCTTAACTCAAGGTTTGAACAAATCAATCAATCAAATCTGCTCCCAAGTCTTCTCTAAGACTTGCCTCAAATATGTCCACAAGTCCTCTCTAGAACTTGCTCAAACTACTCTCAAGTCTTCACTAAGACTTACCTCAAATCTGCTCAACAAGTCCTCACTAGAACTTGTCCAATCTGCTCAATAAGTCTTCACCAAGACTTACCTCAAATATTCTTAACAAGTCCTCACTAGAACTTGTCCAATCTCTCAAAAGTCTCACCAACTTCTGCTCAACAAGTCCTCACTAGAACTTGTCCAATCTACTCAACAAGTCTTCACCAAGACTTACCTCAAATATACTTTGTAAGCTTCCAAAAAAGCTTACTCAACTCAATCTATCACAAAAAACCTCTTCCAATCACACAAACAAGTTTCACACAGATTCTTGTTTAAACTCACAGAAACATATAGAGAATGGTTAGAGACTCAATATGCTTCACACTTACAACAATGCTCAATCACTTTCAATCTCTCTTATTTTACCACATAAACATATAGATAATTGTTAGAGACTCAATATGTTTCACTCACAACAATGCTTAATCACTTTCAATCTTTCCTTCAACTCAATCCAGAAATAAAGAACAATTTATTTCACATAACTTGAACTATCACTCCAACACTTCCAATCAATTATGCTCAATCAACTCCACTCAACCAATCACTCAATGAAAGCTTATTCAACAATGCTTATCAAACAAACCTCACATAACAATGATACTCATGATATTTCACAAACCCTTAATCATGCACATGAAGGCTCACTCAATATTTCCAACAATGCTTATCAAACAAGGTTTCTAGTAACTTTTCACTCCAACTTAGCATTCACAACATCCAATTCAACAATATTTTACTCACAAGGAAGATGTACCCATACCTTTTATTTTGATGGAGATATACCTTCAAAACCTATCTTAACCACAATCAAATTTTCTTTGCCAACACTAGGGTTAGGTAGCCACAACCTATCTCAAGATCTCCACAAAATAATTTTCCCATACAAAATATCAAATCCTTTTGTACACCTTATAATCTCCAAACTCACAATATCTAACTCAATAATTTCACCATAACAAAACACACAACAATTTCCCTTGCACACCTTATAATATCCAACCTCACACAATCTAACTCAATAATTTCATCATAACAAAATGCACAACAATCTCCCTTATACACCTTATAATATCCACACCTTATAAAATAAATTTCAATCACCAAAAATCAAAATAAAATATTTTAATTTTTCCTTATACCTTATAACTCCCCAAGCACTTAGAACTCATGTCAATCTCTAAGAAATTTTAATTTTCAACACCTTAGAGAATAAAATTTAATAGCATACCTTTAATTTATTCTGCCCACTCCAAAATGTTTTTTGGTGAATTCGACCACGTGACCTTGCACTCCCCAACACCCTAGCTCCAAGCTAGGCCACCAAGTGGGCTGCGTGCCCACATGAGACAAATGGTGCACACTGCCCTAAAATACTGCCTCACAAAATCCGTCGAGCATAAATGAAAACTTCTTCCTCAAGAAAAATGTCAATCGCGTGGATCGAACCGCGATCTCCTCCTTGCAAGCCTTAGCACTCTCCCAACTACCACCTACGCTACCGCCATTGGTGGGATGTGCACTCTCTTCACTTCCCTTAATGTCCTCATTTCCCTCAATATTCTTCGAAATGTGAATCTTCTTCTTCCTAGGGTGCAACGCTTTGATTTCCTCCTCTATATCGCATTCGAAGGTGTAAGTTCAACTTTAGGAAATGGAATTTATTTCCTATATAAATGCACATTATCTTTTGACTTCTCACGTCGGCCCATTTCAAATTTAAAAATTTGAATTAGTTTTTAAATATTAAATTTAAAAACCTTTGCCTCCATTATTAATTTAAATTAAAATTTTAATCAAATATTAAAATATTTTAATTTAAATTAAATATTTTGTAATCTCCTCATGGGTCTTTTTAACTTGAACCTTGTTTTTCTTCACCTTGTTATTTGGCCCGAAATATTATAATAATATAATATTATTATTTAATTTAAACTTGCTTCTCCTTCCTCGAGTTTTCATCCTTTGGGCCCTTTTTAGGCATATAATATTAAAAATAAATATTATATCCTATTCCTTTCAAAGACCTTCTTGCTTTTGGAAAAACCACTTGATGTCCTTAATGATGACGAAATTAAACCAATATTCTTTTGACATCAATGACAACAAAACTACTCAAAATTTCCAACAATCTCCCCCTTTGTCATTGATGGCAACCCCTTTATTTTTACCATTCCTTTTTCTTTTTCAAAAGATGCTTTCCTTGAGAAGTTGCTCCCCCTGACTGAATGCTCTCCCCCTAACTCAAATATCTCCCCTTTTTCATCAATGGCAAAGGGCCACCTTTGGGGCTTGGGGCTAAGAATGAAACTCTTAGCTTAGCCCCTCCCCCACCTCCTCTTGAGGTGGTTAATTCTAGGGTGGGAGTATCTCTACTCCCAACATACATTGATATTTACCTTTGTCCACCTTCTTCCTCAACTGATCCTTTTGATTCCTCTAACTATTCTTGTTCCTGCTTGTCTCTGGAAGTTCTGCTCTACACCACTTAGCTATGTGCCCAACATTATTGCACTTATAGCACTTAATGTTGTGATTCCTTGAAGGTGCAAATATCTTGGGGTTTCTCCTGGTGAAGCCATATCCACTCTTGTTATGAACCCTGCAATTCACTACCTTGTGACCAAACTGATTACAAGAGTAGCAATACCCTTGAAAAAGCTGCATGTTTTTGAAATTTCCATATTCCTATCTTTCATGTGTCCTGCACTATGTAGCCTTGTGCCCAAACCTATGACATGAGAAGCATCGTCCATTGAAACTACCTTGCCTTGACCCCATTGGTCTCTTAGTCTCTTCTACCCTATGTTGTTTCTTGTTCCATTTGTTCCTCATTTGTGCATTGTTCCTTTCCTTGTTGAAATTTCTATTGTCCAACTCATTCTCAGAAGTCTCACTCTCTCTTACACTTTCTTCTAAAGCTTCTTCTTCTTCGGAGCTTGAGATTGACTCCTCTCCTTGTTTCTTTTGTACCTGTTCAAAACCAAGTCCTATTTTTTTTTACGAAGATCTTTGTACCTTGATAATCTTATCCAAGTTCTTTGAGCTTCTCCCAAACTTGTGTAACTTATCCTTAGACTCTTTTACTTCCTTCCTTAGTGAAGCTACCTCATGCTCTAACATTTCACATTCTAAAACCTTTGCTTCTAACTTCTCTTTGAATCTTCTTATCTTAGCTATTGAGTTGGTTAGATCCTCTATAAGATTTCCTTTCTCTTCATCACATTCTTGAAATTTAAGCTTGAGTTTTGAGTTTTGCTTTCTTACCTCTCTTAATGCATCAAGGGCATAAATAAGCTCACCCTCAAGATCAACTTCTCCTTTCTCTGATTCTTCCTCTATTTGTTTGCCTTTGGGATCATCTTCATTCCTTTTTGATTTATTTCCACTAGAAGTACTCCCTTCTTCTTCTATTTCCATAAGAATATTTTCTTCTCTTGGACCTTCACTTGCATCTTCATATTCATCTTCACTAAAATAGAATCCATTCCTTGTACAACTATCTTCAAGATGACCAAAGTTACCACATCTAAAATACTTGAGAATCATTGGACCTCTCTTTCTAATATTTTATTTTTCTACTATCATAAATAGGGTTTCTTCTTCTTCATTACTTGAAGAGCTTCCATCACTATCACTTGAACTCTTACTTGCCTTTTCTGCATAAAAAATCTTCTTATACCTTTGGAAAAACTTATTTCCTTGCTTACCTTGTCCATCCCTATTTTTCTTTTGGTACTTGTGCTTTCCTGCTTCCTTGTTCTTATGATCCTATTTTTCTTCATCATTGCTATTTCCAACCTCTAGAAAATCAGATGCATAGTGACCATATTTACCACAATTAAAACATCTAACTAATTTCGTACCTTTATACTTTCTTGAGTCCTTGTTCCTTCTACCATAATTTGCTTCTTCATCATTGGATGACTCATTTCTTGAATATGACTTCTTACCCTTTGTCTTCTTAGTAACTTTGAAGGCTACTTCTTTTTGGGAATAGGTTCCTCTTTTATTCTCATCTCAAAAGCTATGAGAATGCCATGTAATTCATCCCTTGTCAAAATTTCAATATCTTTTGACTCTTCTATAGCTGAAATATTTTCACTAAACCTTTTTGGAAGTGACCTTAAAATCTTATCACAAACATCTATTTCCTCAACTTTAAGTCCAAGTCCTTGCATGGAGTTAACAACCTCATCCACACGAAGTAGATATGCAACAATGTTTTCCTCTTCCTTCATCTTTAGGTCTTCAAATGTTCTCTTGAAGTTTTGCAACTTTGCCCTTTTGACCTTTTTGTCTCCCTCATATATACCTTTCAACTTATCCCAAATTTCCTTTGCTGATGTGCAATGCATAACCTTTATAAACTCTGTTTCACGTAAACCTCTCAAAATTCCATTCATTGCCTTTGAATTGTAATGATGTAGAAGCTTACCATATTTATCTGTAGGTGGAGTTGTTGGTGGTATGTATCCATTCTCAATTTCTTCCCATATTTCATTTCCAAGTGCCATTAGATGAAATTTCATCCTTGTGCTCCATAGTGCATAATTGTTCCCATCGAACAATGGTGCTGAATTCCCTGATGATCTATTCTGAGAATCCATCTGTGTTCTTGTAAGCTTTTCCTTCAAGTTGTTAAACTCTTCTGAAGGAATCCGCTTTGATACCAATTGAAGAACACAAGCTTATACTGAGAGGGGGGTGAACAATATAAGACCACTTTTTACTTTTCTTTTCCAAACAATATTATGCAATATATCAATGGAAATATCAACAACAGTAATCAAAGCAATGCACAAATCACCACACATAATAGAGACACCAATTTAATGTGGTTCACCCAATGTGGGCTACTCCACGGAGAAAATATTTCACTAAAATTTTCTCAACAAATCTCTTGGGAATCCTTTCCCTATTACAATGTTTATGAACCTCTATCCAAAGGAGACACCAATCCCCTAATCAAGTTCATGGATATCTATCCATAGGAGACACCAATCCCCTCAGCTAGTTCATGGATCTCTATCCATAGGAGAACTCCTTCTCCTCTGCTCTGGATGGTGATCCTCTAGAAGACTACTACCTCCACTACACTGGCTTGTGGATCTCTATCCACAGAAGACTCTGTCCTCACTTAGAAGATATCTATCCTCACTACCCTAGCTAATGGATCTCTATCCACTGGAGACTACTATCCTCTGCTCTGTCACCTCCAAAGCTTGCTCTCAACTCTACTCAAATCTGCACTAAACACAGTCCTTTGATCTAGCACAAATCTACTCAATCTTTGTCTCTAATCTGCACTAAATATAGTCCTTCGGTCTAGCACAAATCTACTCAATCTCTATCTTAAATCTGCACTAAACATAGTCCTTCGGTCTAGCACAAATCTTCTCAATATTTGTCTCAAATATGCACTAAACATAGTCCTTCGATCTAGCATAAATCTATCCTCAATATTTGTCCTCAAATCTCAAGCCTTTAACACAAAGCTTGATCCAATCACTAATCAACTCTTCTAGATCTGCCCCAAACCTTAACTCAAGGTTTGAATAAATCAATCAATCAACTCTTCTCTCAAGTCTTCTCTAAGACTTACCTCAAATATATCCACAAGTCCTCTCTAGAACTTGCTCAAACTGCTCTCAAGTCTTCACTAAGACTTACCTCAAATTTTCTAAAAAATTCCTCACTAGAACTTGTCCAATATGTTCAATAAGTCTTCACCAAACTTACCTCAAATCTTCTTAACAAGTCCTCACTAGAACTTGTCCAATCTGCTCAACAAGTCTTCACCAAGACTTACCTCAAATCTGCTCAACAAGTCCTCACTAGAATTTGTCCAATCTGCTCAACAAGTCTTCACCAAGACTTACCTCAAATCTGCTTTGTAAGCTTCCACAAAATCTTACTCAACTCAATCTATCACAGAAAACCTCTTCCAATCACACAAACAAGTTTCACACAGATTCTTGTTTAAACTCATAGAAACATATAGAGAATGGTTAGAGACTCAATATGCTTCACACTTACAATAATGCTCAATCACTTTCAATCTCTCTTGTTTTACCATAGAAACATATAGAGAATTTTTAGAGACTCAATATGTTTCACTCACAACAATGCTTAATCACTTTCAATCTTTCCTTCAACTCAATCCAAAAATAAAGAACAATTTGTTTCACAGAACTTGAACTATCACTCCAACACTTCCAATCAATTATGCTCAATCAACTCCACTCAACCAATCACTCAATGAAATCTTATTCAACAATGCTTATCAAACAAACCTCACATAACAATGATACTCATGATCTTTCACAAACCCTTAATCATGCACATGAAGGCTCACTCAATATTTCCAACAATGCTTATCAAACAAGGTTTCTAGTAACAACCTTTTCACTCCAACTTAGCATTCACAACATCCAATTCAACAATATTTTACTCACAAGGAAGATGTACCCATACCTTTTATTTTGATGGAGATATACCTTCAAAACCTGTCTTAACCACAATCAAATTTTCTTTGCCAACACTAGGGTTAGGTAGCCACAACCTATCTCAAGATCTCCACAAAATAATTTTCCCAATAATTATTTTTCCATACAAAATATCAAATCCTTTTGTACACCTTATAATATCCAAACTCACAATATCTAACTCAATAATTTCACCATAACAAAACACACAACAATTTCCCTTATACACCTTATAATCTCCAACCTCACACAATCTAACTCAATAATTTCATCATAACAAAATGCACAACAATCTCCCTTATACACCTTATAATCTCCACACCTTATAAAATAAATTTCAATCACCAAAAATCAAAATACAATATTTTAATTTTTCATTATACCTTATAACTCCCCCAAGCACTTTAGAACTCATGACAATCTCTAAGAAATTCCAATTTTCAACACCTTGGAGAATAAAAATTTAATAGCATACCTTTAATTTATTTTGCCCACTCCAAAAATATTTTTGGCGAATTCGACCACGTGACCTTGCACTCCCCAACACCCTAGCTCAAGCTAGGCCACCAAGTGGGCTGTGTGCCCACATGAGACAAACGGTGCATGCTGCCCTAAAATACTGCCTCACAAAATGTCGAGCAAGTCAAAATGAAAACTTCTCCCTCAAGCAAAACGTCGATCGCATGGATCAAACCGTGATCTCCTCCTTGCAAGCCTTAGCACTCTCCCAACTACCACCTATGCTACCGTCGTCGGTGGGATGTCCACTCTCTTTGCTGCCCTTAATGTCCTCGTTTCCCTCAATCTTCTTCAAAATGCGAATCTTCTTCTTCCTAGGGTGCAGCGCTTCGATTTCCTCCTCTATCTCGCATTCGAAGGTGTAAGTTCGACTTTAGGAAATGGAATTTATTTCCTATATAAATGCACATTATCTTTTGACTTCTCATGTCGGCCCATTTCGAATTTAAAAATTCGAATTTAGTTTTTAAATATTAAATTTAAAAACCTTTGCCTCCATTATTAATTTAAATTAAAATTTTAATCAAAGATTAAAATATTTTAATTTAAATTAAATCTTTTGTAATCTGCTCATGGGTCTTTTTAACTTGAACCTTGTTTTTCTTCACCTTGTTATTTGGCCCAAAATATTATAATAATATAATATTATTATTTAATTTAAACTTGCTTCTCCTTCCTCGGGTCTTCATCCTTTGGGCCCTTTTTAGGCATATAATATTAAAAATAAATATTATATCCCATTCCTTTCCAAGACCTTCTTGCTTTTGGAAAAACCACTTGATGTCCTTAATGATGATGAAATTAAACCAATATTCTTTTGACATCAATGACAACAAAACTACTCAAAATTTCCAACACTTAGGTTTTTAACCCCCCTATCCATCCATATAAATCAACTTGACTTCACATTCTACCTTTTGCTCTATCTTCCAAGCGGTAACAGAGTAATTTTACGATCAAGACTTATTAACTACAAATTCATGTAATCTTGGGGTTAATTTTATGTTTTTCCTATAAGCTTCATTCTTCCTTCCACCTTTCCTCTATCACCTGCCCTTATGCTACCAATTCTTAACCAATTTTATCTTCTGCTATTACCCTCCATCTATAATTCATATATAAATAGAACAGACTCGTAGTTCACTTGTATTAATCATAAAATCGTTCTGACCTCTTATCTACCCCTTTAAAGTTTATATTTTTCTTTTTGCTTCTTATATGTCTTCAACGATTTTGCATTCTAGATTTCTTGAACGTAAATTTATCCCTATAACTAAAGTTCCTCATTTCATGCACTCATTTTGGTCAACTAAAAGGACCAAAGGGTTCTAACTACCAATTCTATGAGCTCTATCTCCTCTATGACCAAAGCAGATCCTCAAAAACTGACCATCATCTTTCAAACTATCATTTTTTAGTTTTTGTATATTTGTGGTCATTTTTTATAGGGCGTAGAATCACATTCATGGTCAATAGTTCCAAGGTGTAAAATCATGGCAACCACAAAATTAGGTAAGAGTTCTTAACGTCCTATTAGGAATTTCCTTTATTCTCTATTTTTTGTCATTTTTTGTTTCTTTTTACTGTAGGCTGCACATAAATTGAAAATGGAATAAAAGAACTTTTAGTTTCTTTAATTTTTAAGTCACTAAATAAGGGATAGTAAAGGAGCCTAGTTTCTTCTTTATTTGCTTATCTTTTCTTACCTATTTAGGCATTCAAAAGTTGAATAGAAAATAGTTGTGCATTAGGCTAGTGTTGTATGTGCATTCTCTTGTCCCTTGTTAAAAAGAAAAAGATTTACTTTTTGTACCCTAGGACTAGTTTCATTCAAGGAACAATAAATTCTAGGCTAGCTTTGTTTTTATTGCATATCTTATCTTATTGCATCCTAGTTAAATAGCATTTCCAATTATTTAGCATAGTTCTTAAAACCAAACTTAGGTGTTTTCTAATATACACATCAAACCTATAAAAAGACTTAGAGTGAGTCTTGAAATGCACTTCTGGTGAACCCATCAAATCCAAAGCACAAAAATTGAGGTGAGGACAACGCCACAAGGATTTTAGCCCTAGTGGATCTGCTAGGATTTTTGTGGGACCTTCTGACACTTACTTTCTTTCTTATTTTTTCTTACATTGTATGGAGCTTTGTCTCCATAATATAGACATAGAATATAACTCTTAATGTACTTAAATATTCCATATGATAACTCCCATGACCCCTGGCTTATCATCTTGCTACTTGTATACTAGATACTTCACTCTCCTACATGCACTCCTAATACAAGACACTTGTGCACATTCTCTCAATATACATTTGCACTCTCACTTACACGAGACTTGTGCATATCCTTCACATGGATACTTACATATAGGAAAAATATAAATCATTCATCTAAACTATAGACTCAACCCTAATCTATTACATATTTACATTTGTACCATGAAGGTACCATGTTGGTACATTTGCATGTACCAAATAATGTAATATTTTTCAATGGAACTCAATCCTACTAATGGAAGAGATCCTAAGAGGAAGGCATATTTGGAGCAAAAACTTTCATCAGAAGAGATTCTTTTGATGGGAATAAACTTACCAATGGAGGAGACTTATGCTAAAAGATAATGTTGCTCAAGCATATCATGAGGAAGTAGACATCAAAGAAGTGGATACTAAAGCAATAAAATTTAAAATCAAATAAGAATATGATAATTATGGGGGTTTAATTAAAGAAAAATAGTACAAAGTGAACATCCAAAGCACTTTTGACAAGATAACTGAGATGATTAAATGTATGGAGAAATTTTCTCTAGAAGATTTCCATAGATGGTATGTAGACTTGGCATTCAACAATGAGAATATATGCAACTATTTCCATGGGTTTATCTCTATTGAGTCATCACATGAGGAGAAGTTTGCAACCATCACTTTCAATTTTTAGTGCATTTCAATTTATGAGAATGATTTGATTCAAAAGTCCTTCCATTAGATGCGGGAGTTGTTATTTTAATTTACTCGGTAGTTGTTTAACTACCTTTTACACTCTCTATTTTATAAATGAGAAAGATAGAATGATTCGGGGTTCAATTCATTCTTTTACATTCAAAATTTTTTAAAACAAATACTTGAATGTTATTATATGTTCTTGCATATTTATAGTTATAATTTTATTTCAAACTCATACAATAAAATTTTAGCTTTTCTTGTGGGAAGATGTTTTTTGTTTCATGAATGTGAATGTTTTCCATCTACATGAAATTTGAAGCAATCCTTTAGTGGATGGGTTTTAATGCTTTCTAGTTTAAAACTTATTCATTGATATGCTTTATATGATTCAAGTGTTGGCATCGACTTTGCTTCTCCAAGCTGTGAAGGTGATCACTAGAATCACGAACCAAAATGCAACCACCCAAGCACCCGAGATTATCCAAAATATCATTGGTGGGAAGAAGGACCATACCGCAACCTATGAGTAATTAGGGTGCTCCTGTCCTTCTATATTTGGTGCTTGTGATCCTCTATTTTTATCTGTTTCTTGGATTGATGGTCCTCTATCCCCTTGGTTTCCTTTTTGATCCTTTTGTTGTCTCGATCTGTTGAGGTTTTCCTGTAGCTAGTTACCTCCTTTTGTCTCTTTCATTGTAAAAGGTTTGAGAATCCTTTCATAACCCCCTTTTATCAATAATAAAAAAAGTGTTTGATGAATGAGCTATGGTATGTATACTTCTAATTGTTATTGGTCCAATTACTTACCTTTGAAAGTATGTAGTTGATGAATGAACTAGGGTATGTGGATTTTAAATTGTTATTGGTCCATGTACATGTTATTTTAAGTGATAAATTAACCAGAGATTTGAATTGTAGGGTTGTAAAACCCCTTGGTTATTGCTAACATAAGAACCAATAAACAACTTATTATGTTTTTAATGATGACCAAATGACATTTATTTTCACTATTCATATCTTAAATTGCTTTCTTCTATTGAAGCTAATTCACTAAAGTCTCAAAAGTGGAACTTTGATTAGTCACATTTAAAGTTTTTACCAAAATACTAATTGCATATGGTAGTGCTTGTAGCACTATAGTATATTATCATTGAAGGTTTTGCATATTACCTACAGTGAAACTTGTACTTTAGCAATTCATCTAAAAAAGCCTTCTAGCTTCTTACTACTCTTCATCTTCAAGGATTTTGGTGATTTCATCTATGAAATCACCAAAATCCTCCATGCTTCTCGTATCCACCTCGTTGCCTCCTCATTTTTTAGACGGGAACAAAGAGCAATTGAAATCCCTTTCCAGGATCCAGGTATTATTTCGAAAGATGTCCTCATGCGGTTAATAGAATTCCACAATGAGGCTCTCTCTAGGGGGTTGTTAGGGACGTAGATACTAGGAAAAATCCATGTCTTGGTGTTGGTTTTGTAATGGAACAACAAATTGATAATCGTGTTGGAGGACGATATCAACCTTCCTTCCACTTGGACTGGATCCCACATGACAGTAGACCACCTATAGTTCCTTGGGTGGGAATGAAAAAAAATTCACTTTTGGGCTAGATAGCTTTGGCAGCTATTGGAGAGGACATTTAATTCACTTTGGTTTCTTGAAGGATGAAGATAGTGGGGCAATGTTATTTTATGAAATCAACAGCTATCTGTCTGTTGGGGGTAACATTTAGCCCTCTCACATTCCAAGTGAGGACCTTCATTTCAAACTTTTGGGGGGTTTTTTTCCTCCCTTTCCTTGTTGTAGGGGAGGTTTGGGATTCTTTGGATCTTCTCTTATCAAATTGAGGTGGTCGGTTAGCAGGGTGGATTGGGATCCATTGGCTATATCGTTTGTTGCTTCTTTTCTTTTTTGATCTGCTAGGGACGATATTCATCTTTTCATCTCACTCCCAAAATCAATGAGAGATGTTCTACTTTGGGTCTGATTTGGACTAAAGATTTTGGATCGAGCTTAGGAAGGGACCGAGATACCTTTGTCCTCACTATTAGTATGAATGGATGTTAGGTCAAGGTTCTACAGGTGTAGGGGAGGCCCATAGTTGGACAGGGATCCTTGGGGATCCGACTCAGCCAGATCGACCTGGGGGAAAAAAAGAGGAAGGGATTTTGGTCAAGGAGGAATCCACAAGGTTCTCAGAAGATAAATCATCGAGAAATCCTGGATGACATACCTAGTTTGTACACATATATGGAGGGGAGTTGATGATGTTTTTGCCCTTGTTCGCTGGGGAGTCAGTCCTTCCTTGGATCATCTCCTGGATTGGATGCATTATGGGACCATCCTAGTTAGACTACACTAGAGGGTCTTCCTGGTTTGCATGCACTACGAGACCATCCATTTTTGGTTGCACTACAGGGTCTTCTTGGTTTGCATGCATATCGAGACCATCCTTCTTGGGAATAAGAGGTTTTCTAGGGATATAGTTTTTATGAGGAGGGAACTGGTTTTGGGGTTTGAGCGGCCCATTAGGATCGAAGGAGTTGTCAGCTTCATCCATATCGACCTGGTTGGAAAGAGGGCACTGGTTTTTAAGGTGGCCTTATATGTTACATTACCCACACAAGGCTTGTTTTTTCTTGTATTCAAGAGTCTGGTGCCACCTGTAGGATCTCGAAACTAGGTTTACAAAGGAATGAAGTTCCCTCTCCAGATTGGTGTTCACACAGATGCAAGCATGAACCATTGTGGATCCTACTTTGGTAGCTGAATTTACCTCCACCAGCTCTCCAACTGCCCTAGCAATGGCTTTTAGGACGTCCTATTGCCATAGGTGAAAGGGTAAGTCTGGGATGCGGATCCATACTGGAGCATAGTTGATATTATGAGTCTTGGGGTTGAAATCTACTACCCACCGTCTGAGGAACATGTTTCTTCTCCCCAAGAACCAAGGTCCTCTAGTTAGAATCCAACTTGCATTGTCATGGTTGCAGAGTTTAATGATAAAGAACCCCCAGGAGAGGGCTATAATCTCCATATTCCCTAAATTTTTCCATTTGGAAAAGTCCCCTTGCCTTATGGTTTCCATATCTGGACGTTCCCCCACAAATTTGCTGATTAGGGCAAAGGAAGCTTTAGAAACGTAGGAGGAAAAAACCTCTGTTGGGATCTTGATATCTATACCTACCTGAGCTAGGTGGGTTCCTAAAGGAGTTGGAGAGATTCCCCCGCTATTGGTGACCTGAGTATAGGATGCCGCACCTGGTCGTATGAGACCCTTAGTTGCGCTTTTGTCAGGGGGTACTTTGTATTGAGGGCCATCTGGATGCATCCTGAGGGACCCCGAATCCCCATCACTTGCATTGGTCTTACCTAGGCTTGCTTTACCATCCGATGATCCGCCCGGATGGATCCCGCCATCGCCTTTGCCTCTTGTTGCTCTCGCCATTAAACCTCAATCATTGTTCTCGCTCTTCCTCTAATTTTCATTTTTATTAGTGCATTGTAGATCCTATATTCTAGCACCTTATACAAATGTATTTAATACATTGAAAAGTAGTGGCACCTAAATTTACCTTCATGTGGGGTATAACTATTAATTGATGACATAAACTTTGGAACTGTGAATAAGATATTCAAGGTTTAAATCCCACAAAAACAAGGTTATGCACCATGTTTTGGTAACTAAAGTATGGTTGAATAACCATATATTAGGTTAACAATATTTATATTTTCTATGAGGATCATTCATATGACTTATAGTCATGTGGAAATGAAAACTACTTTACCTTTGTACAACCTAAATGGCTTTAATATTATAAACTTTGAAACTCTAAATAAAGGTTCAAAGGATAAATTTTACATTATGTTTAGTAATTCAAGAATGATTGGATAGCTATGTATTAGGTAACCAACATTCTTCATGAAGATTGTCTGGTAACCAACATTCTTCATGAAGATTGTCTGGTAAACAACATTCTTCATAAATATAAAAACTACTTTACTTTTATTTGTTGTAAAAAACTCATTTAAAAAACAAGTATAATAATTTTAATGCTAGCTAGTTTTTCTCGAAGTAAGGAAGCCTCAACATTTATATATAAGTTAAATATATGATATGCTCCTTCCAAAAGGATGAAGTGCTATGTCCCCCACATATTCGCCTCACATCACATATAAAAACATGGGAACAAACAAAATTAAAAAATATAGGTGCGTTTAGGAGGCTACGTTTGTCGCATTAGAATAAAAATAAATTGAAAAGAAGAGAGGGAGATAAGCAAGGGTTTCAAAATTTTCAGTCTGCAGCAACGAATAATATACCCTTTCAAATTCATTTTAAACAATTCTAGGTTTGAAAATTATATTGATGATGAAATGGAAGTTATTCCATTCTAACAATGTTCCATAAAACCATTCAAACAAAGTCGAAAGAGTTCAATTTGTTAAACGACAAAAGAAAAATAAACAAAACACGTTAGATGCGTCCAATTTGTTAACGACAAAAAAAAATAATACTCATAAACAAAAGTAGTTGGATGAGTTGTAAGGATTATTTTGTCCACGCTCTGCTCCTACTTTTGTCTTTGGCTCTATACCTCCAAAAAAAATAGTTAGAAACTTTTTTCAAACATATCAAATACTGAATGGATATTTTTTTAGTTTTTTTATTTGGTTATTGCGAATTTTTTTTTATGAGGATGTATAAGGTTAAGCAGTCTCCTGATCCCTCTTAAAGCTGAAATTGAACATAAAGCCACCACACACCCACCCATGCCGTGGTTGAGCCCCGACACCGTTGCGCTGCACCCCAGGTGCCTATTTTTAGATTTTTATAAAAACTTAAATTTAAACCACAAAATAGATATAAATAACTTTGTGTTAATCCTGACTTATCAAAAGTTTTATAATAATAACAATATGATTTAAGGCAATAAGAATTATAATATAGAAAGTAATGTGATTTGATCTTATAACTAATTGTTAAAAAAAGTAATTAAATATTTTTTATATAAAAAAAATTAAAAAAGCTTTGTATTTTAGAGAAAAAGAGAGTTAGAGCATAAGGAAAGCATAGAGAACCTTTTCATGTTGTGTTTGTTTCCATACAAAGGACAAAAAGATGTATTTCATTTTATTAGGCATGTGGTTGTAACTTATCTAGAAGAAATGAAGAACCATATTTTTTGGAATTTTTTATAATTTTTGAATTTATTAATAAAAATTAATAATTGATTTAAAATAGTTTATTAAGTCATAATTTGCTTTGCTGTTCTACTTTACCAGCCCACAAACCCATAATCTGCTGTCCACTCTATCAGTCTAAGAATCGATAATCTACTACCATCGATAATCTGCTGTCCACTCTATAGTTATCAACCAATCTATTTTTTCTGCAGTTTATTTTATCGATCTTCGAATTGATAATCTACTGTCCACTCTATCGTTATTAACCAATCTATTCTGCTATCTATTTTATCGATCCACAAATTGATAATCTGCTGTCCACTTTATAGTTACCAACTAATTTATTTTTTTTACTCTATCGTTTGGTGAAACTATAATCTGATGTCTACTCTATCAATCTAGAGATCTATAATCTATTATCCCTATCGTTACCAACCAATCTATTTTTCCTTAAAAAGTAAAAAACAAATTTTAATTTGTTGGAACATGCACGGCGGGGATTTGGACTTCAACGACCCAGGCCGCTCTTACGTAAATATGAAAGCGGTGTTCCACCATTAGGGTTTGTCTGGATTTGTCTAGAAATATTCCATTTGAATCCCAAGCATATACCAACAACATCGTTGTGACACAACGAACACGACAAATCCAGGAAAAAAATCCTTAGAGATGTCCATTCAAGGGAAAAAACCCTTCTCAAGCTTAGTGCAATGTACATTTGGACGGGAAGATGGCAACAAATAAGCGGAGCCCATTGATTACTCGCCTGCCTTGTGACGCCGACGTGAGAGCCAAAGACAAGTGTAGAAGGTAGCGGAATAAACCGTGTATTCTAATCTCTTGAAGACGAAGACAACGCCCCATATTTTGTAATTTTGGCACAGTCCACCGCTTGTAAGGAATTATACCACAAGTATTCTCAGTTGTTACAGTGACTGGGGCGCGAGAAACCAAGGAAGACCTTGGAAGCACGTGAAACGGCGGGTTTGTTCTCTTTGTCACCATCCTGAAGAAAAAAGTTCCTCCCTTGTAAGCTGTGATCCATGCACTGTAGCGTTGGATCGTTCGATCAGAATTTCTTGCCTTGCTTTCTTGTCTGTTTCCATGCGGACAATCCAAGGCATAGATTGTGGAAATAGAGGGGCTAGTTTTAACCGGAATTTAATGCCCTCGTCCTCTGCCATATTCTCCAATTTTATTCATCATATATTAATGGTGGTTTGGCAGTGCACAGGGATGGTGAATTTATTTAGTGTCAGGCTTCTTCTTTGCTAATTGGGGCCATGGGTCGTTAGCAAGGGTACAGAATAGTAATTTCGCCCTGTTTGGCTGTTTTCAATCTTTAACTATTGTTTGTTGGATTTATTCACATCCCTACTGTAGATCCTTATCGACCTGCTTTCACATGGCTGCCGTGGAAATCAGAAGGATATGGCACCAGGGATCCCGTTTTTGTGCTTGAATCAGTTTTCAGTGGATTGGCTCTGTGGATCTGGCTCCTACCCACATCGATGGTAGTTGTGACAAATTAAATATTATTCCCCAAAATTTCTTTTAGCATGCTTCTGGCCTTATCCATCAATGTTCTGTTCATCCTTTCTGCAACTCCATTCTGTTTGGAGTATATAGAGTTGTTCTATGCCTTTCTATTCCACAGTCCTTGCAAAACTGCAATACTCACCACCATTATCACTTCTCAAAACCTTTATCTTTGTTTTCTACAAAAGCCTTGAACTCTTTAAATTTAAGGGGCACCTTTATGTTTTTCTGTGTCTGAATTTCTACAAAATCCTTGAACTCTTTAAATTTAAGGGGCTTGGGGAAGAAGAGAAGAAAACGATTTGTGAAATTTAATCTTGAAATGAAGTTCAGATTGCTGAATGAGGAGAACGTTAGGATGGCCTCCCCTCAGAATTGGGAGGTATCATCACCGAGCAGCGTGGATTCCCCCATGCAGGCCTTCTCGGCAATGTCCTTGGCATCCATAATATCT
This sequence comes from Wollemia nobilis, assembly GCA_028583015.1. Lineage (NCBI taxonomy): Eukaryota > Viridiplantae > Streptophyta > Pinopsida > Araucariales > Araucariaceae > Wollemia > Wollemia nobilis. The sequence continues at coordinate 7,478,537 of JAQPPZ010002224.1, read as the reverse complement.
CCGCAGAGCACGTTGGCCCCTCCATGGCTGGTGCAGCGGGAGCTGGGGTCAGAGGACCGGGGGCTCTGGCTCATCCGCCTCTTACTAGCCTGCGCAAACCACGTCGCCACCGGTCACATGGAGAACACCAACCTATGCCTCGAGCAGCTATCCCTCCTGGCCTCTCCCACGGGGGATTCTATGCAGCGGGTGGCCACCTACTTCATGGAGGCCCTGGCGGCCAGAATTACCAAAGCCTGGCCTGGTCTCTACAAAGCCCTCCACTGCACCAACCTCCCCTCCGCCGCCGACCGCGTCTCCGCCCGCCGAATATTCCTGGACTTCTGCCCCTTCATGAGGGTCTCGTTCGCGGTGGTGAACCAGACCATCATGGAGGCGATGGAAGGGGAGGATTTTGTGCACGTCATCGATTTAAACACGGCGGAGCCGGTGCAGTGGGCGTGGCTCATGCACGCGCTCGCCGCTCGGAGCGGCGGGCCGCCGAACCTCAAAATCACGAGCGTGAGCGAGGAGAAGGAGGTGCTGGACAGGACGGGGCGGGCCCTGGCGGAGAAAGCCGAGGAGCTCAACATCCCGTTCCAGTTCTACCCGGTGGTGGCGCGGCTTGAGAATCTGGAGGCGGATGAGCTCAAGGTGAAGATCGGGGAGGCCGTGGCGGTCAGCGCGGTGCGGCAGCTGCACACCCTCCTGGCGGAGGAAGAGGGCGAGCGGGGCCGCCCTCTGAAGCGGCCCGGATGGCCGCCGGCGCACCCGCCTCGGGCGTCGCCGCATAAGACCCTGGACGACCTCTTCAAGACCGAGCGGAGAACCACGGTTCCGTCCCCTTCTGAAATCGAGGAGGCCATCGCCAGAAAATCGGCGGCGGCGGCGGCGGGAGGAGTGGCGGGGTTCGAAACTCCGCCCCGTCGCATCGATCGGTTCCTGCGGATGCTGCGCGGGTTGTCTCCCAAGATCGCCGTGGTGGTGGAGCAGGACTCCAACCACAATGTTGCGACCTTCTTTGAGAGGTTTGTGGAGGCGATGCATTATTATGGTGCGGTGTTCGATTCTCTGGCTTCGGATTTTCCTGCGAGGAATGGGGTGGAGAGGGTGGTGGTGGAGAAGCATCTGTTCGGGGAGGAGATTAAGAATATTGTAGCTTGTGAGGGGGGTGAGAGGAAGGAGAGGCACGAGAAGCTGGACCGGTGGCTGGAGAGGGTGGATCGGGCCGGGTTCGTTCAGGTGCCTGTTAGCTTTCAGAGTGCGGCGCAGGCTAAAGGGCTGGTTCAGCTTCAATCTTGTAATGAATCGTATACGGTGAATCTGGAACATGGGTGCCTTGTACTCGGCTGGCAGGAACGGCCACTGTTTTCTGTTTCGGCCTGGCGATCCTGATCTGGGCTGCTGTAACAATGGTTATTGCTCTGGAGGAGTTTTTTTTTTTTTTTTTTTTTTGAATTTTGATTTTGATTTTTTTGTTTATAAATATTGTTTAAAGAAGAGAGACGAGAGGGGTAGATGATAGGAATTGGAAATGTGTATAAGGTTGGTTCTGTGGATCCTTGGATGTAGAGGACCCGTAACTTTCATGTGTTTGTACACATCTCTGCTGTGTTTCAGAATGGAAATTGGAATTGTAATTACGGCAAATCCGTGTCAGGACCACAATATTCATGAGGTTTTGGTCTGTGAGATTCATGTGGGCGTCATTGCGTTTGAGTCTGTGGCAATGTGAAGCTTGCTTTTGCTTTGAGAAGAGCCTGTCTTTCTGTAGAGAGGCTGATCGGTCTTGCCAGCATTGGAATTTTTTGTTTTTTTTTGTTTCGTTCCTTACATCAAGCACTACCTCCAATTAGTAGATTTTATATTATACTTGTTTTCGAAGGAAATTTTATAAACCTTAGTTAAAAACAAAAAAAAAATTCAAATTATTAGATTTTATATTGTTTTTTTTGGTCGGGAGGATCTTTAGTTATTAGGTAAAGACAAAGTTAATATAAACTCTCTTTACTTAAGACAAAGTTCACATAAACTCTACTAGCATGGGTAAAGACAAAGTCAATGTTTTAAAAGTTTTTTTCTTTTGGTTATAGGAGAGTAACTGATGACCCCACTATTTTTAGTAACTAACAAGCGCAAGGTTTAAACCATTGGAATTGCTCTTACTAAACATAGTCCACCTCGTTATTGTTGACCTGATATGAAGGGGACCATCACTCTGGATCCATACTACTTACCATCATTGTTAGTCTGGCGTGCACACTTAGAGGATTCAGGTCAAACTACTACTTTTGCAAACAAGCTACCCTCGAGGTTTGAACTTGGGTGTCTTCTTGATAAGTGCTTAGACAAACACTTACCAATCCACCTAATCGTCAGGGGTTAAAAGGTTTATAGCAAATTTGAACCAGAGTTACACTTACCAATCCATCTAACCTTTGGGTATTAAAGGGTTTATGATAAATCAATGTGATTTGAACCAGACTTGTGTGGATCTGCATTGTAAGAATCATATTCCTCAACTGAATGCCTCACACCAACTCGGCTACACACTCACCCTTAATAGGACCTTAACGAGACCATGTCAAGAAAATTGGATCGAACCCATCAAAAGAATCGAAGATTATATTCTTCAACTACTTGCCTCACACCAACTCGGCTACATACTCTTCCTTAATAAGACTTCCTTAATGAAACCATGCTAAGAGAATTAAATCAAACCCATTAAAAAAATCGAACTAGAACAGCTAAATTAAAAGATCGAACTAAAATAGCTAAATCGAACCCTTAAAAAAATCAAACCAAAACAACTACAACTGATTATTTTTTATTTATTTATTTTTAAGGTAGTTTTGGTTTGTATTTATAGGGACGGCAAAAATTAGCAAGCCATTAAAGCTTTTATTTGCTAAAAGGGTTTTTGATTGCATATTTAGTATTAGAAATACGAACAAGATGACAAACTATAACTAGTACCTATCCATTCATTTCACAATTATTTAACATAAATTTACGATTTTTTATTTCCAACTTTCAAAGGGTTGAGTTTAGGTTAGATCGATCATGTTTATATGACTTAATTGAATATAATTGATGGCGGACCCAAATGTGTCATTTAAATTGATTAAAGTGATATATCTATATTTATTTATTTATATATTTTATATTAGTTTAAGAAAAGTTAAAAGTGTATTATTTATAATAAAAGTAGGTGGTATGGTAGTACATCTTGAAAAGTTTATGTTGTGGGTTTAACCTAAGAATAAATTTAGTTCAAAAAATTACAAGCGAGAAGGGTTGGAAGAGCAAGAGTCGTAGAAGGAGGGAGGATGCAAGGAAGGGACCAAGTGAAACTATGGATAAAATGAATTTCAAATATGTTGTAAGGGATGCTCAACCTTCAACAATCTAACTGGTCGACGAAGTTTTTTGCATCAATCTCTTCATATGCCAAGGATTGATTCCAAAAAAACAAACTCTAGTTGCATGCGAACGGTAGATGGATCTCCAATTGTTAATCTACAACGATCTGACATTCAATATGGAATTGCTACAATGGAGCAACAAGGGTTGATCTGTCAATTCTTGGGCTTTCGACCATCCTTACCTACTTTTAAAAGTTGGGCTTTGAAGCAATGGTGAACTCCAAGTGAGTTTAGTATCTCAAATTATCCTAATGGGTATTTTTTGGTGTTATTTTCTAATGAGGAGGATAGACAACAAATATTCCAGGGTGGTCCTTAGTTTTTTGGTTGAGTTGGTTTGTTTATGAAACCTTAGTATGCTTTATTTTAGGCTGAAGAGAAAATGTCTTCAGTAGGACCTATTTGGATCTGAATTTTTGGTTTATCGACTGAATTTTGGAATCCTATAGTCTTCTCAGCAATTGGTAACACTTTAGGCATCTACATGATGATAGCAGATAACACAATACGGTTTGAGCATTTTATTTATGACCAGATCTATGTGCTCATAAACTTTAATAACCCTCTACAAAAAAAATCACTTTGTAGTTTGAGGAAGAAACTTCGGAGCAAGAAGTTAATAATGAAATATTTCCCTTAGGTGTCGAGTGTGTCATGAATACAATCACTTAGTAAAAGATTATAAATATGTAGTCTTGGAGAAAACAAAGTAGGATTAAGGCTAGGAGGAATTTCAGGTTTCTTAAAAAAAGCATGTTACTCAGAAAATGAAGCCTACGAATAAGTCAACATCCTCAGATAATAGGTTTTCAAAACTTGTAGTGGAAGATCATTTAGAGGATGTGGATGATTCTATGGAGATGAAGATTTTGGAAACCCAATTTTCGGATAGCTCACAGATTCCCCACCCAAAAATAGTCAAAGACTCCTCAAAGAAAGCCACTGGTTTGGTTAACAATAATTTTGAGATCTATCCTCAACAAGGGAAAACTCACCAATAAAAACACAAAATGGAGGAGAAGGTCAAACAAGGATTTAATTCTCAAGGGGGATCCCAAGGATCTATGAATCAAGATTTAGTCTTGTATTCTCAATCAATAGAAATAGATTTAAATCTAGAGCCATTAGGAGTTAGTCAAACCTCTAGTAAAAAAATGAAGTTGGATACAAATGAAAAGGCAAGAAGGAAAACAAATGTGGTTCAAATTCAAAAATAAGGGGAAAAGTTGGATTCAATAGGTTGTTATATGAAAATATAGAGGGGAAATGCAAATCAGGAATGAAAAGACTAGTGGGCTTTGCAAATCAGGGATGATTTTCTTTTTATCCTTTCTTTGGATGGCTCCAATTATAAAATTACTTGGTTCCTTTTTTCTTTGCATTAACTTCTCTTTGGTTTAGTCAAAGTTTTTTTGTTCCCAGCTCAAAAAGATATTTATTATAATTCTTTTGTTGAATATTGGCTATTAGACCTATTGGTTTGGTTTGGCCATATATGTAATATTTTTTTTCCTTCCTTTATTTTTTTGGTGTGTGTATGTGTGTTTTTGTTGTGTTTTGTTTTTTTATGTGTTTTTATTATGTCTTGTTTTTATTTCATTATTTTTGTGTGTGTTTTGTTGTTGTTGTTTGTTGTTTGTGTTTTTGTTTTTTTAGGTATGCTCTTTGAGTGTGTTGAAGGGGGCAAGCTAGGTGCGAGCCTTAGGTATAGTTTTGTAGAATAGATACCCCTGCCTCCTTGGGCTTACCCGAAAGTGGCACCCTAAAAGGGGTGTTTTCCATAAAAAAAAGAAACTACAACCTGGAACTAGAAAAATAGTAAAGAGGAGGAAAATAACCCAAGAATATATTTTCAAGGAACTACAAACTGGAAATATACAATAATAAATAGTAAAGAGCAGGAACCTAGGCCCATCTAGCCCTAGAGCAAACTAAGTTTAAGAAACTACAAACTAAAAATAGAAAACAATAAAGAGCGAGAACCCAACCCAAGTAATAGAAATATAGTAAAGAGTAGGAACCTAACCCAAGAATATAGTGAGTTCAAGGAACTACAAACTAGAAATAGAAAATAGTAAATAGTAAATAGTAAAGAGTGGGAACCCAACCCCAGAATAAACTAAGTTCAGGGAACTACAAACTAAAAATAGAAAACAGTAAAGAACAAACAATAAAGAGCAAGAACCCAATCCAAGAAATAACAAACTGAGTTCAAGGAACTACAAACTACAAACTACAAATACAAAATAGTAAAGAGCGAGAACCCAACCCAAGAAATAACAATATGAGTTTAGAGAACTCAAACTAAAAATAAAAATAATAAAGAGCGAGAACCCAACCCAAGAACAAATTGAGTTAATGGAACTATAAACTAAAAATAAAAAATGATAAATGATAGCAAGAACCTACTATAAATTCATATTCCTTCTTTGGTTCCTCGGTCATGGGGTCTTGGACTTCCTATTGCTATTGGAGATGCATGTCTATGAGCCTATTTTTGACCCCTTGGAGAAGGTCGGCTCCTATGGGAGCGAAGGGAGGGCGAGACTTGGGCCACAATGCATCGGGTGTTTTATCAATGATCCAAAAAAAGTTACAAATGTTGGACTTTAAGATCCACCTTATCGAACATATTATAGCCTTAGAATATATAGAAAATATTGTAGATGCATTTACATTAAAAAAAATAACAATATTTTTTATTTTTCCATATATCAAATAAAATATCTACTCAAGAAATATGTCAAATTTGATCAGTGATTATAGGTAAGGTAGCCTATCCCCTAGAAAGATAATGTGCCAAAAAAATGGTCTAGGATTGAAAGGCCTGAACAATTTGTGAATCCATGTCCATGTTGCCTAGGCTCTAGGACAAAACCAAAACAAGTGCTTAATGGATTCATAATGATGATAGAAAAGAAATCTAGGGTTAGTCACCCCTAAGTGGACCAAGCATTCCTCAATGTACAAACCCTAGTATTGAACACACCAGGCAAAATGATCCACATTTGGCTTCAAAACTACATCCCATACTATGTGAAACATGTGCTGCCAAATCATGTTGAAATACTAAAGTCCTCACCTTGCATTAAGTGTTTGTAGCATGGGCAGGTGGGATGATAGCCATAATTATCCTTTGAAGGGTTTATAACTCCTAAACAAATTGTCAGCCATGAGTATCCTTTGAAGGGTTTATAACTCTTGAACGTAGTATTTGTAAACCATTTCTAGTATTTCCACCATGGACGAGTTCTCCTATTACCAAATTTATAGAGCATGTCATGAGGGACTAAATCCATGATCGCCTAAAAGGTTTCCTTATCCTACTCTATTAGGTTGAATTGAGTCTTGGCTTCTAGCCATGGAAGCCAATTTCTAGTACAACCTTTATGCCTTTGTAGAAGAATTGCAAGGCACGTATCCAATGGAATTTAATTAGTGGATGGTCTTGGTAAGTAAAAATAGGAGACCACCAGAATAATTGTTGGTTGATGGACAACCCATTATTTAGTGCATTACCATTCCATAGAAGCTAGGATCTGATGGTCTCCCAGGTCTTGCATATGCTTTTGACCACAAAAGTAGCCTGAACATGCACTAACACTTTCATAATCAAAATTGAGTGCAAGCTAATTTCTTTCCAAGCTCTTCATCCATAAGGTGTTCCAAAGAAAATGTAGTCGTGGGACAAAATTTTCTAGGCCTCATTACCTTGTTGGGCTTTGATGATCCATTTGGCATAAACACTAATCCCTTGTCATTGGGTATCTAGAAGAACCATCCCTCTAGAGTCCCTTGGGAGACAAAATTCCTAAGCAAATCTATGAAAACATTACGTCTCCCTAGAAGAGGCCCACAAAAAGTCTTAGAGAATTTTCTCCAATTTTTGGTATGAGACTTTCAAGGGGGTCTAATATGACAAGTAATAGATAGAAGTGACTACCAAGATATTGGAGCAAATTTGGAATTTCCTAGCTAATGAAAGAGGCTTGGTAAGCCACTTTTGCAACTTTGTTTCCACTTTGTCAATGACATATTTCCAAAGTGCAAATTAGGATTGGAAAGCAAAAGGTATTTCCAATAATTTGAATATTCTCCAAGCTAGATCCACTTCCGACCATACATATTGAGCCACGATGGATTTAGAAGGAAGGGTTTTTTGTACTAGTGATTATTTTACCATTGGATACTAGAGCCTAAGGCCAACAAGAATGTGTCTAAACATTGCATGGTGTACTTGACGGTCTCTTTCTCCTTGAGAAGAGATAACAAAGAATCATTTGCAAAGTGTCCAATTACTAGTTGTTGAGAGGTTTTTGGGGGAGAAATTCCTTTCACCAGATCCTCAGATACTACATCTGCTAGATGGCTAAAGCCTTCCACTACCAAAGCATACAATGTTGGGGCAAGTAGGAATCCCTAATGAATTGATCAATGTAGGTCAAATGAGGTGGACCATTGCCATTAATAGTGAGGTGAGGAATGGTATCTATGAAAATATTTTAACTATATGTAAAAAATTGGGTCCAAACCCTAATTCCTACAACATCACTAAAATTAATGACCATTCAATCATATCATATTCCTTTGAAAATTCAATATTGATAAACATGGTCTTTTGTTGAGACTGTCTTGCCCACTCCATACCTTCCTAGACAACAATAATGTTGTCTAGGATATACCTACTTTTAATAAAGCCAGTTTTCTCTAGGTGTATGATTAGAGGAAGAAAATTCCTCATCCTGAGAGCAAGAGCTTTGGCTATAATATTATAGGAGAAATTCAATATACTTGTTGGTCTTCCATAGTATCCCAAAGGGATTTATAGAATTTGCAGGGGAATCCATCACAACCTGGGGTTTTATCATTGGACATGGAAAAGGAAAAATACTTGAGCTCATCCTTTGAGAGAAAACTATCACACAAGGCTTGTTGGAAGGCAAATAGCTAACAAGAGATGATACTAACAAATTACTACAAAGCGGGGTCCTCTGTAGGATAAGGTCCTACACCTTGAAGACTTGTTGATAGTTCCTAACAAAGGCTAGCAGGATATACAAGATCTCTATGAGAACTTGTTGTCCCTATTTTATGCTCTTTATTTTCTAGGCTATATCTCCCTCTAAGAGACTAAAAGAATTCCTTAAATATCTAGTCCCCAATTCTAAGCCAATGGAGTCTTGAGTTGAGCTCCTCAGGAAACATGCGTACATGTTATCTTCTTTTGTTGTCTAAGCTTGGCCACTCAAAGTTGCAAAGTGGGCAAGAAAGGTTGAAACTAAACAAGATAATATGATGATATTATTATTGTATTTCACTAGATTATGATGGTTTTGTATGGTGAAAGTATATATTATAATAAGGATTTGAACTCATTTATCTTTATATGATCATATTTAACTTATTTGTAAATGAAGATGGTATTTAGATCTATAATATGATTATGTATTATAATTGGAAAAATTATAAATAGGAAAATACTTGATGATGTAAATTTTAAAGTGTTTTTAGTGACTCAATATAAATTTGGGAAAATATCGAAGAAAATAATTTAATTTAAAAAATATTTTTATATATATAGATAATAGAGAGTTAAAAAGTCATTTAAAAAAATATATTTTTATAAAATAATCATAACTACAATTTCTTGAAGGATTCAACATATTTATATTCAACTTAAAAATTAAGTACAAAACCTTGTTCATGTTAACAACAAAAACCAAACAATTGAACATAAAAAATAGCCATAAAACCACATATGACGTAATCATCAAGATCATATTTATAAAGGCTAACTCTTTTCAGGATTTCTATAGAAATCAAATCCATCCTATGCATTATATATTTAAGCATTTTTAAATTGCTCTTTTCTCTCACTTTTTTTTGCCCTCTTCTCCTCTTTACAACTAGTCAAGCCTTAACCTCATTTTTTATAATATCGACTATTATTGGGTATGACACTACATTAGAGGTTGGAATCCCAATAATATGGTATTTGAGATGAGTGATGCCTTCACTTATTTCTTCGAGATAATAATGTACATGACTTGGGTCAATAAAATTCCTTCTATGTTGTATTTCTAAATTGGGTGACTTGGTTTATTGTTGCTCATTCTATGGCCATTACCTAAAGAAGCCATCTATTTTTCAAAACACAAGGTAACTAATAAAAGTCTAAGACATGGACATAGAGGCATTAATGTTGTGAGGCCTCGTATTATACTCTTGAAGAAGATAAAAAAAAAAAAAAATCTTTTTAAATGTTTTAAGATATATAAATATCACCTCTAAAATTTATCTCAAGATGTAAATTAAAAAAAAAACAAGTTTTAAATCCATCAAATCCATGTGTGAATCCATTGTAAATTATCTAACTCTTCAAACTTGTTATTAAGAGGAGCAAAAAAATATAAAAAATGAGCCATTTATCTAACTTATATCCATTTTATTATGTTCAGCCTCTACCTAGTTGAATTTTTGTAAGAAATCATCTTTTTTATGTGTTATTTCTTGCCAAAATAAATTACGTATTTTTCAATGTTGAGAAAATTCAAGTGATTTAATCTTTTTACCCAAAAACTCACAAGAAAAGGAATATGTCACAATTAATCAATGATTTTCTATGGCATACACAACCTTTAGGTTTATGACCACTTAGCCCTTTGTCTATGCAATACTATAAGTTTGGTATTTTCCTCAAGGTGTCTTGTGGTTAAAAAACATGCTTTCCTATGGGATTGGAACCTAGGATTACACCAAAAAATTATCGTTCCTCATTGCTTGTCCCAAATCTATTAAGTAAATGTTAAAGGTAACATTGAGGTAGATCTTATAGATAATATGATATTAAGCTTGGATCCATAATATGGATACATTTGATACCAGATCTATGGTCATTCTAACCACTAGGTTCATTCATTGTCATAACTATGGTTCCTACCTCTAGGTGTCCTTATGGATCTCCAAGATGCCTACCCATGGGATAATAACCTTGTCTTATGATGCACAACTCCTCATTTTTACAACTTGTATCAAATCCATTCAATAAAATGACTTATTAATATTATAGTGATATATAAATATTTAACCTATAAAATTAAAACAATTCTCATCTACTTTTTAGCTATGTCAAGGATGAAGGTTATTTAATGTTCATGATTTTTGAAGTTTTAAAATTATATTAATTTCAATTTTGTTATTTTTATTGATTTTTTATTAGGCTAAAAATTGGATTTATGAAAGGGTTGGAACCATTTTACACTTTTCAACTAGCATCACTAGTCCTATTGCATAAAACCTCTTCTTATAGGACTATAAAATTTTAGGTTATTTCCATCAGTTTTCAACCATTTTCAACTTATTCTAGACTACCATCCTAATTCCAAAAACATATCTAAGATGACTCTTAGGCCTTATCCAAAGGTCAAAAGGGTTGCAACCCTCATCCATAGACCATTGATCTACCCCCAATCCAAACCACTATTGAACCACACCAACTACCAACCCTTAAAATTGTCCTTGAGTTTAGCCATTTGTAGGAACTTTCCTCAATTAGATAGACATTAAAATATTTATGCCCTTAAATAATTGACCATTGTGCTTGAAATATTTGAACATGTATTTGATATAAAAACCACATATCTATGGGACAATCTATAGGTCTGTTGTCCAACAAGGGACATCTTAAGCAAACTACCAGTACATTTGCCATGTTGAAAAAATGACTGCCAATGACAAAAATTTCTGCGAGCAAATCCATCACTAGGCTTTCACAATTGCAAAGGCCATAGATCATTTAGAGAAAAAAATAAACTCTGATGCATTGCCACGTGACCCCATATCTAAAAATTTTGGGGCTTACTCTTAGGAGTTCACTCCGACTTATTCAAAAGTACAAGCCATTGGTGTAACCTTTGAATGAACTATACTTAAATTATTTATGTAGCTTCCCTTTATACTAACTATTTTATGTTTGGGTGAAGTAGGGAAAAATGGTGCACCTAATGATGATGAAAAATATATGTATCTATCTCCTACTGCTTAAGAGCATCAAACGGAAGCATGCAAGTAAAATGGAAGAGATACCAAATAGCAAGAAATGAAGCAAAAGAGAGTTGATTTCTTATTAATATGGTGGATCAAATCCAAGGTTACATAGATGTCCCATTGAGGGCTCAAATATGATACAATTATTACAAATTGGGTGCCCAAGGATCAAAATCCTTCAAGTAACTCGGGTGCACATCCAATGTCTTTCCTCATACCCACAATCGAGGTGGGCGGGCCAATGCTTCCACCGCTTGTATATTTGATCTTGAGGTCTTGTGCTCCTTCCTAATGCACTATAGAAACCTGCACCTGCACACAAGGAAACCAGAAATGTCAAATAGCAAGTGCGTATGATGAAAAACATGCAATCCCCACAGGCATCAAAAGACTAGTAATGAGAATATGCATGGATACTATACCAAATCAACTCCAAATGACTTGAAATTGTAGAGGGATGTAAAATGGAAGGTTTTGGGAATATATCACCAGAAATAGAGCCAAAATTGTGTCTGATGGTGTGCCGTATTCGTAGTGACCGTTCCCAACCTACGAAACCCAAAGCAAGCAATTTATAACCCTAAACACATCCAAAACAAATGAAACTTGGAAAGTATGCATAAAATAAGATTTTAAGAGAACCCATATGGTCAGATTTCCAAAATAAGGTATGGATTCCTATGCATGCTCCGATGGACCCTACAAGCCTACAAAAACTACAAAATATGATATCTCACTCAATATAGCTCCAAAATGCATGAAATTTGGATAGTAGCATCATATGATATCCTAGAATAAGCCTATAAAAAATAGTAAATAAATCATGCACATATTTGCAACCATCCTAGGTGGGATGGTGATGAGCTGTCACAAATTGGGGACCACTCGGGGTGGGATGCCCACCAGTTTTGCACCCTTATTTTACCACCAATTCCACTATGGAATGGACCTCCAAAATACGTATTTTCATAAAATTTGGTGGAAAAAATCACTCGGATGGTTTAGTTTTGGGATCAAACTGCTCCTCCTAGTTCACTCGCAAACCTCCTTCGCTAGGTAGAGATTTCGAGGGAAAGGGGCACAAAATGGTGAGGGAAAATCTTGGTAGCACTCCATTGCTTTATCCTAAAACTCCTCTCTATCTTTTGTGTGGAAAATGAATCCACTTTATAGCCAAATGAGGCTCCTAGTGCAAATAGGCATGCAAGGGCATGCATGGCACGAGGCGCCATTTGTCCACAAGGCGGCATGCATTGGAAGGGGAAGAGAATCTCCCTTTTGGCCTTCAATTATGAAGCATGTCATAAGGATTTAGTGTCCTCTGACTCGCATGCTTGAATAGATGGGGCAAATGGTAGTTTCTGGGTGCCATTTATCCATAATTTGACTTTTTTTGGGTCAAACTTGCTATCCGTCCCACCCATGGATGATTGCTCACCACCATCCCAGGGTGGGATGGGGAGGATCTGCCCTCATCCCAAGGTGGGATGGTGAGAAATATGAAGCCAAAAATTCCCAAAAATGGGCCAATACTCTAAAACCTTCCAAGAAGTGGTTAGGACCACTATATACCTTCTAAGGGCTGCCCTAGGGGGCCATATGATGTCAATTAACCATTGTTTATGGATTGCCTAATCGGATTGACCAGATTTTAGTGTCTACAAATGCCCCTTTTTGAGATGCATTGTGTGCAACATAGCATTGAGCAAAAATAGATGACTAAAATGCTAAATGATTAAGGTTATTCAATAACCTAACCAACTTTTGATGCCCCAATCATGGAAAGAGCATGCATTCTTGAATCCTTGCTTCTGACAAGCTAAGGAACTTGCTTGAGCTTGGACATTGTTCTGTCATGAAGCAGAGAGGCCTATTTTTTCATGATGCCAGATATGCCAAGCATTTTAATTGAAATTTTGTGCTTGTTTTCTGCCTCAAGCAAGGGCGTGATTGTCTTTGTCAATGATTCGTTGAACGAACGCAATTTGCATGATTGAGTGTGTGATTGTTGATTTGGATTATAAATGTGTTTAGTATGACTACCCCCTCAAGCGATGAGTTGATGAGGGAGTGATCTATGATAAAATCAATGAGTTGCTTGACACATATGAATTTTCTTAGGGTTTCCTCCTAGTTTTACTCATTGAAAAATGGAGTATTTTGAGAGGATTTTGATGATTTTGTTGATGTTGTATGGAAGAAAGGAGCTGAAAACTTCATTCTCATGGGGTGGTCCAGCCACAATGGCCTTATTAGGGATATAAAGTAAAGATACTTTACTTCTCCCATATAAATTTAGATTCCTCTTGATCTCATGTGAATTTTGACTAAATTTGAGTTGTTTTTGATGGGTTTTGGACCCTTTTTGGTGCATTTTAAGTTATTTTTGTGAAATTTTTTTGTGGCCATCCTAGGGTGGGATGGTGGCATGTTTTATGACTATCCTAGGGTGGTATGGATATCCAAATGTGTGCTCATACCACCCTAGGATGGTCATGGCCCTAGGAGGGTTATTTAAGCCAAAATTGTGAGGTTTGGGCTCATTTGTGCATTTGCAACTTTGTAGTTTGAGAGGTGAGGAGGAGGAGAAAGATTATAAGTAGTGGAGCACTATAAAATTCATCCTATAGTCACCATGAGCCAGCATGTAGACTCATCCAATGGAGGAGCCGATGCAAGATGGGTATGAATTGACTTTATTATTGCATTTTGCTAGTGTTAGGAGTGAAATTTTTGCTTTTATTGAATGTTTTTTCTTTTGAGGCATATCACACTAAATAATAGGTAATTAAACCTAATTTATGGATAATGTACCATTTTTTATGCTTTTTTTATGTTTTTGTGCAATTATATTGCTTTTTATAGTTCAAATTTTGCCTTGTTTTTGCCTATTTTTGATGGCCTGGAAGGCCAATTTTGGCCCAATTTGGGGGCCGTCCCTGGGTGGGACGGCTAGGGTGAGCTGATTAGGGGCCATCCCTGGGTGGGACGGTCACAAATTTGGGGGCCGTTCTTGGGTGGGACGACCACAAACTGGCCTAAAAAAGGGGCCATTTTGGGTCTTCTTTTGGGTGTTTTAGGGCCATTTGGGGCCATTTTGAAGCATGTTTGGTGTTGTTTTATTGACTTGCTTATCTCTTGCTAGGTGGTGAAGAGTCGAGTGTCGGGTACTATATCTCTTTGATACCATGAGAGAATTATTGATAGAGGCTTACTAGGAGTGGCTTGATGCCATTGGCCTCAAGTAGGTGACACGGTTAGAGCCTATGGTGGGCGACCATGCTTACTTGACAGTGCTCATTGACTTATGGGACCCACGCACCAACACCTTCCACCTACTGATAGGGGAGATGATGGTGATGCTTGAGGATGTCTATTGGATACTATGTATTCTGATAGAGGGATGATCGATTGAGTCTACTCACCAGGATCTGAGAGATATAGTTATGGAGAGGTACTTTGGTGAGGACTTAGATGTGGAAGAGCTGGATTGCATGAGGGGAGGTATACTGGTAGGATTTTGGTATGAGGCTAAGGTATTGGGGTTGAGGCATGTACTGCTGATGATCCTTATCTCTAATATGCTATTGCTCGACTCTTTGGGAGCTAGGTTCCCATGGAACCTTCTGGAGTTAGTGTTTACTATGGTAGGGTGTACTATGGTAGAGCCACTAGTGATGGCATGGGGGACTACTCTACTGGCATAGCTATATGATGAGTTGTATGAGATCCACTCCCATGGGTGGAAGGGCTTGGGGTGTAGCTTTTTACTATAGTTTTGGGGATGGCAGCATATAGTTGTGGATCGACCATATGGACTACCATGGATGATTCGAGGTATAGTAGATCAGGAGATTGGCTATAGGATCCTATGGTAGTGGGCCTAGGATGTAGGGTAGATTCATATTTTAGGTAGGTGATGTGGGTCATTATGCAGATTCTTTTCATGACTTGGAGTAGCTTGTGTGTTTTGGAGACCCTACAGGGATTGCCCAGCGTGGGTCGATTGGGGTACAACTTCATAGGGTGAGGCATGATAGGTGGCTAGTTGGACGACATGGGACATAGTGGGAGTACTTTCTTTTGCTTGGGTGATATGATAGTTTGGGCTATATCAGGGGCTGCCTAGTGAGCTAGTGGTTTACCAATGTTGTGGGGATGAGAGGACATTGAGGTGGCCTATGGTGGAGGTAGTGGGGGATGATGAGATCCTGTAGTAGACATTCTAGATGTGGATGATGTTGAGACTATGGAGGAGTATGACTCATGGTGGGTGATGCACCAGTGGTGAGGAGAGGGGTCTCTAGGGGGTGATGCAATTGAGGTAGCAGAGGAGTTTCATTAGGAGGCTCTTAATGAGGACCAAGTTGAGGTAGGTGAGTGGCATGGGTATGGACATATGGTAGATGAGCAGGTAGACCTCCTAGACTTAGGAGATCAGGGTGACTTTGGGGATGATGATACTAAGGATGATGTGGCATAGATAAATAGGTGGTATAGGGTGACATAGATATTGAGTTATGGGATGAGCTGATCAAGGTTAGGTAGGAGAGAGATCTCCTTCGAACATAGGTATAGGATGCTCAAGCTGAGATAGCAACTTTATGAGTATAGTTATGATCTTGGAGCCCTAGGCGGGAGGGATCCAATAGTGAGGATGTGGCTAGGCTATAGGAAGAGGTGGCATGACTCCATTCTGTAGTGGAGACCTATCAGGTATGGTGTCGATATGGGTAGACCTATACTGATGAGCTGGAGACTGAGATAGTGCACCTTGGAGGGCATCTACCAGATGATGCAGCTACTAGTGGATCATACTAGAGTCACCAGAGTGGGATAGGATAGTCTTCCTCTAGGATGGAGGTATTGAGATCTAGGTGGAGGGTTGATAGGGTAGGTGGTAGCAGGTATGGGAGTTCATAGTGGACTCTAATTGTAGGTGGGAGTGTGAGTCGTAGCATTGGTCCTACGTGACCATGGTCATTGAGGCTCTTGTGACTCTTTTTTGTATTTTTGGATTATTTGGTAGTGTGAAGTCTAAGGACTCACTTTATTGTAGCCTATGGGAAGTATGATGTATCTTTTTATCCCATACATATATATATATATATATGAGCTTTTATGTGGTTTATCATCATGTGTTTATTGCTTTATGAGATGTATGCAATGTATTTATTTGCTTTATGATATGATGATGGATGTCTATCATGTATGCATATGTTGAGGTTTATGGTAATATGTTGTGATTTTGATGTTATGTATATGCATGGATGCATATTGATTTAATGGATTATTGGATTTATGATGATGAAATATGACTAATGATTTGACATACTATGTTAGCACCATAGACTGTATAGAATTCATCAATTCATGTGTAATGTTGTCATGAGACTATGTAATGGATTTATGAAAAATGTAAACTGACATAAATGTGATAAAATGGAATGAATAATAGGATGTTATAGGATGTCTATGAGGTTTTCATGAGACTCAAACACTCTAGTCAACTGATCAAAATTATATACTAACCATGCAAGACTTTTTGACAAGGTATGAATCTACTAGGATGACCAAGATACTCAATATCCCTGTGTGTGCAAGTGAGTTCATTTTGTGATAAGCATAAGATTACCCCATTGCCAAATGAGATTATGCAACCCATCTGTACTGAAGATCACCCTATGAATAGCACGATCCTAGGTTTTGTACTTAGTTGGATTAGACCACTAGGTAGTATAGGCTACCAAAAGCTAGCTCATCCACATGCAAACATTGGTCTACACACACGCAAAATGCTAATGTGATAGACATATCATCATGCGTAAGGATACCACCATTGCCAGGTAGGCTATCCACCAAACCTGTAATGAGGATCACCTTAATGGTTTTTCGAATGCTAAGAATTCTAGGGATTCAAGTTCAATACTCCCTTCTTTTCTTTTATTTTAATTCAAGGATATTTGCTCATATGTAGTGATGAAAATCACTATTTATTTTGTATTTTGTTTTCTTTGAGCAAGGGATTTGGGGAGTGGTGATAACCACTATTTATTTTGATTTTGATTTTTTGAATTTTGATTTGGATTTTGATTTTGGGATTTTGCTTTGGGATTTTGCTTTGGATTTTTGCTTTTGATAGTGGTGAAAACCACTATTTATTTTGGGGAATTGGGTAGGGAAGAGCTTGTCCTTTTGCCAATTCTTAGCATTCTTGAACCATTCGCATAGGGGGATGAGCAGGATAAACTTTTCGCTTAAGGTAACCTAGACCACTTCGTAGGTTTCATATTTCCTTGTGCAAAACTTGGATTTATTAGTGTGTAAATGTGATGGGATTTTGATGTATACAAGGTACAATCTAAGCAAGACTCTACCTCCTAAAAATCATGATAGCTTTCTACAAAATCTGAAAAGAAAACTAGAGATGGCTGAGTGATCGAAACCCTAATGACATTCTAGAACAAATGGCTAGGTGAAGGGAATGGACACAAATATGAAAAGTGGGAAATGTAAGTTGAAATGATATGTGAAATATGAAATTATGTGAATGATGACTTGAACAATATTGATTTTGAATGATGACTAGTGTACAGTCTTAGTGCTAGACATGTATGAGCAACTCTAAAATACAAAGTACAATGATGAGTATACCTAATGCAAGTGATAATGAAATGCAATGGTATGCAACTTGATATGTGAATGTAATGTAATATTTTTATATTTTTGATGTTTTGATGATGTTTTTGAATTTTTGATTGATATATATGTATGTACATGTGACCAACGGGCTTATTGGGGCCATTGGGGTATTTTGGGTGACCAAAGGGCTTATGGATGCCTTTGGGGATTTTTGAGGTGACCTAGATGGTCATAGACCACCTAGGAGCATTTTGGGTTGACCAAGCAGGTTGTAGACACCCTTGGAGCCTTTTGGGGTGACCTAGATGGTCATAGACCACCTAGGAGTATTTTGGGTTGACCAAGTGGGTTGTAGACACCCTTGGAGCATTTTGGGGTGACCTAGATGGTCATAGACTACCTAGGAGCATTTTGGGTTGACCAAGTGGGTTGTAGACACCCTTGGAGCATTTTGGGGTGACCTAGATGGTCATAGACTACCTAGGAGCATTTTGGGTTGACCAAGAGGGTTGTAGACACCCTTGGAGCATTTTGGGGTGACCTAGATGGTCATAGACCACCTAGGAGCATTTTGGGTTGACCAAGTAGTTGTAGACACCCTTGGAGCATTTTGGGGTGACCTAGATGGTCATAGACTACCTAGGAGCATTTTGGGTTGACCAAGTAGGTTGTAGACACCCTTGGAGAATTTTGGGGTGACCTAGATGGTCATAGACCACCTAGGAGTATTTTAGGGTTGACCAAGTGGGTTGTAGACACCCTTGGAGCATTTTGGGGTGACCTAGATGGTCATAGACCACCTAGGAGCATTTTGGGTTGACCAAGCAGGTTGTAGACACCCTTGGAGCATTTTGGGGTGACCTAGATGGTCATAGACCACCTAGGAGCATTTTGGGTTGACCAAGCGGGTTGTAGACACCCTTGGAGCATTTTGGGGTGACCTAGATGGTCATAGACTACCTAGGAGGGTTTTGTGGACACCCTTGGAGCATTTTGGGGTGACCTAGATGGTCATAGATCACCTAGGAGCATTTTGGATGGGCCATTACACTCTAGGCATGGAAAGGCTATAAATGAAGGATGTTCAAGGGTTTAAGATCCTTGATTCCTTCAAGGGAGGCTAGGCGATAAGTTTTGGGTCTGATCTGACTAGTGATGACAAAGGGACCTAACCAGTTTACCATAAACTTGTCCCTTAGATGGGGTGACAAATTAGAATTTTGTTGGTTCTCTTTCAGAATAAGGTCACCAACCTGAAAGTCTCTAAGATGGACTTTCATATTGTAGGCTCTCTTAAGTCACTCTTGATAAATATGTAGGTGCTCAAGAGCATTAACATGATGTTCATCAAGCAACGTAAGTTGATCTAGGTGAGCCTACCATGCGGTATCATCATCGATGAACTCTTGCATGGATATGCATAGTGATGGGATTTCTAGCTCTAGAGGTATGACTACCTCGGTGCCATACACTAGTGAAAATAGAGTAGCCCCAGTGGGCATCCGAATGCTAGTGTGATAGGCCCATAGAGCAAGGGGTATTTGCATGTGCCAATCGGTGTGATTCTCTTTGACTATTTTCTTGAGGATGGCAATCAATGTTTTGTTCGATGCCTCTGCTTGCCCATTTGCTTGCGGATAGTAGGGCATCAAAAAGTTATGTTGGATATTATACTTTGCTGTCAAAGCATGCACATATTTGTTCTTAAATGATGTCCCATTATCCGAAATGATCTTGGATGGAATACCAAAATGACAAATGATATTATGCAATATGAACTCCATTATGCGAGGTCCTGTCATAGTGGTAAGGGGAATTGCTTCCACCCACTTTGTAAAATACTTGGTAGCCATAATGATAAACGTGTGATGGCCCAAGGAGGTAGGTGAGATTTTCTCGATTAAATCCAACCCCCATTGCGAGAATGGCCAAGCCGATTGGATCGGTTGCAAGGCCTGAGAAGGTACGTGTGTCAAGTTAGCATGGTGTTGACACTTCACGCACTTCTTAACATATGCACAACAATCTCGCTCTAAAGTTGGCCAATAATAGCCCATGCAAAGAATGCACTTTGCGATGGCCATGCCACTGAAATGGCCACCACATGTACCATCGTGTGCTTGGGCCATTGCCCAAACTGACTCTTGATGCTCTAAGCAATGAAGGAGGATACCTTCATAGCCTCGATGATACAAAATATCTCCAAGCAAGACATATTTTTCCACCTTCCATTTAAATATCCTTTTGGTGGCATGCAAAAATCTAGGAGGGAGATTACCAAGCTTTAGATACTCCCTAATTTGTGTGGACCAGTCCTATTGTGAGGAAGCCTCGATTGCATGAATTGCCTATCCCTCTTGAAGTTCCTCCTGAGTGAATGTTGATTGGGAAAGAACTTGTAAGAATAGCATTATACTGCTATCAAAAGGGGTTTGAGGGAACAAAGTCCCCCAAGTGGCATGATTCAAGTGCTCATGAATGTGCGAGAATCTCTCTTGATGAGGTTCAATTTGAATCAAGTGGACCTCTGGCATGGCTTGAGTGCTCTCATGCTCAACCATAGATTGTGATAGCATTTTGACCTGAATGGTTGTCATCTCATCAGTAGGGTTCTACGGGATCAAGGACCCTAGGGAGGCCATTGTATCCACAAAATGATTAGATGATTGAGGGAGTGCCTCGATGTCATACCATTCAAACTTTACTAGGATTTTATCCACAAGGGCTTTATAGGCTTGCAAAATTGGACACTTGCACTGGTAGATCCCTTTGACTTGGTTGACAATGAGCAAGGAGTCACCAAAAATATTGAGCTTGGTTATTCTCATGGTGATAGCCATTTGAAGACCTATGAGCAAGGCTTCGTACTCGACATTGTTGTTGGTGCATGGGAAATCAAGTTTAAATGATAGGGGTATGGGAGCCCCATGCGGTGTGAAAAACATGATCCCTATACCACCCCCTTGCTCGCATTTGGAGCCATAGAAGAATAGAGTCATATCTACCTATGACTCAGGCTCATCAGAATTAGGTGATTCTGATATTTGGAAGACTCCATCATCGAGAAGCTCCATGCTAAGAGGTTGATCATCCTAGAGAGGAGCCTCTACGAGTTGATCGATGATGACATGACCCTTGATTGATTTTTATCCGATAAATTCTAGGTCAAACTCCATCAACAACATGATCCATTTTGTCGTGCGACTATTATGATAAGTATGACTCATCATGTATCACAATGGATTCTCTTTAGATACAACATACGTGGTATGGCTAAGCATGTAATGTCATAGCTTCTTGGTGGAAAAGACCATTACTAGGCATAACTTCTCAATGTATGCATACTTGATCTCATAGCTGACCAGGGTGTGGCTAAGATAGTAAGTAGCCTGTTCCTTATGCAATTCATTATTCTAGGCTAACATGGCACCCAATGCAATCTCAGTGGCTGAGATGTATAAGTAGAATGACACTCCTGGTCTAGGTGGAGCCAACACTAGCGATGAAGCTAAGTATTATTTGATTGCATCAAAGGCATCTTGACACTCATCATCCCAATGGAATGTGACCCCCTTGTGCAATAATTTGTTCATGGATCGACACTTGTCCAAAAATTGCGCTATGAAGCGTTTGATGGATGCGATCTTACCCTACAGACTTTGAAGCTGCTTAATAGTAGTTAGGGGAGGCATCTCGAGGATTACCTTGACCTTGTTGGGGTCCACTTCGATGCCTCATTTAGAAACTATAAATCCCAAGAGTTTTCTAGATGTGATACCAAAGATGCACTTCTTGGGGTTCAATCTCATGTTATGCTCAATAAGGTGATCAAGGACTTTGTGCAAGACATCGAGATGCTCATGGCGTAATAAAGATTTAGCTAGTAAGTCATCCATGTAATCTTCCAAAATATTATGCATGTAGTCATGGAAGATGTATGTCATGGCATGCTGGTAGGTAGCATCAATATTTTTAAGGCCAAAAGGCATGACCTTATAGCAAAATGTTCCCCAAGGCATTGTGAATGTCATTTTGAGCTGGTCCTCTGGATTGATATGAATCTGATTGTACCTAGGAGAAACCATCCATGAGGGATAACATTTCATGGCCCACTATGGCATCTACCAGGGTGTCGATGCTCGACAAAGGAAAATCATCCTTAGGACTCACTTTGTTTAGGTCTCAAAAATTAATGCAAATGTGAATCCTCCCTTCAAGCTTCTTGATGGGAACCATGTTGGACAACCATGGTGGATAGTCTACTAAAATGACAAACCTAGCATCCAACAACTTTTATAGCTCATATTTGACCATTAGGGCTACTATGGGATGCATCTTTCTCAACTTTTGCTTGACAGGCTTGGCCTTGGGATCAAGCGTCAGATTATGGATGACTAGATTTGGATCTAGTCCTAGCATGTCTTTGTAAGACCATGCAAAAGCTTCCTTCTTCTCTATGAGAAGGGCTATGTAATCAGCTTGCTCTTTAGGGGATAGAATTTCCCCTAACTTGATATACTATGGATTCTCAGGATCTGAGCTGATATCTTTATCAATCGTAGGCTCGATTGACATATGCGATCCCTCCTCCAACTGGTGAGGAGTAGGGATCATGTGGATGTCATCAACTGGGTTTAGATCAGCAATTGGAACCTCGGGTTCCTCCTCAACATGGAAGACATCATGAGTAGGCCTTGGAGAGAAATGAAATGGTTATAACATCTCATCGCAAGGCTAGTACTCAGAAGGTGATGGGGGTGAATCTCCTCGATCAAAGTCAATTACCCCCAAGTCGAGGTGCAATGGCTCCAACGGGTTATTCAGATCTTGCAAGGGCTCAAAAAGATCTATGGAAATCATATTTATGGATGGATGATTTCCCCTATGTGGTTGGTGGTGTTCATGGACATCAGGATGTCGCAAGACTTTTGGAGGTGGTTGCGGTGGAGGCTGAATGATCGAAGGTGGTCGATGCGGCTATGGGTGAGCTTGCTCCTTGAGAGGTAAAATTTATCACTATATGGGATCATGTAATGGGAACATGCACAAATAGAACTCATCCTCATCATCTAGAGGGATGATTCATGCGTACTCTCCATCAGAGCTATCAGAGTCAATCGGTGCGACTCCATAATCTGACTCATCATCGAATGTCCACTCATAAGGGGACCCTGGATCCTCTTCCTCACTATCATGGGGAAGAGTGCATGAACCTTCACCTCTCTCATAAGATTGGATGACATCATGAGGTGGGTCATCATCTCCCAAGGGCATAGGGAAGTAGTCCCCCAGTGAGTAGACATGATTGGGGTTAGTAAAAGGATCTCACGCAAGCTCATCCCTAAAGTCTAGAGTCATGCACTCTAAGCTATCTATGAGGACATCTAGGGGCACAGGCTTGTTGTGTCCCAAACTAGATTTGTCATAAGGCATTTGATACTATAGCTGATAAGGAACTCTAGTGCCTTGCTCATACAGGCCCAACCCATAACCATACCAATTACAGAGGTGAAGGTACTTCATGGCAAATTCAAGGTTGGACATGTAGTTGATGTCCTCGAAAAAGGGCTCTTCATCCTCCTCCTTCTGTTGGTAAGGCTCGATACCATAGTCAAGGCCCCCATATATAAAATTTATTTGATTAGGGGGATATCGAGAGGTATGATAGTGCCTATGGGAAGATGAGGTCGACCCATGTCTTGCATCGACTCTATAGTAGGGGTAGTTGTAATATTCCTAACCATGTACTCTCCTAATCTGGTAGAAGCTAGGTGTACTGTGACCTGAGGCTATGGATAGAAAAGGGATGAGAGTGAGAGTTGGACTGATTCATCATTTGCCTCATGAGGTAGCTCCTCATCCATTGGGCTAGGGATCTCCTTTGTGGAGATGGTGGATATGATTGGAGGGATCTCATCAATAGGCCTCTTCCTCATGTTCCTCGGTAGAGGATTCATCGATGATGAAGGCATATCTGGAAGTGTTGATGATGAGGATGGTATGGCATGAGATGGTGATGGATTGAATGAAAGTGATGGTGATGGAGTCAAACCTTGGCTAGATTTATTCGGTTGAAAATCTAGATGGGTTGATGGTAAGGTTGACTCAGGGAGCTGTTGCACCATATTGTAATACTTGAAAGGCTCTAGGTCTATGGGGATGACATGAACTTGCCCTTCATGAGTGTACTTGAGGCATTGAAGGGACACACTTCATGTCCTTGATCCATGGTCTACCTAATAAGATATTGTATGCCATCTCACCCTCCAAGATGTGGCATAATGTCGGTATGGTCTTTTGCCCTACCTGGATGGGTAGGACTATTGTGCCAACTATCGAGCATATGGCATCATTGAATTCTCGAAGGGTGTATGTAGATGCAACAATATGGGATGTTGGGAGCTTCAAATGCTTGAGAGCTATTGTAGTGATGATGTTGCTAGAAGACCCAGTGTCTATCAACACTCTCTTGTATGGTATCCCATTTACACATGCGATGATGTGCAAGGGAGGATCCACCATATCATTCGGAACTGGTTTAAGTTCATCTTCTCGAAAGGTAATCACTAGTTTCATGCATTGCTACACATGCCCCACAAAATTGTTGAAGGAGTTAGACTCTTGGGGCTGAAGCTCTATTGCCTTAAGGATCTCCATCAAGGCTTCTCTATGAGGTGGTGATTGCTGAATGAGCTCATAGATGGAGAGTCAGGTAGATGTCATTCTTAGGCTCTGAGTGAGCTTACTCTTAATTTTGACCATAGGCCTAGGTGGGAGGCTCGACACAGGAGGCGGTAAAGGCTGCGATATCGAAGGAACATCACCTTGAGCCGTAGGTGGTGTGACTGGACTTGGGTACCACCTATTCCTCATTACAATGTTGATCATGCCGACATACCCTTGCTGAGGGGGTGCATGATGAACCTCATTTACTTGGGGCACTGGCTTGGCCTACTCTGCATGGGTAGGCAAGGGGTCTTTAAAGACCTCCATCTATTGGTTGTTTGGTGCGATAGGGTTTTCTACCTAAAGGGCGTTCCTATCGATCATGTCTTGCACCACATGCTTGAACTTATAACACATTTGCACGTCATGCCCATTTTTCCTATGAAACTTGCAATATAGGTCTTCTCTGTATCCTTTGGGCTTAGGTGCATTTGGGTTGATAGGTCGACTCTCAAGCAGATTGATCGAATTAGCCGCTAAGAGGCACTCAAACAATGAGTCCATAGACTCTACAATGGGCATGAACTATCACTTGGGGCGATGCTATTGATTTTTCCCTTGACTATTCTGGTTGTCCTTGGCATAGTTCCTAGGTGTGGCTTGATAATTAGGCTTTTGAGGTGGCGCTGCTTGCATTGGCCCTGGGACACTAATGGCAACCTGATTCACTATTGCTGGCTTAGGCTGCATTGGGGTATTCTTAGCATTCTTGTTCCACTCCTTCTTGCAAGGCTTCACAATCTCTCCCTCTTGAATCTTGATGTCTTCAATGGTCCTAGCCTATGCTAGGGCATCTTCAAGAGTCGGATATTGTTGCAGCTACAACAACAAGGAGATCGGCTTTAGGTAACTCTTGGAAAACATCTGAGTCAACTCCGACATGGGGAGTAGATAAGGTAGCTTGGCGAGCAAGGCTCACCACCTATTGCCATAATTTTCTATTGACTCATCATCATATTGTTTCAACCTAGCTAGATCAGCCAACATCACCTTCCTCTTGGTGTTGAAGGCGAAGCATTCTAGGAATGCATCTACAAGTTGATCCAAATTGTGGATGCTATGCTTTGGGAGTTGGGTAAACCACTCCGTGGCAGGGCCAGAGAGGGTAGTCATGAATGTCTACAAAAGCAAAGCATCATTATCCTGAATGCCAAAGCATTGACTCAAGAATTTGGTGACATGTTCCTGCACATCTTCCTCTCCCTTAAAGGTAGCCAACTGAGGTAACTTAAATTTCTCTAGATAGGGAGGGGTAGGAATCGAAGGATGAAGGGGTTGACTACGTAACTAGCATAAAGTGGGCTTTTGAGATCCAAACCTAGAGGTCTTGTTCTCTACTAACTCTAGGTGCTCTAGCAATGCCCGATATGCGTCTGAGGATTTAATCTCCTCATCCTTACTCCTATCCTATGGTGGAGGTCGAGGATCCTCCAACCTATTATGGGGTGGTGGCATGTCACCCCCTACCTTGGTAAGGCATTTCCAAATACTCTACCTCCAGCTCATGCTCAGTGTAGGCCCCATAGGGCATCTCTCAAGTTGGTCTATAAAGAGGGGTATCTACCCACTGTGGGTGCCCTATGTTTGGCCTAGGAGGCAAGTCCCGATCTGGCCTAGGAGGTCATGGAGGCAACATTGGATAAGGCCTAGGAGACCTATCTTGAATGAGCATGGGTTGCCTCGGGTGGACTTCCTACCTATGTGTCTTAGGGGTAGGAACCCTCTCTCGTAATTGTTTTGGAACAACTCATTGGTCTGTCATTCGATTCTTTCTTTCTCAAGCTGATGCAAGCGGTCTAGTTGCTCTTTGTCCCATCGAAGCTGCTTGAACTGAGCTTGGCATTCTGCATATCTTGCAATCACTTGATTGATCTATTTTACTATGTGAGGCCTAGGAGGCCTAGGAGTCTCACCCTGAGGCTGACCTCATTCAAGATAATCTATGATATCTATTGCATGCTTCCCTCGATCGAGGGCCATCACATTGACTTGAGGTTTGGGCCTGAGCATGTGCTCATTGTACTCAGTGGGCGTAGAGGCACATCGTGCATGCATGGTATACTACTCTTGAGGATAATCAGGGATTTCCTCATGCCTTCCTTCATGGATGAGGAAGGGAAGGGTAGATTTAGCTCACCCCGAGCGATGAGTATCATACCCATCAGGTTGCCTAAGCTATTGTACCCTATCAGGGCGATGTAGAGGTAAGGTTGGATCAACCTACTCTACCCAATGTGTGAAGTCATGCTCTGGCCTATGAATAGGCATGTCAGCCCTAACAAGTACGTGGATGCGTGGCACCACTCTATCTACTAGCACCTTAGTGCATTGTTGCCTTTCACCAAAGAAGGCATGTGATGTGTCTAAATACCGAGAACACTCTCCCACATGAGATCCATCACCCATAGTGGTGTCCCACATAGGGCTCCCTTGTAGGTGTGGTTCACATCCCACTATTCTAGGACTGGGGTGAGTAGAGGCTCGCCAAGGAGGTATGACCAAGTCCTTGGGGCTATAGCAGAGATGACTCATGTCTCCTAGTCCACTCTCCATAGCTTTCACTTGTGATTGGGCTTGGCTACGGGTGCACACCATTGTAACTCTCTACCAAACCCTAGATGATTATCTCCTTTACAAATTCTTAATGAAACAACACACAAGAAAAGGAAACACTCAATAAGATAGATGATTATCTCTTTTAAGTTTTAGATGTGAATCCCTAAACTATTTTGTGTGTTTTAGATGTGTTGTTTGTAAAATAGGACCTTGTGTCACGTGTTTGAAATCTTGTTGAATGATAATATTGTGTTTAATTGGATTTCACCTGTATACTCACAGCTCAACAACCTGGCGATGAACTCCAGGTCACATTATCCCACCTATAATGTGTGGTGATGAGGTCCACACATGGCCAGGGAGCACAGGTCCTACCAGTTCCTCACCCAGTTCACCCACAATATGCGATATACCTCTCCGAAGAGAGATACGTGCTATAACCCATGGGCTATGATGGATCTTGGAACCGGCCTTGGCAAAGAACAAGGTTCATGGGATTTGAGACAATGGGTGGAGATGAAAGCCACCTCATTGAACTCTACTAGTGGATGGTGATGAAATCCACCTCACTAGCATTTAAGTGAATCATGGTGTGTGTGGTTCCTTTTAATCCAAAGAAAGTAAAAAATGAAGCATTCGATGATCATTCACTAAATGCATGCAAAATTGTGTTTTACTTTAAAAAAATTAGGGTAAAAGGAACCTATAAATGTAACTTATAAATGCAAACCCTAAATGCTAACCTACCCATTGGGTAGGCTACAAGCAATCAAACCATAGAGATGCATTGCTACTTTGAATTTCTTTGATTTTTATTCTTTTTTTTTGTTATTTTTGTGTTATGAGAAAAACAAATATACCTTTTAAACTTTCTAGGAAAACAAATGATGTGAGAAAAACCAAATTAAACAACTTTTGAAAGTGCAAAATGAAAACAAAGGGTTTAGGCACTTACCTCATAAGTTCTGGGACCTGCAACTTTTGGAAAATTGTGCAAAAATACCTCTATTTTATAATCTCTCCAAGGTGGGACAATTAGCAGTTCTGCCACCATCCCAGGGTGGTATGATTGTACACCCATCCCAGGGTGGAACGATCAATAGTTCAGAGTTCATTCTAGGCTAGAACAGGTAGTACCTACAACATAAAAAGGATGAAAATGAGATTAGAAATTCACCCAAAGCCAAAGGGACATGGTCCCATTGTGATCACCACTGAAGTAGGGAAAAAAATGCACCTAATGATGATGAACATGTTAGAAAATGAAACGGTAAGTGCAAATTATCAAACCATAATCATTACAATTAACATTAGAAAATAGGACTTATATAGGTTACATTGGGAATAATATCCCACTATTCTCTCTAACCTACGCGCTATCAAAATGCCAACTAACCTAGGATATTTAGGTATTAACCTAGGTAACCATTAGATATTTGAAATAGTAAATATCTACATGGTAAGTGGTAAAAAGTAAATGTAATAATATAGCTAGTATAATGCAGTATACTACTATTTTACCTAGTGGAGTAAAAGGGTAAATATCCCAAAGAATGGAATATTACTCTAACATCCCCCCTTATTACATTATTTGGGTAATGTATATAACTACCCCAATACAATGAAAAAGATGCTAAATTGCTGGTTTGGTTCTTGCTCTATCACAATGCTCTGGTTGCTCCTAAGAAAAAAGTGGGTCATTCCTCACTTTGTCTTCACATCAATGAATGTTCTTATTTTAATCTTGTCATCCAACCGAATTGCATGGGTAACCAGTCGATGCAATCACTGTGTAGTAGATTAGATTACTTAATACGAGGTTCATTAAGTTATAATATGAGTTTGCAAAAAAATGTTGATAAGGTAGCTAAGGTGTCAGTTGCTGCCAAAAATGCACCCTTATAAGCTCCCCCCTTGTTGCAAAACATGTAATTAAATTTCTAAAAGAAGTGTGACTAAGGTGTCTGTCGCTGTCGAAAATGCACCCTTATAAGTCTTCTTATATTTTTATAAAAAAATTGTGTTAAGTAAGAAAAGAAATATTGATCCCCACTTAATTGCAAAATATGTGTAACTTAAGAAGCTTTGTAAAGGATTGTACAAATATTGCCTCCTAGGCAAATTTTACACTAGAAAATTCCCTCCTTTTCTTACAAGTACTTCAAACAATGAGAGTTTGCTATTTATGAAACCTAAAAGAGGTACAATAACCCCTTTATTGCTAGTACTTCAAACAAAAATTTATGCTATTTATGAAGCCTAAAAAAGAGAGAGAGAAATGGTGCTTGCTTAAGGTGAAAAATTTGCTTTTCCCTCTACAATATTGTCTTAGCCAAGAGCACTCTGTGTGCTTTTTCAGAACTAGAATCAAAATCGAAACTAGACACTTAACTAGCAACATGGATTTTGTGATGCACATTTACTATTTTAGTTTTGCTTGTTTGGATACCAACACTGAATGGTGCCATGGTTGTCCTTTTTACAATTTGTGCAAAACTTTACCTCTTAAGCAATGTTATCAAAAAAGTTCACCAAATAATCCTTCCTTATTGCAAGTACTTTAAGCATGGTTGTTATTATGAAGCCTAAAAGAATAGGTATAATTTTATGATGACTTCTACTTTTCTAATTGCCTTTACAAGTTTTATCTCCCTTTTGTCAAAAATCTATGTTTGAAGGAAGAAAGGAATTATCCCCCCTTAGTGCAAAAGATTGATATTTTCAAGGTTCCTTATTTTACAAAAACTTGTTCTTTCTTTTGATTTACCCTAAAAGAGTACCAAAAGATAATTCACTCAAAAATATATTTAATGGCACCTGCCTGAAAGTCCTCTTGAAGAGGAATAATCATTTTGAGGAATTTAAGCCAAAAAAATTAGAGTGAATTAGAGGTTTTGATTAGGTGAGAATATCAATGAAAATTGACTTTAAATCTGTGCAATGATTTACACAAATTATTGTGAAATTTTGGGGTTTTGAGTGTTCTTGATTTTATGAATTATAATTGCAAAAAGTAATGCAATAATAAAACAAGAATGTCCACAAAATTCTTATCACATAGGTGTCGAATGCATCGAAAATGCACCTAATTTTCAAATGAAGGTGTCGAGTAAAATTGAAAATGCACCTTTTAATTTTTAAAACAAAATTTGAATTTGTGTTGTGCAAAAAAATTGATATTTTATGTCTCCTCCTTGTCTTACAATTTTGCAAATAATGTGGCATAAAACAATTGCCTATCCTTTTTGATTTTGCAAAATAAACAAGTTTGATTTGTTTTAAGTGCTCCTCACTTTGTGTTACAAATTTGCAAAGAAATCCAAATTTCTTGTCTTCCCCCCTTTGATTTGCAAATTTAACAAATAGCACTCCTTTCAAGACAATTCAAAACACAATCCGTGTTTGAAAGTCTTCTAGAACCAATCGACAAACGACTTGGTTTTTAGGGACCCAAGGCTTAAAATTCTTCTCAATTTTGCAAAAAGAATGTGCAATTTTATGTCTTATATCCCCCTTTTGAGAAAACAAATGCACAATTTCAACTTTGATGTTTTGCAAATTTTTAAGTCTCCTTGTTTTCCAAGTTTGCAATCAAATGTTTTGATTTTTTTTCTTTTTATGTTGCAAAAATTGACAAGGTTTGAGAAGTGTTTAAGGCTCTCTAATATTGCAAGAAACAGATGCTCGTAAATGTCTTATATCCTCTTTAGAGAGAAAAACAAAAGCATTCTTTTGTTAGATTTTGCAAAAAAAATTTGCCTCCAAATTTCAAATTTAATGTATAAATTTTTAAAGAATTTAGTAAAGTTTAATAATAAAAATATTCTTTCATAAGAAATCACTTTAACTATTAAATAAAATGATTTAATAAAAAAATATTAAAATTATTAACAAAACTAAAAACAATAAAAAAATACAAAAAAAATAAAAATTTTACCTTGGTAAATTTGCGCCCTGTTTTTAAATCTTTTGTTTTTAGGCCAAAATACTATCCTTTTAGGCCCGTCGAGAGTCGAACCCGTGACTCCGCGGGTGTGGGGCCTTCGACTGGCGCTCCTGCCAGTTGATCTAACCCGCCTGACGGGTAGTGAAGGCTACCGCCTTCACTTTGAAGGCTTAGCCTTCTTCTAGGCGGGAAAAATTAAGGATGTGGGACTTTTAGTCCCACATCCATAAGGAGAATGGAGTTTCGGTGTTTAAAAACACCAACTCCCCCATATACAGTCGATTGCCTATGGGAAATCGGGCACTATCAATGAACCTTTTGCTATGCACGTGAAACAAGACCACACCACGTCATGCGCCACCTCGACCCCTTCTCCAGCTGTCTCGCCACATCACCAAGCCTTCCATGCACCATGTGTGCGCTTGTAAGTGTCTAGATCAGCATTCTCAATCAATAACCATGTAAGAGACTTTAGGTATATAGATGACACATCAATATGTAGATCACCACATGTGACACATCAACAGATCACCACTTATCCTCCAGTTGTCATCCTCGAGCTACGGGCCCATCTAGGTTGATAAGGGATCTCCTCAAAATTCATGCTAACTGCTTCATCACCACCATATCTAGGATTTGTAGTGAAAATTATGTCCATGGGACCTCCATTAGGCAACACCAACTATGTTAGGGACTCCGTTAGGTAGCGGTCTACAAGCCGCTGTGCGGGGCCCAAGCTATCAGTCGATAGTCAGGGTGTTGCGCGGGGCTTGGCTACTATGCAGGCATCAGATATGCCATTAGGACAACCATCTAGATTGTAAAATACTCCTATCAATGATTTTTGTGGATCTAGAGACAAAGTAGTCACCCCTTGATTCGGCCACATAATGATAGGAGATTCATCGAAACCAGCGATTTCGTGCAGCAGCGACCTTGAGATCTGTATCGAGACTCAAATGCCAAGATGCCTTCAGGGGTCCCGTGTGTCAATATTTTGGCCCTATGGTCTAGTAATCTAGGGCGAGATGTCTCCTAATTCAGTCTCTATGCTGATTGGGTAGTGCCTCAAGATTCGTGCTCATAGGAACCAGGTGGAACGAGCCTTGCTCGTATTGTCCATCATGGCTCTGATGCCAATGTTAGAAAACGAAACGATAAGTGCAAATTATAAAACCATAATCATTACAATTAACATTATAAAATAGGACTTATATAGGTTACATTGAGAATAATATCCCACTATTCTCTCTAACCTACGTGCTATCAAAGATAAGCGCAAATGCCAACTAACCTAGGATATTTAGGTATTAACCTAGGTAACCATTAGATATTTGAAATAGTAAATATCTACATGGTAAGTGGTAAAAAGTAAATGTAATAATCTAGCTAGTATAATGTAGTATACTACTATTTTACCTAGTGGAATAAAAGGGTAAATATCCCAAAGAATGAAATTTAGTTAAACCATGAACATTAGGAATAATTTATTCATAGGTAGGTTTATATAACATTAGGAGAACTTTAGGATAGATATTAAAAATAATATCCTCCTTAATAATCTCTAACCAATGTGCTTAGCAAACAAAGTGCTAACCACTAACCTACTTAACATAGTCAAAATGACTACGATAACTAACCTAGGATATTTAGGAAATAACCATAGTTAACCATTAGATATTTATAACAGTAAATATCTACATGATAAATAGTAAAAGTAAATAACCTAGTGTGGTAAAAAGTAACAAACTACTTTTTACCATGTGGTAAATAAAATATACCTAATGTAGGAAATAGGTAAATAGTCCAAATGATGTAATATTACTCTAGCAGAACATTTTATGTATCTATCTCCTACTGCTTAACAGCATCAAACGAAAGCATGAAAGTAAAATGGAAGAGATACAAAATAGCAAGAAATGAAGCAAAAGAGAGTTTATTTATTATTAATATGGTGGATAAAACCCTTACATATATGTCTATTTTAGGGCTCAAATATGATATAATTGTTACAAATTGGGTGCCCAAGGATCAAAATCCTTCAAGTAACTCGGGTGCACATCCAGTGTCTTTCCTCATACCCACACTCGAGGTGGGCGGACCAATGATGTCACTGCTTGTATATTTGATCTTGAGGTAATTTTATCCTTTCCCATGCACTTTATAAATCTACACCTACACACAAGGAAACCAGAAATATCAAATAGCAAGTGCGTATGATGAAAAACATGCAATCCCCACAAGCATCAAAAGACTAGTAATGAGAATATGCATGGATATTATATCAAATAAGCTCCAAATGACATGAAATTTTAGATGGATGTAAAATAGAAGGTTTTGGGGAGATATCATCCAAAATAGATCCAAAATTGTACTCGATGGCATGCCTTATTCGTAGTGACTGTCTAAAACTCGCAAAACCCAAATTAAGCAATTTATAGCCCTAAACATATCCAAAACACATGAAACTTGGAAAAAAATAATAAAATAACATTTTAAGATGACCCATGTGGTTATATTTCCAAAATAAGGCATGGATTCTTGTGCATGCTCTGATGGACCTTGCAAGCCTACAAAAACTTCAAAATGTAATATCTCGACCAATACAACTCCAAAATGCATGAAATTTTGATAGTAGCATCATATTATATCCTAGAATAAGACCATAAAAATAGTAGGAAAATTGTGCATATATTTTTAATTGTCCCAGGCGGACGATAATGACTATCACAAATTGGGGAGCGCCCAAGGGTGGGATGCCCACCAATTCTGCATACTTTTTACCACCAATTCCACTATGGAATGGTCCAAAATTCTATGGGAGGTATTGTGATCAAATTTTATGAATAAATTCACCCGAATGGTTTGGTTATGCAAAAAAATTATGCCTCTTTGAGTCACTCGATAACCTCCTTCGCTAAGAAGAGATCTCGAGGGAAAAAGAGCACAATTAGGTGAGGGGAAATATTGGAAGCACTCCATTGCATAATCCTAGAATCCTTTCTATCTATTGTATGGAAAATGCATCTACTTTATAGCCACAAGGGGCTCATGTGCAAAAAGGCATGTAAGGGCATGCATGGCAGGAGGTGCCACTTGTCAAAAAGGAGGTATGCATTGTAAGGGGAAAATAATATCCCTTTTTGACCT
Source organism: Wollemia nobilis (assembly GCA_028583015.1). NCBI lineage: Eukaryota > Viridiplantae > Streptophyta > Pinopsida > Araucariales > Araucariaceae > Wollemia > Wollemia nobilis. The sequence continues at coordinate 7,444,067 of JAQPPZ010002224.1, read as the reverse complement.
CCATTATGAAGAATGTCATAAGTATACAACATACTTTGACTTGCATGCTTCAATTGGCAGGACAAATGGTAGTTTTTGGGTGCTATTTTTCCATTATTTGAATTTTTTTGGGTCAAACTTGCTAACCATCCCACACAGGGATGATTGCTCACCACCATACTAGGGTGGGACAGGGATGATCTTACCTCATCCTAGGGTGGTATGGTGAGAAATATGAATCCAAAAATTCCCAAAAATGGTCCAAAAGCCTCTAAAACCTTGCAATAAGTGGCTAGAACTACTGTATACCTTCTGAGGGCTGCCCTAAGAGCCATGTGATGTCAATTTAGCTGTTGTTTATGGATTCCTAATCAGATTGACCATATTTTAGTGTCTACATTGGGTGAATATTATCTAGGGAAATCCACATTTGGTCCTCTTCACGAAAAGCCCCCCAATTAGCTAGCCAATCTGCTACCCTATTACATTCATTGAAAACATAATTCATCTCCACTTTCTCTAGTGAGTTAATAATCCTTAGAGTTTTTTTCTATTATACTTGACACCCTCCAAATCTCTATAGTCCTCTTGTTAAGGTGATTGATAATGTTGAGAAAATCTCCCTCTATTATTAGCTTTCTTACTCCCAACTTCCTTGTAAATTTTGCTCTAGCTAAAGCTGCTCTAGCTTCTACTTGATGAATTGTCATACAGTATAGAAAATTACTAGAAACGCCAATTAGTATTCCTTTCATATCCCTTATCACTACCCTACCTTCTTAGGGTTCCCCTTAGAAGCTCCATAAAAATTGAGCTTTAGCCATCCTTCGCTAGGTAGATGCCATTTTATCCCTCTTCTTGGATTTTCTTGGGTGGATTTCTCTATCTCAACTTGGATATGGTATCGATTTTTACTAATCCTTTCCTCCTTTATTGATTCTCTAATTTATTTCATACTCAAGACTTTAATATTTTCCACTATAGCCACCTAGATTGTCCACCTAATTCTTAAGGAGGATATATTTTTCTCAAATATTTTTTTGTTATTCTCCAACCAAACCCCCAAAGCATAGTGGAAATGAACTAAAGCCCATATATTATTTAACCTTGCACTCCTAAAAGGATTTTTCCATTGTTCTATCCAATCCACAATTCTATTTGTTAGTACCCAAATAGCCCCTATCTCCTCAATTAAACCTTGATGAATCCAAAGGTAATAACTACATCCTAACATTAAGTGTTCTACTGACTCTTCTTGTTATTCATATAGATAACATCTATTAGAAAATTGAAACCCTCTTTTATGTAAATTATCTTCTATTAGTATCTTATTTTACACAACCAACCAAAGGAACATTGCTATCTTTGGCATTGCCTTTATTTACCAAAGTATCCTCCTTTGAAACTCATCTTTTGACTTAGCTGATAGAATTTCATACTCTAATTTTACACTAAAGGATCCATCAAGAGTATCTCCCAAAAATATAGAGTCTTCACCCATATTTACGCCTACATGGAAGGCTCTTAGTTTACTTTTGAGCTTATTTAAATCTAGCTCACTATAATCACTACCATGCAAGTCCTTTCATCTTGCCACTCCCTCTTCTTGTGATAGATAGTCTACAACCATTCTCCCATATATTTTATCCATATCTAGTTGTACTCCAACTAAATCCTCATCCAATATTAGGGGTTGGTTCTCTAGCCATGGATCGTCCTAAAAGTGAACCGGCTTGCATTCCCAATTTTCCAATGAGCTCCTTTCCATAGCATATTTTTTCCTTCCACCATAAGGTTCCATATAGAAAAGCCTTACAAGGATTTAACTAGTTAAAATATCATAACTTATTGGCTATCTAAGTACTTTCTCTTTAAAATTTTGGCCCACAAATAATGACCTTCTTTCATTAGTCTCTGTCCTACTTTAGCAGTTAAGATCTTATTCACATCTCTAATCCTCCTTAATTCCAAACCTCTTTTATATTTTGGTTTGCACACTTTACCCTAGCCACAAGGGATATTATACTCCTCTTCTCTACACCTAAGCATGGATTGAAGGGTATTCTTTAGTATCTAAATATTTCTTTCCTGACTTAGTAAATTTACTTTCCAACCTGTTGGTTTACATTGAATATTATTTATCAACATATTCCATACTTGGTCCTTGCACACACTTGTAGAGGAATTACAAGATATGTGGATGGAAGACCTAATATATCACAATATATTACTTCTTCTATCCTTATTTATCACTTATTTGTAGTTTTCATGAAGAACAACTTGCTCTCTTCCAAGTTAATCATATATTGGGAAGACATACTATAAGTATTTAGGGTATGTTTGAACTCGTTGGCTTCGAATGCCAAAGGTTTACCAAGTAATATTATGTCATCCATAAAATGTTGGTAAATTATACCTCTCATAAACAAAAAATATTTCAACCCATTTAATTCTTTTGTCATTTGGATTACATCTCCTTAGGGATTTTGCCATGATAATAAAGAGGTAAGGAAAGTGGGGTCCCTTTGTCACAATCCATAATTACATTCCCATAGAAATAGGTATATATATAGATATATTTTAATATATATATATATATATATATATATATATATATATATATATATATATATATATATATATATATATATATATATATATATATATATATATATATATATATATATATATATCCGTTAGGGGTTTATGAATCCCCTTGCCAACCCTAGCTAATTGAACAATGTCCTAATGTATTAAGAATAAGCCATCCATATTTTCTCCATGATGAGCTAGCTTAAGCTATCTATCTCATATCCATTATGAGCTAGCTTAAACTATCTGTATCATTTCCATGATGGACTATATTAAAATATTAGTATCATCTCAATTATGAGCTAGCTTAATCTATTTGTCTCATCTCAATGATAAGCTAGCTTAAGCTATCTGTCTCATCTCTACAATGAGCTAGCTTAAGCTATTTATCTCATCTCAATGATGAGTTAGCTTAAGCTATTTGTATCATCTCAATAATGAGCTAGCTTAGGCTATTTATCTCATCTCAATGATGAGCTAGCTTAGGCTATCTATCTCATCTCAATGCTGATATAGCTTAGTCTATCTCATCTCAAGGATTGAAATCAATGCAGAACCTGAACACACCATTCATCTTATTAAAATGGATTAACGTGCCATGAGGTTTCAGACCAAAGATATACCCAAGGAGTGCATTTTCTTGATGATGAAAAGCATGAGAAAGTTCTTCCAAGGCTCTTCTTTTAACATCCATGGCACGATAATCACTACATTTTCTAACAGTACCATTCTTCTTAGCAAAAAAGACATTATACAAAGATTTCCCATTATTTAATATAGAAGCAAAGTTATCTTTAGAATAGATAGAACCAATCATATTACAAAATATTATATTTGAAAGAAAAGAAAAATTAACACTTTTATTATCATCTATTGAAATTTTTTGATACCTCATGTATTCTACATAAGTCATAAGATGGTCATCATACTCAAAAGGTAAAGGTTCATTTTTATTAGGTATAAAACCTATACCACATCTCCTAGGTCAAATATCAAAATCCAAGGGTTCTTTAATACCCTTATGCTGTGGTCCCAACCCTTTACCTACATATCCCATGCCAGACAAGATATGCTTAGGAAGGGGATAGTCATTAGTGAGATATCATTGAGTAAAAGAGCACTCATTGAGATATGGGTTGCTACCATGAATTTTTTCTTTAGAAGCCATGACCTCGAAGATAAAATCACACATTCCAAAGTGTACAACATCACCCTTCTTATGAGGCAAGCCCATAGTTATAGGTAAATGTGGTATCTTGGATAGATCCATAAGAGGCTCTTGAAGAAACTGATTATCATGATCCGAGGAGAAAATATGGGTCCTCTGTTCCTCACTCACTTTTAAAATTTGAAAATGCTTAGAAATTTGAGAGGTACATGAGGAATTTGTTGAAGAAATAGAAGGATGCAAATAAGAATCTATTTGGGCTAGCTCTATATTTGAACAAAATTAAAATGGTCGAGGATCACCTATAATGGTGATGACTTGATTCTTGAATTCAAACTTGAGATATTGATGAAAAGTAGAAGGGACAACCTTCATAACATGGATCCAAGGGTGCACAAGAAGAATATTAAAAGATGTAGGACAATGTACCACATAAAACAAAGTATACAATATCCTTGGCACCAATTTCAATGGGAAAGATATGACACCATAGGCCTCTTGGGACTAATTGTTGAAAGCTTTAATGATGATATCAGTTTTTGTTAAATATTCCTCTTTTAATCCAAATTTTTGAAAGAATTGATATGTACACAAATTGAGGGATGAGCCATTATCGATCAAAACTCGCTTGATAAGGGTATCCCCAATAAGTGTGGTGATGTAAATTGATGAATCTCCATGTAAGTTTGAGGAAGGTCTATCATCATCTAAGAATAAGATATGATGTATCCCAAAAGAACCTACAGAGTCAACTATGGCATCGAGAAATATGTCTGGAGAAACAAATTTCTACTATAAAAATCTCATTAAAGCATTTTGATGATCAGGAGAAGTCTATAAAATTTCTAACACCGATATCTTTGTTGGAGTACTAGCTAACTGCTTCTGAATATCAAATGAAACTTGTGATTGTGGTCTCAATACTATAGGTAAAATCCTTTAAGTTGAATCTTTTCTTTGGATTTCCTTTGAAACTGTACTGGGCTAAGATACCGAAGTCTATCCTTGCTGATGTTGTTGAATCTTAGCCTATTTTCTTGTGGTTACCCAAACCATACTAACCACATTGCTATGGTGTAGGGAATCATATTGATGAGACACCTGATTGGCTACTTGTTGCTCATGCTTAGGTAAAGGATCCTTAAATATATTCATATCTTGATTTGTTGTTGGAGCTTTTTGAGTAGGATTTTGACTACTCGTTGATTAGATGTTTCCTAAATCAATGCATCTCGCATAAATTAAATCTTGAACCATATGATTCAATTTCTTACAAGTGTTTGTCTAATGTCCTTCTACTCTATGATAAGTGCAATATTGACCTACCTTATACCAATGAGCTGTAGTATATGATTGTCTTACTAGAGTTAATTCTATTGCCTTAGCATCTAGTAGTTGTTTTAAAACTGCTTCCATAGGGATATTAAGTCTTGTAAAATTCCTTTGAGGAGGTTTTTGAAGCACAATATTTTGTAGGTTGTTATTGAAATTATTAATAGGCCTACTTTTACTATTACCTCCTATATGTTTTTTCTTAGGTTGAGACTTAGTTGGTCTATCTTCTTTAATCTTGAGTTGACCTCTCCTGATGAGAGCTTGTTCTAATTTTCTTGCTAAATAAATTGCTTGATCTAAATATGTGACAGTAGTAGTTTTTAAAGCATAAGATAACTGTTCTTGTAAATTTCATGTAAATATATCAAGCATATATTTTTGAGACATAGGTTGTATTAATAGACTAACTAGAATCCTCCAACAAGCTAAAAATTCTAAAAAACTTTTCTCTTTACGTTAATTTAGATCATATAAATCTCTCATTGTTAGTTACTTTTCAATATAAGCACTAAATTGATGAACAAACATCTCTGCAGTTTTCTCAAATATTTTCAAGAAATAGTTGGGTAATTGATAATACCATTCCAATGTCACTCCAACAAGACTCTTTGGAAATGTTTTCAATAAAAATATATCATCATAAAAAAGATCATGATAAGCTATTATGAACCCTCTCAAATGCTCTATTGGATCTTTAGTCCCTTTATAGATTGGCAATAATGGCATAGAAAAATACTTAGGATAAGGTCTAGAAGCAACAATAGGATCCAATGGCTGACTACACATTTCCTTATAGTTGTATGTAAACCCTGATGGTTGAATCATATCCATTCTTAAAACCAATTGATTCACAACACTTGTCAAATTCTATATTTTTGGGTTGCCATGTGTGTTTCCTAGACTTCCTAAAGGAGGAATGTATGTATGTTGAAATCTTGATGTGGTATTTAAACTTAGGATACCTTGGTTGTATGTGGAAATTTGAGGATAACTAACATTTTGTGGAATAGAAGCAATAGTGTTGATATTAGAAGATGCATGAGGAAATTGAGGGTAAATGTTTGGGCCACTACTAGTTAGAGGGACTTGTAGATTCCCTCCAACATTGGTGGTATTAATATTGGAACAAGTCACTTGGTCCTTAATATTTCTTTGATGCAAATATGGAGATGTAGGAATATCGTGATGAAGCAAAAGAGACCTATTGGGAGGAGGAGTAGCATCCTCTTTTTTAAGACGAGCTTCTCATTCCATATATTCCAATAGTTCTTCCTTATGAGCTTTCATGAATTCCCAAATATGATAAAATTATGAAAATACATAACTCCCATTAGGTCCAACAAAAGGATCAGGATTGGTTTTAGTTTCCATGTCTACCTCTTCTTGCTCTTCTGGATCTACATTAGGGTTTTCCCTATCAATTTGATCATCTTCCAAAGGAACATAATCAAATTCTAATTGTTTCCTTTGAATTCTAAGTAAATGAGCCATTAGAAGTAGTGAAAAACAAATATGGAAAAACACTAATAAAAAAATTAGTAATTACTTAAAGATTTTCCCAAATAGAATTAATGATCTTTCTTAGTGTTTAAAAAGAAAAGTATGTGTTCATGTCGGGTTCACCAAATATGTAGAGGGGGGAAAACTACCCTACCACATACAATTCCTAAATAAAAGGTTGGATCCATAGGAAGGGAACCACGGGGGTATGTTGTGCTCTACACTCGGTGCTAGGGGGAAGGGTTCACCAAATAGTTTAAGGACTCACTCCAAGTCCTCGGGATATTTAAGATTGTTTGATGTATTCATATTTAAGAAAACACCTAAGTTTGGTCTTTCTAGATCTAAGCTAGAAAAGGTAAAGGACAATGCAAAAAATAGAATAAGACAACTAAAAATAGAATGCAAGCATACAAGAGCTATCCTGGAATGATTCTTTCTTTTGAATGCTCACTAACCTAGGGTTTATTTTAGAAAACCTTTTAAAATAGAAATACACTAGACAATTGCACAAAAATTATCCCTAGATGCAAGCTAAATACCTTTCTCTTTTAGATGCCTAAGAATCAACAATGAAACCATATTTTTCAACCAATGGAATTGATAGAGCACTTATCTAGACCGATGCTTGATTTAGCCTTTTCTACAATGATATCAAGAATTATTTTTTCTGCAAGATCACTCATGAATACTGAAAAATAAAATTAGTATTAGGGGACCTACTTAGGCCACTATATGAAAAATATAGTAGCAATAAAACCCCCTAGGTCCTTTTAGATGACCTTTTAATACAAAAGTGGAAATTGAAATTTGGAGAATTAATCATAAATCAGAAAGACAATAGTAAAAAATAGAAAGAAAAGTATAACAATATGATCTAGAAACAGAATGGAATGCAATAGTGAAAGTAGAATATGGAAATTACACCTAGTGTGCCCTAGAGAAAATTGTGCCTCACCTAGAGTGGGTGCAATAACGTAGCAGCAAAGTCACACCCTATTTGGATGGAGTGAGATTTTGCTTCTGTGAATAATTTTACCCTAATTAGGGCAAGTGAAGTCATACCTCGCTAATTCTATGCACGATTTCGCTGTATACTAAAGGAAAATAAGAAGTGAAGGTAGAAGACAAAATAAATATAGATAACAAAGTAATCAAACCCTAATGGATGTTGCATAAGCAGGTAGAAGAGAGCCAAGTATGCATATGGGTACTCTATCTCTCTGAGCTAGACCATGGATCCACCAAGTCACACAACCAAATTAATCTAATCCATGCAATAGAATATCAATCCAAAATTTGCACTTCGGGGGTTAGCTTGTAGTAGAGAAAATAAATAAGAATGAACTATAAATTTTGAACTTAATCAATTCGCATAAAGATTGTACAAAAGTTCACATATCACACTTGCACTTATTCTTGTTATGATTAGGCAAAGACATATTTCATTTTATAGAAAAATTGGAGGAAGAAAGTTAGCACAAATAAAATTACAACCGATGCCAAAACATGCGAGAAGATTTAAACCTGGGTCTAAGAAGGCTCAAAAATAATAAAATAAAATAAATTAAAAAAACTAGGTTAAACAACGAAGTTGCACCCCATCTTGACGGGATGCGATATCATTGGTGCAAAGTCGTGCCTCGTAAAAACAGGGCATGATTTTGCTAAAATGTAAAAAAATTTAAAAAGGGAGGCAAATAGGTCTTCCTTTGCTCTTGGCAAGGGTTGAGGGCCTCTTAAGGGCACTAAGGAAGATTTTTCACTCAAAGTGGGTCAATTTTCCATGTCTACAATGACTAGTCTTAAATGTCTAGTGGTAAAGTAGATAACTAGAGCCTTAATGGGAGGTGAATTTTGGAAATTTTTTATCAGATATAGGATTTATGTAGCTACTCATAAACACATTTAGAACCATATTTCTTGATAGATGATTTTTATGTTGTCTTTTTTTCCATCAATAGTTCATTGTCTCTCTCTGGAAATTGGATAGCTTAGCAAGCTTACAGCTCCTTGGCTTGACATCTTGCAAGCTGCTATTTCTATAACCACTCACAATATATGATAGAACCCTATTATCCATAGACATGTTAGTCCCTTAGCCCTTTTTAGGAAATGCAAGACTCTATTCTTAGCAGCCAAGGGTATATTACTAGTCTCAGATCTTTGAGATGAATCTTCACGAAAGTGGCTATCTTGGAAATAAGCAAGGCTTCAATATATCATTCTTTCCTATTGTAGAGTTGTGTTTGAGAAGGTTATCAATTCTATTCCTAGACTAGTTACTATCAAAATGGATAAATTTATTTTGTCCTCTTAGTTTGATTGGAGATGGTGGAATAATTGCCCCTTACAAGCCATCTATTTTAAACAATTGTATTCTCACCTAATCCCTTTTGACTTCTCTCCTAAAATTAATGAGAAGTGATACCTTTATATTTCCAAACAACAATGATCTTTTCTCATTGACAGACTATGGAATGTACCACCTATTGTCAAGGATGTATTGTTTACTTGGAGAGTCCTTTAGTGCAAAATCCCCTCTCTTCACAAACAAGCAAATCTCAACCTAATGTAGCCTTTATATGATGTATGTGGACAAGTGGAGACTATTAAACACTTATTTTGGTTTTGTACTTTTTTCAAAGGATATTGGGAAGTGTTGCTTGATCTTCTCTCACCCTTCTCCACTTGTGTTAACTAGAAAACTTACCTACTTGGTCTCTCAGTTAATTTGCATGCTTATACTATGAGATATGAATTTTTAAGATTAATTGTTATCTAATTTATTTGAAAAGTAAGGTTAAAATATATACTTATTGGAAAGATCTTATCCCTTTGACTAAGTGCACCTCCCTCATGAGTGACATCCTATTGCAAATAAATAGGGTTTAAAATAAAAACCATGTTCATTGACACCTCTTCAAGAAGATCCATGATAGTCTTGGAATTATGGAGCTAAATCAAGTACACATAATGAAGGCAGTGCTACCCCAAAGGTACATTTTTTTATCACAAGTTACCTATTACAGGGGAGTGACATCAAGATGTTTTATCTATTGAGGCAGTGGCCCAAATTCTAAATCCACCATGATTTTTATTAGATGTTTTTTTAGAGAGTTGCTACCAATATGTTGGCTATTAGTTTTCTTGTTATCCACTCTTAATATTCTTATGTGTTTATGTATAAGAGGTTATAATATGTGATAAACTATTACCTTAAGGGATCTAGCTAGGTTGTGCTCTATACTAGCCTATTTTGTGTATAGACTTAGATGCTTTACGCTTTTGTTTCTTTTTGGTACATGGCATATTGAGAGCAATTTGGTTTGCAATTCCTAGGGCCCTATAATTGTATATGCTACATTTTTTACTAGTTATATAATATTTCTTAAAAAAAAAAAAATGATCTCAAATACTTAAGGATAAATATTTTTACATGCTTGATGTTGAAAAGTATAGTTGTACTTCCAACAACCAAAATTTTTCTTTGAGACTAGAGAAATTGTTCCAAACAAGAGGAAGCTTAAATATGAGAGTTGTTAGCTTATATATACACATGGAAGGAGAAGGTGAAATGTTGTGCTTATAGATATTAAGAGTTAAAAATTGAATTTAATATGCAAGAAAACTAACAAAAAATATAAATGGCTAACATTTTTTCTTTGAAAAACTAACCGTGTCAATAATTTTCAATAATTTTATGATGAAATAAAGGAATTAAGAACTGAAATGATACGTGTGTTGGAGAGTGTGAATTACAATGGAGAAGGTATAAGAATTGGTGATAGAAAGAATAATATCTTATATTATCTAGCACAACGTTCATTTTGGAGAACAAGGAGATAAACCTTCACCTTATTTGGTTTGTGGTTGATGTCAGGGCTTTAATAGTGGATTTGTTCCATCCAATATATGAGTTAGTTTGGCCAAACAAAAGATTTTGGCTATATACTATTTGGTTCCACTATACAACATTACATATATTCAATCAAATATAGTTTAACTAAATAAATTTAACCTTGCTACACTAGCCTATGACAAACCTATTTAACCCCAAAGTAAAATTCATTAATTTATACACACTCAAGGATTATTTGTTATTATGAAATTTGATTTGTGTGCAATACACTAGATCACCTGAAATTAATATTTATTAACTATATTGGAAATTGATTTGTGAGCAATAGATTGATACACTCACAAATTGATTGATTAGCTTATAGAGTGACTAATTCACTTAGAAAAGCTTGAAAAATGTAGAAACATGTCCAAATAATATTAGGAATATTTCTAGTGTGAAACATGACATGGGTCATGTGAGACACATTGCAATGACTTAGTAAAGGATAAAAAATATACCAAATAAATAAAGTGGAATAAAACAATTGACAAATTCACTAAAAGAATGATCTAGAGCTAAATTTTGTTGTATAGGCATTCATTATCTAGCTAAAGATACAATTTGTTATTTTCATGCTTAAATTACAGTTGGGAATTATTTTATTGTATATAAGACTTGATCTAAAATATTTGACTAAGAATATGATCTAGGTTTACTTTGCAAAAGGTCATATTTTGGCTATTTTGAGAACTATGTTTTCTTTTGTATTTTTTTTTGTTACAACTATGCTTACTTTTTTATCATATGGTAGTTGTAAATACTTGTTTAATGGATGCTTATAGATTGATTATGGTCACTTGTTATTAAAATTACATGTATTTTTTCTTTAACTCTAGTTATAAATGAAGTGATATTTGTGGTTTTGCTTTATCATATTTGTTAATATTTTCCATGATATCTAGTTTTATGATAAATTATAGCTATTTAGTTGTCATTAAATCTAATTATATTATGTTATTTATGCTATAGCCTTATATTTATATTTAGTTTTAGAATTTTTTTTGGTAAGTTAATATTTTTATTAAAAGGGGGCATTTGAAAGGTGCCCCAACGCCTTTTACAATAACAAAACATAAAGGAAAACCTTCAGAGGAAACAAAAGGAGGAACCAAAACTAAGAGGTATTCAACCAACAAAACTAAAAAGGACTAAATCCTTGCACAAGAAGGAACAAAAAGTGACAAGCATTCCACCAGCAGAACCAGAGAGGACAAAATCCTCCAAGAGGAAGGAACAACAGATGAGGAAGAGAGCTTAAAAGGGTACGTCAGTCTGCATTGGTGAGGCAACAGTAGCCTCCAACATGGCATCCTTCACATCATCCTTTGGTGCATCCTTTGGGGCTTCAATGCAGGCTTCCTTCGTGATTTCCACCACGTCCTCATCCTTAGCATCAACATTAACATTAGAAGGTACCTCTACAACAGAAATGGCTGGAATATCCTCAAAAGAATCATAGAAAAATAGAAGGTTGAGTGCTTGACATTGTTCCTTGAGCTTCAAAATTGCCTTCCCAATGGCCATATGAGTAGTCTCCAAATGGTCAATGGTAACAGAAGTGGCATGGACAACAAGCTTATGGAGGTATTTTTCAACAATATCAGGGGAGTTGGAAAGATCCTTCAAGGGCTTCTCAGAAGTGGAAGGAGGGGTTTCGACAACTTCCTTGAATTTGAGTCTCTGGGAACAACGAACAGGTGTTTTTTCAATCTTTACCTTTTTCTTGATATTGGATCCAGAATGAGGTCTATCACTCTTGTCTTTTCTCTTTGGTTTAGAGGCTTTAGGGCTGGGCGTCGAAGAAGAGTTTTCTTCATCTGAATCTAGGGCAGGGATATTTCCTTTGGGAAAATTCAGGAGGAGAAACCTATAAAGGATTCTAAAAAGTCCCTGGTGATAGGGCAAACCCTCTTCCTTTTTGGTACGGGTGGAGGTTATTGCATAATCCATGGACCAATAAAGTGTGGCTGGGATGTTCATCATTTTGGCTTCACGAAAATGGTTAATGAAGGCTAAATGGAAACAACAAAGCTGAGACTCAGGATTTTCAGAAGTTAAATACTGCATAATGGGTTTAAGGATTTCCTTCCAAGGTGTAGAGAGGTGGTGGCGATACAAACCTTTCTTGTGCAGCTTGTGGATCACCGAGTTCTTCTCAAAGTGAGCTAACTCTGCGTCCCAATTGTGCTTGTTCCTCCTGATTACCTTACCATCAATATTTTGCCCCATCAGTTCACCCAACAACTCCATAGTGATCTGAAACTCCATGCCATGAATGGTAACAATGCCATTGTCCCAGGAGGTAGCAAAAGCTTTAGTCACCTCCCCATCAATGCCAGAAAACATCTTGAAAAAGCTAATGAGCCCACATTTGTCCTTCAATATGTCATTAGCAATAGCTTCTAATTCAAACATCTCAAGCTCGATGAACACAGGTTTTCCTTCTTTCATGATTAAAATTAGAGAGCAACGGAGCGGAGGAAAAAGGGGAATGCCAAAAAAAATAGGTAAAGCCACTTGGAGAAAGGATGATGAGTAAACGGAGCATGCATAGGGAAGTATAAATGGAAAGTGGTAGTGCAGCTCCAGAGCCAGCAAGGAAACCAGTAAGGATGCCTCAAAAAGGGAAAAACCTTCACAGAGGAAGGGGATTGGTTGTAGGTGGTAACTAGGAGGATTTTTTGGTGTCAAAAATTGCAATAGGTAATTGGGAGATTCAAAATCCATAGAGAAGGTTGACTCTTGGGGACGCTCAAAAAATGGAGCCAACAGGTCGAGCTGGCACAGGAAATATAAACGATTGGAAAGTTCACAAAAATAAATCTCGAAACAATGCAAAATGAAAAATGGTAACAGATGATTCTCAAAAAATCTAGATGGCAAAAATCAAAAGGCACGAGGAAGGTATGATTAAAAATCATGTTGGGCTTAGCATTGGGATTCAAAAAAGAATCGGTTATCAAAAAATAAGCACAAATAGGAAAAAGAGGTGGTGGATAACCTAAAATTATATCAAAAAGGGTCATGTGAACATAATCCAATGCAAGACAACGCAAGTAATGTGAAAATATCATCAATATGGAATTAAAATATTTCTTAATTATGAGGGAATAAACCCAAGGCTTCACATGCATGAGGAAGCATCGAACAACAAATTGAACATGGTGCTCAAGATTCATCATGATTACCAATATTTTTATCATGCCTGATGAGCTCAACAACTTTAGGAGGAATAATGTCGGTCCACGTCAGCAAACCATGGGCATTCACTCCGATGTTAGCCAATCTGTCAACAACAGAATTGGCTTCCCTGAAGGCATGTTGAACAATGGTGTCATTTTGCTATAGTAGGATTTGTTTGCTCTCTTCCATTATGGTTCTAATCCTCCAACTGCTAGGTTTTGAAGTTTTTAGATAATTGATTATGTTTAAAGAATCTCCTTCCACAATGATCTTCCCTGGAATATTTTTGATGAATTGGAGGCCTCTCCATAAAGCCTTGGCTTCAGCTGAATGATTGGAAAGAACACCCAAAGGTTCAGAGTAAGCAAAAATGGAATTGCCAAGATGATCACGCAGAATTCCTCCAGCTCCAACATTACCAGGATTACCTTTTGCAGCTCCATAAAAGTTGAGCTTAACCCACCCTACCGGAGGAGGATGCCACTTGATGTTGGTCCTAGAAGATGAAGGATTGACCGGTCTTGAAGTATCTAATTCAACATGACAGGACTTAAGGATAGCTTTCTCAAAATGTGGACATGGAAAAGGATCAAAAGGGGCTATGAGGACGTTTTCCTTTGCATACAGGATGATCTTATTGGCAATGAGGTCAGCATCCAAGGCTTTTTTGTTGAATACTCTTCTATTACGTTCAAGCCAAATTTGCCAAAGGTAATGTTGTAAACAAAATTTCCATAATCCTGCGAGCACAGGATTCTTGAAAGGATTTGGCCACTGGAGGAACAATTCGACAATGGAAGGAGGATAGGCCCAAACTAAATGAAATTTGAGGAAAATATTGCTAATCACCATTCTTGAAAAGGAACAGAATAGAAATAGGTGAGAAGTAGACTCCCAATCAGACAGACACAGGTAACATCTGTTAGGAAGAAGAATACCCCTTTTTATAAGGTTTTTCGTTGTAAGGATACGATCCTGGATGCAAAGCCAAGAGAAAGAGGTAATTTTGGGAGTCAGATATTTGGTCCAAACCAGCTTAAAGGGAATAGGAGTTTCAATAGTATTGATGGACAAAAAATAAGCTGATTTAACTGAGAATTCTCCAGAATCAGTAGGTTCCCAAATTGGATGATCTAAAGAATCTCCTGCTGGAATTCTGATAGAAGATAACTGAGCTTGCAAACATGAAATATCAGCCTCATAATCAGGGAAATCAAGTCTTTTCCAGCTCAAGGTTCCATTGATTGAAGAAATGTAATCAACCACTAATGGTCCAACCAGGTGTTTAGTAATGTTGATTATCCTTTGAAGCATAGGAATCTGGATTAGAGGACGATCACCAAGCCATTTGTCTTCCCAAAGGAAAATGGATTTTCCATTTCCAAATTGCCATATTAATCCCTTTTTTAAAATGGGGTGAGCCATACAAATGGATTTCCAAAAGGTGGACCCAGTAGAAGGAACCTCATCGAAAAGGAATTCAGAGGTCTGAAGATATTTCCTTCTCATAATCTTAACCCAATCAACATTGTCATTGGAAATGAGTCACCAGGATTGCTTAGCAAGAAGAGAAAGGTTGAGAAGATGGATCCTTCTAAGCCCTAACCCTCCCTATTATTTGGGTTTGCAAACTTTATCCCAAGCAACTAAATGAAATCTGTGTCTATTTTCCGATCCTGTCCAAAGAAAATGTTTTTGGATTTTTTCTATTTTTTGATAAACATTTACAGGAGCTTTGAACAGAGAAAGGAAATAAACTGGAATGCTTTGGAGACAAGCCATGGTGAGAGTGATTTTACCTGCTTGAGACAAAATATTACCTCTCCAAGTAGATAGCTTTTTTTGCAGTCTTTCAATGACATTATCCCATAGGCTTTCTTTGACATTTCCAATGAAAAGAGGTAAGCCTAGATAGTATGAAGGAAGATGGGCTATGGAACATTCAAGGATATTGGCAATGATATTCTGTCTTCTTATAGGAGTATTAAGAAAATATAATTTACTTTTTTGAAAGTTTATCCTTTGGCCAACAACTTCTTCATACAAGAGGAGAATGCGCTTGATGATTTTGGCCTCATTGACGGAGGCAAAGGTAGACAATAGGGTATCATCAACAAATTGTTGGTGAGTGATGGGATTACATTGAGAGGTAACCTGAAGTCCAAAAATTAGACCTACATTTTTTTCTGCCATGATTGATCTGCCTAAAGCCTCAACAACAATAATGAAAAGAAGAGGAGATAGAGGATCTCCCTACCTTAAACCCCTGTTGCTCTAAAAGTATCCTGCAGGAGAGCCATTAATGAGGATAGAAAACTAGGCTGAATAAATACATCCTTTGATTAAGGAAATCCAATCAGGATGAAAGCCAAACTTGTTCAGGATGGCTAGAAGAAAATCCCAATTGAGTCTATCATAAGCTTTGTTCATGTCAAGTTTAAGAAGGAAGGCAACTCGTTTATTGGAGGATATAGAATGAATTGCTTCATGAACTAAAATGATGCCATCCAAGATGGATCTTCCTCTGATAGAACTTCCTTGACACTGATTAATGATTAAAGGCATCACCTCCCTCAAGCGGATAGTAATGGCTTTTGTTAAAATTTTGTATATAACATTGCAGAGGCTGATCGACCTGAATTCATTAAAATTGCTTGCATTCAGATGTTTTGGTATGAGCACAATAAAGGTGGAATTGAAGCCTCTGGGAATAATTTTAGAAATTTGAATTTCTTTTATGGCATTACAAACATCCTTACCAACTAAATCCCAAAAGGCTTGAAAAAATCTTGGAGGGAAGCCATCAGGACCAGGGGCTTTGTCAGGTTTCATTGAGAACAAAGCAACTCTAATTTCCTCATCAGAAAGAACAACATTGAGTTTACTATTAATGTTATCAAAGATAAGATGAGGAATAAACTGAAGGAAGAAATCCATGGCAGCATGAGAATTAGGTCTGCAATCCTCCTGGAGCAATTGCATGAAGTGAGCTATCCCTTCAGATCTGATTTCCTTGATATCATTAATGATCCTTCCATCCTGGCTATGAATTTCTTTGATCCTGTTGTTGCTTCGGTGTCTCATAGTAGAAACATGAAAGAAATTTGTATTGGAATCTCCTTTTTTTAGCCAAATATCATGAGATTTCTGTCTCCAAAATGTTTCCTCACATTGAAGGATATTGTGATATTGAGCTAATAAATTCCTCTCTTCACTTCTCACCTCAGCAGAATAATCTCCTCTATCCTGGCTCTCTTTTTCAATTATAGCTAGCCTATTCTTGATATCCTGTTTGTTCTGGAAGAGATTTCCAAATATATCTCTATTCCATATTTTTATATTTTCTTTGATGGTCTTGAGTTTCTAGGCTAAAACAAAAGGAGTTCCTTGAACATCAGATTGCCACCACTGGTTTATCCTCTCTTTAAAATCAGGATGTAACATCCACATGGCTTCAAACCTGAAAGGAGTTTTGAAAATTTTGGGGTTGTTGGTATCTAAAAGGATAGGACTATGGTCGGAGCCAATATTGAGAAGATATTGAAGATTTGCATCACCCCAAATGGCAAGAGCTTCCTGAGAAAATAAAACCCTGTCAAGTTTGACTTGAATTAGGTGAGACCCACACCTTCGATTTGACCAGGTAAATTGATTGCCTTTTAAATTTACATCAATCAAATTGTGATCATTGATAAACTCCTAAAAATCCTCCATACTTTTGGAAAAATAGCCAACCCCTCCCTTCTTGTCAGAAGGAAACAAAGGGGTATTGAAGTCACCCACGAGGATCCATGGGAGATTAGGAAAGGTGCTTCTGATAGAAGATAAGATATTCCACATGCGAGCCCTCCCATTTATGGAATTGGGTGCATAGATATTAGTGAGAACCCAGGGTGAGTTATTGTCTTTGTCAAAAAATAGAATGCTCATCATCTCATCATTGGAATGGATAAGATTTCCTTCTATAGTATTTGGGTTCCATAAGCACAACAGGCCTCCTGACGCACCTTTGGCATTGCAAGCAGTAAATTCACAATTCTTCCAAATATAATTGCAGATATTTTTGTCCTGAGGCTCTCTAACCTTGGTTTCTTGGATCACAAAAATGGTAGGTCTGATTTCCTTCCTTAATGATTTAACTAACCTCTTTTTAGCTAGACCATTAAGGCCTCTCACATTCCATGAGAGGATCTTCATTTTGAATATTTAGAGGTTCATTTGCCTCCCTTTCCATGTGGTTGGGGAGGTTTGGTGCACTTTGATTCTTCCTTGGAAAGGTTAATACCAGCAGAAAACAAAGTTTTTTGTACTCCATTAGCAATATCTTCATTTACACCCTACTTCCATTGATCAGAATTAGAGGGCCTTCCTCACTTTTTTTCAACTCCACAATCAATGGGAGATTTCTTTTGGCTTTTGGTCATTTTTGGGCTGAAATTGTTAGCAGATATTTTTTGAACCACAGGACTAGATGGTTCAAAAAAGGAGGAAGGGATGGAAACCTCATCAACTAGAGGCTGGTCTTCATTGGAAGCAACAGAGGATGAGGGATTATCAATCGAGGGTTCATAGAATGGTTCTTGTTGGACTTCCATTGGATCCAAAGAGGGAACTGACTCAGGATCAGGATTATTGATTTTTTCAACAACAATCTCAGGATCTAAATCTCTTAGAATTTGAAATTGATTAGGAAGCGCAAAAAGACTAACCTCATTATGAGAAGCTGTAGAGGAAGCATTTTTCCCTTTATCATTTGGAGACTTGCTAAAAGAATATCTGCCTCATTCATCCTGAATTTTTTTATCCTTGATGGGCTTGAAAGTGATTCCTTTGGAAGGAGGAAATCTTCTTTTATCCTTTTTGAAAGGTGTATGAAGTTCCTTTCCTTTGCCAGTGATTTGAGTATCCTGAATTGGCTCAACATTGACTGTATGTTTTTTGAGTGAAGGGCACTAAGTGTGAAGATGCCCTTGAGTCTGACATTCAATACAGAAGGGAGGTTTGTTCTCATATTCAATAGCTTTCTTATGGAGAAAGGTCCCATGTTCCAGCTCAAAAAAGGTAGGAAGAGCAGAATCAATATTAGCATTGACACAAAAGCGAGCAACATGCATCCTCGATCTGGACAACATGACCCTATCAATAAGAAGCAAATCTCCAATAGTCGAAGCAACAACTTTGATGATAGATTCCCACCAAATATGCCAGGGGATATTTGGAAGTCTAACCCAGATAGGATCTAGATTGATGCTTTGAGTTGCTGGGTCAAAAATAGGAGTCCACTTCATCAAAAAAATACTTTTGGACCCAAGGAACCAAGGTCCTCCAGACATAATTTGAATGGAATCTTCTTTGGCATTCAGGCGAATGCCAAAAAAAGCATTAGATAGGCCAAAAATTTGTAGGGACCCTCTGAATTTCCATCTGGAAAATGCCCAACACCTAATAGTGTCAAGGTTGGGATTTCCTCCAACCACTTTCCCAACCAGAGAAAAGGATTCCTTGGCTAAGAATTTATTCACCACACATTCAAGGATCTTAACTCTATTCCCAAAGACTTCAAAAGGTGGTGGTGAAGGGTCAGCAGAGGAAGAAGAAGAGCCCAAAACATTAGCGAAGGAAGGTTTAGGGGAAGGTGGAATGTCATCCCCCAAAAGGAAGTGACCTTGCTAGATGAAGAATTAGCTTGGCCCACCTTAGGAGAAGGAATGGAAGAGGTGGACGTAGGAGCAATGAAGCTTGTCGAAGGAGAATCTTTGACAGAATCCTTGGAGATAGCAGAATCAGGTGGAGCAAAAAAAAAGTTATGATCATCCTTCCTCCCAAAGGAAAAGGATTTGACAGTATCCTCAGAAGCGGCGGTGCCTTGCAGAACAAAACTGGTCTTAAAACCTTCCTCTCGCCCTCCAAAATTTTGAATAAAATCCTTCCCACCTTTAGAAATATGAAAAACAGAGGATTTGATAGTATCCTCAGAAGCGGAAGTGCCTTGTGGAAAAGGAACTGGTCATGAGACCATCCTCCCGCCTTCCAAAAATTTGAATTAAATCCTTCCCGCCTTCAGAAATTTGAAAAACAGAGGACCCACTACCATAGTTGCAACAGCCAGTCATTCTCTTGAGAGAACCATATCAATATTTCATCGAATTTAAATAACTCCTGTTAAATCAATATTTAGTTTTAGAATTTTAGTTTTATTTCTTATAACCATTTTTCCATAACCTTGAGAGTAGAATAATTATAATATAAGGCAGTAAACCCCCTTTAGAGGTTAAATGAGGTAAAACCCTCTCTTCTAATCTAGCTATGGAGTGGGAGCACACATAAAAATTGGCTACATCAATAGATGGATTATTAGAGGAGTGTGTTTCCATGAACCCACATTGCCCTCCAAGACATCTATAAACCAAAACATCCACAATGTATTAGTTTCTATAGTTGCACACATGCCTAGATTCAAACTTACAACCTTGTATAAGGAAGATTCCAATATGCAAACCACACATTGTTAGGTTGTGACCCATAGTAGGGTATGAGTTCCTCCTTCAACAATAGTACATCTTACATCCTATATATGTGTGCCATAAATATTTTTATTGTTGTGAAGGAGAGTATTATTCTATTCAAAAAATAAAAAATAAGAGGCTAGAGTATTATTTTTACTGCAAAAAGGTACTTGATCATGGAGTAACAGAAAGTGTTGAAAGAGGAATCTATAAATATTAAAAAGAAACTAAAAATATTGATGGCTATTTGATATTTGTCATTATTTTCACTAAGTAACCTTTTTTTAGAGTGTAACCAATCAAGTCATCCTCTCATGCTAATGCAACATAAAATTTGGATAATTTTTATAACTTTAACAAGTCACTCATAAGTCTTTTACATATATTGAAGTCTACCCAAATACTTTGGGAAATAAAGTGGTAAAAAAATATTCAAATTCTTCTCTTTTACTTTAGAAACCATACAAATTATCCTCTCATCTATAGTGCACTAATTTAAAAAAAAATGAAAGAAAGAAATGAATTTTTACAATAATCCATAAAAATCAACCAATGTTAGTGAACAAACTCAACAAATTAATTCACTAGTCAAGGCACCATTAGAATGTTGCATTACAATCATTAGTTAACTAACTAGAATGAATGTCAAAGGAGGAAAAATATAAGATCTATTAGTGAATATATCTCCCAAGTCAACTAACTGATTGTGGCACAACAAGATTCTTACAATCTAGGATCTAACAAGGGGGTTTGGTAAAAATTTCAAAAAACTATCTGTCACAAAAAGTCATTCGCAAATTGTTTCAATAAAATCTACACTACTTCTAGAATCAACATGGAAGAATATACACTAAAATTTTGAGATGAAATAACAATGATTCACATAGGTTTTGACACCATGATATGTTTCATAATACTTTCTAGAAATAATGAAAATAAAACATTATCAAAAATGAAAAGGTATATTATATAATCACATATGATATGAAGGGTGTCCTTAGACACCAAATAATCTCACTATAGAAAAAAATTATATCTTTTTTATGACCAAAGGAATGATCTAAAGGGGTATAGATACCCAAATTACAAGTGAACTTAGGCCAAGGTTAAAGAACCAACCTTAAAATTTATTATTATAGGATTAAATTATAATCCACCTCTATAAGGTGTACAACGACTCATAGGGTTATAAAAATGAATACAATATAAAGTTTTGTTGAGTCCTTAAATAAAATTTAGCATCACATGTTCCAATATTTATTTGATTCTTTCTATTTTTATGCTAAACAAAGGTGTATCAATTCCTTCTTTTCTCCTGTATATGTTATAAATTTATGCTAACTATAAAATTCTTACAAAGGATTTGTTTCTTTTTTTTTCATTCTCACTATATGCTTTGGATAATGGGGATCCATAAATTAGACAATACCTTATCATATGTATTCACACTAAGTTATTTATTTGTTCATTTATTTATTTATAAAATCACAAATATACTAGTAGATATTAACTTTAACATACACATACACATCTATTTACCTATGGTTACATAACATATACATAAGAAGTTGGTTGCTTTGTGTGAGAAACTATTCCAATAACCCTACTTTAATTTTATAACTTTCAAAAAAACATTATTAGAGTTATTGATGTATACCTACATAAAAATATAATCTTGTTATACTTAAAATATTGTTGATTTTTATATTTGGTATAATATTTAACATTTTAAAAATTAAATATTACATTACCATGAATAGCATGCATCAACTAATATTTAAAGTAAACACACACATTATATAAAATTTGAGGCCCATGATATATAGGAAAATTAGGAACTGTTTTAATTGAAAGGATATATTAGGAGGTGATTTTAACAATAGAGTATTGGAAAGTAAAAATTGAAAAATAGACAAATAATATACCACAACCAAAAACATTACAATAAGTTCACACAACTATTTCCCTATGATTTTTATTTTTCCTTTTAAGGAATAACATTTAGAAGATACTAAGATAATTATGTTTACCATGAATAAATGTGTCCTCATATTTGGGCAAGGTATTGTAATGACAACTTGTACAAAAAATATAAACTTGGGATGTTGTATATATTTATTTTTTATTATTTTTGTCAACCATAGGTTTCCAAACTATCCAATCGATTACTATCCCTAATGTAATTACTAAAGAAGACTCCAATATAGTGTAGCTAAAAGGATCATGTCAAATATCTTATGTTTATGTAGAAAATTGTTTTCTCACTTTATTATAGCAAAAATAATTATTTGTAAGGTAATATTCACAAGAAAATAATGGTTAATATTATCATTGATGACAACATAAAATACAAAAAATTATAGTTTTAATTTTTGTGAAAATAAAACGATAAATTTAGATATAACAAAATTTTAAATCTATCAAGTCATAAAGTCTTAACTAAGGAAGAAAAATGATAATTCTATTAGGAAGTAAAATGATTTTCTCACTGATCATTTTTCTCTCTTAGTCAAAAAGATATGAGCACATGAGGAAAAATTAGTTTGCTAATTGCTAAAGTGGCACATTAGGCTACAACAACTAAAAGGAAGAATTTAAAAAATGCAAGTAAAGTATATCAAATAGGAATTACACTCATTGATAAATGTTAATATCATGCATGAAATAAAAAATGTGTTTAAGAATCTAAATAGCAGTGTTGTCCAAAATATTGAAGAAAAGAAAAAAACCTATAATATTAAGTTATTGAATATTGAACATCATATTCATGGTATGGAACAATAACAAGTACTTTTTTATTTAAAAATATTTTTTAAAATGTAAGATGGATTAACTATCCAAATTAGCACTTGAGTGAAAGTATAAAAAACTAAGTATCAAGTGAAATTAAAAAATATAAATATGATTAAGCTTGACTATGATCACAAATATTAGTATGTTTGATCTCATACTTGTTATTATTTTTAACATTATTTTTATAAAATTTTATTTATAATATATCTATGGGGAGAGGAGGCCAGAATGGATCCCCTTGATAAAATTTTCCTACAAAAAATTTAGAATGCAAGGTTGTGTGATTTAGAACCTATTAAATCGATGCCCACTTGGAGGAATCAAAGAACTAGAAGCCAATGTGTTTCTAAAAGGCTAGATTTTTTAGTGTCTAAAAACCTCATAGCTAAAGCAAAAAGACTAAGGTATTGGATAGATCAAGGTGGGGGATATGATCATTCACTAATTTTATTATAGTTAGAAAATTATCAAGAGAAACCATCAGGACATTTCATGTTCAATGCTATCTATTTGAAAGATGAGGAATTTATAAATAGAAGAGATAACTATGTTTCAATTTTTTTAAAATCTGAGGAGGATAAAATATACTAAAATCGCATGAGCCAAAGGTAAATATTGGGAAATAAATGTAAAGATAGTGGACGTAGAATCTAAAATAAATCAATTATATAGTCACAAAGGCAATGAGGTTTTTTCAAACAAGGAGAATTTACAGGTAAAGGGATTGGAAAAAAGAAGAGAGAGCTGTTAGAATGGGAAAATGCAAAGTGGAGGATAAAAAGTAGAGAACTTTGGCTAGAACAAGGGGATGAGAATACAAAATTCTTATAAAAGTATGCAAAACAAAGAAAATTAATAAAAACAATCTGGGATATGAAAGGGAATGATGGAAGAAATATAAGAAGATTTCAAGAAATAGTTAGATTAAGAGTATCCCATTTTAAGAAAATTTATCAAGAACCCAATAGAGAAAATATTGAAGAAATAATTAAGCTAGCACTTTATCTACCTAATATGGTCAATGATGAAGTTAAAGAGACTTTGTTGACATAAGTCACTAAGGAGAAGCTATAAAAAAAAATTAAATCATTAAAAAAAGGGAAAAGTCTAGGACTAGATGTATGGACTATTGAATTTTATTCAGTTTTTTTGAGTTGTTAGAAGAATACTTTTTAAAGGTGGTTAAGGAATCAAGGACTTCTGAGTAGGTACTTAGGTCTATCAATAAAAATTTCTTGGTCATGATTCTTAAGAAGGATAACCCCATTTTTTTGGGAGCATATACCCATATATTTGTGTAATACTCTATAAAATAATCTCCAAGATTATTACTATGAGGTTAAAAGGAGTTTTTTTAGACACCTTCTCAGAAGAATAGTTTGGTTTCTTAAATAAAAGATAAATCCATGAAGATATAGATGTTTCTCAGGAAGAATTTCATTCAATCAAATCAAGGAAGAAACAAACAATGATAATTAAGCTTGATTTGGAAAAATCTTTTGATAGGGTAAGCTGGTTGTACATCAAGCCTATATTAATTCATATTGGTTGTAGTGTCCCATTTATAAATTAGGTAATAGGATGTATTAATTATGCTTCCTTTGTTGTATTAATTAAGAGTTTAGTTTCTAGCTTCTTCAACCCTTATAGAGGGTTGAGGTAAGGATGCCTCCTACCACCCTTATCATTCTTACTTGTGGCTGAAGGGTTGAGTAGAATTATTAAGGAATAAAAAAAACTTGGAATGATCAAAGACATTAAATTAAAAAATCTTTGGTTGGAATTCACTTACTATTTGCAAATGATATACTCATATTTGGAAATGGTACCATAAGAGAATAACTAATATATAAAGAACTATTTGATTTATATTTTGTTGCCATAGGAATAGAAATAAACCTCTAAAAAAGAGGTATAGCTTTTAACAGACTATAGCTAGGAAAAGAAGAAGCAATGGTAAGGATTTTTGGCTTCAACCTAATCAAGTTTGACAAAGGTCTAAAATATTTAGGGTTTATACTAAAGCCAAATAATTATGGATACCAGGATTGGATTTGGTTATACAATAAAGTGGAAAAATTGGTAACTTCATGGTGCAATAGATGATTATCATTGGGAGGTTGTTTGACACTAGTTAAATTAATTTTAGAAGCCATTCTAGTATTTTGACACTCTATGGCTTATATTCCTATTAAAATTATGGGAAAATATAAAGATACGTGTCTATTTCCTTTGTATAGAAAGAAGGGGGAAGGATTCAATACCTTTGGTTAAGTGGAGTAAGATAACCAAACATAAATTAGTAGGAGGATAGAGGTTTACGAATATACATAGCTTTATAAAATCACTAGCTACCACGAGTCTTTGGAGATTGAAAACTGGTAAAGGATTATGGCATGAGGTTATCAAGCAAAAATATTTAGGTTCCATGTCATTTGAAGAGTGTATTAAACTTCGTATCAAGCTAGTGACCAATGCAACTATCATTTGGCAAGCATTAGTGAAGGCTTTTATATTAGTGGGCATTTTTTTAGTATGGAAAATAGGAAATGGAAATAAAGTAAGGCTATAAAAGACCCATAGTTGAGGAATGAAGGGAATTACCAACTATATCAATTTTATAGAACATATGAATAGATAGGGACTCAAAATATTAGTAAATTAAAAGCAACCTATGGATAAAACACATTTATGGAATTAGGGATGGTTTTCAATAGAAGAATCACTTTTGGAAGGAAATGAATCTAAGCAATGGAGAAAGTATACAACAAATCTAACAAGGATGTTTATAAGACTGAGACAAGAGGAATACTCTTTAGTATGGTCAAAGAACCCAACTAGTGGATAATTTATAGCTAAAGAAGGATACAAGGCAATGTTTGAAGATAATAATGAGGAGGTCCTTTAGTGGTGGAGAAGGTTTTGGAAGATGAAATCACCCTTAAAAATCAATTTTATTTCTTGGTTAGCTTTAGCTAAGAATATATTAACATGGAATATTTTACAAAAGAGGTTTTTATAGGGTCCAAGTCAATGTAGTTTGTGTAAAATTGAAGGAGAAACAATAGATCACTTACTAGATCACTATGATTTTTCAAGAGAAGTGTGGAGGTATATTCTATCCATGACTAAGGGGAAGGGATAGTGGCTAGTGAGTAATCAATTAAATAATATGCAACAATGGTTCATAGACAAAGGTTTAAAGGAATACAAGTGCATTCCTTTAAGAGTTGCATGAGGTCTATGGATGGAAATAAATTCTATATTTTTTGAGAGAAAAGAAATTCTACCTATACAAGTTTAAGCTTAGATCAAATATACCTATGAAGGTCTAAAAAAATCCCCAAAATTAAAGGTTGTAAGATGAAAATTTAACAGTGGTTATTATGAAGTTTTAGATTTTTATTGATGGAGCTTGTCAAGACAATCTAGAAAGATGTGGGGTAGGATGAGTGTTGGAACATGGAATAACAAAACTTCAAGTGTTTGATGACTCAAATTTTATGGTGGATTGGGCTTTAGGTTTAGTAGGAATGCAAAATTTGATACTTAGATCTTATTATGAGCAAGTAAAATTACTAGAATCATCATTTACAAATATATCTTATAAATATATTTACAAAGAATTAAATGAGGAAGCACACGATCTATCAAAAATTTCCTTGGATATTCTAATTGATGCTTGGTTAAAGAAAGAAGTAGTGTATGGGACTGTGATTCCATTATAATGTGTACCATTTTGATACTTTTTTCCTATTAACAAAATTTGTGGTTTAGGATACCTTTCATGTTTATTTTTTGTCTTTGGATAATTATGGTCATATTTGAAAGATGAATGATGGATAGAGTGTTGAAGAACAAAAATGACACTCTAAGATGAATGAAGGCTTGTAGCAAGTTATTATTATTGTAACACATCTGATTTAGGAAGGCTTATACGAAAGTATAAAATACCCATCTTATTGTAATATTTTTTCCAAATTAAAAATAAAAGTTACTACCCCATAAGGGGGTGGAGGTCCAAGGTTCAAATCTCGGACCTCATCGGACTGAATGCTTGTCTCTTTCCTGGTGCTTTCAGTAGCGTAAGGTTTGAAATGATTGTGGCATGGTGGTTACAGGGGCGGACTGTGTGAATATCTATGTGGCGGATTCCGGGGTGGATAGTGCAGAATACTATGGCGGCCATAAAAGTCGGACAGCCTGCTCGGATTCATGGCGGCTACCGATTCCACCATGTAAATTAAAAAAAATTAAAAGTTATTTTTTCTCAGGAAAAATACGATCTTAATTTAATTAACTATCCATATAAATTTAATTTTAATCTCTTATATATAATATATTTTATATTTTTCAAATATTTAATATCATTACACTAATAACAAAACTAGATTTTATTATAATATAAATATTAATTGGTAAGTAAATTATATATATTCTTTTAATACAACCACCAATTAATCAATGAATCATTTCAATAGTCCATATATATATATAAACTCATACTTTTTTATTTTTGATTTTTGATTTGGTTAGTGTGAGTAACCCCTACTACGGGTTGATTAGTCTCCTCCCAATCATGTCCCTTTGTAAAGCTGGAACTATGCTTATCAATAGGGAATTTAATACACACCCACCCCTCGCACACTCGCTCATTTCGTGGTTTGAATCTTGGACCTTTCGAAGAAGAGCCGAAGTCCCAATCATTGCATTGTCCCCCTTAGGAAAAAAACCCTATGATAAGGAAAACCATTATTTGTATCCCCTGGAGTTCAAGAATTTCCGTTCCACAGGGTCTGTCTCATCTGGGTATACCCTTTAGGCTAGTGGGAAGGTTTTTTTGTATCTAGCGTAGGCCACCAAGCGTAAACCCTGAATCTCCTTCCAAGGATTGAGGGAACTTGCCAGTAAGGTACCTGGTGCAGATTCAAATTTATTAAACCTTAAGAAATTTTTTGTATCTAGCATAGGCCACCAAGCGTAAACCCTGAACCTCCTTACAAGGATTTAGGGAACTTGAGAGTAAGGTACCTGGTATATATTCAAATTTATTAAACCTTAAGAAAATTGTTTCCCGTATCCCTGGGGACTAGGAATTTTCATTCCATGGGGCCTGTCTCATCTGGATATACCCCTCAGGCTAGCCAGGGGGTATTTTGTATTTGGTGTAGGCCGTTAGGCTTGAACCCTAGACCTTATTTTGAATATTGAGGGAACTTTCCAGTAATATACTTGATGTGGATTAAAAACCTTATGTTAAAGAAAACCATTACCCATATCCCCTAGGGGCCAAGATTTTTTGTTCCATAGGATCTATCCCATCTGGGTATACCCCTTAGTCTATTTGGGGGTGTTTTTGTAGCCGGTTCTTAGGCTTGAACCTTAGACCTCCTTCCAACTCCAATCAAAAAGAATAATTTTATTTGTATTTTTATGCCATGCATATATAATATATATACACACCAAATACTTTGATTCTACCAAGATACCATTAATGATGAAAGTTATGAATAGAACAAAAGAATTTTTTTTAAGAAAAATATTATATGCAATTACTTTATTTTATTTTTAAAATCAGTTAATAATTTACATTTTAATTTTTTAGTAGGATATGAAGTACAATAGAAGTATAATGGGATCATCCTAAGTGTAATTAGAATTTGGGTCTATTTGATATTAATTTATACATTTCATAGGAATAATTCATACTTTATTATATTAAGATTATATTTTTTTCTTAATAATGCAAAGTATAAGAGGTGACATAATTGGAAGCCACACTCCTCCAAGGCATAGTAACAAGGAGTCTCCTTCCTCATGATTTGAATTGAGGTCTCTGCCAATGACATACCATTGAGGTGTCCCTGCAAAAATAGATTATGTTTTTTTTTTAAATTTTAAAATTATTTTTATTTTTGGTTTATTTTATTGATATGAGATATTTAAGTAGGCTTAACAACAAGAATTTGAAATTATGAATAGAAGGTGTAACATTCAAATCCAATGGGGTAGATTTTTTGAAATTATGAATAGAAGGTTCAACATTCAAATCTAATGGGACAAAGTTTGTTTTTATATAAGGGGAATCAATACCACTTTTTTATGATACGAGGTAAAACATCCAATAAAAATGGGATTTCATTACTATAAAACCTAGTCTGTTGGGTAAGACAAATTCAACTAGAGCCCACCCTTCCATGAAATTGAATCGATATAGCCAATCAGTAAACACTTAACCACTATCCACTAGCCTATTCTCTTCTGAGTATGGTGTGGTTTGAACCTAGGTCTCCTAAAAAAACACAAAATCCTAACCACTTGTCTCTCCCAAAAATATAATATAAAATATAGAATATGGTTGGATAAAAATATATTGGTAATTAACATCCTCTACAAGGGTATCTTTACATTTTTAGTACAACTTGATTGGTTTAAGGGTAGAGACTTTGAAACTTTTAATAACTGTCTAAGATTTGAATTATGCAAAGATAGAGTTGTGTACCATATTTTAATAACCAAAGTATGGATAGATAATAATAAATTGAGCAAAAAACATTATTGAAATAGTGGAAACTTTGAAACTTTAAATATAGACAACTTGAGTAGCCTAGACTTTGAAAATTTGAATATAGATAGTTTGAGTGGCTAAACAATGAAGTTTTTGAGACGATCATAATTTTTTTTGAATTGGTGCAAGTATTCCCTTTGGGTGAAGTGTTGTGTGTAGGTTGTGAAGTGGCCTATGGGTGCTAATGAGGGCCCTTCTAGGCCCCCTCCTCGGCCCCTCCCCTAAGAGATCATTTGCAGATACAGTTAAAGGGAAACAGGATATGGAGGATGTCTTGTTTAGAGACTCAGATCTTCATTCTATTTTCTCTACAATGGCCAAGAATCCAAAGCAACAATCATACCAGGCAAGGGTTAATGGTTACCTTCCCCAAGTGGCCCTTCATCCTAAACTAGTGATAGATCAAGCCCTGGTGGTCGATAACATTCTCTATAGAAGTAAGCATGACCTAATTTGTAAGTTTATCGACATAAGATCATCTTTAGGATTTATGTCCTCTTGGATCCAAAATAATTGGGAGCCCCTTGGGGATACCTCAATCTCTCTTATTAGCAATGGCTATTATATTGTGAGTTTTTCTTCTCAAGCAGATAGAGACAAAGCCTTTGAGTCAAGGAGGAGAACATATGGTGTTGCGAGCCTTTTTGTTCAACCGTGGAAGTTGGGATTTGACCCTCGGATGGAGCCCTCTGTGGTGATTGTTTGGGTTCATCTTTATGCCCTACCCATGGAATACTGGTGTGAACCGATTTTTGAAAAATTGGGCAATTTCTTGGGTCATTATTTAGGAGTTTCCAAGGACACGATGAGGGGTGAATCTATTGTTTATGCCCGGATATGTGTGGATATGGATCTCAACCAACCTCTCCCAACTGAAATAGAAATTAACATGGGGGACTTATCCTGGATCCAATAGGTAGACTATGAGGCAATCCCATTTTGATGTAGGATCTACCACAAACACGATCATCTGGCCCGCTTCTGCTCGGAGGGAATTACGAAGAGTCCCATCCCTCCAAAGGAAACCATCACCAATAGCAAGTTTGCTGAGAAGAAAGAAGAGAATCTACCCACAACCTCGAATGTTAATCCCCCTGTAGAGGGTTTTGAAGCTCCAAAGAGAAAGAAGAATAAAAAGAGTAAGACAACACGCTCCAACCAATCAGTAGAAAGAAATTTCAATAGGTATGAAATTCTTAATTCTCTCTTGGATATGGAGGAGGAGACCACCTTAATAGATGAACCACAGAAGGATAACCTTCCCCCTGTAAGGGTTGAGGAAACTGCCCATCATGTTTCTTTGAATTCAGATTTGGGGGCTAATCACTTAGCACTGATAAATCTAGGGAACCAAACCCTTGCAATGGTTGTGGTGGATAATGATGTTTCCATGAAATATAGAGAAAAGGATAGAGGGAAACCTGACCTTGGGATCCAACAAGCGGAGAAAAGGTTAAAAACTTTCAAGCAAAGAGTGTAGGAAGAAAATCAAACCAGGAGAAGTTGGCTAATGAGGGAGACCAACTAGTCATCCAGAGAAAGGTCAAGCAGATTGACACTTACTGGAATCCAAGTTCCCAATGATTGTCCAATATTGGAATATAAGAGGCCTAAACAACAGACCTCATCAAATTGTTGTTCAGAGTTTAATTAAAAATCATCATTCTAACTTTATTCTCCTTCAAGAGACTAAAGCTTCCATTCAGAATATGGATATCATTGTTAAGAAAAGTTGGAGATAGGTTGAGTACATGGTGGTTGGATCCCAAGGGGCTTCAGGGGGAGTGGTGACTTTATGGAATCCTCTTCTCTGGATGGCTTTAGATCACTCTACTGGTCGGGGTATCCTTACTTCTCTCTTCAAGAGCAAGAACTTTGGGGAGCTTTTATTGGTTTCCAATTTCTATGGTGCTACAAATTTTGTGGAGCAACAACACCAATGGTCAGTTTTATAGGATAGTAGAACTGGAAAAGAGGAAGTGAATTGGATAGTGGTAGGGGATTTTAATGCTAAACTTGCTCTTAGGGATCAGGAAGGGGGAAATCCTTCTTTGGACTAGGGGGATAGATTTATGATATCCAAAATTAATCAACTCAATTTAATTGATGTTCAACATGCGGGGTCTTCGTATACGTGGACAAACAAACAAGTAGGATCGACAAGTAGGAAAGTCAAGCTTGACAGATTTTTGGTTTCTGAAGAGGCCTTTCTTTGTTGGTCTTTTAGGATGGAGATTCTTAATCGCACTAACTCTGATCACTTTTCGATTCTTCTAGAATGGAAGTTGGGCCATAATCCACCCCCAAGACCTTTTCATTTTGAGAATTGTTGGCTAGAAAAGGAGGATCTAAAGGAAAAAATCCCCATCTGGTGGGAGGAGGGTCATCCTTCCCATGGGAGAGCTATGTATGTTTTTCCAAACAAATCCAACATGTCAAATTTCATCTTAAATTTTGGAAAAGAAGTAGCATATCTGACTTTCAGTCCCTAAAGGCTCCTTTGTTGGTAAATATGGAGGAGCTTGCCACCCACTTTAGGACTAAAACAATCATAGAGGATCTGAAATATGAAGATGAACTGGTCAAAAAATAATTAGACTCCATCGATAATCAGGAGGAAATTTATTGGAAACAAAGAGCGAGAACTGCTTGGTTGTTGGAAGGGGATCAAAACACAAGTTTCTTTCATCGCTCTACATCGACAAGTAGACAAAGGAATTCTTTGACTTACCTTCAAGATTCCAATGGACAGGTGATGGACACCATACCAGGTATGAAACATGCAACAAATAATTTTTTTCAAAATATTTTTACTGCACCTGCTATCCCTAATCTTGTAGCGCAACAAGAGATACTTAACTGTATCCCCTAGATTATTTTAGTCGAGCAAAACCAAGCCCTTTTTAGACTAGTGGATAAAGATGAGGTGAGGAGCATAGTTTTTAGCATGAAATCAAGGAAATCTCTAGGGCCCAATGGTTTTCCAATTGAGTTCTTTAAGGCTTTCTGGGATGTCATAGGAGAGGATTTAACCAAGGTTATTGAAGAATCTCATTCAAATAGAACTATGCTTCGGGCTCTAAATCATACTTTCCTCACTTTGATTCCTAAAGTGGGACAAGCCGCTAACCTTGGATATTTTTTCTCGATTGCTCTCTGCAATGTGACCTACAAGATAATCACTAAGTTGATAGTTGAAAGGCTTAAAAATATTATGGACAACATAATATCCTAGGAACAAGGAGGATTTGTGGAGGGGCATCAAATTTTGGATGGAGTTATTCTAGCCCAGGAGGCTATCCATTCTATGCAACATTCTGGTCGAAGAGGTATGTTTATTAAATTAGATATGTCTAAGGCTTATGATAGAGTCCCCTAGTAGTTTTTGGATCAAATGCTTGAGAAATTTGGCTTCTCTCAGGAGTGGAGACAGTGGATCATGAGTTGTGTCTCGATGGTTTCCTTCTCTGTTCTCATCAATGGCTCCCCCTCGACCCCTTTCCATGCCTCTAGGGGTATTCATCAAGGAGATCCTATTTCCCCATTTCTTTTTATTATTCTAGCAAAAGGATTGGGTAGATTCCTTCAAAGAAATAAGCAACAAGGTCTTTTGGAAGGTGTGCAATTAGGTGAGGAGATGTTAACTCATCTTCAATTTGTGGATGATATAAGTCTCTTTGGGGAGGCCAACATTCGAGAGGCTAGAATGTTGAAAGCCATTTTAAAAACCTACATGGATGCTACTGGTCAATAGGTGAATGAGGCCAAATCCAAGGTTGTTTTCTTCAATATAGATAGAAGAATCTAGGATCAGATTCTATCCATTTTGAGCTTTGCCTAGGGTACCCTTCCACTTGATTACCTAGGGATTCCCCTTCATTTTAAGAGCCTAAGGGTAGCTGATTGGAAAGCTTTAATGGATAGAATCATTGCTAAAGTTAATCATTGGACTCACCATTGGCTTACCTTTGGAGGAAGAATGGCTCTCATCCAATCGGTGATCCAAGCCATGCCTGTTTATAAATTCTCCATCCTAGCTGCCCCTATGAGAGTCCTCAAAGAGTTGGATTCACTTATGAGAAATTTTTTGTGGGATGGCCCAAGGATGGGTAAGAAGTGGGCTCTGGTTAGTTGGGATAAAATATGTCAGCCTAAAGCTCGAGGGGGCCTTGGTTTTCGTAAAGCAACTTTAAACAATCAAGCTCTTGCTAGGAAGCTTTATTGGAGATGGATATCCAACAAGGAGGCTTTCTTCAGTAGAGTCATCACTAGTAAGTATTTGGGTTCTATCCCTCATCAAGAAGTTGGTCGCATTCCTCTAAGGGGCCTTGGCTCCATTATTTGGAAGGTCTTGAAAGCTGGTGAACAATTGGTAAAATCTAGACTTTTTTGGAAAGTAGGTAAAGGAGACAAAGCTAAATTTTGGAGTGATTCTTGGGACCAACATCCCCCTTAATCTATGAGTTTC
This sequence comes from Wollemia nobilis, assembly GCA_028583015.1. NCBI lineage: Eukaryota > Viridiplantae > Streptophyta > Pinopsida > Araucariales > Araucariaceae > Wollemia > Wollemia nobilis. The sequence continues at coordinate 7,410,071 of JAQPPZ010002224.1, read as the reverse complement.
TAGAGTTGCAACCCTTGCAACAAAGCCTTGAGGGTAGAGGATGGATAAATATGGCTTCATACATTACTTCTCGACAAATTGGAGATTTCTCTTTCTTTCAGTGGAAGAGGTTAGAAGAATGGCCTATTCATGTCCCTCTTCATCAAAGGCTTCTTATTGATAAGATCCTCAAGCAAAGGTGCCTTATAGGGAAAGAGGAAGAGGATAGGATTGTCTTGGGGCCTTGGTACTCTAGGTGTCTTCACTGTTCGTGATGGTTATAATGCTTTGCTCCCTCCTCCGTTGATCCTGTAGGATGCCCCATGGGATAGAGTTTGGGTGGCTAAGGGTTGGCCTAAAATTAATTTCTTTGCTTGGGAAGTGATGCATAGGAGTTGTCTCACCTATGATAATCTTATGAAGAGAGGTTTTTATGGCCCTTCCAACTGCATCATGTGTAACTCCCAGGAGGAGACACTTGATCATCTACTTTTCCAGTGTGCATTTGCAAGAGAGTTGTGGAAAATGTGGTTAGACCTCTTTAAGGTTCACCTAAAATTTTAGGTGACTCTTTCTAATATCTGGGAGATTTGGAAATATAAAAAATTCAAGAATACCTCCATTCAGCTAGGCTGGTCCCTAGGCCCGAGCTTCATCTAGTGGCACATTTGGTTGGAAAGAAATTCTAGAATTTTTAGAGAGGAGTTTAGTCCAATGGAGTTGGTTTGGCATAAAATTGTTACCAAGATTTTTGAAACTGTCAGAGCTCACTTTAGGGATAAGAAAACTCAAGTGAATGAGGGGACTCCCAAGCCATAGAAGTTGGGACCATGGCAGCCCCCTCCCCTAGGTTGGGAAAATATTAATTTTGATGGTGCAACTAAGGATAACCTAGGGGCTGTAGGCATTGGTTTTCTTAGAAGATATTTCAAGGGGAAGATCCTCCATTGGGAGCTAGAGGGTCTTGGAAGGGCTACTAACAATGAAGTTGAAGGCCTGGCTATCAGACAAGGTTCTCTCAATGCTTGGGAGAATGGGGTTAGAAAGATCATAGTTGAGTCTGATTCACAAATTATGGTGGGGCTTCTGGATGCTATTAGAAATTTTAGACCAAAGGCTTGGAGGATAAGAAACATTGTGATCCAAATTAAGTCCATTTGGCAGCAGTTCGAGGATGCCATCCCGGTCTATGTTGATAGATAAAATAATGCAATGGCTGACTTTTTGGCTAAACATGGTAGTGAAAGTCCGATTGGATACATGCTGAATTCTAATCAGGATAGGGACACTTCTGAATGGTAGGAGGTGAACCAAATGGTTCTTAAATTGGCCAGCAAAGACTTAGCTAAGGATGAGGATAGGTCCAGAGTCCACTGAGTCTTGTGGATCAATGGAGGATGAACAATTATTTGTTGGGTTTTTTGCTACCTCTTGCAACACTCTTTGGCCCTTTTTGGGATAGCATGGGTAGTGTTCGCAGGACTGTCAAGCCTGCTAGGTTTCTTAGGATCAGTGTAAAGCAAAAATGGGAACAAGTTCAAAGTTTCTGCTCTGTAGATGGTACTCAATTTTTTGTTATTTTTGGAGATGTTAATCCGAGTTTTATTTGGATTTTAGGGCTTGCCAAAAGTGGCAGACCTATGACTATAATTTGATTCTTGTTCTATCAATATAATTTTTTACCTTTTCAAAAAATGAAAATTTTGAAACTTTAAATAAAGGTTCCTTTCATAAGGAGGTTATCCACCATACTTTTATAATTAAATAACAATATATTAAAAAATATATATAATAATAATAAGAATATAAGATAACTATATGTTAAATAAACAACATATGTTATAATTTAATTATTAACACTTTAAATAAAATAAATTATCATAGAAATCATTCACATTTATAAATTTCATTCAATAGAAATTTTCTAGCTGCTAATTTTTGGCTGTTGTGAATGTTTCAACCCCACACGATAACTTATAAAGCAACGTTATCTCTAATGGAGTGCTCAGCGATGAATCACAACCTTAACACAGTTGTCCATATAAAAATACACATTCACAAAGAATCAACATCTTTGGCCACGACATTGCAACATGTCGTGATATCGCGACATTTTTTACCTTTTTGTCGAGACGATGCATCACATCGCAATTTTGTGACATTTTTTCTCCTTAGGCCATGATGATACATCTTGTCGGGATATCACGACACTTTTTCTCTTTTGGCCATGACATTGCAACATGTCGCAATATCGTGACACTTTTTCTCCTTGGGCCGTGACAATTCAACATGTCGCGATATTGTGACACCTTTTCTCTCATAGCCACGATGGTGCAGCATGTCGCGATATCACGACACTTTTTCTCCTATGGCCATGACAACGTAACATGTCGTGATATCATGACATATTTTCTTCTTGGGCCTTGACGACACAACTTGACGATTTTGTGACACCTTTCCTCCTCTGGCTGCGACGATGCAAATTGTCGTGATATCATGACACTTCTTCTATTCTGGCAGTGACGTTGCAACATGTCGCGATTTCATGACACTTTCTCTCCTTCATCCGCAATGATGCATCTTGTCGCGATATCGCAACATATTTTCCTCCCTTGGTCACGACGACACAACATGTCGCGATATCGCGACACTTCCTCTCCTTCGACCATGGTGCTGCATCTTGTCGCGATATCGTGACATATTTTCCTCCCTTGGTCGTGACGGCACAACATGTCATGATATCGTGACACCTTTTCCTCATTGCTTTTTCTATATGCTTGGGATCGTGAAAATGCAACATGTCATGATATCACGACACCTTTCTTCTTGTGGTGTTTGGTTTCTTCTCTGATCTTTAGCTCTTGGGCCTCTTCGGTCGGTTTGAATAACATGTAAAAATATTTGTACAAGGTTCAGGGACCTTTCAACACCCTTTCAACCAATCAAAAAAAAAAACATCTATATAAAAAGACACATTCATGAAGAAGCTTGACGAACAATGTTATAAACAATCAAGGGACGAAACTTTGTAAAAATACTTAACGATGGAATTATGGAATTATTCAAAGAAAGTGACAACCCCGATGTGGAAAGAACCCTCCTCCAAAAAGTAAGAGACAATGGTAATTCTCCTGTGTTTTCTTGTCTAAACTGTAAAAAAAATCAAAGTATCGAAATACCTAATCTTAAGTATCAAGAGATATGGTCTGCTATCTATGAAAAGCCATGTCCTTGCAAATATCAGATCCAATTGGAACGTGGAACAAAATAATATTCACCTGTGCTCATGCTCTTGTCAACTTGAATATATTTTAACAACATAGGTTTTACATCACAAATATCCATGCTGACTAGTATAAAACCTTCTACCATGCTTTAAACCACCTAAAGCTTTTGACAAAAATAGATACTAATACTTTATCTATAGTATGAGCTGAAATATGACGTGATCCTGTAAAACTTATGTTTAATATAGAATTAAAAAAATATGATGTTAAAAATAGTGTTTAATGGAAAAACATACAAAATGTTTGGGAAAAATTGTCTTTATATCATACGGTTTTTGATTGGATCTGTTAGGAGTTGAGGTGACTGCGAGGTATGTTATATTCTCTACACTCGGGGGTTTGAGAATTGAAGTGTTCATCAAGAATGGTTTAAAGACTAGCTCTAAATATGGGCTGATGTGTATATTTTAAAGCAATCACTTATATTTGGTTTTTCTAAATCTAAGCTATGAAGAAATAATGCAAGACAAACTATAAAACAACCTACAAGCTTATTAGAACACTTCTCTAATTTGGCAATTGATATTAACTTTATCTTGCATCCAAAATATTTAAATAGCTTCAAATCCTACAAAACAACTTCACAAAAACCTATAAAAATTGATTAGTGTTTGTGGGCTCCTTAGGCCGCTATCAAACTAAACATGGAGGCACAATAGTCAAGTTGTCTTGGTCATTTTAGCTGACCATTCGAAAATAAAATGATCTTTGACCTTTGGAACAAACACTACAAAATATGATGACATGAAATAGTGAATGGAGTGAAAAAGAAATGAACACAATAATGAAAAAATATGTAATTTGAGATTTAGGGTTTGGGGACAAGATAGTAGCCCCCAAGCTAGTATGATCTGAAAATGCAAGTAAAATAGGATGGTAAAAACAAAAAAAAAATGAAAATATAAGGGAAACAACACACAACAAGCATGTGACCCAAAATCCTAGGTTTTGGGATGAATAGCCACCCCAAAGTGTACCTAGACTAAATTCGCACCTTGTAGACTACTGAGTGTGGATTTGGTAAGCAAAATAGAAAATGAGAGTAGAGCGCCTGATAGGTAAAAATAAAGTTTTTGTCAATCCATGCCCTATCACAGACGGGGCACAAATTTATGCAAGAGGGTTAAAAACCCAAAACAAAGATGAAAATGCAACTAAAAAATAATATAAAAATGAATAAAGAGACCAATGAATGTGAAGGAACAACCTAATAAGCTTGTGGAAGAAGCAAGAGCAAATGCAGAAGACCTCTCCTCCTCCAAGAAGACAAGTTCGTCATCAAGGCTCCTTCACTTGTAAATCACAAAGAGCACATCAAAAAGCAGAATACTAAAGCAAAAAAGCACCAAATGAAAATTGTGTAAGAGATCATTTAGCATCAAGATGTTTTTTTAAAAAAGAGGTTGTATATCAAAAATATATTCACTCCCTCTTATTTATAGAGGGTTTGGAGGGCTAAAAAGGCAAAAAAAATAAAATTTAACCTTGGCCAAGTCGATGCCATAAGAGGTTGACCCAAAATTTAGACCTTTTAAGAGAAAAAGTCTAATTTTTTTGAATCCATGCCCTGTAATTTATTGGGCATTGATTTGATCAAGATTAAGAAAAAAAAAGCAAATACACAAGAAAAGGGGGCCAAATTTGCACTTAGCAATTTTGAGAGCTTCTAAGAAAAATCTAAGGGAAAATGACTCATTTGGGTGGGTCAATTTTCCATGTGTACATTTTTCCCCCTCTTTGATGCATTTCTGGCCTAATAAATACGTCAAAGAACAATGTAGACAACTATGAGCAAAACAACAACAAACACGAAATGAAGCAAAAAAAGGGGTGGCTAGTTTAGAAGAAAGGGGTGATGCAAAAATGATGTTATTCTAGTCATTTTAATATTTTTGCATAAAAAATGAGGTCTTAGAGACATTAACGTCTCTCAAGCTAGGATGTTCCCTCGAGTTTCTGAAGGAGTACGAAATTCCTAAGGAAACTCGAAATGGATGACTTAGAAGAAAATAGAGCATCAAAAAATGAAAATAAAAGGGTATGAATAGGCAAAAAGAGGAAAAAAAGAGAAAAAAATAAGAAAGAGGGTGATCAGGTTGCTCTTGGTGTGCATTTTTTATTACAAATATAACGAATACAATGCACAACCTAACTAAATAAGATGCATGAGTGGATCTAACTAATGCGATGCAATCTAAAATGGGTGCAAAATGAAATGCATGAGTAAGCAGATGGGAATAAGGAAAGAAATAAGAGAGAAGAAGGAAGTAAACGATTAAGAGAAAGAAATATGGAAGAAGAAGAAAAATCAAAGCCCTAAAAGGTCAAAAAATATTAATCAAAAGAAAGGAAAAGGGTGCGAAACCCTGTAAGGATGTATGTTCATAAATGACCTATTGGAGGTTACCCCTCATTTGTGGCCATGAAACTATCCAGTAAGGGTGTTATGATCACAAAATATGGAAAAGTGGGGAGCGATACCCATTATGGGTGTGGTGCTCGTTAATAGCTAGAGATGAAGAGATACCTACTAGGATGTATGCTCGTAAATGGTCGAATGGAGGTTACCTCTCGCTCATGACCATGAAGATATCATGTATGGGGTGAAATGGTTAATTGATTTTCCAACGTGAATACTACTTGATAAGGATGTGGTGTGTGCAAAAGATGTATGATAAGAGAAAAAGTAGTGTGAGTGTGTGCATGTGTTAGAAAAGAGAAAAAATATAGAAGTAAAAAGAAAAAGAGAGTGTACGTGTACATCCTTAATGAAATCTCAAGAGCTAAGAGGTGTGCATAAGATATTTAGTGGTCGTATGAGTATCATAAATGCTACCCATGCGGTATCTAACCTATCCCACAAGGACCCCTTAACAAGTGAAAGATCAAGAAGAAGAGGTGTGATCAAAGCAAAGGCAAAAACAAAGGCAAAAAGAAGGAACATATGTCTTTTATCTTGGGGAGGATAAGAAATGATTTTAAACTTTTATGGACAAAGTACATAAAAGAGAATAATTACATCCCTTGACTTGGAGAGGATTTTGATGATCATTTTATATTTTCAAGGTCAAGGAATATAAGAGAATAAAAGAGAAGAAGAAGATATGGGTGAACACAATGATGAGAATGCATGGAGATAGGCCCTAGGTTTGAGATTTGCTAGGCATCCGAGCCCTAATATGTATGCAATGCATGTGACCTAAGACCTAACTAGGTTTCATAACTTGCCATCCTTATGAAGTCCCCAAAAATCTATATGATCAAGCAGTCATGCAAGTATGAGCAAGCAACAATGCAATTATATGATAGGTAAAATGTAAAGTGAAATAGAATTTTAGGAAAACTATGCTAAATATGGTAGGCGATAATGTAGTACAAACAAGTAAACCAAATGTAGTATGAAGACTAATATAAATGTAATATAAAATATAGAGTACCAAGTTATGCATAGTATCTCTTTAGATGCATTATGTTCATTGGTTCTTTAAGTTCTTTACAATCTAAAGAAGCTAAATTATAGGGCCCCAAGACAAACTTAGCTATTATGACAAAGGGGCCTAGCCAATTGGGTTGAAAGTTACTTTTAATATTTGAATAAGCATTGGTGTTCTTTTGGTTTTCTTTGAGGACAAGGTCCACAATCTGAAAAGAATGATTACAAACTCTCTTGGAATAATATTGCTTGAGCCTGTTATGATAGACTCACAAATACTCTAAGGCATGAATATGCTTTTCATCAAGCAACTTCATTGGGTGCAAATGATCAAAGTGATACTCATTGTCGATTGAGGCATATTGCAACAAGATGCACAAAAAAGGAACCTCTAACTAAAATGGAAAAATCATCTCAATTCCATAGACCAAGATATACAGAGAAGCACCTATAAGCATTCACACACTAGAACAATAGGTCCACAGGACTAGATAAAGCTAGATATGTCAGTTGTGACCAGTCTTACTAACCAATATTTTGAGGACCTTGATAAAAGACTTGTTGGATGCCTTGGCTTATTTTTTACCCTAGGAGTAATATGGAGTTCACCACCTATGATTAATCTTGTACTTAGCACAAAATTTATGGACATCCTTGTTCTTGAAAGAAGTGTTATTTTTAGAAACAATCACCAAAGGAATATCAAACCTACAAAGGATCTAGTTGAAGATGAACTTGGAGACCCGAGTTCTAGTCATCATGGATAGAGGTATGAATTTGACCCATTTAATGAAGTACTTTATCTATGTTATGATAAACTTGTGACCTTAAAATGATGTTGGATTAATATTCCCTATAATATCTAATACTCACATGGAAAATGACCAAATAGAAGAAATAACCTGAAGGTTCTAAGAAGGAGCATGAATGAGGTTGTCATGGTGCTAACACTTGTCATAGCATCAAACATGATCACATGCATATTTCTCCATGGAAGGCCAATAATATCCCATCTGAAGAAGCTTTTTGGCAATGGCATTGCCATTGAAATGGCCTCTACATGATCCTTCACGAGCCTTACTAAGAGCTATCCAAGCTTCATTGGAGTTAAGGCATCACAAGAGGATGCCTTCAAAATAATTTTGATACAAATTATTGCTAATTATAATGAATCAACATGCTCTTTTGTACAAAATATTATTCTAATCATGATCTAAACCATCAAGAATCAAACCATATTTAATAAAATTAAAGATGTTGATATACCATGGCGTAGATGGGGAAGCTTCAATGGTCAAAATATCTAATAGAACAAGATAAGAACCAAGTGATGCAGGCTCTCAAAGTTGTCTAATGATAATTGATGCTTGATCATCATCCAATTCCAAAGGAAACAAGGATGCATTAGTGGCCATGGTATTCACATGGCGGTTAGAGGATCTAGGGATAGACTCTATGGTTACTTGATCAAATGCGAAAAAAATCTTGGTGATTGTTGGAATATATTATATTATTTGGTACATGCTAATGTACCACCTTGGGTACATATTTAGATTAGGAATGTGTATTAGATTGGGATTTGAGTATTTACTTTATGCAATGTAATAAATGCACAAGTATTGTTAGAATGTGCATGTTAGTCCATGTGCACATGTGTCCATAGAATAGGAAAGTGAAGAGTCAAAGGAAGATAAAAGGCTAAGAGTACTTCATATGAAGAGTCACTTTTCATTATATAAATAGGCATATATGTAATTATGATATACACACATACACACAATGTAGAGGAAAAGTAATATAGAGATACAATGTAGAGCATGTGGAGAGTTTGAGATCTCCATTCTATATCAAAATAATATTTTCGTGAGCTTTTGTTAATGGCAGTTTCATGATTTTTATATGCTTTAAATATTTCCATTATAATATATTTGATATAGCATGCTTATTCTAGATCTTGTGGTTGCTTTTCACTAAATATTTAAAGAACACTAAACTTTTAAGATAAGGATTCTCTAAGACCAAGGATTAATTATTTGTATTCTGTAGTGTTTTTTGTGCAAGAAAAGCAAAGCTGGAAGGAAAGGATGATGAGTTGTTTTTATGGGGTAACTAGAAAAAATCTAGCACCAGTGCCCTTCATGCATTGGAATCCATAAAAAACAAAGTCCAAGACTTTGGCTCTTCAGATTTTATGCCAAAGCACTCATCAAGAAATTCAATGACCAAATGATGGAAAACTATTAGAAGAAAACCAATGGCTACCATTATTTTTTTAAAAGAGATTCATTGTGAGGATAATGTTTTTGGTTAGTTTGAGTATTAAAGGTTTATGGTAATCCTCATAAAACCATTATTAATCTATCATGCATTTATATTTTTTATTTTTTTCCTATGTATCCGTTCGCAAAAGTAGTTTCTTGGTAGAGAAAAAAAAACGAGATAGTAGGTGAACTATTAGGATTCATTAGTTTTTGGGTTGCTGCCCAAATTTTTGCAACTAGGAAATAAAAAAAAGAAATTAAAAAAATGGGTGTAGCCACTAGAACTTCCTGGGTGGTCACCCATCCTAGTGTTACTCCACCCCAAGTTGCTTAACTTAGGAGTTTCTAGTGCACTCAATCCACTACAACCAATAGTCTTGGTTGTTAAATTTAAGGAGGCACATAATATTTAAAATAAAATGTAGTCACGATGAAAGATTTTCAGTTGTTAGTATGTGCATAGTGCAACACCAAGACATGTAGTACCACAGGACCATAGCACTCGACGTAGATGCACCATCATGCACAACATCATAGGCCATATTGTAGTGTAGATATGTACCCCCCATATTTCATCCCCTCTAAGCATAGAACACTAAAACATAGCTTGTTGTGTAGACACATGAGACGCCAGATTAACCCCTCTGTAATATATCAAGAATATCGATGGTGCACATGACATCCTATTTTCGATGTCCCTTATGCACAAAAAAATATTCATCGAGGAAATATTGTGGTGTTGCTAAGCCGTTGTCGCTATGCATTGAAAATTTTAATGTTTCACGTTATGGAGTGGTTTGCTGCAACATGTTGAGTGGGAGAGGATGCGGACATCCAGAAGTACGCACTGTGTGAGGTGCAATCACTACAATTTTCCATCTGGATCTCCACATGCAGTGATAAAACATTTTACTTTTTCAACTAAGATTCAGTCGTCCCACATGATTCATGGATCTACGCGTGATGAGAGGCTCCCATCACTCTTGTGCATGTGTTGTCATTGTGACCATTGTAAAATATTGGAAGATTGCTGGACTGTGTGTGATGGTGGTGGTATGCAAGTTCATGGTATGTTTAAAAACTCTTGGAGGACCCACAGAGAAGAAGGGTTCCACTATAAATATCTCCTCTACTTCCAATGCTAATTGAAGGAACCTTATAGGATCCAACTGCACGTGTTTTGCTAGATGGAGTTTTTGCTGCTGAAGACAGTGTTTGACGATTTTTATCTATCCAAATGTGTAGGAAATGTGATGAAAATGTCGTTCTAAAAATTTGAGATGCATAAAAATTTTGTTGATAACCATGGATATTTTTTTTGAGTTCCAAACTACACACGAGTGTTTATCAGTGTAGTCCCAATTTTTTTTCAATCTATAAGTGGATTTCTAGGAAGAGGAAGCCCAAGAAAGGCCAACAATTTCTTGAATAGATGGCTGGGGTTTGCTGTATGAATGCTCGCTTCTATTTTTTACTTTTTCTATCATTGTTGAATAGAAAAATAAAAAATCTCATAGAAGATATTCAATCCTGCTCCCAAGTTGTGAAATTTGGCCCTGATGATGCATGTTATTTGTGGCCCCACTATTGTGATGAAGATATGGCATTAAAGACTACAAGCTGACTGAGGGAGATTCGATCATTGCTAGTGCGTGCTTCACAGCTAGACAGAGAAGATGGTAAATACGTCCGATGATGTGGTCCAAGTAGTTTGTGAGTTGTTCGATTGCTAGATTTACTGTTTGACCATTTGACCACAGTTTCTATGATTTGCTCTACCATTTTTTTTTCTTAGCATGTTTTTTCCTATTTTTGAAAGGGTAGTTGAAATGTAGTTTTGTGGATTTAATGCAAGAGAAAAATCCATCATCGTGCGGAGCACCAGATCTTGAAGCGGATCACCATTTCTTATTCACCTATGATCATGGAATGCGATTTCTTGTTCGTATATGATCTATGAATGATTTTTTTCTAACTTCTAGTCATGACAAGCATCATGTTTGTTCTTACCATGATATTTTTACCACCATTGCCACACGATCTACACACGAAAGGGAGGCCCACATGAAATCTGCAGGTGATGGTGGCCATTCTGGGGAGCCACTTGGAATGATGGTTTTTGACCAGGAGGTGTGGCAAAAGGCCGCCACGACGAGCTTCTCGCATATGAATGCAAAAGTAAAAGGAGGGTTGAACTTGGTTAAGATACCACACATGGTGGTACACATGAGGAGGGCGATGGCACCACCCATAGAATCCACTTACACGAATGATAGTGGCCCTATAATTTGCTCATGTGTAAAATGATGGATGAGGGTTTCATGCCAAATTCCTAGACCTTTAATTTATTTTTGGAGGCTTTGTCAAATGCTAGAAAAATAGACGACGCTTTTAGGGTCCTACATAATTCCATGGAGGATGATATTGACCTGCGGTGTGATAACAATTTAAGGGCTAAATGCAAAGATTCTATTTGTGCTTCTTTAGTATTTTAATAAGCTTACTGGTTAGTCATACATTGTTCTTTAAGTTCAACCAACATATCTAAAAGAAGTCTTATGATCAGAAACATTGAAATTGTACTCTTCTGAACTAAGAGATAAACTAGCTTTAACGCATGGTTGAGACTGCATTTTGCCACGAACCTCTATTAATTTTATCTCTCATTCAGCGTTGGTGAACCCAACCACATTTCAATACCAGAAGTAAAAAGAGGTATTACTGGATGCAAGTGTATATGAGTGTGTGGACAAATTTTAATGTGTTCATGCAAGTACACTACACAAAAATCTATTTAGGGCCCTCAAAATTTGAGAGTGACAGTGCCAAAAAATAATACAAGTACAAATCCATTGGTTGTCATGACATTCGAGAGTGACTACCGCCAAACTACTACCACCACAACATGCAGCACCACAACTCTCCTCCAGTTGAAATATACAACTGTAGCATGTATCCCTATTTTTTGTGGTATTTTTTAAATTTAAAAATTGGGAGGAAAATTTTAAAATACAATTTTTGAAGATGCATTGCTTTTTATAAAGTGGTGGGACCACTTTAATAAATAGTTGATTAAAAAGTAATAACATTGTATTTATTTTGAAGTCAATTTTTTGGAATCTTCCCTATGAGGGAAAATTATAATGATGTAGAATATCCAAATTTCATTCAAATTTATATTTTTTCTGCCAGAGAGCGATGCTAGGAATATTCTAGATTCTTGATGTTGTTGTTTTTCCACTAGATGTAGGTCCTATTGAGAGTGAAATATAGGGGTATTTATAGTCACTAGAAAGGTTTTTCCCAGACAGAAACAATGGTGGTGTTAAATTGTCATTTTGATGCTATTTCATTTATATTTTTTAGCCTTAAATATTTTTATCATGGAGTGCACTCTCGGTTGAACTCGACACTCCCAAGGCAATTTTTATGTGATCCTAGTATCTAGTCACCTTCTCTATAACACCTAGCGGATGCAGCGGTTGGTTACCTATGCATTTTTATAGGATGAGATGATCACCATAAGGACACCTACTTCAGGGACTATAAACAAAGACACCCTAGACTGTATCTGAGGATTTTTTTGGATCAACTTTTGAAGATAATAGACATAGACACTTCAGAAGATTCTATTCTCTTCTTTCTTATTATCCTCTATATTTGGATTCTATGGATTAATTTATTGTATTTTTTGAGTGCATTTTTGACAAAGATCGACACTCTTATATGGCTCGTATTTATTTTGTATTAAGGTGCATTTTTGATAGATATCAACACCTTCTAGATTGTGTTTCACCATGAGGGGGATGATATTCATGGTGAACCTAGTTAGTGACCTACGAGAGGAAAAATACGTAGATGATGACCTATAGAGGTAACAGACCCAAAAGTGGCTAACCCTAAGGCACCGAGGATGACCCTGAGGCACTTAGATGGCTGACCCAGAGGCAACAAATCCAAGGAAGTGGTTGACCCTGAGGCAACAGACCGAGATGTATACACCGTTGATCTAGCATTATTTACAGTTGGAGAGCCAAGCACAAAGAGCACAAGCCTAGACCAAATCATGTAATAAAGGAGGATGTTAGGGTTATTTTTTAGAAAAGTACACATTAAGGGGTAATGTTAGAATTAATGTGTACTTTGTCTTTTGCATGTTATGACATGTGTCCTTGACACTTGTCATGTTCTCATATAGGCCTCCTGCCTATATATTGTAATATTTTCTGTATCAATATATCTCATATCATTTCATTTCCAACAAAAAATTCTAGGGGAGTAGAGGCTAACTAATCAACAATTACTTGACCCTTGATAGCCTTCTAACCTATGAAGGTTAGGTCAAACTCACTAATAGCTAGAACCAACTTAATAATTCAACATAAAATATGGGGATTAGACATGAAGTAGTGGAGAGGATAAAACTTTGCAACCACCAATATCTTATGGTTGAGCATGTAGTGTCTTAGCTTTTAGGAAGCAAACACCATGGCAAAGCAAAGTTTCTCTAAGGGAGTGTACCAAGTTTCATAGTTGACCAAGGTTCTAATAAATAGATAGCTCAATTTTTTTTGATCATCATGTTGAGCTAGCAAGGCTTCCAAAGCATAAGTAGTGGTTGCTATATAAAGCATCAAATACTTATTTAGTCTAGGTGGAACTAAGACAAATGAGGAAATGAGATACCTTTTGAGCTCATCAAAATATTGTTGACACACATAATCCCACTAGAACTTATCTTTCTTAAGAAGCTTAAGAAAGGACTGACACTTATTGACTAACTAAGATATGAACTGATGAATAGCTTGAACCCAACCTTGCAAGCTATGCAACTCAGTTTATATGCAAGGAGGAGGTATGTTAGTGATAACCACTATCTTAGAAGGGCCCACCTCAATAACTCACCTATAAATGATACACCGTAACAACTTGATATATGTGATTCCAAACACACATTCGAAGGGCTTAAGATGAACCTTGAACTATCGAAGCATTTAAAAAATTCATCTTAAATCATGAATATGATCCTTTTGATGTATGGAATGACCTAGAAGATTGTCTAGATAGTCTTGCAGAATATCATGCATCATGTCATGAAAAATATAAGTCATAGCCCTTTGATATGTGGCACCAACGTTATTCAAGCAAGAAGGCATGACTTTATAAAATAAGGTATTCCATGGTGTGATGAAAGTTATCTTGCCCTAGTTCTTAGGGTCAACCATGATCTGATTATATCTTGAAAAACCATCCATGAGAAAAAGCATACCATATTTGGTGATGAAATATATGATCATATCTATGTTGGGAAGGGGAAAATCATCCTTGGGACCTGCTAAGTTAATGTCTCTAGAGTTAGTACTTATCATGATTATTCCTACCTTCTTAGCCATAGGAATGATTTTGGAGATCTAATCAGAATAGTCAATAGTTTTAATAAATTTGACATCAAGGAGTTGTTGGAGCTCCTCCTTGACTAAAAATGTGACCTTAGGATGCATATTTCTAAGTTTTTTCTTAATAGTCTTAGCACTAGGATTTACTACCAAATTATGCATAAAAAGGGATGGATTAAGCACTAGCATGTCTGCATATGACCAAGAAAAAGTATCATGAAACTCTTTTAACATATTGGTTAGTTTCTCCTACTTGTCCATGGATAAGGTTTTTCCTAGCTTAAGTATTCTATATGTCCCCTTATTTGTGGTCTCCTCAATGAGAATATAAGACTCATTATCAAGAGGAGATAGGGCATGGATCACTCCTAGTTTCTTAAGGTCCTCAAGAGACATAAAACCAAAGTTCTCTTGAGAACTAGAAGACTCAACCTACACAATACAAGAGATTGACCTATCAAAGAAGAAGTTATCCCAAAGGATATCCTCATGATCCATATCACAAAGAGTATCCCCTTCAGTATACTCCCCTAGGGTTGCAACTAAATCAAGATGCACCAAAGTTACCACATACAAAACAAAATGTCAGAGGGAAAAGATGGTCCCTCATCCTCATCACTCCACTCCAAGCATTAATGATATAAATATTTAGCATAAATTACAAGGTGATCATCATCATTAGAGGGTAAATGTTGGTTTTCATTAGGGATATAGCCCACATCACATCTACCATACCAAATATCAACTACCAAAGGCCCTTGAATACCTCTCTGTTGTGGTCTCAAAGCTTTACCTATATATCCCAAACTAGGTAGGATCTTCTTGGAAAGTGGGTAATCATTGTGTGAAGACAAGAACACGACACTTAAATAACAACAAGAAATAAAATAACACAAGGAAATACAAATATTGCACAAATGGATGTATTCAATAAAATGGGGGAGAGACAATGAACTCCTTTGTTATAATCAAAACTCAATGTGAGTATTTGATAAAATAATTTTACAATGGCACTAGGGTTATCTGAAACCCTAGTAATAACAACAAAGTGTCTTATTACTAGATTATCTTGAATGACACTATGATTGTGATATTTGATGACGAGATAATTGAATTTGATCATGGTCAAGTGTCATTATTATAGATTATTCATCTTACCAAATTTGCATGGATTGATATTGTTGCAATCGCCAAGTTTATAGAATAACCTACTAGATACGAGGTTCGCTTGAATACTGGACAGATTGTGGATGAGATGATTGATGAAAAATGAAATATTCTAATGGAAGAATGCTTGATGTATGGTGATTACACTTTTATAAAACATGGTGTTAGTTGATGTATGATTTGCAGCTTGTGCTTCTTTGAGTTGTTCATTTTGCACATAACTGAGCGATTTATTGATCAAATGAACTCCAATTTTTGCAAAATTGTATGAGATGATGCAGAATATGATGTAGAATGATCAGATGTGAGTTTTGTGAAAATTTGGATTGTTTTTCTGTATTTTATGCCTTTATTTGTGGATATTGAATATTTGATTTGTTCTTGAAAATTATGTATGCATAACAATTTCTATTTTCATAAAACTTGATTTTATAATGTACATGATGTGTGGATGAAATTTGGTGAAATTTGGAGGAGGTATGATACTATTTTTATTGATTTTGTCTTTGTACCATTTTGTCGCCAAGCGTACAGCTGCACCTGTGGTGTCCCGCAGGTGCGTAGGTGCACCTGGATGCCCCAGATGGCACGTAGGTGCACCTAGGTGTGCCAGTAGGTGCCCAAGTGAGCCTAAAAATTCACAGGTGCAGACCTGCACCTGAATGCGCTAGGAAAAACTATAAATAACTTTTTGAGTGAATCATGAGGTTCACTTGTGCATTTTGGACTTTGAGAAGTTGCGTCTGAGGAGTGGAGTGGGTGTGAGAGCTTAGTGAGGCTAGTGAGGAAAATCGCGTGGGAGCTATGGCGACAGAGGGATTGAATGTAGTTGGTAGAGATGAGGCACCATTTGCCCCGGTAAGGTTGAAAAATACTTTTGTCACTTGTGCATTTATTATTATTATTTTTTTAATGGTATTAACAAAATTTTTGTTGCTGTAGTTGAGGGACATAGAAACTCGACATCGGTTTTCTCCTCTCATTCTTGGGATGAGGAAGAAGTTGACTGCTGATGACTAGGATTTGATGGGGAAGGTGAGCCTGGAGGGCATGGTGAGGCTAGATGTTGTGAAGGCCAATGCGGGGTATCTCTCTACTTTGATAGAGAGATGGGATCTGGATAGGGGGACATTTCAGCTATCAATCGAGGAGGCTACTGTTACACTTGAGGATGTATACCGTATTCTCAAGGTATCAATAAAAGGGGAAAAGGTGGTGGTTGGCCAAGACAAGAAGGTTGAGATGGAGAGGATGTTCAGAGATCGGTGGTGGGAGGCCCAGATGGGAGATGGTGGGATATGTTATTTGAGCATGTACAAGGCAAAGGAGTTGGATGCACTCCCAGATTTGATTATGTTCATGTTTGCGAACATAGTGCTACCTAATAGCACTGGATATAGGTTCCCTTGGAACCTATTGGGTTTGGTGAGTGATTGAATCATCAACCCAAAGGAGTATGCATGGGATCCTGCCTTGTTGGTATAGCTATATCGAAAGCTATATGAGGTGATTCAAAGGGAGAGGAAGGGGATTGGGTGTAGCTTCCTCTTACAATAATGGAATTGGGAGAATTTTACGATAGCTCAGCCCGAGGGGTTTCCATGTATACCATGGCATATGAGAGAGCCCTATTCTAGGTGATGGGCAGTGGCAGAGGAGGTGCAGTCGAGCTGAGAGATTCATAGTGGCCAGTGGTATAGAGACATATGGTCAGGGTTGTTTCAGGCTGATATGGTATGGAGGACATGGGGAGAAGCCCGATGGGATGGTGATGGGGAGTAGCTACAGCAGGTGAGGTAGGCTTGGTGGTTGGTTGGGCAAAGGGATGAGGAGGTAGAATACTTATAGTACTTGAAAGTGTTTAGGAAATTCAAATTGCTTCAGGGTGTGCCAGATGAACCGGTGTTGTATCGACATTGATGAGATGAGGGGATGTTGCCATGTGTAGAGCCATGGTGAGTGGTAATTGAGGATGACAAGGAGATCGATATCCATGATGTACATGATGTCCGGGTGACTCAAAAGTATGCAATGTGATTTTGTGCCCAACTAGTATGGGTACCAAAGGTGGTAGGGGATGATGCAAAAGCATCGAGATTGAGGACAACTCTGAAGAGGATGAGGCCTCAATGATCGATGGGTCAGAGGTAGTCAAGGGGAGTATCCCAATAGACTCTAGATGTGGGGTTGGCAGAGGGAGAGAGGGAGGGTGATGAGGAGATGGCTGAGATGTTTGAGGTGGCTAGGCTATGAGTAGAGTTGGAGCAGCTTCACGAGGAGCGTGAGACCATGCTTGAGACTTATAGGGAGTCTTTGGCTACTATAGCTTAGCTAGAGGTGAAGCGGGCAGTGGCTATGGCTAGTGATTAGGTGACGGTCATGAGGCTCTAGGTAGAGATTTTGGCAAAGGAGCGGCAACATCAGATGGATTTGTGACATCTAAAGGCTAGTGAGGCATACAGAGTCTAGGTAGAGTACTAGGTTGAGGGCTCCTACTAGGTCTTAGGAGTCTTCTCATGGATAGTAGACTTAGTGCTTAGATGCACTATTTTGTATATATGAGCCTTGGTGCTCCATTGTAGCCTTTTGACATTGATTGTATATGTGATATTTATATATATACATGGCTTTTTCATATATGTGTGTTATCTCTTGTGTGGATGCTTTTATGTTTATTTTATTAATGTTTGATGCATGTTTATGAATAATGTTTGAATATTATGGATGTTTAATGCAAGCTAATAATTATGTATATGCCTAATGTTTTATATGAATGATGTATGCAAGCTATGTGCTATGGATGCTTAATGCAAGCTATGTGATGTGTTATTAATGATGATATGTTATGGATGATTAATGCAAGTAAATGAATCTAAACTATATGGGAGGAATGCATGTTGTTCGAATGATCTTTTATAGTTCAGAAATTTGACTGACCATTTTTTTTATCCATTGTTTGGCTATCGAGGGTACCGAATTTTGTGGTGTTCTGCAACTTGAATCACTATGAAGACATGGTTGTTTTTATGGAGGAAGATATGGATGATGATATGGAAGAAGATATGGATGTTGATATGGAAGAAGATATGGATGTTGATATGGAAGACTGAAATATTTTCAAAGACTCAATCATACTAGTATTATCAATCAAACTCACTAGCGTTGTCTAACTTTCTTTAGGATCAATGTGTGTGCAAGTGAGGTTCATATACCAAATATTGAGTGTGACAATGACCCTATCCAATCAAGAACCAGTGTGTGTGCATTTGAAGTTCATTGACCCCTTATGAGTAAATTGGGTGTGACCTATTATGGAGATGACCTAAAGCTAGCCTGTCCTTATGTGCGGTCAAAGGTCTTCTTGTTTGCCAAGGAGACATGTCGCCCCACATGAGCTTACTCCACTGCTAGTCATGCATCTATAGCCTCGATGAATATTCACTCCATAGTCCAATTGGGATTGATATTTTGGGCCTTGGGGATGACTACCCATCCTTGTCAGGGACGTGTAGTATGATCCTTACAACTTTAGGTATCAAGGGTGTTTGGGATTTTATTTGTTAATTTTGTATAGAGCTTTGGGGAATCGAATTCTCAACCGAAGTATGATGAGAATTTTGGCCCTATCCTTACTACTCTATGTTTTTATGTTTATGTTCAAATAGTAATTATGGTAGTGGTAAGAACCATTGTTTTTGCTTTGGACTATGTTGCATGATGGGACAAGCGAGGATTATCCCTTTTCACTTCAAGGTACTACCCAAGTATGGTACTAACCCTCCTTTGCTCATAATATTTTTAGAATGTGATGGAATATGCTTGGTTCAAATTGTATTCAGGATCAATTGGCGATTCTCAATACTTTCTTAGTATGTAAATTGTGGTTTTGGTCCTAAAGAAAATTGAACATCCATTTGGAGGTTGTTTGCTACCCTAGTCATGGCTGAGTGACTAAAAATCTAGGCTTTTGTGCTATGTGATGTGGTTGACATATGAATTTTGTTAAAGTTGCATGAAGGTTTCAAACTAGGTACCCCCAATCGTTATGAATTGACTTTTTGTTTCATGGTCATATCATCATTACTTTGCCAGATCATTGAACATGGGATGGGATGGATGCAAATGTATATGCATGATGCAATGGAGTGTTGATATGCAAATGGAAAGTGTAAAATGCCATGGAATATGTATGATTTAATGAAACAATGCATGAATGCAAAGAGTGAAGATGTGTTTCAAATGCCTAATTGTAAATGGGATGTATGCAATGTAGATATGCCTATGCGGATGATGATTGATTTTTTTTTAAAAGAGCCATGTATATAGACATATATATAGTCATGCATAGAAGAGGACCTCCAGAAAAGGAAGAGCTAAGATTGGTATCAAAAATCAATGCAAATATGTATTGCTCCATTAATATTGTGAATGGGTACTAGTCCTGAGAGCCAGTCGGGATAGTCTAGGGTGTCATCTAATTATTCCTGCTTATCATTGCCTAACTCTGCTTGAAAGACCTCAAGACCATTGGTAAAAATTTATGGAGGTGAAGGTGGCGGTGAAGGAGGAATGTAGTGGGCTGAAACCTTTAGCAATTCCTCGGATAGGGTGAGCTCTAAAAATGAGGGTGGGGAGGAAATCCGGTCCAAGTTAATAAGGCTAATGCCAATTGGAATTGGCCTAGCCAAATTGTATGGATTACGGAATGAGGTGAATAAGTCAATAGAATCCATATTGACATAGTAGAATGTAGGATGGTTTAGCCAAATGGGAAGATGAAACAATTGAATCAGAACTGATGTCGAGGCATGGTATCCCTGTAATAGTGAACGTGAAAACATCAAAGCAACATTTTTTTTTTTTATTTTTATTTTTGCAATATGTACATATGTCACAATTCTTGGCTCATTTGGGTGGCTCAAGGTAGATTACCAGGTGGATCATATTTTTATTGTGGAAGAAGCAAGCAAAATATGTGATGATGGATGGGAAACATTCAAAGGTAAAACTCTTCCTGTTGGGTGATGGGGACAATGGGCTGTGACTCCTATTCAGAATCATCAGAAGCGTTTGACATGAATTCAAATTCTTCATAACTTTTATCATCAAAATAAAATATAGGATATGAAAAGTTGATGGGATCATCTTTGTTTATTTCATCCATGCAAAGTTCTTGAAGGGCTTATTCAAGAGAAGATGTAGAGGGTAGTGGGTGGATGGGATGATCTTCATCATTTAGTGTAATATTTTTAAAGGTTTTCTCAAGAGAAGCAATGGAAGACAACAGGGTATAGCATAAACCAAAATTATCATGGGTAGCTCTATATGAGACCTCTAAGATATCATGCATCCCTTGCTCATGGGAACCTAGAACTTGACCTTGCCAATGGAACATATTAAAGTATCGACCTAGAAACTCCTCTATGTTAGGTATGTTGTCACGCCTAGGCTCGTGTGGTTCTTCGGGTGGGTTTGCCCTTGTTGAGCAATCCAACCCTCCATAAATAAACTTAATGCTATTTGGAGTGGCACTCATGTTGTAAACATCACCTATGGATAAAGAACATTCTCGGGGATGTCCAAAATCCTTAGCTGTGGGAATGGCTAGGGGTGTAATGGTGACGTCTTGGACCACATACTCATCAATGCTCAGATTAGTGATGTGGACTTTGAAGTGGGTTGATGAGGTGGATGGTGAATGCTCAAGTGGATCTGGATTGGTTGTGGACGATGACAAATTAAATATGGAACAATATGAAAGTTCGACTTATGACACATCGGCTGATGGAGTGGGATTGGATGGTGGTGTGGCATGAGAAGATTGTGGTGTGGAATGATGAGATGGAATAGAAAAAGTGGTTGTAGAATAAGGGGTAGATGTGATGTACGATGTGCTAACAGTAGAATTACTATGACCACATGTACAAGAAGAAATGGATGATTGAGGAGGTAATGTGATGGGTAGTTCCTCTATGATGAGAGCCTTAGAAGAATATGGAGATGGATTAGAAGAAGACGGATTGAAATATGATGTGGGTGTATTTGATGATGACGCCAAGAATAGATGAGTGGAAGGTAACATGGATTCATAATGATTTGAAATGAAATTACAATACTTAAAAGGTTCGACATCTACGAGGATGTAATGGACTTGTCCATCATGAACGTATTTCAAGCATTGGTGGAGAATTGATGGAACACATTTCATTTCCCTCATCCAAGGTCTACAAAAGAGTATATTATACGCTATGGCTCCTTCCAAGATGTCAAACATGGTGTGCAATGTTTTGGCCCCTACTTCTATAGGTAAAACAATAGTGCCAATTGTGGTACACAAAGCATCGTTAAATGCTTTGAGGGTGAATGATGATTTGGAAATATGGGATGGAGGTAATTTGAGGTGGATAAGGGCAGTGTTAGTAATGATATTGATTGACGATACGGTATAAATTAATACTCGTTTGAATGGCTTTCCATATATTAATGCCATTATGTGCAATGAAGGGTCTACTGATTATGAACTAATTGATTTTATCTCAAAGTCATAGAAGGTAATTGATGGCTCCATGCACATTCTAACACTCCCTACAAAGTTTTTGAAGGTATTAGAGTCTTGGAATTCTAACTCAATTGACTTGAGTATTTCCATTAAAGCTTCTCTATGCCTAGGGGATTGTTGGATGAGCTCATATACAAAAATTTTGGCTGATGCCATTTTCAAAATAGTGGTTAACCAACTGGTTAAATTTACTGCTGGTCTTATTGGATGAAGAATGGGAAGATTGGATGGGTTGGATAGATTGATTGACGAAGATGGATTGGACGATGTTTGTATGGGTGGTGGGTTTGAAGGTTGTTGAGAATTTTGTTGATTTTGCCTTTGCCCTCTAGTGACCACATGGACTACTCCTACAAAGTTTTGGTATTGTTGGAAATGATTTACTTGATTAGGAGGTCATTGTTGATTGTTACCCCCTACATTATGTTGGACCTCCCCATGGTTAGGTAGAGGTGTCTGATATATACCCAAATTTTGATTTTGCGGAGCTAAGGGGTTATCGACGCTAATGTCCCCTAAGTCTATGAGGTCTTGCACTATGTTTTTGAACACATGGTAGGAATTGATATCATGCCCATTTTGTTGATGGTATGAGAAAAACAAGTGCTCTCTATAAATTTTAGGTCTTTTGGTGGGATCATTGGGACTAATGTTTGGCAAGGCTAATTTTTTGGTCTCATATAACCTTTGAAATATGGCTGAATATAATTTCTCTAAGGGAGTGTATTGACGTTGAGGTCGATTGAATTGGCGATGGGTAGGCTGTTCCATAGTTGGCGCTATGTTTTGTACAATTGGTGCTTGGGTTACTAATGGGACCGCATGATAGGAAATTTATTGTTGCACTAGTTTTTGAGCCATTATGAGCTAGATCATGACCACTTGATTGAATTGATTAGCTGTGTTAGCCGTTGAGGCTTGTGTGGATTTGGTTTGGCCAGATTGATTATTTTGGTATTGGCCTCTATTTTGCCATTCTTTCTTCTTAGTATTAATAAAACCCTCTTGGATTTTTATCTCCTCAATGACACTAGCCTGTGCTAAAGCCTCCTCAAATTTTCTATAAGTATGTAGTTGAAGAATCCAAGAGATGGGTTTTAAACAACTCTTGGTAAAATTTTTGATAATTTCTTCCATTGGGAGGGAGAATGGCAACTTTGTTATAAATTTCCTCCAATGGTTTCCAAAATCATAGATAGGTTCCTCATCCCATTTTTTCAAATAATATATATTCGATAAGGACACCTTATTTTTAATATTAAGGGCGAAGTGTTCCAAGAATAGATCTATCAATTGATCAAAAGTATAAATACTATGTGTAGGTAATTGATTGTACCATTCAATGACATCTCCCCCTAATGTTTGAGGAAACATTCGAAGCATAAGAGCATTATCATCACTAATATGAAAACATACGTGGACAAATGAACTCACATGCTCCTTAGGATCCTCAGTTCCCTTGAACTTGTCAAATTTTGGTATCATAAAATCTTCCAGATATGGTGGTGATGGTACCGATGGATGGATTGGTTGATGGATCAGTTGGCCTAATGTGACCTTTTGGATCGTTATCCCTAGTGAGTTTTGCATCAACTGATTGATTTGCTTTTGCATTTCCTGTAATATAAGATCTTCTGTTGGAATATGAGGACCTTGGATTATGTGGTGGTTGGTTGATGGGCTACATGGTAGATGTTGGGGTGTGACCAACATGGTGTTATGGAATGAATTGGGTTGGGTATGTGGAGAATATTGATGGTTGAAATATGGGGATGATTGATGAGGATTGTGTTGTTGGTTGGTGGTAATATGGATTGGTATGGTGGATGTGTGGAGTGGTGGTGGATTGGGGATGGACACTATGGAAGATTGAGGGACCCATGCTAAATTTTGATTGGTGAGCGGGGGTTGATTTGGAACTCCTTGGGTCATAGGGTCTATGTAGGCTGATTGTTTTCCTTTTGTTTATTGTGAAAGAAACCTGTTTATAAGCCCTAATGTATCCATAAGTTCCTAATTTGACCATGTGTCAAATGATGGGGTTGTGGTTGGATGAGATGATGGATGATTAGTCATGGTCATGTTGGCTAAGTGAGATGATGTACGGGTGGATGACATGGTCATGTTGGCTAAGTGAGATGATGGAGGTGTGGATGATATGGTCATGTTGGCTAAGTGAGATTATGGAGGTGTGGATGATAATTGATGAGAGGACATGGGTATGGTGCAAGTTGTGTTTGATGTTACAACTTGGAGGCTAGGGACTTGTGAGGAAGTATTAACATACTCCTCATACAAAGGGTTGGTATAGGTGGATGTGAGGTAAGTGTTTGGAACACTTGGTATTTGTGGTGGTTGGATCGTGGAGGAAGGCATACCATATTCATAAATCAAATTAGGATATCCTTGGACAAGGTAGGTGGTAGCCAATTCAGATTCTTCAAAACCCTCTTGGATAAGAGGATCTAAGACATAGTTAGAAGCCTTGTAAAGGGCCTGCACTCTATCCATATCTATGTAGGTGGTGGTTGTCTCAACATTGTGTGAATGTGTCTCCACTTGAGAGTGGGGCAGATGGGATGATCCAGCCAAAGTAGTCTGAACCATATTGGATGGGGCTACCGAAGTAGCTGGCTCATGGGAACTATTTTCCATTAAACTACTTTGGTTTATTATTTTCTTTTGTTGTCATGTTAGCACCATAAAGTAGTTAAACCAAAGATTCAAAGCTTATCTAAATCACACAAATTAACAATTTTTCTAAAATTTAAAGCAAAGAAAACAATCATTCCTAGGTTTCACCGTGTGTGGCTTACCTTGTTCATTAATTATTTTCTTTCATTAATGTGAAGTTCCTTTTAGAATTTTTGGCTTGTGTGTTTTGATGTAACTTAATCTTGTTTAATGAAAAACAAAGGTAAAAAAAACTAAGGCTAGCCAGGGCAACCAGATTCTTGTTGGTAATGACCTCCAACAAGTTTTCTTGGGGGTAGTCCTACGGTTTCTAGGGCAGATATTGGTGGATCGAAATCACGGCCACCATCACCAAATATCAAGCAATGGCTGGTGATGAAATCCAGCCACTAATGTGAATTGTGCAAGTGTGTGTGATTTATTTTATTATATTTATTGTTCTCTATGGTGTGTAAACAATATTAAAGATTAATAACTTCACTAATCTAAATCAGAAGCCAACACAAATATGCAAATTTAACCTCAAGAGAATGGAGTACATCGCTCAAAACCCCCTGCCTACAAATGATTAAAATCACAAGAGCAACCAGAGGTTTTGTCCACCTCTCTGCCAAAGGGTCCAGCCTAGGGCAAGATTACTTTATGCGTCAAGATGTTGTTCCTATTTAGATATGCAAAATTTAAAGTGATCTTTAACCCTAAAATGCAAGATCTAGGATGCTTTTTTGTTTCATATGCACTAAAAAATGCAAATAATCACCTAGATCTACAACTTCAGAATAAGAAATGAATTTGGTATAATGAAATACACACAAAACCTAGATTCAAATTGCTACCAATTCTTTCCCAGATTACTTAGTGTTGAACCCAAAAACAATGAAAAACAACAAAAAATAGAATACGTAAATCGCTAAATAGCAACCTAGGGTTATGAAACTTACTTGGAAGTCTTAGCTCTGCTCCAAATTACTTCCAGACATGGTTGGGCGCCTATGTAGGCATAATAGGGTGCCTAATAGGTGTAGGATGGCACATGCGATTGTCTGTAGATGCTTTCGAACACTCTATGGATGCTCTTGAACACCTATGTAATATCTAAAAATGCTATAGACTGCTTCAGAAACCCTAGCAATAAATTTGGTGACTTTTACACTTTTGTAAATCCTGCAACAAACAAAAATAAAATTAAGTTAGCAAGGTAGATCTATCAAATAGTGAAATCCTTGTGGGGTCCCACCGTGATCACCATTTGTGAAGACAAGAACATGACACTTAAATAACAACAGGAAATCAAATAACACAAGGAAATACAAAGATTGCACAAATGGATGTATTCAATAAAATGGGGGGAGCCAATGAACTCCTTTGTTACAATCAGTACTCAATGTGAGTATTTGATACAATAATTTTACAATGGCACTAGGGTTATTTGAAACCCTAGAAATAACAACAAAGTGTCTTTAGATTTAGTGTGTCCTTGCTTCCAATAGGTTGAGTGGGCTTCGAGTATCCAGTGTGGGGCCACTCCAGCTTCAACAACTGTTCAACAATGTGTAGAACTTGCAGATTTGCATACATAAAAATAGAACAAGGGGGTTAGTAATACCTATGAGGGCTCCATAGTGTGAGACCCTTAGACATCAATAAAACCCTAGTTAATAATTAATTCAAAAAGTATACCGGATCAAAAAATCATGAGATAAAATATATTCAAATGAGATATACCTTGCTTTCATTTCATTGTTGTAGATGGTATCATGTAGCAGGATAAGATTAGTGTTTCTATAGTTGAAACAAGCTCGGTCGCGTACTTAGCAAGCTTTGATGTGAGCTTCATAGGATCTGGTGTGCACCTGCAGGATACAATAGGCTCTAGAGAGTGCCTATGGTATACAACAGACTCTGGTGAGCACTTTGTAGGCTCTGCAGTGAGCCTCGTGAGCTTTGGAGGGTGCTTGCGAGTTAGGGTAGAATCTGTAGAAGTAGATATAAGGGGTGGTGACAAATGCGATGGATGGATGAGGGCTATGACAATGATGAAGGATGAATGGGGGACGACTGGAATAGCAAAAGTCTTATCGATGATCTAGGGCTTCAGATTTTTAGGATTCTATGTCAGGGCTTCACCAATAATTCCTCTAGGGTGCAATGTATAAACTCCAAGTTCCAAGATTCCAGGGTTTGGGCAATTGCAAAATACCCTTATTGATAATCCAACCTAGGGTTTTCTTAGGGTTTTAGCCTTGCACTTTTAATCATGTGGATAAGATTAAATTAGATCCTATGGTTGAGATTACTTTTTGAATGTGACATGGATTAATGAATATGGACAATGGAGATTAGAATGGATTGGACGGTTGTGGTTAATTGAGTTTATAAATATATATTTTATAATAAATATATCATAATATAATATAAAATATTATATTAAATATTAAATAATATAAAATAATATTAAAATAATCCCAATTAGGATAGGAAATGGCGGGAAAGGGTTAAAATGGTAAAATGGATGCCGAGAAAGATGGAATTGGTCCAAATAATTTGCGGGAAGGTGTATGGTGGACAAGTGGGTGGTGGGAAGGTTAGAATGGAGGATTAATGGTTGTAATTTGGTGTCTACACATTGGATAGGTAATAATGGATAAACAATAACTTGACAAGAAAAGAGTTTCTACCATGGATCTTTTCTTTGAGGGAGACTCTCATGAAGATAAACGTACATGTGCCAATATGTACAACTTCACCCTTCTTATAGGGTAAACCCATAGTCCTTAGCGAAGGTGATAGCTTGGCAAGATCTATAAGATGCTCTTAAAGAAAAGGATTGACTTGATATTATGGTGAAACATTGATTAGTAGTTCCTCACTCACCTTTAAATTTTCAAATTGATTAGTGATATGAGATGAAGAAACTAATGGACATAAATTGAGATCAAATATATCTTAATAAACCATTTAACACTATTAGAATCGATGAGGGTGACCCATAATGGTGAGAAGTTGATCCATAAATTCAAAATTCAAACATTGATAAAAAGTAGAAGGGATTGCTCTCATTGCATGAATCCAAGGGCATCTAAGAGGAAGCTTAAAATATGTAGAGCAAGGAAACACATAGAACAAGGTATCTAAGATATTAGGTCCAACCCTAAGAAACAATGGTGAAATTGTTCTATTGATCAACAATGCATTACAAAGTTTTATAGTTCTTGAAAGAACTAAAAATAGACATGGTGGTTGAGAGAAATCCTCTTAAACTTATTACAACAAACTAAATTAAAGATAACTCTTATCCTAACAACATGCTAATCTTGGACTATGGTCAAACATTAATCAACCAAGCAAAAACCTCAACGTATGCTAATCAAATTAACTAGAAATATGTAAATCAAAACATTAAACTAAAACTAAATACTAGGACTTAATACTTAGGACTAAGGAGGCAATGTTGAAAATATTCCAAAATTCTCCCCCTTGATGCTAAAGAAACTCATGCAAGAGTTCTTTAAGCATCACAGAGTTGGAAGAAAATTTTTCTCTTACGTTTCCTCCAATCTTGAATCAAGAAATCAGAATTTACAAAACACTTATGGTGGCACTCCTTCCACTCTTCATGTGGAATTTCCTGCAAATGTTTGAGTGCATTATTTTGTTGATTAGCTCCACCTTCAACAAAAGTATATCCTCTTGTGATTTTCAGCAACCACTCTCTTACATATTTATCATTATGGTCTTTAAACCATGCTCTCACATTTTGATCTTCTTTTACATCTTCAACACTAAACAATACTCCACATGAGTATTTACATAGATGATTATATCATACAACTCTTTCACATATTTCCACACAAAATATCATAATAAATATGGCCATATAATGACCAACTACATATGCAACATAAAGTTGCTCCTCACACAAATATTCTCTCACAACAATGAATTTACAAGAATCCTTATTCCAAGGAATTTTGAACACATCATTTTGATCCATGTGACCCAAGTTCTCCATCACTGTCTTCTCTCCAAGAAGACTCTTCATCAAAGTTGTCTCAATGAGACAATCACCTCTCAATAATGACTTTGGAAGACATTCTCCTTTATTTTCATTCCTTCTCACAAAAAACAAATCATTAATCAAAAAAACATTACCTTTAGTATGAGTAGATTTGGTGCTTCCCATAAAGCTATTTTGTAGTAGTTCTCCTTCATTGTATGGTGCTTCAAGATCAACCATCAACTCTTCATTAATAGTTCTCATCCTTTTTTCAATCCATGTTGGTG
Source organism: Wollemia nobilis (assembly GCA_028583015.1). Taxonomy (NCBI): domain Eukaryota; kingdom Viridiplantae; phylum Streptophyta; class Pinopsida; order Araucariales; family Araucariaceae; genus Wollemia; species Wollemia nobilis. The sequence goes on along the minus strand of JAQPPZ010002224.1, from coordinate 7,381,011 downwards.
TGTTGAAACACCATTCATTCAAGCAATCATACATAGTTGCCTTTTCAAGACAACTCTCTTTCTGCAATGTAGTCACTCCAAGTGAGTGATCATCATCCATGAGTGATGTTTTCTTTGCCATTATGACAAAAAAATCAGCAATCTCATTTCCATTTTCTATTTCTATCCCATTTTATTTCTCACTTTCCATCTCCCAAATGAGGGAGTCTTGTGGGGTATTTTCTTCACCCAACACATCCTTCACCCTTGATGAGTGATCTTCTAAAAAGAAGCTTATAGCTTCCATTTCCTCTTCATCAAACTTTTCTTGTGGATCATCATACCACATTACTTTATTTTCTCTTTCAAGAGAGCACACATCCATTCCAAGTGAATGGTCTTCAACAAAAATAATCCAATAGTCTTCCATGAACATTGCTTTTCCATCATCATATTCTTTATTCTCCTCCATGATAATTGTAGATGCATTATCCATGAAGTATTCTTCAACAAATAGCTGATTTGGTTTCTTCTCCATAAGACACTCTTCTTCATATGTCTCCTTCATGAGACATTCTTCATCATACATCTCACCTTGGTGAGCTTCAAGCAAGGAACACTCCAATGTGAGTGTTTCTCTTCCTTTGTCTTCAAATTCTTCTTTCTCTTTGCTATCAATGTGAATGCTTTCAAAGCATACCATTCCTGCAAAAAATTCTTTAGTACAATTTTTCTTTTTAACTTTTTCTCCTCCTAAAATAAATAATTGTTTATTAAAATTTTCAATGCCTATACAAGACATGTCTTCAATGATCTGTGTCCCACAATGACTCTCTCCAAGGAAAGTTGTACAAGGCTCTTCCTCTTTCTTATCCTCTTCTCCATTAAGGGATTTTTTTATCTCTTTCACACAAGGCTCTTCAAGAAATAATTCTCCATTATAAGAATGTATGTATTCTACAAAATACATACCTTCATATGAGTCTTCACAAGACACTTAAAAAGCTCCTTCAAAAGGATATAATTCAGAAAATTCTTCAAGGAAGCAAGGCTCCTCCTTGCTTAAACAATATTCATGATTGTCACACATGGATTTATTGGTATCCTCATCAAACCCATAAGCATCCTTCAATAATTGCCATGATATTGTAGCTGATCTAAAATTGGCTATGAGAGGAAAAACATTCTTTTCCATTCCTCTCCTCAAATCCATAAGAGCTAAGCAATTTGCATATTGCTGCTCCTTCTTATCTTTTCTCTCTTCGCCTTGTAACTTGCTCTAAGAGGGTTCCTCATAGCCTTCTTGAACTATGTCCCATAAGTCTTGAGCCTTCAATAATGTCTTCATCATTATGCTCCAAATAGCATAATTATCTCCATCAAATTTTGGTACAGCCAAGTCTGCATACATGGCTTCCTCTTATTTACCAAAGTCTCAAGCACCCAATTTATCATAAATCGGCCAATACTGATTGAAAAAAACTGAAATTTTTCCTGTAGTCTTCTGATATACTTATATGAAAATCTACTAAATTTCAGAAGCAAATTCACAAAAATGAGAAATATGTGATCAATTTACTTTTTCCCTTTCTATCACAATTCCGGATCTAGGATTGTTGAAGGAAAAATAAATATTCACATACATTAATCAATACAGATCCAAATGACCTGAAATTTTTTCTGAATTATTATTTTATCTAAATAATATTTCTCCCAAAATTTGAAAAGAAAATACCTTGTATTCCACCTTATACAACCATTTTATTGAAAAACTCAAAATGCTAATAAAATTCATAAATTAGCTCCAAATCACCTAAAATTTTGACAGCATCCTCTTGATACAATTATATAACAAACATAAAAATTTCATAATCAAATACCTTAGGATTCGTGAGATATTAATGATTTAATAGAGCTCTTCATTACAAATCTGCTGAGTGCTGGCCACTTGAGTTTCTCTGACAAAGTGCATGCTTCAGATATCTTCACACCACTCTCCACAAGTTTTGATCCATCTGAGCAAGCCTGCTCTGATACCAAATGAGAAACAATGGTGAAATTGTTCTATTGATCAACAATGCATTACATAGTTTTATAGTTCTTGAAAGAACTAAAAATAGACATGGTGGTTGAGAGAAATCCTCTTAAACTTATTACAACAAACTAACTTAAAGATAGCTCTTATCCTAACAACATGCTAATCTTGGACTATGGTCAAACATTAATCAACCAAGCCAAAACCTCAATGTATGCTAATCAAATTAACTAGAAATATGTAAATCAAAACATTAAACTAAAACTAAATACTAGGACTTAATACTTAGGACTAAGGAGGCAATGTTGAAAATATTCCAACAAACCCTAAGGGAGAGAGATATAATGGTGTAGGTCTCTTGGGACTCGTTGTTGAAATATTTGATGATGATATAAGATTTAGTTAAATCTTCCTAGTTTAATACAATTTTTTAGAAAACTTAATAAGTGCATATATTGAGAGAAGAACCATTGTCTATCAAAATATACTTGATAAATGTTTCCCCAATATATGCAGTAATTGTTATCTTTTGATGCTAAATAATTAAAGCAAAATAACCTTAAGATCTAAAATAAAGATACTATATCAAATATACGATAATGGTAGTATTCTAAATACATAAAACTCATAAGTAACTTCTGTAACAACTAATAAAATTTCCATTAACAAATGCTCACAAAAATAGTAATTTGATATAGAATAAAGATCTCAAGTACATCATACTTCCACACACTCTTCATATATTTTGTGTTACTTGCACACATACATAGATATACATATATAATGGAGTGTGACTCTTCATATGGAGCACTCTTGGTCTTCTCTCTTCTTGAGGCTCTTCACTTCCTATTATAAGGACACATGTGCACATGGACTATTATGCATATTTACATTATTAAATACTTTGCACATTATAAGAATACATGTGTATTTATTACATTGCATAAAGTAAATACTCACACTCTAATATAAGACACACTCCTAATCTAGATATATACCCAAGGTGGTACATTAGCATATACTAAACAATATAATATTATCCAACACCCCCTTGTATTACATTATTTGGTTATTGAAGACTTTAGTCTTCGATATTGATCTCCATATTTCATATGTCCTCTAGCTTGATCAGGTTCCTATTATTATTTAATATATAGATGACCAAGTAGTCCAAAGTATTGTTGTCCTCTCATATTTCTCATTCTAAATCTTCGATTTGCATGTCGACTTTTATGAAACATAGACTTTTCATTTCCTATAATCTATTCCTTAAAAAAATCATTAATATTGTTCTAAACTACAATAATTTCTTGTGAGATCCCAGTTGATTCTAGATTATATATATATCATTGTAAAGTTATCCTGTATCTTCTATCTTATTTTAATTTATAATGAGACACTTATTGATTCCATTTACATATCTAAATTCAATCATTCTTTTGCTCTCAACCAATTTCGCTACTGAAATAAGATTTGATGTTAATCTAGGAATATACATCACATCATGTAACAAAATATTTGAAAAATATGTACTAGGTGTCACACACCCATATCCATGCACAATATAGGTTTTGCCATCTACAATTTTCAACCCAAGATTGTTTGTGACTTCAAGGCAATCAAACCATTGTAAATTTCCTATCATGTGATGACTTGCACTAGAATCAATAAACCAAAGATATTTTCCATTTTGACTTGTAGAATTATTTGTGCTTGAAGTAATTTGACAGTTTTGATAAGGAGTATTGTATGGACTTTGATCTTGGACCCTCTCATAGTGTGATTTATGATGATATGTCCCTCTTGCTAATTTATCCATTACTATCTCTAAAAATAGTTCTATTTTTGTATTCCTTATGTCTCTCTAATGTTTTAAGTTATATAATCTTCAACTTCTATTTATTTAGATTGAATACCTTATATTATTTCCTAGGTATAAATGATAAACCAATAATTTAAATATAAGGTTTAAATTCTTCAAAAATCTAAGTTGAATTGTTTTTATCTCCCAAATTTCAAAAATATAATTTCTCAATTCTAAATTTCACAATCCTATGTTGGTGTTGAATTCCTTATAACTCCAAAATTAGAAATTTAGAAATCTAGTAAAAGGATATTTGCAAATCTTATATTTCTAAGTTGATGTAGGAAACCTTATTTCTCCAAAATTTAAAATATTTGCAAATATTAAAATGCTTCACAAATTTCAATAACTCAATTACCAAATCTTCTCAAAACTTGAAATTGATTTCCAAAATTCTCAAAATAATTTTAAGACTTCTCAAAAATTTTCAAAAATAATTAATAATGCTTCTAAGGTTTCAAATTTTAAGGACACTTTGTATTTTTCCAAACAACAAATGAGTATTAATACTTGTAACTCAATAAAAAAATCTCAAGCGGTGAAATTTGGATAAGTATAGAGCTCACTAGACTTCCTATACCCCTCTAAGAAGCAAACATGTACCTAGAACCCATCACCCATAGAGAAGCAGATAAAGGAGCAATTTTGGTGAAGTTTGGAGAGCACCAAATTTTTTGAACCAAACTGACAGAGGATGGGTACATAAAACCTATCACCTAATAGCAAGCAAATTGAAAATTGACTAAGTGTGAAAGCTATTAGAGAAATTGTGCCTCACTAAGAGGGATATTGGTACAAAAAACCTATCACCAAAAAACAAGAAGTAGTGGAAAATGACTAAGGATGGAGGTTAGTGAAAATTTTTCCCCCTTACTAGAGGTAGATGGATACCAAAAACTTGTCACCCTATAGATGTTCAAAGAGAATATTTTGACTAAGTCTAAGTAGTGTCAAAATTTTTGTAGCTCTAGTAGTGGTAGACCGGTACCAAGATCCTGGTAGTTACCAAGCAATGAAAAATCAACTAAGTGTTGGGAGCACTAGAACTTTTGTACCTAACCAAGGAGTGTATGGATAAAAAAAACCTATCACCCATCACCAGGAACCCATCACTTGATAGCAATAATAAAATAGGTAAGTGTAGAATTTTTCCAAAGTTTTACCCCACAACATAGATAGACAGATACCAAAAACCTATCACTCAATGAGAAGTAGAAAAAGGCCAATTTTTGGCTAAGTCTCAAAAGTGCTAGATATTTTGTACCACACTAGCAGAGAATAGGTACCAAAAAATCATCACCTGGTAGTTGAGCTATGATGCTAAAAGTGGCTAAGTTTAGACTCCAATAGAAATGGTGTACCAACAAGGAGAGCAGACAGGTATCAAGAACCCATCGCCCAATAGTCGTGAAGAAGAATTTGTATAACTGTCAAAGTTACTGAAAATTATGTACTTATCCAAGATAGGGATAGACACCAAATCTCTGTCAAAAAGCTCATGGTATTCGATATTTAAGCAAAAGTATGTGTAAGACAATGGATGATACCCAATAATAAATGAATGGTAAAACCCATCATTTGGTAGCTAGCACCCAATATTTGAAAATCAAATGGAGGTAGAGAATGAATAAACTTTGATGCTCGATAGAAGATCAACAGGTAGGGGTTAGATTTTTAACATTAGTCAAGGGATAGGCAACCACCATCATAGCATGCTAGGTTTTTAAAGTATAATGTCAAATAATATTAATGACAAAATCTCCTACCATTTCTCATATAGATGCATGATCAGAGAAGATGTTACTGCCTAACAAGAATAACAAAAAATCTAATGAACTAGATGTAAACAAAATGACCATTACTTATTTAGAAGTAACATAATCAATCCATGTTAGTAGGCCATGACTAGTCAGTTACAACAAATACATTGCAATCCGGTAATTATTTTGATATAACAACAATCCATTCTCAAGGTAATGATTCAAAAAAATAGAATCCAATTGTAAAAATCTATATATACAAGAATGTAATAGGTTCTAAGGCTTGGATCTTAATATTTTACAATTTGCATGTATGAAAGCATATTATACTCTAAGAAATATAATTGGATTGTTGTTTGGCCTCTAGTTCAAATATTTGTAGAACATGTATGTATGAATGGTTGTTTATTTCTATTATTAGCTAGTTGAATGAGCATAATATTAATTTTATTCTTTGGATTTTTGCATATGTTCTTTCTCTAGTTCTAGAATTTGCAATCAAACAGTTCATCAATTAGATAAATGTAATATTTTGTGATTGACAACAAAATTGGTTGGTCTTTTAGGTAATTTAGTGGATATCTTATTTGCATAAGTTTTTATTTTTTATTTATCTTGATGGTTTAACCTATATCGTTATAAGTTCTATATTTAGCTTCCTTTATTTCTTTCAACACTCTTTTCACCCCCTTATTTTAGGATTAGCTAGTTAGGATACAATAGGAACTGACCTACTTTAGAGATTGACCTTTGAAGTTTCACTTCTTCAAGGTATTTCAATATTGGTCAAAGTCTTAGGATGCACAATTTATACCTAGGTAGGTTTTCAGACCAAAAAAATCTTCACCTTCTTTGGTTTTTGGTTGATGTCAGGGCTTTGATAGTGGATTTGTTACACCCAATATATGAGTTAGTTTGGCTAAACACTATTTTGTGTCACTATACAACATCACATATATTTAGTCAAATATAGTTTAAGTAAATAAATTTAACCTTGCTACATTGGCCTATGACAAACCTATTTAACCCCAAAATAAATTTCATTAATTTATACTCACTCAAGGCTTATTTGTTATTATAAGAGTTTATTTGTGTGCAAGACACTGGATCACCTAAGATAATATCCATTAACTAGAATGAAATTTGACTTGTGATCAAGATATTGATACACTCACAAAGTGATTGATTAGCTTATAGAGTGACTAATTCACTTAGCAAATCTTGAAAAATGTATAAACATGTTCGAATAACATTAGGCATGTTTTACCACATGTTGTAGGTGATTTGGAGAGGGTAGGGGAATCCTCCAAAGGAGGTTCCTAGTTTGAGTCTCCGCCCTACCAAACGCACATTGAGTACCCAAAATCTAGTCGATAATTCTGGTGTGGTCAGATCCAGGCGTGACTCCCGGGTGATTTTGACGGTGTAGAACCCCATGGTCATGGTTTCTCAGACCATGGTCACCCTACAAGGGTTTTTTTTCTAAATTAAAAAAAAAATATTAGACATTTTTTTTAATGTGAAGCATGACATGGTCATATGATACATATTGCAATGACTTAGTAAAATATAAATACTCTACCAAATAAATAATGTAGATGAAAAAAATTGACAAATTCATTAAAATAAGGATCTAGAGCTAAATTTGGTTGTATATACATCCATTTTTTAACTAAAGATATAATTTGTTATTTTCATGCTAAAATTTGATGTTAGGATTTGTTTTATTGTAGATAAGACTTGATCTAAAATATTTGACTAAAAATATAATCTAGGTTTACTTTGTAAAAGATCATGTTTTGGCTCTTTTGAGAACTATGCTTTTTGTTTTTTATAATTTATTTTTGTCACAACTATGCTTACTTTTTTTACCATAAAGTAGTGTGAAATATTTTTGTAATGGATATTTATAGATTGTGTATGGTCATTTGTTATTAAATTGCATGTATTTTTTCTTCAAACCTAGTTATAAATGAAGTGATATTTATGATTTTGTCTTCTCATATTTGTTAGTATTTTCCATGATATCTAGTTTTATGATGTATTATAGCCATTTAGTTGTCATTAAACCTAATTATATCATGTTCTATATGTTATAGACTCATAGTTCTATTTAGTTCTAGTATTCTAGTTTTGTTTCTTATAACCATTTTTGCATAACATAATCATTAGCTACATCAATAGGTGGCTTATTAAGGGCAGTGTGTTTCCATGAACCCACATGCCCCCTAAGATATTTATAAACCAAAATATACACATTGTAGTAGTCCCTATAGTTGTACACATGCCTAGAGTCAAACTTACAACCTTGTATAAGGAAGACTCCAACATGTAAACCACACATTGTTAGGCTATGACCCACAATAGGATATGAGTTCCTCCTTCAACAACAATACATCATACATAATATATGTGTGTCATAAATATTTTGAATGTTGTGAAGGAGAGTATTCTTCTATTCAAATTTAAAAAATAAAAAAAATAGATGCTATATTTTTAATGCAAAAAGGTACTTGATCATGGAGTAACAAAAAGTGTTGATTCAAGAATCTCTAAATATTAAAAAAGAAACTAAAAATACTAATGGCTATTTGATATTTTCATTGTTTTCTCTAACCTTTTTTTAGAATGTAATCAATCAAGTAATCCTCTTATGCCAATACAACATAAAAGTTGGACAATTTTTATAACTTTAACAAGTAGCTTAGAGGTATTTTACATTCATTGAAATCTACCCAAATACTTTGGGAACTAAAAGTGTTAAAAAAATATTCAACTTCTTCTCATCTACTTTAAAAACCATACAAATTATCCTCTCATATATAGTGCACCAATTTCAAAAAGAAATTGAAAGAAAGAAATGAATTTTTACAATAATCCATAAAAAAACAATCAATGTTTTTGAATAAACTCAAAAAAATGATTCACTAGTCAAGGCATCACTAGAAGGTTGTATTACAATAATTAGTTAACTAGCTAGTTGAATGTCAAAAGAGGAAAATAACAAGATCTATCAGTGAAAGTGAATAATTCTCCTAAGTCAACTAAATTATCGTGGCACAACAATATTCTTATGATCTAATATCTAACAAGGGGTTTTGGTAAAAATTCCAAAAACCTATATATCACAAAAAGTCATTCACAAATTGTTTCAAAATTTACATTACTTCTAACATCAACATGGAAGAATATACACTAAATATTTGAGGTGAAATAATAATGATTCAAGCACCCTTTGATACCATGATAGATTCATAATACTTTCTAGAAATAAAAAAATATATATATTATCAAAAAATGAAAAGTTATATTATATATAATAATGTATGATACGAAGGGTGTCCTTAAACACCAAATAATCTCACTATAGGAAAAAATAATATCATTTTTATAACCAAATAAATGATCTCAAGGGGTATAAATACCCAAATTACAAGTGCCATGGTTAAAGAACCAGCCTTAAAATTTAGTATTATAAGATTACATTATAATCCACTTCTATAAGGTGTATAGCTACCCATAGGGTTATACAAGTGAATACAATATAAAGTTTGGTTGAGTCCTTAAATAAAATTTTGCATCACATGTTCTAATATTTATTTGTTTCTTTCTATTTTTATGCTAAACAAAGGTGTATCATTTCCTTCTTCTCTCTTGTATATGCTATAAATCTATGCTAACTGTAAAATTCTTCCAAAGGATTTGTTTCTTGCTTTTTTCATTCTCACTATATACTTTTGATAATGGGGATCCATCAAACAAGCAAATACCTTATCATATGTATTTGCACTAAGTTATTTATTTATAATATCACAAATATACTAGTAGATATTAAGAGTTATTTTAATAAACATACACATCTATTTACCTATGGTTACACAACCTATAAATTAAAATTTGGTTGCTTTGTGTGAGAGAGACTATTCCAATAGCCCTACTTTAATTTTATAACTTTTAGAAATCATTATTAGAATTATAGATGTATACCTTTGAAAAAATATAATCGTGTTATACTAAAAATATTATTGATTTAATATTTGGTATACTCTTTAACATTTTAAAAATTAAATATTAGATTACTATGAATAACTTGAATCAACTAATATTTAAAGGATATATATATACTTGATGCCCATGATATATAGAAAAATTAGGAAACATTTTAATTGAAAGGATATATTAGGAGGTGATTTTAACAATAGAGAATTGGAAAGTAAAAAATGAAAAATAGATAAATAATTTACCACAACCACAAACATTACAATTAAGGTCACACAACAAATTCCCTATGATTTTTATTTTTTCTTTTAAGGAATAACATTTAGAAGATACTAAGATAATTATGTTTACCATGAATAAATGTGTCTTCATATTTGGGTAAGGTATTGTAATGATAACTTGTACAACAAATATGAACTTGGGATGTTGTAGATATGTAATTTTTATTTTTTATCAACCATAGGTTTCCAAACTATCCAATCGATTACTATCCCTAATGTACTTACTAAAGAAGACTCTAATATAGTGTTGCTAAAGGGATCATGTTAAGTGTCTTATGTTTATGTAGAAAATTGTTTTCTCACTCTATTAGAGCAAAAAAGAGTTGTAATTAAACTAATAATTTGTAAGGTAATATTCACAAGAAAATAATGGTTAATATCATCATTGATGAGAACATAAAATAAAATTATAGTTTTAAGTTAAATAAAGCGACAAATTTATACATAATTTTTTTTTAAATCTATCAAATCATAAAGGCTTAACTAAGAAAGACAAATGACAATGCTATTAGGAAGTGAAATGATTTTCTTATTGATCACTTTTCTTTCTTAGTTAACAAGATATGAGCACATGAGGAAAAATTTGTTTGCTAATTGCTAAAGTGGTACCTTAGGCTACAACAACAAAAAGGAAGAATTTAAAAAATGGAATTTTAGATCAAGGAAGAAAATGATATCAAATAGGAATTACACTCATTTATAAATTTTAATATCATGCATGAAATCCAAAATGTGTTTAAGAATCTAAATAGTACTATTGTCCAAAATATTGAGGAAAACAAACAAACGTATAATATTCAAATTATTGAATATCAAACATCATCTTCATAGTAGGGAACAATAATGAGTACTTTTTTATTTAAAAATATGTACTAAAATATAAGATGGATTAACTATCCAAGTTAACCCTCGACTGAAAGTATAAAAAACTAAGTATCAAGTTAAATTAAAAAATTGAAATATGACTAAGCTTGACTATGGCCACAAGTATTATTATGTTTGATCTTATACTTGTTATTTTTTAACATTTAATTTTATAAAATTTTGTTTATAATAAATAATTCTAATTTTATATAATTATAAATAACATATTTAGATAGATCATTTCATGAGAGTGGTGCTATCAAGGGCTTGGAACAAATAGTGAAGAAAGGTATACAATTTTCTAAATTCTTACCACTTTAGCTTGAGATATTAAAGGCCAAGGAAGCAAACATGAATTAAATAACCCTAGTAGGATCTCTTACCCACCTAGTCCTCCAAATCCCCATAATATAAGCACATTTTCTAGAAGATATGCTCTAAAATTCATGTAAAAAGGTAAAGAACATACTGGGTATACTCAAGTATTAGAGAGCATGAGTCTTGAGACAAGTCAATCTTAGGAGTTTACAGTAGAAAGGAAATCCTACTTAAAAATTGTACAAGAAAAAACTGAAAAGAAAATTTTATTTGGCAAACAAAAATATATAGTTGGGGTTCTTACATTAGGACAACCCCAAGCGAAAGAGTATAAATGATAATTTTCTCTTTAAATATTAGAGGTCTTGGGCCCCTCATTAAAAAATAGCCCTAAAGCATTTGTTTAAATTTCATGAGCTAGATATAATTTTAATCTAGGAGACTATGATAGATGCAAAAAAAAACAATAACCATACTCCTCTCTCCTACCAAATTGGAACTTTGTAGGTTTAGACTCAAAAGGAATATTAAGGGGAAATATAATAGGATGGAATCCCTATTTCCAGCTAGTTGATACAATTTATATTAAGGTAGGTGTGGTTATAGACTTACATTCTATGGAGCTAGGTAAGATGATTTATGTAGTCAATTTGCATGGTCCTTATGGTAGTAGAAGATAATTTTGGAAATAATTCTTTATACAAGACTTAAAATAAAATGGAAATGTAATGGTGGGAGGAGACTTAAAATTTTTAACTAAAAGAGCAAAAATATGGGGAGAGGAGGCTAGAATGGATCCCCTTGCTGAATTTTTCCTATAGAAAATCCATAATGCAAGGTTGTGTGATGTAGAACCTATTAAATTAGTGCCCACTTGGAGGAATCAAAGAAATTGAAGACAATATAATTATCAAAGGTTGAATATATTTTTAGTGTCTAAAAACCTCATAGGTAAAGCAAAAAGACTAAGTTATTAGATAGATCAAGATGGGGGATCTAATCATTCACCAATTGTATTTTAGTTAGAAAATGATCAAGAGAAACCAGTAGGACCTTTCAAGTTCAATGCTATCTGGTTGAAATATGAGGAATTTATAAGTATAGTAAAATATGAGTGGAGACATATTGAATTAGCAATAGAAGAGACAATTATGTTTTAATTTTATCAAAAAATGAGGAGAATCAAATTTACTAAAATTGCATGGATCAAAGGTAAATATTGGGAAGTAGAGGTAAATATAGTGGACATAGAATCTAAATTAAATTATTTATATAGTTATAAAGGAAATGATATTTTTTAGATAAGGAGAATTTGTAGGTAAAGGAGTTGGAAAAAAGAAGAGGGAATTGTTAGAATGGGAATATGCAAAGTGGAGGATGAAAAGTAGAGCACTTTGGCTAGAACAAGGGGATGAGAATACAAAATTATTTTAAAAGTATGTAAAATAAATAAAATTGATAAATATAATATAGGATATGAAAGGGGAGAATGGAATAAATATGAGAAAGTTTCAAGAAATAATAGGATTATGAGTATCCCACTTTAAGAAAATTTATAAAGAACCCAATAGAGAAAATATTGAAGAAATCATTAAACTAGCACTTTATCTACCTAATATGGTCAATTATGAAGTTAAAGAGACTTTGATGACATAATTCACTAATGAGGGGCTATAAACAATAGTTAAATATGTTTAGAAAGCGAAGATTCTAAGACCAAATGGCTGGACCATTGAATTGTAACTTTTATGTGGGTTTTTATGAGTTGTTGGAAGAATACCTTTTAAAGGTGGTTAAGGAATCGAGGACTTCTAGGTAGGCATTGAGGTCTATAAATACAATTTTATTGGCCTTGATTCCTAAGAGGGATAACCCAAAATTTTTTGGGGAGTATATGCCCATAACATTGTCTAATACTCTCTACAAAATCATCTCCAAGATTATTTCTGTGAGGTTAAAAGAGGTTTTTCTAGACACCTTCTAAGAATAATAGTTTGGTTTCTTAAGTAAAAGGAAAATCCATGAAACTATAGGTGTTAATCAGGAAGAACTCCATTCAATCAAATCAAGTAAGCAACAAGAAATAATAATTAAGCTTTATTAGGCAAAAGCTTTTGATAGGGTATGTTGGTTGTACATCAAACTTATATTAATTTATATTGGTTGTAGTGTGCCCTTTGTAAATTGGGTAATGGGATGTATTAATTATACTTCCTTTGTTATCTTAATTAATGGTTTAGTTTCTTGCTTCTTTAAGCCTTCCATAGGGCTAAGACAGGGATGCCCCCTATCACCCTTATTATTCTTACTTGTTGCTAAAGGGTTGAGTAGAATGATTAAGGAACAAAAGAGACTTGCCATAATCAAAGGCATTAAATTAGAAAACTATTTGGTTGGGAACCAATTACTATTTGCAAATGATATAATCCTATTTGGAAATGGTACCATAAGATAATCACTAAAATATAAAGAACTATTAGATTTATATTGTGCTACCACATGAATGCAAATAAACCTTCAAAAATGGATATAGCTTTTAACAGACTACAACTTGGACAAGAAGGAGTAGTGGTAAGGATTTTTGGCTTTAGTCTAATTAAGTTTGATAAAGGTTTAAAATATTTAGGGTTTAAACTAAAGCTAAATTATTATGAATACCATGATTGGATTTGGTTATACAATAATGTGGAAAAAATGGTAACTTTAGGGTGCAATAGATGGTTATCATTGGGAGGTCATTTAACATAGGTTAAATCAATTTTGGAAGCCATTCCAGTTTTTTGGCACTCTATGGTTTATATTCTTGTTAAAATAGTGGAAAAACTAAGGAATAAATGTTTCCATTTCCTTTGGATAGGAAGAAGAGAGAAGGATTCAATGCCTTTGGTTAAATGGAGTAATATAGCCAAACCTAAATTAGTAGGAAGATGCAGGCTTACAAATATACATAACTTTAGGAGATTAGTAACTACTAGTTGCTAATAGTCTTTGGAGATTAGTAACTAGTAAAGGATTATGGCGCGAGGTTATCAAGGAGAAATATTTAGATTCCATGTCATTTTAAGAGTGGATTAGACTTCCTATCAAGCTAGTGACCAATGCAACTATCATTTGGAAATAATTAGTGAGAACTTTCCCATTAGTGGGTATTTCTTTAGTTTAGAAAATAGGAAATGGGAAGAAAGTAAGGCTAAGAAAAGACCCCTAGCTGGGGAATGAAGGGAATTACCAATTATCTCAAAATTTAATAGAACATCTAAATAGACAGGGACTCAAAGTATTAGCAAATGCAACCTCTATGGATAGAATAAATTTACGGAATCAAGGATGGTTTTTAGTAGAAGAATTACTTTTGGAAGGAAATGAAGTTGATCAATGGAGTAAGTATACAAGGGTTCTAAAAAGGAATTTTATAAAATTGATACAAGAAGAAGACTATTTAGTATGGTCAAATAATCCAACTAATAAAATAGTTTACAACTAAATAAGGATACAAGGTAATATTTAAAGATAATAACAAGATCCTTTTGTGGTGTAGGATTTGGAAGGTGAAATCACCCTTAAAAATCTGAATTTGTCTTGGTTAGCTTTATCTAAGAAGACATTAACATGGGATGTTTTATAAAAGAGGTCCTAACAGGGTCCAATTCAATGCAGTTTGTGTAAAATGGAAGAAGAAATAATAGATCACTTAGTAATTCACGGTGATATTTTGAGAGAAGTTTACAGGTATATTCTACCCATGACTAAGAGGAAGGAGCAGTGGCTAGTGAGGAATTTATTGGATATGTAACAACCATCCTCATACTACCATTTATTGCAAATGAATTGATAAATTAGACTTACCTTTTATTCTAAGAATGTGGTACTACTGAAGGTTGTTTTGCATGCAGGACCAGGTTCATACCTTCAATAGACGAAAGAAGATCGACAAACAAATATAAGTAGGAAATGATGATCGACTCAGCTTGACTCGTATGGAAGCTCACACAACTACATTTCATGTAGGAGCATATAGAATGACTGATTGCATCATGTGAATGTTTTGAGTTGTGTGATATACATTCTTTACCTCAAAATAGTTTAATGTTTGAATTTCCATGGCAGTGAAAGTTCCAAGAGCATGGGAGCCAATTTTACGATTTAAAAATTATTTGATGTTTGCCTTGAAATTTATAAAAAATATAAAATGCATATGACGGATATAATGGATGGGGGAATGCTTTGTTTTAGAGGGGCGTGCAATTCTAATGATTGTTTTTCTAAATTCCACCATGATCTCAAGAACAAAAACAAAGGAAATCTGGTGCATCTTTTCTACTGGATATGTTTTTACTATTTTGCATGTAGAAAATTTTGGATCATCAAGTTGGAAAATATGCTCTACAAGAGAAGGAAATTTGTATTTTTATTTGTGCATGTTTGGATTAGTGTGGAAATGGTTAGAAATGAAGTAGTCAAGACTAGAAAATCATGAGGTTATAAGTCAGATTTTATGTTTCTTTGGTTAAATATGCATTGCTTTAACAGATTGGGCGACTGTGTTGTTAAAAGAAAACTAGAATATTTAATCTTCTATAAATAATTTTTCGATGCTGGTTTACATTTTAGGTGCAGAGGAATATATTTTGTATACTTTACTGTGACTATGTTTGGTTGTATGATTGTTACTTCTTTTTTCGATGATAAAAATAATGTGCGAAATAAATACAATGTCTTACAGGAAAATTTTGAATAGACTATGCATTACTCGGTTGTGTGACTGGTTGCTTAGCTGTGTATGGTTATATGGTTATGTATTTTTCACCTGTCAAATTCCATGAAATTAAACCCATGCCTTGGGATGGGTAGCATCACAATAAGCATTACATTATGGAAAAGAGGCTATTAAGTCCGTGTGAAATTGATGTATGTTGGGTGAGTCAAGTAGCACCTATTGTTAATAAGGAAACTATTAATATTGTTACCCAATTTACAGTATGAGTGAGATTATATGGCTACATGCATATTAGTTAATCTTATTTAGTTGCATCCAATAATTTATTTATCTAGTTATCTGATCCCATGCTACACTCCTCAATTATCTTTGTGCGCTACACATAAAGAAAATCACCTCGTTATGGTTGAATGATGTACCCACACAACTAATGGATAACTAATGGATGATATGTTGAGAAGAGGTTAACATATCTAGTTATTGGCATTGCACTACTGGTGAAATGCAATATGGAGGATAACTTATGTTCAAGTTGAAAACTAAAACTGTCTATGTCAACCAACGAAATTTGTTGTATATTATTGTATTTAACTTTCTGGAATTGAATCCCTAAAGTTGAACCCAATGATATTATTTTATTTAAAAAAAATAATTGCCTTATAGACTATGAGCATACTGAGTTATGAAATGTTGTTACTCAAGTAGCAATGCTAGAAAAATGTATTGTAAAGTTTTGGAAATATATCAATGAAATCACTATTGTATTAAAAGGAGAAGTGAAACTGGTACTTATACTATCAAATTCTAATATGTGTATAATGCTGAAATAAGACACAGAAATTGAAGACACTTTCTTTCACTTATTATTTTCCAGAATGAAAAGTGTGAGGAAGAGAATGCGTTATTGTTTTTTCTACGTTGTCTATCCCAAAAGCCATCACATAGATCTCCGTATAGTTCACCCCTATAACCAGCATTTCACGATCATTTTAAACCTTTTACGCTGCTGAAAGCACTAGAAAAAGGACACGTGTTCAATCCAAAGAGGCCTGAGATTTAAACCAAAAATGTGTTATTGTTAGTGAAATACTTTAGTTTAATTTATTTTAGTTGTTATACAACAAATAAAAAAGAGATCATTTCCTTGTTTATGTGTAATAATAAACTTATACTTTTGAGAGGAGACACCACTTATAATTATCAATGATGTCTTCTTTTGAAACCAAATAATATATAGTTTTGGGGTGGAACATAAATTTTTAATTTTATTGATATATTTACTACTGATTGAACTCTAAATTATGTCTATCGGATATAAATTTATACTTTATTTGTCTTTCTCTAAAAGTATTAAGGCACACAAGTATATTAAGTGGTTATATAAAAACTTGACCAGTAGCGAATCAACTAATGAAGAGAAAAGACTAGGTTTTAGCTCAATCACCACTCACTAAAAATTATCATGCACATGGAAATAACTTTAGTGAAGTCGACCTTTTGAATTTAATTAAAATCCATGTCCAAAATAGAAGATGAAAGTCATTGTTTTTGGTTTCCATTTGCGGCATAGTAAATACAGTTTTCAAAATAAAAATTATTATTATTGGGTTGTTTGAGATGACCAAGGGTTTCAAAGAAAGAGATACATTGGTCATAGTATATTAATACCTAAGAAAATATTATGATAATTGTAAAGCTTAAGATGTAACCATAGGCTGAGATATATTATATATAACTTAAAATTGGGATTATATGAAAAGTGATGTATTATTTTAATAACTAGATTGTAGTGGAAAATAGAAAAATAACCTTACATTCCATGTGAAATATTATTATCAATTTTGAGGTTACCCTCTTGAGGTCAAGATAAAATGATACCTTTGATTTACACTTATTCAAGTGATAAATTTAATTGAAATTAACCCAATCAATAAGAAAAAGAAAGGGTAAACATATTTTTGGATATTAGCCTAGGTTGGTATATATATATATATATATATATATATATATATATATATATATATATATATATATATATATATATATATATATAACATTAGGTAATTTGGGAAGAAGTTTATTATATCATGGGCAAACTCCAAAGAGAGTAGTTATTTTATTTAAAATCTAAGAGTAGTGCTTTAATGAACTACAAATTCATTTATTTATCTTCTTTTGTGGGGTAAAGGATATAGCTTGTATTTCTTAAATTCTATTTTGGGAAAATAAGTAACTGTGAGGAAGATATTTGAAAGTTGAGTAAGATTAAGAGAAAAATATTTTAGGAAATATAGAGATTTATCTTCACTTAGCTATTTATTTTTGTGGAAAGAGTTAAAGCAAAGTTGACCTAAATAAATATTTACCATGTTCATTGAGAATAATGAATAAAAGTAAGCACCCAAAACTAGAGGTTACGAGTTGGTAACCCTTGTGACTCATGAGCGACTATTTTCTGATAGAATAAGCTAAAACAAGTGACTTTGTCAGAACTAGTAACAAGGGATGGTATGGGATATTCCATCTAGGTCATTGTCTAGGAAGTATAGTGATAGGTCCATGCACTATTTTGACTATGAGTGGACTAGTATACCCAAGAGAACTAGTCCAACCATGATACTTGGTATGGGATAATTATCATGAGTCATAAATAGTCAATGGTACTAAGTCCAATGTCAAGGTACACTAACAAATTGCATACCAAGTTTAGGACTAGTCGATCAAGTA
The DNA here is from genome assembly GCA_028583015.1 of Wollemia nobilis. Taxonomy (NCBI): domain Eukaryota; kingdom Viridiplantae; phylum Streptophyta; class Pinopsida; order Araucariales; family Araucariaceae; genus Wollemia; species Wollemia nobilis. The sequence goes on along the minus strand of JAQPPZ010002224.1, from coordinate 7,362,467 downwards.
GATCAAGGTTCATAATGATAAGGGATGGGGAGAGTATGCGTTCCCTCTCTAGATTTTATGATTCTAGAGGATAACCCCAACAATGGATCGACACTCATGCCAGAATGAGAGGACATAACATGAGAAAGTTGGGTCCACAAAATGGCACCTTCCATGGGATTTGACCAATCTCATCCACTTGGAAGACTATCTGTAACAGTATCAATTTCCAAAAATGGTATGATATACCTTATACTAATTGAAAATATTAGGTGAACCTTAAACATTTTTAAAATTAAATTCCTTCTCTTAGGATGAACGATACTTAAAATGAAAAAAACATTACCTTGAAAATTATTTGAGCTAAATTATATGGTGCAACCAGGAGAGTAGACTTGGGTTTTTACATGTGGTATTAGAGAAGGTGAGATCCTTATGTTGTAGGACTATAAATATTACCTTTAATGAAATTTAAGCCAAATTATTAATATAGTTCTTTCTCAAACATGTGAAGTGGTGCATTTGTTGCGAGGTGGATCATATATGAACCTCACAAAAGTTGGGTAGGAAGAGACCACCATAAGACTTCAAAAGGGATCATGTACAGGGGTTAGAAAAAAGGTCCTCAAATAGAAAGATGAATGAAACAACTTAATGAAGATCCAAAAAATGAAACTATCAAGGATAGAAGTCTGGTAAATATGGTTCAACTGTTGTAAACCTATATGGAACAACATAAGGAGGAAATGGTGTAAAAAAATCACATATGGCCCAATAACATGAATTAATAGTCCAACAATAGAAACTTATAGAGTAATTAACCAAGAATAGAGAACCTAAAGGCAGACTAAAGGAAGCACCTAATGAGTTTATAGGAAATAGTAAGGCTCGAGTGGGAGTTGAATTGGCCAAAAATTTGAAGAAGGTTGTGATTTCAAAATTTTATGGTAGAGATGATGGAGATGCTGTAGAAAATTGGTTGAACAAGGTCGAGTCATACTTTTCCATAATATCTTTGTCATCTTAGTATAAATGGGATATCTTACATTTGGTAGGAGCAGATTTAGATTGGTGGAAAACCTATAATAAATGAAAAGGTATTGAATTCGTGGATCTCAAGTGGGAAGACTTTGTGAAAGAATTTAAAAAAATATTCATAACTAGGCAGTACTATATAGAAAAATTTGTTGAGTTTTCCACCCTACAATAGGAGATAATGACTGTCTGATCATATCACCAAAAGTTCATCCAACTGCTGAATTATGCACTCCAGTATGAGAACAATGAGGAAATGAAGGTTTAAAAGTTCATTTTGGGACTTCACCCCAAGATCAAAACTATAGTTAATTTGCTTAACCCTAAAGATATTCTAAAATATTTTGATTTAACTCATTAAGAAGAAGCATATTAAGAAGAAAAATGGTATATTTCAACTATTAAAAGTTATTTGAAAAATATAAGGATGAACTTAGAAAATGAAATAATGTAGGATTTATGAAATGGGAAAAGAACAAAATAAAGGGCTAAAGAAAGGGATAAATCTAATCTTGTGAACATAAACCAAATTAATTTTTAGGACAATAAGATCAGAAGGGATGGTAAAGGATATCTAAGAAGAAATGAATAGAGACCATCATATCAGGAAAAGGCTAAGGAGGTTGTACCACAGAATATGAATGAAAATGATAATAGGAATAGAAGAGCCCTTTCAGTAGTTTCTATATTTACGGAGGCCCCCACTTTGCAAAAAAGTGTCTAGAGAGAGCGAATTGCAAGAAGGTACTAGAGGATACTACCCACTGATTCTTTGCAACAATAGGTAGTCTTATAATTTATAGGTAAGTTACTAATTTTCTATTGAATGGTAATATATGTGATAGAAATGTACACATCCTAATTGATAGTGGAGCTAGTTTAGTGAGGGAAATACAAAAAAAACTAGATTTTTGGCTAATAGTTGGAAGGTAGAGTATAGGTTAGGTCAGACCTACTTAGTAAACCAATATTTATTTGACCCTCACATTATATTACACCAAGGTAAAACTAGTTGGCACTTGTATGTGGCTCCTTTCCATGCCTTTGACATCACTCTTTGTGTAGATTTTCTAGAAGCCCATAAAACCCTCCTCAATTTTGAAGATAGATGGATAGAGTTCATAGATAAAATCTAGTCAAAGAGTTAGAATTCATTGTGACCATGGTTCTCTAAAACCACATATGTTGTTAGAAATGTAAGTGAATAAGGTAATAAGTAAGCACTTCCAAAAGTATCCTATCCTAAGTGAATTCAAGGATGTTTTTCTTGAGGACCTACCAGGACTACCTTCCCAAAGAGAATTTGATTTTTCAATTTAAATCTTGCTTGGAGCTACACCAATTGCTAGGGCACATATACAATGACCCATATTGATATGCAGGAGCTCAAGGTACAACTTCAAAACTTGTTAGAGAAGAGGTTTATTAAGTCCAGTGTGTCACCTTGAGGTGTTCATGTTCTATTTGTTAAGAAGAAATATGGATCCTTAAAGTTGTGCATAAACTATCGAATGCTCAACAAGGTCATCGTCAAGAATATCTATTCATTATCAAGGATAGATGATCTTTTTGATAAATTGAAAGGAGCTACCATCTTCTCAAAAATTGATCCTTGGTCAAGATACCACTAGTTGAGAATTCAAGAAGAAGACACACATAAGACTGCATTTAGAACAAGGTATAGATAGTATGAGTTTAAAGTCCTACATATTGGTCTGACTAATGCCCCAACTACATTTATGAATCTCATGAATAGTGTCTTTCAAGAGTAGCTATATTTTTTTGTGCTTGTATTCCTTGATGACATACTAGTTTATTCTCAAAACAAGGAGAAGCATGATCAACATATGAGATGTACTTGAGATCCTTAGGAGAAATCAGTTGTATGGGAAGCTATCATAAATATGAATTCTATAATCCTTTGGTACAATATTTGGGGTACATAGGTTTTGCTAAAGGGATTTTTTTTCGATTAAAAGAAAATTGAAGCTATTGTTGACTGACTTACACCCACTAATGTAATTGAGGTGCATACTTTATGGGATTAGAAAGCTATTAAAAACTATTTGTTAGGGGTTTCTTAAAAATTGCTCAACCTATAACTAATATCTAGAGAAAAATAAAGGTCTTTAAGTGGACAAATCAATGTGAATAAGCCTTTAAAACTCTAAAGGAGAGGTTAACGACCACACCAATTCTCTAGTTAAATAATCCTTCCAAGAAATTTACAGTATGCACCAATGCATCTATTGAGGTATTAGGAGGAGTTCTTATCCAAGATGAAGTGACCATTACGTTCAAATCATGAAAAATTAAGAGACATAAGGTGAAATATGTCACTCATGACTTAGATTTTATGGTTGTCATGCATGCTATTAAGTTTTGGAAGTATTATTTGCTAGGGAAACCTTTTGAACTCAAGATAGATTATCAAAGTTTAAAGTACATTTTTACTCAAACCTTATTGATTTCTAGACAATGTTGGTGGATGGATCTTCTGGAAGAATATAATTTTGGCATAAAATATATCAAGGGTAAGGAGAATAAGATTATTGATGCCTTGAGAAGGAGATGGTATATCATCACAATGACATAGTGTCATTATGATTTGGTAGATAAGATTAAGGATTTGCAACAAAGTGATGATTATTGTAGAAAATTTCAAGTTTAGATTGAGCAAGAATATAAAAAGGATGTATATTTTGTACATATAAATGGTTTGGTATACTTCAAAAATAGATTGGTTGTTCCAAATTTGGGTTGACTAAAAGAAACTATCCTAAAGGATGTATATAATAATCCATATTTCCCACACCTGGGTGGGGAATAAATGCACAAGAATATAAGAAAGGTCTATTATTGGTCAAGAATGAAAAAAATATTAATGATTTTGTGGCTAGGTGTTTGGAGTGTCAAAAAGTCAAAGCTAAACATTTACATCTAGTAGGTCATTTGTACCGTCAAGATATTCCTACATAGAAATGGTAGGTGGTCTCGATGGATTTTGTGGTTGGGTTGCTTAAGACTAGATTTAGGCATGATGCAATACTGGTTATAGTAGATAAATTAACCAAGGTTGCACATTTCATACCTAGAAATATACAAGATGATGCACTTGCTATAGCAAGTAAGTTTGCTAGGGAGATAGTGCATGTACATGGGTTTCTAGAAGTTATAATCTCAGACAAGGATTTTCGTTTTACTTCATAATTCTAGTAAGATTTACATCATGCTTTGGGAACCAAAATTAATATCAATTTTTCTTATCACCCTAAGATAGATGTATATACCCTAAGATATATGGATATACTGAGAGGGTGAACTAGGTCCTTGAGGATATATTGAGAATGTATTGTATGGACTAGCACACCAAATGGGAAGATTATTTATACCTAGTTGAATTTCATTACAATAATAACTATCATGCTTCACTAGGTATGGCTTCATTTGAAGACCTATATGATAGAAGATGCAAGACTCATTTGTATTGGAAAAATCTGAAGGATCGGATAGTGATCAGACTAAAAATTGTGAAAGAAATGGAGGAGCAATTAAAATAGATTTACCAAAATCTTAAAGAGGTCACATATCACTAAAAGAGCTATGCGGACCTTAAAAGAACACCGATGGAATTATTTGTGTGTAATAAAGTATTCTTAAGGGTGAAAACTACAAAGAGTTCAATTAAATCCTCCAAACTTAACCCTAGATTTATGGGTCCATTTGAAATTATAGGCAAAATAAGTCCCATTGACTACAAACTTGCTCTGACACCAAGTTTATCAAAAATCTATGATGTCTTCCATGTGTCCCTCCTTAGAAAGTACATTTCTGACCCTACTCACATTTGAGATGTTTCAAATTTATATATGTCAAACCCACTAAAAATTGAAGTTCATCCTGTCATAATAGTTGGTTTTAGGACCAAGAGCTTGAGGAGAAGGGACATTGATCAATGTTGGGTCTAGTGGGACCTACACTCAGACATAAACACCACATGGGAAAATGTGGTTGATATGAAGAAATAGTTTCCTTTCTTGTTTAAGTAAACTTGAATAATTTAAATTATTATGTGGATTTATGGATGTATATATAAATATGTGTGGATGTATATTTAGGCTACTGAGTAGAGTTATATTTTAGTATATTTTGGTTAATGTATGGATATATGGTTGAATGCAAATATGAAACACTATGTGGAGTGGATTATGTAAACATGTTTGAATTATTGAATGATTTATGTATGGACATATATGTATATTGATGGATTCCTAAATGTATATGTATATGTTTTGACTTGTTTAAACTTACATTAAAATATAAGGACTATCTTTATTTCTAATGGGGGAGGATGTAACAATCCTCCTTGTACTACCATTGATTGTAGATGAATTGATGGATTATAATTGCCTTTTATTCTGAGAATGTAGTACTAATGATGGTTGTTGTGCATGCAAGACCAGATACATAACTTCGATAGACAAAAAAGGTAAGTGGAAAATGATGATCGGCTCAACTTGACTCAGCTCATGACTACATGGAAACTCACACAACTACATTTCATGTAGGAGCATATAGAATTATTGACTGCATCATGTGAATGTTTTGAGTTTTTGATATACGTTCTTTACTTTAGAATAGTTTAATATTTCAATTTCCATGGAAATAAAAGTTCCAAGAGTGTAACAACCCAAGACTTCTCACTTGATTGTACCAAAAAAAATCACAATCATTTTTAGAGGGTAATTTTTTTTCATTTTCACATAGAATTTTTGTTTGTAAAAGTTCCTTTAGATTCAAAGCAATTTTGTTCACCCAATTTCAACAATGTCATATACTTTAGTTAGTACCGGTATATCATACCACTTTTGGGTTATAAACTACTACAGACAACCATTTAAGTGGAATTGTCTTATCCAACATCCTCATGTTTTCGTATGAGGATCAATCCATGATAGGGGTTGTCCTCTAGGGACTATATCACTTAGAGGGGGATGCTTTATTTCCCCATACTGAAGCATTTAAATAATCCATGACCTAACTGGTCGACTTAGATTTAGTTGTGTGCATACCCGCACCTCAACCATTTTGGATGAATGCTAATAGTTGTGTTCATACCCACACCTCAACATTTTTGGGTGTTTACTAGCAGTCATACTCACTCGATGATCTCGACAAGTTCCCCTTCAATTTATTTTATGAATCAGGATATTTGGTTTGATATCATAAAGTTTTCTTTAACTAAGTCCTATACTTAATAGAAGATCCACTATTAAATATTAGCTCTCTACTAGATCATAAAGAGGTACTTTTAAAATATTATTAAAGAGTTATTCTTGAAGGAGAATTCGATATACCAAAAAAGACAAGTCTTAGCTTGATTCATTCATAAAAACATATTATACCCAACCATAATTGGAAATCATTATAAGGCTTCTTTTTAAAATAAAGTAAATGCACAATTTAATTAAACCAATAGTTCACAAGCCAATTGATTCTCTTAACAAGAAGCTATATTTTTTTAAAGAGGGTTATTTTCTACCAACTAGTAAACCTTATAGAAGTCTAACTATAGTTTTTCTTTATAAATCCATATCTTTAATTTTTGCTTCAACCAATTCGTATCAACTAATCTTTATATACCACACTATAGAAGGATTATTTTATGCACAACATTACTTAAGTCCCGTATGACTTCCCATAGATGATTTTATTATGTGTTGTGGTCATCACACTCTTCAAGGCGAGCAACTGACTTAACTCTGTATGGGATTCATATATCCATTCTAGACAATAAATAGTTTATTGCCAATTTGGATAAAGGGATTTTTCCCCAATTTAAGTTTAAGTCCTCCCAACCCTTCTTAGAGAAAGCAAAGTAAATTTTAGACTCTAGACACCTTACCCAGTTAAGAACATATTACATATTTTAGACCCATTTACAAATGTTATTTTTCGAAGTGTTTCAATTTAATTATTATTCAACCAAAATATGACTGGTTCATAGACATCAATGCGCAACCAAAATATGAATTAGGCCAAGTTTAAACATCAACAATTACACCAGTTTTAAAACTTAGAATTTCCTTTCTTATGTTCTCTAATGAAAAAAATAACATTTAATATTTGCATGAAATAAAAGAATACATTTAATTCTTTATAATCACTTGAGCAACACAATTTAAAAGTTATACATCAAATTCTTCTAAGAAGATGTTTCTAGCCAACTTTAATTCATGATTTTATTTCCTTAAAACCGCAAGAAGGCAAGGTATCTATTGTCCAAAATCCATATACAGTTTGCTTATCATCAATAGGTAACAAAATCCTAACATAGAGCAAATACTTTTATTGCAAAGAGTATAAAATTTCATTACAAGAATATGTGGATAAAGTTACAGAGCAAATACAATTAAGTAATGGTTATCTGTTACAAAATCTCTAGCATGTGAAATTTGTTTAATTTCATTGTCACGTTGCATGCTGAATATTACATTTTAGTTATCTTCCATTATAATCAATGTGTCGGTTCTTCCCATCCTTCTATTGGTTGGACTCCCTCAAAGTATAAACTCAGTATATGGTGGTATGGAGAAGATATTTGTTCCAACCTCTTCCACATTCACCTGAGATGACTTAAGTGTTTGGTAGTAGTATAAAATTAAAGATTGCAAGTTAGCTGCCAATTTTCTTATTCCTTAATTTGGATACACTCTTCATTTCTCGTGTCATGCACAAAAATTTGATTTGTTTTTGAATAGTTTTCAACTTCACTGATTGAATTGGTTTAAGTATGGGAATCAGAGTCGACTCTATTATGATATGCAATTCTATTCAAGCACTTAGATTGCCACACCTCACAAATTTTTTTGTAGAAATAACAACTGAAACTAAATAGCAAAACAAAACACATAAATGTTTTCTCTTTCAATTAAAGCACTCAAACCATTTCTATGGCAATTGTATATTTCTCATTATTTTCACATATTATATAAAAATAACACCCACCCTACATATTTTCACAAGCAGGGTTCAAGTTAAAAAATGAATGAATTACAGTTCTTATGTTCCTTTTTAATTTCACATTAAAGTCTCGTTTAGAGAACATATATGACAAATATTTATTTTCAAATATTTTCTATATCTTCAATCAAATAAAAACAAAACAAAACCACTCATTAAACACACCTTCAAACTTTACACATTTTATAGAAAGATGTTTCTAGAATTTTATATGCTTCAACTAATTCATTCAAAGCAAAATGAATAAACCAGAATCCAACCTGGAAGTTTTTGCTCGGTAATTAGTTCACTATAGTATCTAAAATTGATAATATTGTTCCTCAACAATCACCAAATGAATGCCTCTCTACCAGCTAGTGTCGTCTTTCTAGAACTCATCCTCCTTTCTAAAATTACCGATTTCCTATCTTTTCCCCATGACTTTGAAAACTCAAGTCACCCAAAAAACATACAAGGCATGCACAATGTCCAAATGGAGGGAAATCATTATCATTCATTATCACACATCCTCCACCATCATGACACGACATTGATAAAATAAAAATTTTGGTCTAGACTCTATTCTATGGTTTTTTATTCCTTTTAACCCAAAGCAGTCACCACAAAATCACATAATATAAATAGAATTTATTATAGATTCCCAACCAAATGCACTACTTCCTCTTTTCACTTGATTAGTATTTGTTTTAACATATCCCTTGTTTAATGATATCATTTTCTAAGGTAACCCTCACATAATGATTTCAATTCATCACAACTTGCAAAAGCTGGCTCCCATGACATAATATATTCATTGCCACATGATAAGATCAAAAATGACAATAAGCCAATACAAAAATATGCAAACATTAAAAAAACACATACCCCAATGCAATCCATTCAATATGCACCTACATGAAGTATCTCAATGTGAACTTCCATGTATTCATGAGTTGAATCATCACTTCCCTACTTACCTTTTTTTGATGACCTTTCTTTTCTATCCAAGGAATGTTCCTAATCTTGAATTCATAGAATCATTAAAAGTACCACATTTTAAAGAAAAAGGTAAGTTAAGAACCATTAATTATTTTCCTATTAATGGTCATACGAGAGGGTCGTTACGTCCTCCTCCACTAGAGACAAACATAGTCCTTGTGTTGTCATGCTTAACAATGAAATCTTAAAACATATTCATTCATGTATATAACAAAGAAGAAAGAAAACATTTATATTCCACACATCATGTAAACATGCATATGCATAATCCATCACCAAGGCAAGTTTGTTTACATATCTTTTCATATGATGTTTCATATTACTTTTAACCATATGTATATAACATGAAAATATATCATCAGATAAGCAAGGTGCTTTACTCATAATTTTAAAGCATATACACAACTACTCTATTGAGCAAATCAAACTAATCATAAACTACTCTACTCAATATTCAGGTCCACATCCATTTTCATATATACATATATCATAAAATCATATAATTTTTTTTGAAAAATCTATATCTACTCAAACAAGTAAGGAAATTGTTATTGCATATCTGCTACATCTTCCCACATAATATTTTTGTTTGAATAGTGGTCCCCTTGGACCTAACGTTACTCTATGCTTCTATTCCTCAAGTTATGGGTTCTGAAACCAAGTATGCAAATAGGTCACACCTCAATATTTAATGGATCGGTTATCTGTAGTTTGGAAACATTCAAAACATGAGTAGAATTAGAAATATATTTCCTAAAGAGAGATACATGGAAGACATTATAAATTTTGGACAAACTTGGTGGTAGAGCAAGTCTGTAAGCAACAGGCTTATCCTAGTCATAATTTCAACTGGACCTACCTATCTAGAGTCAATTTTAGAATACTTTATGGAACTATTGGTTGGTTTCACCCTTAAAAAATACCCTATCTCCCATATAATATTTCCTCAGTATTATTTTGAGGTTCACATAGCTCTTTTGGTAGTCTGCGACCTCTTTTAGCTTTTGCTGAATTATTTTCAACTGATCTTCCATTTCTTTTAGAGTTTTTGGTTTGATCACTACCAGATCTTTCAAATTATCATAAGATAATGGAATTCTACATCTTATCCCATATAAGGCTTTAAAAGGTACCATACCTAGTGATGCATGGTAACTATTATTGTATGCAAACTCCACTAGGTATAAATAGTCTTCCCACTTTATATGTTGATCCATGTAGTACATTCTCAGCATATCCTCTAGTACCTGATTCACCCTCTTAGTTTGCCATTTGTATTAGGGTGATAATAATTAATAATATGTAGTTTAGTTCCCAATGCTTCATGCAATTCTTACCAAAATTTAGAAATGAAACAAGAATCTCTATATGAGATTATAACTTCTGGAAAACCATGAAGTCTTACCACTTCCCTGGAAAACTTACTCGCTACTATAGGTGCATCATATTGCACATTACCTAGTATAAAATATGCAACCTTGGTTAATTTATCCACAACTACCAAGATCACATTATGCCTAAATCTTGTTTTAGGAAATCCCACAATAAATTCCATTGATACCACTTGCCATTTTTGCATAGGTATATCATGTGGGTACAACTTCCCAATCAGATGAAGATGTTTCACTTCTACTCTTTGGTATTCCAAACATTTGGCCACATAATTGGTGATATCCCTTTTCATTCCTAGCCAGTAGTAAGCTTTCCTCAAATTCTTACATATTTTTTCCCCTATCGAGTGTGCAAAATAGGGAGTATTAAGTGCCTCCTTAAATATTTTTTCTCTCAATCCACCTATTATTGGAACTACCAACCAATTTTTGTAAAATAAAAAATTGTATTTAAAAATAAAATATGCGTCCTTTCCAGATTCTTTCTCAACCTGACCATTACAAGATTGGCAAAATTCATATTTTCCTTGCAATTCCTTAATTTTGTCTAACAAATCATATTGGAATTTGATCATTGTAGTAATACACCCTCTTCTACTCAGAGCATCTATGACCTTATTTTCATTACCCTTAATATACCCAATCCTAAAATCATACTTAGATAAGAATTCCATCTAGTATCTTTGTTTGGAATTCGATAAGGGTTGAGTAAATATGTACCTTAGAATCCGGTAGTCTATCTTTAATTCAAAAGGTTTTCTCAGTAAATAATATCTCCAAAATTTTAAAGCATGGAAAACCGTTGCCAAATTCAAATCATGAGTAACATAATTTACCTCATGTCTCTTAAGTTTCCTGGACTCATAGGCAATAAACACATCATCTTGGGTCAAAACCCCTCCTAGTATTTCAACAGAGGCATCAATATGTACCGATAACCACTTATTTAGGTCAAGTAATTGAAAAATTGGTGCAGTGGTTAACCTTTATTTCAAAACCTGAAAAGCCTCTTCACATTATTCTATTCATTTGAAGGCTTTTCCTTTCCTTTGAATATTTGTAATGGGTTGGGTGATTCTTGAAAACCCTCTAACGAATCGCCTATAATATCCTGCCTTGCCCATAAAACTCTGCACCTATGTTACATTAGTAGGTACTGGCCAATAAATAATTGCTTCAATTTTCTTAGGATCTACCACAACCCCTTCAATAGAAATAATATGTCCTAGATATTGCACTTGTAGAGTAAAAAACACACACTTTGATAATTTTCCTTATAATCGATTCTTTCTTAGAATCTCAAGCACAATTTGCATATGTTGATCATGTTCCTCCTTGTTCTTGGAATAGATCAGTATGTCATCCAAAAATACGAGCACAAAACATTCCAACTACTCTCTTAAAATATTGTTCATGGGATTCATGAATGTGGCTAGGGCATTAGTCATCCCAAAAGGTAAGTCAATAAATTTGAAATGCCCATACCTTGTTCTAAATATTGTCTTAGATGTATCCTATTCTTGTATCCTCAAATGATGATAACCATATAACAAATATTCCTCCGAGAAGATGGTTTATCCTATTAATTGATAAAATAGAACATAAATTATAGGTAATAAAAATTTGTTTTTGATAGTTACTTTATTCAACATTCGATAATCTATGCACATTCTCAAGGTACAATATTTATTTTTAAAAAACAAGATAGGAGCTCTCCAAGGCAACACACTTGTTTTGATTAGCCATTTTTCAATAAATATTGAAAATATGTTTTGAGCTTTTGTAACTCAATAGGGGTCATCCTATATAGTGATCTTGCAATAGGATCAGCTCCAGGTAACAACCCAATAGAAAAATAAAATTCTCTTTGAGGTGGTAACCTTGGTAAATCCTTAGGGAACACATCCTTGAATTCTCCCAATACATGATGCTTCAAGAAGAGGTCAGATTCTAATTCAGTCTCTTCTTTCTTATTCATATTAACTATGAATATCATTCCCTTCTTCCTAATAACTTTCTTTATCTGCATTGCAGAAAATAAATGTGGTTTAACTTCATTTCGACCATAGAAAATCCTAATATTTTGTTTAGACTCTTCCATAAATTCCACCCATATCTATTCAAAATTTAAAATAGCCTTATGCACCTTTAATTAGTCAACTCCCAAAATGATATCAAACGTATGCAAAGGTGCCACATACAAATGCCAACTAGTTTTTCCTTATGGCATAGAGATGCGAGGATCAAATAGATATTGGTTAACTTTGTAGGTTTACCCTAAATCATACTCTACCTTCCAACCATCTCCAAAAAATCCAATTCTAATAGGTAGGTCCCTCACTAATCTAGTAGAAATAAAACTATCATTTGATCCACTATCTATCAAAATTTGCACATATTTTTCACAAAATTTCCTTTTATTAAGGAGGAATTTGAACATCAAGTTCAGAACTACCTATGTCTATAAATATCCTGTGGGTGGCCTCCTTTGGGTATTTCTGATGTCGATAAGCTATGTGAGGACATTTATTAGAATAATGAGCTCCTTGATATATGTAACATCCATTTGGTGGAGCTCTATTTTCTTTGTTACCATTCTCATTTATGTTTGCAGATGCAATTTCTGTTGGGACTGAACAAAAGGCTTGATTTTATTTACAAGTTAACTTACAATATATAAGCATCAAGCTTAGGAGGGAGATATGACAAGTGTCATAAGCTCCACTCCAAGTGTCTTTCAGAAGACACCACTCCAACTCAAACTGAAGACAGGGACAAGTGGTAGAAGACAAATATCAACTTGTCAATTATAGGCATAGTGCACATTATAACAATAATAATATTCTAACATTCCCCCTTAATGTGCACTATCCTAAAAAGATAAATCAACATTAGGTAACATTCCCCCTTAATGTTGACTTCTTTTACATAGATATAGCAAATTGCTAAACTAAGAAAACTTGTCTTTCCCAAGTGACTTGGTGAAGATGTTTGCCACTTGATATTGAGTTGGTACATACTCCATGTGTATAATGTCTTCTTGGACCATTTCTCTAATGAAGTGATGATGGATCTCAATGTGCTTTGTTCTAGCATGGAAAACTGGATTCTTGGTCATCTTGATGGTACTTTGATTGTCACAATATATATATGTTGGACCATGTATGAATAGCCCTATATCCTGAATTAATTGCCTCAACCATATTGCCTCCTTAGTCACCTCAACTGCTTGCTCTATATTCTGCTTCTACTGAAGATAGTGAAACTGTGTTCTACTTCTTTGTGCTCCATGAAATAGAGCCTTGGCCTAATTGAAAGCAATAACTTGATGTAGATCTTCTGGTTTCAGGACAACTGGCCCAATTTGAATCTGTGTATCCAATCAAAGAAAAATTATCACTTGATTTATACATAAGGCCATGATGAGGTGTGGCCTTTAGGAATATCACAATCCTCTTAGTTGCTATCCAATGGCTCTTCTTAGGATCTTGCATGAATCTGGAAATAAGGCCAACCGAATAGCAAATATCTGGTCTAGTTGAAGTTAAGTAGATCAAACTTCCAACTAGTTGCCTGTAAAGTGTACCATCAACCCTTTCTTCTTCATCATTATTTAGCAATTTCAATCTAGTTTCCATGGGAGTTAGAGAGGGCTTACACTCCTCCATGCGAAACCTCTCCAAAATAGACTGAATGTACTTAGCTTGTGAGATAAAAATCTTACCAGGTTGTTGCCATACCTCTATTCCTAAGCAATAGTGGAGGAGGCCTAAATCTGTCATCTCAAAGTTCTTGCATAAGTCCTCTTTGAGCAACCTTATTCCTTCTATGTCATCACCTGTAATGAGGAGATCATCCACATACAATGTAATCAAAATGATGCGGTTCCTCCAATGTTTTACATAGAGTGTAGATTCTGCTACAGATCTAGTGAAACCAAGGTTGAGGAAATAGGAGTCAATCTTTGCATACCAAGCTCGGGGTGCTTGATTCAACCCATATAGAGCTTTCTTTAATCTGAGGACTTTGTTGTCTTGGCATTCAACTATGTACCCTGGTGGTTGTTTCACATACACTTCCTCCTTCAAATGACCATTTAGAAATGCACTTTTGACATCCATTTGATATATTGGCCAATGTTTTTGAGCTGCCATAGCAATAACTGTCCTGATTGTAGTCATCTTAGCCACAGGAGCAAAGGTCTCCTATCAATTCCCTCTTGTTTCTTATAGCCTTTTGCTACTAGGTGAGCCTTGTAGCGATCTAGTGAGCCATCTGCTTTATATTTTGCTTTGTATACCCATTTTGTGCCTATGGTATATTTTCCTTTGGGTAAATCAACTAACTCCCAAGTGTGATTCCTTTCAATGGAATCCAATTCCTGATCCATGGCATGAACCCATTTAGGATCACCAAGTGCTTCTTTGACATTAGAAGGTTCAGGTTGGCTAAGGACTTTGGCCATTAGGGCATAATTCACTTGGTGTCTTAGGGCTGAAGGCCTTTTACTTGTATAGGTGGGCAAATGATTTTGGGCTTCATCTATTGTGGCTTGAACCCACTTGGGTAAAGGATTGGATGTTGTTACTTGATCATTATGAGGAGGAGATGGAGGACATGGATTATTTGTAGGAAGTTCTTCTTGTGGATGAATTTCTTGATTTATGAGTGAAGGAGAAGAACTAGATGATATTGTATGCATGAATGGAGCAACTATTTCATTAGTTATTTCTAAAGTGGGGGCTTTAGGAGGATTAGATGGTGGATACTCATGAAAGGTAACATCCCTAGATAAAATTATTTTCTTGGAAATAGGCTCATATAATTTATATGCATTGGCACTATCACTATAGCCAACAAAGATGCATTTTTGGCTCTTATCATCAAACTTCTTCCTTTTCTTATGAGGAATATGAGCATAGGCATCACATCCAAATATTCTCAAATGGCCCACATAGGGCGTTATTCCACTCCATGCTTCTTCAGGTGTTCTTTCATGTAAGGCCTTTGTGTATGACCTATTAGTCAAGTATGCAGCAGTAAGAACAACTTCTCCCCAAAATGAGTTAGGTAATATAGAAGCATGTAACATTGATTTTGCCCTATTTGTGATTGTTTGATTCATCCTCTCAGCAACTCCATTTTGTTGCGGGGTATAAGGGGTTGTGAATTGCCTCCTTATCCCATGATACTTACAAAAATTAAAGAATTCATTGGAGACATATTCTCCACCATTATCCGATCTTAAGGTGGAGATTTGATAGCCACTTTCTCTTTCAACAAGTGTGATGAATTCTTTGAACTTATCAAGGGCTTGCCACTTATATTGAATTAGGTAGATCCATACCTTTTTTTGTAATCATCAATGAAAGTGATGTAGTATTTTGCCCTTGTATAAGATTGAACAGACATTGGCCCACAAATGTCTGAATGAATCAATTGCAAAGGTCTATTAGCCCTCCATGCCTTTCCTATTTCAAATGGTTGCCTATGGTGTTTGGCTATTACACATGGCTCACAAAAACATTTTGACTCCTTAAGATGTGGAAGTCCTTTAACTAATCCTTTTGTAGCCATCATTTGAAGATTATTAAAATTTAAATGTCCCAATCTTTCATGCCACATGTACTCCAAAGAGAAAGTTGTTGTTGTATGCAAAGATGTTTGTGTTACAGATTTTGTAAGGAGGTAGTAAACACCATCCTTTTTCACTCCCATGGCCTTGACATTGCCATTGGGTTCCTTAATGTAGCATTTTTCTTTTTCAAAATAGACATTATAGCCCTTATTAGTAAGTTGTCCAATAGAAAGAAGACTCCTTTTAAGACCAGACACATACAAAACATCTATTACAGGAACATTATTACCATCATGAAAAGTAAGTGGTGCCTTCCCAACACCTTCAATGGGTAGAGCACTTTCATCACCAAAAGTAATGAATTTATTTGATGTGGGATGAACCTCGGTCAACCAATCTTGCCTTCTTGTCATGTGCTTTGCTTCTCTAGAATCAATATACCAACATTCTTTATCTTCAACATTAACTTGGTTGGTTGCATACAATGTGTTCATATTATTATTTTGTGGTTCTCCCTGTTCTCTTTGCATTTGATAGCAATTAGCAATATTATGATTCCATTTTCCACAATATTCACACCCTTGTTGATTGTTGTTTTGACCCCCTTGAGGTCTTGTTTGCCATCTTTGCTGCTGCTGATACTGCTGTTGTTGTGGCTACTATTGGTACTGTTGCTGACGTGGTTGCTGATGGTACTATTGATTTGGCTGGTGCTGGTACTGTGTGTATCTTTGGTGTTGTCTACCACTTTGATTCTTATTATGTTGATTTTGACCCTTGTTTTGTTTAGGCTGTAGAGTTGCCTTGGTGGCAAAAACTGTTGATGTGCTTCAATTTCTTCATCTTTGATTAGGGCTTGCTCATGCTTCTTAAGTAGGATCTCAATATCCTCAAGTGTTGAATTCATTGTTTTACCACTCAAGTCTAACATGGTAGCATAGGAGTGAAACTTTGAAGGAAGACCATGCAACATTATTGGAATTAATTCATTATCATCTAGGGTTTTACCAGCAGCTAAGAAATCATTTTTAATAGACTTCACTTCCATAAGATAATCGGTAAGTGAGCCTTTCATACATAGATTGTGCAATTTTTGTTTGAGATACAAAATATTATCTTGAATTGGCCTATCAAACAATCTATTGAGAGCATCCCATGATTGTTTAGGTGTTTTTGCAGCCCTTACAGTTTCTCTTCATTGAATTCCTGTAGCTAGCTTGATTAAACTTAAAGCTATGTTGGAATTCTTTTCAAATTGTGCTTTTTCTTTAGGGTCCGTAGGTGCAGTGAGTGGGTCTTCATTAGCTTGCCTATCTCTCACAAAGTCCCACATGTCATTCATCATTAATATTGACTCCATCTCATACTTCCAATTTGCAAAAGTCTGTGCTCCTTCAAGTTTCTTTGTAAGTCCACTTAATAGATTTGTAGTAGCCATGATTTAGAAAAGAATCAAAAGAAAAGGGAGCTCAAAAAAGGATGAAGTAAGAACGACAAATGCCAAATTAGATCCCTCAAAAAAATCTAGGGTACACCGTTGAAGATCCAGAGGAGGGTTCGCCTAGTTTTTCCACTCTGAATCTTCAAGAGATTCCAATAGTGGGAGGGTTAAGTTGAACATAAGTACCTTTTTCTATCCAAAGAGAGTAAGAATTAGAATTTTGCTAGACCTTTATACCAAACTTCTCAATATACCCGCCCTTACGTGAGGGAGACTGTAAGTATTTGAGCAGTTGATATGTGGAACATAGGCAATTCTAAAAGGGAATAACCTGCCAGACCTTTATACCAAACTACTCAATATACCCGCCCTTACGTGAGGGAGACTATAAGTATTTTGAGAAGTTTGATACGTGGAACATAGGTGGTTATAAAAGTGTGATGCTTGCTTTTTGTAGAATTATTACAATCAATGTGCCAATGTATTATTGCTGAAAAATGCTTGTATGTGTTTGCTTGCTTGTATATGGCTTAGTGTCAAGTGTGTATGAATTGGAACTACACTTGATTACAATTATAAAACCCAAAGTCATGCAAGGGTGATAGCAATCATAAAATGTATAGAAATCCCAAATAGAAGATGCAAGCAACAAACACCTAGTGGCCAAGAGAGTGCCACAAAATGAATCCACTGACAAGGGACAAGGGGCCCTAAATCACCCCTTAAGTTGATGATTTGTATTTGGCTAAAAAACAAATTAGCCCCAAATGTGCCTCCAAAAAAAATTGAGACAATATCAATGCCTCCTTTTACAAGATTGCCTTCAAACTTGCCAAATCAATGAATGACTTGGCATAATGTCCTCCCTAAAGACTTAGAATTGTGCCTCTTACAAGCTTGTCAAACTTATCCACCAAGAGTGTCGGATGCAACCAAAAATGCACTCTTTTTACAATATCATCTTTGACTTAAAATTTAGTTGAGTAAATGATCTCAAAACTAAAAAATAATTGCACCAATGGATCCCCCTCGAAATTCTCTTTCCAACGACTATATATAAACCTATAGTCGGATACAAATTGATGCTTCAAACAAGCAAAAAACAACAATAACCTTCAAAATGATATGAAAATATCAAAACAAATCCCCTTTTCAGTACCGCAAGAGACTTACAATCCAACGTAGATAGTTGTCCGTAAAGTCCAGCAATCAAGCGTTCCTCGCAAATTTACAAGTGCCGACCTCAAGATTCGACAATTACACCAAAAATTCCCTTTCACGTAGCATAAACAACATTTAGGTTTTTTTTTGCACTAGTTTCGAAGAACTTAATCCCATACTTATCAGCAAGTGCCTGACCCCGTGCAGTTGGGACAACCCTCTTACTCTCATACAAAACAATATGTACTCTTTCAAAATGACTTAAACCAAAATCTTTCAGATTTACCCCTTAAATAATCAAATGTCTTAGGATATATACTTTCAAACCCTAGAAAATCGAATAAAGTGTTGTTCTCCTAACACAGCACGGAAATAAAAAAAAATTGATTCCTTAGCATAATACATGCAGACCCTAAAAAAAAAACCTCTGATTCTTCGTCTTTCGCTCAACCTTCCTATTGGTGCACGCTGGAACCCTAACCAGGGTTACTGCTCATATTTTTGGCCTTCCTTGCCTGTGGTAGGAATCGAACCCGAGCCAAACCACAAACACGATTTAAAAGCTTTCACCAAGACGAAGAGGAGCCCCTTAATGTTCTGTTCGAAACCTGATTTCAACTAGAAATTTTCAATGTTCGTCATTTGTCGTCATCTCCAACAAAAATTCTACCATTTTTCTCATTACGCTCAACCTCAGAACTCACATAAATACGGATGGCTTACCCCAAATTTCATCGAATCTGAAGAGAGGCTTCTCAGAAGATCCCGTTGGTCCAAACGCTCACCTTCTTCTGTCAAGAGACAGAAACCTTGGTTCAAACCGCCCTCGTCACTTGACAGAACCGGTCGTCAACCCCTGAATTCCTATCTGCCCTTTGATTTTCATCACCTCGTCACTTGATAGAACCAGCAAACAACCCCTGAATTCCTATCTGCCCTGAATTCCTGTTGGTGCACACTAGTATCGAACCCGAGACATCGGTGTTCCGCTCTCGGAAAGCATAATCGTATCCAAATTTAAGCATGTAAATAATAAGGGATTTAGCCTCGAAATTTTAGCATTATTATCATTATCTCAGTAATCCATAAATAACTCGTTTGCAGTACAGAGGGGCAAGAGGTGCGCGTGTAATGGCCGATACCAAAGCTCCCGCATCAACACAGAGTCGCTCAGTTCCAGAACAGGATAAGATTACAGAGTCAAAGCAAGCTTTAATATCTTTATCAGAAAAACAGGACTTAGACCTCCTTGAAAGAGTTCTTCTCGATCTAGGCCAGCATTGATCAGGGCTGCTGCAAAGAACCACAAGGATGTCCTTGTAGTGGTTGACCTTGTAGACTATCCTGCTCTATTAGGGTACTTGCAAGATGAATTAAATGATGGAGAAAAATCATATTGAAATAATCTATGTCAATGGAAATCTAAAAAAAAAAAAAGGCATGTCCTCGGATGGCGAGGATTGTCCTCTATGGAGTTTCTAGTTTCTGATCCACTCAATGAGTGGAGAGCATACTCCCTAACTCCATAAACCAGACTCCTTAACCCTAAGGTCCCTCAGGCGGATCTCACCGCTCTGATACCAAATGTTGGGATTGAACAAAAGGCACATTTTATTTACAAGTTATCTTACAATATATAAGCATCAAGCTTAGGAGGGAGATATGACAAGTGTCATAAGCTCCACTCCAAGTGTCTTTCATAAGACACCACTCCAACTCAAACTGAAGACAGGGACAAGTGGCAGAAGACAAATGTCAACCTATCAATTATAGGCATAGTGCACATTATAACAATAATATTCTAACAGTTTCCCTAGTCCTTTTTTGACCTTTTAATTTTTGGTTTTATCTCTTGGGAAACTTTTTGCCATACCTCTTGGACATACCATCCTTATAGTTAGGTTTATTTCCTGGACTACTTTGCTCTCCTCCTTTGGGTTTCTTATTTTGATCTTTTTCCCATCTCATAAACCCAACACTTTTTTGCTTTTTGAGTTCATATTTTTCCTTCTCATATAGCTTTCGATAAGTTAAAATATGCCTTTCTAGTTTCCTGACTGGCTTCCTCTTTTCTTGCCAAATCAAAGGTAGTAGGCAAATTATCAGGGTTGTGCATATTTACTACCGTGATGATTCTAGGATGTAATCCTAGAATGAATTTTCGAGTCTTAATTTATTCATTACTTTCATATTGTGATGCATTTTCAATAGTTAAATGAAATTTTGGTGGTAATATCGCACCGACATGTTTTCCTAATGCAAATTAGAAAACTCCCTAAATTTATCTACATAATATTGCTTAGTCAAAAATCTATCCCTAAATTATTTGGTAAATATCTCCCATATAAGGACTATAGCTTTAATTTTATTCCTTTTCTTATATGATTTCCACCAATCAAGGGCTACTTCAGTCATGTTCATAACTGCTAATGCAGTATTAGATTTGGAGGACAAAACTACTAGATAAAAGTATGACTCTAGTTCACTTAGCCAATTTTACACCGAATCACCATCACATTTTCCATTAAACTTGGATATTACAACCTTTTTTAGGTTCCTATTGAACACTTTACTCACCCTTATCCTTCCAGTACTGGATACCTCAAGTTCTCTAGGTGGTTTCTCTATCCTTCCTAATCTAGTGTCACTTCCTCTAGCTAGGTATTCAATAACCCATTGTTGTTGGACAATAAATTCTTGTTGCTAGGCCACGTGGGATTTTTATTGGGCCATATCTTCCCTTTGTTCTTCCATGTGTGTTTACAATAATTGAAAAGCTTTTGCAAGATTTCCCCCTCTTTAATAGGTTCATCGGGAGGAGGCTCATTCAACCATTTCACATTGAGGACCTTCTCATCTAAATCCTAACCTTGGTCCCCTTGTAGTTCCTTTGGTTGTTTATTCCTCCCTACCTCCCATAGGATTTCCTGAATATCCACCTCGTAGCATTCGTGCCATTTGACCTATAGGTGAAAGAGATAAATTATTAGGTTTACATTTTACTTAAACAAATTTCTCAATCAGAGTCTACAACTTAGAATCCCATTTGCTCTGATACCATATTTAACAACCCAAGTCTTCTCACTTGATTGTACCATAAAAAATCATAAGCATTTTTAGAGGGTATTTTTTGTTTTTGTTTTTAGACAATAGTTTTATTTGTAAAAGTGCCTTTAGGTTTAAAGTAAGTTTTTTCACCCAATTAAAAAAACATCATTTACTTTAGTTAGTATCGATATATAATACCACTTTTAGGTTCTATATTGTTGTAGACAGCCACCCAAGTGGACAAAATTGGTCAAATCTCATAATGGTGTCATTAGTGGAGTCAACTTGTCTCATCCAATACCCTCATTTTTTTGCATGAGAATCGATCCATGATAGGGGTTATCCTCTAAGACCCTTAACACCTAGAGGGGGTTGCTTTCTTTTCCCATATTGAAGCATTTAAAGAATAAATGACCTAACTAGTCGACTTATTCTTTTTCTTTAGTATGCAAGGGATCAACGTAACATATGCCAGTGCCTAGCTGATTATCCCCTACCCGAAGTCAGCTAGAGCCATGCCAATACCCTGGCCTTGGACTTAGTCACTCATACCCATTATGACCCATTATTGTATGTCCCATAGCATACGATGTGCCTTATCTAGCTAGGTCAAATGAACAAGGGACCTATCATAGTACTCATCGAGAATAAACCTGGATAAGGCATCCCATACCACCCTCTCATTACTAGACTTGACCAAGTTACATTTTTCGACCAATTTTATCAGTCTATAGTTGCTCTTGGATTTAGTTGTGTGCATGTCTGCACCTCAACTATTTTGGATGAATTCTAACAGTTGTATGCATACCCGCACCTCAACCTTTTTGGGTGTTTACTAGTAGTCATCCTCACTGGATGATCTCTACAAGTTCCCCTTCACTTTATTTTATGAATGGGGATATTTTATTTGATAGTGAAACAATTTCTTTTACTAAGTCCTATACTTAATAGAAGATCCATTATTCAACATTAGCTCTCTACTAGAGCTTAAAAAGGTTTTAAAAATATTATTAAAGAAAGTTATTCTTGAAAGAGAATTTTATTTACTAGCAAAGACATGTCTTAGGTTGATTCATTCATAGAAATATATTATACCCAACTGTAATTTGAAATCAGTATAAGACTTATTTTTAAAAGAAATTAAAGGTACATTTTAATTAAACCAATAGTTCACAAGCCAATCGATTCTCTTAATAAGAAGCTATATTTTTTCCTAAAGAGGGTTGCTTTTTACCAACTAGTAAACTTGTTAGAAGTCTAACTATACTTGTTATTCTTAAATTTATCTCTTTTATTTTTAATTCAATCAATTCATATCAGCTACTCTTTATATACCACACTATAGAAGGGTTCTTTTATATAGGAAATTACTTAAACCCCATATGACTTCTCATAGATGAGTTTAGTCTGTGTTGTGGGTGTTGCACTCTTCAAGGTGAGTAGCTGGCTTAATTCTATATAGGCTTCATATATCCATTCTATACAATAAATAATTTATTGTCATTTTGGATAAAGGGATTTTTCCCCAATTTAAGTTCATGTCCTTCCGACCCTTCTTAGAGAAAGCAAAGTATAATTTTAAACTTTGGATACATTACCCGGTTAAGAGCTTATTACATATTTTAGACCCATTTACAAATGCTCTTTTGCTAAGTGTTTTAATTTAATTTTTCTTCAACCAAAACAATACTGGTTCACAGAAATCAATGCACCACCAAAAGATTAATTAGGCTGAGTTTAAACAACAACAATTATACTTATTTTAAAACTCAAAATTTGCTTTCTTATGTTCCCTAATGAATAGAAATAACATTCAATATTTTCTTGAGATAAAAGAAGACATTTAATTCTTTATATTCATATGAGCAACATAGTTTAAAATTTATACATCAACATGTTCTAAGAAGATGTTTCCAACCAGCTTTACTTCACAATTTTATTTTCTTAAACCCGCAAGAAGGCAAGGTATCTATTGTACAAAAGCCATATACAATTTGCTTGTCATCAATAGGTAACAAAATCCTAATAGAGAAAATAATTTTCTTTCAAAGAGTATAAAATTTCATTACAAGAAGATGTGGATAAAGTTACACAACAAATACAATCAATTCATGGTTATCTATTACAAAATTTCCAACATGTGACATTCATTTGACTTCACTGTCACATAGCATTCTGAATAGAACATTTTAGTTCTCTTCCATTATAACCAACGTGCCAATTCTTCCCATCCTGCTATTGAATAGAATCCCTCAAAGGAAAAACAACTCAGTCTATGGTGGTATGGAGAAGATATTTATCCCAACCTCTTCCACATTCATGTGAGACAACTTGAGAGTTTGATAGTAGTGTAAAAGTAAATATGGTAATTCATCTACCAGTTTTCTTCTTCCTTAATTCAGCTACACTCTTTATTTGTCATGTTGTGCATAAAACCTTGATTTGTTTTTGAATAATTTTCAAATTAACCGGTTGAATTGGTTAAATGATGGGGATCAAAGTCGGCTCTATTATGATATGCAATTCTATTCAAGAACTGATATTGCCATGCATCACAACAATTTTTACAAAAATAACAATCAAAACTAAATAGCAAACCAAAACACATAAATGCTTTCTCTTTCAATTCAACCACTCAAACCATTTCTATGGCAATTGTACATTTTTCATTTTTTCACATATTATATAAAAATAGCACCCACCCTGCATCTTTTCACAAGCAGGGCTCAAGTTATAAAATGAATGACTTTTCACAAGCAGGGATCAAGTTAAAAATGAATGAATTACAGTTCTTATATTCCTTTTTAATTTTACAGTAAAGTCTCATTTAGAGAACATATATGATTTTTTTTTCTTTTCAAGTATTTTCTAGATCTTCAATAAAATAAAAACAAACTATAACCACTCATTCAACACACCTTCAAAATTTACATATTTTCCAGAAAGGTGTTTCTAGAATTTCATATGCTTCAACTAATTCGTTCAAAGCAAAATGAATAAACCATAATCCAACTTGAAAGCCTTCACTCAGTAATTAGTTTACCATAGGCTCTAAACTTGACAATAATGTTCCTCTGAAATCACCCGATGAAAGCATCTCTACTAGCCAATGTTGTATTTCTAGAACTTATCCTCCTTTCTAATATTACTGGTTTCCTATCTTTCCCCCCATGACTCTGAAAACTTAGTCACACAACAAACATACAAGGCATGCACAACATCCAAATGGAGGAAAATCATTACCATTCATTATCGCACATCCTCCACCATCATAACACAACGTTGATAAAATAAAATTTTTAGCTTAGACTCTATTCTATGGTTTTGTATTTATTTTAACCCAAAGCAATCACCATATAATCACATAATATAAATAAAATTTATTCTAGATTACCAGCCAAATGTACTACTTCCTCTTTTTACTTGATTTTTTTTAACATATCCCTTATTTAATGATATCATTTTCCAATGTAACCTTCACATAATGATTTCAATTCATCACAACTTGCAAAAGGTGGCTCCCATGACAAAGCATCGTCATTGCTACATGATAAGAAAAAAAATGACAATAAGCCAATACAAAATATGCAAACATTAAAAAAAAATACATGCCTGAATGCAATCCATTCAATATGCACCTACATGAAGTATCTCAATATGAACTTCCATGTGTTCACAAGCTGAATCATCACTTCTTCACTTACCTTTTTTTAATGACCTTTCTTGTCTATCCAAGGAATATTCTTAATTTTACATTCATAGAATTATTAGCAGTACCACATTCCAAAGAAAAAGGTAAGTTAAGAAACATTAATTATTTTGCTATCAATGGTCATACAAAAGGGTTGTTACAAAGAGCATGGGATCCAATTTGATGATTTAAAGATCGTTTGATGTCTGCCTTGAAATATATATATATATATATATATAACTTTTATTACTTATTCATATAAAATGCATATCGTGGATATAATGGATTGGGAAATTCTATGTTTTAGAGGGACATGCAATTCTAATGATTGTTTTTCTAACATCCACCATGATATCAAAAATGAAAACAAAGGAAATTTGGTGCATCTTTTCCATTGGATATGATTTTACTATTTTGCATGCAAAAAATCTTGGATCATGAGATTAGAAAGTGTGCTTTGCAAGAGAAGGAAGTCTGTATTTTTGTTTGTGCATGTTTGGAAGAGTATGGAATTGGTCAAAAATTAAGTAGTCGAGACTAGAAAATCATGAGGTTATAGGTCAAATTTTTTGTTTCTTTTGTTAAATATGCATTACTTTAATAGATTGGGTGACTGTGTTGTTAAAATAAAACTAAAATGCTATTTAATCTTCTATAAATGATTTGTCTATGTTGGTTTACATTCTAGATATAAAGGAATATATTTTGTATACTTGATTGTGACCATGTTTGGTTGTATTATTGCTACTTATTCTTTTTTATGATGAAAAATAATATGCAAAATAAACATAGTGCCTTACTAAAAACATTTGAGTAGATTGTGCATTACTCAGTTGTGTGACTGGTTGCTTAACTATGTATGGTTATGTATTTTTTTACCAATTGAGTTCCATGAAATTAAACCCATGCCTTGGGATGGATAACATCACAATAAGATTTAGTTTCTGGAACAGACTATTGAATTTGTGTGAAATTGATGTATGCTAGGCGAGTCAAACAGATGGTGCTGCTCTATGTCTCATGTTCGAAATATTTTATATTGTTAATAAGGGAAATATTAATATTGTTACCTAGTTTACACTTTGCATGGAGGAGTGAGATTATATGGTTGCATGCATATTAGTTAATATTATTTAGTTGCATCCAATAATTTAGTTATCTATGCCATATGATACAATGATACAGTCCTCAATTCTCTTTGTGCACTAGACATAAAGGAAAGCACCTCGTTATGGTTGAATGGTGTACCTACTCAACTGATGGAGGATATATCGAGGAGATGCTAACATACCCATTTATCAGTACTATATTGTTAGTGAAATGCAATATGGAGGATAACTTATGTCCGAGTTGAAAAGTAAAATTTTATATGTCAAATTTTGGGTACCTTGGGTACATTGCCCTTGCTCAAGTGTTGATGTTGTCATTGATGTCAAAGAGTAGAAGGGTTTTTGTGAAAAACAAGGTAGACTAAATTATAGGTTTTGTTTAAATCCATGGACAACAGTTTTGAAATGGGTTTTTCTTAAAACCCAAGTTAGCTCTTCGTTTTGTTGAAAAAGGTGCTCCGATGATGAAGATATTTAATTTTAAATATCCAGTTTAAATTTTATTTATTTATTTAAAATTTAAATTAATATTTTAAAATTAAATTAAAGTTTTTCATCGGCTTGTTTGAAAAGCCGACGTTGCTAGGGTTTTGCAACGGATCAATTAGGGTTTCCTGCTGACAAAGCAAGGTTAAGCAACCGAAAAATTCTAGGGTTTCATATTGACCTAATTAGGGTTGTAGCCGACGTGTTTGAGAATGTTTTGATGGGATATTCTCTTCTATAAAAAGGCGGGACTGTTGCAAGGTTGATGTGTGGGCGATAGATGGGAAATATTTGAAAGAAGTTTGTGCGCAACAGAGAGTAAGTCTTTTCGATCCTAAGGGTGAGCAAAGTGATAATTCATTGGAGTTGAAGAAAAGAGATCGCAACGATGAGATATTAAGTGAGTGGGAGAATCGTGAGAGTATGAAGTTCGACCGAGGAGAGTGTAGAGTCATAGTTCAGATCTGCGAATCATGAGTGCATGAATGATTAGAGCATAATCTGCAGAAGTTGTGATCTAAGTCTGAAGTGATAGTGCAT
The DNA here is from genome assembly GCA_028583015.1 of Wollemia nobilis. Taxonomy (NCBI): domain Eukaryota; kingdom Viridiplantae; phylum Streptophyta; class Pinopsida; order Araucariales; family Araucariaceae; genus Wollemia; species Wollemia nobilis. Next base: position 7,335,007 of record JAQPPZ010002224.1, on the reverse strand, counting down.
AAGTTAAAGAAGTTATCGATCGGTGAAATGCAGCAGTGAACGCGAAGAAATACAGAAGAAGCGGTCGACTAGTGTGAATCATCTTGCACAGTAGCAGTCGAATGCCGACAAGCAGCAGATCACAGAAAAACAACAGATCGTGATAAATGAGGTGAAAGTTTTTATTCTGCAATTGTTATTATTATCTTCAAGTTGTAGCTTGAAAAAGGGGTTGGTGCCTCTTTCCAGTTGGTGCTAGAAAAATTGGAGTTGGTGCTCCATTCTATTGTAGCAGATAAAACTTAGGGGTTGGTGCCTCTTACCAATTGGTGCTGGTGAATGATTATGTAAAGTTGGAGCTTTGCATTTGACTGGATTTGGATGGTAGTCCAAGCAGTCTTTTTGAGGAGTAGCCACATCGATGAACCTCATTAAAATGTCGTGTTATGTGTGATGCTCTTAGTACTTTTATTATTTCTATTTTAATCTGCTGTAGTTTATTTAAAAGTCTAAATTATTTTAAGTTTTTAAGAACACACTGATTCACCCCCCCTCTCAGTGTCATTGTGATTATAACAATTGGTATCAGAGCCAGGTTCCCAATTTTGGATAAATCAGTCAGGGTTGATCTTGGATTAGTACACAATGGCTAAGAAGAATAGATCCTCATCCAAAAAGGCATCCTAGCCAGTTTCAGTTCCTGTGGTTGAGAAAATTGAACCAAAAATGGTAGAAGGAATGAAATCTAAAGTATCTATTGAAGATGTTGAGGCTGAAGTTGATTTAGAGGGTGAGCTAGTGTCTGCTCTTACGGAATGGGAATCAGAGAAAAAGAAGAATGAAAAACTGTCAAGGAAACTTAAGGATGCAAACAACATTATTGCCAGTTTAAAAATACAGACTGAAGAATACAAGAAAATGTCTGAAGATCTAGAAATACAGGTATCCATGAAGATAGACCACTGCAACAAATTGGAAGAAGAAAATGTGAGTCTTCGAATACAGATACAAGAGATGGATCGAAAAATCAACTGTCATGTAAAACGTGAAGAAAGCTCGATGAAATTGGACAAAATTTTGAGCTATCAAAGATCCATAGGTATCAAATTTGGTCTCGGCTTTTTTGAAGGAGAATCATCAACTGGACCAAAAGCAAGCAATGTTGAAAGTGAAAAGAACAAAGACAAGAATCAGGCAAAAGAAAGATATAATGCCAGACCTGAAATAGTAGTTGACAATGATGGCTTTACTAAGGTCACACATCAAAAGAATAGAAGATCCAAGGCTCTAGCAACAACCTGGCCAAGACCATCTTCTAGGTTTAATCATTATTTCTATGGTTTTTGTTTCAAGTGTAATGTTTATGGGCACAAAATTATTGATTGCAAATACAACGTAGGTCCAAGAAGTTTCACTAGTATAAATGTGTTTGCTCCTTTAATGAGTTATGCAGAGAGTGTTTTAAGTGTCACAACTTTGGTCATATTGCCAGAATTGTCGTAGTATGTCTGTTTCATATCAACCTCAAGAAAGCAGATTTCAACCGTATAGAGCAAAACAAAATAGAATTTATACTGAAGGATATGTGCAAAATTCTAAAAAGGGGAAGTCATAGCTAGAACCCAATACCACAGTTAAAATAGAATGGAAACAAAAAGAATAGCTCAGGAAAGAACAGGATTCTTTAATAGTGTAGACAACTTTTAGAGCTCAGAATAAACATGTTCCTTGGATTCTTGATAGTGGTTGCTCAAGTCATATGACAGGTGACAAACATAAATTCAAAAATCTACAAAAATATGAGTTTGGTTCTATAAAATTCGGCAACAATGACAGAGCCAAAATAATAGGTAAAGGAACGGTCAAAATTAGTGAAGGAAAGATCAATTCAGAGGAAGTTTTCTATGTGGATGGTTTGAAACATAATCTATTGAGTGTGAGTCAAATCTATGACAAAGGACATGAAGTAGTTTTCAAGAAGCATGGTTGTGAAGTCAGAAAAATAAACAGCAGGAAATTAATAACAACCGGCTCAAGGATGTCTGGCAATCTGTACACACTCTCAGAGTTTTCAGAAGGTATGTGCTTCATGGGACAAGAAGAAGAGAACTGGTTGTGGCATAAGAGGCTTAGACACATAAGTTTTGATAATCTGGTAAGAATTAGCGCTAAACAAGCATGAGAGATATTCCAATCATTAAAAACCGCAAATAGTATGTGTGCTTCATGTCAGAAGGGTAAACAGACTAGAGTTTCATTTAAAACAAAAGAACATCACACTAACAGGCTTGGTCAAAACAGGTTTAGTCAGAACTGGCTTAGTCAGAACATGTGGATTCAAAGAATAGGTATGCCTAAAAGAAACAACACTATTACTTGTTATAAGTGCAACAATGAAGGTCACACAGTCAGACAGTGCAAAGTTGAAATTCTAGGATATAGGAATAGGAACAGTGGCATGATCAGGTCCAAGGATCAGAACAATGACAGGAACAAGAATATGGTCAAAGAGTTCAATAGAAGACCCGACAAGGAAGTTATAGACGTTGATGTTGATCAGTGCCTAATGGGAGTTTTACTCCCACCCCAGAATTAATCACCTCATCAAGAGGTGGGGGAGGGACTAAGCTAAGAGGCTCATTCTTAGTTTTGAGCCCCAAAGGTGGCCCTTTGCCATTGATGACAAAGGGGGAGAGATATGAGTAAGGGGGAGAGCTTCAAGTGAAGAGGAAAGCTTCAAGTCAGGGGGAGCAAAACTTCAAAGAGATTGATTTCAGTTTTGGCTCTTGAAGATGTGTTTTTAATAAAGGGTTGCCATCAATGACAAATGGGGAGATTGTTGGCAATTTTGGGTACCTTGGGTACATTGCCCTTGCTCAAGTGTTGATTTTGTCATTGATGTCAAAGAGTGGAAGGGTTTTTGTGAAAAACAAGGCAGACTAAATTATAGGTTTTGTTTAAATCCATGGACAGCAATTTTGAATTGGGTTTTTCTTAAAACCCAAGTTAGCTCTTCGTTTTGTTGAAAAAGGTGCTCCGATGATGAAGATATTTAATTTTAAATATCCAGTTTAAATTTTATTTATTTATTTAAAATTTAAATTAATATTTTAAAATTAAATTAAAGCTTTTCACCGGCTTGTTTTCAAAGCCGACGTTGCTAGGGTTTTACAACGGATCAATTAGGGTTTCCTGCTGACAAAGCAAGGTTAAGCAACCAAAAAATTCTAGGGTTTCATGTTGACCTAATTAGGGTTGCAGCCGACGTGTTTGAGAATGTTTTGATGGGATATTCTCTTCTATAAAAATGTGGGACTATTGCAAGGTTGAAGTGTGGGCGATAGATGGGAAATATGTGAAAGAAGTTTGTGCGCAGCAGAGAGTAAGTCATTTCGATCCTAAGGGTGAGCAAAGTGATAATTCATTGGAGTTGAAGAAAAGAGATCGCAGCGATGAGATATTAAGTGAGTGGTAGAATCATGAGAGTATGAAGTTCGGCCGAGGAGAGTGTAGAGTCGCAGTTCAGATCTGCGAATCATGAGTGCATGAATGATTAGAGCACAATCTGTAGAAGTTGTGATCTAAGTCTGAAGTGATAGTGTGCAAGTTAAAGAAGTTATCGATCGACGAAATGCAGTAGTGAACGCGAAGAAATACAGAAGAAGCGGTCGACTAGTGTGAATCATCTTGCACAGTAGCAGCCGAATGCCGACAAGCAGCAGATCATAGAAAAATAGCAGATCGTGATAAATGAGGTGAAAGTTTTTATTCTGCAATTGTTATTATTATCTTCAATTTGTAGCTTGAAAAAGGGGTTGGTGCCTCTTTCCAGTTGGTGCTGGAAAAATTGGAGTTGGTGCTCCATTCTGTTGTAGCAGATAAAACTTAGGGGTTGGTGCCTCTTACCAGTTGGTGCTGGTGAATGATTATGTAAAGTTGGAGCTTTGCATTTGACTGGATTTGGATGGTAGTCCAAGCAGTATTTTTGAGGAGTAGCCACATCGGTGAACCTCGTTAAAATGCCATGTTATGTGTGATGCTCTTAGTACTTTTATTATTTCTGTTTTAATCTACTGCAGTTTATTTAAAAGTCTAAATTGTTTTAAGTTTTTAAAGAACACACTGATTCACCCCCCCTCTCAGTGTCATTGTGATTATAACAATCTATGCCATATGATACAATGATACAGTCCTCAATTCTCTTTGTGCACTAGACATAAAGGAAAGCACCTCGTTATGGTTGAAGGACATACTTGCACAACTGATGGAGGATATATCGAGGAGATGTTAACATATCCATTTATCGACACTATACTTCTAGTGAAATGCAATATGGAGGATAACTTATGTCCGAGTTGAAAAGTAAAATTTTATATGTCAACCAACGAAATCTATAGTATACTATTGTATTTAATTTTTTGGAATTGGGTCTCTAAAATGGAGCCCAATGATATTATTTTATTTAAAAAAATAGTTGCATTTTAGACTATGAGCATACTGAGTTATGAAATGTTGTTACTCAGGTGGTAAGGCCAACAAAATGTATTGTAAAGTTTTAGAAATATTTTTTTTTTGGTAAATAAAAGTTGTCATTAATTACCGGGTTTTGCAGGTTAACCCAAAACCTAATACAAAATCTAGCCTTATGCTGAGATTGCAAATCCTGGTCCTACTTAGAACATTCTTTTCAAAAATTGTGTTGGTTATCCTAAAACACCTTACACTTACTGCAGAAAGACATTTCAACATGACAACTAACATTACTTACAACGATAGCCATTTGAGTTGAATTAGAGAAAAAACTCTATGTTTATCACGAAAATCTTGGGGAAAAAGCACCCTTCCACCTTTCTCCTTAATCAGTAGTGTGCTTTTCATGGGGAAAAATGTGGTACCCCTTGTGTCAACATCATAAAACTTCCCGCATCAATACCCACATTGGCTAATTTGTCAGCCGCTTTGTTGGCCTCACAAACTTCTTGTTCTCGTCTTGCTACAAAAGGATCCTTGCCTCATGGATGATGACCTCAATCCTCCATGGAGGTTTTCTACCATTGGTTAATAGGTTGATGATATTCATGGAATAGCCTTCAATCATAAAATTTCCATGAGTCTCCTAGGCAATTTTTAACCCTCTCAAAAGGGCTCTAGATTTCACCTCATTATTAGTTCTAATTTACAATGGTTCAACGAAGGCCTTAACCAAGTTTCCTTTATGATCTCTGATTCCTCCTCAAACTCTTGCTCTTCCCAGGTTCTCCTTAGTTGCACCATCAAATTTCAATTTGAACCAACCCCTAGGGGGTGGCTCCCAAGAGACCCCATTTATGGGATTGGGTAGAGGGATGAAAGGCTTTTCCTCAATGCCTAAGGCTAAAGCAATTTGTCTTTCCTGAGAAGAGATTATACGGTTCTCCTCAGCAAGGATACTAATGTTTTCTTTTACAAATGCAAGGATTCTATTGAGGATTGTTTTAAGGCTATGATTGGTGTCCTTAAAAGCTCTGTGATTCCTTTCTAACCATATCTACCATAGGAAATGATGCCAATATATTTTTGAAAGGTACTTAAGTTTTAGACTAACAAAGGGTTGAGGCAATTTTTGGAACACTTCAAAAACTGAATTCGACTTGACCCACGAGATCCTAAAATCTTGGAAAAGTTCATCAAGGATGGACGCTGCTACCAGACACTCTAGGAACAAATGTTGGGTTGACTCCCACCTAGCCCTATACTTATGACAACAGTTATAAATAACCATACCTTTGGTCAACATATTATCCATGGTAAGATTTTTTCCTTGGATCACAAACCATGAGAAAAAATATATTTTAGGGATTAAACCCTTGATCCAAACCAAATTCGGTTGAAATTGTTGGTCTTCATTTTTGAGGAGCAATTTATAGGTGGATTTAACCTTAAAATCCCCACTTTCAGTCTCAGCCCAAGCAATGTGATCCTCATATTCTCCAGAGGGAAGAATTTACTATGTTAAAATATTATGAAATTCTTTAGACTTAGCTTCAAAACCCTGTACTCTGATGTATTTCCACCTAGGGGTGTTCATATCCTTCCAGATGTAATCAACCACCCTTTACCCAATATGTTGCTCCATGTGTTCTTGGATCCTAGCAAATCGGGGATTCTAGGATAATTCCTTAGCTCGTGCCCCCCGGTCCTTCCAAAAGTTTATATATATCAAATAAAACATTGTTGTATTAAAAGGAGAAGTGAAACTGGTATTTATACTATCAAATTATAATATGTGTATAATGCTGAAATTAGAACCTCATAACTAAAGACACTCTCTTCCGCATAATGTTTTTTAGAATGAAAAGTGTGAGGAATAGAACATGTTATTGTTAGTGAAATACTTTAGTTTAATTTATATTCATTTTTTATACAAAAAATAAAGATATCATTGCCTTATTTATGTGCAGTGATAAAATTATACCTTTTGAAAGGAGATACCACTTATAATTATCAATGATGTATCATTTTGAAACCAAAAAATATATAGTTTTTGGGTGGACATAAATTAATTATTTTAATGATATATTTATTAGTGATTGAACTCTGAATTGTGTCTTCTAAAGTCTTCAAAAACATACTAAAAAATTGGACATAAATTTATACTTTATTTATATTTCTCTCTGAAAATATTAAGGCACATGAGTATCTTAAGTGGTTATATAAAAACTTGACCAGTAGCAAATCAACTAATGAAGGAAAAGGATTGGTTTTTAGCTCAATCATCATTCACTAAAAATCATCATGTACACCAAAATAACTTTAGTGAAGTCGACCTTTTCAATTTAATTAAAACCCATGTCCAAAATGGAAGATGAAAGTGTTTTATGCCAACTTCCATCTATGGCATAATAAATTAGTTTTCAAAATAATAATAATTATTTTTGGGTTCTTTGAGATGACCAAGGGTTTTAAGGAAAGAGATACATTGGCTGTAGTAAATTAATACCCAAGAAAACTTTATGATAACCGTAAAGGTTAAGACGTAACCATAGGTTGAGCTATATTATTTATAGCTTAAAATTGGGATCATATGAAAAAGTGATGTATTATATTAATAATTAGATTATAGTGGAAAATAGCCTTGAAATAGATAAATAACCTTAGATTCCATGTGAATTAGTATTGTAAATTTTAATTACCTTTTTGAGTTCAAGATAACATGATACCTATGGTTTACTATGATGACCCTCTTGTATGACCATTCATAGCTAAAAAATTAATGGTGTTTAACTTACCGTTTTCTTCGAAATGTGGTAGTTTTAATGATTCTATGAATGCAGGATTATGAACGTTACTTGGATAAACAAGAAAGATCATCAAAAAAAGGTAAGTGGTGAAGTGATGATTCGACTCGTGAACACATGGAAGTTCATATTGAGATAATTCATGTAGGTGCATATTGAATGGATTGCATTGGGGCATGTATTTTATTTTAATGTTTGCATATTTTTGTATTGGCTTATTGTCATTTTTGTTCTTATCATGTGGCAATGAAGATGCTTTGTCATGGGAGCCACCTTTTGTAAGTTGTGATGAATTGAAATCATTATGTGAATGTTACCTTGGAAAATGATATCATTAAACAAGGGAATAATAAAGTGAAAAGAGGAAGTAGTGCATTTGGCTGAGAATCTAGAATAAATTTTATTTATATTATGTGATTCTATGGTGATTGCTTTGGGTTAAAAGGAATACAAAAATATAGAATAGAGTCTAAGCTAAAATTTTCATTTTATCAACGTCGTGTTATGATGGTGGAGGATGTGCGATAATGAATGGTTATTATTTCCCTCCATTTGGATGTTGTGCATGCCTTGTATGTTTGTTGGGTGACCCGATTTTTTAGAGTCATGGAGGGAAAGATACGAAACTGGTAATTTTAGAAATGAGGATGAGTTTTGGAAAGACGATGTTGGATGGTAGAGATATATTCTTTAGGTGATTGCAGAGGAATAATATTTTCAAGTTTACAGCCTAGTGAACTAATTACCGAGCAAAAGCTTCTAGGTTGGATTCTGATTTATTCGTTTTGCTTTGAATGAATTAGTTGAAGCATATGAAATTCTAGAAATGTCTTTCCAAAACATATGTAAAGTTTGAATATGTGTTGAATGAGTGGTTGTATTTTATTTTTTTATTAGTAAGATGGGTTTTGAAAGGATCCCATAACATTTTACAAGAAGATGAATATTGCAAGAAGAGTTTTCAATCAAAAAAGCTGAAGAAGAAGACCCTCTGTGGGCTATAGGACAACAACAAAAAAAAAAAAAAAAAGAGAAGCCCTCGCAAGGGTAGTAGATAAAACCTCACAGGTACACACAAATTTGAAAAGGATTTTTCATATAAGATAAAAACCTCACACCAATTAGAAAAGGGTTTCCCACATAAGAGAAAACCTCATAATTAGAAGGCCATTTGCAAATGAAATAGGATCATCCACCAATGAAATAGGATGATCCGCCAAACAAATCAGGACCATCTGCAACCCGAAATAGGACCATCCACAAATGAGTCAAGACCATATGCAAACCACAACAGGACCATTCAAAAAAAAACAAGACCATCCAAAAAATAAAAAGGACCACCTAACAACCAACATAGGACCATCCACTAAAACGACCTAGGGCCATCCACAAACAATACTGGACCATCCACAAGAGCCTCCTTTCAATCTACCAGAGAAAAAAGGTGAAGCACAATCAAAGACAAATATTGGTAAGAGAGGATGCCCATATCTATAAGAAACCCTAATGCTACCACCAGTGGAGAAATCACGAAGCTCTTTTACAATACAATGTAGCACATGGTCCCCTCCAAGACCAAAAATGAATAAGAGGACTCCATCAAAAAATCCTATACATGAGCCCCAAATTTCCAGTCATGAGAAACACTCAACTATAAATTTGAGGCCTCCCCAAGCCCATAAAAGGTAGTGAATGACCATCCTAGCAAGCAAATCAAGAGAAATACATCCATAAAAACCTTAAAACATCAGCCAAAAACCATAAACAATGGTAAATTCTCAATAGGGAACAATTAGGGCCTCCTCCAAGCCCTCGAAACTCGTGAGAGACCATGTCAAAAAGTAGGACAGATAAATCAAAGCCACAAAAAACTCTAAACTACCAACCATGAACCATAAACCAAGGGAATCACTCAACTAAGAACAATTAGAGCCTCTCCAAGCCTAGAAACACCAGAGAATGACCATCCTGGTAAGAAAAATGAATGAACTAGAGTCCACTCCAAAGCAAAGACAATATATGGAGATGAACAAAGAGGTTTCCCTACAAAAAATAAAGTGTATGTTCCCACGTCATGGCCAAATAAAAAACCTATAGGAAAGATCTCTATAGACCTCCCAAAAAAAACAAGAATGAAAACCACCACACCCTGGTCAAAAACCAAGTTTGTCTGACCGCACAACATCACCCAAGGAGACTTCCTAGAGCACCTTAAGAAGAAGCAAAAAAGGTCTTGGAGACCCTCCAAGCATCAAGCAATGCTAGGAAGGGCCATAAAGCCTAGGAAAAATAGTAGATATATCTGGAATTCTATGCTAAAGTATGAGATCCACCTAGAAATTCTAAGAAGAGCCAAGGAGGGAGAAAGAAGATGAAGAGGTGACCTCCCAACCAGAGTGGTACCTCTCTTCCTTCCACACTGGGGAACCTCTATAGGATGCTACGGATCCACCAGAAGAAAAATATATCCACTTGGAAATCCATAGGAAAGGAGATATCTACCTAAAATTTGTAGGAAGATCCAAGTAGAGAGCAATAATTAAAAAGGTGACCTCCTATCCAAAATGGAAGGTCTCCTGCTCTTGCACCTCAATGTGCTAAAAACCTACCAGAAAAGAAAGAGATATGTCTAGAAATCCACAAAAAACAAGATCTTCCTTGAAAAACATAGGAAGTGCCAAGGATGGAGTGAGAAGATGACCTCCCACCCAAAGTGAGAGGTCCTCCAATCTAATTAATTATTATTTTAAATTCGTGGTTGTAGTTTATTTTTATTTGAGTGAAGATCTAGAAAATACTTGAAAAGAAATTTGTCATATATGTTCTCTAAACGAGCCTTTAAAATGAAATTAAAAAGGAACATAAGAACTATAGTTTATTCATTTTTTAGCTTGAACCCTGCTTGTGAAAATATGCAGGGTGGATGTTGTTTTTATATAGCATGTGAATAAAATGATAAATGTACAATTGCCATAGAAATGGTTTGAGTGCTTGAATTGAAAGAGAAAGAATTTATGTATTTTGTTTTGATATTTAGTTCTGGTTGTTATTTCTATAAAAATTATTAAGGTATGGGAATTTGAGTGCTTGAATAAAATTGCATATCAAAATAGAGCCAACTATGATCACCATCCTTTAACCAATTCTGTTAGAATAAATCCTTAGTTCTCTCAAGTTCTACTAGGATAGTCTAACTTGAGTTACCACTCTTCCATGAGGTAGGTAAAATCTTAGTTTAGACTAGTTCAAATTTGTTGAGTTGTTGTAATCCAATGACTCATATTGATCAAATTTGCTATTTATACAAAGTTGATCCCATGGAATAATCAATCAGTCTTTTGATATTTACTACACTTTTGTGATGTTTAACACAACTATCTTTTCATTTGAATGGAATATTGTCTTCAATAATTCTAACATGGTACCAGAGCTAGGATAGTTCTTACATAGATTCAAGGATTTTTCTAAAGCTTTTGATAAAATATGATTCATTCTTAAAAGCTGGTCTATTTAATGGTATTTTTTGGATAATCACTAACAATATTTTTTTCTTGTCTATTCTAGATCCAGCCATAACTTGTTCACCTTCTTGATTTGTTATTGGTGCATCACTGTAGTTAGGATCTTATTCCAAACTCCTTTGCTTTTTTTATCAAATAAAAGAGAGCACCTCCATTTTTTTTATCTTTTCGAGGCTAATAATATTTGTCTTTTATTTCCTCTTAAATATTTATCTATCTGGTTTTAACTCTAGATATATATATATTTTAAAAAGGACCCATCTGTAAGGCTTTTATTTTTTTTTAAAGGAGAGCCCATCTACAGGGCCCATTTGAAGGTATTATGCACCTTGCTCTTAGTAGCACCCGCTGGTTACCCTAGAATATACTAAGAGTGCTATGCCATGCTATTGTCGCTATTGAATATGACCTCCCATTTAATTTTTACTCTGTGCGCTCACTAGATCCTTGGCCCTTGCTCAACAAAGCATCTTGGAGCCTTTGTATCTTGGATGTTGGAAGATACTTGAACTTTGCTCGATGATGCATCTTATTCTATGTGGCCATCTCTTTTGGCACCCACAAGAGGTTCGTGGATATCTCAAGGCTCTCGATGCAAGACCTTGTTCATGTCGTACGGTGAATTAAGATCATCTCATTTCATCAACGTGCATATCCCAAAGTGCCTGATGTTCATTAATCAAAATAATATTTCATAACATTTGTTTCACTTTGAGCACCACTCCTGATAGTCTTGCACACTAAAAGCCTCTCGATCAACTGAAGTCCTTGGCATAGTCTACTTGGCATGATCCAAATAATGATTATTTAAGAGACCTCATTACCTAAAGAACATACCTCATTTGAATTCTATCTGCTTGGTGTTTCACTGTTTTAGTGCCAAGCTTACCTCTTTTTTGATTTTATTTTGTTTGAGGTCATTCATCCCTGTTAAAGTCTTTGATTGAAGCAACACTTCCTTGGTTTGTGGTTCACTGGATCGATGGGGGTGCTTAAAGAGAAATCACTCATTACGAGGTGGTTCGTTGGTTTGTTGGTGATCCTGGTTTAGTGGAGGTGCTAGAGAAAGGAGGCACTCATTCATGATTGCTAATTTGAAGGTTTGATGCATTGCTGGTCAGAATACAATAGACTTCACATATTCTATACATACTTCAAAGGATCATAGACATTCCTCCTCGTAGCTGGTGCGATCATTATTTTCTTGTGAGGTAAAAACATTTTAAAATGTCCATCTATTTATGTGACATATATTTTATAGTATATTTGTTGGATGAGCGAGATAAATTTTGTGGTACTCTATTACTCGAGCGCAGTATGAAATATTTGCTCATGATTTTTGTATCCACCCTCTCATTCCTTCTTTGGTAATTCATTAATGCAGAAAAGGTCATAAAGTGCAAAGGTTCATAGTGCCTTGTTCTTCTATAAGCATTATGAAGAATATCATTTCCTTTAGCACAATTTTTTTTCTTCTCAAAAATTGTAGTGTATCAAATTCCAAAAAATGGGTCATTAAATATTGTAACAGAATCCCTCATTATATTTTTTTCTTCTTATAAATATATATTTTTTTGGGGGGGTCACTGGTTGGTTGCTGATTTCTTGCACCACACCGCTCTATTTGAAGGGGGGTGCACACTTTTTCTTATATGAAATATTCTTATACTTGGTTCAAAGGGGGGTGCTACTACATATTTTGGTCTTAGTGAATTCTTTCAGCTCCACTTGCTACTTGATTTACTGTTGCACTTTATATTCCATTGATAAACACTTTCATATACAAGAAAGCACACATGATATAAATTCTCATTTAAAATCAAAGCACAAATATACAAGCATCTTCTCAAACTTGTAATATCTCAAAAACAAGAATAGCATTTTATATTCACCTATGTTCCATGTATCGTTCTCCTCATATACCTATAGTCTCTCTCACGTAAGGGCGGGTCATTGAGAAGTCCTGTATAAGGTCTGGCATTTTATTCTAGTTTCAAAACACCAATGTTCCACATATAAATCTCCTCATATACTTATAGTTTCCCTTATGTAAGGGCAGGTATATTTAAGAGATCGATAAAAAGGTCTTGTTTTTGCTACCTTGATTCAAAAGAGATTTCCTGGTGGTGCTGCTTCTTCTTAAAAAGTTCTTGCTGCATTTGTTTTTGGGGCATTTAAAGGGGAGAATATTGGTTCACTTTAGTTTTTTCTTTGGTAAAATGAATACAATTGACCCAATCACCCCTCATAACTATCACACATGGAAAACAAAAATATTAAATCTCATTTCTCAAAAAGGGCTCACACACTTGCTAGAAGAGTAGCAACCTGAATTTGAAAAGGAATATGAAATATTTGCACATAAAGGGAAGATGTATGAAAAAATGGGTATTATAAGTGCAAATGTAAATGAAAGCTTATGGTTTCACATTTCAGAATGTAAAACTCCATTTGAGATTTGGCAAAAACTAAAGAACTTATTTGGTAAAGTGGATCAAATAAGGTCAATGTAGCTAGAGGTAGAGTTAACAACATTATCTCCTGAAGATTCCGACAATATTGTTGACTTTCTCACCAAATTTAAAGAATTCCTCACACAATTAAAAGATAGTGGCAAGAATAAAACAAAAGAAGAACACATCTATCTTATTATTTCTAAGTTAAATGGAGTATTTCAAATTTTTGCAACCACCTTTTTGTCTACAAAATATGCACTTGGTACAAGTTTTAAAATGCCCTCTTTAGAGGAGTTTTGTGATAGGATAACTAGAGAGGAAATGAAACTTGTAAAACATGATATTTCTCCCTCTTCCTCAAAAGCATTAGTAGCATCCACCTCCACTAAATAAAAACTCAAAAAGATAGAAAGAGGCCCAATAACTTGTACACATTACAAAAAGGATGGTCATTCTGTGAACAAATGTTGGAAAATACTACAACAACTTGAGGCAACAATGAAGGATCACAAAATAGACATTAAGAAGCAAACAAGAAAAGCCTTAAATGTTCAAGGCAAAGCTATAAAAAAATCATCAAAATAATGGGTTATATTCAGGGGCAAATCATCATATGACTTCTTCACATGAGTCATTCACTTCAATCTCCTCAAGCTCAACTTGTAACATAGAATTTGGTGACTCATATTTTATCCTGATCAAAGGAAAAGGTGACATATCCATTGATGGTGGTTATATCAATAATATTCTCTATGTCCCAAATATAGCTACAAATATTCTCTCCATATATCAGATTTGTACTTCTGCAAAGGGCAAAATAATTCTATTTTCACCAACAAGAGTTGAGATAAGAGACTTTCAATAACCACACTCTCTCATAGAAAAATGAGATATTGACCATAACGCTCGCCTATTTCACTTCAAGGGAGTCAAAAATTTAGATGGGGCCCCATTTTTGTTGCACATGGAGATATTTAAAGAAAAATTTGGCATGAAAGGTTTGGATATCTTAGTTATAGCTATCTAAAGGAGTTGAATACTCATGAAATGGTAACAGGGTTGCCAAAAGTCTCTTCTATTGATGAAGCATGTCCTAGATGTGCTATTGGAAAACAACATCAAGATCCTTTTCACCCAAGTGGTTCTCAAAGATCCTCATCCCCTCTAGATTTAATCCATAGTGACTTGATGGTCTTTCCAGAGCCTTCTTTCAAAGGATTAAAATATGCCTTAACCTTCATTGATGAATTTTCAAGAAGAACTTGGGTCTACTTTCTAAAATACAAAAGTGATGTTCTATCCCACTTCAAAATCTTCAAGGCCTTAGTTGAAAATCAAGCCACTTGCAAAATCAAGCAAATTCGTATAGATAATGGGGGGGAATACTTTAGTAATGAGTTCTCCATATTTCTCTCAACTCATGGTATAATTCATCAACATTTAGTCTCTCATAATCCACAACAAAATGACATTTTAGAAAGGAAAAATAGATCTTTAAAAGAAATGACAAACTGTATGCTCCACTCAAGAGATATTCCAGCAGTTTTTTGGGTTGAGGCAATTAACTATGCAAATTATATTCAAAACCACACACCTCATAAAGCTCTTGGCCATTTGACTCTCGAGGAAGCATGGATTGGCACAAAACTTGATGTCTATTTTTTGAAATTTTTTGGGTGTACTTATTAAGCACACATCCCAAAGAAAAATAGGAAGGCTATAGACAATAAAAGCAAGCAACTTTTCTTTGTTGGTTATTATGAGGAAATGAAAGCCTACAGGCTCCTTGATCCCACAACTCATGAGGTCTTTTTTCACAAAAATATTCAATTTGATAAAATATTCCCTTATAAATATCCTCAACCATCTTCTTCCAACATTAATTCTCTCGAGCCATCTCCAATATTTGAGCCTCAATATAATGAAGATCCCATCCTTGAGATAGATGACCAAAATGAGGATCCTATACTTCAAACTCCAACTCAAAGTCCTTCCACACCCATTACTCCTTCCACAATTCCAAAATGGGCCCGAACCATAGTTCAAGAGGCCACTCCTTACATCTAAGATATTCCATCATCCGTATTAAGCCACTCCATGGGGTCTGGTCTTGTCTGTCAAACCATTTCCAAGAATCCTCAATCCTTCAAAGTATAAAATAGTATAAAATAATGGGATGATGCCATGGAGAATGAATTTTCTTCCTTAATCAAAAAAAAAACTTGGGATCTAGTCCCTCTACCTAAAGGAAGAAAATTGATTCTCTATAAATGGATTTATAGAACTAAGTATGGACCTGATGGAAAAATTTACAAACAGAAAGCTCGCTTGGTAGCTAAAGGTTTTTCACAAATTGAAGGCATTGATTATTCTGAAACCTTTGCACCAGTTGCAAAAATGGATTCTGTTAGGCTGGTCCTTGCACTTGCTGCTTCCTATAAGTGGCCAGTTTTTCAAATGGATGTTAAAAGTGCTTTCTTGCATGGTGACTTAAAAGATGAAATATTTATGAAAAAACCTACTGGATTTATTCAAGACTCCTCCCTTGTTTGTAGACTAAGGAAATATCTCTATGGCCTCAAACAAGCTCCTAGAGATTGGTATGAAAAAATGGACTCTTTCCTTCTTTCCTTAGGATTTTCTCATTGTGAGTCTGATGCAACAGTCTACATTTGGAGATATGAAGAAAACATCACCAAACTTGTTCTCTATGTTGATGATATACTTCTCACTGGTAGTGCCATTTCTCACATCCATATTGTCAAAGAATCCTTTTCTAAAAAAATTGAGATGGTTGATCTAGGTTTATCTCATTACTTCCTTGGGTTTTAGATAACTCAAATAGATGTAGGAATTTCATTATATAAATATAAATATACTCTATATCTTCTTTAGTGGTTTAATATGATTGATTGCAAGCCTTCATCCACACCCTTTCAGTTTGAAGTTACTCTAACTACTTCCTGCAAATCCCCTCAATGTGATGCTACTCTCTACAAATAGCTTGTAGGAAGTCTATTGTACCTCAATCATACTCACCTAGATATTTTCTATGTTGTTGGTTTAATATCTAGATTCTCCCATAAACCTCATTTCAGCCATTGGCAAATAGCAAAGAGAATCCTATGCTACTTGCAAGGAACCACTCACTTTGGGCTCTTATATGAGGGTAGATCCATGGATATCATTGGTTACATAGATTATAATTGGATAGGTTTGGTTGAAGACAAATGTTCCACCTCGGGCTATGTTTTTTTTTTGATTCTTCACCTATTGCTTGGTTATGCAAAAAATAACAAGCAGTAGCATTATCATCTATAGAGGTAGAATATAGGGCAGCAGTTTTGGCTAGTCACGAAGCTCTTTGAATTCATTAGATAATGAAGGAATTTGATTTTTTCCATGACCAAACTATTACCCTTTGGTGTGACAATCGGAGTGCAATTAATATTGCTCGTAATCCAGTTGAGCATCAACACACCAAGCACATTGAGATTCACATGCACTTCATTCGGCAGTATATTTAGCAAGGGGATGTAAGCTTGGAGTTTATTCCCATAGAAAATAAAATTGTAGACATCTTCACCAAGTCCTTTGCTTATCCATATTACATTCAATTGCATGAGAAACTTGGGATAAGGCAGTTGTATTAGAAGGGTCCATAGAGGTTTTCACCTCTCAAATCTTCTTCTTTTTCTTCTTCTTGGAAGATGGTTTTTTCCCATGTGTTTTTTCACCATATCTCCAAAATTTAAGTTCATTGTACATGAGTACCTAATAAGGCCATATTGCCAGGACTCATTTATTTTGGGGCAACACCAGTATTATACACGAGTACCTCATCAGGCCTTGTTTTCAAGACTCATCTCCTGTTGTTACTTTCACCCCTAGTATCAATTAAGGGGAGGTTTTGGAATAAATCTTTAACTCTTAAGTTCTACTAGGATAGCCTAAATTGAGTTACCACTCTTCCATAAGGTAGGTAAACTCTTAGTTTAGACTAGTTTAGATTTGTTGAGTTGTAGTAATCCAACGACTCACATTGATCAACTTTGCTATTTATACAAACTTGATCCCATGGAATAATCAATCAGTATTTTGAGCTTCACTACACTCTTGTGATGTTTTGCACAACTATATTTTCATTTGAGTAGAATATTATATTCAATAATTCTAACAAATTCAATCGGTAAAGTTGAAAACCGTTTGAAAATAAATCAAGTTTTTGTGCATGACATGACAAATGAAGAGTGTAGCCAAATTAAGGAACAAGAAAACTGGTAGCTGACTTACCATCTTTAATTTTATACTACTACCAAACTCTTAAGTTGTCTCATGTAAATGTGGAAGAGGTCGGGATAGATATCTTCTCCATACCACCATAGACTGTGTTGATTATCCTTTGAGGTAGTCTAGCCAATAGTAATATGGGAAGAACCGGTATATTATTTATAATGGAAGAGAACTAAAATGTTCTATTCAGCATTCGACGTGACAATGAAGTCAAATGAATATCACATGCTGGAAATTTTGTAACAGATAACCATAACTTAATTGTATTTGTTGTGTAACATTGTTCACATATTCTTGTAATAAAAGTTTATACTCTTTGCAAGAAAATTATTTGCTCTGTTAAAATTTTGTTACCTATTGATGATAAGAAAATTGTATATGGCTTTTGGACAATAGATACTTTGTCTTCTTGTGGGTTTAAGAAAATAAAATCATGAAGTAAAGTTGGATTTAAATGTCTTCTTAGAACAAGTTGATGTATAACATTTAAACTATGTTTCTCATGTGAATATAAAGAATTAAATGTCTTCTTTTATCTCATGTAAATATTGAATGTTATTTATTTTCCTTAAAGAACATAAGAAAGCAAATTATGAGTTTTAAAGTAAGTGCATTTATTGCTGTTAAAACTCAACCTAATTCACCTTTTGGTGGTGCATTGATTTTTGTGAACTAGTCTTATTTTGGTTAAAGAAAAATTAAATTGAAACACTTAGCAAAATAGCATCTATAAATGGGTCTAAAATATGTAATATGTTATTAAATGGGTAAGGTGTCCAGATTCTAAAATTGTACTTTGCTTTCTCTAAGAAGGGTCGGGAGGACTTGAACTTAAATTGGGGAAAAATCCCTTTATCCAAATTGCTAATAAACTATTTATTGTGTAGAATGGATATATGAAGTCTATATAGAATTAATCCGTCCGTTCACCTTGAAGAGTGCACGACCACAAAATAGACTAAACTCATCTGTGGGAAGTCATATGGGGCTTAAGTAATGTTGTGTATAAAATAACCCTTCTATAGTGCAATATATAAAGAGTAGTTGATACGAATTGATTGAAAAAATATTAAAGAGACAGATTTAAGAAGAACAACTATAGTTAGAATTCTAACAAGTTTACTAGTTAGTAGAAAGCAACCCTATTTAGGAAAAAATATACCTTCTTGTTAAGAGAATCAATTGGATTATAATTGTTGGTTTAATTGAATCGTGCTTTTACTTTATTTTAAAAAGAAGTTTTATAATGATTTCCAATTATGGTTGGGTATAATATGTTTCTATGAATGAATCAATCTAAGACTTGTCTTTGCTGGTATATCAAATTCTCCTTCAAAAGTAACTTTCTTTAATAATATTTTAAAAGTACCTCTTTATGATCTAGTAGAGAGCTAATATGTAATAGTGGATCTTCTATTAAGTATAGGACTTAGTAAAAGAGAATTTTATGATATCAAACCAAATATCCCAATTCATAAAATAAAGTGAAGGGGAACTTGCAAAGATCATCAGGTGAGGATGACTACTAGTAAACACCCAAAAAGGTTGAGGTGTAGGTATGCACACAACTGTTAGAATTCACCCAAAATGGTTGAGGTGCAGGTATGCACACAACTAAATTTGAGAGTAATTGTATACTGCTAGAACTGGTTCAAAAATATGACTCGATCAAGTCTGGTAACAAGGGGGCAGTATGGGATGCCTTATCTAGGTTACTTCTTGATAAGTATCATTTGTTGTTCATTTGATCTAGCTCGATAAGTCACCTCATGTGGTATGGGATATACGATCACGGGTCATAATGGACATGAGTGAATAAGTCCAAGTCCAAGGTATTGGCATGGATCTAGTTGACTTTAGGTAGGGGATAATAAGCTAGACACTGGCATATGTTACATTGATCCCTTGAATACTAAAGAAAAAGAATAAATTGACAATTTAGGTTGTGTATTATTTAAATGATTCAGGATGGGGAAAGAATACATCCCCCTCTAAGATGTTATGGTCCCTAGAGGATAACCCCTGTTGTGGATCGATCCTCATGTGAAAAAAAGAAGGTATTAGATGTGATAAGTCGACTTCACTAATGGAACCATTACGAGATTTGGCAAATCTCATCCACTTGGGTGGTTGTCTACAGTAGTCGAGAATCCAAAAGTGGTATGATATATCGATACTATCTAAAGTATATGATATTATTTTAATTGGGTGAACAAACTTGCTTTGAACCTAAAGGTACTTTTGCAAATAAAAATTCTATGTGAAAATGAAAAAAAAAAATTACGCTCTAAAAATATTTGTGATTTTTGGTGGTACAATCAAGTGAGAAGGCTTGGTTTGTTACATATGGTATTGGAGCAAATGAGATTCTAAGTTGTAGACTATGATTGAGATATTTGTTTAAGTAAAATGTAAACCTAATAATTTATGTCAAATGGCATGAATGCTACATGTTGTATATTCACGAAATCCTATGAGAGGTAGGGAGGAAGAAACCACCAAAGGATATACAAGGGGACCAAGATCAGGATTAAGATGAGAAGGTCCTCAATGTGAAAGAAGAATAAAATGGTTAAATAAACCTCCTCCTTAGGAACCTATTAGAGAGGGGGAAAATATTGTAAAATTTGTTCAATTATTGTAAACTCACATGGACAACAAAGGGAAGAGATGACCCAATAGAAAACCCAATGGCCCAACAACAAGAATTTATTGCCCAACAACAATAGGTCATAGATTACCTAGCTAGGGGAAGATACACTAGATTAGGTAGGGCATAGGAACCACCTATAGAACCTAAATGATCCAGTACTAGAAGGTCTAGGGTGAGCAAAAAGTTGGACAAGAACCTAAAAAATGTTGTAATATCCATATTTAATGGAAAAGGTGATGGTGATTTTATGAAAAATTGGCTAAGTGAACTAGAGTCACTTTTCTCTAGTAGTTTTTTCCTCTAAATCCAAGACTGCATTAGTAGTTATAAATATGATTGAAGCAACCCTTGATTGGTGGAAATCATATAATAAAGGACATAAAATAGAAGCTGTAGACTTCATATGAGAGGAATTTGCCAAATAATTTGGGGATAAATTCCTGACTAAGCAATATTATGTAGATAAATTTGGGGAGTTTTCTAATTTGCATCAGACAAACATGTCAGTGCGAGATTACCACCAAAATTTTATTTAGTTATTGAAATATGTATCCCAATATGAAAGTAATTAAGAAATGAAGACTCAAAATTCATTATGGGATTACATCCTAGGATCATGATGGTGGTAAATATGCACAACCTTGATAATTTTCCTACTATCTTTTATTTTGCAAGAAAAGAGGAAGTCAATCAGGAAATTAGAAAGGCATATTTTAACTACCAGAAGCTATCTAAGAAGGAAAAAAATGAACTTAGAAAGCAAAAAAGTATTGGGTTTATGAGATGGGAAAAAGATAAAAATAAGAAACCCAAAGGAGGAGAGAAAAGTAGGCTAGGTGGCAAAAATAAACCTAACTATTAGGGTGCTAAGTCCAAGAGGGATGACAAAGAGTTTTCCAAGAGACATGACTAGAAATTAGTAGGTCAAGAAAGGACTAGGGAAATTATGTCTTCAGATAGAAATGAGAATAGTAACAAAGGAAGCTCCACCAAATGGATTTTATATATTTCAAGGTTTTCATTACACAAATAAATATCCTCACAGATCTAATTAGCATCATAAAGCCCTAGAGGAGGCCACCCATAGGATCTTTGCAGACACATGTAGTTCTAAACTTGATGGTCAAATTACTCCTTTCTTAATAAAAGGATTTTTTTGAAAAAGATGTTCAAATTTTGATAGATATTGGATCAAATGATAGCTTTATTTCTACTAGGTTAGTAAGGGACCTACTTGTTAGATTTGGATTTTTAGTAGACGGTTGGAAGGCAGAGTGAGTTTCAAGGCAAACCTACCAAGTTAACCAATGTCTATTTGAACCTCACATCTCTATGCCACAAGGAAAAAATATTTGGCATTTGTATGTGGCACCTTTGCATGCTTATGATATCATTTTGGGATTTGAATGGTTAAAGGCGCATAAGGATATTCTAAATTTTAAAGAGAGATAGGTGGAATTTATGGATGAGTCTAACCAAAATATTAGGATTTTCTATGGTCGAAATGAAGTTAAACCACATTTATTGTCTACAATACAGATAAAGAAAGTTATTAGGAAGAAGGAAATGATATACATAGTTAATATGAATAAGAAAGAAGAGACTGAATTAGAATCTGACCTCTTCTTGAAGCATCTTGTATTTGGGGAATTCAAGGATGAGTTCCCTGAGGATTTACCAGGGATACCACCTCAGAGAGAATTTGATTTTTCTGTTGATTTATTACCTAGATCTGAGCCTATTGCAAGAGCATCATATAGGATGATACCAATCAAGTTGCAAGAGCTCAAAATGCAACTTCAATATTTTCTAGAAAAAGGACTAATCAAACCAAATGTGTCACCTTGGGGAGCTCCTATCTTGTTTGTTAAAAAAACATATGGTACCTTGAGAATGTGCATATATTATAAAATGTTGAATAAAGTAACTATAAAAAATAGGTATTCGTTACCTAGAATTGAAGATCTATTTGATCAATTAAGAGGAGCAATCATCTTCTAGAAGGTTAATTTACGATCTGGTTATCATCACTTGAGGATACGAGAAAATGATAATTCTAAGACAACATTTTGAACAAGGTATGATCATTTTGAATTTATTGTCTTACCTTTTGGGTTGACTAATGCCCTAGCCACATTCATGAATATCATTTTCAAAGAGCAGTTGGACCATTTTGTGCTCGTACTTTTGGATGACATACTGATCTATTCCAAGAACAAGGAGGAACATGATTAACATATGTGAACTATGCTTGAGATTCTGAGAAAGAATCGATTATATGGAATATTATCAAAGTGTGAATCTTATACTCTACAAATATAATATCTAGGACATATTGTCTCTACTAAAGAGATTGCGGTAGATCCCAAGAAAATTGAAGCAATTGTTGATTGACCAACACTTATTAATGTAACAAATGTGCAAAGTTTTATGGGTATGGCAAGATATTATAGACAATTTGTTAGATATTTTTCAAGAATCACCCAACCCATTACAAATATTTAAAGTAAAGGAAAATCCTTCAAATGGACAGAATAGTGTGAAGAGGTTTTTTAAGTTTTGAAAGAAAGGTTAACCACTGCACCAGTTTTGTAATTACCTAACCCAAATAAGTGGTTTACGGTATGTATTGACACTTCTATTTAAGGACTAGGAGGGGTTTTGACCCAATATGAGGTGGTTATTGCCTATGAATCTAGGAAAGTTAAGAGACACAAGGTAAATTATACCACTCATGATTTGGAGTTGGTAGCGGTTGTCCATTCTTTAAAATTTTGGAGATATTATCTATTGAGAAAACCATTTGAATTAAAAATAGACCACCAGAGTCTAAGGTACATATTCTCAACCCTTATTTAATTTCAAATAAATTTGTTTGATGTAATTCTTAGCTGAGTATGATTTTGGCATTGGGTCACAAACACTTTGAGTAGAAGAGGGTGTATTACTACAATGACCAAATGCCAATATGATTTGTTAGACCAAATTAAGGAATTGCAAGGAAAAGATAAATTTTTCCAATCTTGTAATGGTCAGGTTGAGTGAGAACCTAGAAAGGACACAAATTTTATTTTAAAATACAATCTGTTATTTTACAAAAATAGGTTGGTAGTTCCAAGCACAAGTGGATTGAGAGAAACAATCCTTAAGGAGGCACATAATACTCCTTATTCTGTGCACTTGGGAGGGGCAAAAATGCATGAGAATTTGAGGAAAGCTTATTATTGGCCACAAATGAAAAGGGATATCACCAATTATGTGGCAAGATATTTGGAATGCCAAAGAGTAAAAGTGAAACATCTTCATCCAGCTAGGAAGCTATACCCACATGAGATACCTATGCAAAAATGGCAAGTGGTATCAATGGAATTTATTGTGGGATTGCCTAAAACAAGATTCAGGCATGGCACGGTCTTGGTTGTTGTGGATAAATTAACCAAGGTTGCACATTTTATACCAGGTAATATGTGATATGACACACCTGCAGTAGCGAGTAAGTTTTCCAAGGAAGTGGTAAGACTATACGATTTTCTAGAAGTTATAATCTCAAATAAATATTCTCGTTTCAATTTTGAATTTTGGCAAGCATTGCATGAATAATTAGGAACCAAAATTAATATTGGTACAACTTATCACCCTAAGATAGATGTGCAAACTGAGAGGGTGAATCAGGTACTAGAGGATATGTTGAGAACATACTACATGGATCAATATACAAAGTGGGAAGACTATATATATATCTAGTGGAGTTTACATACAATAATAGTTACCATGCATCACTAGGTATGGCATATTTTGAAGCCTTATATGGGAGAAGATGCATAAATCCCTTATCTTGGGATAATCTGGAAGATCGGGTAGTGATAGGATAAAAAACTATGAAAGAAATGGAAGATCAATTGAAAAGAATTTAGAAAAAGCTAAAAGAGGCCACATAACTTCGGAAGAGCTACACGAACCTCAAAATAACACTGAGGGAATATTCTATGGGAGACATGGTATTATTAAGGGTGAAACCAACTAAAATTTCCATAAAATCTTCCAAAATTGACTCTAGATATGTAGGTCCATTTAAAATTCTAACTAAGATAAGCCTTGTTGCTTACAGACTTTCTCTACTACCAAGCCTATCCAAAATTCACAATGTCTTCCATGTGTCTCTCTTTAGGAAATATATTCTTGATCCTACTCATGTTTTGGATGTTTCCAAACTATAGATGATCGATCCATTAAAAATTCAGGTTTGACCTATTCACATGGTTTCAGAACCAAGAACTTGAGGAATAGAAGCATAGAGTAATGTTAGGTTTAATGCGACCACTACTCAGATAGAAATGCTACATGAAAAGATGTAGTAGATATGGAACAACAATTTCCTTATCTTTTTGAGTAGATATAGATTTTTCAAAAAACTTTTATATGATTTGATGATATTGTATATATGCAAATGGATGTGGAACTGGATACTGAGTAGAGTAGTTTATGATTGTTTTGAGTTGCTCAGTAGAGTAGTTGTGTATATGCTTTAAAATTTTGAGTAGAACACCTTGCTTATCTGATGATATATGTGCATGTTATATATATGGTTAAAAGTAATATGAAACATCATGTTAAAATATATGTAAACAAACTTACCTTGCTAATGGATTATGCATGTGTATTTACATGATATGTGGAATATAAATGTTTTCTTTCTTCTTTGTTATATAAATGCTAAATATATGAATGAATATATTTTAAGCTTTAATTGTTAAGCATGAAAACATAGGGACTATGTTTATGTCTAGCGGGGGAGGATGTAACGACCCTCTCGTATGACTATTGATAGAAAAATAATTAATGGTTTTTAACTTAATTTTTTCTCGAAATGTGGTACTACTAATGATTCTATGAAGATTCATTGGACAGACAAGAAAGGTCATCGAAAAATGTAAGTGGAAAAGTGATGATTCGACTCATGAACACATGGAAGTTCACATTGAGATACTTCATGTAGGTGCATATTGAATGGATCACATTAGGGCATGTATTTTGTATTAATGTTTACATATTGTTTTATTGGCTTATTGTCATTTTTATTCTTATCATATGGCAATGAAGATGCTTTGTAATATGGAAAATGATATCATTAAATAAGAGATATGTTAATAATAATAATAAATTGCGAAGAAGAAGTAGTGCATTTGTCTAGGAATCTAGAATAAATTTTATTTATATAATGTGATTCTCTAGTGATTGATTTGGGTTAAAAGGAATACAAAACCATAGAATAGAGTCTAAGCTGTAATTTTTATTTTATCAACATCGTGTTATGATGGTGGAGTATGTGCAATAATTTAGGTTTAGTAGGGATGAAAATTTTGATATTTAGGCCTTATTATGAGCAAGTGAAATTACTAGAAGTATCATTTACAAAGATATCTTATAAATTTTTTTATAGAGAATTAAATGAGGAAAAATATGGTCTATCAAAAGTTGCCTTGGATATTCCAGTTGGTAATTGGCTAAAAGGAGTAGTGTATGGGACTATGATTCCACCATACTCTATACCCTTTTGATACTTTTTTATTTTTGGTAGAAGTTGTGTTTTATGATACCTTTCATGTTTCATTTTTATCTTTGGATAATTAAGGTCATATTTGAAATATGATTGATGTCTAAAGGGTTGAAGTACCAAAATGACACTCTATTAGATAAGACTTACAACAAGTTGTTATTATTGTAAGACATATGATTTAGTAAGGCTTATATAAGGGTATAAAATACCCATCTCATTGTAATTTTTTTAAAATTTGAAATAAAAATTACAATTTTTTTAGAGGAAAAAATACCATCTTAATTTAATTAATTATCAATATAAATTTAATTTTAACCCTTTATATATATAATTTAATTTATTTTTTAATTATTTAATATCATAACACTAATAATAAAAATATATTCTTTTAATACAACAACCAATCAATCCATAAACCATTTCAATAATTCAAAACTCATACTCTACTAAGAATAAATTTATTTGTATTTTTTATGCTATGTACCAAAGACTTTTGAGATAAAAAATTAAGTTGGAACAGACTCCATTATATGCAATTACTTTATTTTATTTTTAAAATCATTTAATAATTTAGATCTTATTTTTTAGTAGATATGAAGTACAATCAAAATATAATGGAATATTTTTTTGTTATAATTAGAACTTGGGTCTCTTTGATATTAATTTACACACCTCACATGAATATATCTTGAGTAGGTTTAACAATAAGACTTTAAAATTATGAATAAAAGGTTCAACATTCAAATCCAATGGGGTAGAGTTTTTTTTTTACATAATAAACTATAAGATATGATAGATATATTTTTAGTTTTTGTTTTACATAATAAACTATAGGATATGATACAACATAAGATATGAATTAAACTCATATGTGGACAATAAAATCAATGAGACCCCAATCCTCCATGAAATTGAATTGATATAGCCAAACTATAAATAGTTAGTTGCTACCTACTAGCCTATCTCCTTCTAGGTATGGTGTGGTTTAAAATTGGGTCTCCTAAAGGAAAGCACAAAATCCTAATCACTACACTCTTCCAATAATTTCATATAATTTCATATAATATAGTGTATGATAGGATGAACATATATTGGTAATTAGCATCTTCTAAAAGGGTATCTTTATATTTTTAGTACAACTTGAATGGTTTAAAGGTAGATACTTTTGAAAATTTTAATAGAAGTCTATAATTTGAATTATGCAAGGATAGAGTTGTGCACCATCCATAAATAACCAAAGTACGACTATATAGTCATATATTGAGTAAACAACATCTATGAAATTGTGAAAATTTTGAATATAAAAAATGTGAGTGGCCTAGACTTTGAAACTTTGAATATAGATAGCTTTAGTGGCTTTGGAGTTTTTGAAACTCTAAATAGAGGTTAAAGATTCTAATCATGCATAATGAGGTTATACACCATGGTTCTATAATTAAAATATAGTTAGATAACCATATAACAACGTAAACTTATAAATATAAATCCAAAATTATAACAAGAATATATAATAATTTGTTGTTGAATAAACATCGCATAAAAAATCATATAATATGATTTAATTATAAACACTTTAAACAAAATAAATTATCATAGAAATCAATATTAGTTATCGTTCACATCCATGAATTTCATTCAACATAACATAAATTTATCTTAATTTCTAATCTTAATTTCTACCCTTACCTATAATAATCTATAAATAAATTTTATCTAAATCTATAATTCAAATAAAATTCTCTAGATCTAAAAAAACAATTTATTTTTTCCTCAAATAATAACAAAAAAATATAAGATAATTATATGTTGAATAAACAACATCCCATAAAATCATATAATATGATTTTATTATAAATACTTAAAAAAAAAAAATTATTAGTTATCGTTCACATCCATGAATTTCATTCAACATAACATAAATTTATCCCAAATTCTACCCTTACCTATGAGAATCTATGAATAGATTTTATTTAAATATATTTATCTAAACCTAAAATTCTTTAAATTAAGATTGTAAATTATTATTATTTTTTTTCAAAAACTGATCCAAATCTAACATAGAAATCAATAATAATATTAGTTATCGTTCACATCCATGAATTTCATTCAACATAACATAAATTTATCCCAAATTCTACCCTTACCTATGAGAATCTATGAATAGATTCTATCTTTATCTATAATTCAGATAATTTTTTTTTTTTTGTCAAAACGTGGTCCGATTCAAGTCTTCTAAATTTATTAGACGTTGTACAAATCGAGTAACCATTTCAAGTACATCCCTCGCATTAGTAAATTCAACCGACCATTTAGTACTAATTCCTCTTGCTTCTAACGGGTTAGCATGGGCCCGACAAAGTTTTCGTCGCGTATTCCTTTCATATTAGCGGGTACCACCAACCGTCCAAGGTCTCGAGAACGGAATTTTACCATCCGTCCAAGTCATCTAGGCTTTCTAGCTGCTAATTTTTGGCTTTTGTGAATATTTCAACCCCACACGATAACTTAGAAAGCAACGTTATCTCTAATGCAGTGCTCAGCCATGAATCACAGCCTTAACAACATTGTCAAATATCTATCAAACCGACGATAAATCAACATCCATATAAAAAAACACATCCACGAAGAAGCTTGACAAACAAGGTTATAGACAATCAAGGGAGGGAACTTTGTAGAAACACTTAACGATGGAATTATTCGAAGATAGCAACAACCACGATGTGGAAAGAGCCCTCCTCCAACAAGTAAGAGACAACGATAATTCTACGTCAGGTTAGATTGAAAAAGAATGCCTTCTAAGCTCGTTTTCAAAGTGCACTGCAATAAATCTCAAACACAAGATGAATGACAGCAACAACAAGTATTCATGAATTTATCTTGCTCATAAATTTTTCCACCCCCTGCAAGCAATCCCTCCAGTCATGAAGGCTTTCACAGTTCCGAGAATTATTTGTCCACTTTTAATTTCAATTTCACTTTGTTATATTATTGCTGATGGATCGTCACTGATAAATACGACGACAGATCTTCAGTGGTTGAATCCCGAGATCTCCAGAAATTCTAACCATGATTTCTGCAGGAAAGGATTCAGATGTATTAATAGAAGGATTTTGCGACAATGCTCAGAACAAAATTCATTTCTACGGATGGAATTAAGCACACCGGGGCCCCTGGGGGATGAGGAATTCGTGACTGTGACCGTCAATGGCATGTTGCATCCAAAGGATGATGATTGGATTGCCTTAATTTCTCCTTCACATGCTAAGTATGGATATATTTTGATTATGTTTTTTGCTGAGGAACATTATAGTTACTCAATATCGATTCAGTACTAGGCATGGAGTTCTTATTTGCTATGATATATGAATTTCCATTTGATGTAGCATCACCAATTGTCCTCTAAATAAAGTACTCTACGCGGAAACTGGAGATCTGGACTCACTTCCTCTGTTATGCCATTACCCTGTGAAGGTAACGTAACCATCCTGTCATCTTACATTTTAGAGCTCAAGAAATTACTTTATATAAGTTTTATCTTATTTTTCATATGAAGTTTCATTTTATCTTCTTTTAAATGCGAGTTTCAATGATAACCCTAGAGTATAGGGTATCCTGTCAGGGCTATTTTACGTAGAAACTGTTGGAATGCATAATTAGCAAGTTAGATGTACACAAATGTCTGATCTGTGTAAAAATTTAAAGACTTTTTATATAATATACTCAAGTGAGTTTTCACTGAATTAATGATTGATTGCAGTCTCAGTTCATGAAAAACGATCCTTCGTATACATCATGTAAAAAAAGCAGGTGCCAGAAGAAGGAAGGGCATCGTTGTGTAGTGAAGACATGCAGTGGTTCCTTAATATTTCACATTGTAAACATAAGGACAGACATAGAGTTTGTTTTGTTCAGAGATGGTTATGTTAATCCCTGCATACTTCAGAGGTCAAGGCCTCTCAAGTTTTCAAACCCAAATACGCCGCTCTTTGCTCATCTCTCAAGCTTAGATTCCACTGGTTCATCTGTAAGTGATTAATATCTATATAAAGTTTTATCGATATCCACGTGTCGTTTTCTATTGATTCACTGTACTTCATTCTGAACGATATAGATGAAAGTAACATGGGTTAGCGGGAGCAACGGCACTCAGTCTGTATATTATGGAACCGGGAAATCTTCACAGTCGACCGTTACTACCTTTACTAAAGCTGACATGTGCGGTGATATTACTTCAAGCCCAGCAAAAAATTTCGGATGGCATGATCCTGGATACATTCATACAGCTATAATGAGCGGACTTCTTCCCTCTCACAATTACGTTTACCGATACGGAAGGTATCACACTTTTGTCTAATGACTGTCAGAAGAATACGAATGTTTATCATATGTTTTATGATAAATACAAGTTTTATGCTTATGAAAAGGGGAATATGAATTCAGAGCTTCAATTGATTGCTTGTTTTGGAATTCGAATGTATTCAGTGATGATGTGGGTTGGAGCAGTCCAATTCAATTTTCCACCCCACCTGCGGCAGGTGCCAGCGAGGTCAGATTTCTTGCATACGGTGATATGGGGAAGGCTCCTCGTGATGGTTCTGATGAACATTACATTCAGGTATTATTATAATTTTGTTAATTTATATAAAATTGAGAATTTCTATCGCATTTAATATCTGTCATTATATCAAATATACAACTCAATGATACATCTGGGAAGATTGCAAAATCATGATAGACAATCTTATCTGCAGTTTGTTTTGGCGTAAAAGCATTGCAATGTAATATTCTTTTGCCTTGTCTCGCCCTCAACAATGGGGGTGGAGTGCAATGGAGGGAACACTATATATTTAAATATTAAAGAGAGAGAGAGGACCAAAAAAAAAAGCAATTTTTCATATACTTCACGGGAAATCTGATGTGGACGAGTGATATTATTGGCAGCCAGGGTCGCTAGGAGTTATAAATGCCATGACGGAAGAGCCAGAAGTAGATTCCGTGTTCCATATTGGAGATATAAGCTACGCAACGGGTTTCCTTGTTGAATGGGACTTCTTCCTCCATATGATCGCCCCACTTGCTTCTCGGGTGTCCTACATGACCGCCATTGGCAACCACGAAAAGTAAACACCCGATTTGGATTTGTTTTTGTTATATGTAGTTTAAGACAAATAATTGATGGTAACGAACAGTTTTGGGTCACAGAGACTTCCCGGGCAGCGTTTCAATATATAAGGGTACAGATTCTGGAGGAGAATGTGGTGTTCCTTACGAGAAATATTTTCCAATGCCAACACAGGCGGAGGACAAGCCATGGTATTCCATCAGCCAAGGACCAGTGCATTTCACAGTAATCTCCACCGAGCATGATTGGCATGTTTGTAGTGAACAGGTACTTAATCCATAACCCCTCTTTTGTTATTCGTTTGATTTTCTTTTGCATGATTGGCATATTGGTAGTGAACAGGCATTACAATAATGAGTCCATGCCATCTAGAAGTATGGAAAAGTTAGCCAGTGTTGTTCAACATATGGAATCTTGAATTGTCTATAATTCCCATAACCTTAAAAACACTCGGACAAAACTTCATTTCAGTTTTAGAAAAAAATTATAATACTGAAAAAATTGCCAGTACCCACTGAAACTTCTTTTTAATTTATTTTCCATTTTTTGTTTTTCACATAAGTTCACTTAGACATATACCATATTTTATGATGATTTGAATTTGAATCTCTTAAAACCCAAAACTCTAATCCTCTAATCACATTGTGCTATATACATTATTTCAATAAATACATAGATAAAACAGTTGTGGTGGCTGATTTTCTTTGTGTTTGAGCTGAATTTCAGTATGGGTGGATCACTCAAGACTTGGCTTCTGTTGACCGCAAACAAACTCCCTGGATTATTTTTGCAGGGTAAGATAACATTATTTAGCCCAGTTTCTATTTTTGACTGATTGAAAAAACAATACTTTTACATGTTTATTTGATCATGTCCGAGCTAATTTTAGAATTATGATTGGCATATTCTAACAACAACATAAATTTACGCTGGAAAATAACAGCCATCGACCCATGTATTCAAGTGTTGCACCCGGATTTCCGATTAGTGTAGACCCTGATTTTGCTCGAGATATTGAACCACTTCTCTTCAAGTACCAGGTAACTAGCACTAGACTATCTTTAATTCCTTAATTTTTGTGTGGAAACTTGAAGCAATATTGAGCTAATGAGGTTTTTTCAAAGGTGGATTTGGCGTTCTGGGGTCATGTTCACAACTACGAGCGCACATGCGCATTGTATAAAGGCACGTGCAAAACTCTTCCAAAGAAAGATGCGGACGGATTAGATACATATCATATGATGAACTCCAGTGCACCTGTCCACGTGGTCATTGGGATGGCCGGATTTTCCCTTGATGACTTTAAACCTAACGTGAGTAAAAATCATAATTGCAACATTCTTGAGCGATTGTTTATTTAATTATTTAACGTATTAACGATTTATGATTATCGGCTATGGATATGCTCCTGTTTGCAGCCAGATAGTTGGAGTTTAGTACGTTTCTCTGAATTTGGCTATGCTCGAGTTCACGCAATGACGAACGAATTGCTATTTGAGGTGAATTTAAAAACACCATTGACATTTTGAAGACATTTTGATTTGATCTCCTTTATTTATATTCTTGTCTTGGATGCAGTTCATAACTTCAGATACGCGAACAGTGAGAGATACTTTCAAGATGACCAGATATTTATCATATATGTAGAACCGTTAATTAGTTAATTTCTTTTCGCCTGGTTCGAGAGCTGAAGAACCCCTTGAACCATGGATTCAAATGGAACTAACTAGAGATAACGCCCATTTGGAGTCAAACAACAAAATGTATCTCCATTGATATTATGGAACGCAAGTTTGATTTGCTCTTGTGGGATTCAGGCTCATCTTCACACATTGTTCGTCAATGAATGCTTCGATAATTTTCAAAATTTGTACTAATGCATAAAAAAAAATTCATATCTTCCGTGTTTTCTTGTCTAAACTATTAAAAAAGAAAAGCACCGAAATACCTAATCTCAAGCATCAAGAGATATGGTCTGCTGTATATGTAAAACCATGTCCTTGCAAATATCAGATATTTTTGGAACTTGGAACAAAGTAATATTCACTTGTGCTCATGCGCTCAGGCTCTTGTGACTTGAATTTACTTTAAGAACATAGGTTTTACATCGCAATTATCCATGCTGACTAGTATAAAACCTTCTATCACGCTTTCAACTACCTAACGCTTTTGACAAAAAAAAAAAAAAAAAGTGCTAATACTTTACCTATGGTATTTGTTGAAATGTGACGTGAGATCCCATAAATATTACGTCAAATCTAAAATTAAAAAATATAATGTTAAAAATCGTGTTTAAGGAAAAAGCATACAAAATGTTTTATCAGAGAGAAAATTGTTTATCAACCGTCTCCTAAAAAAGGGCAAATAACAAAAGATAGTACTTGTAAAAATGGAAAGAAAGGAAACCACAAAAGTTTTATTAGTATTATTATTATTTAAGATATTTATATAATAAGTATTAGGTACTTATAATAATTCAATTTAACGAATATAATTAATTTAAAAGAGTTGGTTGAGGGAAAGGAGTTGTAATTTAGATTTTGTGAATGAAATTGAAAGAGTAATAATGTATTGAATTCAACAATTGCTTTTCAAGTATTTAATTCAAGAATATATGATTTTTTTAGTGTATTTTAGAAATCTATTTTATAAAGTTATAAGAAATTATATAGTATATTATTTATTTTGTATCAAAGTCAAGTTGGAGTAGTTTGAGAGATATTCAATGATAGTGGTAAATTTACAACTGGTAGCTCCTTCATTCAAAGGTGATCAATTTAAGTATTTGACAATTAAGATGCAAACCTTGACAGTTTACAATATGTGTGGGAGATATTTCAAAACGGATATATTGAACCATGATATTGGAGTGCATTTTCCAATGGGTATCGTCCGCCACTTGTGATAGTTCCCAAAAAGAATGGAAAATGGAGAATTTGTGTAGATTATAGGGAGCTAAACAAGGTAACAGAGGACTATTTTCCGTTGTCCTTTATTGATCAAGTTCTTGATACCTTGGCTAGAAATAAATATTTTGCTTTTTGTATGGTTTTAGTGGGTACAATCAGGTCTCAATAATAGAAGAAGATCAAGAGAAGATAACTTTCACATGTTCTGTAGGTACCTATGCTTACAAAATTTTACCTTTTGGTTTATGCAATGCACCTGCTATTTTTCAAAGGGTTGTTTTAGCTTTTTTACTGACTTAATTAATGAATGTGTAGAAGTCTATATGGATGATTACACAATATATGGTAACACCTTTGAAGAAACCTTGTTGAGCTTACAAAAAGTTCTTGTTAGATGCTAAGAGCAAAATATTTCCTTGAGTCATGAAAAGTGTTTCATGATGATGATATGAGGAATTGTCTTAGGGCATTATATATCCGAGGAGGGTGTTAAAGTAGATCCTGCAAAGATCCAAGTTATTCAATCACTTCAACCCCCAAAGACAAAAACTACGATAAGAAGCTTTTTAGGACATGGAGGGTATTACTGTAGATTCATTAAGGATTTTAGTAAATTTTTCTCTCCTATGCTTAAGCTCTTAACAAAGGAAAGTGAATTTAATTGGACATAAGGATGTCAAAAAGCCTTTGAAATTATAAAATATAAAGTGACTATCACTCCCATTTTAAGAGGGCCAAATTAGGAATTAACCTTTAATATACATTGTGATGCTTCAAGTTATGCAATAGGATTAGTGATTCAACAAATTAAGAATAAAATATCTTATGATATCTATTATGTGAGCAAAAATATACATGGGGTAGAACTTAACTATATAATTACTGAAAAACAATTCTTAGTTGCAGCTCATACTATTAATAAATCCAAACATTATATAGTAGGGTATGAAGTATTTGTTCACACTGATCACTCTACCATTAAATATTTAATGAACAAAGGTATAGTAGGAGGTAGAGTGCTTAGATGGCTTCTCTTATTGCAGGAATTTAATGTCACAATTGTAGATAAAGTAAGTAAATATAATGTCATTGCAGATCATTTGTCTTGCATGCATATATTTGATGATGATGAGTTAATTCTTGATAATTTTCCAGATGAACATTTATTTGTTCTTTTTGTTTTTACCCCTTGGTATGTTGATATTGTAAGCTATTTCGTAATAGAAAAAATACCATAAAATTTCACATTGTATGAGCATAGAAAGTTAGTTCATAAAAGTGCCCCTTATATATTGATTAATGAAGTTTTGTTTAAGTCTTCCCCTAACCATATAATTAGGATATGTGTGTAAGAAGATGATGTATATGACATCATTCAGGCAGTACATAAAAAACCTTATAGAGGTCATTATTCCGCCTAAAGAACAATTAGTAAAATATTTCAAACATGTTTTTTTTGGCCTACCATATGTAAGGATTCTCATATGTTTGTTGATAGATGTGATGCTTATCAAAGGGCTAGTTACCTACCATGGATATGCCTTTGGTACCACAAATAATTTTCAAACAATTTGAAAAATGGGGAATTGATTTTATTAGGTCAATAGATCCTTAAAGTAAAGGCAATAAACATATATTTGTGTGCATAGATTATGTTACCAAGTGGGCTGAAGTGAAAGCCTTGCCACGAGCACAAGCCGAGCCTGTAGCTAATTTTATTTACACATAAATAAAGCAATGCTTTGGGGCACCTAGAGAATTAGTTTCAAACCATAGAACTCAATTTCTCTTCAAAGTGATTGAAAATTTTATTAAGATATATCAAATAAAGCATAGGAATACATCACCATATCATCCTCAAGTTAATGGATAAATAGAAGTTATAAATAGAGAATTTTAAAATATTATAACAAAAACTGTAGTTTTTAATAGGGTTGATTGGGTAGAAATACTAGATGAAGCAATATGTGTATATAATACAACTTGGAAAACTACCACATGACTATAACTTGATGATATGGTCTATGGGAAATAAGCTATCATACCTATTGAATTTGAGATAAAAATGCTTTGCAAAATGGTATAACTTTTGGATCAAGCACAAAAAGTTAGATTGGAATAATTAAAC
Organism: Wollemia nobilis; assembly: GCA_028583015.1. NCBI lineage: Eukaryota > Viridiplantae > Streptophyta > Pinopsida > Araucariales > Araucariaceae > Wollemia > Wollemia nobilis. Next base: position 7,299,112 of record JAQPPZ010002224.1, on the reverse strand, counting down.
ATTCTAGATGAAAGAAGACTAGAGATATTACACAAGACTGATCTAACACAAGTACAAAGGAAAAATTGACATGATAAACATATTGTACTATGAATATTTCAACCAAGAGATTGGGCCTTGCTATTTGACTTTCACTACCAAGATTTCAAAGGAAAGCTAAGGACGTGATGACTTAGATCTTATGAGATTGAAGAAATATTTGTTAATGGTATAGTTAAACTTAAACCTATTGATGATTCAACAAGAATATTATTAGTTAATGGACATAGACTTAAGATATATAGGAAGTTATTATCTAAAGAAGAGTTTATAAACCATCTTGAGCAACAAGTTGATTTGTAATGCATTTCTAAAATACAATCAACTTCTATTAAATAAAAAGTTCTCTTTTATATCTTAAGCAACAAAACAATATCTACTAAATAATTTGTTGCTCTATAATATAATATATATTAAGCAAATATGTGTAGTCATTAAAAAGAATGTATTCTAATCAATCCTCTTATTTGGATGTACAAGTACTAGTAAATAATATGGATGACAAAAATATTTACACTATTTGACCAATGAAAGAAGGTTATTATGGACTAATAATATTTCTTAAAAATAAACTAGAGAAGATCACTCAATGTTCTTTAAAATATGCTTCCTTTGTTTCATGATGGAGTTCTATCATTCAATATTTAATTCATATTATCATTCATCACCTTTCTATCACAATATCAGGTTCAGGGAAGAATTTAGCTTTGATGTGGAAAGATATATTTTTACCCCACAAAAAGGAGGTTATATAGTCATGATGGTATCAAAAATTTGATAAAACAAGGAAGTAAAAGACCTTGTTTCATATAAACCCACAAGCAATAAAAGGAAGGATATGATAGTAAGGATAGAATTACATTTTCATCTAGATGGTTATGTAGTTCGAATCCCCAAAGTTCTAATTTCTTCCCAAAATAAAAGAGAGGGTAGTAAGGATAGAATTACATTTTCATATAGATGGTTATGTAGTATGATTACCCAAAACCTTAGCTCTTATTTCTTAAAAGGATAAAGTAGTAAGGATAGGATTACATTTCCATCCATATGGTTATATAGTTTGACTCCCCAAATATCTACACTAAAACCTAAAATTATATCTACATGTATGTGATAAAAATGGGTAGTAAAATACTGAAATAAAATGATACCAAAATGACTATATTACTTTCTTCTTCCAAGATAGATTTAAGTATGTCCAACCATTGATGAGACCTATATTGATATTTGTTTAATTCAATATGATTTTTCTCTCACAAATGACTCCTCAATGATGCCAAGCGAAGTAGAACAAAGAAATTGATCTCTCTAGGACATTAGAAAGATTTATTATGAAATCCATGGAATATTTTATTAAAAATTCAAGGAAGACATAAATAATTTTGCATAACATCTTTGCTATTGGGAATAGACAATTCCATTCTAAAGAAGATTTATAAACTTACAATCTTATTTGATGACTTAGCTTACAAATAAGTAATTGATAAATAAATAAAACCCCCATATTCTTAATATATATATATAACAAGAAAATTATAAAAATAATATATATATTATTCCTAATAAATAAAAAATAATTATATATATATATATATATATATATATATATATATATATATACATTTTAATTATAAAGACCCTCATGAATCAAAATTTCTCTCCTTAGTCTTATTTTGGCTATATAGCCAAAAATTTAGTTTGGGGGGAGAAGCAAAGGATTAATTCAATAATTTCTATAATATAGTTTGGGGGAGAAAAAGAAAAAAATGGAAGGAAATCAGGTAAAGTATTCCTATGTTTCTATAGCTAGCTATTTGTGGTTGTTTTATGTAGTTACTATCTATAGTTGGTTTCTATAGTTATTATTCATAGTTAATTTATGTAGTATATTTCCATAGCTAGTCTTTGTAGATACTTTTTGTAGTCATTTCTATAGTATATTTTTGTAGGCACGACTTCATGAATTTTTTTGAAGTGCATAACTGATCTTTGATTTGTGCATGGTTTAGGTCACATGGCAAGGTATAATGAAGTGTTGCGATTATCATTGGTCCTTATTATCTAAACTTTGACATAAAGAAGAAATTCAAATAAGGATTCATGTGAGAACATTCAAACTTTTATCTCATGAGCCATGGTGTAGAATTCAAGATGTGGGCCTGACCTTGAGAACTGAGTACAAAGGTTATAGACATCTGCTATTTGGAAACAAGTTGACAAATTAGTAGAAGTGTGAGCATACGCCATTTTTAGAGGATACAAGTTGCCAAGCCAAGAACAGTAAAATATTTTGGCTTATCATCAATGCTAGCACAAATAATGTAATTTCCATCACAAGAGTATATAGCTGAAATCGCCTTGGACTTGCCACCCTGAGGAATACACGAAGGCATTGTGTGATGATTCTAAGTAAGCCATAAGATCTATCATATGCGAATATCATGGTATTAAGGGGAAGCTGTCCAAAAATCAACACTAAGGCATGTATACACCTTGCACATGAAGATGATAATGCGATATGAGACACAAAGCAAGGACTTCAATGAATATTAAAATCCAAATGAGTTTTTTTTTAATTATCATTCAAATATGAATATAGTTATGAGGCCTTGTGAAGTTTTGATGAACATTATTTTAAAAATATGCAGACCTTAATAAACCAAATAAAAGGGTAAAATAGGGATATCTCAAGCATTGCACACACTATTTTAGGTAACTTTGGCCCACCATTGTGCATGATGAAAATTCAAGCATAATCAAAACCAAAGAGGCATAACGAAAGCAACACGTGGTAGTCTTAAGTGAGTCATAATTCTTTGAAATAAGTTTTTGTTTAAGGAGCATGCCTATATTTGGATGATCACATCATTGAGCTAGATAAAATACTAATGACAAATATATGCATATACGGATAACATCAACTCAAACCAAGCCCATTGAATAAAAATTTGACTATCAGCCAAAGTTGGAAGTTTTAAATCATTCAAATTCAAAAGAAATTAAAAACCATGTTGCCTCTAATGGATGACAATGTGTTAAACATCAAAATTTGATAACCCATTACCATGCAGGATGGTGAATCAGTAGCATGCCTCGTTAGCATGCTAGGTTAAGCATGTGATGATCATTTCTGAGGGGAATAACTACCTTGTAGGATTAAGCTGATCAACAACATCTGGATGCACGAAGAAATAAAGGAGAACAACATGGATTGAGAATATAAGTCATTGATAAAAATCATGATCAATGACCATGTTTTTGGCCATTATGCAATGAAAAGTATAGGGAAAAAACCCTAATTTCATAAAATTCGCCCTCTGCAACTCATCGATTGATCCTCCACTCGATCCAACCATGAATGTAATCAAAGAGTGTTGCATAGGAGATGAAACTTAAGCCACCAGTAGTCTTGATTCAAACAAGGTAGAGAATTGTAGTCAAACGATGAAGAGTGGTAAGGATAAATCGATGGTAGAAACCAAGATTGCGATAGAAGCCAAACTATAAGTGATTGAATTTTTCAAGAAATTGTAGAGAAAATTATAATGAAATTTTTATGAAGTAAATTGCAGGGGAATTATATTGAAATATTTTAAAATATAATGATTTTTTTATATATCCCATTATTTGGAAGAAATTTTGCATTATCACATAAATTTGTATAATGAAATGTAATAAAACATAATACTATGTTTTCCATGTGCAAACTTGAAGCATGATTTCTCTATGTAAATTTATCATTTTTTTGTGTAATCAATGTATGCATGCATGTGTAATTGTTTCTGTAGAGTTCTTATTCATGGTCATCAAAGCATAAAAATGTGAAGTCAAAATAGAAAAAAAATAGTCCACAATTATTTATTCTCCTCTAACTACCATACCTCTATCAATATGCCAAAATCCAATTTCCATAAACATAGTGAGCCACCTTCTATAAATACCTAGAACCTGAGTGATTTTGTCAAGAAACTATTCTAGGAGGTGAGATGGTGGGAATCCCTTACATAATTTTAAGGGCATGATTAGGGCGTGGTTAAAAAATTCATCTTGAACTATGAACCCACAATCATAGTCACCCATGTGGGTGGGATAAAAGTAAAAGTCACCCCTAGCTTGATTTTTGAGGTCTTGCATCTACCTAAAGTCGGCCAAAGATACTATAAGTCCATCTATAAATAAGTCAATAAGATGGTCGATATATTAGGTGAGAAGTGTGTTGTTGTTAGAGACTACGAAGTATGGATTAAGAGGATAGGAACCTCATCTCTTCTATTGAAGTGGTAGGAGGCTGCCACCATATTAATGACTAGTGTAAGGAAGACTATCTATATGTGGGGGATACCATTTGAAAATGATGCTTAATGTGAAATAACCTGAAAAAGAGTATTATTTCATAAACCTTTTCTATTTCGTCTATAGATATTTAAAAGCCATAGTTACTAGAGTTCAACCAAGTAAGTCCAAAGATGAATCCAAACTGCATTTGATTGCCCATCACATACTCATAAAGTTGCTTGTCCTACACAAAGCATCTGAAACTAAAATTGTGTGGGATAAATTCAGGAAGGAGGTAAACTTGTTAGTTTAATACAAACTAAGTGAGTCTAAATCGAGTGAGGATATCACATCTCAAGGGAAACCCAATTTTAATAGTTAGGAATAAGAGCAAGAAGAGTCCCCTATGCATACAAGGTCTACCTATACCAAATCTACTAAAACCTCCAAGCCCCCTTCACCTACAAGAAAAACCATATATGAGGAATATAACCCTAAAAACCAATAAAAAGGAGAAATATCCAGCTCCCAAATAAGTTCACCTATCTTAAACCCTTCTACTGAAGACTTATTCCATATCTGAGTGCAATAGTGTTTACTATAGAAGCAATTGGATAAATTTAGAAGAAATTTTGGGGAGCATGCAACATTCATGGAAAAATCTCTTTCCACTTAAAACAATTTTCTAAGGTAAATAGCGGTAGGAAATATGGTCATATTGGTTGAACCAATTCCTCAATCACTGATATCTAGTGCATCATCCAATAAGAGTTCATTGGGCTAGAGGAAAATGAAGAAAACTATGAATTTTTCTAAGCACTTAACCTTAGGTCAGACATTTGGTGAGGATAGCTCACCCACCTTATCTGAATTTAGGTTTTAGAGGTATCCTAGGTGTACCACTTAGAATGCAAAACTGTTAGTTGAGTTGGAGATTATGCTGGGGATGAATAAGGTGATCAACTAGATCACTGAATATACAAGGTAGTTTTCCTCTCCAGCCAAGCAAGGGTCACCACATGGCACAAAGGACATAGGAGGTGGACTACAAGAAATTTCATATTTGAAGACCATAGCTATTGAGAAGCCACCAAGCCAAGGTAGAACTAAAGTGAAGATATTTAAGACCAAGCAAGAGAAATTGAGGGCTACAAAAAATATAGCTATTCCAACCCAGGTTTCCTCCTGAATCAGATCTAAAAAACCTTGAACTTTTAATATTATAGGTTATAAAACACTTGCATATTTATATATTTTTGTATGATTTTTGAAGTTCTAATTTTGTATGCTTGGGGACATGCATTCCCTTTAGTTTGGGGGGAAATTATGAACATTAAAATGTGACTTATATGCAATGTTATTCTAATTTTTAGATGCAAACTCTGATGATTATGGATGTGATTTTGATGAATGTCATGTGTAATTTGTATTATTTACATTATTTTTGATAAATATGCTCCATGGGATAATATGTGACATATAATAGAAATTTCATGTAAAATTGTGCAATATTTTTGTGCTTTTATAGGTATGAGTTGCACGTACTTGTAGGAGACATTACAACTGAATACAGACCAAACACAAACAAACCAACTAGTGAAGAAGCACATTAAAGATAGGTCATGAAGCCATCTATGGATACCACCTACCGATACTACCTATGAAAATTATCTACGGAAGGGCACTACGAAAAGGTGAAACAAAAAGCATTTGAGTGTGTAAATATGTTTGATGTGGTGGCATTTCCACATATGTTGATAGCTCATCCAAAACAAAGTGTAATGCATAGTCAACCTAGTTATCATCATGTAGACTTTAATATTTGGAATGTAATCCAATATTTATTATGTAACTCATCATTACAATGTAATTTTTTAATTTTTTAGTTGTTAGGAATTTACGTAATCTGAATGTAGTCCTAATTTATCTCTTTAAAAGTTATTTCATTTTGTTAGTGAGTTATTCAAACTTTAGGTCTTTGTTACGTATTATCCCACTTGGATAGATTTATTTATAATAAGTCCAAAAGTAGTTTTAGGTTATCTTAATATTAGATTATTCTGTTATGTAATATTAGCAGCCAATCTTCAACCATCCGAGATGTAACAAAAATGCATTGAATATTTCTACTAAAAGATCAAATGTAAAAGCCATATATTATGATTGAAAGACATTGGAAAAGGTCTGTTAGTTTACAATATAAATAGTTTGTTTTCTGCATAATCTATCATTTACATTGTATGAATGAATATTGAAGTCAAGCAATAAAGTAGCAACATTTTCTTCAATGAATTTGGTAATTGTATCTTGTAATTTCTTCATGTTTCACTTGTTACTGTAACTTCCATTTTATTTTCCTACACACATGAATTAAATAGCATTAAGTTAGTTTAAATGAATATTATTTGAAGTAAAGTAGAGTAGAAAGGAGAAGAGAATAACACTAACCTCTAAGAGGTAGGGCCCACTCTGAATAGTCAGTCCCTTGCTCTCTTCCTCCTAAATTACAGTAGGATTAGTTAGAATATAGAATAAGTCTTAGAGCATAGAATTAATTAAAATTGCATAAGATAGAATTATAAAATCTATTAAATAATTGTTGCATTATTAGATCATACATGGATCCACACACATAGACTTAGTCATAAATTGCATCTTTAAATTAAGCATCATTTCATTTCAATTTCCTTTATTGTAAACTTTCATTTCCTGCAAATGAAACTAAGAAAACAAAATAAAGTCAATGATTAAGAATTGTGGAATAATCTATACGGGATTTTTGTTCTTTAAATCTAACCTAGATTGACAATTAAGTTTGAGAGATTACAACTCAACAAATCATGTTGTCATCATCTTTGCTCAAATTTTATTTTTGTGCTATTGGGGTTGTCACCTACTTACACTTGTTCATTATAAATCACCTCAATATGCCTTGGCAATACTTAGATTGATAATTAAATATGCCATCATGTGATTGATATATATTCATGCTAGGAAAGTAGTGCAATAATGCAAGATCATTCATCTCAAACTTTTTTTTGGTAGGTAAAATTGCTTAAGTGCGGGGTTTAAATGGGCCCCAAACCCAAGTACATAAACTGGTAGCTAAAACAATAGCATAAGATGACACAGGCCTACACATTGGCCAACTGCAACCTGAATGAAAAGGACCAAACAATAGCAGAGAAGGCTGAGTGGATGCCTGACATCATAAACACAAAAATACAGCCCGAGCAATACCCACGTAGGGGTTTCTTAAGAGAAGTAACTACCTGTAAACCTTGTAAAGGAGCTATAACAAAAACCCACGTAGGGGATGCTCACAAAATATCAACAAAAACTATAATAGATACCTGAACAGGAAGAAACATAGTATTCAAAAAGGCCCACGTAGGGGCAATAAAGAACTTAGAAATAGTAATGGGAAGCCCTGGAGCTCAGGTTCCCAGTTATGATGATCTCTTCACACCGCTCGCCCTTTCATCAAAAGTTCTATCACCTCGACCATCAACTTAACAGTAACTCTAAAATGGAGGTTACGCACAACAACATAACCATTATTCCATGAATTGACAAAGGCTTCAGTGATATCTTGCTCAGCCCCTTTGAACTTGCTGAGGAAAGGAATGAGACCATGAGCTTCCAGAAAGGTCTGAGATAGGGGATCAAGCTGAAGGCTAGATGGCTCAAGCAGGGCCATGTTGGTAAGACTGAGGAAAAAGGAAGACCACAAAAACCAGACACTACGCTTCTTACTGCCTAGGACACACAATAGTGGATAAAACCAGACGATAATGGATTGACACAGACCAGGGTTGTAAATATAGAAATTTTTGGCACAATAAATGACCTTTTCGAAAGCTGAGTTGGAGTGATTGGTGGACCACTTAGTAATTCTCCATAGGGAATAGACACTGGAAAATACAGACATGGCACAAGATAGACTACGCAAAGGATAGGACTGGGATAATATTGGGAGTGCCAATTGACTGAAAAAATGATTCTCAAAATTTGTAAGATGCAAAAAAGAGGATCTCGAGACTTGATGCATATTGACCTTGTTTGACAACATCCAATTACACTGCCTAGACCTACTAAGGGACTTGACATGCTTGGAGAAGACCACCATGAGACAAACCCACTGACAGGGCCTACCTTGGGACATAGCATACTTCACGAAAAGGAAACGGGAGAACCAACCACCAGTACTGATAGCAAGACTGAAAGTCACGCTAATCAGAAAACTTTCACCATAAGAATTGGAACCAAAGAAACAAATCATGCTGAAAAAGCTAGAGTCATCATTGGAGAAGTTGACCCGCCAAAACCTGTGACCACATATTTCAAACCAAATCATTATTAGTAGCATTTAAAACTTCTTGGGGAAATATTTCTTTCCAAATGGATAGTGATTTATGGATAACTCCCCAATTGGCAAGAATATATGTAGGCCTGTTAGCTTCGTGGTACACATGATTGATAGAGATATCATTGAAATTTTGGGACAACTTCTTAGCTTCCTGAACAATGGTTCTGACATTCCAAGAGGACACCCTATTGTTTTTTAGAGCATTTATAATATTCAAAGAATCTCCCTCAATAAAAAGGTTGCCTTTATAATACTTGAGAAGATCTAGCCCTCTCCACAGTGCACGACCTTCAACAAAATGATTAGTTTGACACCCTAGATACTCAACATAAGCCATAATAACTTGACCATTGTGATCTCTGACAAGACCACCTGCACCTGCATCCCCTGGATTTCCTTTGGAGGCACCATCAAAGTTAAGTTTCAGCCACTCACTTGGGGGAGGAATCCAATGGGCACCCACTCTAGGATGGGGGGTTGGAAAACTAGAACTAGAGTTGTAGGGAATTTTTAAGGAAGAGAACATAATAGACTCCAATCTAGAATCAGGAGATTTGGGACAAGGGAAGAGCTAGGAATTTTCGACAGCAAAGGCAATAGCTTTATTGGCAACAGAGATGGGATCCTTAGAGGAGGAAGAAAAAACCCTGTTATTTCTTTCAAGCCACACTTGCCATAAGATATGATGAAGGGTCACTTTCCATAAAGAAGATAATCTAAGGTTTTTGAAAGGAGCTGGCCATTGGATGAAAAGGTGACTCAATGAATTAGGAGGAACCCATGAGATATGAAAAGTGGACATAAGGTGATCCAAAGCTATCTTGGAGAAAGAGCACTCCAGAAAGAGGTGATTGATAGATTCCTAGGCATTCATGCACAAATAGCATCTGTTAGGGACAATCATGCCCCTTTTCATAAGATTATCAATCATTAGAATCTTATTTTGGATGGCCAACCAGCTGAAATGAGCAACTTTCAGAATGAGATATTTAATCCACACTCGATCATAAGGTATTTGAACCACTTGATAATCAATAGTCAGACCATGAGCAGATTTAACCATGAACAACCCAGAATCAATCTCTTTCCAAAAAGGGGAGTCAGGGGAATTACCAGTGGGGATGACTATTGCATTTAGGATGGTTTTGAGAATAGCTGAAGCATCAAATATTTGGCCATTAGCATTTGGAATATGAAAATTTTTCCAACACTTAGAATCAGATGAAACATCAATGAAATCTTCAACCTTGCTACCAATTAAAGTGTCCAAGAAAGGTTGTAAAATAACAATTTCATTGTTCTCTAAAAGTGGTTGATTAGAGATCCACCTGTCAGTCTAAAAGTTAATTTTACTCCCTATGCCTAATTGCCACCTTATCCCCTTCTGAATTAGAGATCTGGTTTGGATAATTGATTTCTAGAAAGTGGAGCCCTCTCTGGGTATATCATCATCTATGAAACAATGATTTTGAAGATATTTTCTGTTTACAATTGAGACCCATTCAAGGTTGTTGTTGGTGAAAACCTTCCATGCTTGCTTGGCTAACAAGGTTGTGTTCATATTATAAACTCTTCGGAGCCCCAAGCCCCCTAAATTTTGGGGGAGCACACCTTGTCCCAACTGACTAGATGAAATATTTTCCTATCCTCGACACCTACCCATAAAAATATTTTCTAAATTTGCTCAATTTTCATGTAGACAACAATAGGAACTTTGAAGATGGACATGAAATAAATAGGAACACTTTGGAGATAAGCCATTGTCAGGGTGGCTTTGGCTGCTTGAGAGAGGAGGGTCCCTTTCCAACCTACAAGTTTTTTGTTAATCCTCTCAATAACGTTACTCCACATGGATTCCTTCGGAGCACTGGTGAAAAGAGGGAGGCCCAAATATTGGGTAGGCAACTGAGATATAACACATTGAAATATGCATGCAATCTTAGCTTGTCTCTCTTGGGGAGTGTTAATGAAGAATATTTTGCTTTTAATATAATTTATTTTCTACCCTACAACCTCCTCATAGGTATCAAGAATACTCTTAATGGCTTTTGCTTCCCACATAGAAGCATGAGTAGCAATGATGGTATCATCAACGAACTGCTGGTGAGACAAGGCTCTTAAATTAGATGCAACCTTAATGCCTAAAATTATGTCATTGGAGTAGGCATTTTTGAGCGCTCTACCCAAGGATTCAACAAGAATGATAAAAAGGATGGGGGATAGAGGATCTCCCTATCTAAGGCCCCTGTTACTAGGGAAAAACCCTATTGTAGATCCATTGACCAGGACTAAAAACTAGGGATTAGAGATGCAGTTATGAACAAGATCAACCCACTCCCTATGAAACCCAAATTTGAGAAGGACAACAATAAAAAAATATCTGTTAACTCTATCAAAAGCCTTATTCATATCAATTTTGAAAAACATGGCAACTTTTTTGTTATGGCTGGTAGAATGAAGGGCTTCATGCAACGTGATAACACCATCAATAATATTTCTTCCTTTGATAGAGCTACCTTGACAAGGGTCTATGATCTGAGGAAGGATCTCTTTGAGTCTTGTAGCCATGGCTTTAGTAAGAGTTTTGTATAGGATATTGCAAAGACTAATGGGTCTAAAATCTGACATAGATTTACACACAGGCCCTTTGGGAACCAAGGCAATGAAGGTGGAGTTGATACTTCTGGGTATGGATTTAGTTTGCTGAAGTTCAATGATGGCATTGCAAATGTCAGGCCCAATGATGTCCCAAAAATTTTGATAGAACTGGGGGAAAACCCATCAGGGCCTGGGGTTTTATCAGGGTGCATTGAGAAAATAGCCTCTTTAATTTCATCAGGGGTGAGGGGTTTGATAAGAGCCAAATTCATATCTGAAGTGACCAGACTGGGTATATGATGGAGCAATTGTCTACCAGCCTGGGTAGAATTTTGGGGGTTGGCTCCCAAAAGGCCTTCAAAGAAATATGAAGCTTCATTTTGAATCTCAAAAATATCCTTGATGATGGATCCATCACTTCTGGTTAATTCTTTAATTTTATTCGAACTTTGGTGCCTTAGGGTAGTGGCATGAAAGAATTTTGTGTTTGAGTCCCCCTCTTTGAGCCAAAGGGCCCTTGATTTTTGCCTCTATAAAGTCTCCTCTTTAGCCAACACATTGTGGTAGTCTGCAATAACCTGTCTCTCCTCATTTCTGAGTTGTTCATTGAGCTGCCCATTCTGAATTTGGAGTTCAATACTTTTTAGTTTTTGCAAAATATTTTCCTTATTTTTGAAGATGTTACCAAAAACTTCTCTGTTCTAGACTCGAATATTTTCTTTGACACACTTAAGTTTTTGGGAAACCCTAAAAATAAAGGACCCATGATAGTCAAATTACCACCAATCAACAATTTGCATCCACAAATCTGGGTGTTGTGTCCACATAGCTTCAAATATAAATGGGATTTTGAAACAAGGGCCTTTCTCAGCTTCAAATAGTAAAGGGCAATGATCAGATCCAACTCTGGGAAGACAGATAAGAGTGCCATCACCCATCATCGGTATAGCTTCTTGAGACAAGAAAACCCTATCAAGTTTTACTTGAATGTGTTGATCCCCAATTCTCCTGTTGCTCCAGGTGTATTTTACCCCTTTAGTCTGAACATCCATCAACTCACATTCAGTGACAAAGTTATGAAAATCCTCAATGCTCTTGGTGGGCATCAGGTTCCCTCCCTGCTTATCAGAAGGAAAAAGGGGAGAGTTGAAGTCTCCAACAATAATCCATGGAAGGTTTATGAAAGCACTTCTCATCTGACTCAAAGTATCCCATAGACCCCTACGATTGAGAGGATCGTTAGGGGCATAGACATTGGTCAGAACCCAAGAGAAATTACTACTTTTACAGAAAAACATCATATTGAGGACCCTGTCGAAAGAGGAAATGATTTTGCCTTCTAACTTGTTTGAGTCCCAAATACAGAGAAGACCCCCAGACGTACCTTGAGTGGGGCAAAAAGCAAAATCACCATTTTTCCAAATAGAATTTGTGATTTTCTGGATTTTATTTTGATCAATCTTCGTTTCTTGCAGAACCATGATAGTGGGTCTGTGTTCTTTCCTCAGAGTGCAAACAAGCCTTTGCTTGACAACACTATTGAGGCCTCTCACATTCCATGAGAGGATCCTCATTTAGAATTTTTGGAAAGTTTTTGGCCTCCCTTAGTTTGTTGCAAGGGAGGTTTGGGCCTTTTTGATTCATCCTTCTCCTGATCGAGAAGATCTTGGAATAAGGTTTTCTGGGTACCATTTGCAATATCATTTTCTATTTCCTTTTTCTTCTGATCATTGATAGAGGGTCTTCCATTTTTTTCTTTTCACTACCAATATCAATAGAAGCTTTCTTGATACTTCTAGTGTTAATGGGGCTGAAATCATATTTGTCTTCTTTCTCCACTTTGTCTGAGATGGGACTACCAATTTTTGTATGCCCCTTGGGGGTGGGTGGTGGTTTTGAAAAAATATTGGATGGCCCAGATCTGGTCGGGGATTGGGGTTCCTCTTGATCAAAAACTAGGGTTTCAGTTGGATTTGGGGTAATTTCATCCTCACCAGGTTCAGACCCATGAATAAGAGTTCCTTTTAAAACATCAAAATGATTTTGGAAGGTAAAAATGGAACTCACCTTTGGATGATCATCCTCCAAATCTTGGATTTCAATCTACTTTCCTTTGGTATCTTCTAGAATTTATCCCTTCTTCTGATAGTGGCTACTTTGTTGCTTGCCCTACAGGGGTCTACCTTGCTACCACCCGATCTACAACCCACTTCGAGAGGTATTGGGGAGTTTCATCTCCTTTGAGTTTCTTAGCAATGGGTATTGGGTTTTGAGATGGCCCTGAGCCTTGCATTCAATGCAGAATGCAGGCTTGTTCTCATATTCTATGGCCTGGCATCTATGGTAGGAGTCGTAAACCAGATTTATCCGAGTGGGAAGCTAGGAATCCAGATTGGCATTGACACAAATTCTAGCATGAACCATGCGAGTGCATGCTCGGGTCACCGGGTCGATTGCAACCAACTCACCTATATATTTTCCAATGCCCTGTAAGATGTCTTCATGCCAAAACTGGGTGGGTAGATCTAGAAATCGAACCCAGATTGGTGCAAAATTTATGCTCTACATCTCAGGGTTGAAATATTCACCCCACTTTCATAGAAAGAGACTCTTTCAACCGAAGAACCAAGGACCCCTGGTAAGAATTCGGGAGGCATCTTCTTCATTGTTGAGATGAATGAGGAAAAAACCCTTTGAAAGGGCAACCAACTCCATATTGCCTAGGGTTTTCCATTTGGTATAGGCCCACCACCGAATAGATTCCATATCCGACCATCCTCCGACAAATTTCCCCACCATATTGTGGGATTCAACAGAAATGTAATCCGCCATTAGGTTTTCAGGGATTACCAGATCTTCACCCGTTGGGAGTAAGAGGGTTCCACTACCCGAGGGAGGTTTCACAGACCCTTTCAATTTCTCAGCATAAGACCATAAAGAGGACTCGATGTCTTGAGTGAGGGACCCATTAAGCATGTGTCCCTTATCGGGAGGATCCTTACCCCCAATGGTCTCCGCATTCTCGAAACCATCAGAATCTGACTCAACACCTTCAGTGTCGGTAGAAACCGTACCACCCTTGACCATTGTGGGAATTCCACCTTGATTCACCTCAAACTTATTTATCATTAGTTTTTTTTATTTTTGTATCATGTTAGAGCTATTATCTATAAAAATCAAAATATCCACATAAACACAAATAATTAAAATGTGATTAAATTCCTTCTTTACATATAAATTTGATTTATTTAGGTTACTAATAAATCCATGTCATCGGAGATAACTATCAATTATTATATATCAAACTCTAGGAGCATGTTGCAATCCATATAAAATTCAATTAATATACATAAAATTTCTTTTATTTTGACTTCAAATGTTTGTGGTTGTTATACTTAAACTTCTTCTTCCATAAATCTAGTCAATAATGCATACTTAATGTCCATTTGATGAATTTTTTGCTTGTTTTAATCTACTAATACTATAACTATTCTTATTATATCCAATCTTGCAACTAGTCCAAAAGTTTCTTCATAGTCTATTCGATAAACTTGTATATAGTATTTGGTATCTAGCCTTGCCTTGTGCCTTTTAATTGTTCCATTAATATTATACTTATTTCTATACATCCATTTTACACCTATCATTTATTTGTTCTTTCTAAGATCAACTAGCTCCCAAGTTTCATTTCTCTCAATTGCACTAATTTCTTCTTCCATTGCTTCACACAAGATATTTATTTTTTTTGCATCTTCATAACAAGTTTGCTCAGTTTAAACTTGATAATATAAAGCAAAATTGACCATAAGATTTTCTTGATTGCTATTCCTCTCTAAAATGTATCTTATACTTATTACCTACCTTGGGGGAATTCCTAACTCTAAATTTGAGCATCTTCCCTCAAATTGCAAAAGTGTAGAAAAGCTTTTGAGACATTATAATATGCTTATCAAGGCATAGATAACGTTAATTTGGTTTAGCTGCAAATCCTATAAAGCAAATTTGAAACTCTTTAAATGAATGAAAATGAAAGGATAGTTATTTTTATGTTTGAGTATAATACTAATTCAATCAATTACACACCAATAAAAAGAGCATCACAAAACATGTTATTTTTGAAAAGGTACATAGATGTTTACTAATGAATTAGAATAAATATGTGATTACAATAGAAAAAAGCAAATTTTTTACTAATTTATGGCTAAATTATCCCATGGGGTCATTATTATCCCCTGAAAGTATATTAGAAAAAAGTTTATAGAGTTTAAAGGATAGTAGCAACCCCAATAGCCCTCATGAGAGAAAAGGTAATTATAAAATTCTTCAATAGGATGAGAAAGAATCCTCTATGGATGAAGAGGTCATAGACATGGTATTATAGATAAGAGAAATATCCAAATGTAATTATTGAAAAATATTTTGTCACTTTGAAAGGGATTTTAGACTCAAGTAGAGTCACTTGAAAGATAAGAGAGCAAATTTTGCTAAAGATAAGATGAGAATTTACATATAGCATGTTTTTTTCTCATCATATTGCAAAACATAATAATGAACAAGTATGGTATCTTTATTCTAGTTGCTCATATCATATGACATGTAACAAAAGTAGTTTGTGGAAATTGATCAATAAGTCAGAAATAAATTAAATATTGAAGATGATAATGAAGAACACAAGCTTATACTGAGAGGGGGGTGAATAGTATAAGACCACTTTTTACTTTTCTTTCCCAATCAATATTATAAAATATATTAATGGCAATATCAATAGTAGTAATCAAAGCAATGCACAAATCACCACACACAATAGAGACACCAATTTAATGTGGTTCACCCAATGTGGGCTACTCCACAAAGAAAATATTTCACTAAAATTTTCTTGACAAATATCTTGGGAAACATTTCCCTATTACAATATTTATGGACCTCTATCTAAAGGAGACACCAATCCCCTAATCAAGTTTATGGATATCTATCCACGGGAGAACTCCTTCTCCTCTACTCTGGTTGGTGATCTTCTAGAAGAACTACTGCCTCCACTACATTGGCTTATGGATCTCTATCCACTTAAGGCTCTAGCCCTCACTCAAAATATTAGTCTTCACTACCCTAGCTAATGGATCTGTATCCACTAGAGATTATTATCCTCTATACTTTGTTACCTCCAAAGCTTACTCTTAGCTCTGTCTTAAATTTGTACTAAACACAGTCCTTTGGTCTAGCATAAATATGCTCAATCTCTATCCTCAAATATGCACTAAAAATAGTCCTTTGGTCTATCAAAAATCTACTCAATATCTATCCTCAAATATGCACTAAAAATAGTCCTTCGATCAAGCACAAATATACTCAATCTCTATCCTCAAATATGCACTAAACACAGTCCTTCAGTCTAGCACAAATCTGCTCAATATCTATCCTTAAATATTCACTAAATATAGTCCTTTGGTCTAACACAAATCTGTTCAATATCTATCCTGGTTTGGCACAAACTTGTCCTCAAATATGCACTAAACACAATCCTTCAGTCTAGTACAAATTTACTCAATATATATCCTCAAATTTACACTAAACATAGTCCTTCGGTCTAGCACAAATATGCTCAATCTCTGTTCTATTTTAGCACAAATCTGTCCTCAAATCTGCACCAAACTCTATCCTTAAATTTTTCCTCAAGCCTTAACACAAACCTTGACTCAATCACTAATCAACTCTTCTAGATCTACCCCAAACCTTAACCCAAGGTTTGAAAAAATCAATCAATTAACTCTGCTCTCAAGTCTTCTCAAAGACTTGTCTTAAATCTGCATTGTAAGCTTCCACAAAAGCTCACACTAATATGTCCACAAGTCCTCTCTAGAACTTTTCCAATATGCTCGACAAATCTTCACAAAAAAATGTGTTTAATCTCATAGAAACATATAGAGAATGATTAGAGACTCAATATATTTCTCACTCACAAACACTCAATCACTTTCAATATCTTTCTCAAATAAATTCAGAATATAGAACAATTTGTTTCACAGAACTTGAACTATCACTTCAATAATTCCAATTGACTAGGCTCAATCAACTCCACTTAACCAATCACTCAATGAAACAATCCTTGCTTACAAACCCTAGTCCAAGAATATGAACACTCACTCAATTATTTCCAACAATGCTTATCAAAAAATATCACATAACAATGATACTCATGATCTTTGCACAAACCCTAGTTTCAATATAGTTCACAACTTCACATAACAATGATACTCATGATATTGCACAAAACCTAATCATGCATATGAAGGTTCATTCAATGTTTCCAACAATGCTTATCAAACAAGTTTTTTATCATCAAATTTCACTTATAAAAACCTTTAACAATCAAACTCAACAATGCTTATCAAACAACCCTTTTCACTCCAAATTAGCATTCACAACATCCAAAAATCACTCACAAGGAAGATTTACCCATACCTTTTTTTTGATGAAGAATTAACCACAAAATATGTCTCAATCACAATTACTCTCTTTGCCAATTTCAAAGGTTAGATGACAAAATATCACTCTAACACTCCCTCAAAATATTTCACAATTACAAAAATAATTAAACTCAAATACACCTTATTACTGCATCTTCAAATTAGCATTCACCAAAACATATAAAAATAAATCTCTTATTACACCTTATAAATATACTCTAAATAACTCAATAGCTCAATACACCAAACAATTAAATTAAAATAATTATTTAATTTCATCAACCTTATATCTCCCTAAGCTCAAAACTACACCACACAACCTTAGGAGAAAAACCAATTTATAATAAAAAATTTAGTACCTCTCAAAGTGCTCCCGGTGGGATTCGATCCCAAGTCAAAGCACCTCCAATACTTTAGCCACGTCTATCTGGCCGCACGAGCTAAGCACTCACGTGAGATACAAAAGTGCCCATGACGCTTTGTCTTCTTCCCAGGTGCCAAAAGCCAAAAATATTTGGCGTATTCAGCACAAAAACAACCTCACGATCTTCCATGGTATGAATTGAACATAGCTCCTTGTGTTTCTAAAGCACTGCCAATTACCGCTAGCCCACTTGGCTAGGTGGTGATAAGGCTTTCAAGCGTTGTGCCTTTTGACCCTTCGCAACCTGCCAAAAGAATTCAAACGAAGGACTTCTTCCTTCTCTTGCTCGTTGAATATTGCGCACACTTTTTGCTTGGGAGTTTAATTAATTCGATCATGGATGGTTTGAAGCCACTTAGGCTTTTGGTATTTATACTCATGCCTTTAAATTCATTGACATCAATAGAGGAGATAATGTATGATGTCGACGCATTATATTTACCCTTATAACCCTAACCTTAGGGTTAATTAAATTAGATTATAATTTAATTAATAATAAAATTATTATAATTAATTTAATAACTATAAGGTTAATCAAATTAAATTATAAATTAATTTATAATTAATTTAATTACTTTAGGTCTTACCATTAGATCTTTAATATTATAATATTATTTTTCTTGGGCCTTCTTATTTCTCCTATAGACCTTATCTAAACTCCTTGAGCATTATAATGGGAGATATTATAATATTATTTCCCTTAGGGCTAGAAGCAATCTTTCACTTGTGCTGATTACTAAAACTGACTCTTGACATCCTTCCTCTTGCACTGCTCATTGAAGCTAACTCTTGACATCAATGACAACAAATCTTGCTCATATTTCCAACAGATAAAACAATTGAAGTTGCTGACAAACATATAATTGTTATGCATAAAAAACAAGGTGAGGTAAAAAATATTCAATATACATCTTGTTGAGAAAGATTATAAAGTTTTGTTTGATTATGGATTTTGTAGAATATATGGTAAAAGTAATGGTGGAGAATTATTGTAAATAATTATCATGTTAGTCTCAGGAGGGATACCATAGTGGTAAGTTCTTAGATTTTCATCCAAGAGACCTAATTTTAAATCTATGTTTTAAAAACCCATGCTTTACTCTAACATGTTTACTAATGGGTTATTGGTTCAATGGTTGGGACATATAGTTGATGTAGCCCACACCAAGGTTCAAATATTGACAACACCAAATATTCCAATGTGACTAATTACATTTAAAAGGGAAAGGGTAACCCTTTCAAAAATTCTACTTAAAAAAAAAAATTATCATGTTAGAAAATTACATGTTTCCAATGAATATGTATCTAATTCTCTCAAATTATTTGAAGGTTATAGTTGAAGATGCTAGTTGGTTATGGCATAAGCACTATGGTCACTAAAAATTTCAATGGCTAAATTTGTTACACATAAATATAAGGATTACCCTAGATCAAAGTGTAGGAAGAAGTTTGCTCTCATTGTGTACTTGGAAAGCAACATAAATACAAATTTCTAGAGGGTAATTCATGGTGAGCTTCACAACCATCACAATTGGTTCATTTAGATTTGTGGTCTTATACAATTGACAAGCATTGGTAAGCCTTTTTAATTTTTATATTTATATATGATTATACAAGGAGGAAATAAATCTATTATTTAAAAATAAAAGTAAATCATTTATATGTTTTCTAAATTTCAGGGATTTCTTTGGAGAAGTCGAGTAACAATATAATATTGTTATTGAAATTACAAGGTAAATATTGAAATTAAATCAATTGGAAAAGAGTTTTGGGTCAAAGAAATATCTATAATAGTGTATATCTAGATTCACAATTTAAAATTAATAGTAATAATATTCATATAAAAAGAAATATGGTCTAGTAGAATATAGTGTATGTTAGAATATTATAATGTGCACTATGCCTTCTTTTTGACACTTGTCATGTTCCTTGACACTTGTCATATTTTTCATATAGTCTTATGCCTATATATTGTACTCTTTTCATGTGTAATATATCTCATCTTCTTCCAATCCCAACATTTGGTATCAGAGCCCAGACACTCTCCTGCCCTTGTGAGCTTGAGGGGGGATTTCCCTCATGGAAATCCCCACCTCATTTTCTCCCTCACTTTTCCTCCCATTTTTTTTGAAAACTAGGGAGTATTCTCTCCATCCTTGGATGAATCAGAAACTAGACGTTTATCAAAAATCCATGGCTGCAATTTTTTAGAGTGATTGGGGAGGATAAGTTTTATTTTGTATCCATCTGCAGAAGTAATTTCTCCATGGAGAAATGAAAAATGAGATACAATTACCGTTTGGTTTAACATTTTTTTAGTTTGGATTCCTGGTTATCCTCCTGAAACCACATACATTATGATTAAGTTATGTTGCAGATTTATTACTGCAAATTTATGTTGTTACACACATCATGGCAAACCCAAGTTTTTTTTAAACAATCAAAAATTTCTTCAAATGTATCTATGATGGACGTCTTCATAGTGATCTAGATCTCGTGCACTTCTTGGTTGCTTCCAGGGTCATGGTGTTTTGTAGCCACTTCTTTTCCAACATGTTCTATCTACAAAAAAAACATGCACCTGATTAACCAACACGATTATGTGGTGTTGCTGCTCAAATTGCTGACACAACAACCTACGGCCACCTGCATCACCTTTTGGGAAGAACGTAGTTCCTGACCTAATAATAGTTCTTGAACAATTGCAAGACTTTTTTGGTTAGAAGTTGCTTGATCTATAACATCGATTGATTGGTCAGAAGCTGCAAGAAGGATACCAAATTGATGTTAAAAATTTTCTATAGATAATATTGTATTGTGAAGAAGGGGTACCGAGTTCAGCTATCGTTGAGTAGCTATCACACATCAAGGGCCATGATGGAGGAAGGATGCCAGCAATGAAGCTAAATGTGGTCTATTTTTCCCATATAGTGATCCATGTTTTTCTATACAGATTTTTGATAGTTTTGAAATGCAATCACCTTTGGTGTGCCAGATTATTCATGTGCAATGGAAGCATGGTGTACCTACGAAATATCATGAAGATGTGGTGGTTTGGTGAGCTAGTTTTAGAGACGTCCACCATAAATTTTAAAAATATTTTTTTTGCCATAAATTTTGAAAATATTTATTCTTCCATAAATTTTGAAAGTGCAGTCTGTGGAGGTCGGATCTATCTTCATTTTTTTTGTCTTATTATGGTGTTGAATATGTCTTCTATGAATGTGTCCTAGTGGAAAGAGAGGCTGAAAAAGAGCTTCTGCTACAATTGAGAGCAACGACGAAAGCTGTAGTGATATACTATTTGACAAAGACGCCAACTGCCAGGAGTTTTTGAACTAAAATACAATTATTTTTTACACTCTCACAAGAATGCTAAAAAATGTAAAGTTTTAGAAAATTAAAGACTATTTTTAATAGCTATTGACATGTAAATTAATGACGGCATTATTAAATTGAGCGTAAGAATGAATTTTGTTGACGGGAAGCATCTAGAAGGCTTTTTTATTTTTTGGAAGAATCGTGTGACAGTGTCATAGTGTAGATGAGTCCATGGAGAGGGGCAAGCAACAGATGTAAGAGGCACTAGAGTGGGGGAATCCAAATATTATTCTAGTGTCCAAAATTCTTTGTGAGAGTCTACAAGAGAGATCACATCGTATTGGCCACTTCTATTCTTTCGATGCATCCAGAGAGCCATGGAGCATCATATCTTCATCATCTAGAAAGTGAAGGTCATCCCCAAGATGGAGAATTCATGACACTTCATGTTTGCGGGGGTGCAAAAACATACATGGGGTCTATCGAGCACCAAAATAGTCACTATGATGAGTTAACGGTTTGTTACACCTAGTTCAAGGAGGAGTTACCCAGCATGCAACAACCAGAATATAGTCACTTCCAGTATTTTTAGATATCCACGATGCTACTTATTTTGAATTTTGAGACCCATGCCTATTGTTTACAAATAGAAACCCCCTTGTATTAGCATATTATATTATGACCAATGTGCCTATGGTAGTGCCCAACGGTTCATCATGGGAACTCATGGGGCAAGATTTTTTTTGGAGCAGTGTGCATGGTGCTAGCACAATAGTGTTGATAGCAATGACCATCCAAGGAGAGTAGCTTGAGCCTATTGTAGTGGGTGTGCAACCTTTTAAACTCTTACACTAGGAGGAGGATCAGTGTGTATGAAATCTACGATAACAACCAGTTACTAGGAGAGCTATTTTTTTAGAGAAATTAGTTGATAGATGATTGTGGCTCCCTGAATGTATTTCATATTGCGTCTTGCAGTATTTTTTTTGCAAGTGCTGAATATATTATTTTTCAGATAAGAGAGATGAATCAAAATGTTCTTCATAGCAAATGCCATTCTAGTTCACTGTGTGGGTGATTGAATTTTGATATCAGTTACTAATGCAAAAATAGTTGATCCAGGGCACCTTGGCGTTGTTGAGAAGATATTTGCTAAGAAGATATGGGTTTGTTGTCGTTGGGCTATGTGCTCATTTCCCATGATATTTTTTAAAATATTTGCATTAGTAAGGTATATTTTTTATTAATGCAAGTTGTGAGGGGGCATTTTTTGGCCATGGAAGATGGCCCATAATTACTTTAATGAAAGGGGGACTTAAAACTTGTAAGGGGTGTGCCCATGAAAATTGGCCAACAAGCCCTTTAATTTATATTTCATGTACTTTATTTATTGATAGAATTTGTATTTCTTCATTTTAAACTGGTGGTGGCCTAGATGGCCCATGTAATTTCCCCTGCGAGGGAAAATTGAGATGATTAGTTTTTACACAAGATGAAGGCTCCATTGAGAGTGGAATATAGGGATATTTATAGTCATCAAAAAGGTTTTTCTGAGACAAACACATTGGTGGTGTCTAAATTCCATTTTGATACTGTTCCATATGTCTTTTTTGACCTTGAAATATGTTTTATCATGGAGTGCACTCTCGGTTGAACCCGAAACTCCCAAAGCATTTGTATGTGATCCTTGCATCTAGTCACCTTCTCTATAGGAATTGGTGGATGCAGCGACTGGTTACCCATGCATTTTGGTAGGATGAGAAGGTCACCATAAGGACACCTACTCTAGGGACTACAAACATAGACACCCTAGACTCTATCCGAGGACTTTTTCGGATCAACTTCTGAAGACTATAGATGAAGACACTTCTAAAGATTTTATTCTCTTCTTTCTTCTTCTCCTCCAAATTTGGATTCTATGGCTCATTTTATTGTTTTTTTTAGTGTATTTTCGACAGAGATCGACACTCTTATATGGATCATATTTTATTTTGTATGAAGGTGTATTTTTAGCAAATATTGACACATTCTAGATTGTGTTTCACCATGAGGGGGGATGATATTTATGGTGAACCTAGTCAGTGATCTACGAGAGGCAAAATACCTAGAGGATGACCTGTAGAGGTAACCAACCTAGAAGTGGGTGACCCTGAGGCACCCAGGATGACCCTGAGGCAATTAGACAACTGACCTAGAGGTAATAGATCCAAGTAAGTGGTTGATCCTGAGGCAAAAAACCAATATGTATACATCGTTGATCTAGCATTATTCACAGTTGGAGAGCCAAGCGCAAAGAGCACGAGCCTAGTCCAAATCATCTAATAAAGGAGGATTTTAGGATTCTTTTAGAGAAGTCAATATTAAGGGGAAATATTATCTAATGTTGACTTATTTTTTTCTCTATAGTTAGGATAGTGGACATTAAGGGGGAATGTTAGAATATTATAATGTGCACTATGCCTTCTTTTTGACACTTGTCATATTTTTCATATAGGCTTATGCCTATATATTGTACTCTTCTCATGTGTAATATATCTCATCTTATTTCAATACCAATAGTGTATCACATTTTAAAGTCTTTTTTTAATTCACATATGTGCATGTTACAAATAAAAAATAAAAGTAAATAGATGAAAAACGTAAAGCAAGCATTTTTATGGGTTACTATAAAGAGAATAAAGCATGTAAGTTCTAGAATCCTAAGTCCAAAATAGTGATTACATCAATGGATATGATATTTGATGAACAAGGAGTATGAAAAGAAGACATGGAGAAAGAAAAACTAGCACTTGTAGATGTAAAATATTTAAATAGCATCATTTTATCTCTAGCAATTCTACTACAAGATCCACTTCAAGTGGTAATATATGTTCTCCACCAAAAGGATCCTCATAAAATTCAAATCCAACATCAAATCCAAGTATCTTAAGGAATGTAAGTGTTGGGGGCTTGAAAGGACCCTTATGCCCTAGGTACCATGACCCCCTGGTTGTATATGCTATGGTTTTCTTAAAGAAGGTGGTATGTCTGGTACCCTATGCCTTATACGTGGTATCAATCCTAGGAATTATAGGGAAGCATGGGATTCAACTCCTTTGAATGACCTCCAAGGTTGGTTCCTTGATTGGATGTAATCTTTGGTGCTTGTCTTTCCTTCCTATGCTAGGCTACTCTACCAGGTGTATCTAGGAAATTAAAGAAAGAAAAGAAATAAACTAAAATAGTAAAACCTAACTAACATATCTAGCCTACTTGTGGGTCGTAATGTGCCAAAGATCCAAGAGACTCTCTATGCCACATTGGATTGAAGTGAACACATCCACAACAATCAACAACACATAAGGAACACAAGTCCCTCATAAATGTGTAATATTAAAATGCCCACACCATAACTAGGATATGGATTTCATAAATAGTCATAAATTATTAGCAGTGTGAAATCTAAGTTACATACATGCAAAATAAAGAGGTTTGTAAACTGATCGACAAGCAATGGAAAGCTCAATCTAGTATGTTACATAAGAGAGAATGAAGGAAAGAAACCCTTAGAAGAATGGATGGATTTCAATGCATTACGATGATAAGAATGAAGTATTTATAAGAAGTGGATAAATTCCTCATAAATTCTATGCATGAATTTAAAATTTTGCTTGAGTGAGTCAACATCAATAATGAATGATCTTCAGGTCTTGGAGATATGTAGACATAAATGATGCAAAAAAATTGAATTATATTGAGCTAATTCATGTTAGAAATATTTGTGATTAGACCTTTGGGTCCTTCAATGTTAATATCTTGGTTTTGCATTACCCCTTGGATTGTCCTCATTGTCGTTACTTTAATGCTTCAATTATCACCTAGGAAATCATGTTTAGTGATGGAAGGATAAGACCAGGACCAAATCATCATCCCTTCTATTATGTTTGGTTGCTTAGGGTTGGTTCAATGGTTTTTATGGTTGTATTGACCTCTTCCATATTCCTTCAATAGGTTCTCTTGGTGAACATGTACTTCAATGCACCCTTTGGTGGAGGTAGTTTCCAACTCCTAAGTTGATTTTATTTTGGGAAGTCCTCTTCCACCATGTATCATGACGGAGCATTTAGGGAGCTAGAAATACTAAATTTTTAAGAATAAATTTACATATATATTTTTTTAAGCAAAAAACCCCTTGCGGGGCCATCTTGGTCTAAGAGACCACGAACAGGGGGTTCTACACCGTCAAAGTCACCCGAGAATCGCACCCGACCCTGCTCGCACCAACATTATAAATTGGATTTTGGGTACCCAATTCAAATTTTTGGTAGGGTGGAGATTCGAACTTGGGACCTCCCTTGGAGGATTGCCCTCTCGTCTCCAACTCACGTAAAACACTTGGGTAGAATAACTTTACATCTAAAAGTATTTTGAGCTGCTCTATTTTTCCCTAACCTTCAAGTATCAATCTCTCCATAAGGGAAGGGGAGTCTTGCCTTACTTCCTATCCACTTGGCCCCCTTAGACCGTCATTTCCATCCAACTAAGGATAAAGTCTTAGTACTTTGGATTCAATGGTGGTATCAATTTGGAATGGCACTATAAACTAAGGAACCTTATTAGTTAGTGGAAGGGGCCAAATTTATGGCCTTTTCTCTCCATGGAAGGGAAAAGGTTGTGAACACTAGTTGAAGTGAGGACCTAATGATAGTTTTTCCCCTTTTACCATCACCAAAATGGCTTAGGTGTTCTAAGTATTATCAGGACCTACTTTGGAAACCACCAAAAAGGCTAGTGAATCTTTGTTTGATTTTATTTTGGTGGTTGGGCTAAGGTTTGTGGTGAAGAGATATTTAGGTGCATCAATCAATAATTGTTGCTCTTCCTTGGCTACATTTTGGACAGTATTCTAGCTTCAACTAGTTCATAATAAGTAGGGGTTTGGGCCCCTTTACTTTGGCTTTAGGTAGGCGTACTGATCCAAATTACATATAGAGGTAGGATTTTCCTATTGTAGTGAATCTTCATTATAGCTTTGATTATTTATAGGAGAACTTCTACTAGCAGGAGTCAAGGAACCTAGAGAAAATCTACCTTGTCCATTGGGTGCAAAATTTGAAAGGGGTAAACATTGGTATATGATCAAAGAAGGAAGATGTATTTAGCTTCACTAAAAAATTTGTAGAGGCCAGGAATGAGGTCCAACTTCATTTTATAGGTTTCATCACCTAGATGGCTCCTAAGTCTCACACTCATCATATTGATCTATTTATAACAAATGGTTATATGAAGACTCATTCCCTCATGCCTAGGATTTGGGGATGTCATTACCTTTCATTATTCTTTTTTCCTGGGTATGACAACTGTCCTTTCAAATAATAAAAAAATGGTCTTTATTGATCCTATAGACACCTAAAACATGTCATGTTTAGGAGACTACTCATATGGGCACATCCAAAGACCATATGACTGATCTTGGACCTTTCCAAGAGCTAGAAGTGGTCCTAACCACTCACAAGGGGTAGTTCTGGCCCATTCAGGCATGGTCACTATCGACCAGAGTGGCTACCAACATAGGCCACTAAAGCTGAGAGCGGCCACGACTAGCCACTGCTATGGATAGTGGCTAGCACTGAAACACAAATTGGCCATGAATGCGGGCCTAAATCATGCAGGATGACTACACTTGCATTGGATTTGAGTAGTTTTTGGCATGGATCTCCCAGAGTTCCTCCTAACTACCCCTTCCATGTAAATATAGAACTGAGCCTTCCCCTCTAATAGTTAGTTACATGCAGATCTGGATCTTGGCTTCTCCAAGAAGCCAAGATCTAGAATCTGGGAGGTCTACATATGCATCCTCCCAAGAACAAGAAAATATATCAAAGATCCAAGTTTTTATGTAGCGAAGCCCTAGCAAATTGGAGAGCAATTTCACATCCCCTTGAGGAGTAATGAAGTGTTGTCCGATTGAGCAATGATAATGCACCATTCAAGCATTCAGTTCCACACAAGCTTCACCACCAATCTATCTCTGGACATGAAGGTGACCCTTGAACATCAATTTAGATGAAGGATTGAGTGTCGCAACCCCTAGTTCATGAGGTAGAAAGTTTCAATTCATGGTCGTTATCTCTAATAACAACTTACAGTCACGACCATCCTAAGCAATAGTGGCCTAGGGTTTGAGGCATCATTTCCTGAGTTTTTAGCATAGATTTCTTATTGTTTTTGCTTTATCAGTTAATATTAGCATAGATCTATCTTTTCTATTGCATTTGTATGGTAATTTCCTAGTTATTTATGCATTTCTACTTATCTTTGCATCATTATGCTTTTATCATGCTTCTATGTCATTCCATGCAGATCTTCAAAGAGAGCCTCATCATGAGAGGCCACATATGCTACTGATCATTCTATGTTGTTTCTTGTACATAGATCATAGGTCCTGGACTAATCCAAAGCATCTTTGGCATCAGATCCCTCCGAGCACATGAGAAGAAGGCATCAGTAAGCCCTTGAGAAAATTCATGTTGACTCTAAGAAGCCTACGGAGTACACCATCCCCATTCAGGGGCTATTCATATTTTGTAATCATTGTATCAAGCAATTGGTATCCCTAAGAGGGACCTATCTATAACTGAAGTTCCAAATGAATTAATGAAAATATATCTTATGTTTTGTTAATTCTTTTCTTTCATGCTTTCATGGTTTTATGCTTGATATTATGCTACTATGTGTATTGCTTCTTGGGATCGTACATATGGCGATCATGGTGGGACCCCCACCCGGTTTTCTTTTTTAAAGCTGATTTGCTGATATTTGCATGTTTTCTATGTGCAGGATCGACCGCTCTGGTTGATAGTGGCTAGAAGAGCTTAGCCGCTTTTGAAGACAGTGGCCTATCATGACTACTCTGATCGACATCATGCATAGAAAAACTACAACAGAGGACAGCCTATGCTTCAACAGACTTGGATTCTAGGTTGGTGGAGTTCTCTATAATTTTTTATCTCTCTGTCTATGTTTAATTTCTAGAATGTAGTAGAGAAAATTATTTTAATTAGAAAACATAGAGAAAGTTAAAGGAAAAATGCATAGTTTTCTTAAGTTTTCTACTAGCCACTGCTAGGAACAACGGACTTCTAATTTCAAATCCACCCTAGTCTCCAACGGTCTAGGTTTTCTTGTAGAGATTGCTTGCTTGGGGCCCAACTAGAGGCCATTGCTTCATAAAGTAACAATGCATTCTCTAAAAATCATGTAATCATTTAGATGTGCATTTTTTTGAAAATGAAACATTTCTTTTTAGGCATATAGGAAAGAGCATGAGTGCTTCATGATGCATCTTTTTATTTGTGCAAAATTTAAAAGGAACAATCACACACCATGCATCATCTAAATGCTAGTGAGTTGGACTTCATCACCAACCACTAGTAGAGTTCAACGATGGTGGCATTCATCTCCACCCATTGGCTCAAATCCCATGAACCCTTTATATTGGCCAATACCGGATCCAAGAACTGATGTAGCCTAGAAAATTTGCATGTACTTCTCTTCGAAGGGTATGATGCTGACCAAGTGAGATTGGGTGAGGATCTGGAAGGACCTGTGCTCCCTGATCGGGTGTGGGCTTCATCTCCACACTTTGGTGGGTTTACATGATCATGACTTTCATTACCGGTTGTCAAGGTGCAAGCATACATGTGAAATCCACTTAAAAAATATGAGTATATCATCAACGAAATGCAAAACATGATGAGAGATAGTCTAAGTTTTCAACAAATATAAAACACACAAGACCAATTTTAGGAACACCAAGAAAATTTAAAAGAGATAAACACTTGTTTACTTTGTTTGTGTGTTCTAAAATCTACATAAAAGATAATTCACAATTGTCATGGTCTTCATGTAGAGCAACCACCCTCGGTCCAACACCGAGGTGGAAACTGATGCTCCACACAATCACAATCATAATCACAATGATGTTGAGCTACCCACACACAATGTCATTGAATGAAGTTCAACAAGCCTTAGGGGTGATAACTCAACCCATGGGGGGACTCCTCAAGAAACCCCAGCTAGAGAACCATATCCAGGTTCTTCTCATGGTAGGCATGAGGGGGCTTCAAGGCCCCAATATTCACATGATAGACTTAGGTCAGATCAGCCCACTGAGGGGTAAGACACAAGGGCTACATCTAGTCATAGACCCATAACACCTCCTAGCCTCCTTGAATATGGGAGGATAGTCATAGATCATAATCTCATTGGTGCTAATGGAACTCCATGAGATCAACCATGGAGGTCCAAACAACTTGATGAGTTGGATCAGGTTCTCTCGAGACCAACTCAAAGAAGCAATGCTACTACACATTCCATTTTAGGAAGTTCATATAGCCATCAAACTACTAGGTACACTAATGAGCTAAGGGAAGCTTCAAAGCATCCCCATAACATGCACACTACCTCCGATCATGGGGGTATGGAACATAGGTCATTGTACATAGACCAGGTCACCCTGATAGACAAGGGCAAAAGCATAGTAGGAGCCTCTCCAAGAGGCCTCTCCATTAGGACTCCTCGTACAGAGTTATAGAGTCATGGACCTTCAGTGGTAGATCAATCTGACCATGTACGTAGGTTAGAGGAAGCACTACATGCAGAACAAGAGCACTTAGAAATCCTCGAGTAGGAGGAAGCATAGAGAAAAAGGTATTTGCACCTAAATGAGTAGTTCTTGAGAGAGGAACAAAGAGAGCATGAAGAGCAAGCGGATAGGTTGGCTCAAGCCAACTTACATATGGGTAGTGAGTATTACCAACCTGATAGACGTGTTGATTCTCAGCATGAGAGATACACTAGACAAGGAGATGAGTACACTCACCACACATCACATCATGCTTCAAAGCATCAACAATACCTAGATCTAGAATAGGCACAACATGATCAAGTATAGGTAGATATGGAGGATCAGGAGTAGACATATCCTAAACCTTCATCCGTAGTCATGGGAGATGAATATAGACACCCAAATCGAGTAGATATAGGGTTACCTCCCCGACCACCATGAGTAAACCTTTGAGAACAAGAGATAATTTCTTCGAAGGTATACAAAATACTC
Organism: Wollemia nobilis; assembly: GCA_028583015.1. Classification (NCBI taxonomy): domain Eukaryota; kingdom Viridiplantae; phylum Streptophyta; class Pinopsida; order Araucariales; family Araucariaceae; genus Wollemia; species Wollemia nobilis. The sequence goes on along the minus strand of JAQPPZ010002224.1, from coordinate 7,268,522 downwards.
ACTGAGAGAGTCAAATCTCTCGAGAAATAGGATGTAGTTGGGTAGAAGCCAACCCTAAGCAAGATACACAATCAACCTTTGTGCCCTTCGATACCGAGTCCTACTTATCCTAGGCACTTTGAGATGCCTAGGTTAGACAAATTCAAAGGAGAGGAAGATGTGCAAGAACATATCACCAATTTCATGAATGCATGCTTCCAACTTGAACATAATGATGCCCTGATGCTAAGAATATTTATCATGACATTATCGAGTGTAGCAACTGAATGGTTCAATCAACTACCTAAGCACAACATCATCAGTTTTGAGTAGCTGGTGAATGCATTTCTTGAATACTTTTATTTTGGCATCAAGAAGAAAGTAAAATTGTCTAACTTGGAAAACCTAAAGTAATATGATGATGAGCTAGTCATGGACTATGGGAATAGATGGAGAAAAGTAATGGTAAAACTACCATTTTCTGTTCCCACTACTGAGCTCACTCGAATGTTTACTAAGAGTTGTGCTAAGCACATCTCATTGCTCTTGCAACTACAATAGTATGAAACATTCGAGGAAGCCTTGGCTCAAGCCAAGTTGATAGAAGACATCAAGGTTGAAGAAGGAGATCTTAAGCTCCAAAACAAAAAGGACTAGAACAAGAACAACCGCAACAATAGAAATCAACAAAAGTAGGCCAAGCCTGCTCTAGTCAATCAGGTTGTATTAAATGCACCAAAGGGAGGAAATAGCCAACAACCATAGAATTATCAGGCTCAACCCCCATCAACCAATTACAACCCAAATAACAATCAAGGTCAAAATAAGGAACGTCGGCCACCTCGCTACTACATGCCTTTGTCAAAATCGATGCAATCAATATTCAATCAACTAAGTGAGGCATAGAGACTCAGGTTACCTGAGGTACAACTTCTTGACCCTAACTATCCCAAGCCTAGGGGATATAGGGAAGATCATTATTGCCCATACCATCGACAACAGGGGTATGATATCAAAGCATGCATCAGTTTCAAGAATGTTGTACAAAACATGATCGAGAAGGGTGAGCTAAAAGTTGATAATCCACTAGCACCTAACAATAGAGACATGGGCATATTCAGAAACCCGTTGCCAAACCATGAAGCCCCTAGACATCAGGGCACTCAAGTAAACCAAGTCCAAGTTGAACCTCCCACTCAAGGATTCATTGGAATGGTTGAAATAGTCAATGTGGCAATAAGAAGTCGATGATACAACCAACCAGAGCCTCCAGTGGCTCCTATTCATATCCTAGCTGCACCTCGATAGAGGTAGGTGCAAAATAATCCTCCAGGTCCACCATCATGACCTGTGATAACTATCTAGAGTAGACTTGTGCAGAATCTCCAAATTATGCCGACCAAGTTATCAATATATGAGCTCATTCAATAGTCTCCTAGGCATAGGGAGACTCTAATGGAAATCTTGAGATCAATTGAGCTACAGCCCCAGAACCTTGATGCATTTACAAACTTTGTGGGGCAAGTACAATAGTGTCAAGAGCCTATGATTCATTTTTATGATCATGAAATAAAGGTAGTCCCTACTACCATAGCAGACCCACCTCTACATATCATCACGTCTATCAATGACATACCTTTCAAGTGGGTTTTAATCGACATAGACTCATCGATTAATATAATCACAACAAAAGCTATAGGGCACTTGAAAATCCCTAGGTCAAACATCATCCCTACCTCCTACACATTGAGAGCTTTCAATGATGCACTGTGCTCCATAATGGGTACAATCATCCTACCTGTGTAGGTAGGGCATAAGACCATCCCTATGATGTGTCATGTATTGGAGGGGGTCATGCAGTATAATATCCTCCTAGGGCATCCCTGGATAAGGGACATGCAGTGCATTCCCTTGATCTTGCACCAATGCATTAAATATGTGCATGAGGGATAAGTACATGTGGTACCATCGGATGAAGAGCCATTCAAATATGTTCATCAGGTTGACTTATCGAGGGGATTTTTTCCTTCCATCCATGCACCTGTACATTAGGCCATCATCCCCTACCACACAACTAGAAAGCAAATCCAAATCAGTGTGAGGTGACCCATCCACATCGGCACCACCTCTAGCTTCTAAAGCTACTAGCACTTCTAGAAACCCACAATGTCTAAGGCAAAGGACTCTCAGAAGTTAAAAGCACCCTTGGTGGAGGAAAGACCTAAGGAAGTCCCTACCATAGCAATAATAAAAATTCCAAATCCCATGGAGGAGGAAGATCCCCAAGACATAGTCGAGGAGGTACCTCAACCTGCCTCACTTGCATCATCATCAACATCATCTGCACCACAGGTGATAGTTCACCTAGCTAATATAGGATTAGGTGAATATCTTGTGCAGAATGTGACTTTCACACCCATTATCGAGTCTGCACAAGACATGGGATGACCAAGAGTCCCAAACTTACCAATAGGGATAGTGGTACCATTGGGGATCCCCCTAACCAAACCAACTTCATCTATGCTGGTTTGGATTATGCCCATGATGCTTTAGATATTGAAGAGGATGAGGATGAGCCATTCACCATGAATGTTCATTACTTGTCCAATCTTGAGTTTTCTCTAAGATACTTTGAACGCAACCATTGGCATGGCTATGGTTTGGGTCTATATGAGCAAGGGTTATGGAACCCACTTGAACCACGATATCAGTTACCTACTGATAGATCTAGCCTAGGATATCATATCCAAAGCTATGATGACTCATTGGTTGCATCCATAAATAGTCTAAGTTTAGGTTTAGGGGAATATATTGAATGGAGTTTCTATCAACCAAACATAAGCTACTTGAGTGATAGATGGGTGGCTATGGTCAATATAGGACCATCCAATGAGTATCATCCAAATTTCTCTCTCGAAGCAAGCCCATCAGGAATCATCCTATGGGAGGATGAACCAGGCTATGGTTATGAGTGAGAAGAGAATGAGTACATCATAAGTGAGTTTGAGGATGAAACTAGATTGGCCTATCATGGGCCTCGGTATTTACATCACCTCACCTAGTCAATTAATATAGAGGGTGGATACATCATAGATGAGAGTGGCTATGAGTTAGAATATTTGACTGAGATGGCCTACCTTGGGCCTCGACATTTACATCACCTCATAGAGCTAGTAGGCATAAATAATGAGTGCTTCATATATGATAGTGACTATGAGGATGAGATTGAATTGGCCTACCTTGGACCTTGGCATTCAGGTCACCACCCAATTCTAGTGGGTAGGAATGAGGGATTCTTCATAGATGATAGTGATTATGAAGATGAGACTGAGAGGGCCTACCTTGGACCTCACTACTTGCATCATCGCAATGAGCCTTTTGACATAGATGAGATGTATCGCAGAGTATATCCTGGCCCTCACCTCAAGGGAAGACCACCCAATTTAGATATGATCTATCACATAGTCTTCCTCGATCCTCCTACATTTAGAGAGCTACTTCAACCAAATGATCCCATATTATCATCTATCCATAGACCAGATCCTGAGATCCCCATACCCCCAGAGCCTCATCTTGGGTATGGAAGGTAAGTCAACAATGCAGAGTCACACCCACATGGTCCTAGAGATTCCATTCCATCCATCAACATGATCTCCATTGATTTGACCACTCCACTCCAAAACCCAATCGATCCTTCTAAACCATTGTGTCTTAACTTAGATGCTATTGATTGGGATCATGTTGATTCACCCTTAGAGCCTGAAGATTTCTTCCCCAATGAAGAAATGCTACAACCATTTCATTTTGCACTAGGTTGTGCACATGATGTTTATCATGCTAGTTTTGACCATGATTCAGTTGAACCTTTAAACCTAGTGGATGACATCCACTTGATCCCCACTCCTCACCAGCTTGAGGATGGGTCACACATGTCAATAGAGGAAACTTTCAAAGTGGACATCAATGATGATCCTTTTGATCCAAAGAAATTTAAGTTTAGAGAAAGCTTATCTCTAGAAGAACATGCCACCATCATACCTCTATTGAAAGAGAGACCTAATCTCTTTGCTTGGACCTACAAGGATATGCTAGGTCTAGATCTAAAATTGGTTGTCCACAACCTTTTGCTAGATCCCACAAAGAAATTGGTCAAGTAGAAGCTCAGGAAGATGCATCCAACCATTGCCTTGATGGTAAAGAATGAGCTACAAAAGCTATTAGATGTAGTCTTTATTACCCCATCGACTATCCAGAATGGGTATCAAACATGGTGCCTGTAGGAAAACCTGATGGAAGAATCCGTATTTGCATGGATTTTAGAGACCTCAATAAGGCAACACCAAAGGATTCATTCTCGTTGCCCAACATAGATGCTCTTGTAGATGCAACTATAGGTCATGAGATGCTCTCCCTCATGGATGATTTTTTTGGTTACAATCAGATTCAGATTAAACCCGAAGACTAGCACAAAACCATGTTCACCACTCCATGGGGGACATTTTGTTACAAAGTAATGCCATTTGGTCTTAAAAATATTGGTGCCACATATCAACAGGCTATGACATACATTTTCCATGACTACATGCATAAGATCTTAGAATATTATATCGATGACTTACTGGCCAAGTCATTGCTATGTGAAGAGCATGTCGAGGTTCTGAGAAAGGTCTTCGATCGCCTGATTGAGCACAATGTCAGGTTGAATCCCAAGAAATGCATCTTTGGTGTAACTTCTAGGAAAACTCTTGGGATTCATCATTTCTAAATGAGGGATCAAAGTCGACCTAAAAAAGGTAAAGGCTATCCTAGAAATGGCCCCACCCACTAACATCAAAGAGTTGAGAAGCCTATAGGGCAAAGTAGCATCCATAAAGTGTTTCATCGCACAACTATCAGATAAATATCGACCCATGAATTGACTACTACACAAGGGGGTCCCATTCCATTGGGATAAAGAATGTCAGCAAGCCTTTGCTGAGATCAAGAAATACCTAGAGATACCACCAGTACTAGCTCCACCAAGGCTAGATGTACCATTTTTACTTTATATATCCGCTACTAATTTTGCTTTGGGCACCATGTTGGCTCAAAAGAATGTGCAAGATAAAGAACAAGTGATATACTATATCAGCCGCACCTTGGTGAGTTATGAGCTAGGGTACACATACATAGAGAAGTTGTGCTTAGTAGTGGTCTTTATGACTAAGAAGTTGTGCCACTACATGTTGAGCAATACAATGTATGTGATATCAAAACAAAATCCTTTGTAGTATATGATGAGCAAGACATATCATAATACATGTACTGCAAAGTGGATCATGCTACTAACAGAATTTGATTTAGAATTCATAAGCCAAAATTCCATCAAGGGACAAGTCATAGTTGATCAATTGGTAGAGGTGCCTCTTCAGGATAATAGGCCTCTCACCATAGAACTTCTTGATGATGTAGTATTTGCATTATCGAAAGCACCCGAACCCAAAGAACTTAGAAATAAAGTCGACATGACATTGTTCTTTGATGGTTCGAAGTGTGAGCAAGGGGGTGGTGCAGGGATTGTGTTTTTCATGTTGCAAGGTGCTCCAATGCCCTTGTCATTTAAGCTAGACTTCCCTTGCACAAATAACAATGTTGAATATGAGGCCCTAATATTGGGTCTCCAAATAGCAATCACTATGAAGATTAAAAGGCTAAATATCTTTGGTGACTCCCTTCTCATCATTAACCAAGTTAAGGGATTATTTCAATGCAGGTGTCCAATATTGAAAGCTTACAAAGATCTTGTTGACACTTACCTAGCCCAACTAGAATGGTACAACATCGAGGTAATCCCTCGCACATCCAATAGATTTGTAGACACTATGGCATATTTGGGATCTTTGATCCCTCAGAATCCATCTATTGATTTCACTACCATTCATGTGAAGATGCTCTCACAATCAGTGATGCAACATGAGGCTTTTGACAACAAAGAATTAGTCAACATGATTCATATAGAACCAAATCATGAATGGTTCTATAAAGCCAGAGACTTTCTAAAGAAGGCACCTTGGGGGTCTTTGATCTCGCAAGGTCCTACAGGGAATGGTATCACCATTCACCACAAGGTTGTTTCTCAAATACATTTGTACACATCGAATAGCAGGGGGAACAAGTCATCTTGTCTGTTGAGGTTGTAGCTTATCAAGATTGGCTATGCCAATTACAATATTTCCTTAAGCTTGGAATCATCCCACAAGGATTGTTGCAAGCCGCAAAATGAGCATTCAAATAAAAAGCAACAAGATATGTCTTACTAGGAGACATATTGTATCGTCAAAGCTATGATGGAGTCCTCCTTCATTGTCTTGAGCCCCAAGAATCAACTTGGGTGATTTTGCAAGCTCATGATGGTACATGCAGTGGCCATTTAAGCAACATGGCCATCGTCAAGTGCATCCTTTGAATGGGTTATTTTTGGAAACGATTCATGCATTCGTAGGAAATCAATTGTCATGCTACAAGAATCTATTTGAAACCAACAAGATATTACAGGATCTGGTCGACTTGCCTCATGTTGTGCTAAACTTGAATATTTCTAAAGAAGATGGCAGAATGGGTAAGGAAACCCCAACAACAATTATTTAATTAAACTTCTATTTTGCACGCTCCATATTTATATTAAACTATAAGTATTCTTATTAAAATGACCAAGCATGAAAACAACCAACTATTATGCCTTATGTAGACCGATGCCTAGATTCATTGGGATGTTATAGCAATTTAACAACAATTTTAATTATGAACAAAGATAAGGGGAAAAGTAAATTAGCGTTCTTGATTTCATTCAAATTTTGTAACAAAACCAAAATTTAACTAACGAAATAAACATGTATAATGCATTCAAATAATGTAATTATACAGATACACACAATACTCAGACAAAAAAATGACAGGGATAAAATTCATAATTGTATTGATTCATGGAAAAATTACATGCAGAGTGGGAAAAATGCCTTTTAACTCTATTTTTCTCAAAAGAATACAACAATACAATGGAGAAGACTTTGTTCAAATGATGTAACAGGTCTCTCCTACTTTCCTTATTCCTATCTGGTAACAGAAGAATCTCTGAATTATAGGTTCAATAAGACTAGAAATATTTTCAGCTTCTTGAATGCTTTCCTATCATACAATCTTGCATGGCAAGGGGAGGAAGAAAGAATGAATAAAATAAAATAGACACAAATAAATACAACACAACTAACAGGGCACTCAAGTATACCTCTTAGAAAAAATGCTATTCTCTAATTGCTTGATGCAGAATCCAGACCTGTCTGCTTCCTTTTATAGTTGCTAGTTCTTGATTATGTTATTTTTGGTTGAATTATGGTTGTACACTTGGCATTATCTGATTGAATTTCAAAAATTGGTGCTATCCAGTTGGCTTTGAGATTTTGACTATGCTCCCTTCTTTGACTTGTTCAAACAAATTCCCACTAAACTGGTGATTTAAGTATGAGAACTTTCATTTGATTCTGCTACTTCTTGGTGCGTTTAGCTACTACTTTTCAAACTGGCCTCTTTTAAGTTGCCTTTCCTTGATCCTTTGATCCTTTAACTAGCCTAGAGATATCTCCTATTATTGCAGCTATTTGTGGTGTAGAATCTACTTTTTGTCGTTTGCAGGTATTGACCTTTTTATCCTTTAAACTCCTTTGCAACCCTTTTATATGCTCATCAATCAACCTCCATATTTCTGTGTCAAAAGTGGCTGCAATCTTGAGCATATTCATTTCTTGCAAAATTTTGTTTTTATGTATAATTATAACAGACATGTTTCTGTCATACTGAAGTAGTAAAGCTTTTGTAACATTCACCATGAGTGTAGTTTGTTTAATCATTACCTCCTCATCACCTAGTTCACAGTCAAATCTCTCAAGGGTTTATTTGAATATTCCTTCTATGTCTAATGCTTCCAAGCATTGATCTAAGGATAGTCCAATATATTCCAGTTTATCTATAGCATCCTTTATTAGGTCATTCATCTCAGTCACAAAATTTGTCCATTTCTCTTGGTTTGATCCAAACAGGGCTTCTTTGAAAATTTTAAAATTGATTTGAATCTTATTGTCATCAGGTGTCGTTATTTCTTGTCCTTGTACTTCTTTAAAATGATCCCCTATGAAGTCCAGGGTTGGGTGAATGAATTTATAATATTTTTCTCTTTCCTACATCAAGGTCATGATTTCTTTAGCAGTTATTTGAATCACCCTTATTTGCCCGAATATTTTAGTAAAACCTTTCTCCTGAGATTTTATTCTTCTGTACATGTTCTTTTTCATCACAATAAAATAATATACATGATATTTAACCTTGGTCACTACAGGGGGCTGGGCAATTGAAGCATACTTCTTATTTAATTCTTCTTGTTGCTTACTTATCACAGCTTTGAATTCTTCCTTTTCCTTTTCTTCTTGGTCTAATCATTTTTTGAGTGTTTCAATATTTTCAACAAATTGATCAATGGCCTGAGCATTCACTATTTTGACAAGTTTTGCTATATCGGCATCTTTACCCAGTACTGATGATCCTCCTATTTCCTCATTGGTACTAAGAACTAGTGGGTCTTATAGAGGAAGGAGATTAATCTCAGCAATATCTGACACAGTTGTCCTCAACTTTGCTTTTTTTGAAGATTGTTATTATGTATTTCCCATCCCTACTACTAACTACAACTCTTATTCATCTATAACAGTGAAGGCATCCTGCTCATATGTTCTTTCCAAAACAACCTTGGCAACTGGTAAAGACAATCTGGGCTTCTTTGCTTCTACTAGAGTTATTTTTGTTTGACTCTTCACTAAGTAACTTCGGAAAAGGCCACCCAGTCCACCAATTTTCCTAGGATTCATTTGTATCACTAATGGGATTTTGATCCCTTGTCCCTTTATAGTTATAGAGGTAGGGATGGCCATGGGTGCAAATTTCTTCACACTGGTTATAGCTAGCACATTATCCGATATGGGAACTATAGCTTGCTCTGTAGGTGATGCTTTCTGAGAATATGAAGTTACTATTTCTTTACCTTTGTCTGTATAGGTATATTGAGGAACTTATTTTGGTGTTGCTTCTATTCTGAGTTGGTCATTCACTAGGAGTCTAACCTATTGTTCTACTACATCAACAACTCTAATAGTGACCTCCATTAAGTCTATGTCCTGCTCCTCTATCAATTTCAACAAAGGGCATTTTTTAATTGTTGGGCCTATCCTTGGTAAAACAGGTGCCACCACATCTACTAAAATTTCTCGAAGCCTTCTTAGTTTTGCTGGGTAGTCATAGGCTTCACAAAATTGTGTGCTATCTCTCTTTCCTGGAGGGAAATTATCCCATACTATTTGTAAATATGATCTTTGCTCTATAGCTTCTAATAAGCTTTCTTCAAAAGCATCTTCTCGATGCTTGATTCGAGCATACTCTCTCTTCTCCATCATCTTGTTGTAAGTTCCTTTTGGGTCATAAAACCTCCATGACACTTCATAAAATCCCATATTTTCCGATTCAAACATTCCCTTGAGTAGAGAAGGATATCCAACAAATACATAATCCCCAAAATGGCAGGGAACATCAAGCCAGGGGACTTTTCCATGCTTTGTAACCAGTCTCATTTTAGCCTCTTCTGCCACTTGTCTACATAATTCTAGGTCTACTATGGATGATGGGCAGTACTGTGGTAGTACCTTAGGAGGGATCTTAGCTCCATACAATCTGATGTAAGTAAAACCCTTTGTGAAGAAGTAATCTCCGATTTCCTTTTCATTAATGAAGGTTTTTACTCTCGGCCCTAATATTTATGGAACTAACCCAATTAAGGCCCAATGGATTTCTACTAGGAAATGATCACAGAACCAGCCCATGTGAGTTCATCCCTCATGAAGTCTCCAGAAGCTATTATGAACATAGGGTCTATTGACGTCTTTTACTCGCTTACAGGCTTCTTCCCCCAATTGGCCTACTATTAAGTGAACGAGAAATGAATACTATGAAAAGTGAGGCATCTCCTGCCTCTGTTCAAAAATTGGTCTTCTTAGTTCTACCATTTCTTTGTGTATTTGGGTGCTTAATTCTAGTTCTTAGGCATATATTAGAGTATTATATCCTCTATTACATTGTGCAACTAAATACAAAACCCTTTTTGTTATTCTATTTATATCCTATACTCCTAATACTATGTTTATCATGTCATAGAAGTCTTGTACCCAGGGTTTAAAAGCATTTTTGTTAATGGGGAATTATTTCTCTATCATTGCATGTGTATCGAACAATTTTTTAAAAACTTCAATATTAGTAAACATACAATATTGGTGTTCGATTACCTGGTCTACTAGATACGTGGTATAATTCATCATTTTGAACACCTCCTATATATGTTCGACTTTGATGCTAAACATCGATCGATTCTAGTGATCTTGATATGTCTTTGTTCTTTCATCGTATGCTACTACCAACCAAGCCATCAAGTCCGAGGAGAAGTGCACTTTCGGGCATATCATCTTCCCAAGGTTACTGTTCCATTTGTTGTCTATGAGAAAACCCTTGTATAGTAACCTATGAGATTTATATAATAAATCCACCATTATCCATGGGGTCCTATTATCACCTTCCATCACTTGGGTGAAACTCTTAATACAAGCATTGTCGGTCTCGTATAGTTGAGCCTGGTTGGGTATTTTATCTGCCCCACATTTCTGGGCAAACTCATACATAGTGGTGTCAGGAACAGGTGGCCCAGAGATCATATAATAGGGTGATTTATATGTGATCAACTTCACGGCTTCTCATGTATCTGTTGGTACGAACACATCTCCCCATGATGCCATTGCTCTCGTGATAGCTTGTCAAGTTCTTCTTTGAGTTATCAGAATTTTAATACTCTCTTCCCTCTGTTCTTCTGATGTATCAATTCTAATTCTTGGTATACCAGTGGAGTGGCCTTTACTGGTTTCCTAAGTTCATATACATGATGGTGGAGTGAACTTGATAAATTCGCATGTTTCGTTATCGACCCGATGCCACCAACCACTGTTCAAAATTGGCCAACAAAATCGTGCTAACTCAACCATTTTTGGAATTTGTATTTTATGATGGGTGATGTCAGTTAACTTACATGCCTTGGGCCCCTTTGATTCGTATTCCTGCAATCATTCATGCTTTCTATTCATTCATCAATGGGGGTATTTAATATGATGTGGAACGGTATGTGCCATGGGGGTAGTGTCCCTTTTTGAGCCTCATGCCACCTCGGATCTGAGTGATAACTAGATCTTTGGGATCGATTATGTCTCCTTTAGGATTTCTATGATATTCAATTCTTGGTGTGAGCGTTGGTTTTTATATTTTCTATGCTGCCCCTTTTTCCTTAAGTCAACCATGATTAATCATAATTTTTGGATAAAAGTGATTGGTTTTGCCCTTGAAATGTCAATTGATGTTTTGTCATCCGATCTGGATAGGATGCTAACGCGACCGTTGATATCCAGAGACCTGCATGATGGTTAATGTACATAGCCACATATAAACACTTGACATAACATGTTTTATGGTATTCAATTAATCATGATTATTCAATGTTTAATCCTTATATTTTCAAACCTTAACAACTCGTATTAATCTATGGTAACATATGATACAGACATTTTTTGTTGTGATCACCGTTAGATCTTACTATGGTGAGGCGTGATCGTTGGATCATGTAGATGCACATAGTTTTTAATAAATGAGAAAAATCCCTACATACCTTGGGTCAATTAATCAACCTTTTGAAGTAATAATTCTTAGATTAACCTTCGGTTATCTTCCCGTTGATGAGGGTCATTGGTCATTCATCATTTAGTAATTATATGTCAGTCCAGGGCAGTGTCCAAAGGCTGTATACGATAGGAGGTGTCACAGTTACAGGTTCAGTTCATCCAACAATAAGCTTTTATTGGTAGATCTGTTAGAAATGTTGGGGGTTGTTGTAACTTCCTAATTTCTAACAAAGGAAATCAAATTGCACAATCTAAAGCTGAATTTAAACTACAGGAAAATGAAACTGTAGAATCTAAAATTGACAAGAAATAAAATGCTGCTGAATTGACCAAAAAGCAAATTGTAGGAAAGTAAACTGCAGAATGAAAATTCACACACACTTGCAGAAATTAAACCAATGATAAAACTCACAATTTTCTGAACATAATTTGAATCTGAGAAACCAAATTAACGTTTATTATAGTAAAACTAAAAATGATATAATTTTGGAAATTGCAAAAAATGCTGAAAATGATGCCATTACAGGTCAAATGCTAAATACTGTTCTAACACATGATTGAACCTGTTCTAGATGCTATGGTGCAATTTTAAAATGAAACTAATTTTGCAATTAAATGTTGATAAAATTCTGCTGATCTGCTACAACAAGAAATCAACAAGAATTTTCTGTCACTGTGTTGCCCTTCCTTTGATCCTGCAAGTGGCCCTTGCTTCCATAAATAGAAGAGGGTGAAGAATTATACCAGGTAAATTAAATATGCATTATCAACCATAAAATGCTAATAAAATCTAAAGAATGCACCTTTTATTCCATCTGAAACTGCATTATAGTATTGTAGGAAAAATCTGCAATTTACTGTAATGCTACAAAGACTTTATCTTCTGCTAATAACTATCTCCTATTAATCTATCCCTATTTCTCTATTTATATATCTATATATCCTGCTCAACCATACTAGGAGCTTTATTTATAAGACAAAGTTGATATATCTTTTTTCTGGGTTTCAGGGATTTCCAACTATTTAAAAAATAGTTTCTTGGAATGCAGGGTTATAATTTGTCAACCTTTATCCCTTTATCCCAGTTGGTCCGCCTATGGTGAAGGAACATAGTCTAAATAGGGTGGACTAACCGCTTGGTCAATTTCCAATCATGCTTTCCACAGCTTTGGGCCATTTTGACCATTTTTGGTTGTTCATGCGCTATTCCCTATTCCTGCGATGCTTATTCCTGTGCTGCTCCAGAATAATAGGTAGGTGACAATTCATTGCTTATCTGTGCTCCAAACGCATAGGGAGGAAGTTTTTGACCATTTGGATTGTTTTCTCTTATCTTATACACCCTTTTGCATTGGTGGCACGTGATGAAGTTACTGATTCCAAGCCCTGTTGTATATGTACAGCTGGCTAGAACTGTCACAGTCACAACCTATTTTCCTGCACAGTCAGCTATAGTGGACAAGTTCTTGGTGCCTTTTCCATTTGAATCAGTTTAAACAGAGGAACACAATATTGTTAAGCACCAGATATTCAACAAGGTCTATATTATGATTCTGAATTACTATAATACTATTGATTAATTAACTAAAAATAGGTGAAATTACAGTAAAAATAGTAAAACAAAGTATATGCACTTTGTCATTTCAGAATATGCAAACACCATTATATAATGCATTTTACCCATAATTAACATAAAAACATAGTAAAAAGGGTGAGTCAAATAGTTATAATGTATCAAAAAGTGTCCATGGATGAGGTAATTCCTGGCCTCATCATTCCCCCCAACTTATGGTAATGCATGCCCTCATGCATTCTGTGCAGCTACAGAGGCACACAGATCCAGGTCTAGATATCTCTCATGAAATTTTAACCATGTGCTACAAATTTCATAGAATCCTCTGATTGCTTTTATGGACTGAAACCATTGTTGAAAGTGCATATCAGGTTGTGGGTCATTATCAAAGAAATAGGGGACAAGAGTGATAATTATAGGTATCCTGTATCTTAGACCTATCCAAAGCTCTTTGATTTCTAATATAATTTAGACAATGCCTTCTGCCCTTCTCCTTGACCACAACAAATTAGTGGGAGAAATTGGCTCTCATTTTTGTAGAGAGATAGATAACTCACCCCATCTATTTTTATAGGCTGCCAAAACATCATCAAAGAAGTCTATACAAAAAATCTGAAACTGAGTTATACAACTTTGAAGGTTTCCTAGATAGAGCTGTACAATCCCTGTGATTCAGGGGAGCAGGCCTGATAAGTAAAATAGCTTGTGATTCCAATTATTTAGTTGAATTTTTTTTCTGTGTCCCAATAGATATGATTTTACAGAGTGGACATGAAGGCTTTTAGCTATAAGTCACATGTATAAATATGAGGTATAAACATACTTTCTGTTGGCAAAAAGAAATTATGCAAAAATAACTCACATAACAGGTGTTGCTACTCTGCTGGACTTTGCACAAATGCCTCCACAAACTCTTTAGGAGTTTCCAACTGATGAGGCAGCGTAGAAGCAAGTCTCATGATTTGCCAGTGAAGGTATTTCTCCTTGAGTAGGAGGCTATAAAACCTAGCTGGTCTTTTTCATTGTATTGCATATTCTGCAATCTGGCATACAGCCTGCACCTATGCTTTTAACCTATTAATTTATGTTTCCTTCTCTACTAATTTGGTTGTTGCAGAGTTCAAAGTGGTAACCTTTCCCTCTAACTGATGACACTGGGTCATCCAATATGCTAGGTATTCATTGTACCTAATTAAAGACACTGTGTCTAGGGGCCTCACAATGGGTTGCATTTGTGCCACTATATTTACTTGTACACCAACTTCCACAGTTGGTGTTGCAAATGGCAAATATGTTTGTGTTCCTTGTTCTGTTATAACTGTAATAATTGGATTTAATTTAGTAGAAACAAGAGGAGAGAGTGTGGATACCTGGTCTTGAGCTGCAACCTCTTGTTCCTCCACAAAAAGTGTTTGTGTTTCCTACTAAATGGCAGTGTCATTTTGCATCTAAATTCCTGATGGATTTTCATGCTAAATCATACTATCAGATATTTCTATTCTTGCTTCTTCTCCAATAGGTGATATTTGTGTAGGTGATGTGTTAATATCTGATTGTTTAGCTAAATCCAAGAGGATATGTGCCCATTCATTAGGTGATGCCTTTTCTAACCCTGTAGATTAATGTTCTAGATGAAACAATTTGTTCTGCAGATCTTGAATTTGCTGTTGAAGCAAAGAAATTTGTTGATCTTTGTGTTTTATGGCTTCTTCAGCCTATTCAATCCAATGGTTTTGTGTTTTAATGACACTCTTTGTAGCATGCAATTGAGTGTGGATATCAATTTATTCTACGAACTCAGACTCATAATATTTCTCAGACTCAGCATGCACTGGAGTGTGTACATCAACCTCATCTGGTTCAAAATCAGAATTCAAATGCTCCTCAGGATCAGAGTCAACATAATAAACTAGTGGATGTATAGGGATTATTGGATTTTCTTCCATAGTTGTGTCCAGTTCCATTGGTTGTATCCCTTTGTCTGTAATTTTTTTTCAATATCTTTTTCCTGTGCATCTTCTGTTCTAACTTCTCCTTCACTTGATAGACTGATTGGGTCTATGATATTTATTGGTGTCTCTGGAAGGGTTTTAACTTTCTGAAGTCTAGAAGACCTCCTTAACCTTGTAGAACCTAGATATTCCATAGCAGGTGTGGTTTCTAGATGTTCTGGAGCAACTATAGATTTTTTTGTTGATTTAGGGGCAGATATAGGTTTCGCTATTGATTCCAGAGCAGATGCATGTTCACTTGAAATTCTAATTTATCTACTGGGTTGTACTATTTTTGCAAATATTACCTTCCTTATTTTTAACTAGGAACCAGATGTGGATGCTTGTTATTTTCTAGTTCATGAAGATGGGGGACCTTCGGGAGAAGGGAAAATTTTGCTCTTAGAGGGCTCTAGATTAGGTTTTTCTTCAGATTCTTCCTCTGTTTCCTCTTCCTATGGTGCAGAGTTAGAATCATTTGTTTCTGCCCAAGGAGAGAAGAAGCGGTCAAAATTCCTAGGGTTTCCCCTAAAGTGATACCTGCAAATGAGTTTGATGAGCCCATGGTGTTTAGGGGTTCCCTTTCCTGCTTGGTATTTTAGGGCCATAGCTTTTAGCTCCTAATAAAGATATAAGGGAATATTGACCCTATATTATGGTTTGATTGATCCATGATGTAGATGGTTGAGAATACGAAGGTGTGGGCCAGATACAATAGGAAATTGGCCATCAAAAGTAATGTATCTCATAACCCATATTGCAACTTCATCCCAAGGGGATGATAAACTAGGTCTTTTTACCCCCTTACAAACATTCTGATGTATCAAGAATTCAATTTGTCCATCCCCTTATTTCTTAAACTGATTAACTAGGTCAACTAAAATATTCCTCCTAGTTTTCACAATCTGCAAACCCTGAAGGGGTAATTCAGTGATTTGGCTGAGTATCTCGGGAGTTACCTGTATGGTCATCCCATTAATGTGTACTCGGTTGTTGCGAAAGGTGCGTGCGAACTCTACCACCAAGCCCTCTGAATAACCATCAAATTTTTGCAGGAATGGCAGAAATCCCCCATCAGTAAATATTTGTAGAGATGCAGGATCGCTCTCCAGGTAGTTGATATTTTTGGGTTTGGCTCTAATTTTCTTTCCACCCATGGTGTAGTTTTATACCTTATTTTTTTTGGTGTCTGTGAATTTTTGGATAGTACGAGATTGCATCTATTTTTAGAGTTTTAATCATTTTAGTAGGAGTAATTATAGCAACGCAGGAACTGCTTCGAAACATGCAGAGTAATTAGGATAGGTGACATGGTAGCATACGTGAAGTTGTCAACCCTTAATTTCGCTCGTTCTTGTTATGGATGCCAGCTATCACATGCCACCTTGAATCTAAGACCTATCCTTTTTCAAAACCAATTAAATCATTGTAGGCCACGTGTCGTAGAATTTATTGCACAAAACTTCATTCCTATGCTTAGTGATTTATTCCGGAGCATAGAGTAAACTGGTCTATTCTTGCACTTAATAAGTTATTCTGGCACTTATACACAGCTCGTTCCTGCACCTAAAACATAAACAACTTATTCCTGCACTTGATGAATCATTCCTGCACTTTGGAATATAAACATTTTATTCCTACGCTTCCCTTTTTTATTTCAGCGCACTTTTGTTTTTTTATTCTAGAGCAGAACTAGGCAGAGGCATTTTTGAAACACTGACAAGAACTTTCCATTTTTTATTCCCCTTTTATATGATTTATACTAATCAAGGATATATACACTATACACTATACACTAATGATTTACATTATTCAGAAAATTAAAAAGACACATACCTGTTATAACAATTTTTATCTACATTTCAGGGTGCTCTTGCTGAGATTTCCAGCTAATCAATATTTGAACTAAGGTAGGTGCAATCTGAAAACAGATGAAACAATGGTCATGAGACAATACCGAACAATGATGATGAAACCAACCAGGTAAACATGCCGAAACACCAATTTTCATGTAAACCCAACTCAGGAGCGCCTCAAAGAGGTTTTCACTTTCTGAATTTTTATTGTTTTTTTTTTTTTTAATTGTGTCAATCTGCTAAATTCGGTATGGAAGAAGAGTTTTCTTCCCAAATGTGTACATCCAAATTTTCCACTTGCTTGAGAAATTCGTCCCTGTTGTGTGGTTTATGGTACATATGAAGATGATGTCCATTCACCAACAACTTGCATCGTGAGTCATCAATAGGTGTAAGGCAAACAACTCCATTGTCAAACACTTCCTCAATTTGGTACGGTCCAAGCCATCTGGTCTGCAAATTTCCAGGGAAATCCTTGTATTGTGAATCAAACAACAAGGCCCAGTCACCTTGCTAAAATTTCTACTGTTGTATGTGACTATCATGCCACATATTTCGTTGTGCTTGGATTATCTCTATCTAATGTAGTGCATCCATGCGATGTTCATCCAATGCATCAAGTTGCAGAATGTGATCTTCTTGTGCCTATGATAGATCAATACCTACTTCCAAAGTAGTTCGAAGAGTTAGTAATTCAAACTCAATAGGCAAAAGAGGTTTTTTTCCATAAACTAATTCATATGGCATAAATCCAGTGGTAGATTTCCAAGTGGTATTATAAGCCCAAATAGCTTCTGGTAACTTGTCCAAGCAATTTCTTCTATGGACTGCTATGGTTTTGGTCAGAATTCATTCTAATTCCCTATTAGTCACTTCAACTTGGCCATTGGCTTATCGATGATAAGGTGAGGACTTTCTGTGTTTGACTTGATAGAGTTGAGTGAAGGCTTCAATAATTTTTGAAGTAAACTGGGGTCCTTGATCTGTAGTGATGGATTGTGGGGCTCTAAAACGCAGAAAAATCTGTGAATACAGAAAATCAACAACTTTTTCTTCTCGAGCATGCTTAAAGGCATGAGCCTCCACCCATTTTGTAACATAATCAGTACATACCAAGATATGCACTTTGCCTTGGGAAGGAGGATTAATGGGTCCTACGAAATCTAAACCCCATATTTCAAATGGTTATGTTCCTATTTGAGGTTGTAATGGCATTTCATTAGTAAAGGTAGGTTTTCCCATTCGCTGGAAGGCATCACAATGTCTAATGTACCTTTTTTCATCTTTGTGCAAAGATGGCCAATAGTATCCGGTACCTAAAATTTTGTGAATAGTTCTTTTGACTGAATAATGCCCTCCTGATGGTTCATCATGGGATGCTCGTAGGATATCATATACTTCATCCTAGTGGATACACCTACGTAAAACATGATCAGGACTGCATTTAAACAGTAATCCTTCTATCCATTTAAAAGAAGAGCTTTGCTTGATTAACTATTTTTTTTTGTTTAGGGATAAAGTGAAGAGGAATCTTCCCTGTAGCTAAGTAATTAGCTATGTCTGCAAACCATGGAGATTGTACAGAGACAACAAACAACTTTTCATCTAGAAAGGTATCTTCCACCACTTCTCCTATATCTTCATTTGGTATTCTTGACAAGAAATCTGCGACTACATTAGATTTCCCAGGTTTGTTCACTATTGTAACATCAAATTACTGCAACAGAACCAACCAATGAATAATTCTTGCACTAACCAATGGTTTATTCATAAAATATTTGATTGCAGCATGATCCGTATGGATGAATACTTGGTACCCTGTGATATAGTGTTAGAATTTGTTAATAGCATAGATTACAGCTAAGAATTATTTTTCAGTGGTAGTGTAGTTTTTCTCAGCTCTGTCAAGTTTTTACTGATATAATAAATAACATAATGTTCCCCATTTTCAATCTGTCCTAACACAACTCCAATAGCAGTTTTGGAAGCATCAGTTTGAACATGAAAGGGTAACTCCCAATTAGGACCTCTTAGTATAGGTGGAGTGGTTAACTTCTCCTTTAAGTCTTCAAAGGAATTTTGACATTCAGAAGACCAAACAAATTCAGAATATTTCATGAGTAATGCAAACATGGGATTCGCTATGGTACTAAAATTAGCAATGAATATGTGATAAAAACCAATGTGTCCTAAGAAACCGCGTACATCAGTCTGAGTTTCTGGAGGAGGGAGGTTTTTGATGACTTCAACCTTCTTAGGATCAACCTTGATTCCATAAGAAGAGATATGATGTCCAAGAACAATTCCTTCCTCCATCATTAAGAAGCATTTCTTAGGATTAAGAGAGAGGTGGTATGTTTCACACTGAATCAACACTTTTTCAAGTTGTTCTAATGCATATTCAAAACTATCTCCAAATACTATGAAGTCATCCATATAAATTTCAACACTTTCATTTGTTAAATCAGAAAAATTTGCTAAAAAAGCTCTCTGAAATGTTGCCAGAGCATTACATAACCCAAAGGGTAAAACCCTGTAAGCAAAGGTTCCCCAAGGACATGTAAAGGTAGTCTTTTCTTGATCTTCTGGCACAACTTGTATCTCGGTTATACCAGCTGAAACCATCAAGAAAACAAAAAAATTTCTTTCCAAGAAGGGTATCCAATACTTGGTCTATGAATGGTAATGGGAAATGATCCTTATGTGTGACCTTATTTAACTCCCTATAGTCCACACATACTCTCATTTTACCATTTTTATTTGGAACAATGACCAGTGGTGAAACCCACTTACTATCTGAGATTGGATAAATGAATCCAACATCTAAGAGTTTTTTAATTTCCTCTTTCACAATCTCCTTCAGAGCAGGATTCAAGCGTCTCTGAGGTTGCCTTACTGGTTTTACATCTTCTATGTATATCCTATGTGTACATACCTCAGGATGAATACCTATCATGTCCTTATAGTTCCATGCAAAATATTGAACATGTTTCTGTAAGACTACAAACAATTTGGTTTCTTGGTCCTCAGTTAGCCGACTATTAATGTTCAAAAATTTACCTGGCTGTATTTCAATTTGTTTGATCCCTGGATGGACAGAACTAGATGCTTCATAGTTACTAATTAATGCATTTAATGGACAATGATGTGGCCACAGAGTATGAAATACTCTAGAATCTGTCTCAAAGATGATACCTGATGGAATTAGAGGACATTTGAAGGTGTTAAGAAGATGATGATGCCATCCATGTGGTAGTATGAATGATATTTCCTGACTAGGCATGGATGACAGAGGTTCTAAAATTTGTTCCTCATCTTTCCACAACAACCGGTGAACAATAATTTGATCATCAGTTAGTCCTTCTGATTGTAATGTTTCAATTAGGACAGTTTCATTCTCGAATATTTCTCTTTCGGTGTAGTGATTTCCTCAATATGTTCCTTCACTACAATCGTAGCCAAAGTGGTAATGGTTTCTTGTTATTCATCGGATTCGAGGATACCAAATTTGTCTAGAAAATTTAGTTGAAGGTTGAGTTGGTGGATACAAAGAAATTTTCTTCGAGTCAACACCATTAGAAATGGTCATTTCCCACGACTCGTAGTATATAAAAGTAGTCGCAGTAGCTTGACCAAGGTTGTCATAGAATGATAGGGTATCCATTGATCGAATTTCTAGGCTGCAATACTAAGAAGTCTACAGGATATTCCCAAGAAGAGACTTCAATGGCTACATATTCTAGGATACCTTCTGGTTTAGCAACTGACCTATCTGCCATTTCCAAAACTGTGGTGGTAGGACTAATATTTTTGAGCTACAATTTTTGCATTGTGTCCTTAGTCATTATATTAATTGCAGCTCCAAGATCAATTAGCACATTAGGAATTTACATTAACCCAATAGTAATTGTAACTATTGGACTACTTGGGTCACTATACTTGGGAGGAACTAGTTTCCTAGACAATAAATCAGCTAATTTTCTTTCTACCTGAACAGTTTTAGGAAAGGCCTTCTTTTTTTACCAGGTTTCTTGATACATAACTCCTGAATAGTCTTTTTGATTAAAGGCACATCCCTTATTGCTTGCAACAAAGGGAGAGAAATTGAAATCTTTTTAAGTTCCGTCACTAATTCTGATTCAGGGGCAGTATCAATATGATCAAATCTTTCAGGGTATGGTAATGCTACTGGAGTAGATTCCTACATTTTTTTTGTTATTTCTTATTTTTGTTTTTGTTGCATTGTCTCTTGATTTGGAGGTTCTTGTTTCTCACTAATTTCTTCAATTGTGGGTGGAATAGGTTTAGGTAAAACCTTCCCTAAATGCAGCTGGATGTTACTACAGTCAAGTACATAAACTGCAGCAGAGTCTTTAGACTCAGCCTCATAAATAGGGGCTATTTGTCTAGTATTATTTGGGTTAGTCACAGGCTGAGCTGGGAGTGGAGGTTGTTTCACTGGTTGTGTTTGTTGATGTTGTGCTCTTCCCTAAAAATTTATATTAGGAGTGAGCAACAAGTTTTGAGCTTGCCCTTGATACCTTTGTTGTCCTTGATATGGTGGATATTGTTGTCCCCATATTTGTCCTTGATGTGTCCATTGTGGATGAATTGTATGCCAAGATGGGTTCATCCACCTAGAATGTGACAAATCTGGAGGAGATGTCCAAGGTTGGTTCCAAGGTTGTGCAGAGACTTCTGCATGTCCCCATGGCATATTCATATTCCAAGGAGATTGTCCCCAATTTGGAAAACGAGGAGCATTGGGATATTGTGCATAGCCACCACCGGATCTCTGCCCAATAGCATTAAGTTCTTCTATTTGGGTGCCCAAAATAGATTTTAGATGAGGCAACAAAGGACATTTATCTGTTGAGTGTTCTTTGGAACAAATTCCACCAATAGAAGTTTTGTTTAAAGAGCAATCCTGCAAGGCATGCTTATTTCTACATATCGGGCAATAAATTTCCAAAGGTGGTGTAGAATTGGGTTTTATGTTTCTCTCACCTAATGCAGAATTAATTTGAACAAGGATATCAGTTTTTAAATTAGCCATTTCCTCCATCAACTCCTTTATGTCACTATTTCTAGAATTTTGCTTCTTTCTTTGTTGGTGAGTGTGGGAATAATTTTTGCATAACTCCACAATATCTTCAATGTCAAGTTGATCTATGTCTCCTTTTCCCATTAAATCTAACACTTCTCTAGATTCATCCTGCAATCCTCTTAAGAAGATAGGATTTAAGAAATATGGTTCTACAGGACCACATCTCTTTTGGACAAAGGCAAAGCGATCAAGATAATCCTCTAAACTCTCATCTTCTTCTTGCTTGATCCAAAACAACTCATCTTTCCTATTTTGTACTCTACAATAATCTTGATATTTATGTAAGAATGCAGTCTCCATTTCATCCCAAGTATGGATTGAATTAGGTTCAAGATTACTCATAAACCATCGGAGAGCAGCATCCTTAAGCGTGGAAGGAAAAAATTTCAATTTTTGATTATCATTTATGTAGTCATAAGTCTGACATAACACTTTGAATTCAAACAGAAATTGATCAAGATCTTCTGAAACAGTGTCCCTAAAAACTGGCAATATGGATGGAGAAATAGTTTTCATGGGAGCATCTAGATATAGATCCAACTGTATGGGGTATTCAAAATTCCTAGGAGGATCATCAGCATTATTATGCCCACCTAGCGATGGTGCTGCTGCTGCCATAGTTGTTTTATTTCTTGGGTCTGATGTGGATTATTCAGGCTTAGGGGTATGTCTAGCAGCAAGTGCTTCAAAAATTTCTTGTTCTAATATTTCCAAAGCTTCAGTGGATGAAGAAGGTATTTCTTTCTTAAGTCTATCATGGATTTCATACACAGGTAATTCTTCACCTGATCATGAAGAACGCCTTGGTGGTACAGAACTGGTTCTGATAAACCTCCCTCTTTCGTCTCTTGGCCTATGCATTCATGCCTATTCACTAAATAAACTAAAATGCAGTATTTCAAAAATTGTAACACAATTCTTGACTTGTTTCACTTTTCCTAAAAACACCGTGTGGTCCCCGAAATTTGGTGCCAAAAATGATGAGGGTCGTTGATCATTCATCATTTAGTAATTATATGTCATTCCAGGGCAATGTCCAAAGGTTGTATACGATAGGAGGTGTCACAGTTGTAGGTTCAGTTCGTCCAAGAATAGGATTTTATTGGTAGGTCTGTTAGCAATGCTGGGGGTTGTTGTAACTTCCTAATTTCTAACAAAGGAAATCAAATTGCACAATCTAAAGCTAAATTTAAATTGCACGAAAATGAAACTGTAGAATCTGAAATTGACAAGAAATAAAATGCTGCTGAATTGACCAAAAAGCAAATTGCAGGAAAGTAAACTACATGATGGAAATTCACACACACGCTTGTAAAAATTAAACCAATGATAAAACTCACAATTGTCTGAACATAAGTTGAATATGAGAAACCAAATTAATGTTTATTGCAGTAAAACTAAAAATGATATAATTCTGGAAATTGCAAAAAATGCTAAAAATGATGCCATTACAGGTCAAATGCTAAATACTGTTCTAACACATGATTGATATATTTATAAGACAAAGTTGATATATGGGTTTCAGGGATTTCCAATTGTTTACAAAACAGTTTCCTGGAATGCAGGGTTATAATTTGTCAACCTTTATCCCTTTATCCCATCTGGTCTACCTATGGTTAAGGAACGGAGTCCAAATAGGGTGGAATAACCGCTTGGTCAATTTCCAATCATGCTTTCCATGGTTTTGGGGCATTTTGACCATTTTTGGTTGTTCCTGCACCACTTATTCTTGCGCTACTCTGGAATAACAGGTAGGTGACAATTTGTTGCTTATCTATGCTCCAAATGCATAAGGAGGACTTTGTTGACCGTTTGGATTGTTTTCCCTTATCTTGTACACCCTTTTGCATTGGTGGCATGTGATGGAGTGACTGATTCCAAGCCTTGTTGTATATGTACAACTAGATGGAACTATCACAGTCACAACCTGTTTTCCTGCACAGTCAGCTATGGTGGACAAGTTCTTGGTGCCTTTTTCCATTTGAATCAGTTTAAATAGAGGAACACAATATTGTTAAGCACTAGATATTCAACAAGGTTTATATTATGATTCTGAATTACTACAATACTATTGATTAATTAACTGAAAACAGGTGAAATTGCAGTAAAAATAGTAAAATAGAGTATATGCACTTTGTCATTTTAGAATATGCAAACACCTTTATATAATGCATTTTACCCATAATTAACATAAAAAAATAGTAAAAAGGGTGAGTGAAATAGTTATAATGTATCAAAAAGTGTCCATGGATGAGGCAATTCCTGGCCTCATCACCCGTATGTGCACCGTTGGATCTGGGGAGAAATGAGTGCCATCATCCGATTTGTGTATCATTAAAACATCTTCATTTAGCTTTCAATCCTTTTCCGCCACTACAAGCCTTTGCAACCGTCGATTTTTGGATTAGTTTGGGCGCTATCGTTAGATTGCCAATAAGATGCCCACCATATAATCAATGTAAAAACTTTTGATTTTCTATTAATCATGATTAAGGTGAAAGGGGGGGATTAGTCAATGTATTAAACCCTCGCTAAACACAATTAATATTTGTCTTTACCTTAGTCTTCATCTTACCATTCACGATTTCGGCACGACCATCGGATCTGAGTGGAGACAAGCGCTACCGTCGGATTAAGTCAACCTGCAAGTTAGTTTAATCAAGGGTGTATAATACTAATCATGTTTAAGCTGAAAGGGGGAATTAGCTGATGTATTAAACCCTTGCTAATAACATGATTATCATTAATTAATATTTTCTGAATCTTAACACTCCTTAATGTATTTTCAATTAGCGTGCCACCGTTAGATTAAAAACCGATCGAGCGCAACCATTTGATCTTGGTAACCTACCCGACGATTAATCAAGGGGGTGCATTCTTTTAATATTGAATTTTAACAGGTGATTAATTTGGAACATGCGCGACCGTTGATCTGGATATCGCATGGGCACGATCGTCCGATCTATCAGACCTGCTCTGATTTTAACTTGACCTTGACCCATGACGACTTTTCTTAAACCTTTGACCTCTTAGAGGATGCGCAACCATTGATTTTAAATATGATTGAGTGCTGCCATCCGATTATTTAGACTTACTCACTGTTTAATCGGAACCTTTGACCATTATGGCTCATGTTTAATGCTTCAACTTTTTGGACAGTGCGTAGCCGTTGATTTGATCTTGGGGTCGGTGCATCTGTCGATCTTGTCAAAGGTGCAAGGACTTTAATCACATTCATTTATTGGTTCATGACTTAACCTTTGGGTTTTATTGTGAAAGCGCATCCATCGGATTTTTAAGATGATGCACTTTCATCCGATTTAATGAGAGATGCTCGATTTTTAAACCTTAGGTTAAACCTTATTGACCCTTTGACTTATCTTTCGGACTTCTTTTTGAATGCGCTTCCATTAGATTTATTCATGATGATGCGCTACCATCCGATTAAGCCTAAGGTGTGATATTTTTACTTTTTGACCATGGCTTGACTTTTGACTTGTCCTTTGGTTCGATTTTATTAAAACATTGTCGTCCGATTTCTTCTGGATCGAGCGCGGCCCTTGGATTAAATCTAAGGTGCTCGATTGTTAGCTTGGAGGGGTGCATACCCTTAGGTTTTGATTAATTAATATTTTCTTTAACCTTAGACCTTTCATATTTTGAGACCATGGTGAATGCTTAACCGACTTATGATTTAAGGACTTTATTAATCGGTTTTAGGCCCAAGGAAATATTTATGAAGGTCGAACTTTGGCTTTAGGTTTTTAATTTGAAAATTTCTTCCCTAACCATTTGAGGTACTTTGATTTATACAATGAAGCCCACATTATTAAAAAGGCTAAGGTTAGACTTTATCAAACCAACCAATGAAAAATTGAATTACTCACAACAACTTAAGCAATGACCAACAGTATTAGCAGTTTGATTGAAACCAAAAATTTAAATTTGGGGGTTTAAAATTTGAGTGAAATTGGGTTTAAAATTTGAGTCAAATTTGGCTCCAACATAGGCTTTGACTGGGACAATGTGTTGAAAACATGAAGCACTTGAGAACCACAGAATCTCCTGGTTTTATTTTACAAAAAAAATGAACAAAAAACAACAAAATTTGACTTCTAAGTAAAGCTTGAAATGCTTAACAGAAAATTTTTCCTTCCTCTTTTTTTTTTTTTATAATATACTAAAAAACTGTATGAACAACATGATATTAGAGCAAATAGAGTATTTGAAAACTGTAATTCCTTTTATTCAATTTGGAAACTAGGATCAGATTTTTAGAATCAAATGAGTTTTGTTTTTGATATATTGTAATGCTTGTTTTAGCTAAGTCATAAGATATGATTACACAGAAATTTGTCAAAGCCTTTTTTACTTCATCATGTTTTGGCCATGTGTGTGTTTGTGCATTCTTTTTTATTTCTAAATATTTCAGAACTTTGTCATATCTGAGCAAAATAGTCAAGCCTAATATGTGATTTCACTCTTCAAAATTTTCACCATTCTACAGGGCTCCACTGCCAGTCAGGCATCTATAGCCCCGGTAGAGTTGCTTCTAATCCCATCTTGGTTTTACCCTACTGCCAGTCAAGCGTCTATAGCCCCGGTAGAGGTTTTCCAAGATATCTCAGGTAGTGACTCAATTTTACTTTATTTTTTATTTTTCCTTCTCGTGAGAGAGGTACTTGAATATATAAGTAAATTGTGCAATAAGTATGCCTGAGTTAAGGATTAGTTTCTGGCTATAAAGATGAGTGTAATGATTTTTGGCTCAACTACCCTCTCAAAGATAATTCAGTTCTTAGGACCTTTGAAGTCACCTTAAATATCATTTGTAATGTGAGGCTTTTGTCATGATGTTTCAGTCAGCTTTGTTTTCCTTCTGTTTTATTTCATATCAAACAACTATTGCATAAACACTCATTTTTTTGTGAAAATTGTAAACCTCATCAGAATCTAAAATAAGTCTCCTTTTTTCTTTTTATTGTTTTTGGTGGAATCAATAGTAATATATACTCACTAAGCTAAGAATATCATGTGTACAGTAAAATCAGAATAAAACTGAATAAGAAAAGAAAAGCTAAAATTGAAACACTCTGTTTTTGGATTTTTGTTCTTTTTCAAAAAATATTTTTATTTCTCTTTTTTTTATTCACCTTCAATAGGGATTGTACATTTTGAGGTGTTGGCCATTAATAGGAATAGCCATTATTTCACCTTGTAAGGTCTGCAACTTGTATGTATTCTGACTGATAACATGAGCTATTTGGTATGGACCAATCCATTTGGGTTCAAATTTACCTTTTTCACCATGTTTGTCATTTTTAGGATCCCAATAGATGACTATATCTCCCTGAGAAAAAGGAGTACCCTTGGCTTTCTTATTAAACAATTTCATGGTTTTTTGAGTTTGTTCTATCATTCTATTAAGGGTCTCTCTTCTTTGTTCTTCTAACAGGACAATTTGATCAAGCCTTCTCTATATGGGATTGGGGTTTTCATGGTCTTGTAACAGGAGGGAAAGTGCCAATTTTTCTATCTTTGAAGGTAATAATGCTTTCTCTCCATAAACCATCTCGTAGGGAGTTCTTCCTGTGTTTCTTTTAATAGACAACCTATCAGCCCATAAAGCAAATTTAAGTTCACTGTCCCACCCTCTTTTATTCTTACCTAATGACCTTTTTATTCTGGTTATTACATTTTTATTTGATGACTCAACAAGGCCATTTCCTTGGGGATAATAATTAGCAGAATGAGATAATTCAATTCCATATTCAGCACAAAATTCTACCATTTCATATGATACAAAATATTGTGCATTATCAGTAACCAGTTTTTGAGGAACTCCAAA
Organism: Wollemia nobilis; assembly: GCA_028583015.1. Classification (NCBI taxonomy): domain Eukaryota; kingdom Viridiplantae; phylum Streptophyta; class Pinopsida; order Araucariales; family Araucariaceae; genus Wollemia; species Wollemia nobilis. The sequence goes on along the minus strand of JAQPPZ010002224.1, from coordinate 7,240,376 downwards.
CCTGGTTAAGATGTTTTCCTCTAGGAATATGATGATTGTGGCAGATGTAGATGATCTCAAAGGTGCAGCTTCTACCCACTTAGTGAAGTAATCTGTTGTTGTTATGATCCACTTATGCTGACCAGATGAGTTAGGCTTGATTTCTCCAATTAAGTCAATGCCCCATTGGGTGAATGGTGCTTCAATGATTACTGGCTTGAGGGGCATAGCTGCTAGATGTTTCTTTCCTACAAAAACTTGGCAGTTATGACAATTCCTAACATATTTATATACATATTTAAAAATGGAAGGCCAATAATGTCCTGCCCTCATAATTTTATTAGTTGTAGCCCTTGGGGTAAAATGTCCTCCACAGAATCCATCATGAAATTCATTAATTATTTTTGGGACTTCACTTTCATATAAACAGACTAATAATATTCCATCAGGGTGTTTCCAGTATAGCACGCCATCCTGTATATAATATTTTTGAGCTTGAAGTTTGATTGATCTCATTCTGTTTATTGACATGTTTTTGGGGAATGACAGAGTTTGTAGATAAGACAAAATTTCTTCATACCATTTGCACTCAATGTTATTGATTCTTCTAAGATCATATGCCTCATTTATAGTGAGCACATTTTCAAATCCTTCTTCCTCTTTCTTGGCCAATAGTTTTGCTAAACCCTGTCCTTTGATAGTTTTTACTATTTTGAACTCAACATCATATTGTAAAAGTTTTACCATCCATCTAGCTGGTCTTCCTAATGGCTCTGATTGAGAAAAAATATCTTTTATTGCTATGAAAGGAATGTAGCAGTAAACTTTATTTGATCCAAATATACCTTTAAAGTGTTCCAAATATTGGATGACTGCATAAGCATGTTTCTCTAGTAAGGTGTATTTGATATGTGCTCCTTTTAGACCTGAACTCATAAAGGCTATTGGCCTTTCGTTATTTTCTTCATATTTCTGTGAAATAACTGCTGCAATAGAATGTTTAGATGCATAGGAGTAGATATTAAAATCCTTTGTATAATCAGGGCAACTTAGGGCTGGTGTGGTTGATATGGCTTCTTTGATTTTGTTAAATGCTTCCATATTTTCCATTGTCCATTTTATTTCTCCTGTTTTCTTGACCATGTCATTTATGGGTTTAGTCATCTCTACAAAATTTGGGACAAATATTCTGATGAAATTTATTTTTCCAAAGAATGACCTAACTGCTTTTAAATTTTTGGGAGGGGGAATTTTGGAAATAGCTTCTATTCTTTCTGGATCAATACTTATCCCTTTTTCTGAAACTATGTGTCCTAGCAACTTTCCTTGAGTAGTCCCAAATATGCATTTCTTGGGATTCAAAGAAATTCCAAATTCCTTACATCGAGCAAAGACTGCAGTTAAATGTTCTAAATGATCCTCTAGATTTTTAGAAAAAATAGTGATATCATCTAGGTATACCACTACAATTTTAAACATCAATCCTTTAAAGGCAAAGTCCATAGCTCTCTGAAAAGTAGCACCTGCATTCATTAACCCAAAAGGCATCCTTAGATATTCAAATGTGCCCCAAGGAGTAGTAAATGCAGCCTTGTGTCTATCCTCTGGATTTATCTGAATCTGATTGTACCCTAAAAATCCATCTAACAGAGACAATCTAGTTGAACCTACCACTGCTTGCAGTAGTTGTTCCATATTAGGCAATGGGTAATTATCTTTTAATGAACTCTTGTTTAAGTTTCTAAAATCTACACAGAGCCTAATATCTCCATTCTTTTTCCTAACTGGTACTAAATTGGATATCCAGGAAGAAAATCTTACCTTTTTTATTATTTTGGAATCCAACAATTTTTGTACTTCTTTTTGCATTATTGGGTGCAGGGTCGGATTGTACTTCCTCTATTTTTGCCTAAATGGTTTGGAATCCTCTTTCAGGGGTATTATGTGAGTCATCACATCTGTTTTGAAAGTTTTAAGGTCTTCATAAGTCCAAGCAAAATTTTCTTTGTTCTTTTTCAAGAAACTGATATATCCAACCTTTTCTTTAGCAGGTAATGCCATGTCTATCTTCACTATTCTGGGTTCTTTCATTGAGCCAATGTTTATATCTTCAGATATCACTTCTCTGCATATAGGTTTATAGGCTTTATCAAAATCATCAAATAGACTTTCTAGAGAAACTAATCCTTTAGGTATCTTATTAGTTTTCAACTGGATTACTTCTACTGGCTCACCTATTTGGTCTTTTAGCTTTTCTTCATATTTTTCATCATAGATTACATCTGCATACTGATTTTGCAAAGTCATAAAATCCTTAATATCTATATCATCTTGAAACACTTGAAGATAGACTATGTTATCTGGTACAGATGGCTTATATACTGAGATAGTTGGGAATCTGTCCATGTATTGTGTAGTTATCTCTGGGTGATCTAAACCTGAGGCATTTACAGCTAAAAGATCTACAACATGATTTTGTTCTCTAGGAATATATGAGATATTGAAAGCTAAAAATTTATCAATTTATTCCAATACTACATTTCTATATTGCTTAAGCCTAGGATGTCTAGTCTGGTATTTACCTTTGACCTGTAGTATAATAAGCTCTGCATCTCCTGTTATAGTTAAGTAGTTAATGCCTAGCTCTTTTGCTTTCCTTAGCCCTAGTAGTAAATCTTCGTACTCAACTACATTGTTTGTGCAAGGAAATTGCAATCTGTAAGGAATACTAAGGTAGTTTCCTTTAATATCAGTCAAATTTACACCTGCACCTGCTCCGGATTGGGATTTGGCTCCATCAAAAGACATGGTCCACATTTCTTGAGTCAAAACTCTATTTGATTCTTCATCTACTATTTTTATATCTTCTGGATCCATGTTCTTTGCTTCTGGTACTTCCACTAGGAATGGGTTGTGCCAAATTGAATAAACTCCCATCCCTTTTTCTTCCATAGAGTTTACTAAGTTAATCATGGTTTCATCTGTTTGAATTAACTCTATGGAGTGTTTGTTGAATGGTTCTCTTCTCAAAATTATATTCTCCTTATCTGATATTGGGATTGTAGCATAGGACCAATCCAATTGAATTGAACCTCCTAGTTGTTCTACCCAATGCCTACTGAGCAAAAGTGAGAAGAATGGGTCAACATCAACTACTGCTACATCCATAACTATTCCCTTTTTGGGGTGTTGATCTAAGAAAACCAACAATCCAGTTATCACCCCTACACAGGGAATTTGTCTATTGTCCATTACAGAAATAGGGGCAAAATCTCTAGTACAGATTAATCCCATTTGGTCAGCTATTAGTTTAGGCATGATATTATGTGAAGCTCCACTATCCAGCATGCAATTATGAATTACATATCTTTCCCCTTCATCTGAATTATATCTTAATGACACATAGAAGGGTCTGATAGAGGATGGTGATCTTGTATCATGTTGATTTTGTCTAGCAACATGGCAAGTTGGGTCTTCTTTTAGTTCTACTAATCCAAATGCTCTGCATACTTGTTCTCTGTATGTTTGAACTTTCATAAGTTCTCCAAATGTGATATTAACCTTTTGCTTACTGAGTTCTGACCCAACATCAAATTCTATCTTCTTTATATCCAATGGTTTATTACTTTCTTCTTTGGGAATCTCTTCTACTGATTCTATTACTTCAGGAGTAATCTTATTAGGGTTTCTATCAGTTTTCTCTTTAGTGATATCTTTATTGGGGAAATTTTATTTTCTTGTTTCACTTGTAGATGCTTTCTCTATCTTTTCAGGGACTGTTCTGTTCCTTAAATTTAAAACATGAGTTGCCTCTAATTCTTCAATCTCTTGAGCAGTGGGAATCAACTTTCCTTGCTTCATCTTATCATATCTTGACTCATGTGATTTCTGCAAGATTTTAGTTTTTTTAGTTATTAAGATTTGAGGATGATGATTAGAAGCATATTTATCCATATCTTCTTCAAACAACCTTTCCCTGGATTCATCTTCAACTGACCAACATGCATTGATTCTTATATCTTCCTCTGATTCTGCATGCATGTCTACATTACGTTGATCACTTAGGTGGATTCCACATGCATCAGGGTTATGGGGTGCATCACAAGTAGAGCAAAAATAGGGAAACCCTTCTGCTACATTAGCAGATGGTATAGGGTTAGGGACATTGTTCTGATCCCTATCAGAATATCTATTTTTCTAGTTATTATTCCCATTACCCCTATTCCTATTTCCTTCTTCAAAACCATTGTTATTTCCCCAATTCTTGTTGAAATTTTTCTTGAAGGGAGGGTGGTTGTCAACGTGTGATCGTTCAGTCTATGAAGATTCACCGTTACTTCCATTTCTTTCAATTCTTGCTAACCTGTTACTCATATTGTTAAACATTTCTATCATTTGACTAGTCAACTTCTCCACAGGATCAATTTCAGTTCTTCTTTGTATATCAAAATCCACTCTCTTAGGTTTTCTGTCGGGCATGTTAACTTCTAGGGAATAAGGTTTCATCTTACCACTGTCAAGCATATTTATTTCTATATCCATTGCTTTCTCCATACAACCATCAATGGTAGTGGCTTGTTCTTGCCTTAATTCATAGTTAAACTCTCCTTGAAAAGCATTTTTATAAAAACAAATAGATTGAATATCATTAGGCCTCGAGGTTGGCAGGGATTTTGTTCCTAGTTTTTGAAAATCTTCTGTTAAAATCACTAACAACTTCATTTTATTTCTTCTTCATAGTGGCTAGCTCAGTTAACAATGATTGTTCATTTTTCCTTTCACCATACTTCTTTAGGAACACCTCTTCCATTTTAGTGAAGTCTGGGATATCATTGTTAGGAAGGGAATTAAACCATTCTCTAGCATATTTTTCTAAAGTCTATAAAAATAGTCTTAAGACTACATCTTCATGTTCAACTTCTAGACTATCCATTGCATATAAGAAACTTTTGATATGATCCTCTCCGAGTTACTGCATTATTTCCTAAAAATTTAGGAAGGTATTTGTGAGCTTTACTAGGTAAGGCATTCAAATTTACTGGTAATACAAAAGGCCTATATCTGTTAGTCCTCCATAAATGAACATTAGCCTGAGCCATTGCTACTGTAGAATTTAATTTCATAGTAGTAGCACTTATGGTGGTATGGTTCTGGGTAGCTTGAATATTAATTTATGGGTTATCTACCTTTGTAATTAGAATAATTACATATATCTTCTACTATTGAATTTAAATTTTCTTCTACAGTAATATCAATAGTAATAGTATTCTAGATTTTTCTTTATGTACCTTTTACCGCTAGAAATTGATCTACTATTATACATAGTACTCTTGAAAATTGGAGTTTTTTGGGTATGTATAAATACCTCTGGATTCTCGAGTTTTGGAAACAGCTCCTTACCACTTCTCCTGGTGTTCGCCAACACGTTATGTTCTCTCCTTTTTATATTTTTCTTCTGGGTTCGTCCAGTAGAGTCGCCAACACTCGGGTGCAGAAAGAACAATGTATACTCTTATCAAGAATACTTGATATTATCTCTCATCCTCACATGAGTGGGTTCTTGGAGAAATTCAAGAAAATCAAGAAAGAGAATTTCAAGAAAATCAAGAAAGGATAATTGGGCAAAATAAAGAACGTAAAAATAGTGAAAATTAAAAAAAACGTTCTTTATTCGAACTGGCCACCCGTTGTTTAAAAATAATGTCGTTCGGTAAACAAACTTAAGATGATATAATCTTAACATATAAGTTCATCCCCGGCAACGATGCCAAAAAACTTTTGGAACCGATTCTTGCATCCGTAGGAAATCAATTGTCATGCTACAAGAATCCGTTTGAAACCAACGAGCTATTACAGGCTCTGGTCGACCTGCCTCATGTTCTGCTAAACACAAATATTGCTAAAGAAGACTACAGAATGGGTAAGGAAACCCCAATGACAATTCTTTAATTAAACTTCTAATTTGCATGCTCCATATTTATATTAAACTATAAGTATTCTTATTAAAATGACCAAGCATGAAAACAACCAATTATTATGCCTTATGTAGACCGGTGCCTAGATTCATTGGGCTGTTATAGCAATTTAACAACAATTTTAATTATGAAACAGAGAGAAGGGGAGAAGGAAATTAGCATTCTTGATCTCATTCGAATATCGTAATAAAATCAAGAGTTAACTAATGAAAGAAACGTGTATAATGCATTCAAATAATGTAACCCATTATACAATTACACACAATACTGAGACAAAGATATGATAGGAATAAAATTCAGAATTGTATTGATTTCATGGAAAATATTACATGCAGAGTGGGCAGGATGCCTTTTAACTCTATTTTTCTTAAAAAAATACATCAATACAATGGAGAGGACTCTGTTCAAATGATGTAACAGGTCTCTCCAACTCTCCTTGTTCCAATATGGTAACAGTAGAGTCTCTGAATCCTAGGCTCAAGAAGGTAGGAAATGATCTCAACTTCTTGAACGCTTTCCTATCATAATCCTGCAAAGCAAAGGGAGGAAGAAAGAAATGAATAAAAGAAAATAGACACAGAAGGGAATACAACAGCACAACTAACATGGCACTCAAGTATACCTCTTAGCAAAAATGTTATTCTCTAATTGCTTGATGCAGAATCCAGACCTGTCTGCTTCCTTTTATAGCTGTTGGTTCTTGATTCTGTTATTTTTGGTTGAATTCTGGTTGTACACTTGGCATCATCTGATTGAATTTCCAAAATTGGTGCTATCCAGCTGGCTTTGAGGTTTTGACTGTGCTCCCTTCTTTGACTTGTTCAAACAAATTCCCACTAAATTGGTGATTTAAGTATGAGGAGAACTTTCATCTGATTCTGCTACTTCTTGGTGCGTTTAGTTGCTGCTTTCCAAACTGGCCTCTTTTGAGTTGCCTTTCCTTGATCCTTTGACCCTTTAACTACCCCAGAGATGTCTCCTGTTATTGCAGTTGTCTGTGGTGTAGAATCTACTTTTTGTTGTTTGCAGGTATTGACCTTTTTCCCCTTTAAACTCCTTTGCAACCCTTTTATATGCTCATCAATCAACCTCCATATTTTTGTGTCAAAAGTGGCTGCAATCCTGAGCATATTCATTTCTTGCAAAATTCTGTTTTTTTGTATAACAATAACAGGTATGTTTCTGTCATACTGAAGTAGTAAAGCTTCTGCAGCATTCACCATGAGTGTAGTTTGTTTAATCATTTCCTCCTCATCACCTAGTTCATAGTCAAATCTCTCAAGGGTTTCTTTGAATATTCCTTCTATGTCTGATGCTTCTAGGCATTGATCTAAGGATAGGCCAATATCTTCTAGTTTATCTGTAGCATCCTTTATCAGGTCATTCATCTCAGTCATAGAATTTATCCATTTCTCTTGGTTTGATCCAAACAGGGTTGCTTTGAAAAATTTAAAATTGATTTGAATCTTATTGCCATCAGGTGTCATTATTTCTTGTCCTTGTAGTTCTTCAAAATGATCCCCTATGAAGTCCAGGGTTGGGTGAATGAATTTAAAATATTTTTCTCTTTCCTGCATCAAGGTCATGATTTCTTGAGCAGTTATTTGAATCACCCTTATTTTCCTGAACATTTCAATAAAACCTTTGGCCTGAGCTTTTATTCTTCTATACATGTCCTTTTTCATTACATTCAAATAATATACATGATCTTGAACCTTGGTCACTACAGGGGGCTGGGCAATTGAAGCATCTTTCTTATTTAATTCTTCTTGTTGCTTACTTATCACAACTTTTAATTCTGCCTTTTCCTTTTCTTCTTGGTCCAATCATTTTTTGAGTGTTTCAATATTTTCAACAAATTGATCAATGGCCTGAGCATTCACTATTTTGACAAGTTTTGCTATATCTACGTCTTTACCTAGTACTAATGATCCTCCTATTTCCTCATTGGTACTGAGAACTAGTGGGTCTTGCAGAGGAGGGAGATTAATCTCAACAATATCTGACATAGTTGTCCTCAACTCTGCTTTTTCTGAAGATTGTTCTTCTGTATTTCCCATCCCTGCTACTAACTGCAACTCTTGTTCATCTGTAATAGTGAAGGCAACCTGCTCATCTGTTCTTTCCAAAACAACCTTGGCAACTGGTAAAGACAATCTGGGCTTCTTTGCTTCTACTAGAGTTATTTATGTTTGACTCTTCACTAAGTAACTTTGGAAAAGGCCACCCAGTCCACCAGTTTTCCTGGGATTCATTTGTATCACTGATGGGATTTTGATCTCCTATCCCTTTATGGTTATAGAGGTAGGGATGGCCATGGGTGCCAATTTCTTCACACTGGTTACAGCTAGCACATTATCAGATATGGGAACTACAACTTGCTCTATAGGTGATGCTTTCTGAGAAGATGAAGTTACTATTTCTTTGCCTTTGTCTGTACAGGTCTATTGAGGAACTTCTTTTGGTGTTGCTTCTATTCTGAGTTGGTCATTCACTAGGAGTCTAACCTATTGTTCTACTACATCAACAGCTCTAATAGTGACCTCCATTAAGTCTATGTCCTACTCCTCTATCAATTCCAGCAAAGGGTCTTCTTTAATTGTTGGGCCTGTCCTTGGTAAAACAGGTGCCACTGCATCTACTAAAATTTCCCGAAGCCTTCTTAGTTCTGCTGGGTAGTCATAGGCTTCACAAACCTATGTGCTACCTCTCTTTCCTAGAGGGAAATTATCCCATACTATCTGTAAATCTGATCCTTGCTCTATAGCTTCTAATAAGCTTTCTTCAAAAGCATCTTCTTGGTGCTCGATTCGAGCATACTCTCTCTTCTCCATCATCTTGTTGTAAGTTCCTTTTGGGTCATAAAACCTCCATGACACTTCATCGAATCCCATATTGTCCAATTCAAACATTCCCTTGAGTAGGGAAGGATATCCAACAAATACATAATCCCCAAAATGGTAGGGAACATCAAGCCAGGGGACTTTTCCATGCTTCTTAACCAGTCTCATTTTAGCCTCTTCTGCCACTTGTCTGCATAATTCTAGGGCTGCTATGGACGATGGGCAGTACTATGGTAACACCTTAGGAGGGATTTTAGCTCCATATAATATGATGTAAGTAAAACCCTCTATGAAGAAGAAATCTCCTATCTCCTTTTCTTTAATGAATGCTCTTACCCCTGGCCCTAATCTTTCTAGAATTAGCCCAGTTAAGGCCCAATGGATTTCTACCAGGAAACGATCACAAAACCAGCCCATGTGAGTTCGTCCTTCATGAAGTCTCCAGAAGCTATTTTGTACATAGGGGCTATCTATGGCTTTTAATCTCTTACGGGCTTCTTCCCCCAATTGGCCCACTATTAAGTGAATGAGAAAAGAATATTGTGAAAAGTGAGGCATCTCCTGCCTCTGTTCAAAAATTGCTCTCTTTAGTTCTACCATTTCTTTGTGTATTTGTGAGCTCAATTCTAGTTCCCAGGCATAGATTGGGGTGTTATGTCCTCTATTACATTGTGCAACTAAATACAAAACCCTTTTTGTTATTCTACTCATATCCTGTACTCCCAATACTATGTTTATCATGTCACAGAAGTCTTGTACCCAGGGTTTAAAAGCATTTTTATTAATTGGGAAATTTTTCTCTATTGTTGCATGTGTATCAAACAATTTTCTAAAAATTCCATATCAGTGAACATACGAGATTGGTGTTCGATTACCTGGTCCACCAGAAATGTGGTATACTTCGTCAGGTTGAACACTTCCTGGATATCTTCGACTTTGGTGCTGAACACCTTTCGATTCTTGTGGTCTCGAAAGGTCCTTGTTCTTTCGTCATATGCCACTACTAGCCAAGCCATCAAGTCTAAGGAGAAATGCACTTTTGGGCATATCAACTTCCCAAGGTTACTGTTCCATCTGTTGTCTCTGGGGAAACCCTTGTACTACCACCTCTGAGCTTTATGGAACAAATCTACCATTATCCATGGGGTTCTGTTATCACCTTCCATCACTCGGGCGAAACTCTTAATGCAGGCATTTTCGATCTCGTACAGTTGAGCTGAGTTGGGCTTTTTATCTGCCCCACATTTTTGGGCAAAATCATACATAGTGGTACCAGGAACAAGCGGTCCAAAAATCACAGAATAGGGTGATTTATCTGTGATAAACTTCATGGCTTCTCATGTATCTACTGGTACGAACACATCTCCCCATGATGCCATTGCTCTCACGATTGTTGGTCAAGTTCTTCTTTGAGTTCTCAGAATTTGAATACTCTCTTCCCTCTGTGCTTCTGATGTATCAATTCTAATTCTTGGTATACCAATGGAGTGGCCTTGACTGGTTTCGTAAGTTCATATACAGGGTGGTGGAGTGAACTTGATAAATTTGCACATTTCGTTATCGACCCGATGCCACCAACCGTTGTTCAAAATTGGCCAACAAAATCGTGCCAACTCAGCCATTTCTAGAATTTTGTGTTTTATGACGGGTGATGTCTGTTAACTTACATGCCTTGGGCCCCTTTGATTCGTGTGCCTACAATCATTCATGCTTTCTATTCATTCGTCAATGGGGATATTTAATCTGACATGGAACGGTATGTGCCATGAGGGTAGTGTCCCTTTTTGAACCTCGTGCCACCTCGGATCCGAGTGATAACTAGATCTTTGGGATCGATTATGTCTCCTTCAGGATTTCTGTGATATCCGATTCTTGGTGTGAGCGTTGGTTTTTATATTTCCTATGATGCCCCTTTTTCCCTAAGTCAACCATGATTAATCGTAACCGTCGGATACAAGTGATTGGTTTTGCCCTTGAAATGTCGATTGATGTGTTGTCGTCCGATCTGGATAGGATGCTAGCATGACCATTGATATCCCGAGACCTGCATGATGGTTAATGTACCTAGTTGCATATAAACACTTGACATAATGTGTTTTATGGTCTTCAATTAATCATGATTATCCAATGTTTAATCCTTATATTTTCAAACCTTAACAACTCGTATTAATCGATGGTAACATATGATACGGGTATTTTTTGTTGTGATCACCGTTAGATCTTACTGTGGTGAGGCACGATCGTTGGATCATGCAGATGCACATAGTTTTTAATAAATGAGAAAAATCCCTACGTACCTTGGGTCAATTAATCAACCTTTTGAAATAATAATGCTTAGATTAACCTTCGGTTATCTTCCCGTATGTGCACCATTGGATCTGGGGAGAAATGAGCACCGCCATCCGATTTGTGTATCATTAAAACATCTTCATTTAGCTTTCAATCCTTTGCCGCCACTACAAGCCTTCGCGATCATCGATTTTTGGATTAGTTTGGGCGCTATCGTTAGATTGCCAATAAGATGCCCACCATATAATCAATGTAAAAACTTTTGATTTTCTATTAATCATGATTAAGGCAAAAGGGGGGATTAGTCAACGTATTAAACCCTCGCTAAACACAATTAATATTTGTCTTTACCTTAGTCTTCATCTTACCATTCACGATTTCGACACGACCGTCGGATCTGAGTGGAGACAAGCGTTGTCATCGGATTAAGTCAACCTGCAAGTTAGTTTAATCAAGGGTGTATAATACTAATCATGTTTAAGCTGAAATGGGGGAATTAGCTGATGTATTAAACCCTTGCTAATAACATGATTATCATTAATTAATATTTCTTGAATCTTAACACTCCTTAATGTATTTTCAATTAGCGCGCCATCGTTAGATTAAAAACCGATCGAGCGCAACCGTTTGATCTTGGTAACCTGCCCGACGATTAATCAAGGGGGTGCATTCTTTTAATATTGACTTTTAACAGGTGATTAATTTGGAACATGCACGGTCGTTGATCTGGATATCGCATGGGCGCGATCATCCAATCTGTCAAACCTGCTCTAATTTTAACTTGACCTTGACCCATGACAACTTTTCTTAAACCTTTGACCTCTTAGAGGACGCACAACCATTGATTTTAAAGATGATTGAGCGCTGTCATCCGATTCTTTAGACTTACTCATTGTTTAATCGGAACCTTTGACCATTATGGCTCATGTTTAATGCTTCGACTTTTCGAACAGTGCACAACCGTTGATTTGATCTTGGGGTCGGTGCATCTATCGATCTTGTCAAAGGTGCAAGGACTTTAATCACATTCGTTTATTGGTTCATGACTTAACCTTCGGGTTTTATTGTGAAAGTGCGTCCATCGAATTTTTAAGACGATGCGCTTTCATCCGATTTAATGAGAGATGCTCGATTTTTAAACCTTAGGTTAAACCTTATTGACCCTTTGACTTATCTTTCGGACTTCTTTTTGAATGTGCTTCCATTAGATCTATTCATGATGATGCGCTACCGTCCGATTAAGCCTAAGGTGCGATATTTTTACTTTTTGACCATGGCTTGACTTTTGACTTGTCCTTTGGTTCGATTTTATTAAAGCACTATCGTTCGATTTCTTTCGGATCGAGCGTGGCCCTTGGATTAAATCTAAGGTGCTCGATTGTTAGCTTGGCGGGGTGCATACCCTTAGGTTTTGATTAATTAATATTTGCTTTAACCTTAGACCTTTCAAATTTTGAGACCATGGTGAATGCTTAACCGACTTATGATTTAAGGACTTTATTAATCGGTTTTAGGCCCAAGGAAATATTTATGAAGGTCGGACTTTGGCTTTAGGTTTTTAATTTGAAAATTTCTTCCCTAACCATTTGAGGTACTTTGATTTATACAATGAAGCCCACATTATTAAAAAGGCTAAGGTTAGACTTTATCAAACCAACCAATGAAAAATCGAATTACTCACAACAACTTAAGCAATGACCAACAGTATTAGCAGTTTGATTGAAACCAAAAATTTAAATTTGGGGGTTTAAAAGTTGAGTCAAATTTGGCTCCAATAGTTATTATTGGCCCACCATGGAAAATAATTTTTGTGTGTATGTCAGGAAGTGCATTAAGTATCAACATCATGTAAATCTGACACACTGACCATCACAAGCCTTACAACCCATTCAGGCGGCTTGGCCATTTTCTCAGTGAGGTCTTGATCTAATTGGAAATATATCTCCCCCATATTTGAGTCGACACACATTTATCTTAACGACCACTGAATACTTCATAAAATGGATGGAAGCAGTCCCATTAACATCAATGATAGGACCATAAATTGTGAAGTTCATACTTCATAATATCATTTGTCACTTTGAGGTCCCATCCAAGATAGTTTTGGATAATGGTCCTTCATTAAAAAACAAAAATGTGTGAGCTTTAACGTCTGAATATAACATTCAACACAATTTTGTGACACCATATTATTTGCAAGTAAATGGGCAAGCAGAAGCCTCAAACAAAACAATCATAGCTATCTTAAAGAATATGGTAAAAGAAAATCATAAGGATTGGCATCTACAGTTACCTCTTGCATTATGGGCTTACATAACTAGTGTGTGGATGCCCACTGGGGTAACACCATTCTCGCTTATATATGGTGCTAAGGCCATTATGCCCTTGGAGGTAGAAATTCCAACATTGTGCATCGCATTGAAAGAATTTATTGATGATGACACTACGCGACAAGCTTACCTTGATCCATTGACTCTCCTTTATGAATGTCATATAAATGCTCTTTATCATCTTCATGTTTACCAAGATCATCTAACACAAGATTATAACAATAAAGTCCACCTAAGAGACTTTAAAGTTGGGAATCTCATACTGAAAGAGAACCAACAAAATTCAAACTTATCGTTGCACCTACGAGACAAATTTGTGGCCAACTGGATAGGTCCTTATATCATCTCAGAGAATATTCGACCTGGGATATATCACCTAACATCGTTAGAAGGTGTTGAAGAGCCTGAGGCTCTCAAAATTCTTCATCTGAAGGCATTTTACACATAAAAGCATCAAAATCCAAAAGCATTCAAAATAATAAAAAATTCAAAAACATTTGAAAATCATAAAATTAAAAACAAATAAAAAAACATCAAAATCAAAAGGCTCCAAAGGAACATTAAGCCCTTTGGTCAACACACAAAAATCCCCAAAGGCATCCTAAGCCCTTTGGTCAACCCACAAAAATCCCCAAAGGCACATTAAGACCTTTGGTCAACTCACAAAAGGTCCCAAAGGCATCATAAGCCCTTTGGTCAACTCACAAAAAGCACCAAAGGCATCATAAGCCCTTTGGTCATCTCATAAAAAGCTCCAAAGGTATTATAAGTCCTTTGGTCATCTCACAAAAAGCTCCAAAGGTATTATAATCCCTTTGGTCAACTCACAAAAGACTCCAAAGGCATCATAACCCCTTTGGTCAATTCACAAAAAGCTCCAAAGGCATCATAAGCCCTTTGGTCAACTCACAAAAGGCTCCAAAGGTATTTAAGCCCTTTGTTCAAAAAAAAAACATTAAAATACAAAAAAAATGAAAACATGAAAATACAAAAACATTTACATATTACATTTTGCATTTTGCCTTCATGTAATTGCATTGCATTTATGCATGACCACCCGTTACACTTGCATTACGATAGGTTGTGTTTGCAATCTTACAAATGACACCACGTTTATACCTAAATAATGCATCTTCAAAATCCATCATTATCCATAAACCATGTGTGTAACTATGTTTTTCAACACAACCCCTTCCTATTGCTATGAGGAATATACTAAGGTTTTTCGGTCACTCAGCCATACCTAGTGATCTTCTCAGATTTTTTAGAAAGTCATCTTTGCTTTTGTAGATGAGGTCTAGTTCTTATAGCACCTAGAATATATCAAAATCCCATCTCTAATAAAGACATTAGCAATCCTAATTAGGACAAGGAAATATGAACACTACAAAGTGGTACTAGGTATCCTAAGCAAAAATTTTTTACTTGCTCATATTGTGATGTGCATGGTCTAGAGTGTTGATCATTGGCAAAAGGACAAACTCTCCCCTACCTAAGGAATCCTTTTCTTTCATCAAAATGAGGAAAATACCAAAATAAGGCAAAATCAAAGGCAAAATAAATAGTGATTATCATCACTACGCAAATCCCTTGCTAAAAACAAAGCAAAATCATAGGAAAAATAAATAGTGATTTTCATCACTAAACATGAGCAAGTATCCCAATAAATCAAAAGAAAATAAGGGGGTGAAGAGATTGAATCCCTGGAATGGTCACTACTTGAAACTATAGAGTGATCCCTAATACAAAAATGGGCCGAATGAATCATGTCTGGCATTGGGGTAGTTCTAAGCAATTTGCAAAAAGAGCTAGCTTTTGGTGTCATGTATATGGTCTAATCCAACTGAGTTCAACATAGGATCATGATGAGCATTTGGTTATCCCCAATACAAAAATGGGCTGAATGAAATCCACCTAGCATTGGGGTATGCTTATGGTTCATCTAATATATTCATTCGCACACACAAGGATAATGAATATCTTGGTATTTCATTACAAAAACTAAATCTTTTAGAAGTATAGTATGGTCATTATACAAATTTTTATTAATAAAATAAGTTGTTTGAGTCTCATGGAAAACCTCAAAAATCCCCTCATAGCAACAAACCATTTCATCCTCCAAATAATTAAATTTTGTTATGAGGTTTTGTTCATTAAAAGGTGTTTAGAAAAGAGGATAGATACCGGATAAATGTCAGCAATTATATTTAGATAGCCACTGACTATTTTGTACATATTTTTTAATTTACAAAAGCTTATAAAGAAAGCACATACATACCACATCATTTCATCTCACATATGGATGCTTAAATGATTATTTCTTATGATAAGAGTTACCATTTACATTCATGATTTTTATACATTTTGTGGTGTCATCCATTAGTTTGTAAACACATATTAAAATTCATTCTTTATGTTTTGAGTTATTAAAGCATACAAGTTCATTTCTCATAACAACATAAGATAAAGGTATATGCAATTTAACAAATTAAACATGCATTTAATAAATTCCATTGCATATCATATAGGCATACATAGTAGTCCATCTACACACCAAGATCACAACACCTAATAATAAATCATCTAGCTAGTGCATGTCATCAACATGTCACGTCATATAGTATAAGAAATATACATGTGCATTTCATCAAAATAAACATAAAATCATGAGCATGATACACATAATGAGTCTCAAAAAACAATATCATATATATATGTGTCTATCAAAGTATACATAGAGGTACAAAATTACCCATAGGCTACAATAGTGTAGGTCCACAGACCTTACACTCAAAAAATAATACAATATGCCAAAAGCATGATCATGAATGGCCTACACCACTAGTATCACCTCCACCCTTGCCACCCTCTCTATGAGGTGACCTATATCTAGTACCTATTGCCCTATCTAACTGGGACCTTGATCTATGGCTGGGTTGCAATGACAACTGCCCTGACTCACTTTGCCTACTACGTTGCGAGCCCCCTAATGTAGACCTCTCCTAAGGAGTGCCACCTAGCTACCTGATCTAGAGCCTCAAAGATGCAATATACCTAGCATATCCTGTTATCTGAGTCTCATACTCCTATAATAGGCCTTATAGGTGTCTCATCTCGGCCTCTGGATCCAAACCTACTATCTCCTAAGTAGCTAGAGCAATGGGTACAATCTATCCTCACACAAAATCTCGCTCTATAGTGAGCTACTCTATCCTGAGTTGCACTGAGTGCACCAGTGCCTGGAGAGCAATCCTATCCTCCTCGAAGCCCCTCCATCTTGTTTGGCCTATTGAAAGTTGGGTCTGCAGTGTACTGACCTGTGTCTAGAGCATCCCTATAGTGGTGTCCCACTCCATGATCTACCAGTGATCCATATGTAGATCACCCTTAGTGCGATGTTGATCTACTTGGAAGGGAGACTCCTAATCCTTAGGAGCAGCATCCTCCTCCCCCTCGGGTAAGGCCTACTCCTCAACTGCCTACTCCTATGTATCCTGACCCTACTCCTCAATATGATTCTGCACTCAGTGCCCCTCTAGATCCTCTACATCGGCCTCATCCTTAGAATTCCCTAGACTGCCATTGCCATGCCATAATTGCACCACCCACCACTGGGTATACATCTCTGTAACTTTAGCATTTGCTATACTAGCATAAAATGTAGGAGGGTCATCCTCCTCTAAAAATACTACAAATTAGGATGGATCCCTCTCCATGGTTACTCACCTATACAAAATTGGCTCAAAAGGGACATCCTACTAGATATCAAACTGTTGAAGCACCTAGGAGTACTAAAATATCTCTCTGATACCTCCCTTGTGACCGATCATCCATCGGTCATGCCTAGTCCAAGCTATATATCTATCTACCTCTGGCCATGTAGAGCACTCAAAATATGGCCTCCATATAATTTCCCTCTCCTGCAATCCAATCAGGAAGGTTGCATAGTGCATCAAATCCCCTACATGACACCTACTCCACTTCTCTCATTCCCTAGGCCACCTACATCCATAACACTAGGTATGAGCCACTATGGTAGTGATCCCAATAGGTAATCCTAATGGGCGGCCCACCCTAATGTGCTTTCATCCCCAAATATAAAGAAGTAGGTTGTAAGAAACACTAGCCCATCCACATCGTTGAATCTGGTAGAGCTCATCATAAAACTAGGCTAGAAACATGCTCCCACAAGCCATAATGATAGGCTCCTCATTGTTCAAAAGGTCCTAAACCATATCCAAGAGGTTCCATGGGAACCTCACTCCTAAAGTGTCTGGTAGAAGCATGTTACAGATAACATACATCAGGATGGCCTACCATCATGTGAAAACATCCTCCCGATACCATCGAACCATGGGCACTCTACCATGCCAAATATCACCCAATGTTGCAGCTACCTGAGCACTAAATACTCTATCAAAAAATTACTGGTATTTATGCATTCGGATGGAAATGATGGCCTATTCATAAAATGGTATCCTAAAGATCTTGTAGACATCCTCTAGCATAATAGGCATCTCGCTAGTCGACTACTCAGGAGATGAAAGGTGTTGATCCGACAGTCCCATCGGTGGGCCAACGCTATAAGGTATGCTTGGTCCAGCATAATAGTAAAAAATCTAACAACGTATAGTAAGATTCGGGCATCGAACCATGCCTAGTCTACCTGGATCATGTTAGGTATCAATTCTACCAATAAGCCAGGCTCTCAAGCCCACGCAGACAAGATCTAAAGTGCAAATAAAATGCCTAATTAGATGTACTTAAAGCTAAAAAAAATTAAAAATGCAAAATGGTGTAAAAGTAACCTAAAATCAACAAAGGGTACAAAAACAATGATAAAATACACCAACACATGCAAAAACATTCCAAAATACACTCAAAAAATTAAAAAAATCAAATAAATTTCAATAATTTTTCTAAAGTTTCACAGTCGCTCACACCAACAACAGCCATCTACCAATGGTCAAAATTTTGATCGTTGGAATTCAAAGTGGCCACTTTCAACAATAGTAGCCCCTCTTTGTAAATTGGGGGCCACTCTGGGCGGCAGCAGCCTCGAGGTGACATGCCAACGATGTCTACCCTCACCCAAATTCCAAAAATAATTGATAAGAAATGCAAAACATAAGCAAACCCACCTAAATTAAACTACTTCTAAGCCCATATAATGATGCAATTCATTTCCAACAAGTTTAATGGGGTTGATTTACCAAATAATTAGTGAGGTTCATTTTACTAGGTAAAAGACAAGCTAGGGTTTTGAGAAATACCCATGAATCGCTGACTCCTTCGCTCATGGATGCCTCGCCCTGCTCCGCCATGATGGAAAGCTGCAACAATCCTCTTGGTCACTTTCTCTTTTAATATCTCAGAGCTCAATGATAAATTAACAACTAGAAATAATGAAAGTCAAAACCCTAAATTTCTTTTATATGTTTTATTTTTGCCATGGTTGTTGATGCTCAGAGCAACTAGAAAGCACAGGTTGCTCAATCTGATAGCAACCGTGAATTGGCCACTAATGCTGATAGCAGCTAGTAAACAACAACAAATGCACTAGATTTCTCACCATGAGAAATCATAAAATGGAAAAATATGCATATCTAATGGTCCATAATCATCAAAACTTGCAAAATACCAAAACAATCACATATATAAAAATTTAAAACAATTGAAAAAAATCAAAATTCATAAACAATTAAATTTCAAAATAACAAAAAAATCTCAAATGAGCCTCGTATTCAGTTATTTACCCTATATACTTTGGCAGCTGCAGCGAATTGCACTCCATGCAATCCAAAAAGATGATTAAATTACCATAAGGTCATTTGGGGTAAATTAGTCATCATTGAATTGAAATGCTTCACTTCAATCCCGAAGAAGGCCATAGCGGTCGGACTACCCCATGAGAACAAGGTATTCATTTCATTTCTTCTATGACACTTTTAGTAGATCATCGAATATAGTGATTCAACACAAACCTAATTAGAATTGCTATCATATTGATTCCCTAAGAAGGCCATTGTGGTTGGACTGCTCCACGGGATAGAGATGTACAATTACTATAAATTGTTGAAATCACATCTGTAATGGGACCATGCCAAATAACAACAATGCAAAACTCTTAAAATGTCCAAATTAATATTATTGATCAAGTGAATCATTGTTTTATTCACTGTCCTTTGCTCATCGACTCTTCGCTTGAGGGGGTAGTCATAATATCAACAATCATAATCAAAATCAATGAGGGATCACTCGATCATGTCAAATTACATTTTCCTTACGAATAATTACTAACAACTATCATAAGCTTCCCCATATGTAGGGGCAAAAAGTAAATATGATGAGATAAACCTTTGTCGCTCCTTCTGTCGGTCCTATCCTATTATACCCAGAAGTGCCAAAGCACCAAATTTAAGCCTTCCATACTGTTGGAAGCAATTATTCTAAGATGTACATTCTTTCCAAGATTGGGGCATCTAATGTTTATCAAATCAATGATCATCATACACCCTATAATATAGCCCTAGATTTTCTATTTTTTTCTCAGCATTGTGTTTCCCACAATGCATCACAAATAGGGGCATCTATAGACACCTAAAATACATCATCGTTAGGAGACTACTCATATGGGCACATCTAAAGACCATATGATTGATCTTGGACCTTCCAAAGAGCTAGCAATGGTCCTAACCACTCAAAAGGGGTAGTTTTGGCCCATTTAGGTGTGATTGCTATTGACCAACGCGACCACCAACATAGGCCGCTAAAGCTAAGAGTGGCCATGACTAGCTGCTGCTCTGGATAGTGGCTAGCATTGAAACACAAACTGGTCATGAATGCGGGTCCAAATCACATAGGATGATTGCACTTACATTGGATTCAAGTAGTTTTTGGCATGGATCTCCCAGAGTTCCTCCTGACTACCACTTCAATGCAAATCTAGAATTGGGTCTTCCCCCTTGATGATCAATTTAAAGCAAATCTGGATCTTGGCTTCTATAAGAAGCCAAGATATGGATCTGGGAGGTCTACTTATACATCCTCCCAAGAACAAGAAGAGACCCCAAAGATCCAAGTTTTTATACAATGAAGCCCTAGCGAATTGGAGAGCAATTTCACATCCCCTTGAGGAGTAATGAAGTTCTGTCAGATTGAGCAATGACAACGCACCATTCAAGCATTTAGTTCCACATGATTTTCATTGCCAATCCATATCTGGACATGAAGGTAAACCTTGAACATCAATTCAAATTTAGGATTGAGTGTCGTAGCCCTTGTTTCACAAGGTATAATGTTTCAATTTACGACCGCTATCTCCAATAGTGGCCTGCAGTCACGGCTGCCCTGAGCAACAATGGCCAGGGTGTGAGGCATTATTTACTAAAATTTTAGAAAATATTTATCATTGTCTTTGCTTTATCAGTTAATATTAGCATAGATATGTCTTTTCTATTGAATTTGCATGGTAATT
Source organism: Wollemia nobilis (assembly GCA_028583015.1). Classification (NCBI taxonomy): domain Eukaryota; kingdom Viridiplantae; phylum Streptophyta; class Pinopsida; order Araucariales; family Araucariaceae; genus Wollemia; species Wollemia nobilis. The sequence continues at coordinate 7,219,483 of JAQPPZ010002224.1, read as the reverse complement.
TCTTAGTTATTTATGCATTTCTGCTTATCTTTTCATCATTATGTTTTTATTATGCTTTGATGTTATTCCATGCAGATCTTCAAAAAGAGCCTCATCATGAGAGGCTGCATATGCTATTTATTATTCTCTTTTGTTTCTTGTATGCAGATCACAGGTCCTAGATTATTGAAAAGCATCTTCCACATCAAATCCCTCCAAGCACGTGAGGAGGTATTAGTAAGCCCTTGAGCAAATTTGTGTCAACTCCAAGCAGGGTTATGCATAGTGGCAAATATTCACAAATTGGGTGAATATTAGTATTTTAAAAATTGGAAATTGGCGAATATGAGGACCCTCGACATCGGCCCATTTGCCTAAATTTTTTAGGACCAATGTTTTATTAGGGTCAATTTGCTACAATATATATCCAAACATAGGAATATTTGTACTCGTTCGAAAGCTATTTTTGAGCTTAATCTAATGGTGGTGTTTTTATGAAGTTATAAGGTGATTTAATAGGTGAAAATTGGCCATAAATATAAACTTAATTTTTAGGGCTTCAAATGCCCCAAAGTTTGGTTTGAAGATTATTGATTTTATTTTCTTAGGATTCACAATGATTCACCTTGATTTCGATTAGGATTCACCATTTTTTTACAAGTACATTTTGAGTTGAACCCCTTATGCATAATCCTGACTCCAAGAGGATTACGAAGTACACCATCCCAATTCAGGGGCTATTCATATTTTGTAATCATTGTATCAAGAAATCAATATCCCTAAGAGGGACCTATCTGTAACTAAAGTTCCAAATGAATTAATGAAAAGATATCTTGTGTTTTGTTAATTCTATTTATGCTTTCATGGTTTATGCTTTATATTATGCTGCAAATAGATTAGGTGTTTTCTTCTTGGGATCGTATAGATCCCAAGGGTATATTATACATACCTTAATCCCAACAACCTTGTTTTTTGGGGTTGTGTGATTTCAATATTCCTATTGCAAGTCTGAACTCATTTATGTCTTACATTGATTATGCGGGCATATAATATATATATATATAGAGAGATATGGATATTATATATATTATAATATTATATATATATACATATAGATAGATATATAGATATATTGTACAAAGGCCCATCGATTTGGTAGGTAATTCCTTGTATCAGGCATTCATCCCATGCAATTTTGGTCAAAGGACCTTATAGGATTAGCTTTATGTACTTTCATAATATGTCATTTTCTCTTGCAATCCAGGTGCACTCTACCTTTTATTTGGGACCTCCTCCTTTATTCTATCAAAACCTTGGTGGAAGGTTCTCCTTTATCCTTATTTCATGCTACCTTTTGGGTAATAGCCTCTCCCTATTTTTTTCGACCAATTCTTTAGACCTAGCTCTGCTCCTCAATCACCTTTTAACTCTATATTATGGTCCTAGGGAATTCCATAGTGATATCATGGTAGGAGTTAAATCACCATGTTGTTTTACTTACCCATTTGCCCTACTTCTTCTCTTATTAATAACTAAGTTAATTCTAATGCATGAGCCACCATTTTTGGAAAAGAGAAGGGGATGAAAACTACATTCACTAGGTAAATTTGGAGTGGATTTCCCTCACCTATTAATTTTAGGTGGATAGGTCATACTTCTACTCATGAAGTTTGATCTATCTCCATCCCTCTTTGTTGTATAATTATCTCCTTTCAATCTTCTCTTGGCATGGATCCTAGTTGTGGATCACAGACTCCTAGGGAAGGTTGGCTATTGATGCCCATATCCACAAATAGATCCAATGATTTACTTTTTAGTTATTCCATGGTATAAGGTGCCTACTTAATTTTTATAGATCCACTTACCCAAAAAATTTTGATTGGCTTGGTTTTAAATTATGCTTAGGAGTTCAATTGCTTTCGATCCATGCTTGGAAATATCTTATGGGTTTGGATGCCCATCAATACTTTCCTTTCTTTCTTTCCCTTTGAAAGTTGATTATTTTACCTTGTATGACATATAGGATGAGACTTTAGAACTAGATGGCAATTCATGACCAGGTCCCTTTGGGGAAAATATTCCTTTGGTTGACTATAGGGGTACCTAGGTTTGAATAGGGAGGGGAAGGGTGGTGAGTTGGATTTAGAGGATATTTGGATTAAGGAGGTAAAGGTTTTAGGGATTTTAGGGAAGTCTACCTATTAGTATGTGGTTATTTTCTACTTGGAGAGTCACATGATAGATAGTACGAAAAAATTTTGTCCTCTAGATTTTGATCATTATGGCAATCTATGGACTGAAATATCTAAGATAAAAATGAGTGCCATACTTAGGAATGGTTTGATCTTGTCTAGGATCCTATGCCAAGTTTGGTGGAACTAGGTATTGAAACCCTCCATTTCCTCCATGGGATATCATTTGATATTTATTAATTAATCTAGCAGCAATTCCCCTTCCTTCTCCTTGAATTAATCGATTAGTTAAGTGGCCAACTAGTCCCAATCCTTTACTGACTATGCAAGCAAGGAAACATACCAATCCCATGTTTTACTTCTAATAGATATCACTAGTATCCTAAGAGCTACATTTTGAACAACCATGTCATGCACAACATAATGTATCACCATATGGTGTAGGTGCTCCAATGTAGTAGTTGCATCTTCTTTGATGAACTCTAGTAGGGAATCCAAAGCTTGGGTGGGAACTGGATCCCAAGTATTAGGTGGGACCAAAACAACCAAGGGGATATAATTCTTCTATGTCAAAATTATTCCATCTATATGTCACTTTATTCCTTCACATTGCCTTGATATGCTAGTGAATAGAGGCTTTCATCAAGTTCTTAGACTTAGGATTTACTGCTAAATTTGGGTAGTTTCATGACCAACAGATTCACCAGGTGAATATACTTTTTCTCTAGAATTAGATGGATTGAGACCTCCACTAGAACCTCAATATTTATTCCTTATAAGTGATATATTTTAGTTCTTATTTCTTTGTGCAAAATCACCAGGTGAGGAGTGTTGTTGTTTAGACAAAGGTTCTCACTGTAATCCTAGTCTAAAATTGTAATTATTTTTTTATTCTTATTTTGTAGTGGAGTTTCCAAGTGAATATACATTATGCTTTCGCAAGCTAGTGACCATGGCCTTCACTGGAACCATGGTCTAACTTCTAATCAAGGGATAAATTTTTAAAGTCTGGGTCTCACTAGGCATGCTAGTTTGAACTGTTGGGGGTCTAAAATGACCCTTATACCTTAGGTATTATGACCCCTATAGTTGTAGATTCTATGGTATCTTTCAAGTGAGTGCATCCAGTTCCTTGCACCTCATGTGAGACATCAATTATAGGAAGTCCAAGGAAGTATGGGATGTGGCTCCTCAAGATGACCTTCAAGAATTTTTAACCAAGGATGACTCCTTAAATGGATGGGATCTATGGGAATTATCTTTCCTTCCTACTATAACCTATTTTATTGGGTGTATTCAAAAAAATGGAAAATAAGGGAAAATACTAAAACCTAACTATCCTATCTAGCCTACCTAGTACAAGAATTTTATAAATAGTCATAAATTCTTATTAATGTTAACTTTTTATTACATACATTCAAAAGAAAGAGGTTTGAAAACTAATCAGCTAGCAATAAAAGGCTTGAGATAGGTCATCACACAAGAGAGAATGAAGGAAATAATCCCTTAGAAGAATGGATGGATTTAGATGCTTTACAATGAAAAAAATGAAGTATTTATAAGAAGTGGATAAATTCCCCCAAAATCTATGTAGAATTTCAAAATTTAAATTCAAAATTTTGTCGAAGCTAGTCAACATCAATAATGAATGATCTTCAGGTCTTGGCAATCCATAGCCATTAATATTATAGGAAAATTGAATGGTGTTGAGATTCTTTGGGTTAGAAATCTCCCTAATTAGACCTATGGGGTCCTTTGTTGTTAATGCTTTGGTTTTATATTAACCCTTCCACTATCCTCCTTGTCAATGTTTTAATGGTTTAGCTCTCACTTATGGAATTGCATCTGATGGTGGAAGGCTAAGACCAAGATTGGGTCATCACCCCTTCCCTTGTGTTTGGTCACTTAGGTTTAGTATAGTGGTTCTTGTGGTTGGATTGGAATCTTCGAAATATCTTCGATATATCCCATTGGTAAATATGTCCTTCAATGCACCCTTTGGGAGAGGCAGTCACAAAATCTTGAGCTACTTTTCTTTTGGGGACTCCTCTTCCACATTGTATTGTAAAGGAGCATATTGGGAGCTAGTAAGCTTGATTTTTTAGGGAGAAATTTACAACTAAAAGTATTTTGAGCTACTCAATTTTACCTTGACCTTCGAGTACCAAGATCTCCTTGATGAAAGGGGAGGCTTGCCTTACTACCTCTCCAATCAGTCCCATGGGACCCTCCTTCCTATTTTCTAAGGATAGAGTCTTTTTCCTCTAGATTTAGTGGTGGTATCAATTTTGAATAGAACAAAGGACTAAGGAACTTTCTCAGTTAGGGGAAGGGGCTAGCTTCATAGTATCTACCTTCCATGGAAGAGAAAATGTTACAAACAATGGCTAAATAAAGGCCCTAATAATAGTGGTTCCCCTTTTTTCATCACCAAAATGGCTTATGGGTTCTAAGTATTATCAAGATATGCTTTAGCGCAACCAAAAAGGCTAGTGATTCTTTGTTTAATTTTGGTTTTATGGTTGGACTAAGCTTTATGGTGAAGGGATATTTAGGTTCAAAATCAATTGGTGGTAGTTGCTCTTCCTCGGTTGCATTTAGGATGGTCTTCTAGATTTAGCTACTTCATAACTAGTAGGGGTTTTGGGCCCCTGCATTTTGAATTTAGGTAGGCATACTGATCAAAATTACCTCTAGAGGTAGGATTTGCCTAATGTAGTGAATATTCACTATCATAAGATTTATAAGAGAAATTTATGAGAGAAATTAATCAATCATATTTAATGGTCATAATAATTCTATTTTCTCAAGATCAAATTGAGCTAAGTTGTCATGAAAATGCAACAAAAAAAAAAAAAATTATGTGAAGCAACGAAAGAAGAAATGAGAGTAATTTAGAAATATGAAACTTGGGATATGGTTGATCTTCCAATGGATAAAATAATGGTAGGAGTGAAACAAATATATAATTATAAGAGATATGAAACATTCAAAAGGCATAAGGTAAGTATAATTTTCAAATGGATGCACACGTATATGGAATAAACTTTGAAGAAAATTGTGTACCAATTGCTAGATTAGATATAATAAGAATAGTGATAACATTAGAAACTAATAGCAAGTGGTAAATCTATCAAATGTATGTTATAAAAACATTCCTAAATGGATTCATTGAATAAGAACTTTATGTCTAACAATCACTAAGATTTTAAGTCAAAGGAAAATAAGGCTTTTTCGACATATTGAAAAAGTATTATATGGACTAAAACAAGATTCTAAAGCTTGATATGTAAAAATTGATATTTATCATGTAGCAACCCACCAAAACCAACCCAAGGAATATATATATATATATATATATATATATATATATATATATATATATATATATATATATATATATAACACAAGCAAGGTTCAAAAAAGAAATCCCAATAGCTCTCAGTATTATAAGGTATAACCACATTTTGAGTCAATATTATTTTAGATTACACTCAAATGGATAGGAGTGGCCAACATTCCATATTTTAAGGGTTCACCATTTTAAATTTTATTATTTAGAAAGAATGACAATAATGGTTCCCCAACCTTTCCTATACCCTCATCATATAGAACAACTTGACCATGGTATAGGTATTATACTTCAAGGCCCATAACATTTGAAGAGTAATGCCTTTTCTCTAACCCTATATAAGTCCCTCTATGTAGGTCTATTTTGGCATAATACCATTTACCACATCTCCATGGCCTAACTAAGGTTATTACCACTCACTTAGAAATAATAATGGTCATCCAATCCTCATCGTTCAAGGTACCACCACTAATATTTTGTGAATGGTTCCTAGGACTCACCATTGAGCAAGGTGCAACGACAGTATTGTCATTGTTGTCAACACAGTCAGATAGATCGGTTGATGCAGTGGACAGGAGTTCAGAGGTTATTCAGAGTATGTACAGTGATGTTAAATGCTTATGAGGATGTTTTTGATGTTTGGGTGAAGTTGTTACAGGTTGTTTGTGCAAAGTTGAAAAAATTGTCATGTTGTGGCTGCTCCACAACGTACCCCAAAATTGGGGACCCACATTTTTGCATATTTTCCAAGAAGACCGAAGTGGCCCATATGCTAAAGATCAAAGAAAAAGCAAAACACCACAAGGAGAAAAAAGTGTCGCGATATCGCGACATGTTGCATTTTCGCGGTCCAAAGCGAAGAGAAAGAGCAAGGAAGAAAAAGTGTCACGATATCGCGACATGTTGCATTTTCACGGTCCAAAGCAAAGAGAAAGAGCAAGGAGAAAAAAGTGTCGCGATATCGCGACATGTTGCATTTTCGCGGTCCAAAGCAAAGAGAAAGAGCAAGGAGAAAAAAGTGTCGCGATATCGCGACATGTTGCATTTTCGCGGTCCAAAGCAAAGAGAAAGAGCAAGGAGAAAAAAGTGTCGCGATATCGCGACATGTCGCATTTTTGTGACTCAAAAAGGGCAGGCAGGCAGAGAAACAAAAGTGTCGCGATATCGCGACATGTCGCATTTTTGCGACTCAAAAAGGGTAGGCAGGAAAAGAAACAAAAGTGTCGCGATATCGCGACATGTCACATTTTCGTGACTCAAAAAGGGCAGGCAGGCAGAGAAACAAAAGTGTCGCGATATCGCGACATGTTGCATTTTTGCCAAAGGAACAGAGTAGTTGACAGTGCGTCTGATATTAGTGATGAACACCAGGATAGTGAAACTGAAGACTGCATAGTGACGTGGACCTATAAGGAATAAATCGAAGATTGAATAAGGTAATTTGTCACATAAGGACAAAATTCAATGAATAAGACAAAATGTTACATAAGGAATATTTAATGATTTGAAATCATTTAAGATGGTCGTTACACATGGAAAGAAGCGGACGCATGCCCATGTGGAGAAAAGGAAACGAAGGGCCACAAAATAGAAACGAAAAGCCTTTTTGGAAACCAAAACACATGCATGCATAAGTGGAAGGAGAAAATGAATAGTCATGGAAGGAGTTAGGTAGTGAGTTTTGGTTTGGACATAGTCAGTGTTGCAAAGATTCTACGTTTCAAATTTTAGAGAAAACCGAGTTACGAGGTGAGAGTTATGATTTTTGCAAAAACGTTACAGGTCTCTTTTATGTCAATTTGTGCCACTTGTGCAAAATCCTTTAGTTGGCCGTTTCGACCTTGAAGAGTCACCAGAGTTTCAGTTTCAGTGTTGTTACACCTTCAAGGCATCAAATAGATCATCTTTTGTTTTTGGTTTGAGTTGTCACGTGGTCCCGAAGTATGAGTTTGAGTAAGGTGCATTGTAGTTGGCCGTGAAGTGTTTGATGAAATGTCTTCTCCAGATTTGAATAGTTGAAAGTAAGATGTGACCAGCAGTGACTGTAGAAAATATGGACTAGGTTGAAAATATAAAAAGGGATTTACAATTGACAAGTGGCATAGGAGAATATTGTGTCATAAAGGAGTTACAAAAGAAGGAGTTACAATTGATAGGTAGCATGTGAGAATATGGAAGTTACAAAAGGAGTTACAAAGAGAAAAGATAGATATAAAAGGAGTGTTGCTTGGAGAATTTTAGTTGGGGGATTTTATTTTGTGAAGTGAGAAGAGTGTGTGGAGAAAAATAAAGAGTGAAAATCCGTGTTTTTGGGAAAAAGGTGAAAAATGTCACTTTAGTATTTTGGGCATAACTTTCTCATACGATATCAGTTTTGGCTGAAATTTTGAGAGGAGGTCATAGACAGAGTTCTGCACAATACCCAGAAAGCGTTTAGCATTTGACAAAATGAGCTAAGAGAACGGTCAATTTTTTGTGAGAAGAGAAGATTCATATATGTCATTTTATTATCAATATCAAAATCAAGTGGATGCTTGGTAGAGGGGTTGGTGCTCCTTTCTATTGGTGCAGATAAATCAGGGGTTGGTGCTCCTTTCTATTGGTGCAGATAAATCAGGGGTTGGTGCTCCTTCCGAGAAGGGTTGGTGCTCTTCTGGTAAATTGATTGTAAAGTTGGTGCTTTGCAAAGGCTGGATTTGGATGGGAGTCCAAACAGTCATTTTGAGGATGTAGCCAAATCGGTGAACCTCGGTACATCTTGTGTTGTGTGATGTTCTCTTGTTATACCTTTTTATTTGGTTTTAAGTTTTCATTGTTTCGGCTTTAAGAGTTGAAGATTTAAGTTCTAAAGAGCTACACTGATTCACCCCCCTCTCAGTGTCATTGTGAGACTAACAATTGGTATCAGAGCCAGTTTCCCTTGTCAAGCTAAATCAGCTAGGGTTGATCTTGGATTAGTATGCAATGGGTAAGAAGAATAGATCCTCCTCCAATAAGGCATCTCAGTCAGTTTTAGTTCCTATGGAAGAGAAAATTGAACTAGAAAAGATAGGAGTGAATTCTGAAGTATGTGATGAAAACCTTGAGGTTGAAGTAGATCTAGAAGGTGAGTTGATCGCTGCACTTGAAGAGTTGGATATAGAAAGGAAAAAGAACAAAATACTATCCAAGAAGTTGGAAGAATATGGGGATAATATTGAAGATCTCTTCTTACAAATTCATAAAGCCAAGAAAATAGAAGAAGCCTTGAAGTCACACCTGGATGATAAAGGCGATGTATGTAGCAAACGTGAAGAGGAATCTAACAAAGTTATTAGTGATCTAAAGCTGCAAGTAGAAGAGTCCAAAAGGATTGAAGAAACTCTCGGGTCACAGATCAATGAGAAAGAGATTGTTTGCTGCAAACAAGAAGAGGAGATTGTTTTATTGAGGAAACAACTAGAAGAGGCCAATACAAATCTCAAATTTGAGAAGAGCACAGAGTTGCTAGATGAAATGATAAGGCAACAAAGAAGCTCCATGGCTAAGCTTGGTCTTGGATGTGAAGTTGAACAACCTTCATCTTCTAAATCTACAGAGAAGAAGAAGTCCACTGCTGAAGGATCAAAGCAAGAAAAGTTTGAAGTTGAAACTTCAAAAGGAAGAAAATCTCAAAGGAGATCTACAACAAAGCAACCACAACAAAAGAGGTTCTATCACTCTCACTTTATTCATAATAATGCTTTTAATGGCTATTGTTTTAGATGCAACCATTATGGTCACAAGGCAATTTATTGTGGATTGAATAATAGATCAAAGAGTTATGCTGGTAGAAATACATCTATTTTTTCGATTGAACACCATGTGCAATGTTTTAAATGTAATGGTCATGGGCACATAGCAAGGTTTTGTCCAAGAAATTTTGTATCTAATCTAAGGCAAGATAGTAGATTTCATCAGACACAAAGAATGCAACAGAGACAGGGAAGAAATCATGTGCATCAAAGAAAGGAAAATAATCATCCATCAAGGATGCACAAGAGACAACCACCCAAGAGAAATGTTCAAGTTCACGAAAAGGTTCAAAATAGGGATGCAGTTGAAAAACTCAAGCCCAAGTTCAAGAAAGTTTGGAGAAAGAAAGAAGAGAGGAAATCGTGTCTCCTTGGACTGAAGGAGACTACTCCTCTATTGCACTAAGCAGCTCCAGGTAGCACATCCTCGGGGGGAGCAATCTTAAAGTTTTATTTTAATGCTCCTATGTTTTTTGGTTATCTCGAGGATGAAAGGCAAGTAGTCAGGGGGAGTTGTCGTATAGTTGTCAAAGTGTGTTTTAGTTCATGTAGTTGTTTGTGGAGGTGCCATGAAGGGTGGTGATTAAGTTGAGACTTGTCACCATTGGTAGTATTGCTATATGTCAGTGTTGTACTTTTGATGGTTCTTACTGCCATGGTTCAAAGTTATGGATTATAATAGTTTAGATAATTTGGTTTAGTGAAAGAATGTTGCCCTAGCTACATAGATGTGTTTTGATAAAAGCAGTGTGTATTTGTGCTGCACATTGATGTGAAGATTGTTAGATCTATTATGATGCTTTGGTGAAAATATTTAATTCGTGTGCAAAATCAGAAAGCTCACATTTTATTATTGCATTCAAGGTGCCTACATGAGCAGGAAGTTACATCAATACAAATTGAGTACAAATATTCAGGGAGACAAATTCAGATCGATCCACATTTGATCGTTACACATTTTCTCAACTACGTGTGTAATGTTTTGTTCAATCACCATCGGGTCACCAATATCCGGGTATCCGATTTCTTCTGATTTGTATGAAGCAGGTTCATAGCCATTGTCACTATCATCACTGATGACAATGAAGGCAGGTTCTTCAGGTTCATAGTTGGTCTTAGCCACCTCCTCTTCATCATCACTAATGATGAAAATTTTAGGCTAGTCCCAAGGAGACTCATGTGACAGCAGTGAAGAGGATTCTTCGGTACCTCAAGGGTACTATGGAGTATGGGTTATGGTATCCGAAAGGTAAGGACTTCACCCTTATTGCGTATTCAGATGCAGATTGGGCAGGATGTGTAGATGACAGAAAGAGTACCAGTGGAGGTGCATTCTATCTTGGAGACAGAGTTGGTCGCGTGGCACAGTAAGAAACAAGAGTCAGTCTCCTTATCCACAGCAGAGGCAGAATATATTGCAGCGACAACGTGTTGTACGTAGGTATTATGGATGAAACAAACCCTGAAAGATCTTGGTATTAACTTCAGTGAGCCAATTTTAGTTAAGTGTGATAACACCAGTGCCATTAACATCTCAAAGAATCCGGTTATGCATTCTCGCACAAAACATATTGCTATCCAGTATCACTTTTTGAAGGAGAAAGTTGTGGAAGGTGAGGTTAAGTTGGATTTTGTTCCAACAACAGAGCAAGTAGTGGATATCTTCACAAAACCGTTGCCCAAGGAAGTCTTTGAGTACCTTCGCAATAAATTGGGAGTGGTCACGCTTCCCAAGAATTGACTAGCTATCGGGACCACATTCTCAGGGGGAGCATTTGTGTATTTGTTTATCTTTTTGCTCATGTTTGTGATTTTTGCTAAGTGTAATAATTTTTGCCTGAGAATGTTGTGCATGGACTCAGGGGGAGTTTGCAGCAGCCCTTTGGTATTGTTGTCAAAGGGGGAGAAGAGTTACAGGAAATTGCATGTGTGTTGCCAACAATTCCAAAGGGGGAGATTGTTGAGCAAGGTGCAATGACAGTATTGTCATTGTTGTCAACACAATCAGATAGATCGGTTGATGTAGTGGACAGGAGTTCAGAGGTTATTCATAGTATGTACAATGATGTTAAATGCTTATGAGGATGTTTTTGATGTTTGGGTGAAGTTGTTACTATTGAGCAAGGTGCGGCAAAAGCATTGCAAAAGTATTGTCATTATTGTCAACACGAGACAGTTGATGCGATTGATGCAGTTCAGAGGTCAGTCAGAACAAGTACAAGGAATTTCCAAGAAGAAAGAAGTGGCCCAGATTCAAAAATTTGCAAAAAAAGACAAGTAAGAAAACTGTCGCGATATCGCGACATGTTTTCTATCGCGATTTCGTGACAAAAACGAGGAGAGAGAAGGCACGCCGAAAATGTCACGATTTCATGACAAAAATGAGGAGAGAGAAAGCGCAGCCGAAAATGTCACGATTTCATGACAAAAATGAGGAGAGAGAAGGCACAGTGAAAATGTCACGATTTCACGACAAAAATGAGGAGAGAGAAGGTGCAGTTGAAAATGTCACGATTTCGTGACAAAAAGAGAGAAGAAAAATGTAGATTTGCGACAAAAGAGGAGAGAGAAAGTGCATGAGAAAGTGTCACGATATCACGACAGTTTCGAAAGAAAAGCACTAAGGGCAAAAAGTGTCACGATATCGCGACACGTCGGGTTTTCATGACCCGAAGAAGAGAGAGAATGTACGACAACAAAAGTGTAGCGATTTTGCTACATGTCAGAGTTTCGTGGGCCGAAGTAGAGTTCATATGCTACGGTCAAAGGTGTAGCGATTTCGCTACAAGTTCGAAATGCAAGGCACAAAGGTGTAGCGATTTTGCTACAAGTTCGAAATACAAGACACAAAGGTGTAGCGATTTCGCTACAAGTCTAAGTTTCGCGAGTCGAAGCAAAGTTGGAAGCGCAAGGCACAAAGTTGTAGCGATTTCGCTACATGTCTTGATTTCATTGGTGCATGAAGGGAAAAATGTACGGACGCAAAAGATGTCGCGATTTCGTGACATGTTGCATTTTCGCGGGCGAAAAACAAAGAACAACGCTAAGGCAGAAAAGCGTCGCGATTTCGTGACATGTTCCGATTTCGTGGCTACAAGCGAAGCAGAGTGCAGGGAAGCCCAAAGTGTCACGATTTGCGACATGTACCATTTTGCGGGGAAGGAGAGTGGGAGAAAAGCGTCAGATTTTGTGACATGTTTCATTTGATGGGAAGGAGAGATGGAGAAGCGTCACGATTTCGTGACATGTCCCATTTCGTGGCTGAAGCGAAGGAGAGATGCGGAAGCGAAAGCGTCACGATTTCGACGACATGTCTCATTTTTGCGGCTAGGAGACAGAAAAGTGCTCGATGCAGCAAAAGCGTCACGATTTCGCGACATGTCTCATTTTCATGGGTGCATGCGAGATAAGGTCTAGAAGGCGAAAACGTCACGATATCGTGACAAGTCGGGTTTCGGTCAACGGTCCGAATAAGTCAGCGAGTAGAAATGTCGCGATATCGCGACAGGTAACAATTTGGCGAGAAAAAGCCGCAGAAGCATGCACGGTGATAGGTGTCAAAATAGCGCAAAGTAAAATCTTACAACTAGTTACATAAGAGTTAATTGGAGTCATATCTACAGTTATCGAGGTGACAGGTGTCGAGAAAGCTTAGAGAAAATTCATGCAGGCCAAACAAATTAACTAGAGTTAGGGCGAGGAGTTACAATAACGCGGCGATATTCAAGAAAAGAACTTTTCTAGCTCGTGGATTATGGTGTGGTAGTCCGAGAATCACGATTACGATGAGAGAAATTCATTAACGGTGTTAGCGAATGAACAGAGAAGGTAGAGAGTCAAAGAGGTAGAAAGGGTGCCAAGAATTCCAAAGAGAAGAAGAAGAGAACGAGCAGTCGAGATACGCGAAAAAGGCTGTCGGGGATGCACGAGAAAAAGGTTGTCGGTGTCAAGAAAAAGTTGTCGAGAATGTGCAGAGAAGAATGTCAGAATAAGTCAAAAAGAAAGCGGCTAAAAGGTAGAACGCGTCAGAGAGGGTTTGACAGATTGATCGTAGCCGAGAATGCATGGAAAATTGGAGGGAAAATTTTGAGCCGTTTCAAAAGGAGCCGTTCGAGGAAATCAAGTATAAAGAATCGAACAGGCGTAGTAAGAAGGTTACTGCAACCGTGGTTATTTGTGAAAAACAAAAGAAAAGGTTGAGTAAGAGTGTTGCATGAAGTAACAAAAGAACTAAAACCTGTATGTATTTTTCTTGAAAAATCAGAAGAGAGGTTTTAGACTGTGATAGAAGATATTGAGTTTCTAACAATTCTCTTTATGCTTCTATGAGATTGATTTGTATGAGCTATAGACCAGTGAGGGTCTTGCAAAAGAGAAGGCATTTTTATGTCAATATTTTTTAAAATAGAAATCCAAGTTGGTGCTTGGTAAAAGGGGTTGGTGCTCCTATCTGTTGCAGCGAGAAAAATCGGGGGTTGGTGCTCCTTCCGGTGGGTCTTTGGTAAACTATTTGTAAATATTGAATCCTTGCAAATACTGTATTTGGATTGTAGTCCAAATGAGTCATTATTTGAGGAGTAGCCACATCGGTGAACCTCGTTAAATCTTGTGTTGTGTGATGCTCTTGTGTTATACTTGCTTTATCTATTTTTAAGCTTGCATTTTTAAGTTTTAAGAGTTGCAGATTCAAGTTTTAAATAGTTACACTGATTCACCCCCCCTCTCAGTGTCATTGTGAGAATATCAATTGGTATCAGAGCAAGGTACTTGATCAAGCTTAATCAGCTAAGGTGATCTTGGAAGATACACAATGGCCGACGGTGAAGGATTTTCTTCCAACAAAGCTCCTTTGTTCGATGGAACAAATTACTCTTTTTGGAGACTCAGGATGCAGACATATCTGTGTGCATTGGGATATGACATTTGGGAATCTGTTGAAAATGGATACACAATACCCTCTGCTCCTCCATCTGATGCGGCTGAGAAGAAAAAGTTTGAGAACAACTCTAAAGCTAAGAATGCTATTATGTGTGGATTAGTAGACAGTGAGTTGATAAGGATCATGAACTGTAAATCAGCAAAAGATATATGGGACAAACTGCAGAGCATTCATGAAGGAGATGGCAAGATCAAGGAAGCCAAGCTGCAAACACATCGAGCCTAGTTCGAAGCATTAAAGATGACTGATGATGAGAACATAGAGGCCTATATGTTGAGAGTAAATGGAATCATTAATGCAATAAGAGGACTCGGCGAGGAGATGGAAGATGCAGTTGTTGTGAAAAAGGTACTAAGAACACTCCATAAAAGATTTGATGCAAAATTTTCTGCCATAGAAGAAGCTAAAGATTTAAATTTTTTTAGTATGGATGAAATGCATGGTTCCTTAACAGCATATGAAATGAGAATTGGACAAACTAAGCCCTCAGACAGAGAAGCGGCTTTTCAAGCACAGAAAAATATAAAATCTAAACAAGAATCCGAGGAAGAAGAATCTCCGAGATGAAAGCTGAAGCAAACTTTGTTAGGAAACTAGTAAAGGGAAAAGGAAAGTACGAGAGGTAAGCTACCGTTCAAGTGCTTTAACTATGGAGGCATCGGGCACTTTGCAGCAAAATGCCCAATGAATGAGAAAAACAAAAGTGATGAAGGGACACACCAAGAAAGAAATGTACGGAAGAAGAAACCACATTTTAGAAAAAGGAACTTCAAGAAGAAAAGTTTCATTTCCAAGAATGTTGACTCTTATGAAGACGGTTCCGGTGAGGACTCGGAAGAAGAAAGCTGGTGAAGCCTTGTTCATGGCTTTTGAAGAAGAAAGAACAGAGGAAACCCAGGAGTGTGAGGAAAAATTAGAGGATGAGGCTGAGGTAGATCTGGAAGGTGAGTTGGTTGCTGCACTTGAAGAGTTAAGTGCAGAAAGGAAAAAGAATAAAAATATTTCAAGAAAATTTGAGGATGCTAGCGAATTAATAATCAGTTTGAAAGTACAAACTGAAGAACTTAAGAAAAAGTCTGAAGATTTTGAAGCACAGCTTACCATGAAAATAGATGAGTGTAATAAGCTAGAAGAAGACATAGTTAGATTAAGGATGCAGCTAGAAGAGATGAATCGAAAATTGAGCTGTCATCATAAATTTGAAGACAGTTCTGCAAAGCTGAATAAAATGTTAAATAATCAAAGGCCTACAGGCATCAAATTTGGTTTGGGCTTTGATGAAGGAGAATCCTCAAAAGACTCAAAGGCTGTAACTGTAGAACCAATAAAGAATAAAGACAAGATCAGGGTTGATCAAGATAAATCGTATCATGCAAAAGAAAACAATAAGGCCAAGCTTGAAAGGAGTACTGCAAATGATGGATTCACCAAAGTCACATATCAAAGAAGAAGAAGACCCATGGCTCCTACTACAACATGGCAACAACCATTACCCAGGTACACTCGTTCCTTTTTTGGTTATTGTTTTAAATGCAATGCATATGGTCATAAAATCTCAAGTTGTAGATATAATGTAGAACAAAGAAATTTTACTAGTAGAAATATTTTTTCACCTTTGATAGATTATGTTTGTAGAATGCTATAAGCTGTCATAACTTCGGACATATTGCAAGAAATTGTCGTAGCTCTTTTGCAGGAAATAAATACCGGGGAAGAAAGTATCAATCAGCTGGATTAAAACAAAACAGAAAATTTCTCGAAAAAACTGTCACAAGCCAATGAAAGGGAGAAGGTAAAACAAGTGACCAGATCTGCTGTCAAATCTCAGTGGAAAGAAAAGGAGCAACCTAAGAAAGACAAGGAATCCCTAATCGTTCAAACAGCTCTCAAAGCCCAGAGTAAATCTGCACCTTGGATTCTGGACAGTGGATGCTCCAGTCATATGACAGGAGACAAACAGAAGTTTGATAAGCTACGGACATACGAAGGTGGTTCTGTAAAATTCAGAAACAATGATGGAGCCAAGATAGTGGGTAAAGGATCGGTTAAGTTAAGTGACGGAAAAATCAACTCTAAGGAAGTTCTTTTTGTGGTGGGTCTGAAGCATAACTTACTGAGTGTAAGTCAAATTTGTGATAGAGGTCATGAAGTAATTTTCAAGGAGGGCTGTGAAGTAAGATTAATGAAAAATGGAAAGTTAATAGCCACTAGAATGAGAACCTCTGGAAATCTGTATACTCTCTCGGAGACTTCAGAAGGAGCTTGCTTGGTTGGACGGGGAAGAAGAAAATTGGCTGTGGCACAAGAGACTCGGTCACATAAGCTTTGATAATCTGGTAAAAATCAGCACAAAAAGAGCAGTAAGAGACATACCCACTATTGGTAAACCTTCAAACAACATTTGTGAATCATGCCAAAAGGGGAAGCAAACCAGATCTACTTTCAAAGCAAAAGAGTACTTTACAAGCAAGCCTTTAGAACTAATTCACACAGATTTATGTGGACCCATGAGAACGGAAAGCATAAATGGCTACAAATATTTTATGCTGTGTATAGATGACTTTTCCAGAATGACATGGGTACTCTTTCTGAAACTTAAATCAGAAGCCTTTGAGATGTTTAAAACTTTCAAAAATCTTGTTGAGAATCAATCTGGAAAAAGAATTAAATGTTTGAGATCAGATAGAGGAGGAGAGTTTATTTCAGATGAGTTTGCAGAATACTGTGAAAAACATGGAATAAGAAGACAGTTTTTGGCAGCAAGAACACCTCGGCGAGAATGGAGTAGTAGAAAGGAAGAACAGAACTATGCGAGGAAATGGCACGGACCATGTTGACGAGAGAGCGAAATTGCTTGACAGATTTTGGAAAGAGGCGGTTCATACTGCAGTTTACATCCAAAATAGGTGCATGTTGAGGCTGCATGAAAGCAAAACACCTTATGAACTGTGGTTTGGCAAAAAGGCTACGACAAAATACTTCAAAGTGTTCGGCAGCAAGTGTTACATTAAACGGATTGAAGCCAATCTTGGCAAATTCGAAGATAGAGCTGATGAAGGTATCTTTCTTGGGTACTCAACAAAAAGCAAAGCCTACACATGCTACAACAAAAGACTTAAGAAAATTGTGGAGAGTGCGGATGTTAAGGTTGATGAAGGTAGGAAACAAGAAATCAGCCATAATGAAAACTACCCAACTTATGAAGAATTTATTGAAGAAGATGAAGATCAAGAAAAGGAAGAGAGACGAAATCAGATTCGAGATGATTTGGAAAGAGAAGAAAATAGGAAATCCAAAACAGCGGTGGCGAGAAAAATCATCCCAGAGAGCAGATTATTGGGGACCCCACAATTGGTATTCAAACAAGAAGAAGAGTAGTAAACAACTACTCTCTGTTATCCAGCATTGAGCCCAAAAATATCATTGAAGCAAGTACAGATGAAAGTTGGATGGAGGCGATTAATGAAGAACTAGATCAAATTGAGAAAAACAAAACACAGGAATTAGTACCAAGGCCTGAAAATAAAAACATAATCGGTACTAAATGGATATTTCGAAACAAACTGAATGAAGACGGACAGGTTGTGAGGAATAAAGCAAGATTGGTCTATAAAGGATATGCTCAAGTTGAGGGGATTGATTTTGAAGAGACCTTTGCACCAGTGGCCAGACTTGAAGCAATAAGACTATTTTTGGCTTTAGCAGTTCATAGGAATTTCAAAGTTTATCAGATGGATGTGAAATCAGCATTTCTAAATGGAAATCTTGAAGAAGAAGTGTATATTGAACAGCCTTGATGGCTTTCAACTCTGTGATAATCCTAACTTTGTTTGCAAGCTGAAGAAAGCATTGTATGGCTTGAAACAAGCACCTAGAGCTTGGTATGCAAGATTGGACAACTATCTCACTAAGCAAGGATTCAAGAAAGGTATGGTGGATAGCAATTTATATATCAAAACTGAAAATGGCAATTTCATTGTCCTTGTTGTTTATGTAGATGATATAATATTTGGGAGCAGCAATGATGAATCATGCAAAGACATAGCAAACAAAATGCAGAAAGAATTTGAAATGTCTATGATTGGTGAACTTTCATATTTCCTTGGATTG
Organism: Wollemia nobilis; assembly: GCA_028583015.1. Classification (NCBI taxonomy): domain Eukaryota; kingdom Viridiplantae; phylum Streptophyta; class Pinopsida; order Araucariales; family Araucariaceae; genus Wollemia; species Wollemia nobilis. The sequence goes on along the minus strand of JAQPPZ010002224.1, from coordinate 7,201,138 downwards.
CAAGTTAATCAAACTGAAAAAGGGATTTTTATTTCTCAAATTAAATATGTGAAAGAAATGCTAAAAAAGTTCACTATGGAGGATAGCAAGCTCTATTAGCACTACCATGACAACAAGCTGCAAGTTGAGCAAGGATGATAAATCTCTAGATGTTGATCAAACAATGTACAGATCTATGATTGGGAGCCTGCTGTATTTGACAGCCACCAGACCGGATATCTTACAGGCAGTTTGCATGGTTGCAAGATTTCAGGCTAGTCCCAAAGAGACTCATGTGACAGCTGTGAAAAGGATTTTTAGGTACCTCAAGGGGACTATGGAATATGGGCTATGGTATCCAAAAGGAAAAGACTTCACTCTTTTTGCATATTCTGATGCAGATTGGGCAGGATGTATTGATGACAGAAAAAGTACCAGTGGAGGAGCATTTTATCTTGGAGATAAACTGGTAGCATGGCACAACAAGAAGCAAGAATCAGTCTCTCTATCCACAGTAGAGGCTGAATACATTGCAGCAACAACATGTTGTACACAGATATTATGGATGAGACAAACACTAAAAGACCTTGGTATTCACTTCAATGAGCCAATTTCGGTTAAATGTGATAACACTAGTGCAATCAACATCTCAAAGAATCCGGTCATGCATTCCCGCACCAAACATATTGCAATTAGGTATCATTTTTTGAAAGATAAAGTTGCAGAAGGAGAGTTCAAATTGGAGTTTGTTCCAACTACGGAGCAAGTAGCAGACATATTCACAAAACCATTGCCCAAGGAAGTTTTTGAGTACCTTCGGAAGAAGTTGGGAGTAGTCACACTACCCAAGCACCGACTAGCTATGGGGAACACATTCTCGGGGGGAGCATTAAAATTATTTATGCACGAGAATGTTGTGCATAGACTCGGGGGAGTCTGCAGCAGCCCTTTGGTATTATTGGCAAAGGGGGAGAAGAAATTGAGCAAGGTTGCAGTGTGTTGCCAACAATTCCAAAGGGGGAGATTGTTGAGCAAGGTGCAGCAAAAGCATTGCAAAAGTATTGTCATTGTTGTCAACACAGACAGATTGATGCAGATGATGCAGTTCAGAGGTCAGTCAGAACAAGTACAGGGAATTTCCAAGAAGAAAGAAGTGGCCCAGATTCAAAAATTTGCAGAAAAAGACAAGTAAGAAAACTGTCGCGATATCGCGACATGTTTTCTATCGTGATTTCGTGACAAAAATGAGGAGAGAGAAGGCGCAGCTGAAAATGTCATGATTTCATGACAAAAATGAGGAGAGAGAAGGCACAGCCGAAAATGTCATGATTTCGTGACAAAAATGAGGAGAGAGAAAGCGCAGCCGAAAATGTCACGATTTCATGACAAAAATGAGGAGAGAGAAGGTGCAGCCAAAAATGTCATGATTTTGACAAAAAGAGAGAGAAGGAGTGAAAATGTCACGATTTCACGACAAAATAGAGGAGAGAGAAAGTGCATGAGAAAGTGTCGCGATATCGCGACAGTTTTGAAAGAAAAGCACTAAGGGCAAAAAGTGTCACGATATCGCGACACGTTGGGTTTTCGCGACCCGAAGAAGAGAGAGAATGTACGACAACAAAAGTGTAGCGATTTCGCTACATGTTAGACTTTCGCAGGCCGAAGCAGAGTTTAGATGCCAAGGCAAAAAGGTGTAGCGATTTCGCTACAAGTTTGAAATGCACGGCGCAAAGGTGTAGCGATTTCGCTACAAGTTCGAAATACAAGACACAAAGGTGTAGCGATTTCGCTACAAGTCTAAGTTTCGCTAGTCGAAGCAAAGTTGGAAACGCAAGGCACAAAGTTGTAGCGATTTCGCTACATGTCTTGATTTTGCTGGTGCATGAAGGGAAAAATGTACGGACGCAAAAGATGTCACGATTTCGTGACATGTTGCATTTTTGCGGGCGAAAAACAAAGAACAGCGCTAAGGCAGAAAAGCGTCGCGATTTCGCGACATGTTTCGATTTCGCTGAGGCTTGCGAAGAAGAGTGTACGGAAGCCCAAAGTGTCACGATTTCGTGACATGTTCCATTTTCGGAGGGGAAGGAGAGTGTAGGAAGCAGAAAGGGTCGCGATTTCGTGACATGTCGCATTTCTGGGTGCTAGGAAGGAGAGTGCGAGAAAGCGAAAAGTGTCACGATTTCGTGACATGTCTCATTTTCGGCTAGGAGACAGAAAAGAGCTCGATGCAGCAAAAGCGTCACGATTTTGTGACATGTCTCATTTTCGTGGGTGCATGCTGAGATAAGGTCTAGAAGGCAAAAAACATCGATATCGCGACAAGTCGGGTTTTCACGGTCAATAGTCCAGAATAAGTCAACTGAGTAGAAATGTCGTGATATCGCGACAGGTAACAATTTGGCAGGAAAAAGTCGCAAAAGCATGCACAGTGAGGTGTCAAAATAGCGCAAAGGAAAATCTACGACGGTTACATAAGAGTTAACTGGAGTCATATCTACAGTTACCGAGTGACAGGTGTCGAGAAAGCTTAGAGAAAATTCATGCGACCAAATTAACTAGAGTTAGAAGTGAAAGTTACAATTCAGTGCATTTAAGAAAAGAACGTCTTTTCTAGGGAAGTGATTGATGGGTGGATAAGTGAGAATTACGATAATTCAAAAAACAAGAAATCATTAACGGGGTTGCGTATATCAAGAAATGGCGATAGCGAGCGAGAAAAGAAGGATGGAGGCAGAATTCAAAAGAGTCATCAAAAAGTGTAAAAGTGCTAAGAGGGCGATTACGTAGAGTTTAGGAGATAAGAATCAAAGAGTATCGATACGGCAAAAAGGTGTCGGGTGCAAGAAAAAGTTGTCGGAATGTGCGAGAGAAGAATGTCGAATAAGTCGGAAAGAAAGTGGCTAAAAGGCAGAGCGCGTCAGAGAGGGTTTGACACATTGAACGTAGCCGTAACTGCATGGAAAATTGGAGGGAAAATTTGAGCCGTTTCAAAAAGAGTCGTTCGAGGAAGTCAAGTATAAGAATCGAACAGGCGTAGTAAGTAAGGTTACTGCAACCGTGGTTATTTGTGAAAAACAAAAGAAAAGGTTGAGTAAGAGTGCTGCATGAAGTACAACAAAAGAACTAAAACCTGAATGTATTTTTCTTGAAAAATCAGAAGAGAGGTTTTAGACTGTGATAGAAGATATTGAGTTTCTAACAATTCTCTTTATGCTTCTATGAGATTGATTTGTATGAGCTATAGACCAGTGAGGGTCTTGCAAAAGAGAAGGCATTTTTATGTCAATTTTTTTTAAAATAGAAATCCAAGTTGGTGCTTGGTAAAAGGGGTTGGTGCTCCTATCTTTTGCAGCAAGAAAAATCAGGGGTTGGTGCTCCTTCCAGTGGGTGTTGGTAAACTATTTGTAAAGATTGAATCCTTGCAAAGACTGGATTTGGATTGTAGTCCAAACAGTCATTATTTGAGGAGTAGCCACATCGGTGAACCTCGTTAAATCTTGTGTTGTGTGATGCTCTTGTGTTATACTTGCTTTATCTATTTTTAAGCTTGCATTTTTAAGTTTTAAGAGTTGCAGATTCAAGTTTTAAATAGTTACACTGATTCACCCCCCCCTCTCAGTGTCATTGTGAGAATATCAGTTACAGGTTGTGTGTGCAAAGTTGAAAAAATCATCATGTTGTGGCTGCTCCACAACATACCCCAAAATTGGGGACCCACCTTTTTGCATATTTTCCAAGAAGACCGAAGTGGCCCATATGCTAAAGATCAAAGAAAAAGCAAAACACCGCAAGGAGAAAAAAGTGTCGCGATATCGTGACATGTTGCATTTTCATGGTCCAAAGCAAAGAGAAAAAGCAAGGAGAAAAAAGTGTCGCAATATCGCGACATGTTGCATTTTCGCGGTCCAAAGCAAAGAGAGAAAGCAAGGAGAAAAAAGTGTCGCAATATCACGACATGTTGCATTTTCATGGTCCAAAGCAAAGAGAAAAATCAAGGAGAAAAAAGTGTCGCGATATCGCGACATGTTACATTTTTGTGGTCCAAAGCAAAGAGAAAAAGCAAGGAGAAAAAAAGTGTCGTGATATCATGACATGTTGCATTTTCGTGATTCAAAAAGGGCAGGTAGGCAGAGAAACAAAAGTGTCATGATATCATGACATGTCACATTTTTGTGACTCAAAAAGGGCAGGCAGGCAGAGAAACAAAAGTGTCACGATATCGCAACATGTCGCATTTTTGCGACTCAAAAAGGGCAAGCAGACAGAGAAACAAAAGTGTCGTGATATCGCAACATGTTGCATTTTTGCCAAAGGAACAGAGTAGTTGATAGTGCGTCTGATATTAGTGAAAACCATGATAGTGAAACTGAAGACTACATAGTGACGTGGACCTATAAGGAATAAATCAAAGATTGAATAAGGTAATTTGTCACATAAGGACAAAATTCAATGAATAAGACAAAACGTTACATAAGGAATCTTTAATGATTTGAAATCATTAAAGATAGTCATTACACATGGAAAGAAGCGGACGCATGCCCATGTGGAGAAAAGGAAATGAAGGGCCACAAAATAGAAATGAAAAGCCTTTTTGGAAACCAAAACACATGCATGCATAAGGGAAGGAGAAAATGAACAGTCATTGAAGGAGAAAATGAACATTCATGGAAGGAGAAAATGAACAATCATGGAAGGAGAAAACAAACAGTCATGGAAGGAGAAAACCAAGTTACAGGTGAGTTATGATTTTTTCAAAAACGTTACAGGTCTCTTTTATGTCAATTTGTGCCACTTGTGCAAAATCCTTTAGCTGGCCGTTTTGACCTTTAAGAGTCACAAGAGTTTCAGTTTCAGTGTTGTTACACCTTCAAGGCATCAAATAGATCATATTTTGTTTTTGGTTTGAGTTGTCACGTGGTCCCGAAGTATGAGTTTGAGTAAGGTGCACTGTAGTTGGCCGTGAAGTGTTTGACGAAATATCTTCACCAGATTTGAATAGTTGAAAGTAAGATGTGACCAGTAGTGACTGTAGAAAATATGGACTAGGTTGAAAATATAAAAAGGGATTTACAATTTACAAGTGGCATAGGATAATAATGTGTCATAAAGGAGTTACAAAAGGAGTTACAATTGATAGGTAGCATGTGAGAATATGGAAGTTACAAAAGGAGTTACAAAGAGAAAATATAGATATAAAAGGAGTGTTGCTTGGAGAATTTGTGTTGGGGGATTTTATTTTGTGAATTGAGAAGAGTGTGTGGAGAAAAATAAAAAATGAAAATCCAAGTTTTTGGTAAAAAGGTGAAAAACATCACTTTAGTATTTTTGGGCATAGCTTTCTCATACGATATCAGTTTTGGCTGAAATTTTGAGAGGAGGTCATAGATAGAGTTCTGCACAATACCTAGAAAGTGTTTAGCATTTGACATAACGATATAAGAGAACGATCAATTTTTGTGAGAAGATAAGATTCATATATGTCATTTTATTATCAATATCAAAATCAATCGGATTCTTGGTAGAGGGGTTGGTGCTCCTTTCTGTTGGTGTAGATAAATCAGGGGTTGGTGCTCCTTTCTATCGGTGCAGATAAATCAAGGGTTGGTGCTCCTTCCAGTGGGTGCTGGTAAATTGATTGTGAAGTTGGTGCTTTGCAAAGGCTAGATTTGGATGAGAGTCCAAACAGTCATTTTGAGGATGTAGCCAAATCGGTGAACCTCGGTACATCTTGTGTTGTGTGATGTTCTCTTGTTATACCTTTTTATTTGGTTTTAAGTTTTCATTGTTTCGGCTTTAAGAGTTGAATATTTAAGTTCTAAAGAGCTACACTGATTCACCCCCCTCTCAGTGTCATTGTGAGACTAACACTCACCACCTAGAATTTTTCCAAAAGCCTCACCATTTTAGGTGCACTCGAGCCTCACTGTTCAAGGTGTACATTCACAAAATCTACTTATTGCATCACCACAACTCCTCTTAGATATATACTTGGTTATTACATCACTAAAAATCCTACTAGGATTGGTATTACCTTCTTGAATCAAGGGTCCTAATATGGCTCTGAGTCATACCAAAAAACCTTCAAGAGTTTAACCTTGAAACATATCTCTTAAAGATAATAATTTCCATGGTTTAAGAAAAAAATGTTATGATTTAACATAATAAAAAACAAAATTACATCTATAAAGACTCAAAATATTATTGAATACAAATATACCATTTCCATAAAAATCATGAAGCATTATTTTCCAAAATCCATATATTGAACATAATTCTTCATTTCGGCACATAACTAATTATTTCTAGAATTACATAACATAATCTAATATTTTATTCTATGTTCATTTCGTGATCCACTTAATGAAGGATAACCTTCCATAAACTTGAGAAGAATCTTAGGGTTGAATTGCTTATGCAAGTCTAATATGCATCAAGTAAGAATGTCATACAACATATCACCATGCATTTACACATTAATTTCATGCATTAAAGGAGGGAATCACATACTTCCCTTCATAATGGATTCTTTTATCTACTCAAGCCTCAAAAACCATTATAAATAAAATTCACCTTCCATTTAACGTTTACATAAAACATTATTTATGGATCGCAACTAGTATGTCCTACTCTCAAAAATATTTAATCCATAAATAAAACAAAATTTATCTTTCATTAAATCTACCAATATACTTATTTTATTTATCTTAAGCTAGCAACTCACAAATTTAAAATAAACTTAAAAAAAGACAATAATTCATTAACCCACTCCAAAAAAATGATAAACTAAAACATAATCATTGTTTCCTAAAGGACTTATCCCCTTTACAACACTTTCTTGATATTCAATAAGAAACTAACTAGCATATTTTCAATTAAAATCTAACTCATATCATTATAAAATTACCAATTACAATCCAATATGCTTAACATTGGTAACCATCAATATGATGATTACATCCAAATAAAAGAAGTTGAACCTCTCTTTCATCCAAAGACCTTATTAATAATATAAGCTTTTCAATATTTTATCACATAAAAGGCAGAAATAAAATCCTAGAAAACCATGCAAAACATGAGTATAGTAAAGCACACATTCCAAGATAAAGGTCTATTTAATACATAGAAGACCCTAACAAGAACACTAAATCCTCTCAAACTAATATCTCGACCGATATGCATCCGAGAAGGCGATTGAACAACATGTACAATAGGGCCTATGCTAACACTTCCAGAGCATGCTTACAAAGTAATGGGTCTCTAAGGTAACTTAAATAATTTACAAATATTATTCAAATAATATCTTATAATTAAGTATTCTTATTTTTTTCTTAATATTATTATCTCTTTTTGATGTAACACAACACTAGCACCACATCACTATTCAATTCAACTAATACCAAGTGTTATTATTAATTATTAACATCAATATTAAATGCTTCCCACTACATGGTTTTTTATCCTGATTAACCAATAACCAAACATTTCTATGTTTCAAAACACAAACATCATAAAGGTTTTGCAAACAAGATATACAATCATATATTCCTCGAATAGAAGCTTTTATGATAAATATAATGCTATGATCCTTCTACTCATGAGGACTATTTTGCTTAAAAGCAACCTCCTTGTCCAATGATGCATTACAAACAAACAAACATATATGTAATGCAACTATATGAAGGGTGATGAGCATAAGAAATGCTCATATTTTTGTATAAGTTATAATGGTTTTTGTGCGACAGTATAATAAGAGTTGTATATTTATATGAATTATTATGTGTCTATTTAATAAAATTATGTGCATTATCTAATTTGTGTGTGAAGTGTGTTTTGTGTAGATATTTTCTGATTTTGTCATCTTTTGATCAGTCGAGGTCCTACATGGACTTGGCATGCTTCTGCTTCATGAGTCTAAGGTATATTTGGAATGTGCCTTGATCATCAAGAAGGTGCCTTACTCTACGAGTAGGTTCCTTACTCTTCAAGTAGACACCTTACTTAGAGTAGGCATCTTACTCTCCAGGTAGGTGCCTTACTCAAGTAGGTACCTTACTCTTCAGGTAGGAACCTTAGAGTAGGCGCATTACTCTTCAGGAAGGTACCTTACTCAAGCAAATGCCTTACTCCTCAGGAAGGTGTCTTACTCAAGTAGGTGTCTTACTCTTCAAGAAGGTACTTTACTTAGAGTAGGCACCTTACTCTTCAGGAATGTTCCTTACTCAATGTTGAGTGCTTTGACTGTGTGACTAAAGAAGATCCTTTTGACTGGGGGAAACCTTTGAATCCACGTCATACAAGCTATCCTTGGAGGACCAACGAACGTATGAGTTGTCTCATATGTATTGGAATAACTCAAACAACACAAAGATAATGTAACCACTCAACAAAGTAGAACATGAACAACACAAAGATCAAAACTAAAAATATTCTATCTCTAGGAAAAGTTGAAAAGTAGTTTAGACTATTTTTATCGTGCACCTGTTACAATAAATAAACTATATTAGTTTAGACTATAACTATACCTTATATTGTAACAACACTGTAACAGGAAGTTCTATGTGTGTTATATAAACACACAGACTTATCTGAAATGGAGAGACAATTTCTTTGAATAATATTGGCATATGTAAACATTAAACTGCACTATTAATAAAGCTCGAGAGTTATTTCACTAGCACTTCATCTTCATGATTAGTCAGGCCAAATCTACTTGAGTCTAGGTCTACTCCAATCCAGTATTCCTCCTCTACCTCTTACTATTTTCTAGATTATATTATTTTCTTTAGTGTGTTGTATATTTTAATTACGCAAAGTGTGTTTTACAGATTTCATTTAATTTCTAATGCAGTTTGGTGTGATTTACTTTCATGCATAGTTTAATTGGTGTGGATGAATCAATGAAATTTTACAAACACCCCAAACAATAGCTTTAGTGGACTCATATCAGGAATGGTGTTGTAATTAACCTTGAGTGTGGTACTTTAAAAGCTTACGAGTTCCCTGGTCTAAGAAATTAAATGCGAGGGTTGTGACAAAAATAGGATTATATTTAACAAGTGTTTTTGCCCCAACATTTTGGTGTCGTTGCCAGGGAAGCACCACTAGTAGATTAATTGCAATACCTTAAACATTCCATATAACTTTGTATAAGTCCATTAAGGAAAAGAATATCAGACAATCGTTTCATAAAATAGAGCCCTAAGGAAAAATACGAGTCAGCCAAAAATTTTGAATTCGAGTTAGATTCTCCTGAATTACCACCAACAGTACAATGGAGTAAACACCCTCTCTTTATACAAAGCTCTTCATCATCCCATCGACCAAGAAAAGAGTAGATTATACAAAATGACACATTTCAAAGAGGAATTACTACGGAAAGTCATAGAGGATCAAACCATAACACCAACTAACATAGAGGCTCTCATACAAAAGGTTCAAAATAATCGAAAGGCTATAGAATCTGCATCAGAGACCACATTTCCTAAAAAAATGGCTAAAGAGACTTCAACTGGTTTTAGCTTCCCGATAAAAGAAGGTGTAGTGGGAACCAAAATGAAAAACATATCCCCTATCCATATTCCTACCTTCAGGGGATACCCAACTGAAGATCCTGACCTATTTTTATTCAAGTTCGATATGTTGCTCAGGTCTGTCGATTATAAATCAGACACCCAGAAGATGAAACTCTTTCCTTCAACATTGGATGACTCAACTTTACACTGGTTTATCAGCTTGGGGAACAAATAGATCACCACCTAGGAGGAAATGAAGAGGCTCTTCCTATAGTAGTACCAAGACTTTGACAGAGTGCAAGATTCCAAGGAGGAGGTTCTAAGCATGACGTAAAAGGAGGATGAATCCTTGGAGGAGTACTAGGAGAGATTCAACTTTAATATGCAAATATCTCCTCATACAAATCTAGGTGACAAGTCCCTCAGGAGCATTTTATTGAGGGGACTTAACAACAAATCACTTGAAGCACTCAATTTAATATTTGGAGGTGACGTTTACCAACACCCAATGGAAGATATCCAACAATTGTGTCGAAACTACTCACGAAGAAGAGGTAAACCAACTTCTAGGACCGTGAAAGCAACCACTTCGATCACATAGATGGAGATAGACAATATGTTGTATGAAGAGTGAAATGCTCTCCTCTCTAGAATTGCAGTTGGACACACTCTTGCTAGATAAAAAGAAGCAAGAAAATGAAGATGCATTAGCCTATTTTTTCCTGAAATACAGAGGGAAACACGTAAGGAATACATGCCAAGAGAAAAAAATTAGAGTATGTGTTTTTTTCCAAAATAATCATAAGACTTGACTATGCCAACAACTACCAATTATTAAGGAGGATGCTAAAGTCAATGAAGCTTATTTCATGGGTAATCGAAGAAACTAGCAACAACCCCCTATGGGGAATATGCCAAGGGTAATGCCACCCTATGGAGGAGGACATTACATACCATGAGGACAAGCTCCACCACCCAATATGGGATGGTGGAGACTGCCACCATGGACGAACACACCTTTAGGGGATATTTTCCCCAACCATCACCCATCGATGTCATACCCACAATTCAGGCAACAATGGAGGAACCACGGTTTGTGGAACTTAACTCCATAGAACATAGCTCAGGATCTATCATAGTAAAGCCTATTGACTATCCCTATGATAAGACCTAGACAACTACCAGCATAGTCAATTATCAATCCAAATGACAATGCAAACCAGCCTACGTACCAACTGGAAGAAGAGATGTATCCAATGTATAATATTAGTTGTAATCCAATTCAGCTTAGATCAGGCAATTAGGAGTAGAAGTTCCTCCCCTTGTAAAGAGGAGGAAAATGAAGGAGAACCACCTCTTGTAGAAGAGGTTGAAGAATAACATGTTGTTGAGAAACCAGAAGCTCCATTTCCCAAGAGGCTATAGGAGCATAAAAATTCAACACAACATGAGTTTGATATCCTTTCCATCTTGAGAAATTTAACAGTCACTATTCCTCTCCTTCAAGCTATCTGGGATGTTCCTATTTACACCAAGGTGATAAAGAAAATTTGTCTAAGGATACCAAGATGAAATACGACCCAGACCATCAATGTAGTAGGGAAGTTGGTCAATTTGATAATGGGAAATACATGCCACCCTAAACATGTAGATCCAGACAATCTAGTTTTAACTGTAAAAGTAGGTGGTCATATATTAGCTAACACTTTGGTCAATTTGGGTGCAGCCATAAACATTATATTAGAGGAAACTATGTAGAAAATGAGGCTCACAGAGTTGAAGACCACAAATATGGTGCTACAGCTAGCTGATAGGTCAACTATAGCACCAGAAGGGATGCTCGAAGATATTATTGTGATGGTGGATGCATGGGAGTACCCGATAAATTTCTTAGTTATGCAGTCCAAATCTGGATTGGGAGATTACACACTCATCCTATGGAGGCCATGGCTAGCAACAATTGAAATCTACATCACCTACTATGATGGAAAAATGACCATTTCAAATGGTCAAAACATCAAAATGTTGACGATCTCTCCCCTTGTGCATTCTATAGATATGTTGGGAGAACCCATGTGGGCCAACCAATAGGACGGGTTATTTTCTATGCTCTAGCCAGTGATGGTATTGAAATAGTTGGAGGAGGAAGCTGATGAAGATGAAATCATTATGATATTCCTCCATGGAGAGTCCTCTCTCCTTATTCCTAAATCACCTTTGGTTAGCACCTAAGATCACCACACCAGGTAAATCAAAATAGTGCCTAGTAGAACATTAAACATCAGTAGCGGGTTGCACAAATGATGGAATTAAAAGAAGTATTAACCAGGTGTCAACAAGCATTTTCATAGGATTACTCAAACATGAAAGGAATCAACCCAAAAAATTTGCATCCATTGAATCTATCTCGAAGAGCAGGTGACCCTAGTTAGATAGCCACAAAGGAGGATGAACCCTACCATGAAAGAAATCGTCAAAGTAGAGTTACAAAAGGTTTTGTCCATAGGGTTTATCTACCCCATATTTGACAGTGAATGAGTGTCACAACTAGTGGTAGTTCCCAAGAAAAATAGGAAATGGCAAATCTATGTCGATTACAGATCGTTGAACAAGGCAATCAAGAAAGATCATTTTTTGTTACCCTTCATTGATCAGGTTTTGGATACATTATTTGGGAGAAAGTACTTCTAATTTCTATATGGGTTTAGTAGATACAACCAAATCCAGATCGAAGAGGAGGATCAAGATAAGACAATGTTTACCTTCCCATGGGGAACGTTAGCCTATAGAGTACTACCATTTGGGTTATGCAATGCACCAACCACCTTTTAGAGGGTAGTGTTGAGCATATTCTTAGACATGATGGGGGAAGTGATAGAATTTTACATGGATTATTTCACTGTCTATGGTAAAACATTTTAGGAAGCAATGACCAATTTGGAATGAGTGCTCCAGCGATGCAAAGAAAACAATTTATCCCTTAGCAACAAAAAATGCTTCATGATGATGCACAAAGGCATAGTGTTGGGACATCACATCTTGATAGAATGGATTAAGGTGGACAAAAAGAAAATTGAGGTCATAAAGCACCTACCTAGTCCTAATATGCAGAGGAACGTGAGGATTTTTCTTGGCTCCATCGGTTACTACAAGCGATTTATCATCAACTTTAGCAAAATTGCTAAGCCTCTACACACACTACTCTCCAAGGACATGGAATTCGAATGGACAAAGTTCTACGATTGAGCATTTCAAATGTTCAAATAAAAATTAATTACTACCCCAGTCCTGCGGGGCCCAAATTGGGCCATTCCTTTCCACATTTATTTTGATGCATCCAAAAAAGCTATTGGAGCGGTCCTCTGGCAGAAGGATGGCGAGGAATTCTATGCCATCTACTATATCAATAAAAATTTAGTGGCATATGAGCTCAATTGCATGATGATAGAGGAGTTCCTCGTGATCATGCACATCATCAATAAGTTTCACCACTACATCACGGGTTACAAGGTGTTCGTCCATACATACCATGCGACTATTCGATATTTAATGAGTAAACCCATGATTAATGGTAGAATCATCAGATGGCTTCTACTTCTGTAGGTGTTTGATATTACCATCATGGATAAGCCAAGCAAGGACAACATAGTAGCAAAATTCTTATCCAAACTAATACAATCAGATCACGTAGTTGTGGAAGACCATTTCTTGAATTAACATTTGTTTGTCATCAGTGAACAAACACCATGGTACGTAGACATCACCAATTACTTGGCCATCGGTAAAACATCCCCTCATATTTCATCATGAGATAAGCAGACAGTCATAGAAAAAAACACCCCTTTTTATGTGGATTGATGACCTCCTGTTCAAAACGAGACCTGATAAAATTGTAAGGAGGTACATAGTTGAGCATGAATATGTGAGAGTTCTCAAAGCCTCCCAAAATGAGCCATGCGAAGGATATTTTTTATGGAATAGGACTGCATAAAAATTTCTACAGACTAGGTATTTTTGACCTACATTATTTAAATATGTAGCCAAATATGCCAGCTAGTGTAATGAGTGCCAAAGGATGGGTAGATCAATCCATAGGTATGAAATGCCCCTCCAACCACATGTACACATAGAGCCCTTTGAAAAATGGGGCATGAATTTTGTGGGGTAAATCAACCCACCTTCGGCCAAAAAGTGATACATCCTAATATACACTAACTATATCACCAAATGGGTCGAAGTACATGCACTAAGGGACTCCAAGGAAGGAATGACGGTATAAATCCTGTTAGCTCAAATTTTTATGAGTTTTGGGGTACCCAGAGAGATTACAATGGATCAGGGGCTACAATTCACCTCCAAGATTATTGAAGAGCTAATATGGTAATACAGGATCCAGCATAATAGAACCACACTCTACCATCCATAAGTGAACGGATAGGTAGAAGTGACCAACAGGGAGATAGAGAACATCCTGACAAAGATCGTGTAATAGCATAGGAAATAATGGGTTGCAAGGCTACCGGAGGCAATATGGGAAAACAAAACAATGTGGAAAACAACCATAGGTTTTACCTCGTTCTAACTAGTATATAGGAAGAGTGCGATGATGCCCATCAAATTTAAAATTAAAACACTCAGAACTGTAGTAGAACTAAACCTGAGCCTAGATGAAGCACAGAGGGAGAGGATTCCATAGTTGAATAAACTAGATGAATATCAAATGGATACAGTATAGAAGATGAAAATCATCCAACAACAAAGGAAACAGTGGCATGACTACCACATTAAGTCAAAGCAGTTCAAGAAAGGAGACTAGGTATTACTGTACGATTCCAGGTTCTAGGAATGTAAAGGTAAATTTATGCAGAGGTGGATGGGACCATATGAGGTGGTAGAGCTAATTAAAAATGGTGTTGTGCATGTTAAGACAATTGATGACAACAACAACATCTATACAGTTAATGGACATCAGTTGCACCCATACCACACGTCCAAGAATTTAATGGTGGAGTCCATAACAGGCATGGAGGAGACCCCATCCATTGAAAATAATTTAGTCTTAGTTTTTTTTCTTTTATGTGTGTTGTAGGTGTGGCATCCACATGCAAGATACAGATATCCTGAGAGCTAGGGTCTAACAGGCATGGATTGCACCAAACCTGCATTTTTTTGCTTTTTAGCTTATAATGTGTTTTGCAGGGATAACACCAAAATGCAAGATACATGTATCCTAAGATCCAGGGCCTAATAGGTACAGATTTAATTTAACTACATTTTCCTTTTTCTCTATTTTATTTTGTAGGTGAAATGGCCTTATTGTACGAAAAATAGGCATCTTAGGAGACAAGGCCTAAATCGGCTCAGCATCCATGAACCTGCACATGTTTTTTTGGAAGAAATAATTATTTTTTGAGCATATATGGGGGAACTAATTCCTCGCAAGAAAAAAATTATGCACCCCTCATGCTTCGATGAAGCAGACACTGATGCAAAATAAGAAAAGTTTTAGAAGGCCTAATCAACCTTGTGTCAATGAACAAGTTAGCTGCTGCTGACGTTTCAATGACATGATAATACCTTAATCTTCCAGTAGGCACCATGATAGAGGTGCCTTACTCCAAAGGGAGGTGCCTTACTCCAAAGGGATGCGCCTTACTCTAAGGTAAGGTACCTTACTCCAAAGGAAGATACCGTACTCCAAATGTAGGTGCCTTACTCTTAAAGAAGGCATCTCAATATCCATCAACGAAGGTGTTTGACTACGGTTGAAATTTTTTTTCAAAAAAAAAAATATGAACAAGTGATGAGGCACCTTAATCTAGAGGAAGGCCTTACTCTCAAGTAGGCACCTTGTAATCAAGAGAGTGAGCAGAAAATAATAATCAATTAATCAACTAAACATTAGCATGAATACCAATGTTTAAATAAAACAAATAATAGACAAACTAACTAATTCCCCTCTAACCACGCTAACAAATGCATTATGTTATGTAGAGAGTTAGATTTAGGATTGACTACCCTAGGATATTTAGGCTAGTTACCATTAGATATTTAGGACAGTAAATATCTATATGGTAGAAAGTAAAATAGTAAATGTAGTAATAAATCCTAAGTAGTGTAATGCAATACACTAGCTTATTTTATCTAGTGGAGTAATTGGTAAGTATCCCAAGTAATGGAATATTACTCTAACATCCCCCCTTATTACATTATTTGGGTAATACATACATATCCCTCTATACAACAATATTTGGGTAAAGTATATAACTGCCCCAATATAGTGAAGAAGATGTTGATCTGTTGGTTCTTTGCTCTGTCGTACTACTGGCTGCTCCTAAGCAAAAAGTGGGTCATTCCTCACTTTGTCTTCATGCCAACGAATGTCCTTATGGTAATCACATCATCCAACCGAATTGCATGGGTAACTAGCCATTGCAATTGCTAGGTGTAGTAGAATAGATCACTTCATACAAGGTTCATTCATTTACAATATGAATTTGCAAAAGATAAGGTAGCTAAGGTGTCGGTCACTGTCGAAAATGCACCCTTATAAGTTCCCCCCTTCTCGTTGCAAAACATAGTGTAATTAATTTTTGAAGGAAGTGTGACTAAGGTGTCGATCAAAGCCAAAAATGCACCCTTATAAGCCATCTTCCCTTTTTACAAAAATTGTGAAGAAAAGAAATTTATATCCCCCCTCAATTGCAAAAAGTGTGCAACACAAGAGTGTTGTGAAGGATTTTACAAATATTGCCTCCTAGACAATTTTACATCACAAAAAGTCGCTCCTCTTGTTACAAGTACTTCAAAAACCTAGAATTTGCTATTTATGAATCCTAAAAGAGGTACACGCACCCCTTATTACAAGGTCTTCAAACAAAATATTTATGCTATTTGTGAAGCCAAAAAGAGGAGAAAGAGAATATGGTGTTTTTGCCCAAGGGACACATGTGTTTTCCCTCTACAAAATTGTTTTAGCAATTTAGCACTCCTTGTGATATCTTTGAACCAAAAACAGAATCAGTATGAGACACTTCACTAGAAATATGGCTTCTGTGATGTGCCTTTGCCATTTTAGTTTTGCTTGTTTTGAAACCAACACTGAATGGTGTCATGGTTTTCATTTTTACAAGTTGTGCAAAACTATGTTTTCTAGGCAATTTGATCAGAAAAAATTCACCAATTTGTCCTTCCTTATTGCAAGTACTTCAAGCATGGTTGATGTTTATGAAGTCTAAAAGAAAAGATATAGTTTGTATGATGACTTCTACTTTTCTGATTGCCTTTACAAGTTTTATTTCCCTCTTCTCAAAAATCTGTGTTTTGAAGGAAGAAAGGAATTATCCCCCCTTAATGCAAAGGATTGCTACTTTGTAAGGTTCATTATTTTTCAAAAAACTTGTTCTTTCTTTTGATTACCCTAAAAGAGTACCAAAATATAATTCACTCAAACAAATTTTTAATGGCACCTGCCTTAACACCCTTCAAGAAGGATGAAAAGTTTGATGAAATTAAGCCAAACAAATAAGAGTGAATTAGGGGTTTTGTTGATTTAGGAGAGAATATCTTGTGTTATTGGCGGTAAATTTGTGCATGGATGTACACAAATTTGTGAAATAGTGAGGTATGGATGGTCTTGATTATATGACTTATAGTTGCAAAAAGAATAATGCAACAATCAAACAAGAAATGGCCTCAAAATTATTATCACCTAGTTTGCCAATTAAGGTGTCAAGTAAAATCGAAAATGCACCTTTTAATTTTTGCAACAAAATGTGTATTTGTGTTGTGCAAAAAAAATATTTTTATGTCTCCTACTTTGTTTTCCAATTTTGCAAATGAAGTACATGGTTGTCTTCCCCCCTGAATTTTGCAAAATTAACAATTTGAGCACTCCTTCCAAGACAAGTCGACACACGACCCGCATTTGGAAGGCTTCCAAAACTAGTCGACACATGACTTAGTTTTTGATGGACCTAAGGCTTTAAATTCTTCTCAATTTTGCAAAAGGAAAGTGCAATTTTATGTCTTATATCCCCCTCTTGGAGAAAAACAAATGCACTCTTTGTCTATGAAATTCACAAAATTTTCATATTCCTTGTTTTCCAAATTTACAAATGAAGTACATGGTTGTCTCCCTTTCATGGTGCAAAATGGACAAGGTGTGAGAAGAATGGGAGGTTCTCTAATTTGCAAAAAAAATATGCTCTTCTATGTCTTATATCTCCTTTTTGGTGAGAAAACAAAATCACTATTTTTGTTGTGTTGCAAAAGAAATACCCTCAAAATTTTCTATTTTTAATGCAATGTTTTCATAGTTTTAGTCAAATTTTTATAATGGAATATAGTTAAGAAAAAAAAAATTAAAAATTTAAAACTAAATTTTTATCATAAAAATATTAAATTATAAAGTAAAATGATTAAAAATAAAAAAATACAATTTTTTTTTTACCTTTGACCGCTTTGTAGTAATGCACCTTGGAGCAAAAAGTATTCTTGCCCCGACGGGAGTTGAACTCCCGACCTCCCGTCGGGCAGTGCCTTAGCGCTGGCCCCTCCGTCGGTCGGGCTAGCTGGTCCGACTAGAAGAGAGGTGGCGCGCCTTCTATTTGAAGGCTTTCCCGCCTCCTGGCAGGAAATTTTTTTATTTGAATGTGGCCACGTAAAAGTGTCCACGCAGGGGTTCAAACAAAAAACCTCCTGCTGTCAAGGCTTCAACCTTGACCACTACTCTGCTGGGGCGGCTTTGAAAAACCAGCTTGTAGTGACAGTATTAAAACTGCCTGAGCCTTTTGAATAGGCTCTGTGGGATTAATCCCACATTCATCCTACGAGGGATGAATAAGGCCTTTAAAGGCCTTAACGCATTAATAAACGCGTGATTGCCTCTGTGCAATCAGGGTCCAATAGAACCCCTTTTGTTGCCACCCACATGGCCCAGCCAGAGGCGTCCGCGTGTCTAGTGGCCAGTCTGCCTTGTGTGGTCTGTCCAACGTCTGTAGTCCACATCAGTAGTAGGGTCTGTCCACATGGCTAGTCTGCCATGTCATCATCAAGATTTAGGTGGCACTGCCACATGTCGTTTGTTGATAGATCCACGTGTCTTCGTGTCCTAGTTGCATCTTTGCCATAGTCTTTCACCTACAGTTGTCCTAAAGATTTATGCCTGAGAGTTTTTCCATAGGTTTAGGGTCTCTGATTCAGTCATCGATGATCGAAGGGCACTCATGCCCTCACAGATCCTGGTCATCGGATATGTGTCGTCGATCGCCAGATATCAGAGGGCGCTCCTACCCTCGTAGATCCTTGTCATCAGAGGGCTAGCTCTGGTGGTCAATCATCCCGTGGTCACTGAAGATCACTCTTCGATCGAGGGAGGGCCTCCTGCCCTCTGTCGACTTGTCAGGCCTGACAGGTCGAACAACAGAATGTTATCGGGCCTACGGGCCTTCTCTCGAGGCCGCCCGATGACGTGGGCCTATGGGCCCTCTCCCGAGGCCGCCTTGTGGTGGGAGCCTTACAAGGCTCCTCCCTTCGATGGGAGCGGTCGACAGGCTGTCGATATTGGGTAGGTGGAACCAGAGTATTAGTCCGCCTACCTTCAAGGCTCTGATGCCAATGTAATCAAGAGAGTGAGCAGAAAATAATAATCAATTAATCAACTAAACATTAGCATGAATACCAATGTTTAAATAAAAAATAATAATAGACAAACTAACTAATTCCCCTCTAACCATGCTAACAAACGCGTTAGGTTAGGTAGAAAGTGATGCAGGAGCATCCAACGAAAGGCAAAATACAGCAAAGTAGAAAAAGTGTCGCGATATCGCAACATATCGACAAAGAAGAAAAGTGTCGTGATATCGTGACATGTCGCATTATCACGACCAAAAGCCGAGAGAATGCTCAAGTAGAAAAAGTGTCACGATATCGCGACATGTCACATTATCGCAACCAAAATCCGAGAGAAGGCTCAAGAGAGAAAAGTGTCATGATATCGCGACATGTCGCATTATCACAACCAAAATCCGAGAGAAGGCTCAAGAGAGAAAAATGTCGCGATATCACGACATGTCACATTTTTGTGACCAAAAAACGAGAGAAGGTGAGAGAATGAAAAATGTCGCGATATCGCGACATGTCACATTTTTGCGACTCAAGAAGGAG
The DNA here is from genome assembly GCA_028583015.1 of Wollemia nobilis. Taxonomy (NCBI): domain Eukaryota; kingdom Viridiplantae; phylum Streptophyta; class Pinopsida; order Araucariales; family Araucariaceae; genus Wollemia; species Wollemia nobilis. Next base: position 7,181,477 of record JAQPPZ010002224.1, on the reverse strand, counting down.
AGAGAAGGCACGGAGCAAAAATTTCACGATTTTGTGACATGTCACGAAATCACAACCGAAAGAAGACAGGAAAGGCCAGAGAAGAAAATGTCGCGATTTCATGACATGTCACGAAATCGCGACCAAAGGAGCAGAAAAGAAAGCAAGGAAAGAAATTGTCACGAAATCGTGACATGTCGCGATTTCATAACCCAAAACAGAGAGAGAAAGCAAAGAGCAAATCTGTCACGATTTCACGACCGAAAAGGAGAAATAGGAGCTAGAAAGAAAATATGTCACGATATCGTGACATGTCACATTATCGCGACCAAAGGACGAGAGAAAGCGCAAAGGAGAAAAAGTGTCGCGATATCGCGACATGTCACATTATCGCGACCAAAGGACGAGAGAAAGTGCAAAGGAGAAAAAGTGTCACGATATCGCAACATGTCACATTTTTGCGACCAAAATGCGAGGGAAGGCACAGGAGAGAAACATGTTGTGATATCGCGACATGTCGCATTATTGTGACCAAAAGACGAGAAGAGGTGTAGGAGAGAAAAAGTGTCACGATATCGCGACATGTCGCATTTTTGCGACTCAAAAAGGGGAAGCGAATGCATGCACAAGGGGTTGGAAACTACTGAGACAGAGTTGCAGATGTCGAATAACTATGGAGACAGTGTTGCAGACGCGAAGGCAAGAGGACCATTCTGGACCTGTTTGGGCTATTTTCTTCCAGAGTTGGAAATGTTGTAATAGAAAAAAAAAAATAAACTATCTCTCGGGATAAAGGAGTTTATTTGGCAGACTGCTGCCATTACTGTAAATTTTTCCAAGTTTAATGAATGAGAGTTTAGGATTTGGGCTGAGAAATTTTTTGGCTCCCCCATCAGTGGTATCAGAGCAGGAGTTCCTGAGTGTGTAAAAAAATCACCAAAAGTGAGGTAGTTTGCACCAGGATCTGTGGAAGAGCGAGAGTTCCTGAGTGTGTAAATAGATTGCTGAAAGTGAGGCAGTTTGCACCAGGATCTGTGGAAGAGCAGGAGTTCCTAAGTGTGTAAATAGATTGCCGAATGTGAGGCAGTTTACACCAAGATCTATGGAAGGTTTGTGATAAGAGAGTGAGGAAGAATGCCTCCATGAAGAAACCATGGTGGTGGGAGAAATGTGGTACCTGAAGAAGATTTCAAAGTTTTGTAGAGGCAAGTGCAAGCCCTACAAGAGGAGTTGCGAAGAGGGGTTGAACCAAGAAGAGAAGATCATAGTGAAGATGAAGCTTGGGAGGTGGATAATCCATCAGAAGAAGAAGAAGCAATGGATCCTATAGAAGCCAGATTAGTTAAGGCCATATCTCGGATCGGGAAGAATCCAAAGTTTGATGTCTCCATGTATTATGGGAATCTCAACCCAGAGGATTTGATTGATTGGATCAATGATATGGAGTATTTTGAGTATGAGGATGTTGTAGATCCAGATTAGATCAAATTGGAAAAAACAAAGTTGAAAGGCCATGCTAGCATATGGTGGAAAGGAGTGCAGCTAGAAATAAATAGAAGCGGAAAGGAAAAGATAACCAGATGGGATCGAATGGTCGAGAAGTTGAAGAGACAGTTTATTCCTACAAATTACAAATTGGATATGTTGAGGAAAATGCAGAGTTTGAGATAGTCAAACAAATCTGTCAAATAATATATAGATGAGTTTTACCAGATCTCAATCAGAACTGGCCATTCTGAGGCTAACAAGGAGAAGGTAGCTCGTTACATCAATGGATTGAGAACTAGTATTCAAGAAGAGTTGAGTCTGGTTAGGATTAGCACCATTGAGGATGCTTATCAGTTTGCTCTAAAAGTTGAAGAGAAGCTGAATAGAAGGTTTGAGGGTAAGCAGAAAGAAAGAAGTCATGGAGAAAGAACTGGTGGAATAATAGATGGAGGACGAGATGAGGAGAAAGAAGAAGCTAGCAGTAGTCAGGATCAGAAGGAAGATAATGATTACATATCTCGTGGTCAGAACAACTACCAAAGAGAAAGAGGTAGATTTGGACGTGGGTATGGAAGAGGAGGATTTCATGGAACCTATTTCCATTGTGGAGAAGAGGGACATCGGGCATATGAATGTCCCCAACACAAAGAGAGGATGAATAGGATACCTGAGGGTCATGCCAAAGCTGTTGTAGCAGATGAAGGTGTTGAATCAGAACATTCTGAGGAGGCAGATAGAGGAGAAGCTATGTTCACAAGGAGAACCTTGTTGAATGAGGAGAAAAGACTAGACCAGAGGAGGAGCCTATTCCGCACAAGGTGCAAATGATCAGGTAAGGTCTGTAATGTTATTATAGATAATGGTAGTACTGATAACTTGGTCTCTGAAGAAATGGTTACTAAGTTACAACTAGAGAGGAGGAGACACCTGCATCCATATCGGATTGCATGGTTGTAGAAGGACCATAAGCAATTGGTCAATGAACAGTCCTTAGTCAAGTTCAATATTGGGAGATACCAGGATGAGGTCCTATGTGATTTTTTGCCTATGGATGCTTGCCATGTGTTGTTGGGGAGGCCATGGCAATTTGACAAACGTGCAGTGTATGATGGGCATGCGAATACTTACTCCCTAAAAAACAAAGGAGTGCACCATAAAATAAATCCACTGAAGGGGATGGATGAAAAGAGGTTGCTGACAACAATGAGAGTGAAAGTTGTGGGGTTTGAAGAACTTAAGGGTTTGTACCCTACAAAACCAAATTTTGCTGAAGCTTGGAGAGCTTGTACAACCCCAGTTAAAAAGCAGGTGACAAAACAGTACAGAAGTGAAGGTCACTTCTCAATCCACCCCGGTTGTCTGATGCAGGAGCATCCAACGAAAGGCAAAATACAACAAAGTAGAAAAAGTGTCATGATATCGTGACATGTCGGCAAAGAAGAAAAGTGTCGCGATATCGCGACATGTCGCATTATCATGACCAAAATCCGAGAGAAGGCTCAAGTAGAAAAAGTGTCGCGATATCGCGACATGTCGCATTATCATGACCAAAATCCAAGAGAAGGCTCAAGAGAGAAAAGTGTCGTGATATCGCGACATGTTGCATTATCGAGACCAAAAGCCGAGAGAAGGCTCAAGAGAGAAAAGTGTCGCGATATCATGACATGTCGCATTATCGCGACCAAAAGCCGAGAGAAGGCTCAAGAGAGAAAAATGTCGCGATATCGCGACATGTCACATTTTCATGACCAAAAAATGAGAGAAGGTGAGAGAAAGAAAAATGTCACGATATCGCGACATGTCGCATTTTCGTGACTCAGGAAGGAGAGAGAAGGCACGGAGCAAAAATGTCATGATTTCGTGACATGTCGCGAAATCGTGACCGAAAGAAGACAGGAAAGACCAGATAAGAACATGTCGCGATTTCATGACATGTCACAAAATCGTGACCGAAGGAGCAGAAAATAAAGCAAGGAAGGAAACTGTCATGAAATCATGACATGTCACGATTTCGTGACCCGAAATAGAGAGAGAAAGCAGAGAGCAAAGCTGTCACGATTTCGTGACCAAAAAGGAGAAAGAGGAGCCGGAAAGGAAATATGTCGTGATATCACGACATGTCACATTATCATGACCAAAGGACGAGAGAAAGCGCAAAGGAGAAAAAGTGTCGTGATATCGCGACATGTCACATTATCACGACCAAAGGACGAGAGAAAGCACAAAGGAGAAAAAGTGTCGCGATATCGCGACATGTCACATTTTTGTGACCAAAGGGCGAGGGAAGGTGTAGGAGAGAAAAGTGTCGTGATATTGTGACATGTCGCATTATCACGACCAAAAGACAAGAGGAGGTGCAGGAGAGAAAAAGTGTCGTGATATCGCGACATGTCACATTTTTGCGACTCGAAAAGGGGCAGGAAGACAATGAAGCAAAAATTTTGCGATATCACATGTCACATTTTCATGACCAAACAAAAGAAAAGAAATGGCAGGCGGTTATAGGGGCTGTTACAGAGGAAATTATCGAGCGATGGGTATACCGAACACCATCATTGGGTGATAAGCGGACAAAGTCTAGAGTGACAGCACTGGACGAGCACGTGGCACCAATGTGCAATGAAAGAAGATGAAGATCAAGAGTCAGAAAGAAAGATGTTTCGAAAGCCAAGACAACGAAGAGGCACGGGAGATGAAACGAAGGGTCATAAAGGGGAGATGATGAGTCATGCTAGATATTTTAAAAGGGGAAGCGAAGGCATGCACAAGGGGTTGGAAACTGCCGAGACAGAGTTGCAGACGTGAAGGCAAGAGGGCCATTCTGGACCTGTTTGGGCTATTTTCTTCCAAAGTTGGAAATGTTGTAATAGAAAAAAAAATAAACTATCTTTCAGGATAAAGGAGTTTATTTGGCAGACTGCTACCATTACTGTAAATTTTTCCAAGTTTAATTTAGGATTGACTACCCTAGGATATTTAGGCTAGTTACCATTAGATGTTTAGGACAGTAAATATCTATATGGTAGAAAGTAAAACAGTAAATGTAGTAATAAATCCTAAGTAGTGTAATGCAATACACTAGCTTATTTTATCTAGTGGAGTAATTGGTAAGTATCCCAAGTAATGGAATATTACTCTAACACACCTTACTCTTCAAGAAGATGCCTTACTCTCAAGTAGGCACCTTACTCTCAAGTAGGCACCTTACTCTAGAAGAAGGTGCCTTACTCTTCAAGAAGGTGTCTTACTCTTAAAAAGGTGCCTTACTCTCAAGTAGGTGCCTTACTCTAGAGGAAGGCACCTTACTCTACAAGTAGGCACCTTACTCTTCAAGAAGGCACCTTACTCATTAGGTACACACCTTAATATACAAGAAGGTGCCTTACCCTTCAATAAGGTGCCTCAATATTATACAGGTGCCTTGATGTAATCGAAAGCACCTACACAATTTGGTGGTACGAGGGAGCAGATGAAACCAACGTCATCATTTCACATGATTGAAATCTTAAAGCACCCAAAAATATTATAAAATCATTGGGTAGGATTTTTGCACATCCCAAAGCCAACTGAAAAAGTAGATATGCATATGAACCAATTGGATCCCCCATGTTTTTAGCATTAGACCTTAAGCAAACCAGAATTGTAGTGACCAAGGTAACATAATAAGCACATGGGAAATACACCATCACCATTATCAAGGATTACTGAATCAACATGCTCCACAATGCATGGACAGCCAATCAGTTATGCACATGATTTTTGTTAAATATTTACATAATATTTTATGGTTAATAATTCTATGAAAATAATTTCATCGCAAGAATCGCATTGGTACCCCATGCCCAATACGTCATGCCAAAAATCAATTCGGGTGGCATACCTTGTCAACCCCAATGCAAAAATTAATTCACTGGGTAGACACCTTGATCTATAATAAGGTACCTTCCTATGAGATTAAGGTATCAAACTAGTTGGTAGAAAGAGCCAAGAATCACCATGGAAGGCCGATCGAAGAACCATGTGCTCAAGAAAAATGAGACCAACATCACTAAGGGAATTAGAGGTGAAACTCATAATTGGTTTGAGGCAGTTGGATAGATGGATTATTATCTCTTGGTTACCCAAAACTAGGACCTCAAGGTAGCAAAGGAGTTTTTTGCCACTGTGAGAGGGGAGTTCACTTAACTACGTGGACTATAAATTCTAGTTATGCCAGAGCATATCTTTCTTGTTACAAGTATTCCCCTCACTGGATAATGCACTTAAAAGGAGGGCATGCAAGGCTGATGTGCAGAATTAATGCTAAGGCAAGAAAATTTTTGACTCGATCACGCAGGGCTTCCAAAAAAAGGACTCCCAATGCACATGAAGAATCTCTTTGAACATGTCACGAGGTTCTTCACATGCATAGGAAAGTACTTGTACCTGATCGCGAACCATATACAATTCTTAAATCATCTAGTGCATGGGAAAAAAATTAATATGCATTTTTATTTGTAAAGTGCCCTGAAGTATGAGGCATCATGATATCAGATAGGAAAAACCTTTGTCCTAACCCATCATGGGCTAATTACAGCCCTAATTCACCATTCTAAGGGACACAGAGAGGGCTCATCGATAGTAGGGGCTATAAGTTTTGGTACGTAGATGCAGTCTACTATCAAAGTAGGACAGGAGTCCAAATCATGAGGAATAGCTAAGGAAAAAGGAGAATATCCCCAAACCTCCCAATACACTGTAGAAGAAGGGAAAATTCTTCTACCTGATTATGTAGAGAACAAGCTAGATTCTTCTAGCCCTGAACTAACAAATCCCTAAACAAAGCGTATAAGCAATAGGAGGTGCCTGCAGTGACTAATTCTATCAAGCGAGGAAGAGAAGGAAGATATGAAGTTCAGGTTCATATCCCAAACATTACAAACCTTTCCTGATCGAAGTCCATCGGACCCGCAACCTTCGACAGGCCTATGATAATAGCTCAATTTGGTGGTGGAAGGTCTCACTTGGCAGAGTGAGAATTTCACAATGCAAGTACTACTTTATGGATTTAAGGATATGAATGCAAGGAAAATACAGATGTAGGAGGCCACCGTAGATTAGCTTCAACAACTGGTTTAGTAGCTCAAAGCAAAAAACTAGTAGTTGTAGGCTAGGATGGTAGAAAAAGTCGACGCCTACACCCAAATAGATTAGGCAATTGAAGTGCCCACAAACTCTATGACTTCACCAGAGAGGGTAGTTTCATCCGAGGTGCTCAGTTCGGATGCCAAAAATGAATACATGGATACGGGAGAGAATTCTTTCACCTTCGATAGGATGATGGTAGAGGAATAGAGGAATTTTGTTTTTCAAAAAGAACCCCTTGTTATCGATATTATTAATAAAGAAAAACACTCGGGTCAAAACCAAAGGCAAGGCACTAAAATCAACACCAAGGAGGACTCTCAAGAGTAATGATTATCTGTAGCTGAAGGACCCATAACCGAAGCCCACAGAGTAGTCATTGGATGACCACAGAATAGGGGAAGTAGTCGTAGGTGATCCAAGACCAGAGGGGTAGATTCTTTAACCCTTTAATGATAACATGGAGACATATCCCATGGGGAAGGAGGATATCACCATGCAATATATTATAATATTAGAGAGGCCCAAGAGGAAGGTGCCTCAGACATCACAGAAGGGGGCCAAGAGAAAGGCCAAGGTTACGTTCGTAGAACCAAATGCCCAGTCCGAAGAAGAATGGATAGAAGGTATGCAAGATTTTTTTGAGTAGAAGAAAAAATTCAAAAGACTCCATGAACAATTTGAGGTAAAAAAGGTAGCTAGAAAATCTTCCAAGAAGGTTGGAAGGGGGCCTAGAATTTGGGTCGACCCTACCATGAAAGACCAGTTTTGGTGGTTATACGGTTTGTCACCTAGATGTCCCTCTAGAATGTAGAAGTATCTGGAAAGATGGGGGATATTCAGGCTAGAAGTAGAGGCTGCGATGATAGATAAATAAAATACCAGCCTCACCCATAAACAGGTTCAGCTATACACGGCCAGGGTGGTCATATCATAAAGGGATGACTTTGATATTCCATTCATAGAGTTATGACCTCAACATGCTGATATTTGGCATGAAGTGTAAGTCGTATTCCAAAAGGTAAAAATGACCATGGTTGTGGCACCTAGCACATATTCTAGACCAAGCAGAATATGGAGGTGCAACCAGCATAGTAGGAATCCAACACCGTTGAAAGCTGAGAGCCAACCTAGCACAGTAAAAAGCCAATGTAGCCAAAAGACAACACAATCCAAAAACACCTTGCAACAAACCAATGCCCCTCAGTAGAAATAAAAATCTTAGAATGAAGAAAATTCCAAGGTCACCAATAAGAAAATAAAATAAAAGGATAAGGCCTACTGGAAGGGGTTGACTACCAATTTTAGGTGCCACGAGGGCATGGCACATATTAGGCATGGGGGGATGATGAGCATCGAAATGCTCATAGTTTGTATAAGTTCTAATGGTTTTTGTGTGGTAGTATAATAAGAGTTGTATATTTCTATGAATTATTATGTGCCTATTTAATAAAATTATGTGCATTATCTAATTTGTGATTGAAGTGTGTTTTGTGTAGATATTTGCTGATTTTGTCATATTTTGATCAGTTGAGGTCCTATGTGGACCCGACATGCTTCTGCTTCATAAGTCTAAGGTATATTTGGAAGGTGCCTTGATATTCAGGAAGGTGTATTACTCTATGAGTAGGCACCTTACTCTTACTTAGAGTAAGCGTCTTACTCTTTAGGTACGCACCTTACTCAAGTAAGCACTTTACTCTTTAGGTAGGCTTCATACTCAAGTAGGCATCTTACTCTTCAGGTAGGTGCCTTACTTAGAGTAGTTGCCTTACTCTTTAGGAAGATGCCTTCCTCAAGTAGGTGCCTTACTCCTTAGGAAGGTGCCTTACTCAAGCAGGCAACTTACTCTTCAAGAAGGTGCCTTACTTATAGTAGGTGCCTTACTCTTCAGGAAGGTTCCTTACTCAATGTTGAGCACTTTGACCGTGCGACTAAAGAAGATCCTATTGACTAGATTGAACCTGAATCCACGTCACATAGGCTATCCTTGGAGGACCAATGAACGTATGAGTTGTCCCAACCGTATTGGAAAAACTCAAACAACATAGATATCATGTAACCACTCAACAAAATAGAACACAAACAATACATAGATCAGACCTAAAAATATTCTATCTCTAGAAAAATATGAAAAGTGGTTTAGACTATTTTTATCATGCACCTGTTACAGTAACTAAATTGTCTTATTTTAGACTATAACCAGGCATTATGTTGTAATAGAACTATAACAAGAAGTTTTATGTGTGTTATATAAACACACAAGATTATTTGAAATGGAGAGACAATTTCTTCGGAGAGTATTGGCATATGTAAACATTAATCTGCACTATTAATAAAGCTCAAGAGTTCTTTCAATAGCACTTCATCTCCGTGATTAGTCGGGTGGGATATGCTGGAGCCTGGGCCCACTCTAAGCCAGTATTCCTCCCCTACCTCTTACTATTTTCTATATTATATTATTTGCTTTAGTGTGTTGTATCTTTTAATTATGCAAAGTGTATTTCAATACTTTCATATAATTTTCAATATAGTATGGTGTGATTTACTTTCACGTATCTTTATTTATGTATAGTTTAATTGGTGTGGATGAATCAATGACATTTTACGAACACCCCCCAAAAATAGGTTTAGTGAACTCATCTCAGGAATGGTGTTGTAATTAACCTTGATTGTGGTACTTTAAAATTTTATGAGTTCCCTGGTCTAAAAAATTAAATGTGAGGGCTGTGACAAAAATAGGATTATATTTAACTAGTGTTTTTGCCCCAAAAAAGGGTTTCCTTTTACCCTTGAGATATCAATAAGAATTTCATCCATCATTTCTTAATTTTTTCTCAAATTTAATGGTTGTACCATACCAATCCACTAGTGAGAGTACCTGGTCTTGCAAACACAAATTTATCAACAAATAAGAGTACCATATTCCAAGTATAATGAAAGCATAAAGTGTAACTACTAACACATATTGGTAATATAAATGAGATTATGCATTAGATATCCACACATCAATACATAAATAAAATTTCAAGGATAAGTCCTACCAAGTAGGGTAATTACATACTCCCCCTTTGGATAAACATAATCCTCTGTGTTTTCTAAAAATATAGCATACATATTTCATTCAAATAAATATGGGAATCACTTCCTTATTTCCTCAACATCTTTCCAAGTTGCATAATTTTTATAATATTAGCCCCATTGGACCTTCCATTGATTTAGGGTTCATTTTCATAACATATTGGAATAAAACCCTAGAATCCTTATTAGTCACACCTCAATGGCTAAGGGATCTTCCATATATAATTTTAACATATTCCAAACATGAGAAAGATAAACAACATACTTCCTAAGAAAGGATATGTGGAAAGTATCATGGATCTTTGATAGGCTAGATGGCAAGGTGAGTATATAGGCTACTGGACTAATCTTATCAATGATCTTAAGAATCCCAACATAATGATGATCCAGCTTAGTTGACTTGATGGAACATTTTATGGGTCTTACCCTCAAGAAGACTTTATCTCCCATAAAGAATTCTCTTAATGATCTTTTCAAATCAGCATAGCTCTTCTAGTGATTTCTTGCTTCCTTGAGCCTTAGTCAAATCACTTTATGTTGCTCCTCCATATCTCTAACAATTTTTAGTTTGATCACCACATGATATTTCATATTATCCCATGATAGAGGTATTTTTCATACTCTACCATACAAGGCTTCAAACGGAGCCATTCCTAAGGATGTATGGTATCCATTATTATAGGAAAATTCAACTAGATGTAAAACATCTTCCCACTTAGACTTTTGATCCCTGTAGCACATGCAAATCATGTCCTCTAGAACTTGGTTCACCCTCTCCATTTTTCCATCTATTTTTGGATGGTATGTAGAATTCATATTCAACTTAGTTCCTACTACACGATCAAGAGCCTACTAGAATTCTAATGTAAACCTAGAATCTTTGTTTAGTATGATCACCTCAGGAAAACCATGTAAACTAAAAATTTCTTTAGAAAATATATTTACCACAATCAATGCATCATCCTTGATGTTTTCCAATATAAAATGTGCAACCTTAGTCAACTTATCAACTACCATAAGTATTGCATCATGATGGTACCCATTTTTAGGTAAACCTACAATAAAATCCATGGATATAACCTATCACTTCTAAGCAAGTATATCATGTGGGTATAATTTTCCTACTATGTGTTGATGCTCAAACTTAACCTTATAACATCCCAAACATCTAGCAACAAAACTAGTGATATCCTCTTTCATTCATGACCAATAAAAGGTATTTTTCATATTTTCTCTCATATTTGCACCTCTCAAATGAGCATAATAAGGATAACTATGCACCTATTACATAATTATCCTTAAATTACTAGTTTTGAGTATGAATACCCTATCCTTGAAGCATAAAAGTCCATATTTTATGTTAAAATCCTTATTTTTGATAGAATTTATCTTAATTTTTGTTTGGATTTCAATGCAATACTGATCCTATAGCTACATTTCCTAAACTTTGTTTATTAATTCTACATGAATCTAGGTTAGTTTTTTTATATACTTTATTCTACTCAAGGCATCAATAACCATATTCTCTTTTAATTTGATATATTCAATACAAAAGTCATGTTTGGCTAGGAACGCTATCCACCTTCTCTATCATGCATTCAACATAGGTTGGGTAAAAATATACATTAGAATTTTGTGGTATATCCTTAGCTCAAAAGGCTTCCCCAACAAATTGTGCCTCCAAACCATCAGTGCATGCATAATTGCAGCCAATTCTAGGTCATGTGTAGTATAATTCAACTCATATTTCTTGATTTTTCTAGACTCATATGCTACTATAGTCTCATTTGGGACAACACACCATCCAAAAATTCTAATAAGTCATCTGTATATAGTATAAAATTTCTAAGAGGATCCAATATCTTAAGAATTAGTGCTATAGTCAGCTTGTTATTTAGAGACTCAAAGGTAGTTTCACAGTTATTTATACATTTGAGATCTTTTTATTTTCTCTAAAGGTTGGTGATGGAGTAGGAAATTTTTGAATAGTGCTTCATAAAATTCCTATAGTAACCAATGAGCCCCATGAAGCATCCTTTAACTAATCAAAGAGATCATCTATCCTTGGCAAAGGATACCTATTCTTGATGGTAACCTTATTCAACATTCTATAATTAATGCACAACCTCAAGGAACCATCCTTCGTTTTCATAAATAGTACTAAAGCACCCTAAGGTGACACACTAGATATGATAAAATCCTTTTCTAAAAAATCTTGAAGTTGCACTTTTAATTCTTACAACTCAATAGGGGTCATTTTATAAGGTCTTCTTACAATGGTTTTAGCTCCAAGCATTACTTCAATGGAGTCAAATTCACACCAAGGTGGTAGACCTAGGAGATATTCTAGAAATACATCCCTAAATTCATGTAAAATTTGATGTTTCTTAAATATTTTCTCATCCCATTTTTACCTATTTTCCATTTATCTTGACTACATACAACATACCACCTCTTTTAATAGCTTTCTTTAGATACATAGCTGACAAAATATGTTGTTGAAAAGACCCCTATCTAATTTGAACCCTTTATTCTTATCTTTATCAGTGTAATCCATCCATCTTAAAGGTTTTGCAAAATACAATAATCAAAGTGAGTTTACGATGGATATATCTATGCATGGGTTTAAATTTTCATTTTTCATATCTAGAGTAATATATTATTTGCATTTTTCCTTCTAGAGTCAAAGCATACATACTAATGATACTAATGATACACATACATACATACATTCAAATTCAAAGCATAAATCATTATATTTTGTCAACATAGATGGTTAATTTAATAAAAAAGTTTTATTGTATTGAATTGTTGTTTCTATAACTTGAGATTTATGCTAAATGCATTGTGCTTTCTACTATTGTAAAATAAATATTTACTAATTATGTATGCATGCATGGTTTACTCAAAGCTAAATTATAAATCATACAATTTTGTTAACATAGACAGTCAATATCACTTCTAGATTCATAGCATACATACTAATGATACATACATACATATATTCAAAGTCAAGAATAAATCATTTTATTTTATCAACATAGATAGTTAATTCAATAACAAAGCATTATTGTATTGAATTGTTATTTTTGTAACTTGAGATTTATGCTAAATGCATTGTGTTTTCTACTATTGTAAAAGAAATATCTACTAATTATGTATTCATGCATGGTTTACTCAAAGCTAAAGAATAAATCATAAAATTTTGTCAACATAGACAGTCAATAACACTTCTAGAGTCATAGCATACATACTAATTATACTAATGATACACACATACAAACATACATTCAAATTCAAAGCATAAATCATTATATTCTATCAACATAGACAATTAATTAAATAACAAAGCATTATTGCATTGAATTGTTATTTTCGTAACTTGATATTTATGCTAAATGCATTGTTCTTTCTACTATTGTAGACTACATACAACACTTGGTAAAGAAATATTTACTAATTATGTATGCATGCATGGTTTTCAAATTTTCAGTTTACTCAAAGCTAAAGCATAAATCATAAATTTTGACAACATAGATAGTCAATAACATTAAAAAGCAAATATGTGAAATCATTGAAAATAGAATGATTATATGATTTTTCAAATCATTGAAATTTTACAAATGATATCAAATACGCAAAATCATTGATAATATGATTTTTTTCAAATCATTGACATTTTACAAATGATATCAAATATGAAAAATCATTGATAATATGAATTTTTTTAATTCACTAAAATTTTACAAAGGATTTCAAACCTGGAAAATCATTGATTATATGAATTTTTTCAAATCATTAAAATTTTACAAATGATTTCAAATCTGAAAAATCATTGATTATATAAATTTGTTTAACTCATTGAAATTTTACATTTCTGGAAGTTGATACAAAGCCTTATCGAATTTTCCAAAAGAACTAGGAATCATTTGTGAATTCTACGTTTTCATAATCTTATCATCACTTCAAGTTGAATCATTTTCATCATTATCAATAGTATTAGTGACACCTCTCTTGTCCGTTAGGGACTTCCAATATGTCATAGCTCTGTCATAGGGAAACTTACCCACCTCGTATGATGACACATACATTCTAAAAAAAAAAACATTTTTTTGTTCAACCTGTTACGAACTTTCAATTTAAAAAAAGACAGTGCACTTAAAATCCTTTCATCTTCAATAGATCCCAAAATCATTATCTAACATAATTCATATAAAATAAAGTATTCACTCATAGTTTCTTGTAAGACACTAATTCAATACAATTTTTGCTATAAATGCATGATTGAACCTATCACATGTGGGTTTTTGAAATATGCAATTTGATTATCCATTGTTATTCCAAAAATTGGTTGATTGTTGTCTCAGAAGTTCTTTGTTTAGAATACGATTGATTTCAATACCATTTACTTCCACACTTTTAGATAAATGTGTCATAATATTTCCCATATATTTTACAAATAACTCACTTCTACTACTATGGTCAACACAAGGATTTCATAAGATGGTATTAACAACATCCATGGCCTCAAGTGTCTCATATCTCTAAAAATGATCTCTTATTTCACTTGTTAATGTATTTGCAATTCTCTTCAATTTATTTTTAGTGCTATCCAAAACCTCATTGAATTTAGAATGTGTTACGAGCACCTATTCAACATCATCTATAAGTGTATCTAATCACTTTTCATAATGATATAAAGGAATCATCTTTCCATGGATAGCAATACAAAGATTATCGTTGATGTTGAACTTTAAAAAGTTGTTAGGATCATTGACTTGAACTAACGTATTCCAACTATCAAACTTGGGATCCTTTAAAAAAAATAGGATAAGTAAATCTTGTCAATAAGCATACATATTTGTTTTCTCATATTGATGAAATCGAAAATATAAATTGCTCTTTCATGTGTGAGTTTAATCAAATAATTTATTTCTTGCAACAATGGAAGAATACCACATAATGTGAGAAGAGTTTCCAATTTAGTCATATGAAATAGCAAATATTTTGCCTTGTCAACATTCCTACGATATGCATACATAAACCCCACCAAGTATTGATATTATAAATAAACCCCTTCTATATGAATAAACAATGAAATCCGCCCGGTGTCCACATATTTTAACATTTTTCTACCTTCTTTTACACCTAGAGAAAATGGTTGAAACTCTGTAAACCTTTTTGGACTGCATGAAAAGCAATAGTGTATTTCACAAACAAGATCTTCCACTCTAGCTACATTATCAAATGTGCTCATAATTTTATATGCAAGATTCATTTGATGAGCCATGCAATGAATGGGAATCACATATGGGATAATTGATGTATGAATCCTAACACAAAGACCATTCTTTTATCCTTGCATTGTAGTCGCACCATCAACTCCAACATAAATTAACTTTGTGGCATTTTCCTTTTCATCCATTCCGATAATATACTTTAAACTAGTTACAACAATATTATAAATGTTTTCCATGTTATAAATTTCTATAATATTATGTAGTGCTAGTAAATGAGGTTATCTCAAATGATTTTGAAATGTGTAAACATGTATGCAAATCCAATATGTGTTGTCAATAGTTGTTACTCATCAATGGAAAGTGAAATAAATTTGTCTTGTTTTACATTCTCTCTTAGGTCCTCCTTTTCAACTAGTGATAGACATTTTACCATTTCCCAACCACTTCAATCTGACCAATGTGAATTGGTAAGGTTCTATACATTAGCTAGTTGAAGTAGTTGCTTAAAATCAACAAAATCAGACATGGATTGACCCTTTTTTAGAATATTGTATACAACATAAAAATACAATTTTTTTAGGCTAATACAGTCTTATTAATTTTTTGAAATTGGGTCTCGATTGTTCCACCCTTCTCAATGAGAGTTTCTTGTTTTTTCATTGATTTTTCATATTCAAGTGTATATCTCACATGCACACATTATGATGCATCATTCCACCTATGAAATATGCCAATTGTTCCATCACTTCATATTTATTTGATGTAAACTTTCTCATAGTATTTTTCTATTGTGTCTTTCTTATTTTATAACAAATGATCCTTTCCTAGCTTCCAAGTACAATAACACATTTACACACTTTTTGTGTCTCATATCATTCAATAAAAGGGTTAACCATACCTATTAATTTTTAAAATCCCTTCTAGTAGTCCATTCGCTTATATTTTGACATTTATATTTTTGACTACAATATTCCTAAGAGGTCTGCATTTTAATTGTATTGTCATTTTCTTTTTCAGTTGATGTATCTGAATTAAACATCTCCTGAAGTGGTTGTCGAAAGTCGTTATTAGAAAAATTATCATGTGGTCCCATCTCATCTACTAGAATATCTTTGAGTGAACGCACATCGGGGTCAACAATGTTTACTATATTCAATGTCTAGTGTTCTCTATCATTTTTTGATGTAAAAAGGCACTATTTAAAGAATTAACAGAATATAGTTTTACAAAGAATTTAAAAAGAGGTAGATAAGAAGACAACCGTTTATCTATTAATAAAGAAAGGCTTAAGAGTAACAAATAAAAATTAATTATTTGATGGTAAAAGGCGTTTGTGCCTACATGTTGTGTAGATATTGATGCCTCACTGCATTTTGATATTTGTGTAAAATATATCAAAATTGTCTTTTTACCAGAATATTGGCCTTCGTTCTTTCCATATTCAGTAGATGGTATTGTATCTATAAAGGAAAAACCTTTGGATGTTAGGAAATGAATATTAAATTGAAGGAAAATAACATACTTCCCTAAAAAAAAAATGTGTTTCTAAGTAACCAAGGTTAAACTGTAATTCCATAAAGAATCTATGAATCTTCAGACGAACCTATGCTACCCTATGGAATGACATATGATAGACAAGAAGCAGTATCTGACAAGAAAAATTATCCTAACACACAACATGACATGGATACTTGTCAACCATAGTTGAAGATAGTGCTTCTACACTACCTATGAAACATACTCTAACATACAAGAAGTAGTCTCTGACAAGAAAAATTCTCCTAACACACAACCAGATGATATGGATACTTGTCTACCACAGTTGCATATAGTGCATCTATAGTGCCTATGAAACTAAAGAAAAAGAGCTTTGGAAAAAATAATAGTGGAAGAAAAATACTCTACCTATTATCATAGTCATCAAAACTTTCTATCATCAATTTACAATGCAACTGCTCGATCATGGCTGATTGAAACTACTCTACAACCGCTCGGTCATGGCCGATTGTCAATCCTCTTCAATTGATCAACCTATGCTGATTGACACTCCTTTACAACTAATTAACTTAGGATGATAAACACGCATTTGCAACTAATTAGATTATGTTGATCGACCCTACTCTACAATCAATTTGCTTATGTCGATAGACTCTCCTCTATAATTGATCTGCTTATGCTGATAGACAAGTCTCTACAATCGATTGGATTATGCCAATAGAAACATCTCTAAAATTGATCATCTTATGTCGATAGACATGTCTCTACAATCAATCGACTTATGCTGATAATCTCTCCTTTGAAATCGAACAACTTATACCAATAAACACATCTCTAAAACCTTTCAGCTTATGTCGATAGACACTTATTTACAATCGATCAACCTATACCGATTGTCACTCCTTTACAACCAATCAAATTAGGATGATAGATACACCTCTGCAACCGATCAACTTATGCTGATAGACACTTCTCTGCAATTGATCAACTTATACTGATAGTCTCTCCTCTACAACTGAATCGACTTATAACAATAAACATATCTCTACAACCAATTGGCTTATACCGATAGACACTTATTTGTAACTGATCAGTTTATATTTATAGAATCTCCTCTACATCTGATCGACTTATATCGATAGACACATCTGTATAATCGATCATATTATACCAAAAAATACTTCTCTACAACATACCGGCTTATATCGATAGACTCTCCTCTGCAACCGATCTACTTATATCGATTTACACTCCTCTACAACTGATTGACTTATGTCGATTTACACTCCTCTATAATTGATCATCTTATGTCGATCGATACTTCTCTACAAGCAATAGGTATATGCTGATTGAAACTCCTATGCAACTTATCAGATTATACCGATTGACACTTCTCTGCAATCGATAGTCATATGTCGATTGACACTCTACAACTGATCTACTTATGTCGATAAACACTTCTCTGCAACCTTGTCAAGTTTTTCATTGTTTTAAAGCTATTTTTGAGTTAGAGTGTTTTACATGTATGCTTATTGATACCCCCTATCGTATATATATGGGTAGTATATGAGGTGGATTGGGCGAGAAATAAATTATTTATAATTTGAAGGTGAATTATCCGTGGAATTGGGCAAAAGTGGTCGACGAATTAAAATAAAAATAGGATAATAATTGTCAATGGTGGGCTAATTTACCCCCAAAAAAATTCTACCACGTAAATTTCATATGAATGACCCCTAGTGAAATGTTCCAAAATTAGCAAATTTAAAGTTTCAAAAATTCTAAATATAGCCAATTTACTGAAGAACACAAGCTTATACTAAGAGGGGGGGGTGACCAGTATAGCGCCCACTATTTACTTTCTTTCAAAACCAATATCAATTAATGTCCTTAATTGCAATAACCAAATATAGCAGTGTGCATTAATAACTCGGATAGCAATAGTAAGCAAGAGCACAAGTCACCACACACAATTGAGACACAAGATTTAACGTGGTTCCCCCAATGTGGGGTACTCCACAAGATAATTTCCTTATAATATTTCACACATAAATAAGGATCCTTATCCAATACAATGATTACTTTGATCTGCTCAAAGCTAGGCAATATACTGATCTACTCAGGTAGGCAATCCATCGATCTGCTCAGCTAGGCAACACACTGATTTGCTCAGGTAGGCAATCCACTGATCTACTTAGCTAGGCAACACACTGATCTACTTAGGTAGGCAATCCATTGATCTGCTCAGCTAGGAAACACACTGATCTACTCAAGTAGGCAATCCATTGATCTGCTCAACTAGGCACTCCACTGATCTGCTCAACAAGCTCACACAGAACTTGTCCAAATCTGCTCAACAAGCTCACACAGAACTTGTCCAAATCTGCTCAACAAGCTCACACAAAACTTGTCCAAACCTGCTTAACAAGCTCACATAGAACTTGTCCAAATCTGCTCAACAAGCTCACACAGAACTTGTTCAAAACTTCTCAACAAGCTCACATAGAACTTGCTCAAATCTGCTCAACAAGCTCACACATAACTTGTCCAAAACTGCTCATAAATTTATCCCAAAACTATCCACAAATCTATCCCAAAATTGTCCACAAATCTGTCCAGAAATCTATCCCAAAGGCCTTCTCAAAGGCTCAATCAATCATGCTCAAGTAGTACTCAAATATCATCCACAAAACTATCAAGGCAAGGCTCAATGATGAACTCAATAATGAATGGCAATGCACTCTACAATGGATGACAACATTGATCCACAATGATCTCAACTCAAATCAATATCAACTCAACTCAAGTCTTATAGAACCATAAAGAGAATTGTTAGAGACTCAATATGTTCTAAACTCAATCTCAACTCAAATCAGAATTATGGAATAGTTTGTTTCATGGAACTTGAACAATCACTTCACACATCACTTGACTAGGTTCAATCAACTCAACTCAACCAATCACCATAAGGGACAACTCTTTCTCACAAAACCCTAGTCCAAGCATGTATCGACCAACTCAAATGTTTCCAACAATGCTCAACCACAAATATCACATAACAATGATACTCATGTTCTTTTCTAACTCAAGTTCTTTTCATAACCAATGGGCTTCAACAACTATGCTTATAAAACAAGGTTTAAACACAACTCACAAACCATAAAACCTTGAAGCATTCAACCAACCACTTTCAAAAAGGAAACCACAATCAATCCTTTTCTCTCCAATGATATTTCAGAAATCAACCACCATAAACAAACAATAGGAGAATGTGCCCATACCTTTTATGAAGATGAAGAAACCCCTTTGGAAATCTTCCACACTCAACACACTTTGAAAAAGAACAAAACAACCTTCACTTTGAACCCCTTTACAAAAATAGAAATATCTCTTTACATACACATTATTTCTCCATCTAATCAAGTTAATAAAATAGCCCTCGAAATAAGCTTTCCAATGATATATAATATGGTATACTTCTAAAAGAGGAAAACACCAAAAATTTCTCTTTTTCTAAAAGTGCATTTCAACCCTTATATCTTGCCTTCCAAGTAAATAAAAATTTAATCAAACATTATTCCCTTAGCATCACCTTATTCCTCCAACATTAGGCAATAATAAAAAATATTTAATAAAATGTTTACTTACCTCTTAGAGGGAATTGAACCCTCGTCATTGCCCACTCAACACCACAACCATGGCACCAAAGACCACGTGAGCTATCTGCTCACATAGGATAGAGAGCAAAAATGCTCCCTATATTTCATTGCCCTTGCTCATGCCAAAAACGTGCGCCAAATGCTCTTCTTCCACACTCTACGAAAATAAAACCCGGTGGGAATCGAATGCATGCCCTGTCACAACCAAAAACTCCATGCTTCCCAAGCTCATCGTTGGACCACGTTGTCACATCGAAGGATTTTGGGGCTTCCACTTTTTGTTCTCTTCGTTCGATGCTTAGACTTTTGAATCGAAAGCCTTTGCATATATATATGCAACCTTCCTTTAATTTCACATACGTCGACACCTTTAATTATTAATTTCCTTTTGATGGCGCATGGTTTTTATGACGTCGGCGAT
This sequence comes from Wollemia nobilis, assembly GCA_028583015.1. Lineage (NCBI taxonomy): Eukaryota > Viridiplantae > Streptophyta > Pinopsida > Araucariales > Araucariaceae > Wollemia > Wollemia nobilis. Next base: position 7,160,988 of record JAQPPZ010002224.1, on the reverse strand, counting down.
GACTTTAATTTTAATTTTAAATAATTAAAATTTAAACTAAATATTTAAAATTAAATATCTCCATCACCGGGGCACATTTTTTGACGAAACAAAAGGCCAACCTGGGTTTTAATAAAAACCCATTTCAAATTTGCCATCCATGGTTTTAAATAAAACCTTTTATTTTGCCTACCTTGGTTTTCACAAAAACCTTGTATATATCCATGCTTTCCAAAATATCATAAATGCTTATTTATGAAATACTTTGGCCACAAAAACTCAATGTGATCCATGTGACATCAATGATATGTATGATATCAATGACAACATAAAATACCTCAAATTTCTAACAATCTCCCCCTTTGTCATTTATGGAAACACCTCTAATGCAAATCACCACAGTCACTGCAAAAACCATTTTGAGAATCAAAGTCTGCTCCCCCGACTCAATACTCTCTTTGGAGGCTGCTCCCCCTAACTCAATGCTCTCTTTGGAGGCTGCTCCCCCTAACTCAAATCTCTCCCCCTTTGACATCAATGGCAAAAAAAGGGACACCTATGGGGCTAAAATATATGACTCTTAAGCTTAGCCCCCTCACCACCTTCTCTCTTGAGGTGATTAATTTTGGGGTGGGAGTACTTTTACTCCCATTTTTTCTCTCAAATGCTCAAACGTTTCTCTTGGTAATGGTTTTTTAAATATGTCTACAATCTGATATTTTGTAGGAACATATTCCAATCTTACTTGTTACTCTATAACCTGTTCTCTTAAAAAGTGATACTTGATTGGAATGTGCTTTGTTTTGGCATGCATTATTGGATTCTTCGAGATACTTATAGCACTAGTATTATCACACATAATAGGAATGGGATGATCATGTTCTATGCTGAAATATTTGAGAGTTGGTTTCATCCATAATACCTATGAACAACATGTTGCTACTGCAATATATTCTGCCTCTGTTGTGGAAAGTGACACTTATGGTTGTTTCTTACTTAGCCAAGAAACTAAGCAATCACCAAGAAAGAATGCTCCTCCACTTGTGCTTTTTCTATCATCAATGTTTCCTGCCCAATCTGCATCTGTGTATGTTGTGAGAGTAAACTTATTGCTTCTAGGATACCATAGACCATACTCCATTGTTCCTTTGAGATATCCGAGTATTATTTTCACTCTTGTCACATGTGATTCTTTTGGAGCTGCTTGAAATATTCCCACTAAACCAACTGCCTATATTATATCTGGTCTTGTAGTTGTAACATATAACAAGCTACCAATCATAGATTTGTATAGTGTTTGATTTGCATTAGGAGATTCATCATATTTGCTTAATTTACACCCTGTAACCATTGGAGTACTAACTGGATTACTATATTCCATTTTGAATTTATTCAACATCTCCTTTATATACTTTGTTTGTGAAAGAAATATCCCTTTTTCTAATTGTGAAATCTATAATCCGAGGAAAAAGGTTAATTCACCAAGCATAGACATTTCAAACTCATTAGTCATGTTTCTTGCAAATTCTTGACACATCCTGTCATTGCTACCCCCAAAAATAATATCATCCACATAAACTTCCACAATCATCAAATCATTTCCCTTATTTTTAATATACATATTGCTATCAATTGTTCCCTTTTTGAAACCTTGCTCTCGAAGATATTTATCCAGTCTTGAATACCATGCTCTAGGAGCTTGCTTTAAGCCATAAAGAGCCTTTTTCAATCTACACACATAATCTGGCTTATCTGCTTGATTAAACCCATCTGGTTGTTCAATGTAAACTTCTTCTAAATGACCATTCAAAAAAGCTGATTTGACATCCATCTGATATACTTTGAAATTCCTGTAGCTTGAAAGTGCCAAAAACATCCGTATAGCTTCCAATATTGCAACTGGTGCAAAGGTCTCATCAAAATCAATTCCTTATACTTGTGCATACCCTTTACACACCAATCTTGCCTTGTTTCTGATGACTTGACCATCTTCATTTAGTTTGTTCCTGTAGACCCATTTAGTACCAATTACATTTTTTCCTTTTGGTCTTGGAACTAATTCCCAAGTCTTAATTTTTTCAATCTAATCTAGTTCTTCCTTCATTGCTTTAATCCAACATTCATCATTTTCTACCTCTCTGAAATCCTTTGGTTCTATCTTGGATAGTAGTGAAACATTTGCTTGTTCTATTGAGCCTATGATTCCTCTTCTTGTTCGTCTTACATCAAGGCTACCAATGATCAAGTCCTCTGGATGATTTTTTTGAATATATCTTGATGTAGTTTTGGAAGGTATATTCTGCAAATCTTCTTCATCTGAATCTTCACCCATTTCTTCCTGACAACTTTCTTCTTCTTCAAGAATATCTTCCTGAGATGGCTCATTTATTCATGTTATTTCATCAACTTTGACATTTATACTTTCCACCATGGTATGTGTTCTTTTATTGTAGCATCTGTAGGCCTTACTCTTTGTAGAGTATCCAAGAAAAATACCTTCATCACATCTAGGATCAAACTTGCCCAAGTCCTTATCCTCTCTTCTGATATAACACTTACTTCCAAAAATTCTTAAGTAGTTTACCATGGGAGATCTTCCTTTCCAAAACTCATATGGAGTCTTATGTTGCTTTGTTCTAACTTGAGCTCTATTCATAACATATATTTTTGTATCGATTGCTTCCTTCCAAAACCCATATGAGATTCTTGATTCATTTAGCATTGCTCTGGCCATATTCTCAAGAGTTCTATTATTTCTTTCTACTACTCCATTTTGCTGTGGAGTCCTGGTTGCTGAATATTCTTTTTTGATTCCATGTTCTGCATAAAACTCAATGAATTATGTAGAGATGAATTCCCCTCCTCTATCTGATCGCAAACACTTGATCTTCTTTCCTGTTTCATTTTCTACCATTTATTTGAACACTTTGAAATGCTCAAATGCCTTTGATTTCTCTTTCAAAAAAACAACCCAAGTCATTCTAGAATAATCATCTATGAACAACATGAAGTAAATTTCACCTTGTAGACTTTTGGTTCTCATAGGACCACATAAATCAGTATGAATCAATTCTAATACCTTGGAAGAGGAATATTCTTTTGCCTTGAAACTTGATCTTGTCTGCTTTCCATACTGACACTGTGCACAAATTGTATTTGAAGGTCTTTTTATCTTTGGTAGATCTCTAACAATTTATTTGTTTCTTATCCTTACTATGTTATCAAAGTTCAAGTGAAACAACCTTTTATGCCATAACCAACTTTCTTCTTCTTGAGATAGAAGACATTTTTCCTTTTTTATTTCACTGAGCATGTAGAGATTGTTATTGGTTCTTTCTACATTTGCAACAAGCTTCCCTATTTTTGTTTCCTTGATTTTGCATCCTATAGAGGAAAAAGTAATTGTGTACCCTCGATCACAAAGTTGACTTACACTCAGTAGATTGTGTTTTAGAACCTCAACATAGAGTACACCCTGTGTAGTAGTCTTTCCATCATCCAAACTTAAAGTTCCTCTCCCTTTTATTTTAGCTGAAGCATTATCACCAAATCTCACAAATCCATTGTTGTTCCCTTTTAAAGAAATGAACTTATCCTTATACCTAGTCATATGACTAGAGCACCCACTGTCAATATACAATTTGTCCATCCTATAACATAGTAGAATCTACCCTCAAGTTGTTAGCCTTTCCTAAGGAACCCGCTCTGATACCAATTGAAGAACACAAGCTTATACTGAGACGGGGGTGAACAGTATAGCACCCACTTTTTACTTTCTTTCCAAACCAATATCAATTAATATCCTTAATTGCAATAACCAAATATAGCAATGTGCATTAATAACTCAGATAGCAATAGTAAGCAAGAGCACAAGTCACCACACATAATTGAGACACAAGATTTAACGTGGTTCCCCCAATGTGGGGTACTCCACAAGATAATATCCTTATAATATTTCACATAGAAATAAGGATCCTTATCCAATATAATGATTACTTTGATCTGCTCAAAGCTAGGTAATACACTGATCTGCTCAGGTAGGCAATCAACTGATCTACTCAGCTAGGCAACACACTGATCTGATCAAGTAGAAAATCCACTTATCTGCTCAGCTAGGCAACAAACTGATCTACTCATGTAGGCAATACATTAATCTGCTCAACTAGGCAATACACTGATCTACTCAGATAGGTAATCCACTGATCTACTTAGCTAGGTACTCCACTGATCTATTCAACAAGATCACACAGTCCAAATTTGCTCAACAAGCTCACACATAACTTGTCCAAATATGCTCAACAAGCTCACACAGAACTTGTCCAAATCTACTCAACAAGCTCACATAGAACTTGTCCAAATCTGCTCAACAAGCTCACACAAAACTTGTCCAAATCTTCTCAACAAGCTCACACAGAACTTGTCCAAACCTGCTTAACAAGATCACATAGAACTTGTCCAAATATGCTCAACAAGATCACACATAACTTGTTTAAAACTGCTCAACAAGCTCACATAGAACTTGCTCAAATCTACTCAACAATCTCACACAAAACTTGTCCAAAAATACTCATAAATATGTCCCAAAATTGTCCACAAATCTGTCCCAAAATTGTCCACAAATCTGTCCAAAAATCTATCCCAAAGGCCTTCTCAAAGGCTCAATCAATCATGCTCAAGTAGTACTCAAATCTCATCCACAAAACTATCAAGGCAAGGCTCAATGATGAACTCAATAATGAATGGCAATGCACTCTACAATGGATGACAACATTGATCCACAATGATCTCAACTCAAATCAATCTCAACTCAACTCAAGTCTTATAGAACCATAAAGAGAATTGTTAGAGACTCAATATGTTCTAAACTCAATCTCAACTCAAATCAGAATTATGGAATAGTTTGTTTCATGGAACTTGAAAAATCACTTCACACATCACTTGACTAGGTTCAATCAACTCAACTCAACCAATCACCATAAGGAAAAACTCTTTCTCACAAAACCCTAGTCCAAGCATGTATCGACCAACTCAAATGTTTCCAACAATGCTCAACCACAAATATCACATAACAATGATACTCATGTTATTTTCTAACTCAAGTTATTTTCATAACCAATGGGCTTCAACAACTATGCTTATAAAACAAGGTTTAAACACAACTCATAAACCATAAAACCTTGAATCATTCAACCAACCACTTTCGAAAAGGAAACCACTATCAATCCTTTTCTCTCCAATGATATTTCAGAAATAAACCACCATAAACAAACAATATGAGAATGTGCCCATACCTTTTATGAAGATGAAGAAACCCCTTTGGAAATCTGCCACACTCAACACACTTTGAAACAGAACAAAACAACCTTCACTTTGAACCCCTTTATAAAAATAGAAATATCTCTTTACATACACCTTATTTCTCCATATAATCAAACCTTAAAATAATTAAAATAATTAAAATATGGTATACCCATTGATGGCGCATGGTTTTTATGACGTCGACGATGACTTTAATTTTAAATAATTAAAATTTAAACTAAATATTTAAAATTAAATATCTCCATCACCGGGGCACCTTTTTCGACGAAATGAAAGGCCAACCTGGGTTTTAAGAAAAACCCATTTCAAATATACCATCCATAGTTTTAAATAAAACCTCTGATTTTGCCTGCCTTGGTTTTCACAAAAATCGTGTATGTATCCATGCTTTTCAAAATATCATAAATGCTTATTTATGAAATACTTTGGCCACCAAAACTCAATGTGATCCATGTGACATCAATGATCCATGTGACATCAATGACAACATAAAATACCTCAAATTTCCAACATTTACGATATTTCGTGCTTATGCATAACCTTGGCTATTGTATATTCATCATTTGTAATGGAAAGGAAAACTCTTTGTTGCTCCTTAAAAATACATGTAATAAATAATTACTAAGACCGACTAAATCAATATTCTAAAATTAGTTTTTGATCATCTACTCAATTGGACTGAATTTGAATATCTAACAAGGACTAAACTTTCTTTCTTGAGCGCACCTTTGATATATTGAAGAATCATTTTTACTATCTGCATTGTGCTTCTAATAGAATTAAAATAAATTTGGTAACAATACTTACTAGAAAATGGATATCCCACATGATAGTTATAAGATACATTAGACTATCAACCATCATTTAAAACCATATCCTATCAATAATTCTACAACCATTTTCTTTGCTCAACTTTTCACCTTATGCTACTGGGATTTCCACCTCCTTACAATTTTTCATTTTGAATCAACTCAATATATCTTGGGTATAATTAGATTAAAAAATAAATATACCATCATGTGATTTATATATCTACATGCCAAAAAATTAGTTCAATAATTCAATATTAATCATCTCAAGTCCATTCATCATTAGTTTCTTAAATTCTTGTATCATGTTGGAGTTGTTACCTTCAAAAATCAAGTCATTCATATATATAAAACACTTAAAATATGATCAAATACCTTCTCCACATATAAATTATTATTCATATGTGCTTATAATAAATCAATGTTGTTGGAGATAACTATCAATTTTTATATATCAAGCTCTAGAATCTTGTTTCAGTCCATATAATGTTTTCTTCAATATGTAGACAAAATCTTATTTTCCTTTGAATTCCAATATTAGTGATTTTTAAACATAAATTTATTATTCAATTAATCCATTTAGTAATGTTTTTATAACATACATTTATTGGATTTACCGCTTGCTATGAGTTGTTAATGTTATCACTATTCTTATTATATCAAATCTAGCAATTGGTGCAAAGTTTTCTTCATAGTTTATTCCATAGATTTGTGCATCTATTTGGAAACTATCATTACCTTATTTCATTTAATTGTATCATCACTCTTATACTTATATATATACTTCATTACTATCATTATTTTATCCTTTGGAAGATCAACTAGCTCCCAAGTTTCATTCTTATAAATTACTCTTATTTCTTCTTCCACTGCTTCACACCAAATATTTGTTTTGTTGCATTTTCATAAATTAAACCAATTTAACCTTGAGAATATAGAATTATTATGACCATTATATATAATTGATTACTAGTCCTCTCATAAATTTCTCTTATAATTCTTACTATAATGAAGATTCATGACATTAGACAAATCTTACCTCCATAGGCAATTGTGATCAGTATGATATTCCAAAGAATAAAGATATGATAGGTGCAAAATGGATATAAATAAATAAGTATAATACTGATGGAACAATAAAAAGGCATAAGGTAAGGCCAGATGCCAAATGGTAGATACAAGTTTATAGAATAGACAATGAACAAACTTCTGGACTAGTTGTTAGATTGGATATAATAAGAATAGTGATAGTATTAGTAGATCACAACAAGCATAAAATTCATAAAATGGACATTATGTAAACATTATTGAATGGATTTATGGAAGAAGAATTTTATGTATAACAACCACCAAAATTTGAATTCAAAAAAAAAAATTGTATATAAATTGAAGAAAGCATTATGTGGATTGCAACAAGCTCCTAGAACTTGGTATGCAAGAATTGATAGTTATCTTCAATGATGTGGATTTATTAGGAGTCAAAATAAATCAAATTTATATGTAAAGAAGGAATTTGATCACATTTTAATTATTTGTCTTGATGTGCATGATTTTATTTTTATAGATAATAGCTCCAATATGATACAAAAAATTAAGAAAATAATGATAAATGAGTTTGAGATGGTTGATCTTGCATTATTGCACTACTTTCTTGTCATGGAGATATATCAATCACATGATGGTATATTTAAGGAAAGGAAAGGCGTTGATTTTGGTACCATCATGTATGCATGCTTCAGGTCTCCTGATCTGGAGTTAATCTCTCCTTTATAGTTTGGGGACCTTATCAATCTAAGTATCACCAAGACATATTGAGGTGATTCCGAATGAACAAGTGTAAGTAGGTGGCAACCCTAATATCACAAGATGAAAATTTGAGCAAAGAAAATGACAACATGATTGATCTTGACAAATGAATTTGAGATGATTGATCTTGCATTATTGCACTGCTTTCTGAGCATGGATATATATCAATCATATGATGTTATATTTAATTATCAATCTAAGTATTGCTAAGACTTATTAAGGTGATTTATAATGGATAAGTGTAAGTAGGTGGTAATCCCAATAGCACAAGATGAAAAATTGAGCAAAGAATATAAGAGAATAAATATTGATGGGATATGGTTTCAAAGGATGGTTGGTAGTCTAATGTATCTTATAGCTACTATGTCAAATATCAATTTTACAATAAATCACATTTCTATATTTATGTCAAGTCCACATGAAACTTATATGAGAGTAGTAAAAATGATTTATTGATTTACTAAAGGTACATGTATGGTTTAATATGTGGATTTCGATTGATTTGGGATATTTCTTTAGCCATGGTAATTATCTTATTGTATGAAGTTAAAAAAACAACAAAGAGTTTTCATTTCCACTATATAGGTTGAATATATAACAACTACATCAATAACATGTCAAGTTGTACAACCACAAGGAGTTTTACATGGTTTGCAATAAGAAATCATTCCAACGCTACTATATATTGGGATAATAGTAGTAGTATTCAAATAGTAAAAATTCCTATTTTTATAAAAACACTAGCACATAGATATTCATCATCACTTTAATCAGGTTTTGATTCAAGAAGTGGTACAATTACAATTTTATAGGAAAGAGAATCAATTGATATATATTTTTACAAAAGTACTCCCAAGAGAAAGATTTATTTCACTTTGTATACAACTTGGAGTTGGCCTATAAGCATCAAAGGGGAGAATGTTAAAAATTATTATTAAATTTAATGTAGAAAAAACATGTTGTCAAAAATAGTTCTTTGTGGAAAAAAAATGTAAAATAATTTTTGTATAAGAGAAGAAAATTTGTTTATAGATAATCGTATAAAAAAAGAAGAAAAATAAAAGAGAGTAGTTGTAAAGATATAAAAGGGAGGTAATGAAAAAAAATAAGAAGGGAATTGGATATAGAAAAGTATGGGTATTATTAGCATGTAGGATGTTAATATATTGGTTCTAAGAACAAGTTATAATTCAATTCAATGGGTGTAATCAACTCAAAGAAATGATATTCTCACAATGACACTAAGAAGGGGGGGTGAATCAGTGTAGCTATTTAAATTCAAATCTACAACTCTTAAAGCTGAAGCAAAGAGAACTTAAAAGTAGATAAAGCAATTATCACAAGAGAGCACACCACAACACACAAAGTAACTAGGTTCACCAATTTGGCTACTCCTCAAGAATGACTGCTTGGACTACGGTCCAAATCCAGCCTTTGCAAAACACCAATTTTACAATCTGTTTACCAGCACCCACTAGAAGGAGCACCAACCCTTGATTTATCTGCACCAATAGAAAGGAGCACCAACCCCTATCCAAGCACCAACTTGGATCATAGTTTTGAAAGCTATATCAATGTCATACAAATGCCTTCCCTTTTACAAGACCCTGACTGGTCTACAATTTATCAAAACACAGTAAACACCTACTGCTCAGCTTGTCACTCTCTTACAGCATTCTTCTAACCCTCTTTCGGAAACACTTTCACACATTCAGCGACAACTTTATTCTCCATGCAACTACCTTTTTATAATCAAATTGTCTAACTATAACTCCAGTTGTAACTCCTTTTATTTCTCATGTGCCACTTGCCAGTTTTAATGCCTTCTAACTGTAACTACTTTTGTATTAATATAGGGTAGGCTTTTCATCAACCACGATGCATGTTACGAATTTACACATATACCCCTACCATGATTGTTCGTCTTCTCGGTCATGACTGTTCGTATTATTTTTGTGCATGCATGCATGTTCGATTCTATTTATACGACTGTTATATTTCTCCTTCGACTGTTCTTAAATTAGCTGTATGATTTTCTTTTGTAACGTCCCTTGTAACTGCTGTAAAACTTCAGTTAACGGTTACATATCTTAATACGATTGGGTTCTATTTTTAGCTTGCGTAAAAATGACCTGTCACGAAATCGTGACACTTCTGTCTCTTTGTCTTCTTCTTGGCTTGTACCCACGAAAATACATGTCGCGAAATCATGACAGTTTCTGCCTCCTTGTCCTTTTCTCAGCTTGCACCTACGAAAACAGAACATGTCACAAAATCATGACACTTTCACTACCTTGAGCTCTTCTCTGTCTCTTTCCCATGAAAACAGAACATGTTGCAAAATCGTGACACTTTCGCTTCCTTGCACTCTTCTCTGCTTGCACTAGCAAAAACATGACATGTCACGAAATTGCGACATCTTTCGCTTTCGTACACTCTTCTCTACAAGCACTAGTGAAAACATGACATGTCACGAAATCATGACATCTTTCGCATCCGTACACTCTTCTTGGCTTACACCAGTGAAAACAAGACATGTCGCAAAATCATGACACATTCACTGCCTTGTGCTCTTCTCTGTCTATCGCCCGCAAAAACACAACATTTCATGAAATCACGACACATTCGCTGCCTTGTGCCTTTCTCTGTATTTCACCTATGAAAACACATGTCACGAAATCATGACACATTTGCCTCCGTACACTCTCTCTCCTCTTCGGGTCGCGAAAACCCGACATGTCGTAAAATTGTGACACTTTTTCTCCTTGGTGCTTCCTCTTGCAAATTGTCATGAAATTGTGACACTTTTCCTTGCCAGATCTTTTCTCTCAAACATGTCATGAAATCATGACACATTTTCATCTGTACTGCCTCTCTTGCAGATTGTCGCAAAATCATGACAGTTTTCTTTGCCTGCGCCTTCTCTCCAAACATGTCGTGAAATTGCGACAATTTTCTTTGCTTGCGCCTTCTCTCCGAACATGTCATGAAATCATGACAGTTTTCTTTGCTTGTGCCTTCTCTTCGAACATGTCATGAAATCACAATAGTTTTCCCTGCATGCGCTTCTCCTTCGAACATGTCACGAAATCATGACATTTTTTCCACTTGTTTTCTTCTCTGCCAACATGTCACGAAATCGTGATAGTTTTTCCACTTGGCTTCTTCTCTGCCAACATGTCACGAAATCATGACAGTTTTTCCACTTGGCTTCTTTACCTCCAAAATATCATGAACACGATAGTTTTGCCAGCATATTCTCTCTCCTTTGATATGTCATGAAATCGCGATAGCTTTTCCAGCTTTTTATCTCTTCCGATATGTCATGAAATCGTGACAGAAAACATGTCGCGATATCGCGACATTTTTCTTGTATTTTTCATTGATCCTTTGAATCTGGGCCACTTTTGTCTTCTTGGAAATTTACTGTACATGCTCTGACTGACCTCTAAACTCCTGTCCACTACATCAACTGATTTATCTGTCTGTGTTGACAACAATGACAATACTATTTCTGCACCTTGCTCAACAATCTCCCCCTTTGGAATTGTTGGCAACACATGGGCAATTTCTTGTAATTCTTCTCTCCCTTTGACAATAATACCAAAGGGCTATTGCAGACTCCCCCTAAGTCTATGCACAACATTCTCAGGCAAAAACTGTTACAGTTAGTAAAAATCAATAATATGAGCAAAGATATAAACACATATATGAATGCTCCCCCTAAGAATGTGATCCCGATATCTAGTCAATTTTTGGGAAACGTGACCACTCCCAACTTACTTCGAAGGTACTCAAAAACTTCCTTGGGTAATGGTTTTGTGAATATATCTGCTACTTGCTCTGTAGTTGGAACAAAATCCAATTTAACCTCACCTTCTACAAATTTATCCTTCAAAAAGTGATACTGGATTGCAATATGTTTGGTTCAAGAATGCATAACCGGATTCTTTGAGATGTTAATAGCACTGGTGTTATCACATTTAACTGAAATTGGCTCTTTGAAGTGAATACCAAGATCTTTCAAGGTTTGTCTCATCCATAATATCTGTGTACAACACGTTGTTGCTGCAATGTATTATGCCTCTGCTATGGATAGAGAGACTGATTCTTGTTTCTTGTTGTGCCATGCTACCAGCCTATCTCCAAGATAAAATGCTCCTCCACTGGTACTCTTTCTATTATCTATACATCCTTCCCAATCTGCATCAGAATATGCAATAAGAGTGAAGTCCTTACCTTTTGGGTACCATAACCCATACTCCATAGTACCCTTGAGGTACCTAAAAATCCTCTTTACAGCTGTCACATGAGTCTCTTTGGGACTAGCTCTGAAATCTTGCTACCATGCATACTGCTTGTAAGATATCCGGTCCGGTAGCTGTCAAATACAGTAGACTTCCAATCATAGATCTGTACATGATTTGATCTACATCCGGAGATTTGTCATCCTTGCTCAACTTGCAACTTTGTTGTCATGGGAGTGCTAACGAGGTTTACTATCCTCCATTGTGAACTTTTTCAACATTTCTTTCACATATTTAACTTGAGAGATAAAAATGCCCTTTTCATTTTTATTGACTTGCGATCGAGGAAATAAGAAAGTTCACCAATCATAGACATCTCAAATTCTTTCTTCATTTTATTTGCTGTCTCTACAGGACTTATCATTGCTGCTACCAAAAATGATATCATCTACATAAACAACAAGGACAATAAGATGGCCATTCTCTGTTTTCACATACAGATTGTTGTCCACCAAACCTTTCTTGAACCCCTGTTGAATCAGATAGTTATCCATCCTTGCATACCATGCTCTAGGTGCCTGTTTCAAGACATACAAAGCTTTCTTCAACTTGCAAACAAATTTGGGATTATCATCGAGTTGGAACCCATCTGGATGCTCAATGTAAGCCTCTTCTTTCATTTTTCCATTCAGAAATGTTGATTTCACGTCCATTTGATATACTTTGAAATTTTTATGAACTGCTAAAGCCAGAAACATTCTGATTGCCTCTAGTCTAGCTACTGGTGCAAAGGTTTCCTCAAAATCAATACCTTCAACCTGTGCATAGCCTTTACATACCAGTATTACTTTATTCCTTACAACTTGTCCATCTTCGTTTAATTTATTTCAAAAAATCCATTTAGTATCGATTATATTTTTATTTTTTGGCCTTAGTACTAACTCCAAAGTTTTGTTTTTCTCAATCTGATCTAGTTCTTCATTAATTGCCTTCATCCAACTTTCATCTATGCTTGCTTCAGGAACATTTTTGGGCTCAATGCTGGATAATAGAGAGTAGTTCCATACTAATGCTCTTCTTGTCTGAATACCAACTGTGGGGTCCCCAATAATTTGCTCTCTGGGATGATTTTTTTGCGAGCTACCTGTTTTGAATTTCTTGTTTTCTTCTATTTCTGAGTCAATACTTAAATCATCTGGGTCAATTTTCTGATTCTCTTCCGTTTCATTTTCTTCATCTCCTTCAATAACTTCTTCATAAATAGGGTAGTTTTCTTGATGAGTAATTTCTCGTTCTCTACCTTCATCAACTTTAACATCGGCACTCTCCACAATTTTCTTTAGCCTCTTGTTGTAGCATGTGTAGGCTTTGCTTTTTGTCGAATAGCCAATAAAAATTCCTTCATCAGCTCTATCTTCAAACTTACCAAGATTATCTTCAGTTCTTTTGATGTAGCACTTGTTGCCAAAGACTTTGAAGTATCTTGTTGTTGCCTTTTTTCCAAACCATAGCTCATAAGGAGTTTTGCTTTCATGTGTCCTCAACATGCACCTGTTTTGGATGTAAACCGCAGTATGAACTGCCTCTTTCCAGAATTTGTCTGCTATGTTGTTCTCTGTCAACATTTTCCATGCCATTTCTTGCACTGTCCTATTTTTTCTTTCAACTACACCATTCTGTTGAGGTGTCCTTACTGCTAAAAATTGTCTTCTGATCCCATATTTTTGATAGTACTCTACAAACTCCTCTGAGATAAACTCTCCTCCTCTATCTGATCTTAAGCATTTAATTCTTTTTCCTATTTGATTCTCAACCTAGTGTTTGAAAGTCTTGAACATTTCAAAGGCATCTGATTTAAGCTTTAAAAATAGTACCCATCTCATCCTGAAATAGTCATCTATGCACAACATAAAGTATTTGTCACCATTTATGCTTTGTGTTCTCATGGGTCCACATAAATCAGTATGAATTAGCTCTAAAGGTTTGCTGGTGAAGTATTCCTTTGTTTTAAATGTGGATCTAGTTTGCTTCCCATTTTGGCATGAAGCACAGATGCTATTTAATGGTTTTCCAATGGTGGGTATATCTCTTACTGCCCTTTTTGAGCTTATTTTTACCAGATTGTCAAAGCTAATATGACCAAGCCTCTTGTGCCACAACCAATTTTCATCTTTATGTCCAATAAAACATGCTTCTTCTGAAGTCTCTGAGAGAGTATACAGGTTTCCAGTAGTCCTTGATCTAGTGGCTATCAGCTTTCCACTGTGTGCTTTTCTGAATTCACAGCCTTGCTTCTTAAAAATGATTTCATGACCTCTGTCACAGATTTGACTTATCCTCAGTAAGTTGTGCTTCAAACCATTCATAAATAGAACTTATTTGGAATTGATATTTCCATCACTTATCTTGAATTATCCTTTGCCAACTATCTTGGCTCCATCATTATTTCCAAACTTTACAGAGCCCCCTTCATATTTTTGTAATTTTTCAAATTTTTGTTTATCTCCTGTCATGTCACTGGAGCATCCACTATCCAAAATCCATGGTGTAGATTTGTTCTGTGCTTTGAATGCTGTCTGTAAAATCAAGGATTCATTTTCTTCTTTGGGTCACTCCTTTTCTTTCCATTCTGGTTTGACTACAGTTTTGGTCACTTGTTTAGACTTTTCTTTGTCAGTAGCCTGTGCATGTTTTTTTGGAAATTTTCTATTTTGCCTTAAACTTTTTGGTTGAGATCTTCTTCCCTAATTTTTATTTGCTGCATATGTGATTCTACAGTTTCTTGCAATGTGTCCAAAGTTATGATAGTTATAGCATTCTACTGCATAATCCATCAAGGGTGAAAAGACATTTCTACTGGTGAAATTTCTTTGTCCTATATTATAAATGCAATCTGAAATCTTATGACCATAAGCATTGCATTTAAAACAATAACCAGAAAATGAATGATTGAACCTGGGAGTTGGTCTTTACCATTTTGTAGTAGGAGCCAAAAAATTTCTTCTCCTTTGATGTGTGACTTTTATGAATCCCTCATTGTCAGCACTCTTCTCGTGCCTAGCACTGTTGCTTTCTTTTGCCCGATTCATTTTTCCTTGATCAACCTTGATCTTATATTCTTTCTTTACTTGTTCTATAGTTATGGCCTTTTATCCACTTGACGATTCTCCTTCAACAAAGCCCAAGCCAAATTTGATGCCTGTAGTCCTCTGACTATTTATAATATTTTCAAGCTTCACAGAACTTCCTTCAAGTTTGTGATAGCAACTCAATTTTTTATTCTTTTCTTCTACCCACATTCTTAAAACAATAATATCTTCTTCTAGTTTGCTGCACTCATTTATTTTCATGGTTAATTGTACTTCGAGTTCTTCAGTCATTTTCTTAAATTCTTCTGTCTGAACTTTCAAACTGTTTATTATGTCATTCGCATCCTCAAGCTTTCTTGAGACCTTTTTATTCTTTTTCCTTTATGTACTCAACTCTTTAAGTGCAGCAACAAACTCTCCTTCCAGATATACTTCAGCCTCATCCTTAATGTTTGTGTCACCTTCCTGTTTTTCTTCTATTTTATTTTCTTCAAATGCCATGAACAGAGCTTCACCTGTTTCTTCTTCAGAATCTTCACCTAAGCTATCTTCAGAAGAGCTGACATTCTTGGATATGAAACTTTTCTTTTGGAAGTTGCTCTTTCTAAAATTTGGTTTCTTCTTCCAATCACTTCTTTCTTGGTGTGACCCTTCATCACTTTTGGTTTTCTTATTCATTAGACACTTAGCTACAAAGTGACTGACCCCTCCACAATTTAAGCACTTAAATGGTAACTTTCCTCTATATTTTCCTTTTCCCTTTATAAGTTTTCGAACAAAGTTAGCTTTTGTTTCATCCGATGTCTCTTCATCCTCAGATTCTTGTTCAGCTTTTATATTTTTGTGTGCTTTAAAAATAGCTTCTTTGTCTATGGGCTTAGTTTGTCCTATTCTCATTTTGTATGCAGTCAAAGAACCATGCATCTCATCCATGCTAAAATTGTTTAGATCTTTAGCTTCTTCTATTGTAGAAACTTTAGAATTAAATCTTTTGTGAAGAGTTCTAAGTATCTTTTTCACGACGACCACATCATTGATTTCTTCATCGAGTCCTCTGATTGCATTAATGATTTCATTGACTCTCAGCATATAGGCATCTATGTTCTCATCGTCATTCATTTTTAATGCTTCGAACTGAGCTCGATGCGTTTGTAGCTTGGCTTCCTTGATCTTGCTGTCTCCTTCATGTGCTCTTTAGTTTGTCCCACATGTCTTTTGCCATTTTATAGCTCATGATCCTTATTAGTTCACTGTCTACTAGCCCACACATTATGGCATTCTTTGCTTTGGAGTTATTCTCAAACTTTTTCTTCTCGATAATATCTGTTGGAGGAGTAGCTGGTATTGTGTATCCACTTTTTACTGACTCCCAAATGTCATATCCCAACACACACATATATGTCTGCATCCTGAGTCTCCAGAATGAGTAGTTAGTTCTGTTAAACAAAGGAGCTTTTTTTGATGAGAATCCTTCACCACCTGCCATTGTGTTTCTTCCAAGATCACCTTAGCTAATTAAGCTTGTTCAGGAACTTGGCTCTGATACCAATTGATATTTTCATAATCACACTAAGAGGGGGGGTGAATCAGTGTAGCTATTTAAATTCAAATCTACAACTCTTAAAGCTGAAGCAAAGAGAACTTAAAAGCAGATAAAAAAATTATCACAAGAGAGCACACCACAACACACAATGTAACGAGGTTCACCAATTTGGCTAATCCTCAAGAATGACTGCTTGGACTACAGTCCAAATCCAACCTTTGCAAAACACTAATTTTACAATCTATTTACCAGCACCCACTAGAAGGAGCACCAACCCCTGATTTATCTCCACCAACAGAAAGGAGCACCAAACCCTATCCAAGCACCAACTTGGATCACAGTTTTGAAAGCTATATCAGTGATATACAAATGCCTTCCCTTTTACAAGACCCTGACTAGTCTACAATTTATCAAAACATAGTAAACACCTACTGCTCAGCTTGTCGCTCTCTTACAGCATTCTTCTAACCCTCTTTCAGTAGCACTTTCACACATTCAATGATAACTTTATTCTCCATGCAACTGCCCTTTTATAATCAAATTGTCTAATTGTAACTCCAGTTGTAACTCCTTTTATTTCTCATGCACCACTTGCCAGTTGTAATGCCTTATAACTGTAACTACTTTTGTATAAATATAGGGTAGGCTTTTCATCAACCACAATGCATGTTATGAATTTACACATATACCCCTACCATTACTGTTCGTATTCTTTTCTATGCATGCATGAATATTCGATTTTATTTATACAACTGTTAGATTTCTCCTTCTTCGACTGTTCTTAAATTAGCTGTATGATTTTCTTTTGTAACGTCCCCTGTAACTGCTGTGAAACTTCAGTTAATGGTTACATATCTTAATACGGCTGGGTTCTATTTTTATCTTGCACCAAAATGACCTATCGTAAAATCATGACACTTTTGCCTCTTTATCTTCTTCTTGGCTTGTACCCGCAAAAATACAACATGTCACGAAATCGTGACAGTTTTTGCCTCCTTGTCCTTTTCTCAGCTTGCACCTACGAAAATAGAACATGTCGTGAAATCGTGACACTTTCGTTGCCTTGAGCTCTTCTCTATCTCTTTCCCACAAAAATAGAACATGTCACGAAATCGTGACACTTTCACTTCCTTGCACTCTTCTCTGCTTGCACTAGCGAAACATGACATGTCACGAAATTGTGACATCTTTTGCTTCCGTACACTCTTCTCTGCAAGCACTAGCAAAAACATGACATGTCACGAAATCGTGACATCTTTTGCATCTATACACTCTTCTTGGCTTGCACCAGTGAAAACAAGACATGTCGCAAAATCGTGACACATTCACTGCCTTGTGCTCTTCTCTGTCTGTCGCCCATGAAAACACAACATTTCGTGAAATCACGACACATTCGCTGCCTTGTGCCTTTCTTTGTCTTTTTCTCGTGAAAACACATCATGTCGTGAAATCACGACACATTCACCTCCATACACTCTCTCTCCTCTTTGGGTCGCAAAAACCCGACATGTCGCGAAATCGCGACACTTTTTCTCCTTGGCGCTTCCTCTTGCAAATTGTCATGAAATCACAATATTTTTCCTTGCCAACTCGTTTCTCTCAAAAATGTCACAAAATCGTGACACATTTTCATTCGTACTGCCTCTCTTGCAGATTGTCATGAAATCATGACAGTTTCTTTTCCTGCGCCTTCTCTCCAAACATGTCACGGAATCGCAACAGTTTTCTTTGCTTGCGCATTCTCTCCGAACATGTCGCAAAATTGTGACGCTTTTCTTTGCTTGCGCCTTCTCTTCGAACATGTCACAAAATCATGATAGTTTTCCCTGCATGCGCTTCTTCTTCGAACATGTCGTAAAACCCCATTATTTTTTCCACTTGCTTTCTTCTCTACCAACATGTCACGAAATCGCGACAGTTTTTCCACTTGGCTTCTTCTCTGCCAACATGTCATGAAATCATGATAGTTTTTCCACTTGGCTTCTTTGCCTCCAACATGTCGCGAAATCATGACAATTTTGCTAGCATATTCTCTCTCCTTCGATATGTCATGAAATCGTGATAGCTTTTCCAGATTTTTCTCTCTCCTTCGATATGTCACGAAATCGCAACAGAAAACATGTCACGATATCGCGACAGTTTTCTTACTTGTCTTTTTCTTTGATCCTTTGAATCTGGACCACTTCTGTCTTCTTGGAAATTTATTGTACATGCTCTAACTAACCTCTGAACTCCTATCCACTGCATCAACTGATTTATCTGTCTGTGTTGACAACAATGATAATACTGTTTTTGCACCTTGCTCAACAAGAAATTGCATGAGTGAAAACAATTGTAGTTTAGATATTGTAATTGATATTGAATAAGTAAAGATATATTGGATTCAAGAGTGTATTTTCCAAGTGTTTGTTCAACAATATTTATGAGAAGCATTTGTTATAATTTCCTATAAATTTATAAAATAGATTTCTAAAAGCACACTTAAAAGACATATTCTTGAACAAAACACTTGGAAAAATAATTATTGAATTCAATATATATTTACTTCAATTTTAATCACAAAATATGAATTTCAAATCCTTCCACTCAAACAACTCTTTTGATTTGATTATGCCCATTGAATTGAATTATAGCTAGTTCGTAGCACCCAATATATAGACATCCTACATGCTAATATTAGTAAGAATTTTTTTTATCTTGTTTTCCTCCTTTTATATCATTATCTTCCTTTTCTAATTTTACAACTATAAGAATATCTTTAAACAACTTTCCTTCTCCCTTAGGAAAAGCATTGTGCATACTTTTTCCACTACGTAGTATTTTTAATGATATGATTTCTTTCTAATTTACATTAAATATTGTATTTGACATTCTTCCCTTAATTCTTTATGTTCCAAATCCTAATTGTCTATGAAGAGAAAAAAGCCATTATCTTAGGAGTGATTTTGAAAATAATATTGATTGATTCTTTATCCTACAAAATTACAATTCAACCACTCCTTGAAGCAAATATCAAATTAAGTGATGATGAATATCTATGTGGTTAGTTTTTATATTAAAAAAATAATATTATTTACTATCTAAATGGTTATATTATTATCACAATATATAGTACTAGTGTAATTGTCCTTATTGCAAACCATGTGTAACTCCTTGTGGTTATACTGCTTAAAAACTTACTAACATAGTTACTATATATTTATCCTTTGTAATGAGAAGGAAAGTATTTGTTTCTATTTCAAACTCCATGCAATAAGATAATTACCAAGATTAAAGGAATACTTTAAAGTTGGTTTTCGATCATCTACTCATTTGGACCTATCTTAATTTGAATATCTAACAAGGACAAAACTTTATTTCTTGTGTAGATTTGATATATTGAAGAATCCTTTTTACTACTTCCATTGACCTTCACATGGACTTGGTATAAATTTGGTAACAAGAGTTACTAGAAAATTGATACCCCACATGGTAGCTATAAGATACATTAGACTACCAATCATAATTTAAAACCATGTCCCACCAACAATCCTATGTCTATAATTTTCTTTATTCATAGTTTCACCTTGTGTTACTGGGGTTACCACCTCCTTACACTTTTCCATTTTGAATCGACTCAATATATCTTGGGTATACTTAGATTGACAAATAAAGATACCATCATGTAATTGATATATCTTCATGCAAAGAAAGTAGTACAATAATTCAATATTATCATCTCGAAATCATACATAATTAGTAACTTGAATTCTTGTATCATGTTGGAGTTGTTACCTGTAAAAATAAAGTCATACACATACATTCAAATAATTAAAATATGATCAAATCCTTTCTTCACATATAAATTTTAGTTTATGTATACTCATAATAAAGCCTTTTTATTGGAGATAACTATTATTGCTTCAATACCAAACTCTATAATCTTGTTTTAGTCCATATTATACTTTCTTTTTTTTTGGTAGATTAATTCATTTTATTTCAAAAAGGGTATTTGAAAGGCACCTCAACGTCTTTTACAACAGAGGATCTAAGAAGAACACAACAAAACTAGCCTGAACAGAACTAAACAAAATTAGAAGGCCAAAGGCCAATACAACCAAAAGAGGACATCCTCAGGGACAGAGGAATAGAGAGGATAAAAACAGGGACTGACACCCTTTATCCTTTAAAAAAACCAACAGTCCTTTGGAGTAGAGGAGCATTGTTTAGACAAAAGGAACGATCAAAAATCCAACATAGCAAAGAGTCACAGACACAATCAAGGATTGAAATTAATTTGTAGAGTAGAATTATCATTAGTTTCCAGAGCTATGTCCTTTGCTTCATTCTTTAGGGTGTCTTTTAGGCTGTCCTTCAGACCTTCAATGCATGCTTCCTTAGCAATTTCCACAAATTCATCATCTTTAACCACGTCTTCATCTTTCATGCCACATTTGGTATTACAAGGGGCTTCAGCTGCAAAAATCATGGAGGTCTCATTGAAGTTATCACAAAAGAACAAAAGGTTGAGATTATGCCTCTGTTCTTTAAGGCTAGCAATAGCCTTACCAATAGCAGTATGAGTCATCTCCAGATGAATAATAGAGGCAGTTGTGGCATGAAAAACCAATTTGTGAAGAAATTTTTCCACCAGGTCAGGGGAGGAAGATTGAGCTTTAGAAGGTTTGCCTGAAATGGAAGGTGGGGTTCCAACTACTTCTTTGAGCTTCAGTCTCTGGGAACTTCTGATAGGGGTGGTTTCAATTTTAATATTCTTCCTAGTAACAGGCTGGGGCTTATCATTTTTGTACTTCCTCTTGGGATTAGAGGCTTTGGGGCTCGGAGTAGAGGAAGAGTTCTCCTCCTCAGATTCAAGGTTGGGAATATTACCTTTAGGGAATTTGAGGAGGAGATAACGGTAAAGGACCTTGAAAAGCCCTTGGTGGTTGGGTAAGACTTCTTCCTTTTTTTGGGTAGACACAATGGTGTAATAAATAGACCAAAAAATTGCAGCAGGAATATTCATGGCCTTGGCATCACAAAAATGGTTGACATAAGCTAGGTGGAAACAACATAGTTGATATTTGGGGTTATCACATGTTAAGTATTGCATTACAAGAACAAGGATTTGTTGCAAAGGAGGGAAAATATATCCACAAAGCAAACCTTTTTTGTGGTTTTTGAAAACTTCTGAATTCTTCTCGAAGAAGATCAGCTCCGCATCCTAGTTGTGTTTGTTGCACCGGATGACTTTGCCTTCCAAGGGTTGACCTATTAAATCTGCCAACAACTCAAAGGTAATGTGGAATTGAACATCATGGATCGTGATGAAACCCTTGTTCCACATTTCAACAAAGGCCTTCGTAATGTTGTCATCAACCCCAGTAAATAACTTGAAGAACTCAATTAGGGCGCTATTGGTTTTGTCTTTCCACAAATCTCTAATCATAGGGTTAAGCTCGAGAACAACATAAAACCTTATACTTTCTTCAATATATAGATAAAACCTTATTTCCCTTTGACTTCAAATACTAGTGGTTGTTAGACATAAAGTTCTCCTTCAATGAGTCCATTTAAGAATGCTAACTTAACATCCATTTGATGGATTTTCCACTTGCTATGAGTTGCTAATTTTATATCTATTCTTATTGTATCTATTCTAGAAAAAGTTACAAATTTTTCTTCATAGTCTATTTCATATACTTCTGCATACCCTTTGGAAACTATACTTACCTTATACTTTTCATCATTCTTATACTTGTAGCCCCAAAAATGTTTGTGTTACTTTTTTACATCTAACTTCTTTTATTTGTCATTTGTAAAATGCACATATTTGAATGAACAAAAGACTTTAAAATGTGATACACCAAGTATTCTACTAGACCATATTTCTTTCAATGTGTATCTTATTCTTTTTAATGTTACACTATGATTGTGGATATATACTATTATAGATATTGCTTCGACCCAAAACTCATTTTCCAATTGCTTTAATTTCAACATTTACCTTGTACTTTCAACAAGAGTAATATTATTGCTCAACTACTCTATTTTATTATATTGTGTATATTGCTATAGGTTATGTTTTGATTACATTGTAAACACAATATGTATTAAAACTATGGAATTGTATTCTCTCCATCTATCATCCTCATAGTTTTAATAAAATACCTAATTTTTTCTTCAAAAAAATCCTTGAAATTTAAAAAACATCTAAATGTTTCACTTTTATTAAAAAAAAAAGATCCATGTCTTCCTTGTATAATCATCAATAAACTTCAAAAAGTAAAAGGAATTACCAATACTTGTCATTTGCATAGGACCAAAAATATTTGAATGAACCAACTATAATGGTTGTGAAGCTCACCATAAATTCCCCTCTAGAAATATGTATTTATGTTGCTTTCCAAATATATAATCAAATCAAACTTCAACCTTCACTTTATTCTTGGTTAATCCTTAAACCATCTCTTTTATGTGTAACAATATTTTTCATTGGAAGTTTAAATGACCACAGTGCTTATGTCATAACTAGGTAGTATCTTCAGCTATAACCTTCAAGGTATTTGAAAGTATTGGATACATCTTCATTGGAAACATGTAATTTTCTATCATGGGAATTATAGGTAATAGTTCTCCATAGTTATTTTTGTCATAGATTCTACAAGATCCGTTATCAAACAAGACTTTATAATGTGTATCAATAAGATGGCCTATACATAAAAGATTAAGCTTAGCACCAGGTACTAACCAAGTATTTTGAATATTATTTACCTCACCTTGTTTTTTGTGCACAACAATAAAATGTTTACCAATAACTTTAATTATTTTGTCATCTCTAAGATTTATTTTATTTCTAGTTGATTCATCAATTTTTACAAGTAAAATCTCGTTACATGTTATATTATTTGAGCAACCAAAATCAATATATTGTACTTCATCTTCAAACATTTTGTAATGTGACAAGAAAAAACCATGCTAAATCTAAAGTACTTTTCTTAATGTTTAGTAAAATTTGACCTCTTATCTTGCATGTGACTCTACTCGATTCTACAATTCCTTTCGATGTGATCAAATATTTTTCAATAATGATATTGAATAATTCTCTTATCTATAGTACCACATCCATGACCTCTTCCTCCATAGAGGCTTGTTTCTCATCCTCTTGAATAGTTTGATAACCACCCCTTTCTCTCATGGGGGCTATTCAAGTTTCTACTATCTCCATCTATTTTAGTTTTTGTTGTAAAAGCTTACTATAATATCTCTAGAGTTTTGTTCAATCTACTTTCATGTGATAATAATGATTCCATGAGTTAATTTAGTCGTAAATTAGTTAAACCTATATTTTTTCTATTGTCATTGCAAATGCATTCCATTTTATTAGTAAACATCTAAATACCTTTTCACAAACAACAAGTTTTGTGATACTCTCTCCATTACCATGTAATTGATAAAATATGCTTTATATTCTAACATAAAAATCAACTCTTTTGACTATCCTTGAATTGTAGATTCTAAAATTCCCTTCACAAAATTTGCAACAAAACCAGAATAACTTTATCTATGCTTTGATAAGCAAATTATAATGTCTCCAAAGTTTCTTTTGCACTTTTAAATTTTTTAATTTTAGGGAAGATGCTCACATTTAAAGTCATTCTATTTAGAAACATGGTCAAAGTATCATTTTTCTCTACCTCTTTCATATCACTTTTATCTTTTGCTAAAAATGCACTCCAATATTATGGCTTAATATATATTTTTTGAAATATCTCCCACAATATTGTAAACTGTCAAGGTTTACATCTTAATTGTCAAGTACTCATATTGATGATCGTTAAATGAAGGAGCTACCCATTGTAAATTTACCACTACCATTGAATATTTTTCAAACTACTCAAACTTGACTTTGATACCAAATAAAAAAATAAATTATAATTTCTTACAACTTTATAAAGTAAATTTCTAAAATACACTAAAAATTCATATAGTATTGAATAATATACTTAAAAAATAATTGTTAAATTCAATACATTTTTACTCTTTCAATTTCAATCACAAAATCTGAATAATGACTCCTTTCACTCAAACAACTATTTTAAATTAAACATATTCATTATTATAAATACTAATACCTATTATGTAAATATCTTAAATAATAATAATAATAGTAATAAAACTTTTGTGGTTTCCTTTCTTTTCTACCGTTATATTTATTTTCTACTTTTTTTGGTTTCCTTTCTTTTCTATCGTTATATTTATTTTCCATATCTTGTCTTTCGCCGTTCTTTAGGAGACGGTAGATAAACACGTTTCTTTCTAATAAAACATTTTGTATGCTTTCTCATTAAACACTAGTTTTAACATCATATTCTTTAATTTTAGATACTATAGATAAAGTATTAGCATCTGTTTTTGTCAAAAACGTTAGATGGTTGAAAGCGTGATAGAAGGTTTTATACTAGTCAGGATGGATATATGCGATGTAAAACCTATATTCTTAAAATAAATCCAAGTTGACAAGAGTATGAACACAGGTGAATATTATTTTGTTCCAACTTCCAAAAGGATCTGATATTTGCAAGGACATGGCTTTACATATACAGAATACCATATTTCTTGATGTTAAGATTAGGTATTTCAGTGTTTCTTGATGTTGAGATTAGGTATTTCAGTGTTTTTTTTTTTTAAAGTTTAGACAAGAAATCACGGGAGATTTGAAAACAAGAAAATATCGAAGGATTCATTGATAAACAATGTGTGAAGATGAGCCTGAATCCCACAAGAGCATTTCAAACTTGCGTTCCATAATATCAATAGAAATACATTTTGTTGTTTGACTCAAAATGGGCGTTATCTCTAGTTGGTTCCATTTGAATCCATGGTTTAAGGGGTTCGTCAGCTCTCGAACCAGGCGAAGAGAATTTAACTAATTAACGGCTCTACATGTATGATAAATATTTGGTCATCTTGAAAGTATCTCTCACTGCTCGCGTATCTGAAGTTATGAACTGCATCCAAGACAAGAATATAAATAAAGGAGATCAAATCAAAATGTCTTCAAAATTGATGTCAATGGTGTTTCTAAATTCACCTCAAATAGCAATTCGTTCGTCATTGCGTGAACTCGAGCATAGCCAAATTCAGAGAAACGTACTAAACTCCAACTATCTGGCTGCAAACAGAAGCATATCCATAGCCGATAATCATAAATTGTTAATACGTTAAATAATAAAATAAACAATCGTTCAAGATTGTTGCAATTCTGATTTTTACTCACGTTAGGTTTAAAGTCATCAAGGGTAAATCCGGCCATCCCAATGACCACGTGGACAGGTGCACTGGAGTTCGTCATATGATATGTATCTAATCCATCCGCATCTTTCTTTGGAAGAGTTTTGCACGTGCCTTTATACAATGCGCATGTGCGCTCGTAGTTGTGAACATGACCCCAGAACGCCAAATCCACCTGTGAAAATCCTCATTAGCTCAATATTGTTACAATTTTCAACACAAAAATTAAGGAATTAAAGATCGTCTAATGATAAATACCTGGTACTTGAAAAGAAGTGGTTCAATGTCTCGAGCAAAATCAGGGTCTACACTATTCGTAAATCCACCAGCACTTGAATACATGGGTCGATGGCTGTTATTTTCCAGCGTAAATTTATGTTGTTAGAATATGCCAATCATAATTCTAAAATTAGCTCAGACATGATGTAGGAGTGCTGTTTTTTCAATCAGTCAAAAATAGAAACTGGGCCAAATAATGTTATCTTACCCTGCAAAAATAATCCAGGGAGTTTGGTTACGGTCAACAGAAGCCAAGTCTTGAGTAATCCACCCATACTGAAATTCAGCTCAAACACAGAGAAAATCAGCTACCACAACTGCTTTATCTATGTATCTATTGTTTTCAGAATTTGATGTAGATAGAAAATGGAAAATAGATTAAAGAGAAGTTTGAGTGGTTAGTACTGGCAATTTTGTCAGTAATATAATTTCTTCTAAAACTGAAATGAAGTTTTGCCCGAGTGTTTTTAAGGTTATTGGAATCATAGACAATTCAAAATTCCATATGTTGGCAATTTTGTCAGTAATATAATTTCTTCTAAAACTGAAATGAAGTTTTGCCCGAGTGTTTTTAAGGTTATTGGAATTATAGACAATTCAAAATTCCATATGTTGAACAACACTGGCTAACTTTTCCATACTTCTAGATGGCATGGACTCATTATTGTAATGCCTGTTCACTACCAACATGCCAATCAAGCAAAAGAAAATCAAACGAATAACAAAAGAGGGCTTATGGATTTAGTACCTGTTCACTACCAACATGCCAATCATGCTCGGTGGAGATTACTGTGAAATGCACTGGTCCTTGGATGATGGAATACCATGGCTTGTCCTCCGCCTATGTTGGCATTGGAAAATATTTCTCGTAAGCAACACCACATTCTCCGCCAGAATCTGTACCCTGATATATTGAAACACTGCCCGGGAAGTCTCTGTGACCCAAAACTGTTCGTTACCATCAATTATTTGTTTTAAACTACATATAACAAAAACTAAATCCAAATCGGGTGTTTACTTTTCGTGGTTGCCAATGGCGGTCATGTAGGACACCCGAGAAGCAAGTGGGGCGATCATATGGAGGAAGAAGTCCCATTCAACAAGGAAACCCGTTGCGTAGCTTATATCTCCAATATGGAACACGGAATCTACTTCTGACTCTTCCGTCATGGCATGTATAACTCCTAGCGACCCTGGCTGCCAATAATTTCACTCGTTCACATCAGCTATCCGTTTTTAAGTTTCCTCTCTAGTTAATATTTAAAACATAGTGTTCCTCCATCCCAACCAACCCCCTTTATTGAGGGCGGGACAAGGCAAAAGAATATTACATTGCAATGCTTTTACACCAAAACAAACTTCAGATAAGATTGTCATAATGATTTGGCAATCTTCCACATGTATCGTTGGGTTGTATATTTGATATAACGAGAGATATTAAATACGATAAAAATTCTTCATTTTATATAAATTGACCAAAGTATAATAATACCTGAATGTAGTGTTCATCAGAACCATCACGAGGAGCCTTCCCCATATCCCCGTATGCAAGAAATCTGACCTCGCTGGCACCTGCTGCAGGTGGGGTGGAAAATTGAATTGGACTGCTCCAACCCACATCATCACTGAATACATTCGAATTCCAAAACAAGAAATCAATTGAAGCTCTGAATTCATATTAAAATATATGAAAAACATTCGTATTCTAACAAAGTCATTAAACAAAAGTGTGATACCTTCCGTATCGGTAAACG
Organism: Wollemia nobilis; assembly: GCA_028583015.1. NCBI lineage: Eukaryota > Viridiplantae > Streptophyta > Pinopsida > Araucariales > Araucariaceae > Wollemia > Wollemia nobilis. The sequence continues at coordinate 7,132,890 of JAQPPZ010002224.1, read as the reverse complement.
TAATTGTGAGAGGGAAGAAGTCCGCTCATTATAGCTGTATGAATGTATCCAGGATCATGCCATCCGAAATCTTTTGCTGGGCTTGGAATAATATCACCGCACATGTCAGCTTGAGTAAAGGTAGTAACGGTCGACTGTGAAGACTTTCCGGCTCCATAATGTACAAACTGAGTGCTGCTGCTCCCGCTAATCCACGTTACTTTCATCTATTTCGTTCAGAATGAAGTACAGTGAATCAGTAGAAAACAAAACATCTAGATTTCGATAAAATTTTATATAGATATTAATCACTTACAGATGAACCAGTGGAATCTATGCTTGAGAGATGAGCAAAGAGCGGCGAATTTGGGTTGGAAAACTTGAGAGGCCGTGACCTCTGAAGTATGCAGGGATTAACATAACCATCTCTGAACAAAACAAACTCTATGTCTGTCCGTATGTTTACAATGTGAAATATTAAAGAACCACTGCATGTCTTCACTACACAACGATCCCCTTCCTTCTTCTGGCAACTGCTTTTTTCACATGATGTATACGAAGGATCGTTTTTCATGAACTGAGACTGCAATCATTCATTAATTCAGTGAAAACTCAATTTAGTATATTGTATTAAAGTCTTCAAATTTTTACAAAGATCAGACATTTGTGTACATCTGACTTGCTAATTATGCATTCCAACAATTTCTACGTAAAATAGCCCTGACAGGATACACTATAATCTACAGTTATCATTGAAACTCGCATTTGAAAGAAGATAAAATGAAACTTCATATGCAAATAAGATAAAACTTATATAAAGTAATTTCCTGAGTTCTAAAATGTAAGATGATAGGATGGTTAGGATGGTTACGTTACCTTCACAGGGTAATGGCATAACAGAGGAAGTGAGTCCAGATCTCCAGTTTCCGCGTAGAGCACTTCATTTAGAGGACAATTGGTGATGCTACATCAAAGGGAAATTCATATATTTTAGCAAATAAGAACTCCATGCCTAGTACTGAATCGATATAGAGTAAAATTATAATGTTCCTCAGCCAAAAACATAATCAAAATATATCCATACTTAGCATCTGAAGGTGAAATTAAGGCAATCCAATCATCATCCTTTGGGTCCAACATGCCATTGACAGTCACAGTCACGAATTCCTCATCCCCTAGGGGCCCCGGTGTGTTGAAATCCATCCGTAGAAATGAATTTTGTTCTGAACATTGTCGCAAAATCCTTCTATTAATACATCTGAATCCTTTCCCGCAGAAATCATGGTTAGAATTTCTGGAGATTTCGGGATTCAACCACTGAAGATCTGTCGTCGTATTGATCAGTGACGATCCATTACCAATAATATAACAAAGTGAAATTGAAATTAAAAGTGGACAGATAAATCTCGGAACTGTGAAAGCCTTCATGGCTGGAGGGATTGCTTGCACGGGGGTGGAGAAAATTGTGAGCAGGATAAATTCATGAATATTTGTTGTTGCAGTCATTTATATTGTGTTTGAGATTTATTGTAGTGCACTTTGAAAACGTGCTTAGAAGGCATTATTTTTTAATGTAACATGGCGTAGAATTATCGTTATCTCTTACTTCTTGGAAGACGGCTCTTTCCACATCCGGGTTGTCGCTTTCTTCTAATAATTCCATAATTTCATCGTTAAGTATTTCTAAATAAGTTCCGTCGCTTGATTGTCTTTTTATATGGATGTTGATTTATCGTCGGTTTGATAGATGTTGGACAACTATGCTAAGGCTGTGATTCATCGCTGAGCACTCCATTAGAGATAACGTTGCTTTCTAAGTTATCGTGTTGGGTTGAAATATTCACAACAGCCAAAAAATAGGAGCTAGAAAACCTAGATGACTTGGACGGTTGGTGCTACCCGCGAATATGAAAAGAATATGCGACGAACATTTTGTCGTCGACAGCTTACTTAGGTAGAGAAACTGGACAATTCAAATCAAATACGAAGTATACGCGAATTCCAACAGGGCTTAGCTACCATTGGAATGGCCCATGGTAATCCGTTAGAAGGATGAGGAACTAGTACTAAATGGTTGGTTGAATTTACTTTGGCTCTGGGTTTAATAATTGAGGGAGGGATTTACTTGAATTGGTTACCCGACTTCTAAGACAACACAAAAATTTAGAAGACTTGGATCGTACCACCCTTGACAGAAAAAAAAAAAAAACAAAATAATTAAATGTTCTAGTACTTCTAGATCTTAATCTAGAGAATTTTATCTAGATTATAGATAAAGATAGAATCTATTCATAGATTCTCATAGGTAAGGGTAGAAATTGGATCAATTTCTATTGAATGAAATGTATAAATGTGAAAGATAACTAACATTGATTTATAGGATAATTTATTTTATTTAATGTGTTTATAATTAAATGATATCATATGGTTTTATTTATAAAATATTGTTTTTTAATATATGGTTATTTATCTCGGGTCTTTTCGGACTGAACGCTTGTCTCTTTCCTGGTGCTTTCAGCGGCGTAAAATGTTTAAAATGATTGTGGCATGGTGGTTATAGGGGCGGACTGCGTGAAGATCTGTGTGGCGGGCGGACAGCGCAGAATACTGTGGTGGCCATAAAAAAGCTGGACAACCTGCCCGGATTCATGGCGGCTACCGATTCCACCATGTAAATTCAATAAATAAATATATATATATATATATATGATTATTTAATTATAAAAATATGGTATATAACTTTATTATGCATGGAACTTTTATTTAAAGTTTTGAAAACTTAATTATGTAGTCATTCACACTGTCTATATTCAAAGTCTAGGTGACTCAAGTTGTCTATGTTTAAAGTTTCAAAGTTTTGACTATTTCAAAATGTTGTTTACTCAATATATAATTATCTATCCATACTTTGGTTACTGAAATATGGTGCATAACTCTATTCTTTTGCATAATTCAAATCTTATACCTCTATTAAAAGTTTCAAAATATTTATCCTTAAACCACTCAAGTTGTACTAAAATCATAAATATACCCTTATTGAAGATGTTAATTACCAATCTATGTTTATCCAACCATATTTTATATTATATGATATTTTTGGGAGAGCCTAGTGGTTAGGATTTCATAAATTTTTTTAGGAGACCTAGGTTTAAACCATGCCATACTCAGAAGAGAATATGCTAGTGGATAGCAACTAAGTGTTTGTTGATTGGCTATACCAATTCAATTCCATGGAGGGTTGGGGTCTAGTTGACTTTATTTTACCTAATGGGTTGGTGTTACTATAAACCCTACCTATTAGGTAAGATAAAGTTAACTAGACCCCAACCCTCCATGGAATTGAATTTGGTAAGAGAGAGGTGACTATGGGTATTGTCTTTTTTACATCGAGCATAGTCTCCTAGATTGAAATTATATTTGAATTATGAAGTTTAAACAAATACTTAAGGGCTAGTTTTTTGAGGGGTCCAAGCCTTATAACATTTATAGATAAAATTATCATTAATATCCTTTCCCCTAGGGATGTCCTCCTCTAATAATCCCAACTATAGATTTTTGTTTGTGAGATAAAATTTCCTTCTCAATTTTTTCTTGTGGAATGTTTAAGTAGGATTTCCTTCTTATTATAAACCCCTAATATTGAATTGTCTCAAGACCCAAGCCCCCTAATACCTGATCATACACAATATCTCCTTTGCCTTTCTTCAAAACTCTTAGAGCATATTTTCTAGAATATGTGCTTGTACTATGGGTATTTTGAGGACTTGGTATTGAAGAGATACTACTAGGGTTATTTAAGCCTTGCTTGCTTCCTTGACCTAGAATATATCTAGCTAAAGAGGGTACAAACTTATAAAATTGTATAACTCCACTCTCTTAAAATGTTATATCTAAAGATGGTATTTATATAAAATTAGAATTATATTATAAACAAAATTTTATTAAAAAAATAATGTTAAAAATAATAACAAGTATGAGATCAAACATAATAATATTTGTGGTCATGGTCAAGCTTAGTCATATTTATATTTTTTAATTTCACTTCATACGTAGTTTTTTATACTTTCAATCGAGTGCTAATTTAGATAGTTAATCCATCTTACATTTTAGAAAATATTTTTAAATAAAAAAGTACTTGTTATTGTTCCATGATATTCAATAATTTAATATTATAGGTTTGTTTTTTTCTTGGACAACACTACTATCTAGATTCTGAAACATATTTTGGACTTCATGCGTGATTTCTATTTGATATAATTTGCTTCCTTCATCTCCATTTCCATTTTTGAAATTCTTCCTTTTAGTTGTTGTAGCCTAATGTACCACTTTAGCCGATTAGCAAACTAATTTTTACTCATGTGCTCATATCTTGTTGACTAAGAGAGAAAATTGATCAATAAGAAAATAATTTTACTTTCTAATAGCATTATAATTTTTCTTCCTTAATTAAGCCTTCATGACTTGATAGATTTACAATTTTGTTATGTCTAAATTTGTCGTTTTATTTTCACAAAAATTAAAACCATAATTTTTTGTTTTTTAAGTTCGCATTAATGATAATATTAACCATTATTTTCTTGTGAATATTATCTTACAAATCATTATTTCTGCTATAATAGAGTGAGAAAACAATTTTCTACATAACATAAGATACTTGACATGATCCCTTTAGCTACACTATATTGGATTCTTCTTTAGTAAGTACATTAAGGATAGTAATCGATTGGATAGTTTGGAAACCTACTGTTGAAAAAAAACAAAAATTACATATCTACAACATCCCAAGTTTATCTTGGTTGTACAAGTTGTCATTACAATTCCTTGCCCAAATATGGGGACATATTTATTCATGGTAAACATAATTCTTCCAATCTTCTAAATGTTATTCCTTAAAAGGAAAAATAAAAATCATAGGGAAATTATTGTGTGAACTTATTGTAATGTTTGTGGTTGTGGTAAATTATTTATCTTTTTTTTAGTTTTTACTTCTAAAATCACCTCCTAATATATCATTTCAATCAAAACATTTCCTACTTTTCCTATATATCATGGGTATCAAGTTTTTATATTATATATGTGTGTACTTTAAATATCAGTTGATGCATGTTATTCATGATAATATAATATTTAATTTTAAAATGTTAAAGAGTATACCAAATATTAAATCAATAATATTTTAGTCTAACAAGATTATATTTTTATGGAGGTATACATCAATAATTATAATAATTCTTTTTTAAAGTTATAAAAATGAAGTAGAGCTATTGGAATATCTCTCACACAAAGCAACTAACTTTTAATTTATATGTTATCTAACCATAGGTAAATAGATGTGTATATTTATTAAAATAACTCTTAATATCTACTAGTATATTTGTGATATTATAAAAAATAAATGAATAAATAAATAAATTTATACTTAGCATAAATTTATGACATATAAAAGAGAGAAGAAGGAATTGACACACCTTTTATATCATCAAAATAAAAAGAATCAAATAAATATTGGAACATGTGATGCTAAATTTCAATTAAGGACTCAACCAAACTTTATATTGTATTCACTTGTATAACCCTATGAGTCAGTGTACACCTTATAGAGGTGGATCATCATGTAATCCTATATTAATAAATTTTAATATTGGCTCTTTAACCTTAGCCTAAGGTCATTTTTAATTTGGGTATTTATACCCCTTGAGATCATTCATTTTGTCATAAAAATTATATTATTTTTTTCCTATAGTGAGATTATTTGGTGTCTAAGGACACATTTCATATCATATGTGTTATATATAATATACCTTTTCATTTTTTGATAATGTTTTTTTTTTCATTTTTTTCAGAAAGTATTATGAAACCTATCATGGTATCAAAGTCGTCTACGAATAATTGTTATTTCATCTCAAAATTTTGGTGTATATTCTTCCATGTTGATTCTAGAAGTAGTGTAGATTAATTTCGGTGTATATTCTTCCATGTTGATTCTAGAAGTAGTGTAGATTTTATTGAAACAATTTGTGAATGACTTTTTATGAATAGTTTTTTAGAATTTTTACCAAAACCCCTTGTTAGATCTTATATTGTAAGAATCTTGTTATGCCACAATGAGTGAGTTGACTTGGAAGAAATATTCATTGATAGATCTTATTTTTTTCCTCTTTTGACATTCAATCTAGTTAGTTAACTAATTGTTGTGATGCAACATTCTAGTGATGCCTTGACTAGTGAATCAATTTTTTGAGTTTATTCATAAACATTAGTTATTTTTTATGGATTATTGTAAAAATTCATCTTTCTTTCAATTTTTGGGAATTAATGCACTATAGATGAGAGGATAATTTGTATGGTTTCGAAAGTAAAATATAAGATGAATATTTTTTACCACTTTTAGTTCCCAAAGTCTTTGGGTAGATTTCAATGTATGTAAAATACCTCTAAGCTACTTGTTAAAGTCTTAAAAATTATCCAACTTTTATGTTGCATTAGCATGAGAGGATGACTTGAATAATTACACTCTAAAAAAGGTTACTTAGTGAAAAAAATGACAAAAATCAAATAGCCATCAATATTTTTAGTTTCTTTTTAATATTTAGATATTCTTGATTCAACATTTTTAGTTACTCCATGATCAATTACATTTTTGCATTAAAAATAATATTTTAGCCTCTTTTTTATTTTTTAAATAGAAGAATACTCTCCTTCACAACAATAAAAATATTTATGGAACACATATATAGGATGTAATAAGTACTATTGTTGAAGGAGGAACTCATACCCTACTATGGGTCATAACCTAACAATGTGTAGTTTGCATGTTGGAGTCTTCCTTATAAAAGGTTGCAAGTTTGACTCTAGGCATTTATACAACTATAGGGACTACTACATTATGGATGTTTTGGTTTATAAATGTCTTAGAGGGCCATGTGGTTTCATGGAAACACGCTCCCCCTAATAAGCCACATAGATTTAGCTAATGGTTATGTGCACCCTCACTCCATAGATAGATTAGAAGATAGGGTCTTACCTCATTTAACATCTAAAGGGGCTGGCTACCCTATATTCTAATTATTCTACTCTCAAGGTTATGGAAATATGGTTATAAGAAACAAAACTAAAATTCTAAATCTAAATACAAATATGAGGGTATAGCATAGATATCATAATCTAATTAGGTTAAATGATAACTAAATAGCTATAATCCATTATAAAACTAGATATCATGGAAAATATTAACAAATATGAGAAAGCAAAACCATAAATTCACTTCATTTATAACTAAAATTGAAGAAAAAATACATGCAATTTAATAACAAGTGACCATACACAATCCATAAACATCCATTACACAAGTATTTCCAACTACCATGTGATAAAAAATTAAGCACAATTGTGACAAAAAAAAATATTAAAAAAGAAAGTATAGTTCTCAAAATAGCCAAATGACCTTTTGCAAAGTAAACCTATATCATATTCATAGTCAAATATTTTAGATCAAGTCTTATCTACAATAAAACTAGTCCTAACAACTAATTTTAGCATGAAAATAACAAATTGTATCTTTAGTTAGAAAAGGAATGCCTATACAATCAAATTTAGCTCTAGATATTTTTTTAGTGAATTTCTCAAATGTTTTAATACACTTTATTTATTTGGTAGAGTTTTATCCTTTACTAAGTCATTGCAATGTGTCTCACATGACCCATGTCATGTTTTACACTAGAAACATGCCTAATGTTATTTTAATATTTTTCTACATTTTTCAAGATTTGCTAAGTGAGTTAGTCACTCTATAAGCTAATCAATCACTTTGTGAGTGTATTAATATCTTGCTCGCAAGTCAACTTCCATTCTAGTTAATGGATCTTATGTTAGATGATCCAATGTCTTGCACATAAATCAACATTCATAATAATAACTAATTCTTGAGTGAGTATAAATGAATGAATTTTACTTTTGGGTTAAATAGGTTTGTCATAGGCTAGTGTAGCAAGGTTAAATTTATTTAGTTAAACTATATTTGACTAAATATATTTGATGTTGTATAGTGGCACCAAATAGTGTTTAGCCAAACTCTTTTGTTTGGCCAAACTAAACCATATATTGGATGGAACAAATCTACTATTAAAGCCTTGGCATCAACCACAAACTAAAGAAGGTGAAGGTTTCTCTCCCTGTTCTCCAAAATGAATGTTGTGCTAGATAACATAAGATACTATTATTTCTACCAAAAATTCTTAAATCTTCTCCATTGTAAGTCACACTCTCCAACACATGTATCATTTCAATTCTTAATTTTGAAATTTATTGACATAGTTAGTTTTTCAAAGCAAAAATGATAGTCATTTCTATTTTTTGCTAGTTTTCTTGCATATTGAATTCTATTTTTAACTCTTAATATCTATGACCACAAAATTTCACCTTCCCCTTCCATGTGTACATAGAAGCTAATAACTCCTCAGCTTTAAGTTTCCATCTATTTGGAACAATTTCTCCATTCTCAGAGAAAACTTTTGGTTGTTGGAAGTACAACTATACTTTTCAACATCAAGCATGTAAAAATACTTATCTTTAAGTATTTGGGATCATTTTGTATTTTTAAGAAAAATTATATAACCAGTAAACAATGCAAACATATACAATTATAGGGGCCCTAGGAATTGCAAACCAAATTGCTCTCAATCTACCATAGATAAAAAAGAAACAAAAATATAAAGCATCTAATTCTATACACAAAATGGGCTAGAATAGAGCACAACCTAGTTGAATGCCTTAAGGCAATAATTTGTCACATATCATAACCACTAATACATAAATACATAAGAACATTAGGAGAGGAGAAGAAGAAAACTAATAGCCAATATATTGGCAACAACTCTCTAAATAAAATTATAATAAAAATCATGGTGGATTTAGATTTTGGGTCACTACCTCAATAGATAAAACATCCTGATGTCACTCCTTTGTAATAGGCAATTTGTGATAAAAAAAAATGGAGCTTTGGGGTAGCACTGCCTTCATTATGTGTACTTGGTTTAGCTCCACAATTTCAAGACTATCATGGGTCTTATTGAAAAGGTATCAATGAACTTGGTTTTGATTATAAACACTATTTACCTACAATAGGATGTCACTCATGAGGGAGGTGCACCTAGTTAAAGGGAGAAGAGCCCTCCAATAAGGAAATATTTGCACCTTACTTTCCAAATGAATTAGATAACAATAACTCTTAAAAATTCCTAGCTCATAGTATAAGCATCCAAATTAGTCAAGACACCAAGTAGGTAAATTTTCTATTTAACACAAGTGGAGACGGATGAAAGAATATTAAGAAAAACTTGTCCAAATATTCTTTGAAAAAGGTACAAATCCAATATAAGTTTTTGATAGTCTCCACTTGTCCACATACATCATGGAAAGGCTACATTAGGTTGAGCTTTGTTAGGTTGTGAAGAAATATATTTTGCACTAAAGGACTCTCCAAGCAAATAATAGATCAACCGTAATAGGTGGCACATTTCATAGTCTATCAATGAGAAAAGGTCATTGTTGTTTGAAAAAATAAAGGTCCAACTTCTCATTAATTTGAGGAGAGAAGTCAAAAGGGATTAGGTGAGAATACAATTGTTTAAAATAGATGGTTTCTAAAGGGTAATCGTTCCACAATCTCCAATCAAACCAAGAGGAAAAAACAAAGTTATCCATTTTGATAGTAACTAGGTTAATAATAGACTTGATAACCTTCTCAAACACCACTCTACAGTAGGAAAGAAAAAAATATTGAAGTCTTGCTTGTTGCCAAGATAACCACTTCCCTCAAGATTTATCTCAAAGATCTTAGACTAGAAATATACCCTTGGCTGCTAAGAATAAAGGCTTGCATTTCCTGAAAAGCGCTAAGGGGTTAACATGTCTCTGGATAACAGGATTCTACCATATGTTGTGAGTGGCTATGGAAATAGCAGCAAGGTATTATCCTTCTATTAAATTAAGCTTGCCAAAGCTATCCAATTCACACGGAGAGGCGATGAACTATTGATGGTAAAAAAAGGATAAAATGAAAACCATATCCACCAAGAAATATGGATCTATTTGTGCTTATGAGTAGCTACAGAAATATTAGAACTGATAAAAACTTTCCACAATTCACCTCCCATTAAGACTCTAGTCATCCAGTTACCACAGGACATTTAAGACTAGTCATCCACTTACCACGAGGCATTTACCTTGAGTGCTTAGATTTAATTACATACCAAAAATAAAATTAACGGAGGATGTTTGAGTAGTCTTCCCATGTAAATTTAAATTTAGGCTGCAGTTTTCATCGACATATCTTCAACACAAGTAAGGAAATGAAAATAAATAATACAGGAGCAGAAACCAAAGAATCTATATCTATATGCAAAATTCAGCAATAAAAAAATTATAATTAGCAGGAGCAATCTCCAACTGAGGTGTAACATATGATTTTTCGTAAAACCAGATCATAAAATGTCCTGTTTTTTCATAAATAAATCAAACCATGAGCGGCACTAATAAGAGACGATAGATATCTATATCAATTAATTTATCCATACGTTTTCACGATAATATATTATTTTTATTCTTTCGTTAGTTTTGGCTTGCTACTTGGCTGTCTTAACTTCGGCTATAGGTCTTCTCGCTAAGATTTAAGTTTTGGTCGATGTAGATTCGCCTTTCATGTTTTTTAGTGTAAACTTGGTAACGATTAAGTTACGGGGATTGACTCTTAACCGTTTATAAAATTGAATTTAGGTAGTTTATCTTGTAAAACACAACACATGTTTTTTAAAAAAGTTTATGACTCTTATATTTGAACCAAAATATGTTAAATAAAAAAATCAAAACAAAGAAATAAATTTTAAGAGAAAACTTTTAAAATTCTTAATAGCTATATTTTTAGTTTGTCTTCTTAATTGCAGTCATTAAGCCTTGTTTTGTGGTCATTTCTTCTTTGTTTTCTAAGATTAGATGCTGTGTGTAACGGTCTCTCCTCTCCGTTATAACTGCCTGGTCTCCTCAGCTTGCTTACTGGCAAAATATCCAAAAATTGGAGTAGCTTGCTTGGATGTGCAACTGTGCACCTATCCAATTTTTTGCGAGAAAACCGTTAATATTATCCAATTTTTGCGAGAAAGCTGTTAACTTCCCTTAACTTATTAATCTTAACATACAGTCATGGTCACAGTATATGTGTGGACGTAGTTGGCTTTGGAGATAGTTGACCTTCTTACTTTCTTACCGGTTTATGTGATGTTGTTTATTCCAGTGATATATTCTCATGAGGAATTTGGTTCCACATTAATACCTCCTCTCACATTAAAATTTTTATTTAAATAAAAATAAAATCAATAAAATTCCACAATTTAAAAATTATACCACACCGGTACTCTCGAATTTACACCTTTCTACAACTATAGATTATCGTTTTAATTGCCATATACATATATATATCCTGAATGTAGCAGATCTGGGAGGAAGAAGTAATAATCTTCATCCCGGATTCGAGAAGAAGAGCAAGAGTGGACGCGGGGCGGCAATACGTTCGGGTGGTAATACGCGACAACACAGTTGGTGGAAAGCAGTTTGGCCGGCCAAACAACCCGGTGATGTCATCTCCAAGAGTTTTATTAAATAAATAAATAATTTTTTTTATTTGGTTAGTGTGAGAAATTAAGGTGCAGCGTTGAGCAGTGTTCGGATCGTAACCTAAAGCTGAGAGCTATGGAAATTTAACACACATCCACCCCCTCACACTCGTCCAGGCTGCGCTATTACATCCCATGGGGAGTCAAACTAACCCTCACCCCCTCATACACTCGTCGAGGCTGCGCTATCACATCCCATGGGGAGTCAAACTAACCCTCACTGACAAGGGTTAGTAAACAAAGCCACCAACAAAACACAAGTTTATCAATCATGATCATTGATGATCATTACAAAGAAAGTGTATCATATAGAGTAATGTGCCCTGGCATGTTGTCTTGCATAAACTACTAGTGATTATGGGATGGAAATCCACCCCTCAGCATTGCAATTAAGGCCTTCAATACCCATGTCACTCCAACCAACAACTGGCCCAGGTGAAACTAGTTGAACATCATCCTACCCCCAACTTGGTAAGATGAACAAGCAATGTCAACATTAGGCTGCTTCTTGATTGGTGAGGTCTGGGACCAATGCCTATCTGCAAGAGCACTTCTTGCATATGACGAAGGTTGGCGACGAGAGCGGGATCGAAAATGCTCCTAAGAAGAGCGCTCTGGGGGATCCGGTTGACTATACACAAAGCATTGGACCAGTGCACCAGAAGAACTTGGAGATGATCCAACTCCATAACAACTTTGTTGGCTTGAGTACATATCTATAGCCACATGTCATTAAAAATTTCTAATTTGTTAGCATGAGTAAATGTGATAGAAGGTGTATACTGTTTAAAAACAATTATGTTACAGGTCTTCCAAATATGAAAGACTAGGTCAATCCTGAAAACCTGCCACACTTGAAAACGTTGGAGAGACAAAGTAAAAGAGTCCCCAAGAAGAGCTTGGGGAGAAGAAACTCTTGCAACTGTAAATTGAGAAAAAAAGGAAAGAACCCATTCCCAAGCTTGCCTAGAACTCCTGCAATTCTAAAAGAGATGAGTACAGGACTCGGGTACACCACAAAAAAGAATATTTAGGATCAAGAATTCCAAGGTGTTTCAAATGTTCCCCCAAGGGAAGGCCTTGACACAACAAGCTCCATGCAAAAAAGATTGCTTGGACTCAACATAAGTAGCCCAAACATTTTGAAATCTAGAATTTCATCTAGTCCTTGTAGAAAATAAGTCCCAACATTGATTGAGCTTAGGCACCAGAGGAAGATGAGGAGATAAACATTTATACCCCAAACGAGCCTTATAATTAAGCAAAGTTTCAACATGCCATCTCTAGTCTGACCACCAAGGATGTTACAAGCGTACACCAATATTGTGCAACATAGAAAAATGGATGAGAGCAATAAAAACATCATACGTATCTTTGTCCACATCATTCAGCCTGAAGGTGCGTTAGAACTCATTCCATGGGATCCAATCCTTGGTCTGACGAGAAAAGAAATCAACTATTGTAACAATACCCTTTTTGAAAAACCATTGAGCATGAATCCATTGCACCCGAGCTAAGGAAGAACCTTGATGAAGAAACACAAGGGACCACCAAATATTCATAGAATTTATGGATAAGCCTTTATGGAAGCCATCTCCTCTCCAACAAATCCAAGGAGTGAGTTGCTACTAGGCTTTCTATATACTTTTAATAACAAAGGAGCTAGAAATATTAACAAAAATCGAAGAAACAATGAGAAAGGGAAAATCCAATCCTCTCCATGCTCTACAGTTTAAGGGAAGACCAGAGGAAATAAAATTTCAAACTAGAGCTTTCCAAGCTTCAAATCCCCTCAAAGTTCTAACCACCCACTTAGCAGATAGAGCAATACCTTCTCATCTTTAGTCCAGCAGACCCATTCCGCCATATTCTTTGGGAAGATAGCAAATATCCCAGGAAAATCTATGAAATCCCTTTGTTTTATAAGAATTATTCCAAAGAAAATATCAAAGGAGTTTCTCAAGTTTCTTATAGAAAACCTATGAAGGAACCCAATAAGAGGAATAGTATACATGAGTGGCAACTAAAATATTAGAGCAAATATGAAATTTACCTACTAATGACAACTTCTTAGTAAGCCAAAAATCAAGTTTCTTTTCAACTCTTTGAAGCACATAATTCCAAATCTGAGTAGGGGAGCCTTGAAAGGCAAAAGGAATACCAAGAAATTTAAAAAATTCTCCAGGAGGGATCCAATTCCAATGATACCCTTGAATCCAAGGCGACATAGGCAAGGGAGACTATCTGAAGCATGATGTCTTCCTCCATTATATGCTAGAACCAAAGGCTGTGCAAAAGGTGTTCAAACAAAATAGAGCATTAGAAATAGATTGCTCCTCTTCCCTTATAGTAGTAAAGGAGTCATCAAAAAAGTGACCATTAATAAGTCGTCCCTCATCATTCGAAAGAGCAATTTCTTTAATAAGACCTGTAAAAGCTTGAGCAGCTAAAATATAGTCGAAGGCTTTAGCAACAAGCACATATAAAGAGGGAGCAATAGGACACCCTTGTCGAACAAACCTAAAAAGGCCCACTGCTTCAAACTATGAATTGTTCAGATTGAGAATAGCCGAAGCATCTTTGAACCGAATCCTAAAGATTTGAGCATAGAAAGAATGAATCTCCATTCAATGTAGTCATAAGATTTCTAAAAATCAATCTTAATAAAAAGCATGTTCTAGTTTGACAACTGGGCCCATTCCATGCCATCCCAAATAGCCAAAACATTGTTGAGGATTTGCATTCCTTGAATAAAACCAGTTTGCTTTGATTTGACTATCAAAGGAAGAAGATGCCTAAGGTGAAGAGCCAAAGCTTTGGCAATGATATTGTAACTAACATTCAACAAAGTAATAGATCTTCAATTAGTGATCAACTTTGGGTCCCCTTGCTTGGGTATGAATTTGATACTGCCATTGTTAATAATTGCTCCTAAAGATCTTACTCGAAGAGCCTCAAGATAAACTTTATGCAGATTAGGACCAACTAAGTCTCAAAGACCCTTGTAGAACTCATAGGGAAAGCCATCCAGGCCTGGTGCTTTGTCATTTGCCATCTGAGACAATGCATACTCTAGATATGCAAGGAAGAGTAGTTTATCACACCTTGCTCTTTGAGACTCCAAAACCTTAACTGATCCAACTGCCATACAAGTTGTCAGTGCTTGCTCATGCTTAGGGAAATAAGCTTGAGCGACAAAAATATTAGTATAATTCTTGACAAAAGCATCAATCATCTCAAGAAGAGAGGTAAGACTTATTCCATTGTCTTGAATGGCCTTGAATTGAGTAGCTTGCCTGGGAGGGCGAAGCCTTTGAAAAAATTCTTTGGTGACCCTATCACCAAATTTAAACCAATGAAGATGGGCTTTAATTCGAGATCCTTGAGCCTAATAAATTTTAGCAAGTTTAAGTTCATGCCTCACCTGGGCAACATGAGAATGAAGTTCAATATTAAATGAACAAACCTCAAGATTGAGAGAAGCTTTGGTAAGCTCATCATGAAGAATAACATCAGAATGCCTTCTAAACTATGGCACATTTTTCCCCAAAGTATGAAGCAAGACAATTGTACAAAAAATGACATCATTCCACCATTCTATCCAACCCAACTCTCTAGCAGGTCTAGGAACTAGATTCCAGACTCTACAGATATGACAGACCATGGAAGGGTGCTGAAGAAATGAAGTATTAAAAAAAATTATGACTTGTAGTGTCTCTAAGGCAGGGATTTCATCAACACATTAAACATGATGGGTGAATGGTCAAAAGTAGTGGTACCAGGAATGGTTTCCACAAATGGAGTTGAAGTATTTATCCTATGAAAAAAAAACTACACATTATTTGAAAGCATGGATCTATCTAACCTTCTCATAATTCTTGCATGGACAACCTGGAAATTGGACCACTTATACCACATTTTTTTACAAAAATCCTGAGAAGAAAAACAAGAATTGGGATCTAGGAAACCCAATTTGTTTTTCATGAAGTACCAGGTCTTTTTTTCTCTAGTATCCCACCACATGGGAAGTTGTCCTATCTTGTCTTTAGGATTTTTAGTCATATTAAAATATCTGCACATAACCCAAACAACATGTGGTAAATAAAAAGCACACCACCGCTAGAGGCTACAACGCTTCTGAGTATAATTGGAGGCATAGACATAAATAATACCAAAAGATAGACCACCAACCTCAAGTAAAACCCAAACTACGTGATTGAAGGGGTCCAAACCCATGAGACAAAACTATATTTAAACCTAGATACCAAAAGAATGATAGCTCCCCCTCTGCCAAGGGAATGACTAGTGGCATAAAAAAACAACCCAGCCAAAGAAAAGGGTAAGTACATTGCAGAATAAAGTCAAAAATATTAATCTCTTGAAGACAAAGAAAGTCAAGATTACTATAAAACCTGGATCATAAAGCAATCTCATCTTGAACCAAGTATTTGTGAACTAGGTCCATCAGCCCTTTGACATTCCATGATAAAACTACACATGATCTAAAAGCATGGCTCTATCCAACCTTCTCAAAATTCTTGTATGGCCAACCTGGAAATTGGACCACGTATACCATAATTTTTTACTAAAATATTGAGGAGAAAAACAAGAATTGGGGTCTAACAAACCCAATTTATTTTTCATGAAGTACCAGGCCTCTCTTTCCCCAGTAGCCTACCATATGGGAAGTTTCCTATCTCGTTTATAGGTTTTCAGTCATATTAAAATCTTCGCACATAACCCAAACAGTAGGTGGTAAAGAAAAAGCACACCACCTCCAAAGGCTACAATGCTCCTGAGCATCATTGGAGGCATAAACGTTAATAATTACAAAAGAAAACCCACCAACCTCAAGTAAAACCCCAACTGCATGATTGGAGGGGTCCACAGCCCATGAGATAAAACTATATTTAAACCTAGCTGTCAAAATAACGACAACTCCCCCTCTACCAGTGGAATGACTGGTGGCATTAAAAAAAACATGGCCGAAGAAAAGGGCAAGTAGATTGCAAAATAAAGTCAAAAATCTTAATCTCTTTAAGATAGATAAAGTTAGGATTACCATAAAACCTGGAGCATAAAGCAATATCATCTCAGACAAAGTATTTGCAAACTGGGTCCATCAACCCTCTAAAATTCCATGATAAAAAAATCAAGAGATCAATCAAGACTCATATGTCTGGCTATATCTTAAGCGTCTCCAAGGTTTGAAAGAGAATCATAAATATTACTAAGAAAATGCTCCTGACCTACTTTCCAAAACTTTGTTTGATGCCTTTTATCCTAGTGAACCAGGGATTCTCCCCATGGTGGGCTACAAGATCTTCGACCATTGACAGAAGCTCGTTCAGGTTCCATGAAGCTTGAGGAAGATTACCCATTGATATGCAAAACTAGAGAATCTAAAGACTGAGTAGGAGTAGAATAAGTAACAATTTTGGCAAAGGAAGCACTAGTCAGTGGTACATTAGCAACCATATGTGAAGCCCTAGCACTAGGTGCCACCGATTGCGTGGTATGTTGCTCTGTCACCACACCATGCCCAGCTGGCATAGAAGACACAAGGGGTTGAGGTGATCTGCTAGGAGCAACCATAGGGTTTACATTTTTCCCATTCTTACCATTATTCTGGACTACCTTACATTCATCTTGCCCCCCTTTGGAAGTAGGGACAAAGCTAGTAGTGACAGGAACCACAATTGCCTCCTTAGCTTTAATCTTATCCACCATTAAAGGACAATATTTTATCTTATGAGTAGTTTTTTGACAACGGTAACATGTGTTAGGCAGGTTTATGTAGACAACACGTTGCTTGAACCTATAGTCACCAACTTGGACATCAAAAGTCTCCCTGAGGTCTTTAGAAAGATCAACTTTGACACAAAAACACTTTTGAGGGTGTGAGGCATAAAATTTATCCATTTCACAACAAAAAAATTCACCAATGGGGGCCACAAGGTTCTGATAGTAAGGCTAGAGAAGCAAAGGAAGACTAGGAAATTCAACCCAAACCGAAACCCGCAAGGAAACATCATTAGTGATCAAAAAATCCTTGGTCCAAGGCTAAAAAATCAACAAGGAGCTACAAACATACCAAGGCTCACGATTGAGGACCACTTTGGCCTGAGCAGGGTCAGCAAAATGAAACAAAAAAACCCTTTGGTGAGGTTCTATATACCATCAACCTTGAAACCATGCCAAGCTTGTTGGATCGAGTTCCAAAGGAGGGTCTCGCCAGGGATGCGACCTAGAAAATACCCTACCAGCATATGGCTTTCCAACCAAGAACAAGTAGTATTAAACTCACTCAACGGGATAACAACATGTAGAGGAGAAATATTACCTCGTGATAAACTTTGGGAATGAAATTTTGTGTTTGCTTGTTCACTTTTAGCACCATTGCTCCCTTCTACAACTTCAACAGAAGTTGGAGCTACTGATTGAGCTCCATCCATAAAAAAGAGGTTCAATCCGCCAAACGATGGAGTAAAGTCAATGAAAGCAACAAAAAAATACCCTAAGAGGTATCCCACACACACTCCAAAGTGGAGAGGCGGTATGACACCAAGAACTCGAAACCCTAATGCATGTAGCCAACATTACCAGTTTTTATGAAATAAACTATATATATAATAAATAATAAATGTCTTAAAAATACATTTAACCATAGTATTTTTATATTTCTTGGTTATAACTATTTTACTAGTTAGATGTTATGATTCAAGTATATATATATATATATATATATATATATATATATATATATATATATTAGTATTTTTTAATATTTATAATAATTTTATTTTTATAGTAGGTTTTATTTTAAACACAAACCCCCTAAAATTAAAAAATTTAAAAAATAAAAATTATGTTTAAGAGTAATAAAAAGTTAATTTTTCCTATAATACTAAAGTGTAAAAAAAATGCTAATTCTTTTATATTTTATAGTTCAAACTTTTATTTAAAAATAAATAAATATTTATCAAAATGAATTAAAAAATGTTCACCATATACTTTAGGTTTTTGTACATTTAAGTTAGAAACACCTTTTGAAATTGTCCCTATAATTATTATAATGTGTTGACATAATAGACACGTGCTATCTTAAAATATATTTTAATGTTTTATTTTATTTAAAATCATATATTTTATATGACAAAAAATAATTTTATTATAAATTAAAAAATCTAATAACAATCTACACTAATAATGCTTCAATTCACCTTTCAACACCCTTTCAACCAATCAAAAAAAATAATTCTTCAATTCATATTTTAAGCTCTTTGTCAAATTTTAAGTGCATGCCATGTTATAAACACTTAAATTCATATAACAAGTTTTAGTTTCCCAAAAAACCCCAAAAGTGGGACCATGCACTCACCTCTATCTTTTGTAAATCAATGCCCTATAGGTGGATTGGTGGGAAATGAATGAGTTCATCCCAAAATTGGTGAAATATAATCTTTTGGATTTCTTCTTACTTGATGTGGCATGTACAACATGACACCCATTGATTGGGAATTTTGCTCCTTCTAGATGAACCTAACCTCTATGTGTCTTCTTCCTCTCTCAAGCAATGGATGGGTTGAGTGATGTTACCATTTATGTAGATCGACAGGTTGACTTCTTTATTTTGTTCTTTCTTCTTTATGTGTCGATAGGTTCTTTCTATTGGTCGATCAGTGTCGATATAACATAGTCATCTCATGTGTTGAATGAATTAATAAATAGTAGATCAAATTGAGTGAATTTGGTTGTATGGAATTAGCCACATTTCAAAGAGTATCCTTTGTAAGTGAATTGATATCTATTTAATAAATTGGTTGATTTGAGTAGGTTGCACAAATTAGGTTCTCTAGATTATGACTTATACAAATTTCATGAATTATTTTCTATTTTACTTCTTGAAGATTAACATCTAAGACATTATTTTGGTTCTCTCAAACTTGTTTGAAGTGTTTGATGAAATGAATGTTGTGAAACATAAGGTGGAGTGAAAATGATTGTTTGATAAGCATTGTTGGAAATATTTGAGTGAGTTTTGTGTGCTTCATTGTTGAATGTTTTGGAAATATTTGGGATAGATTTTGAGAACAATATATGCTTCTATTATTGAAAGAGTTTGAGATGTTTTGAGATAAAGAGTGTGAACTACTTGTGCTAGGGTTGAAAACAAGTTAGGCATCTTTGTGAAATATTTTGAACATTGTTTTGAGATATATTGATAGCATTTGAGTGTTAGCGTACTTAACTCCTTTTATCTGTATTACGCTATTTAGCTATTAGTTAGCTATTAGTATAGCTATCTGTTGTACTGTTACAACTACGTAACAGAGTGCAGTTGCCTGTGTGCTATTCACGGCACTGTCACATGTATTTAAACTCTGCAGCAATATACAATTTCTGTTCGTTGAATCTAACATGGTACCAGAGCCAGGGGCGAGGTGAGGAGCAGAGCGCGATTTTTTGATCCGGACGAGTTTTTTTTCTCGCAGTCCGTGCGTTTAAAAAAAAAAAAAAGGGGACGTCCAGGACCTCGCGCAGAGCGGGGAGGAGCCGAACGCGCGTCCAGTTTGTGACGATCGAGCACTGGACGCACGACAGAGGAGCCGAGCGCGGCAGTCGAGGAGGGGAGAACCCCCCGCGCAGCGCAAACGTTGCGTTGGAGGGAGGTCGCGCCACGCGTCAACAGACGCGCGCGCCCCCCGAGGTGGCCCCGCCCCCCTCCCCACCAGCCCGACCCCCCGGCCCGCGGAGCGGGAATTTAAAATTCCCGCCCGCGCGGGAACCCCGAGGAGGCGCCCCCCCCGGCCCGCCCCCCACCCACGCGCGACGCGCAATTTGCGCGCGTGCGCTCCCCGTGGAGGCGCCCCCCCCCCCCGGCCCGCGGAGCGGGAATTTAAAATTCCCGCCCGCGCGGGAACCCCGAGGAGGCGCCCCCCTCCCCCCCGGCCCGCCCGCGGAGCGGGAATTCAAATTCCCGCCCGCGCGGGAAATCGGAGGGGGTATAAACCCCCCCCCGCGGGACTGCGTCCGCGAGACGCAGTGTTTGCGCCCGTCCGCGCAAACCCCCCCCCGCGGGACTGCGTCCGGGAGACGCAGTGTCTGCGCAAACCCCCCGGTGATTGCGCAGAGAAGCCGAGGGCCCTCTAGCGCGCGGGGCTGGCCCTGGAATTTTTTTCAAAAAAAAAAAAAAAAAAAAAATCAATCTCTCGCTGCGACTTGCAGAGAGGAAGCCGAGCCGGAGGCTGCTGCAGAGGGTGTTGAAAAGGGAGGTGACTTGCTGATCTTTTCGGATCAGCCCGCTGGCTCACGTGGTCGTGAGCCGTGCGGTAAGGCTCAGGGAGCCTACAGGTCGGGGGTTCGAATCCCGCCGACTCCCCCAAGGTATAATTTTTTTGTTTAAAGTTATTTTTTTATTATTATTATTTTTAATTAAAATTTTTAATTTTAATTTTTTTAATATAGTTTTTAAACTTTAATAAATTAAATTTAATTTTAATTTATTTTTTCTAAAAGTTTAAAACTATAGAAATTAAAATTTTTTATTTTAATTTTAAAATTGATAATAATTATAAAAATGCTTTGTTAAAGAAAGCCTTTTAAGGGGGGATTTTTTTCAAAAAAATCAAAGGGGGATTGAGAGTAATTTTTTATGAAAAATAGCAATTTGGCATTGTAAAAGGTGCATTTTCGGTCTGTGACCGACACCTAGTGGGTTATTCTAGTGGGCATTTTTTTTGTTGTATGTTGCATATTTCATTTTTGCACTATAACATTAAAAATTAAAATCAAACACTCCTTAAAGTCCCCGGAATATAAAACCCATCTCGTGCAATTTATTTGCACTCTGCAGCGTTCGGTATTTGCGATACCTCGCCGGCACTTACGGTGTAAAGCCGTCGTGATTTGGCTACTCGTATCCGCCGCCTAATATAGCTGCTATAACGACGTCTGAGCTTGTTCTCTATAAATCGTCGGGGAGGAATAAGTACGCCATTTTTTTGCATTTTTTACTCCATCCACTACCCTTTATCGCACTTGTGTTTAGGCGTAAATCCTGACGAAGTATTCTTCATAGTGTTTAGGGGAAGTTACGCCCCACGCATGAGAAGAATCTTCTATGGTAGGTGCCATCAACAAGGCGATTCCCTTTCAGTACCGCTTATGTTCCACGTATCGTATGATCTCTAAAATTCACCTATAGTCTCCCTCACGTAAGGGCGGGTGATTTTTTGTTGATCTTTCTAAATACCTATAGTTTCCCTCACGTAAGGGCGGGTATTTTGTACGGTATATTGGCCTAGCAAAAGGTATATCGAAAGGGGGACCAATTTGGTGATATAAGGAACCTTCACTATGGCCGCTGTTGCAAAATTGATGACCGATCCGCATCAGTTATTGAAAGGTCCAAATTATACACCATGGAAACATAAGATGAAGGCTATTCTCCAAATGGAAGATTTGTGGGATATTGTTACCTGGAGTAGCAACAAGGCCTTCACCAACAAGCAGGATCCACGAGTCCTTCGACGGATCAGATTGCTTTTGACAAGAAAGACAAGTAGAGCAAAGGTGCTCATTTTGTTTGCTGTTTCCGATGAAGTGCAACCTCATATAGCTGATAAAGCAAGTGGTAAAGAGGCATGGGATGCCCTTAGAACCATCTATGAGGGGAAGAATGAATCCACCATTCTTCATCTTCAACAACAACTTCATAACCTGAGTTTGAGACAGGGTGAAACAGTTGAAATCTTTCTGTGCAGAGTGTCTGAGTTGAAAGAGAAATTGAGTTCTCTAGGAGATACCGTGGATGAAAAGCTTCTCATTTCACTTGTGATGAGAGCTTTACCTTCTTCATTTGACATGTTGATAACCTCCATCCAGGTGTCCCAACGACAAATTACCTACATCGAGTTGGTCAATCTGCTTCAACAACAGGAGGCACGCCAACTTCACAAGGATGATTCTTCCAATACAGCCCTCTACACCAACAGGCAGGGTTCTAGGAAGAAAGGTAATGGGCAAAAAGGAGGCAACTTTCAGAAAGGAGGAAATTCTCAACAGGATACGAAAGGAAAAGGCAAGCAACCTCAACAGAAGAAGAGGTGGTGCAAGATCTGTGAGAAAGACAACCATGACACCAACAGGTGTTGGCATAAGAACAAGCAAAAAGGCCAAAACAAACCACAAAATAAAAACAAGCAACCCCAGGCGAATGTTGCTGTTGAAGAATCTGACTCAGATTCTGAATGGGCACACAAGGTGCTCATGACTACCACAGATTCCACTCAGAGGGATCCTATTTGGTATGTCGATTCTGGAGCTAGTAAACATATGATCGGCGACGGATCGTGGTTTGAATCATTTGTGGCCAAGGAGGGCAAACCTGTCACCATTGCCGATGATAAAACCTACGGGGTTCAGTGGAGAGGGTACGGTTTCGAGTCACTCTTCCCGATGGCAAGTGTCGGATTGACAAGGTCCTCTATGTTCCGGGATTGGCCAACAATTTGTTGTCGGTGACACAAATCCCGGACAGAAATATGGTTGTCAACTTTCGTGTTGAGAATGGAAAGAAGTGTTGTACAATTACCGGGAAGGGTAAGCGGATTGCAACAACTTCATATAAGCATGGCTTATTTGCACTAGATGCTATCTCTATTCCACATGTTGCCATGACTTGTCTCTACCAAGGAGGCAACTTCCCTATGGCACAAGAGATATGGGCATCTTAGTTCTGGCTACTTACTTGAGCTCAGCAAGTATGAGATGGTAAAGGGTCTTCCTTCCCTTTCTGCCACATTGCCGAGTGTGCTCGATCGCTAGCAGGAAAGCAGCATAGAGTACCATTTGAGAAGAGCTCTACAAGAGCACGAAAACCTCTGGAGCTAATTCACACCGATCTATGCGGTCCTTTCACACCCAACAGTGTTGGAGGGAAGAGGTACTTTCAGTTATTCGTAGATGACTACTCACGAAAGATGTGGGTTTTCTTTCTCAAACTGAAATCTGAAGCTTTCGCATTCTTCCAACAGTTCAAGAAATCCGTTGAGAAGGAGTCAGGGGCTTCTATTAAAACCCTCCGCTCAGATCGAGGGGGAGAGTTTACCTCTAATGAATTTTCTGCATTCCTAGATAAACATGGGATCAAGAGACAGTTAACAACCGCCTATACTCCTCGGCGAGAATGGAGTTGCCGAGAGAAGGAACCGTTCTATCATGGAAATGGTTCGTTGTATGCTCACAAGTGCAACTCTTGGGCAACAATATTGGGCGGAAGTCGTCACCACTGCAGGTGTATCTTTTGAATAGGGCACCCACAAAGGCCCTAAAAGGAATGACTCCACAGGAAGCATGGAGTGGTCGAAAACCCTCCATATCTCATCTACGTATTTTCGGGTGTCAAGCTTTCATGCACATACCGAAAGAAAAAAGGAAGAAGCTAGATGAGAAAACACTGAGATGTATTTTTCTTGGATATTCTGAGCACTCTAAAGGATATCGGTTGATAGATCCTTTGACCAAGAAAATTCATATCAGCAGAGATGTTGTCTTTGATGAAGCTTTCACATCACAGAGCACATCTACAGTACACCAGGATATTGTGGAACCAAAGGAAGAGGAGATTCCTTCGTCAACACGAGACAGGAGGTCCTTCTACATCTTCTTCACCACCACCGAAGCGGAATCCTAAATGGTGTACAAATACAATCGGAGATGCAAATTTATCCACTCCTCCCAATTTGAATTTGGATAGACCTCGTACACGCAGTATGGCTCAACAGAAAGAGAAGCCGAGAAACCGGTGAGGTTGATGATCTTTGTCAATCTTTTGAGGAACTTTCGTGACTCCAAGTAGAGAAGTTGAGGATATGGATATTGATGATGACAGGGCATTCATGTCTACCATAGATAGTCTTGGACTCGCATCGGTGCAAGATGCTCTTAGTGAGCCTCGGTGGAAGGCCGCTATGGATACGAGTATGAGTCTCCGATGAAGAATAAAACTTGGAAGCTTGTTGATCCGCCTCATGGAAAGAAACCTATTGGCTGCAAATGGGTATACAAAGTCAAGTACAAGGCGAGATGGAACAATTGATAAGCATAAAGCCCGTCTTGTTGCAAAGGGCTATGCTCAAAAGGAAGGCATCGACTATGAAGAAACTTTTGCACCTACTGCTCGGATGACCACAATTCGGGTTATGTGTGCTATGGCAGCACAATATGGGTGGAAAGTTCACCAAATGGATGTCAAAAGTGCCTTTCTTAATGGTGATCTCCAAGAAGAAGTCTATATGACTCAGCCTGAAGGATTTGAAGTGGAAGGCCAACAGCAGAAAGTTTGCAAATTGGTTAAATCCTTGTATGGTCTGAAACAAGCTCCTCGAGCTTGGTATATAAAAATGGACAATCACCTAATGCAGCATGGATTTAAGAGATGTCCGTCAGATGCAAACCTCTATTTCAAGAAACAGGGTTCTGAGATAGTGTTGCTTGTACTCTATGTGGATGATCTGCTCATTACAGGGAGTTCAGAAGATTTGATCTCTACTGTCAAAAGAAACTTGTGCAAATCTTTTGAGATGACAGATCTTGGACTTCTCCATTACTGTCTTGGTCTGGAATTCAGCCAGAAGGAGCACACCATCAAAGTGTCTCAGAAAAAGTATGCCAAGACATTGCTCGATAAATATCGCATGATCGATCGCAAGCCAATGGCAACTCCTATGGA
Source organism: Wollemia nobilis (assembly GCA_028583015.1). Lineage (NCBI taxonomy): Eukaryota > Viridiplantae > Streptophyta > Pinopsida > Araucariales > Araucariaceae > Wollemia > Wollemia nobilis. Next base: position 7,107,510 of record JAQPPZ010002224.1, on the reverse strand, counting down.
GAATGGACTTCAATTATCGCGACATGATGACTCACCCCAGGTAGATGGCACTCTCTATCGACAGTTGATTGGGAGTCTCATATATCTGACCAATACTAGGCCAGATCTCGTATTTGCTGTAAACTATCTTTCGAGGTTCATGCAGGAGCCTAAGATTACTCATTGGAAAGCAGAGAAACGTGTTCTTCACTATGTCCGTGGTACTATAGAATATGGCCTAGAATACAAGAGGAACAACAAATTCTTCTTGCAAGGATACACGGACTCCGACTATGCCGGATCATTTGATGATCGCAAGTCAACTTCCGGATACATTTTTCATCCTGGGATCCGGTCCCGTCTCTTGGCACGGCAAGAAGCAACAGGTGGTTGCTATTTCTTCAACAGAGGCAGAATATCGCGCCGCACGTGAAGCTGTGTGCGAAGTGATATGGTTACGTCGCATTCTAACAAGTATGGGCCATCCATCAAAATCTCCAATACACTTGTTTTGCGACAATCAGGGTGTTCTGAACCTCGTCAAGAATCCAGTCCATCATGAAAAAACAAAGCACATTGACACACAATGTCATTTCATTCGAGAGGAAGTTCCAAAGCACCGAATTCAGCTTCAGACATTCCCACCGATGCTCAAGTTGCGAGACATTTTCACTAAGGCACTTGGACGTGTCAAATTTGAATTGTTTCGCAGCTCACTTTGTATTGCAAAATAATGTAAGGGGATGTTAGTATAGCTATTAATTATTACATTACCCAAATAATGTAATAAAGGGGGATGTTAGCGTACTTAACTCCTTTTATCTGTATTACGCTATTTAGCTATTAGTTAGCTATTAGTATAGCTATCTCGTTGTCATTGTTACAACTACGTAACAGAGTGCAGTTGCCTGTGTGCTATTCACGGCACTGTCACATGTATTTAAACTCTGCAGCAATATACAATTTCTGTTCGTTGAATCTAACATTGAGAAGGTGTTTTAGATCAATTTTAATAAGGGAAATTGAGCATTTGAGTGATTGATCTTGAGAGAAAATTGGCAAGTAGAATTTGTTTGAAGAGAGTTTTTCTGAAAGAGATTTGAGTTGTGTTTTGTATGCAAACATTGGAATTATTTGAGCAAGTCTTTGTGAAGGCTTGAGGATAGAATTAAGCAAGCTCTTGAGATGACTTGAAGGAAGATTTGAGCAAGTCTTTGAGAAGGCTTGAGGATAGATTTGAGCAAGTCTTTGTGAAGGCTTGAGGACATAATTGAGCAAGCTCTTGAGAGGGCTTGAAGGTAAATTTGAGCAAGCCTTTGAGAAGGCTTGAAGGTAGATTTGAGCAAGTCTTTGAGAAGGATTGAGGATAGATTTGAGAAAGTCTTGTGAAGACTTGAAACAACATAGAGAGCAGGTTTGATTGTTGATTGGTTCAAGCTTTGTGTTAAATCTTGGGGAAGATTTGAGATAGAGCTTAATGCAAATTTGTAAGCATATTTATAGTAGATTTGTGCTAGATTTGAGACAGAGTTTGGTGTAGATTTGAAATATATTTTAGAGCAAGCTTTGGAGGTAATAGAGCATAGGACAAAAATCTCCAATGGATAGAGAGATCCATTAGCCAGGGCAGTGGGGATAGAGGTCTCCTATGGAGATATATCCACAAGCCAGAATAGTGGGGGTAGAAGTCTTCTAGAATATCACCAACCAGAGTAGAGGGGATAGATTTCTCCTATGGATAGAGTTCTACAAACTAGAGCAGAGGGGATAGAGTTCTCCTGTGGAGAGAGATCCATGAAATACAGCAAGGGGAAAGAGTTATCCTAGAGTGTGATCTATGAACCAATTGAGGAGATATATTTCTTCTATGGAGAGAGATCCACAAACCAATTGAGGATATAGGTTTCTCCTAGATCAAGTTCCACGAACCAGAGAAAAGAGGAAAGAGTTCTCCTGTGGAGAGATATCCACAAATCAGAGCATAGGGGATTGGTGTCTCCTTTGGATAGAGGTCCATAAACATTGTAATAGGGAATTGATTCCCAAGAATATTTATTGAGAAAATTTAGTAGAAATATCTTCTCCATGGAGTAGCCCACATTGGGTGAATCACGTTAAATTGGTGTCTCTCTTGTGTGTGATGATTTTTGCATTGCTTTGATTACTGCTATTTATATTTCCATTGATAATATTGTATAATATTGTTTGGAAAAGAAAATTAAAAGTTGTTCTTATATTGTTCACCCCCCTCTCAATATAAGTTTGTGTTCTTCAATTGGTATTAGAGCAGGTTCCTTCAGGCAAGCCTAACAGCTTGAATAAAAATCTACAAGAACACACATGGCAAGGAAAGATAAAAGAAGAACCATGAGACATGAAAATGAAGAAGAATTCGATCTTAAGACTAAGATAAGGGAGGAAATTTTTTTGGTGAGGTGTTGAGTGTGGCAAGATTTGTCACATGGCACTTTATTATCCACAAAATGTGTATAGTAGCAGTAGAGAGGAAAAGTAATTTGATTTTGCTCTCAAAGAGATTATTGCTTTAAGAGGAGAAGTGGAAATAGATTCAAGTGATGAATCAAGCAATGAAAAGGAAGCTAACTTTGTAAAAGGGAATAAGAAGGAACCAAGAATACTCAAATGTTTTATTTGTGGTAACTTTGGTCACCTTGAATATCATTGTATAAAAATTGGGTATAGTAGTAGTGAAGAAGGTTGAAAATGTAGGGAGAGTTGAAGAAGGCATGACTGAGCAGTTAAAGGTAAAAGAGCTAGAATGTGAAATACTTGTTGTTGATCTTGAAGAATTAAAAAGAGAGAACTCAAGATTGAAAATCCAAGTACAAGAGGATAAGGAAACAAAGGCAAATTTTCTACAATATCTCACTAACCTTAAGATTAAGGTTGAAGAGGCAAAGAAAATTGAGGAAGGTATGGCTGAAAAATTCAAAGCAAAAGAGCTAGAGTGTGAAAGAGTAGAACATGAGGTAGTTTCACTAATGATGAAAGTGAAAGATTCTAAGGGTAAGCTACACAAGTTTGATAAAAGTTCAAAGACATTGGATAAGATTACCAATGCACAAAGATCTTCATATATCAAGACAGGACTTGGTTTTGAAGAAGGACAAGGGAAACAAGAAGAAGGGTCAAGCTCAAGCTCAAAAGAGGAAAAAACATCAAAATAAGTGATTGAAGAAGAACCTAAGACTTACGCTGATGTGTTGAAAGGTGATAGCATCAAAGAGGAAGGAAACAATACACAAACAAGGAATAGGGATCATCACAAATAATAAAGGACTAAGAGACCAGTAGGTTCAAGGCAAGATTTCTTCAAAGGACATTGTTTCTCATGTAACATGTTTGGTCACAAGGCTATGCATTGTAGGACTCATGGAAAGGAGTATGGTTTTACTAAGAGAAATTTCAAATATGGACATCTTTTTCAAGGGTATTGCTACTCTTGTAATCATTTTGGTCATAAAAAAATTAATTGCAAGGTTCGTGACAAAAATGGGTATGGCTTCACCAAGAGGAACTTCAATATATTTGCACCTTCTAGGGACCACAATATTAAGTGTTATAAGTGCAATAATATTGGGCATAAGGCCAAGTTGTGTAGAATAGAATTTCCAAAGACAAAAAATAATAGGGACACTCAAAATAATCAAGAGGGTATGTTGAGAAAGAAGGTGGATAAAGAAAAAGAGCATTGTATGTTGGGAGTAGAGATGCTCCCATCCTGAAATTAACCACCTAAAGGAGAGGATTTGGGGAGGGAGTTGAGCTAAGAGTCTTATATTTAGCCCCAAAGGAGTCCCTTTGCCATTGATGTCAAAGGGGGAGAGATTTGAATTAGGGGAGAGCATTCAGTCAAGGGGAGCAGAACTGGAAAAAGAAAAAAAGAATATTTAAGGAAAAAGGATTGCCATCAATGACAAAGGGGGATATTGTTGGAAATTTGAGCATGTTTTGTTGTCATTGATGTCAAGAGGTTTGATATCATAAGTTGATGGAATTAATGTCAAGAGGTTTGATTAATGTCAAAATGTTTAATATCCTAAGTTTATGGAAATATTTGTGAGAATATTCCTCATGGTGGCACATGAGGCATAAGGCAACAAGAAGAAAGGAATTCCTCTCCATGATGTTTGAGAAAGAATTTATAAGTCTATTTAATTTACCTTGGTGGTAATTTTGCAAAGGTTAAAATATTCATTAATGGTGGCAAGGTTATCCTTAAAGAAAAGGCCCAAAAAGGATTTTAATATTTAAATCCTTTGGATTTAAATTATTATAATTAAATATAATAATTAAATTCAAAGCACCAAATTCGAATTGCAAGTGAGCCGATGTCAAATGTATAAGAGGGTATGTGTATTTATAGGCTAAAGTTTAGCCTAATCCAATTGTGTTCGATTTAATTATCCCCGAATTAATTACCTTGCTCGTTCGATGTAGTGGACAAAACAGATAGAAGTTTTCATGATTTCAGAGTAGTGAGTTTGGTCAAAGAAATGAAGGGGTTTATCCCCACTCAAAGTGAGGTGGCAACCGAGCTAGCAATATTGGCTTGCATAGCATGTAGAGGGTAGAAGGTGCAGTTTTTTATTCATTCGGAGGCCCTTTTCATTTGCATGGTTGGATTTGTTTTTAGCATCAGTGGTAAAGGATAACAAGGAGATTGTGCTCCTTTGGTTTTGTGTGGGTTGGCTAGCCCACGTGGTGGCCTAGTTGTGGCTAGGGCATGGGGCCAGCAGGCAACACGGGTTTGATTCTCAGTGTTAGGCGATAGCAAAGGGATTAATTTTTGATAAAAAATTAATTTATCCCCTAAGGTTCAAAGTTGCTAAGGTATGTGCTAGCTAGGAGATATAAGGAGTTTTATGTTGAATTTAATTTCAATAAAAGGGGTTATGAAATGATTTCTTTTTCTTGAGCAAAAATTAAGGTGGTTTGTTTGCTAATGCATTGAGATAAAAATTGAAGTGGTGATTTATTTATCTTTTGGAAATGCATTAATGACAAGTAGAAGAAATAATATGTAAATGAAATATTATGCTTATGTAATTGGTGATATTTTTTGATGAAATTCTATTTGCAAAGTTAGAAGTAATAATGTGTAAAAGTGGTTTGACATTTTATTGAATCTTTGTGTGGTAAAATATTTGTTGAGGTAAAATATTCATGTGAAGGTTTTGAAATAGACTATTGTTATCTAACCCTTGAAGTGGCACAAGAAGGATTGGTTATTTGTGAGACAGGTTTTGAAGACATGTCTCCAAAAGATCAATTAAGAGGTATGGGCACATCATCCATTGTTTGAAGTATTTAATGAACTGAATGTTGTAAAAAGTAAGGTGGAGTGAAAAGGATTGTTTGATAAGCATTGTTGGAAATATTTGAGTGATTTTTGTGTGCTTCATTATTGATTTTTTTGGAAATATTTGGGATAGGATTTGAAAATAATCTATGCTTCTAGTGGTGAAAGAGTTTGAGATGTTTTGAGATAAAGAGTGTGAACTACTTGTGCTAGGGTTGAAAATAAGTTAAGCATCTTTGTGAAATATTTTGAACATTTATTTGAGAGATATTGATAGCATTTGAGAAGGTGTTTTAGATCAATTTTAATAAGGGAAATTGAGCATTTGAGTGATTGATCTTGAGAGAAAATTGGCAAGTAGAATTTGTTTGAAGAGAGTTTTTCTGAAAGATATTTGAGTTGTGTTTTGTATGCAATATTTGAAATTATTTGAGCAAGTCTTTGTGAAGGCTTGAGGATAGAATTGAGTAAGCTCTTGAGAGGGCTTGAAGGTATATTTGAGCAAGTATTTGATAAGGCTTGAGGACAGATTTGAGCAAGTCTTTGTGAAAACTTGAGGATAGAATTGAGCAAGCTCTTGAGAGGGCTTGAAGGAAAATTTGAGCAAGTCTTTGAGAAGGCTTGAAGGTATATTTGAGCAAGTATTTGAGAAGGCTTGAAGATAGATTTGAGCAAGCATTGTGAAGACTTGAAATAGCATAGAGAGTAGGTTTTATTGCTGATTAGTTCAATATTTGTGTTAAGGCTTGGGGAATATTTGAGACAGAGCTTTGTGTAGACTTATGATCAGATTTGTACTAGATTTTAGATAGAGTTTGGTGTAGATTTGAGATAGAGTTTAGAGAAAGCTTTGGAGATGATAAAGCAAAGGACAATAGTATCTAGTAGATAGAGAGATCCATTAGCCAAGGTAGTGGGGATAAAGGTCTCATGTGGAGAGATATCCACAAGCCATAGTAGTGGGGGGTATAAGTATTCTATAATATCACCAGCCAGAGTAGAGGGGATAGAGTTCTCTTATGGATAGAGTTCCACAAACCAGAGAAAATGGGATAGAGTTCTCCTATGGAGAGATATCCATGAACTAGAGCAAGGGGAAAGAGTTCTCCTATGGATTATGATCTGTGAACCAGCTCAAGAGATAAATTTCTTTTGTGGAGAGAGATCCACAAACCAGTTGAGAAGATAGGTTTCTCCTAGATCAAGTTCCACAAACTAGAGAAAAGGGGAAATATTTTTCCTGTGGATAAATATCCACAAATCAAAGCATAGGGGATTGGTGTCTCCTTTGGATAGAGGTCCATAAACATTGTAATAGGGAATTTATTCCCAAGAATATTTTTTGAGAAAATTTAATAGAAATATTTTCTCCGTGGAGTAGCCCACATTGGGTGAACTACATTAAATTGGTGTCTCTCTTGTATGTGATGATTTTTGCATTGCTTTGATTACTGCTATTGATATTGTCATTGATAATATTGAATAATATTGTTTGGGAAAGAAAATCAAAAGTTGATATTATACTATTCACCCCCCCTCTCAGTATAAGTTGGTGTTCTTCATATACCATTTGATTTGAAAAAACTAATGTTGTGACAAGTAGATATTTGAATATATTTTTTTTATTACTATGTATATGTATTTGGGTGTTCTCTCTATTTTCATTTAGAGCTTCTTTGGTCTAGGTTTTTATTTTTATTAATACCAATATGAAAATCCTAACCATATTTCATATTTTGGCGTTCTTTCTATTTTCATTTAGATATTTGTTTAGTCTTCCTTCGATTTTTAGTTTTATTAATACCAATATGAAAACCCACAGTGGCTTCCTTTTGTTTTCATTTTAGAGCTTCGTTTGGTCTTCCTTTGATTTTTAGTTTTATTAATACCAATATAAAAACCCATAGTGGCTTCCTTCTATTTTCATTTTAGAGCTTTATTTGGTCTTCCTTCGATTTTTAGTTTTATTAATACCAATATGAAAACCCATAGTGGCTTCCTTCTATTTTCATTTTAGAGCTTCGTTTGGTGTTATTTCTTCCACATTTGACATTGAGTGAGAACCCACATAAATAATGATTTTCTAAAAAATAATAAACTTTGAATGTTTTGAGTTCCTAGAAAAGTTTTTACTACAAAAAGAAAAAAGAAACATTGGAAAGGTTTTGAGTTCAAACAAAGCACCCGTGTTGAGTTATACATCTCTCTATGTGCATTGCATGAGTGGAGAATACGCTTGATAAGAAATGGTCCAACCATATTTTATATATAATTTTGACACCTTTGAAAATATCTATTTAGAAAGGCATCTGTCATGATTTGACAATGCTAAAATGAAATATATAATATAACAATGTGATAAACAATGTTGCTCATAAATTTTCATGAGCTAAAATGGTGTTATATGATCTTGGTACATGTGCTACCATAGGGTTTTTAACTATTGGATCTTATCCCCTACTTTTTTACATGATCTCTCCTATCATTCCAATTATGAAATAAAATTTCAAACCTTTGTTTGATTATGTTGATTATTTTATTCAAGGTTTCATACAATAGTCTGTAACTACAAATATCTATTTATTTGTTAGTTATATCATCATATAACTTGCAAGTGGAAATGAAGTTTGTTTCATTCTCTACTTAATACTTTTATAAATCATATTTCCCAAGGATTTGGTGGGTGGATCTGTCTAGCGGTTTTACCATGTAGTTCATACAAGTTAGTTCTTAGTTTTGCAAATATGGTTTTCTTCTTGACGGGTTTTGCCTTATGAAGGTAGGTTAAATTCTATAGTTTAGGTTTTTTTATAATCTCATAATACCAAATATTTGGTTTTTATTATTATTATCCTTTTAATGACTACTATTTATTTTAATTTTGCTTTCATGATTCTTATCACACCAGATATTCTACTTGCATCTCTATTGTTGTTTTAAATCCCATATTGGTTACTTTTGATGGTTTGCTTTCATGTCTACAATATACTTTTAGTATTAGATCTCTAGATATGATACAATACATTTCGTATCCCCTATTTGTTTAGATGATCTCTCCTATCATTCCAATTCTGAAATAAAATTTCCAAGCTTTGTTTGATTGTGTTGATTATTTTATTCAATATTTCATAAAATAGTGTATAACTGCAAATATCTATTTATTTGTTAGTTATATCATCATATAACGTTCAAGTGGAAATGAAGTTTTTTCATTCTCTAATTCATACTTTTACAAATTCTATTTCCCAAGGTTTTTGTGGGTGGATCTGTCTAGGGGTTTCACCATGTAGTTCATGCGAGTTAGTTCTTGGTTTTGTAAATATGGTTTTCTTCTTGAGGGATTTTGCCTTATGAAGGTAGGTTAAATGCTCTAGGTTAGGTTTTTTGATATGCTTATAATACCAAATATTTGATTTTTATTATTATTGTCCTTTAAATGACTGCTATTGATTTTACTTTTTTTTTATGATTCTTATAACACCATATTTTCAACTTGCATCTCTATTATTGTTTTAAAGGCTATATTAGTTAATTTTGGTGTTTTGCTTTCTTGTCTAAAAAATCCTTCTAGTGTTATATCTCCAGATATGATATAATACATGTCTTCTCCTCTAATTGTTTCGATGATCTCTCATATCATTCTAGTTCTAAAATAAAATTTCCAAGATTTTTTTATTGTGTTCATTATTTTATTCAAGGTTTTTTATAATAGTTTGTAACTGCAAATATCTATTTATTTGTTAGTTATATCATCATATAACTTGCAGTGAAAATTAAGCTTTTTTAATTCTCTACTTAATGCTTTTGCAAATTCTATTTCCCAAGGTTTTTATGGATGGATATGTCTAGTTTTTTCATCATGTAGTTCATGAGAGTTAGGTCTTGGTTTTGCAAATATGGTTTTCCTATTGATGTGTTTTGTCTTATGAAGGCATGTTAAATGCTCTAGTTTATGTTTGTTGATCTTCTTATAATACCAAATATTTAGTTTTTATTATTATTGTCCTTTCAATGACTACTATTGATTTCACTTTTGCTTTGATGATACTTATAACACCATATATTCTACTTGCATTTCTATTGTTGTTTTAAAGGATATATTAGTTACTTTTATGGTTTTATTTCATGTCTATAAAATACTTTTAGTGTTAGATATCTAGAGATGATACAATACTTGTCTTCTCCCCTACTTGCTTAGATGATCTATTCTATCATTCTGGTTCTGAAATAAAATTTTCAAGATTTGTTTGATTTTGTTGATTATTTTATTCAAGGTTTCATACAATAATCTATAACTACAAATATCTATTTATATGTTAGCTATATCATCATATAACTTTCTAGTGGAAATGAAGTTTGTTTCATCCTGTACTCAATACTTTTGCAAATTCTATTTCACAAGATTCTTGTGGGTGGATTTGTCTAGGGGTTTCACCATGAATTTCATGCGAGTTAGTTCTTAGTTTTGAAAATATGGTTTTATTTTTAGGGTTTTTGTCGTATGAAGGCATGTTAAATACTCTATGTTAGATTTGTTGATATTCTTATAATACCAAATATTTGGTTTTTATTATTATTGTCCTTTCAATGACTGATATTGATTTTACTTTTGCTTTGATGATTCTTATAACACCAGATATTCTACTTGCATCTCTATTGTTGTTTTAAAGCCTATATTGGTTACTTTTGATGGTTTGCTTTCATATCTACAAAATTTTAGTGTTAGATCTCTAGAGATGATACAATACTTGTATTCTCTCGTACTTGTTAATATGATCTCTCCTATCATTCTAGTTCTAAAATAAAATTTTCAAGATTTTTTTTATTGTTTTGATTATTTTATTTAAGGTTTCATACAATAGTCTGTAACTAAAAATATCTATTTATTTTTTAGTTATATCATCATATAACTTGCAAGTGAAAATGAATTTTGTTTCATTCTCTACTTAATACTTTTGCAAATTCTATTTCCCAAGGTTTTTATGGGTGGATCTATCTAGGGTATTCACCATGTAGTTCATGCAATTGAGTTCTTGGTTTTGCAAGTATGGTTTTCCTCTTGAGAGGTTTTTCCTTATGAAGGCAGGTTAAATGCTTTGGTTTAGGTTTTTTGATATTCTTATAATACCAAATATTTGGTTTTATTATTATTGTCCTTTAAATGACTACTATTGATTTTACTTTTGCTTTTATGATTCTTATAACCCCATATATTCTTGTATTTTAAGTTTTTTGTCAAATTTTAAGTGCATGTCATGTTATAAACACTTAAATTCATATAACAAGTTTTAGTTTCCCAAAAAACCCAAAAGTGGGACCATGCACTCACCTTTATATTTTGTAAATCAATTCTCTATAGGTGGACTGGTGGGAAATGAATGAGGTCATCCCAAAATTGGTAAACTATAATCTTTTGTATTTCTTCTTACTTGATGTGGCAAGTACCACACAACACCTATTGATTGGGAATTTTGCTTCATCTATATGAACCTAACCTCTATGTGTCTTCTTCCTTTCCCAAGTAATGGATGGATTGAGTGATGTTACCCTTTATGTAGATTGATAGGTTGACTTCTTTATTTTACTCTTTCTTCTTTATGTGTTGATAGGTTCTTTCTATTGGTCGATCAATGTCGATATAACATAGTCATCCCATGTGTTGAATGAATCAATAAATAGTAGATCAAATCGATTAAATTTGGTTGTATGGAGTTAGAAAAATTTCAAAGAGTCTCCTTTGCAAGTGAATTGATATTTATTTAATGAATTGGTTGATTTGAGTAGGTTGCACAAAGTAGGTTCTCTAGATTATGACATACAAATTTCATGAAGTCTTTTCTATTTTACTTCTTGAATATTAACCACTAAGACATTATTTTGGTTCTCTCAAACCTTTTCACTTCTAACTTAGTCTTATTACACTAGTTTTAGTAGAAATAAAACTACAATAGTTTTGGCAACTTCCAAAGATATGATGCTCATTTGATTGTAGATCCTAGTGTGTATTATTTCTTGGGTGTAGAGTCTATAAAGAATCTAACCAACCTATAAAGACTGAAAGAATCAAATAATTGAATAGAATCACTGAGCTTCTTGATAACAATATTAATGTCTATAAAGTAGCTAATCAAAATTCAAAGGGATATGTCACTACACCAAAAAAGGGCTTTAATTATGGCTAAAGTAAGATGGTTTTTTACAGTGGTAAAAAACCACCTTAATATATCTTAAGAGGGCATTAAAACTGCTCTCTTAGGATAACCACCCTCTTAGGGTCACCCTAAGTAGACACCTAAAAATATTATTTTATCCAAGTTTTGGTTCTTCTAATCTCTTCGATATTTTTAAATTCATCTAAATTCTCTCTATTTTATTTTATTGTGCATTTTTCACTATTCATTGTTCACTACTCACTGTTTAATGTTCATTGTTCATTGTGCACTGTTTATTATTTACTGTTCACTGTTCACTATTCACTGTTCACGGTTTACTATTCATTGTTCATTGTTCACTATTTACTGTTCATTGTTCACTGTTCACTATTCACGATTCACTATTCACAGTTCACTGTTCACTATTCACAAATTTAATATTTTTAAATCAATTTTCAATACCTCCTCACATGCTTGTGCTCAAGTCAATGATTCTAGACCTACCTTCTCACATTCTTGAGCTCAAGTCAAGGATTCTAGATTAGCCATATTTTTTACACCATGCTTGAGATCAAGTCAAGGATTCTATAATAGCCACATTTTCTACACCTACCTTCTCACATGCTTGAGATCAAGTCAAGGATTTTAGATTAGCCACATTTTCTACACCTACCTTCTCACATGCTTATGCCCAAGTCAAGGGTTCTAGATTAGTTCCATTCTACATTTTCTACACCCACCACCACTCATGCACACCAAAGTCAAGGATTATTTATTGCATTCCAACCCACTTAGTAATTTTATATTCCTCCATTTATTCTAATTCTTCCCTTACCAACCCACTTAACAATTTTATATTCTCTCACCCACCCAAAATTCTTCTATGCCAACACATTCAAAATTTAAAATTCTTCACCTAACTAGTATTGTCTTCCACTATGTCAAATTCATGTGCCACATCATCCTCACCCCCCTCTCTTCTAAAATTCTATAAATACCCCCCTCATTCCCTTCATTGAAGGAGGAGGAATCAAGGCATGAATGAAGGAATGAATGAATGAAGAAAGAGGAAGCTAGGACAGCCTACCATCATTGCATGAGTTGTAAGAATAGTCCCTTTTTGCATTCTATTTTAGTAGGAGCATTTACTTGTTTGTCTTGAATATTATCCTACTTGAGCAAAAGCCCAACTAAGGTGGGCTTTCTTTATCATTAATTTTCTCTTTTAGTGGTTGCATGAATGAATAAAAGAGCATTAGAGCAGCCCTTAGAGAGGAAATACACATACCACACTACTATCTGTAGTGAAGAGGAGACACTAACACCATTGTATTTGTAAAAATCCCATTGTTGATTTATTGTATTGTAAAAGACAAATGATTTTATTGCTTGAATATTTAATGAAAGTTGCATATTGGGACCATTCCCTTGACCTCCACTTTTGCCCTTGTTGAGTTTTAATTTATACTAGTTATAGGGATAAAGTGTAGGTTTATTTTATGCAATATTTGTTCCTACTTTCAACTATTGTTGCATATTTTTGCAAATTTTTGTTGTTTTATGTTGTTTTGAAGGAAAAAGTCAAGATCACCTTGGTGGAGATGGTCTCACATTTCTATATCGCTTGGGTAGAGATGGTTTCATCCTAGAAGGTGCCAACTTGCAACATCCATGTAGGATTCCATCTAAGTCCTCCTTCTTTGTTCCTAGACTTGTTGGATAGCATAATTTGGGTTTTTATTTTCACACATAAGCTTCTTTAGGTTTTATTTTAGTTTAAATTATATTTTATTTTAGGATCATTTCACATACTTATCTAGCATAGTTTATTTCTAAGATAATTTTTTTAATAAAATTGGCCTCCTTTGGCTCCTCTTTTAGCATACTTGATATTATTAGGCCCTTTCACAATTACAAGCCTCTTTAGGCTTCTCTCTTTTACCACACTAAGCCTCCTTAGGCTCCTCTTTTAGCACACTAGGCCTCATTGGGCTCTTTGAAAATTATAATCCTCCTTAGGCTTCTCTATTTTAACACACTTAGCCTCATTAGGCTCATATTTTACCACATTAGGCCTCCTTAGGCTCTTTTTTTTAACACACTTAGCCTCCTTAGGCTTATCTCTTTTACCACACTAAGCCTCCTTAGGCTCCTCTTTTAGCCCATTTGGCCTCCTTAGGCTTCTCTCTTTTGCCACACTAAGCCTCCTTAGGCTTCTCCTATTTTAATACACTTAGCCTCCTTAGGCTCCTCTTTTGCCACACTAATCCTCAGGCTTATCCTATTTTAACACATTTAGCCTCCTTAGGCTCCTCGTTTACCACACTAGACCTCCTTAATCTCCTTTTTGTTTTACACTTAGCCTACTTGGGCTCCTATTTTAACACACTTAGCCTCCTTAGGCTTCTCTATTTTACCACACTAAGCCTCCTTAGGCTCCTTTTTTTAACACACTTAGCCTCCTTAGGCTCCTCTTGTACCACACTAGGCCTCCTTAGGCTCCTTTTTTTTAACACACTTAGCCTACTTGGGCTCCTCTTTTAACACACTTAGCCTCCTTAGGCTCCTCTTTTAAGCCCAATTGACCTCCTTGGGCTCTTTTCACAATTACAAGCCTCCTTAGGCTTCTCTCTTTTTCCACAATCCCCCTTAGACTTCTCTTTTAGCACACTTTGCCCCCTTGGGCTCTTTTCACAATTACAAACCTTCTTAGGCTTTTTTCCTTTTATTACCTTTAGCTTTCTTGGGCTTCTTTTGCACATACATCTAGCTTAGCTTACCCTCTTGGGTCTTACATTTTCCACGCACATGGTCCTTAGGCTCCATTTCTTACACACATATAAGTCTCCTTTACCTTAACACACACACAATAACCCTTTTTAGTTTACTCTCCTTAATTAGAATAATTAGTTGCACTTGCATCTCTAATTTTAGTGTTTTAATTTATTTTAGATAGCTTTAGTTTTTAAATTTTCTTCCCTTTTAGCATAGATTTCTTTAATTTATAAATAAATTAGATAGTAGCAATAATTAGCTTAGATTTCTATTTTTTGGTACCTCTTAGGAATTGTGCTCCATTAACATAATATCTTTTTGTGTGAATAATTTTTAGCCATATTGTTTGTCCTATGGTTTCAACTTGAAGTCAAGTCCAAGATTTAAACCAAATCACTATGGATTCTACCCTAACATCTTCCACTACACCCGATCTAACACCTGTGAGTGAAGATTTAGCCACTCTAGGTACCTCTTCTTTATGACATAATCCCTTTCCTCCTGATACCCATCATAATTATGATGCTTATTCCATGATTACTGCAATGGCCAATGCTGAGACCACCTCTTCACATACCTCTAAAGAAGGTACTCCAACCTACACCCAAAAAAATCCCTCACCATTTGATCCATTGACATATACCTTAGCCTTAATCATAATTCCCCAACCCCCATCGACTTCCACCACTACTCCTAATATTTTATCTCAGCCCCTTATTGATTATCCTGCCACCCAAACCTCTACTCAATCTTCTACTTTAGTGCACCCCTGCTCCAAAAACTAATGGCTCAACCTCAAATTAATGTAGTTACCCACTCCATCATCCCCTCTTCCACTTCAACCCTTGTTTCTACTAGTGCTACACTTTCTCAACCATCTTCTTCCACACTCCCTACTCAACCCAATGCTAGCACTACTTCACCCTATACCACAACTTACCATATGCCAATTCATGATCCTGGTGTTGCCATACCTAGCCTTCCACCTCTAACCAATCCCCTTCTTGATTTAGCCTCAAAACCACCTACTAATCCAAATCCACATCTCCAATATAATACTACTCAAACTCAAACACCACCTCAAATCCAATTACCATCTAATTTCTCTATTCCATCACAAGTCCCTAACCTTACCCAAAAACACATGCCCTCCCCTCAATCTCAAAATCAAACCTTTGTATCACCACAACAATCTCCCTCCAATCCTCCCAACCTACCTCCTAATTCCCAATACCCAATTCTTCCTCAACAACCACCCCAAGCACCTCAATGGTCCCAAACTTTAGCCACATATCCCCAATATCAATACCCATCATCTCAAGTGATGAGGCCTAGAAATACCTCCATCATAGCATGTTTTGAACAACTAAAACTTACCTAAAACTCTATGATTTACTTTATATACTAGTTAAGTTGATCTAATATGTTGTGTATTAATTGTTTGCATGATTGATGTGTTTGGAATATTATATGCTAATTTTTATAGTTTTTGTGTAGTTTTATGTCACTTTGCCATGACTTGTTACATAAGGGATATGCTTAGGTTGATAGCAACACTTTACTATTCTTATTTTTATGTTTCTCAAGCATTAATTTCTTTGAATTTAGCAAATAGTGCAAATAACTCATTCTTGTGCAGCAGAAATTGGTTTTCCTGTGTAAATTCCAACCAACTACCATTGAATGGCAAGGCATGGAATTCACACATGAAGAGGAATGAAGGCTATTGCAATATGATCCTGAGGACTAATCCACCTGAGAAATACAGCTGAAATAAATTTAAGAGTACATAGTTGGTCATTCCGAAGTTCTTTGGATTGAAAAATACAGTCTCTTCAGATTGAGTGAATATCTTTGGATTGAGCCACTTAGCTTCGGATTGAGAACAAAAAGCACTTTTTGACCTATTGACTGATTTCTGACGATGGAAAAAGGAAAATAAGGCTAAGGAGGTTAAATAAAAATATCTCCCATCTAACTTTTCCGTCCTTGCCTTCCAAATCCACAATTTATGGAAAAGATCCTCTTCTAGGATAAACCCAGGGAATACTGCAGAATAACAAGAATTGATTTGCAGAGTATATTTTTTGTTGTAATTAGATTTTAGGCATCTATAAAATATAGCTCTCGTCCAGGTTGAGCTAATGATAATAACAGTATAAATAGTAGTAGATAAAATATAGATAGAGAATAAGCAAGAAAACCGAGACCGTTATAGTTCTATAACAAGTTTTAGTAGTAGATTTGTAATCATGTTCTGAATCAATAAAGTACAAGTTTTTCTATTCATTCTATAATTTTTGAGTGTGAGTAAGATTTAGAGAGAGGTAACTCATACATTTTTCTATAAAAGGATGCTGGCCACTTCTAGACCTAGGAGGAGGACTAACAACCAAGTTTTAAACTGATTTTGTTGTAGTAGAATAAGTTGTGAAACTTGTCAATTTCATTCTTTTGTAGTAGTTAACATCAATTTCAGTCCTAATCATTTATTTTTTGTTCAAGATACTTTTGTGATGTGATTAGAAGTAGATATTATTAGTCTTTTTTCTTTCCAAAAACTTTTCAATTTACTGCAATTTCTATTTCTAGCAATTTACAGTTTTTTGCAATTTTTCTACATTATTATTTTTGTTGTCAACCCCTGCACATAAGATTGAAAACATTCTGTTACAAAGTATTGACATGACTTAATTTTAGTTTTCATTATTGCAAGAGTAAATAGACTTTAATTTTGCAACTATAATTAGGTTTTCAATTCTGCAACTGTAACTAGGGTTTTAATTCTGTAATTTAATCAGATTTCATTCTTGTAATTGTAACTAAGGTTTCATTTCTATAATCAGCAATTAGTTTTCATTCTTGCAATTAGATTAAAGTTTAATTTATACAATTTAGAGGTAGAAGAGACCTAAAAACACCCACACAACTAGTTCCACCAATAATACTTGCTACTCTCAATTGACCTTAAATTATAGCCATGTTCACTCCTTTCGCAAATAGCCTTGTACACTGCCCTGGATTGACAAATTCATTGAGAATTAATGATGTTATTGACTACAGTGCATTATTTTGGCACCGTTTCTAGGGAGAGTGTTTTTAGAAGGTGTTAATAGTTCAATAGTTGTTAATTAGACTGAGTTATGAAAATTTAGGGTAAAATCTAAATATAACAACTAGTTAAGTAACAATTATTGACTTATAATTTATTTCATTAAGGAGTAGGCATGAATGAGTAGGCCTAAGAACGAAGAAGGTAAAATTATCCAAAGAGATCCTTGGATTATTCCATTAAGAAGATCTTCACACCTAAGGGGTGAATCACCTATGTTTTAACTACAAGAAAAACTAAACAAAAACCACCAGCTTCATCATCATCAGAATCTCTTGAGCAAGAAAAATTACCAGACTCATTATCAACAGAAAGTTTTGGACCTCTTGAGAAAGAAATTTGGATAGGTTTAACTGTTTCTAAAGAACAATAAATTATGGTAGAAAGAGGTAATCTAGATGGGGATGACCAGCATGGCCATGTCCATAATGAAAATGATCAAGATGATCAAGATGTGCTCCAACATCCTAGAACATTTGAATATCCTATTCTTATGAATCCCACACAGAACTCTCCCATGAAAACAATCTCACCTTCAGTGCTTCCAACCTTCTGAGGTATTGCATCTGAAGATCCTGATCAGTTCCTTTTTTAGTTCAAAGTAGTGTGTCAAACCTATGACTATATAAATGATAATCAGAAACTCAAGGTTTTTCCTTCAACACTCAAGGACTCAGCATTACGCTGGTTCATGAGCTTACAACCAGACTCCATCCAAACCTGGGATCAAATGGAGACTACATTTTTAGACAAGTATCAAGAGTATTATCAAGTAAGGAATAAGAAAGATGAGTTTCTCAAAATTAAACAAGAATATGATGAAATATTAGAAGATTACCTTGATAGATTTTTGTTTGTTCAAAGAAGGTGTGGACTACGAGAACCAGAATTGTGTAAAACCATTTTTCTAAGAGGATTACAAGATGAATCCAGAGAGGTATTAGATTTTATGGAAAATGGGGATGTAAGTACTCGTAATATGGATGAGATGTGGATATTTGTAGAAATTACTCTCACATTAGGCAGAAAAGAAAGAAAAAGAGTACAAATTACACTGATGTGAAGGACCTAATAGAGGAATTTGCAAATTTTAAGACTAATATCCTGATACAATTAAACATAGATTTGTGAGAAATGTCTACTAAAGCAAAAACCATAGAACCTTTAGCAATTTATTACCCAAGATGCAAGAATAAACATGCCTTACAGGAATGTCCTCTAAAAAAAATATCCATTTTAGCCATTTGTAGTATTTGCTCAAAAGGACATTTGATTGACAAATGTCATCTGCTACCACAACTACAAATTGTCCTAGAAACTCAAACAGAAGAACTCAATTATATGGGACCAAGACAAGGGGAAAAATTTCAACAGTATCAAAATACCCCTTGTTTTCCTACAAATTGGGGAAACAACCATGGAAACTTGTATTGGGGACAGTCAGAACCACCCCAACGTCCTTGGAATTATTCTCAATGGAAAAATTCTCAAAAATGGCCACAGACAGTTTGGAATAATCCATCCTGGAATCAAAACCAGAATAACCCATCATTGAATCAAAATAACCCACCATGGACTCAGAATCAAAGTAATCCATCTTGGATGCAAAATCAATAGCAGTGGGGTATAGCACCAAATCAAAATTTTTAAGGAAAACCAAATCAACAAATACAATAGGTGAAACAACCTCAATTACCAGCTCAACCTATAATAAATCCAAATAACATAAAGTAGGCAGCTCCTGCCTATATAGCTAATTTTGAAGGAAATTCGGATATGCAAATTCTAGATTGTAGCAACATACAACTACGTTCAGGGAAAGTTTTACCTGAACTTGATATAATTGAAGTGAAATAAGATGAAATTCAAGAACCTATTGAACCAAGCAAATTCAAACCAACAACAGAAGAAGAAGAAGAAAAAACAGAACCATAGGCAGAATAGTTACCTTCATCAGGGATAATTCCATACCTTGAGAGACTTAACACTACAGCAAAAAATTATGAATCAGAGTTAGTGAAAGAACTCAAAAAATTAACCATATCATTGCCCTTATTGCAAGCCATTAAGGATATACCTGTGATTAAAATAACTATTTGAGATTTGTACAATAGAAGAGCAAGAAGAAAAAAGAAAGCATTTTCTAAAACTGTTCATGTTGAAGGAAAGATAGCTGATCTCTTGTCAAGAAAACTAGTACCTCCAAAGTATAGTGACCCAGGAAGTCCAGTTATCATAGTGATCATAAGCTCAATACCAATATCAAATGTCTTAGTTGATCTAGGAGTTGCAATAAATATCATGATCAAGGATACAATGGAATAATTATAGCTCAAACATCTCAGCCCCACATTCACAGTTTTAGAAATGGTTGATAGGTCAGTTGTAAAACCTGAAGGTATCATTGAGTATGTCCCTATAGAAGTTTCTTCTTGGGAATACCCTGCAGATTTTTTGGTTTTACAGCCAAGAAACTTAGCACATGGCTATCCCATTATCCTAGGACGACCTTGGATTACAATTGCAACAGCCTTTATAGACTGTAGATCTGGAAAAATAATAATTTCAAATGGTATTGATCTAAAATAGATTTATCTATATCCTCCTGCAAGACCTTTAAGCAATTTCACAGGTTAGTTATGGCTTCCTGACTTAGATGAAGAACAAAAAGAGGTTATTTCCAAACTAGCCACCTTGGTAGTAAGGGAACACACAGAAGACCTCCATGACACAAAAATTTCAGAAAATGAAATAGTCCTAATGAATATTTTGCATGAACAAGGGTTAGAAGAGGAAGTAGCAAATATCAATCAATTGCTAGTGAGAGAAGTTTAAAGTTCTAAATAAATGCCATATATAACATCACAGGAAACATCTGTTTCACTACCACATGGGTGGCACCATCACTTGATCTTCCCTTCTCATTGTTCCATACATGATATGCTTCCATCAGAAATCAATGAGACAGAAACTTCTTATGTCCTCCCATCTCATCATTGTCCTCTTAATTCCCTAGTCAACAATTGTGAAGAAGTAAATTTAGTCCTTCCAAATACAAAATAAATAGAAGTCCAACCAGGCAAATTTTTGAACATAAATAGCCAGCTTACTAGGGAAGAGGAAGAAAAATTGATAGTTGTTTTACAGAAGAATAACCATTCTTTTGCTTGGGATTACAAAGATATGTTAAGGATTCACCCTAATGTATGTACTCATAGAATTTATACTGAAGATGTCAAGCCTGTAAGATAGCCTCAGAGAATACTAAATCCTACCTTGAGGGATATTGTGAAAGAAGAAATTGAAAAACTTTTGGAATTAGGATTCATTTACCCAATTTCTGATAGCCGGTGGGTCTCTCCATTGGTTATAGTGCCTAAGAAAAATGGAAAAATGAGAGTATGTATAGACTATAGAGAAATGAACAAAGTGACATAAAAATATCATTTTCCATTGCCATTCATAGATCAAGTGTTAGATACTCTTGCTGAAAAGAAATATTTTTGCTTTCTTGATGGATTTAGTGGATATAATCAAATTCAGGTTGCACCTGAGATCAAGATACAACAACCTTTACCTTTCCATGGAGAAAATTTTCCTATAGGGTCTTACCTTTTGGTTTGTGTAATGCCCCAGCAACATTTAAGCAAGCAGTGTTAGCCATATTTTCTGATCTGACTACCAACAGTGTTGAAATATACATGGATGATTTCACAGTCCGTGGACAAACTTTTGACTTTACATTGGAACACCTTGATAAAGTTTTAACTCACTGTGAAACCTACCAGTTATCCTTAAATCTAGACAAATGTTTTATGATGATAGAGGAAGGAATAGTTGTTGGTCATCACATCTCTCCTCAAGGGATCCAGGTTGATCCAAAGAAGGTGGAAATTATCAAGAACCTTCTCCCTCCTAAAACTCAGACTGATGTCAGAAGCTTCCTAGGACACATTGGTTTTACTGTAGGTTTATTCCTAGATTTAGCACAATAGACCATCCCATGTTTGCCCTATTGACTAAATATTATGAATTCTCCTAGACTAAAAAGTGTCAGGAATCATTTGAAGTTCTGAAATAAAAATTAGTAACTCCACCTGTGTTAAGAGGATCTAACTGGACATTACCATTCCACATACAGACTGATGCTTCCAATACTGTAATTGAAGCAACATTGGTACAAATTGACAATGGTGAACACTATGTTATCTACTACATTAGCAAGAACTTGACAGGAGCTAAAAAATTATACCACAACTGAGAAAGAATTCTTGGCAGTAATCTATGCCATCAATAAATTTAGGCATTACATCACAGGTTATCAAATATTCATTCACACAGATCACACAACCATTAAATATTTGATGAATAATCCTATGGTGAGTGCAAGTATTATCCGTTGGTTACTGTTGCTGCAGGAATTTGATATCACAATAATCAATAAACCAGGAAAAGCTAATGTTGTAGCAGATTTTTTATCTAGGTTGTCGAACACAGAGGAAGGGGAATTAGTGGAGGACACTTTTCCTGATGAAAAATTATTTGCTATATATGTCCAATCACCTTGGTTTGCAGATACATCCAACTATTTGGTCACAGGGAAAGTTCCCCCACATTTTACTTCCAAACAAAGAAAAAAATTGATCAAACAAACCTCTTCTTTTGAATGGATTCAAGGTATGCTTTTCAATAGTAGTCCTGACCATGTGTTACGTAGGTGCATCTAAAAGGATGAGGTATATGATATCCTTAGGGCTTGTCATGATGAACCCTCCAGTGGAAACTATTCTGTAAAAATCATAATTAGGAAAATTTTAGGAAGAGGATATTATTGGCCATCTCTTCACAAGGATGTGAAAAAGTACATAAGGCAGTGTGATGCATGCCAAAGAATGGGGAAACCCACTCACACAAATGAAATACCACTACAACCTCAAGTGGTTTTTGAACCATTTGAGAGGTGGGGGCTTGATTTTATGGGACCTATTGATCCACCTTCTCAAGGAAAGATGCATATTCTGGTATGCACTGATTACCTGACAAAGTGGGTAGAGGTGTGTGCTTTCAAACATGCTCATGAAGATAAGGTCGTTGATTTCTTGTATAACCAAATTTTTTAGAGATTTGGAGCTCCACGGTCTATCACCTTAGACCAACAACCCCAATTTGTATCTAACTTTATTGAGGCTTTTACAGAGTTGTATGAAATCAAACATAGGAAATCATCACCTTACCACCCAAAAGCAAATGGCCAAGTTGAGGTAACAAACAAAGAATTGGAACAGATCTTGACGAAAATAGTATATTTTCATAGGAGAAACTGGTAAGATAAATTACCTGAAGTAGTTTGAGCTTACAATACTACTTTGAAATCCACTATTGGGTTCATACCTTATGAACTGGTTTTTGGTAAAAATCCCCTCCTACCTATTGAATTTGAGCTACTAACATTGCGCACAACATTAGAAATTGGAATTGAATTGTCACAGGTACATGCATACAGGATTCTGTAGCTGAATGCATTGGATGAACTTCAGTTGGATGCTCTGCACCAAACTGAATTAATTCAAGAGTAGAGGAAGCCATGGCATGATGGCCACCTACAATAGAGAAAATTTTAGCAAGGATATTTGGCTTTGTTGTTTGATTCTCGTTATGTGGACTTCCCTAGAAAACTAAGGACTAGATGGCTTGGACTGTACCATATTGAAGAAGTATTTGACAATGGAGAAGCTCACCTCTCTCCCATTGATGATTCATGGAGAAATTTGGTAGTGAATGGACATCGCCTTTGAGTGTACCATACACCTCTAACTAAGGAGGAGTTCTTGCAACAACTTGATAGCTTGGATGCACAACAGGTAGAAGAGATTCCCTCTTCCACCACAATTGCCATAGATTGAGCATAATCATGGATTTCAAGAATACAAAAAAAATTAGAAAACAAAAATATGAATAAATTCTTGTTTTGAATTCCTTCATGGGCATAATCAAAATAAAAAATAAAAATAAAAAATAGAGAGAAAAGGAGAGGTAAAAAAAAAGAGAAAAATGAATAACTTAGCAGTGAAAACCTTTTTCTAAGGCACTACTGAGTTGGTATGCATGAAAACCAGTTTTCTAGCATGCATAACCTTGAAAAATTTTGAGTCACCATTGTACAAATTCACCAACTACATTTGTTTTTGAAGTATTGCAGTAAGCCTCAGTAGAGCATCAACAAAAGTAGTCATCTTTCAAAAACTTGCATTAACTTGTTTTAACTAGGTATATGTTTCTTGCACTTTTCTCATTGTAAATATTTGATATATAGTATATGACAATTAACCATTAGTATAAAAGTGTTCATAAGAGTTGGCATAAACAAAACATGTTTTAAAAGAAGAATGTTGGTTTCTGTTGTATCTTCGAAATGACTGTTGCATTGTATCCACGGAATGATTGTTGCATTGTATATTCAAAATGAACCTTTGTATTTGGAATAAAAATTATCTTTGGAATGAAATTTAATCTTCGGAATGAGCACTTAATGTTATGTTTCCACGTGGCATCCCAGAAGGGAGAAAATACACAATCAGCAAAATTCTTTACTCCATATGATCATTGACACATGTTTGCTGGTTCATGGTGATATTTGTCTCATCTCGAGGATGAGGAAGAAGACATAGATGCTGTTGTAGAGGAGGAAACAAATGCTGCTATAGAGGAGGAAACAGATGTTGCTATAGATATTACTGCAAAAGCAACAGAGTACATTTCCCCATAACATTTAATCTCATAAACTAAGAGAGGGTCTGTAACTAGAAAAAAAAAAGGAAAATAGAAGAGGGTCCATTTATCTGAGAATATTGTTGATCTAACAGAATAAGGGAGTGAAGTTCCCAGCAAAACTGGAGAAGAGACAAAAGTGGAAGTAGAGGAAATTCCACCAGAACTTGATACAATTCCTACAGCCCCTGTTGACACAAGAAAACATAGTAAGAAGAGAAAGTATACACCAGGAACCAGGATGTCTACAAGACTCCACCTAGAGGTCTACAAGACTCCACCTGAAAGAAATAGAAAAATAGATGATTGAAGAGGAAAACAACCAAGGTAGTCCTGATGTCACATAAATACAACCAGCCATTATAAATACCACCTTGGAGGATTTTTTAGAATTTCCTGAATAGTTGGTTGAGGAAGATTCTGGACAAGACAATTTTGAAATTGATGCAAACTTGGATGCAATAATAGATAAACTTATGGAACCTTCCGAACAGGACCAAATAGTTGAAACAGAAAGTGAGATAATGGTTGAGCAACAAACTATAGATAATTTATCTGCATTAGATTCTAAATCAAAAGAAGAGGAGGTGGACATTATAGAACAGTTGAGAGCATCCAAGAGTGTGATTAAAACACAAACCAGATGGTTTGAGGAGAAGGAAATTATCATTGAAAACATGAAAAAAGAATTATAGAGTTGCAATAGTAAGTGGAGGAACTAAAGAGCATACTGTTACAATTTGAAAAACAGTCAACTACAGTAGATAATGAGGAAGAGTTGGCTCAATAACTGCTTGGATTATCTAGGGTAGATAATTCTTCCCCTTGATAGAGGAATCTTTGGATGAAAACACAAGAGCTCATTCTGAAGAAGTGTCCTTCCATTTTGAAGCAACACCTTCTCAATCCTGAGATGCTCTAGAATCGATCAGGAGCCCAGAAAAGAATATTTATGGAGAGTCACAATAGTTATGTCTATAAGAAACACCAGCACAGGAACATTTTGAATAGAAAAATATAAATAATCAAGTGCTCCTCTAAATAAGATTTATGTATAAGTAGGGATACAAGTAGAATTACTATCAGATGTCCAACCAGTGGAAGTAGTAGAAAAAAGGATACAAATAGAATTGTTGTCAGATGTCCAACTAGTAGAAGTGGCAAAAAAAAGGGTACAGGTGGAACGGTTGCCTAAGTTTCAAACTATAATTAGACCACCCAATATTGTATCCCTGGAGCAGTATAATACATATATTTCTAACTGGAGGATCAAATATGAAAATCTTGCCACACATGTTGAGAAATTAAAACTAGTAGGAAAATAGCTAGAGACAAAGGACACAAAAATCAGTGCAGTGAAAGAAAAAGTAACTGACCTGTGTCAAATTGTTAAATTTTTAGTTCAATTCAAAAGACCTGCTAGGTTTTATAGTCTCATTCTGAAGGAGAGATATCTGAGATAACAAGTTATGAGAATTAGCTCAGGTCTCCCCTATAAACTGGAAAAAGCTGAAGAGTTTTTGGAAGCTTACTTCAACAGTCCTACAGAGTAGAAAAACTTGCTATGTGAGTTATTTCTGCACAACTTTTTCATTCCAGAGGATGTAGATTTCCAACCCTATATTTGCATAGGATATGTGCAATTGATAGCTTTTATGTCTATCGTAAAAATTCAGTTTTACTAGGACCAAGAAAAAAGGTAAAATAAGGAAATTGAATTAAGAGCTGAATTGTTAGTCAGAGAAATTCAGCCAAATCATTCGATTATCACCAGACAATATTTTCTCATGATGAACAGGGACAATATCAAAAGAATGTATTTGAGAAATTTGAGGGACTGTGTAACTAAATTCCAAAATTTTTGTAATGACAATTTTGTTCCAGTATTATCACATTGCAGAAACAGATGGGAAAAAATTTCCATGTATTTATAGAAAAGGGAGCCTATCTCCCCCATTAATCTGGAATGGTCAAGAAGAAGAGCAGAAGGGGTGATACAGCTTATTCAAATTATGCAGCATAACTGGGTAGGTATCAGATTTAGGCCTCCAGCCATCATTACTCTAGTTTCCTACTATTTTGAAGAGGATCATCAACCAGATGAGCAGTTTGAAAATTGGCTCAAAAACCTTTAGGAGAACAGAGGATACTATATAGGCAAAAAGTTGTTCTACAGATCATGGAACTTGAATATTGATATTTGTGATTCTATAGCCCAACAGAATGCATGAGGAAATGCATTAATATAAGTTAGGGAGAAATGATGAGGCCTGGAAATGCCTCCATCATAGCATGTTTTGAACAACTAAAACTTGCCTAAAACTCTATGATTTAATTTTTATACTAATTAAGTTGATCTAATATGTTGTGTATTAATTTTTTGCATGATTGATGTTTTTGGAATATTATATGCTGATTTTTATAGTTTTTATGTAGTTTTATGTCACTTTGCCATGACCTGTTACATAAGGGATATGCTTAGGCTGATAGTAACACTTTACTATTCTTATTTTGATGTTTCTTAAGCATTAATTTCTTTGAATTTAGAAAATAGTGTAAATAACTGTTACTATGTAGCAGAAACTGGTTTTCCTGCGTAAATTTCAGCCAACTACCAATGAATGACAAGGCATGGAATTCACACATGAAGAGGAATGAAGGCTATTGCAATTTGATCTTGAGTACTAATCCACCTGATAAATGCAGCTGAAATCAATTGAAGAGTACATATTTGGTCATTCCGAAGATCTTCGGATTGAGAAATACAATCTCTTCGAATTGAGCGAATATCTTCGGATTGAGCCACTTAGCTCCGGATTGAGTACATAAACCACTTTTTGACCTGTTGACTAATTTTTGATGGTGAAAAAATAGAAATAAGGCTGAGGAGGTTAAAGGAAAATATCTCCCATCTAACTTTTTTGTCCTTTTCATCCAAAGCCATAATTTATGGAAAAGATCCTCTTCTAGGATAAACCTAGGGAATACTATAGAATAATAGGAATTGATTTGCAGAGTATATTTTTTGTTGTAATTAGATTTTAGGCATATATAAAATATAACTCTCATCCAGGTTGAGCTAATAATAATAATAGTAGAAATAGTAGTAGAGAAAATATAGATAGAGAATAAGCAAGAAAATTGAGACTGTTATAGTTTTGTAATAGGTTTTAGCAGCAGATTTGTAATCATGTTCTGAATCAATAAAGTACAAGTTTTTCTATTCATTTTGTTATGTTTGAGTGTGAGTAATATTTAGAGAGAGGAACTCATACCTTCTTCTGGAAAAGGAGGCTGGCCACTTCCAGACCTAGGAGGAGGACTAACAAACAAGTTTTGTTCTGATTTTGCTGCAGCAGAATAAGCTGTGAAACTTGTCAATTTCATTATTTTGTATTAGTTAACATCCATTTTAGTCCTAATAATTTATTTTTTGTTCAAGATAATTTTGTGATGTTATTAGTATTATATATGATTAGTCTTTTTTCTTTCCAACAACTTTCTAATTTACTGCAATTTTCATTTCCAACACTTTATAGTTTTTTGCAATTTTCTTGCATTATTGTTTTTGTTGTCAACCCCTGCACAGAATATTGACAACCTTCTATTACAGAGTATTGATAGGACTTAATTTTAGTTTTCATTATTGCAATAGTAAATAGACTTTCATTTTGCAATTATAATTAGGTTTCCAATTCTGCAACTGTAACTAGGGTTTTAATTCTGTAATTTAATTAGATTTCATTCTTGCAACTATAACTAAGGTTTCATTTTTGTTATCAACCATTAGTTTTCATTCTTGAAATTAGATTAAAGTTCAATTTATGCAATTTATAGGTAGAAGAGACCTAAAAACCCCCACACAATCAGTTCCACCAATAAGACTTGTTACTCCCAATTGATCTTAAATTATAGCCCTATTCACTCCTTTCACAAATAGCCTTATACACTACCTTGGATTGACAAATTCATTGAGAATTAATGATGTGCTTAACGACAGTGCATCATCAAGTTCCTCAACCTCCTCCCCAAGCCCAACATGACTCATCCCAAATTTATCAATCACAAGTCCCCCAACCATCTCCTTTATCCCAAACTATGCCATACCAACCCACATCCACTCCATCCCAGATATATCCATCCCTACCTCAACAACTTCCCCCAATTCCCCTCGTTCAACCTTCTTACCCCCAACATCAAAATTTCCTCCAACAACCATATCAATCCCATTAATATCCTCCTTTATAGGTCCCTCAACCTCCTCCCCAACCTCAACCTACACAGTCTCAAATACCTCAATATTACCCCCTACAAGTCCCTCAACCCCTTGTTCAACCACAATCAAATCCCTCTCATCCAACCCCATATTTTCAACCCCCTTCAGCCCTACTTCAATATTACACCCCATACCCATTTCCCTCCTCCTACCCTCCACAACCCATATCACCTCAAACTAACACCCAAACTTATATTTCCCAACCATCCAATTGTACCACTACCATTCCTAATAAAAATTACAATATCACATCATCCTCTCCTATGCTACAGAGAACCTCCCAAGATGAGATACAATGACTTATCAGTCACATGAATGCATTGGAACTTCAAACTACAGGTATAGGATACCAAAAGCCCACCCTTATTCAAATCTATACCCAGCCTATTCATCCATATGTGCCTACCCCAGTCTACCCCTATAAATTTGAGCTACCCAAACTTGAGCCTTTTATAGGACAAGGGGATCCAAAAGACTTTTTAAGCAAATATTTGAATGCTTGTTTCCTCATTAGTCATAGTGACCATCTCCCTCTTCGTACCTTTGCTATATATCTAAGTGGCACTGCTCTAAAATGGTATAATGCTTTACCACAAAATAGCATTTATACCTTCGAACAATTGGATAATCTCTTTCTTGAACGCTTCACCCTCTTAGTCAAGAAGAAAACCAACCTAACTAATATCTACAAACTTAAACAATTTGATGATGAATCTATTATTGATTACGGAGCCCGATGGCAAGCTATTATTAATGAAATTCCTTTTTCCTTTCCTGTCACTGAGCTAACTCGCCTCTTTACTCATAGTTGCAACAAACACATTTCCTTACTCTTAAAATTACAACAATATAAGACCTTTGAAGAGGCGTTAGCCCAAGCTCAGGTCATTGAAGATATTAAGATCCAAGAGGGCATCATAAAACTTAAAAAGAAAGAGTGGAACAACAAAAATCAAAAGGGTAATGCCACTTCCTCCAAATCACCCCAAGTCAATCAAGTCATCCTTACCACACCACCTCCTACTACCACTATCCAATCTCCTCCACAACCCCAAACCCAAACAACACCTCAACCATTCTCCACCCAACCCTTGACCTTCACTTTCACATCCAACCTTCAAATAGACCTCATCAAGCGCTAAGATGAGAGTTTAATCCCCTCGCTAAGCCTTTAGCTGACATATTTCATCGTCTTATCAAATCCCAAGCCCTTATATTACCTAAAATTAAGCCTCTTTATGATACTAATAAGCCCTTACCTCAATCTTACAAAGCACATCTTTATTGTATTTACCATCGTCAACCAAGACACGACATTGAACATTGTATTCAATTTAGAAATGTGGTCCAAGACATGATATAATGAGGGGACATTCGTATTGACAATCCCGTAGCTCCCCCTAATCAAAACCTTGGGATCTACCCCAACACACTAAAAATTCCACATCTTCTACACCTCCTAACCAAGTTAATCGTATTGACCACAAACCCGGCTTCGTTGGAATGGTGCATGTGACCACTCGAAGTCAATGCCAAACCAACCGCAAACATCCTTCTTAAAACTAAGTTCAAACTCAATCCCAAAATTCTTAGCCCAATACACAACAACCTTCAATCCCCATTATTACCGTAGCTTCCAAAAAAACCCCTCCTAAACCTATCCTTACCCTTGCCCAAAAATTAACCAATTTCCTTAAACTTGCTCCTACTAAAATTTTTGTCTATGATCTTATCCAATAATCCCCTACCAACCGAGAGGCTTTAATGGAAATCCTAAAAGCAATTGATGTTCCTTCTCAAGACCCACAAGCCTTTACCAATTTTATAAGTCATATTCAAACATGCACCGAACTTGCTATTGCCTTTTATGACTACGAGATTAAGGCAATGCCTATGGGAGCACCTAATCCCCCCATGCATATTATTGCTTCAATTAATGGCTTACACTTTAAGAGGGTCTTGGTTCATACAGGATCTTCCATTAGTATTATTACATCGATGGCCCTTAAACATCTCAACATTCCCTCTTCCTATATAATCCATACCGATTTCACCATTCATTCCTTCAATGATGCCCTTTGCTCTACCTTAGGGACTGTGGTCTTACCTATCCAAGTTGGCCCTAAGACCATTCATACCCTCTTATACATCCTTGAGGGAGAAATACAATACAACATTCTCTTAGGACGACCATGGATCCGAGAGATACGATGTGTTCCATCTACTCTACATCATTGCTTAAATTTTGTGCATGATGGCCTTATCCATTGTATACCAGTAGATGATGAATCATTTAAATATTGCAATTTAATCATTGATTCATCCCAACCTTCACTACCCACCACCCATTTTTCCCTCACCCTTAATACTAATACCCCTACTTCCTCACTCATACCCAAAACCATTTCTCACATTTTTAACTTAGCAGAGGCTCAATCACCCACCTCCTCCCAAACCCTAAATCATATACCTACCCAAGCACCCCTTTCACTACTTAAAACTGCAAGTCATCCTCTTACTAATCCTACCCCATATTCTACCACTCCTACTTGCCAAGAAGAGGATCCCCATGCTTCACACCATACACCACTTGATCCTACCTCACAAAATATTACCCCTTTATCAACACCTATTTCAGCTACTTTTCACCACAAGACACTTGTCTCTTCTATAAACCCCATATCCTCTCACTCTATGATCCCACACATCACAGTACATATGTCTAACACAACCATAGGTGAATATCTTGTACATGATGTAAATATTAAAAATCTACCATATGTAGAGTCTATTAAATATTTTGGTAGACCCCATGATATACCTGTAGTTATATACTCTATTGTGTCCTTAGGATCATCCTCTAGCCATACCAATTTTGATACACCCACATTACCATCCGCTTCCATTTCACCCCAAGATCATTTATGTGCTAGTGTTGGTTTCCTATCTAAACCATCTTTTGTCCTATATTATTTTCAAAAATGCCATTGGAAAGGCTTCGGTCTAGGACGATATGAACAAGGAAACCACACCTTTATTGACCTTCCAGGTCAATTACCCAATATTTGAGCTGGCCTTGGATATACATACATTCCTTCCCTTGCTTCCTTTACCAATTCTCCTTATACATTCAAAGGGGATGAGGAGGAGATACTCTCCCCTAATATATCACCCTCCTCACACCCTTCGGTCCTCATGATATCTTTTGATCTCTTCACCTCTATTCAATTACAACTGAGGTTGAACGTCTATTACCTATTCAACCCGACACCATCGATATGAGCCGCATTTCCACTTTTCCAACTCCGGATGACTTCCTACCCATACAAAAATTCATCTCCTATACTCTTAATTACATCTCATCCTCTTCCCCTACTGTATCCACTATCGATACATCTAATACTCCTCCTACACTTATATCTTCCAATGACCTACTCCTTATACCTACACCACACCAATTGGAGGAGGGCTCTCATATGTTAATTGAAGAAACCTTTGATGTCGACCTTAGCTCTGACCCTACCAATCCACAAATAGTCAAAATAGGAAAATATCTTTCTGAGGAGGAACAAGAACAATTTATTGCACTCCTAAAAGAATACAAGAAGGTATTTGCTTGGTCCTATAAAGATATGCCTAGACTTGATCCTAATTTAGTGGTCCACAATCT
Organism: Wollemia nobilis; assembly: GCA_028583015.1. NCBI lineage: Eukaryota > Viridiplantae > Streptophyta > Pinopsida > Araucariales > Araucariaceae > Wollemia > Wollemia nobilis. The sequence continues at coordinate 7,075,455 of JAQPPZ010002224.1, read as the reverse complement.
TGTGTTAAGTCCTGATATTCGACTTGTTAAACAAAAATTACGCAAACTACATCCTACCATTTCCCTCATGGTAAAATATGAATTACAAAAACTACTTGATGTGGGCTTTATACAATCCATCGATTATCCTGAGTGGGTTTCTAATATGGTACCCCTTTCTAAACCCAACGGGGGGATACACGTATGCACTGAATTTTGAGATCTTAATAAAGCGTGTCCCAAAGAAAATTTTCCACTACCTAATATAGACACCCTAGTAGATGCTACAGCTAGACATGAAATGTTATCCCTCATTGATGGATTTTTAGGTTATAACCAAATTCGAGTCAATCCTGCTGATCAACACAAGACCTCTTTCACCACTCCTTGGGGAATTTTTTGTTATAAAGTAATGCCCTTTGGACTAAAAAATGCTAGGGCCACATACTAAAGAGCCATGACTTATATTTTCCATGATTACATGCATAATCTCATGGATTATTATGTCGATGATCTCCTTTCTAAATCTAAACATCGAAATGAACACATTTATGTTCTATAAAAATTCTTTAATCGACTTCTTGAAAACAATGTTAGACTCAATCCTAATAAATGTGTCTTTGGTGTTACCTCAGGAAAGCTCCTAGGTTTTATTGTTTCCAAAGAAGGCATTCGAGTGGATCCCAATAAAGTTAAAGTAATAATGGATATGCCTCCTAGAAACCTTAAAGAATTAAGGAGCTTGCAAGGCAAGATCCAAGCCATTCGATGATTTATAGCACAATTATCTGATAAATGCAAACCCTTTAATCACATTTTACAAAAAGGAGTTAAATTTGAATGGACACCCGAATGCCAGGTTGCTTTTGATAATATCAAGTGATACCTTGCATCCCCTCCAATTCTCACTCCTGCCAAACCTGATGCTCTCTTCCTTTTGTACATATCTACCACTGATGTTGCCATAGGAACAATTCTTGCACAAAAGAATGATCGAAATCGTGAGCAAGCCATTTATTACTTGAGTCGCACCCTTGTCGATTATGAGAACAACTATCCTTATGTCAAAAAATTATGCCTTGTTGTAGTATTTTCCACCAAGAAATTACGACACTATATGCTAAATCATACTACATATGTGGTGGCTAAAGAAAACCCTTTGCGATATATGATAAGTCGCACATATACCAATAGTAGAATCACAAAATGGATCATGCTCCTTAGTGAGTTTGATATAGAATTTATTAGCCAAAAATCCATAAAGGGTCAGGTCATTTCTGATCAACTTGCAGAAGCTCCTCTACCCAATGATGAACCTCTTAAAATTGAGCTTCCCAATGACTTCATCTTTGCTATTCATAAAATAGATGAATCAATATCACCTAATGATGTTCATGATGAACTAACTCTATTCTTTGATGGTTCTAAATGTGAACAAGGGGATGGTGCAAGAGTAGTTCTAGTCACCCCGCAAGGGATTCCTATCCCCTTTTCTTTTAAACTATACTTTCATTGCACCAACAATAATGTAGAATATGAGGATCTCATTCTTGGGCTTCAAACTATTTTAGCGATGCATGTCAGATGTTTACATATCTTTGGTGATTCTCTTTTGATCGTCAATCAAATTAAGGGAGTTTATCAATGTAAAGATCCAACTCTAAAGTTATATAAAGACATCATAGAAAAACTATTAGCCCATATTTATTGGTATGACATTGATGACATCCCTCGCTCATCTAATTGGTTTGTAGACACTATGGCTTCCTTAGGGTCCCTCATATCTAAGAATCCATTCTACGATGTTACTACTCTCCATGTCAAAACCTTGGCCCAATCTGCTCTTCACTCATCCACATCTGACATCAAACAAGATGTAGATATTATTACTACCAAATATCTTCAAACCTCCCAAATACGAATCCTCCTCCAAGCCCTCATCCAAATATACCTTTCCCCTTATACTGAGCCTATAACCATTTCATATCCCTCTATTACCACCCCACTCCTAAAAATATTCACCCAAACAATAGACCAACCCACAACCTCCACCTTCATTGTTGCAGGATATTGCCTCACCACTACCACTTCCACTGACTACTATTCCATGTTCTTTGCAAAATTATGAGACTATTTATGAACTAGGTATTTTCATCCTAATATTCCTTCTACCACCAAGTGAGCATTCAAACAAAAAGTAGCACGATATGTGTTACGAGGGGACATCTTATATAAAAGAAGTTATGATGGTATCCTACTTCGTTGTTTGGAACCCTTGGAAACCCAATGAGCAATCACTCAAGAACATGATAGCACATGTAGAGGCCATTTTATTGGCTTAGCTATTGCCAAACAAATTTTATGAATGGGATATTATTGGCCCACCATGGAACATGATTGCTTTGAATATGTTAAACGATGCATCAAATTCCAAACTCATGCCCCCTTAACACATGTGCCTTCACAAGCTCTTCAACCCATACAAGCATGTTGGCCATTTTCATAATGGGGGTTAGACTTGATTGGTAAAATTTCCCCACCTTCTTTTAGACAACACACCTTCATAATAATGGCTACCAAATATTTTACCAAGTGGGTTGAAGCAATTCCCCTTACCTCTACCACTAGGGCTAAAATCGCAGAGTTTATTCTTCATCATATTATATGTCATTTTGGTATACCATCCAAGATTATTTCAGATAATGGTCCCCCATTTAAAAATAAGGACGTTCATAACCTATGCCAAAAATACCACATCCATCACAGTTTCTCCACTCCATATTACCCACAAGCCAATGGGCAATCCGAAGCCACCAATAAAACCATTTGTTCTATTTTGAAAAATATTGTTAAGAATAATCATAAGGATTGGTACTTAAAATTACCCCTTGCACTATGGGCTTATTGTACTAGTATTCGTACCCCAACTGGGGCAACTCCTTTTTCATTAGTCTATGGTGCTGATGCAATTATACCTATAGAGCTTGAAATTCCATCACTTCACATCTCTTTACAGAAATTCATTAATGATGACATAGCCCATAAAGCATGGCTTGATCAATTAAACCTTCTCAATGAACATTGGATTAATGCCCTCGAGCATCTTCGAGTTTATCATGATCGCATCAAGCAAGCCTATGATCGAAAGGTCCATCCTCATGAATTCCAAGTAGGTGACCTTGTCCTTAAAGCTAATCAACAAAAATCTCACATCTCACCTCACTTGCGTGACAAATTTGTTGCTAATTGGCTTGGACCATTCATCATTAAACACAAATATGGACCTAAAAATTATAGGTTTGCCACTCTTGAAGGAGTTGAGGAGCTCAATCCCATCAATGTTATTCATCTAAGAGCCTTTTATGTATAGTTCCTTTAAACTTGTTTTCCTTATATATATAAAAAAAAAACTCACACCATATCTCATCCTTCACTTTCTGCCCTTGTGATGCTAATTCCTTTAGATTTAGTTCATTCTATATTACTTTGAACAATGGGTATCTAGTTTTGGACCATAATTTATTGTCTTCCCTTAATTAAGGGCATATACAAAACCACTAGTATGGTATTTTTATTCTACTTTCTTCCCTTCTCTTGTGTCCCTTCTTCTACCTCTTAGATCTGGATTGATGAGTCTCTAGAAATCCTTTTCAGTCACTCAGCCATACCTAGTATCCTCAAGTGCGCATTTATCCCATTCAAAGCCATGATGATTTGGAGCTTCCCTTTGTGATCTATCGAGGCATCCTAGGACCCACATGTAACACACATTAATATTATTTTGATTAGACAAGGATGACATCATGATTAGTCCCAATGCTTATATTAGCTCATCGTGCATCCTTTAGAGGTCCAAAACCCAACGATTCATGCTAAATAATAATAATAATAATAATAATGAAATGATGACAAAAAAAAATGATGATGATAATAATAATATAGCCTGAATCCTTGGGCATATTATACGACTCCATCATTGCTATAGACGCCTGGCTAGTAGTGGAGCAACGTTGATGGACCATGTGCTATCTCAATTAGGGCTATAGATGCCTTACTGGCAGTGGAGTATGCCTTCATGATTGGGCTCTATTTTTCTCATTAGGACTATGATTGGTTGAGTCCAAACCTTTTCAAAATTTGGTTAATGAACTCACTACACACACAGTGATTCTAGGATGTTTTGATACATCTCAAGGGACCTCTAAATCTTAATGACCTTTACATGGTAACCTCACCACTTGAGAGGAGAACTAGGGTGTTTGAGTCTCTTGAAAATACCTCTAGATACTCAGTACCCTATGACATTAGAGTTCTCTTTCTTTATCATTTGTTCTATCTTTCTTCCTCGTTATTCTATGCTTTGAATCATGTATATGCCCTTAGTTAATTAGTTCAATCATGCATGGTACTACACATACATACCCATTGTCCTTGCATTCCTTATCTATCCTATTAAATTGTTCACACCATTTAACATCTACTTTTCGACAAGTTGTGTGCCAAAAAAAAAAACTACAAGCATAACACATCCACAACATCAATCATGAATCACATTTCAATTCACATTATTCATGCCCATAGGTTACATAACAATGGCCTATAGGCATAAAATTTCATGAATACATATAAAATTATGGCCTCTTAAGCCATATACAAATATTGATCCTCTCACCACCCCCACATCCCCTCCTCTGGTTGTGCTTCTGCAACTCTCTCTTGTAAACTTTGATGAGTCCCCTCATTCCCCTCTTGATTCCTATTTATTAGTGGTGAAGCAATTCTTGGAAACTATGTAGCTATTGGATCTATACCTTATGGTATTCATGATCACATAACTGGTATCCCCCCTTGGTGGTGTTGGTATGAAGGAGTTGAAGGAACAAGTAACCCATGACTCACCAATGCATCAAAACAAGACACTAAAAAAGCTGCCTTGTAATCCTCCCTTACATGTTGTGGCTGCAAAATCTCTTTCTGCATAACCATCGTATCTTCCTTAGTATTCACAACCTATATTTCAACCCATGGCACCCCATCCCCTAATACTGCATCCATCCATCCACCAATCCCTACACCCTTAGAAATGGTCATTAATTGTTCCTCAATCGCTACACTGGAGGTCCCAATTATCTCGTCCACTTGATGACAAACATCTCCATCCACTTTTTCCTATATCAAATCTTCTCCCCCACTAGTAGCCTCGACCATCTCTCCAACTTCCTCTCCAACCTCACCCACATGCTCTTCTACTCCTCTCCCTGCTTTCCAATGCTATGTAGCCCACCATTTCTCTAACTCTGGGGTTGTGCCTACATCATCAACATCAAACACCACCTGAGGCTCATCTGGTTCCCTGTCTAATACAATTATCATTGGGGTAGCTATAGTATAATTATATCATATTTGATACACTACAGGTGGATCTGGTACCCCTTGTCTCAATCCAAATTGGTGTAGCACTCGAGTATACTGAAAATACTCAACTTGCTCACTCCTTCACCCAATTAGCCATCTCCCTCATCGCACACAAGCCAATTGCCTTGCTTCATCATTCCATATTGGCCATCCTCTCTATGGTCACCAATAAATATCTTGTGACCTCAGACTCCCAAAGGCCTCATGATAGTGATCTCCATCCTTCGCATACGATCTAATCCACCTTGTCTCCTTAGCTGTTAGCCATCTTAATACATATGGTACCTCTGATCCCATAAATCTATGATCATCATAAGGTAGACCTAGTGCTCTCTCTACTGCTATATGCTCCCACCCCCACACCTGCACCAATAAACTACAACTCAATCCATTTCGAATTGTCCTCTTAATTTCATAAAGCTCCATATACGTTTGTGCTAATAATACTAGTGCCCATGCAAAGACTACTGACCTCTTCACCAAGTCTGTTATAACCCCTAGCATATTCCATGGAAATCATGCCCCTGATGAATCAGGTAAAATCCAATTCGATATCAATGTCATTGCCAGGGTTTGTTTTACTGATAATACTCCTACCTCAAAATATTCCTCATACAACACCCCCCCACTATTGATATCAACACTATGCCAACTACTACCAAATATCTCCTCCATCACTAACCTTTTTTTTCATCGATTTGCCACTGTAATGATAGCACCCTCTATCGGTAATCACAAAATCTGATAAACATCCTCCAGGGTAATTATCATTCCCTTGTAGGAAAATGAAATGTACCCGTATCTGGATCCCATATCTCACATAATGTTTACAGGTACATCATATCAGCATACACCATCTTAATTTGGGAAACACCTGCAATCCCTACCATCTCCAACCACCTCCAATCCTCATTTATCATCAATCACCTTAAATTTCCAACCAATGGTCGATGTCGATGTCGTGGCCGTAATACTTTCAACTATACTCATATTACATAGCCCTACCCCATGCAAAAAACATAACACACAACAATAATAAATAAATAAATACGTCCATAAAAATCTCTACCCACCCATGTAGCCACAAACCCACCAAAATAATTTTTATCTTCCTACTACATTTACAATAAATATATAAGCAAATAAATACATAAAATAAAACTTCACTCACTGGCTCTTCTCCTTCTCTGTTGTGCGACACACTTCTTTCATCAGACCTTTGGTAAACCTCAATAATACTTCATGTCCATTTTTTGCCTCCACCCCTCGCTGCTATCCCACGCAGCATCTTGCATGTGCAGTTTAATACCCCACATGAACCCTTTGATACCCTATAGTGAATCTGTGATCTTTCAAATTGTTCTTTTCTCTTAAAGCGTATGAACCAAAATTTCTGCAAAAATCAACAAAACAATCACTATGAACACCATCGGGACAACTGAATATATGCTCAAAAGAACAAGCACTATCACACATATATCACAAAAAATTGACATCTCCAATCAATAGATCAATATTCTTATATTGATATACACAACAAATGTTACATAATTTGAGAGATGTTGTTTCTCCTACACATATATGTACATAGATGCAGATTTAGTGACCTCCAACTTGATCCAATATTACTATTTAAGACAAGGGTACGTGTCAATGGTTCATAATAAATGCACCATGACAAGTGGACAGTTGTCACCAACTACATTAAGTACATTCCTTTACAAAAACCTGCCCATACCCTTAACCTTATGATGCGCTTCACTTTTCAACAATACACATCACACACATGCATAGGTTATATACCCCCTACAACATTCATTGTCATAACATCTACTCACTATCAGATTCAGAATAATTTGAAGTTACTACATCTTCCCACGTTTGTTGATTCGTTGACAACCCCCAATGTTGGTTAAATCTAATATGCTTTGGCTATTCAAACTCATTAGAATAAGATAAATCAATTGTTTCTTGCATGACACAAGAATAATGGTTTCCACTCTGCACATCTACCACACGTCGAGGGCCACTTGCCAACCATGTCACTTATTTTTCAATCATGAGCCTGCAAAATAAAAAGTTAGGCACAAATCCCCGTTCCAATATATCAGTCACATTTTTAGCATAATTCACCTTTTATGTCCATTGAAGTACTCGAAGTAATCCCTTATCAAATTGAAGGATGAATCTACAAGCTATTAGATTAGCCTTAAGATCTGGGGAGTTCAAATCATAACAATACATGTTCCAATATGGGATTAGTGATCCTACAAGCCCAATGGAATTATACCAAATCAACTTCTTACACAGAGAGATCACTTCCGGTTTCCTCCAATCATACAAATTATAATTCATGAGATGAACCAGAATCAGACCCCCTGCAGAATACGAAATAGTGATAGGACAATACAATGGCTCCACTAAGCCAAGTCTCAATGAAATCTAGAATTTTGATGACATCTTCTTAACCCTATCATATCCATGACTTAAGGGATTGAATAAAATTTACTTTTCAAGAGGCACTTGCACTCAGTGCAAAGATTCGCTCTTGTATTCCATTAGGAAGGCTAAACATTAAATTCCTCCCAAAAGAATTGGTAGATCCTATCTCAGCCATATACACAGGTAGTCCAAAGACCCAAGCTATCTCACCAACCTCAATCTTATAACCTCCTACTCTTGCTAGTACACCTCTCACTACATTGACCCCAAATCCATCCTATTGCTCTCCTTTTGGTCCACTACCCTCACCACACTCATTGCACCATGATACTTTTTAGACCTAGCAGTACCCCCACATTACACTATTGTTACCTTTACTTGCCTCCTTGGGAACCCCTTTCAACCTACCTCCTTGGGCACTTCTTTTACACATTGCCCCATGGATGTCTTTTTTTATACTTGCCCCCTTGGGCTACGCATTTTTCACTAGCCTCCTTAGGCTACACATTTTTACGCAGTGCACATGTGGTCTCTTCCTGTCTTGGTCTACTCTTTTTCATGGTTGCCTTCCACTTCCGTACATCCCCTTGAACACCTCCCTTATCCACTACCTTCATATTGTCTCCTTGGGCACCACTTTTTTTTCCACTTTTAACATACTTGTTACCTATATCCCCTTATCCTCATCCCCATCAACTTTTTTTTAATCTCACACCTTACCCATCCCTCACCTCTCCTACCCATTGACACATTTTTCAAGTGGCTCGTCCTTGGTCATGTTTCTTCCCCTGCACACTTGCCACTTGAGGGGGTTATCAAATATACTCCCACAAGGATAATCATTAGGACAACAAACGACAAAATTTTAGTTCAAGTTTTTGCACTATGTTGTTTTTACAAACACATTGCAAAAAGGGGCATCTGTAGACACCTAAAAATATCATTTTATCCAAGTTTTGGTTCTTCTAATATCTCTTCGATATTTTTAAATTCATCTAAGTTCTCTCTATTTTCTTTTATTATGCACTATTCACTATTCACTATTCATTGTTTACTGTTCAATGTTCACTATACATTGTTTACTGTTCACTATTCACTATTCACTGTTCATTGTTCATGGTTCATTGTTCACTATTCATTGCTTACTGTTTACTGTGCACTGTTTACTGTTCAATGTTCACTGTTCACTATTCACTATTCACTATTCACTATTCACTATTCACTATTCACTGTTCATTATTCACTATTCACTGTTCACTATTCACTATTCACTATTCACAAATTTAATATTTTTAAATCAATTTTCAATACCTCCTCACATGCTTGTGCTCAAGTCAAGGATTCTAGACCTACCTTCTCACATGCTTGAGCTCAAGTCAAGGATTCTAGATTAGCCATATTTTCTACACCTACCTTCTTACATGCCTGAGCTCAAGTTAAGGATTCTAGAATAGCCACATTTTCTACACCTACCTTCTCACATGCTTGGGCTCAAGTCAAGGATTCTAGATTAGCCACATTTTCTACACCTACCTTCTCACATGCTTATTCCCAAGTTAAGGGTTCTAGATTAGTCTTATTCTACATTTTATACACCCACCACCACTCATGCACACCAAAGTCAAGGATTCTTTCTTGCATGCCAACCCACTTAGTAATTTTATATTCCTCCATTTATCCTAAGTCTTCCCTTACCAACCCACTTAACAATTTTATATTTTCTCACCCACCCAAAAGTCTTCTATGCCAACACATTCAAAATTTAAAATTCTTCACCTACCTAGTCTTTTCTTCCACTATGTCAAATTCATGTGCCACATCATCCTCACCCCCCTCTCTTCTAAAATTATATAAATACCCCCCTCATTCCCTTCATTGAAGGAGGAGGAATCAAGGCATGAGTGAAGGAATGAATGAATGAAGAAAGAGGAAGCTAGGACAGCCTACCATCATTGCATGAGTTGTAATAATAGTCCCTTTTGCATTCTATTTTAGTAGGAGCATTTACTTGTTTGTCTTGAATATTATACTACTTGAGCAAAATACCAACTAAGGTGGGCTTTCTTTATCATTAATTTTCTCTTTGAGTGGTTGCATGCAGGAATAGAAGAGCATTGGAGCAGCCCTTGGAGAGGAAATACACATACTACACTACTATCTGTTGTGAAGAGGAGACATTAACACCATTGTATTTGTAAAAAGCCCATTGTGGCTTTATTGTATTGTAAAAGACAAAGGATTTTATTGCTTGAATATTTAATGAAAGTTGCATATTGATCACATTTTCTTTGTCTTTTCACTTCATTGCATATGGTGGTTTCCTTCTACATCCTAATAGGGCGGTTTTAAACTACCCTCTTAGGTCTAATAGGACACCCTAAGAGGGTGGTTATAAACCGCCCTCTTAGACCTAAGAGGATGATTTCCAACCATCCTCTTAGGTCACCCTAAGATGACAATTTATAACCACCATATTCTAGTTACCTAAGAGGGTGGTTATAAATTGCCCTCTTAGGGCTAAGAGGGCAGCTTAGGCAACCCTAAGAGGGTAGTTTATAACCGCCATCTTAGGGTCTCAACAAAAAAAAATTATAAATATTATGGGAAAAAACCTAGATCGTATTTTGGCACTTTGAGCATTTTGTAGCATGCGATGGAAGGGGATCGTGGGACCAGAGAAGACTACTAGTTTCTTCCTAACAAGTATTAGCCTATTCCTTCGATCAATTACCCTACCCATTCAATTTCTTTATCATCTCTTCACCATGCCAGTTGAATGCCCTCTCTACTTTAAGGGCCTAGTCAAAATATTTTGAGTTCCCTCCCAAACCCTATCTCTACCCAAGGAAGGGGAGTGTTGCTCTAGGTATTAAATAAGGATAGATATGTTCATCTTCGAGACTCCCTCAATATTAAAATCTTCTTTTCTATATTAAGGGCTTGAGTTGTAGAATATACTAAATCCTGGATCAATCCACCTCTCTATTTTAAAATTGTAGAGCTGAGGCTTTGAGCATTTCAATAGCATGTGATGGAGGCAGAGCTAGGGTTGAGCATTTCAATAGTGCATGATGGATGCAGAGCTAGGAATTTTATCATTTTTATTGCACGTGATAGAGGTAAATCTAGGACTTTGATATTTGAATATAAACTTGTATATTTTGGTACACAAAACTAAAATTGAATATAAGAATTGAGCTTATACCATTTGATCTGAAAAACTAATGTTGTGACAAGTATATATTTGAATATATTTTTTTATTACTATGTATATGGATTTGGGTTTTCTCTCTATTTTTATTTAGAGCTTCGTTGGTCTAGATTTTCAGTTTTATTAATACCAATATGAAAACCCTAGCTAGATTTCGTATTTGGGTGTTCTTTCTGTTTTCATTTAGATCTTTGTTTTCTCTTCCTTCAATATATAGTTTTATTAATACCAATATGAAAAACCATAGTGGCTTCCTTTTTTTTTCATTTTAGAGCTTCGTTTGGTATTCCTTCAATTTTTAGTTTTATTAATACCAATATGAAAACCCACAATAGATTCCTTTTGTTTTCATTTTAGAGCTTCGTTTGGCCTTCCTTTGATTTTAATTTTTATTAATACCAATAAGAAAACCCATATTGGCTTCCTTCTATTTTCATTTTAGAGCTTCATTTGGTGTTCTTTATTCCACATTTGACATTGAGTGGAAACCCACATAAACAATGATTTATTGAGAAATAATAAAGTTTAAATGTTTTGAGTTGCTGGAAACGTTTTTACTACAAAAAGAAAAAAAGAAACATTGGAAAGGTTTTGAGTTCCAAAAAAGCACCTACATTGCGTTATACATATCTCTATGTACATTGCATGAGTGGAGAATACACTTATTAAGAAATGGTCCAACCATATTTTATATATAATGTTGACACCCTTGAAAATATCTATTTAGAAAGGCATCTATCATGATTTGACAATGCTAAAATAAAATATATAATATGACAATGTGATAAACAATGTTGTTCATAAATTTTCATGAGCTAAAATGGTGTTATATTATCTTGGTACATGTGCTACCATAGGGTTTTTAACAATAGGATCTTCTCCCATACTTGTTTACATGATCTCTCCTATCATTCCAGTTATGAAATAAAATTTCCAAGCTTTGTTTGATTGTGTTGATTATTTTATTCAAGGTGTCATACAATAGTCTGTAATAGCAAATATCTATTTATTTATAAGTTATATCATCATATAACTTGCAAGTGAAAACAAAGTTTGTTTCATTATCTACTTAATACTTTTACAAATTCTATTTCTCAAGGTTTTTGTGGGTGGATCTATCTAGGGGTTTTACCATGTAGTTCATACAAGTTAGTTCTTAGTTTTGCAAATATGGTTTTCGTCTTGATGGGTTTTGCCTTATGAAAGTAGGTTAAATGCTCTAGTTTAGTTTTGTTGATATTCTCATAATACAAAATATTTAGTGTTTATTATTATTTGCCTTTTAATGACTACTATTGATTTTACTTTTGCTTTGATAATTCTTATAACACCAAATATTCTACTTGCATATCTATTGTTTTTTTAATGTCTATATTGGTTAATTTTGATGGTTTTATTTCATGTCTCCAATATCCTTTTAGTTTTATATCTCTAGATATGATACAATACATGTCTTCTCCCTTATTTTTTTATATGATGTCTCCTATCATTCAATTTATGAAATAAAATTTCTAAGCTTTGTTTTATTGTGTTGATTATTTTATTCAAGGTTTCATACAATAGAGTGTAACTGCAAATATCTATTTATTTGTTAGTTATATCATCATATACCTTGCAACTGGAAATGAAGTTTATTTCATTCTCTACTTCATACTTTTGCAAATTCTATTTCCCAAGGTTTTTGTGGGTGGGTCTATCTAGGGGTTTCACCATGTAGTTCATGCAAGTTAGTTCTTGGTTTTGCAAATTTGGTTTTCTTCTTGAGGTATTTTGACTTATGAAGGCATGTTAAATGCTCTAGTTTAGGTTTTATGATATTTTTATAATACCAAATATTTGGATTTTATTACTATTGGTCTGTCAATGACTACTATTGATTTTACTTTTGCTTTTATGATTCTTATAACACCAAATTTTCTCCTTGCATCTCTATTGTTGTTTTAATGTCTATATTAGTTACTTTTGGTGGTTTTCTTTCATATCTACAAAATCATTTTAGTGTTATATCTCTAAATATGATACAATACATGTCTTCTCCCCTACTTGTTTCAATGATCTCTCCTATCATTCTAGTTCTAAAATAAAATTTGCAAGCTTTGTTTAATTGTGTTGATTATTGTATTCAAGGTTTCATACAATAGTTTGTAACTGCAAATATCTATTTATTTGTTAGTTATATCATCATATAACTTGCAAGTGGAAACTAAGTTTGTTTCAATCTCTACTTAATACTTTTTCAAATTCTATTTTCCAAGGTTTTTATGGATGGATTTTTCTAGGGGTTTCACCATGTAGTTCATGCGAGTTAGGTCTTGGTTTTGCAAATATGGTTTTCCTATTGATGGGTTTTGTCTTATTAATGCAGGTTAAATGCTCTAGTTTAGGTTTGTTGATATTCTTATAATACCAAATATTTGGTTATTATTATTATTTTCCTTTCAATGACTATTATTGATTTTACTTTTGCTTTGATGATTCTTATAACACCACATATTCTACTTGCATTTCTATTATTATTTTAAACTCTATATTGGTTACTTTAATGGTTTTATTTCATGTCTATAAAATCCTTTTAGTGTTTGATCTCTAGATATGATACAATACTTGTATTCTCCCCTACTTGCTTAGATGATCTCTCCTATCATTCCAATTTTGAAATAAAATCTTCAAGCTTTGTTTGATTGTGTTGATTATTTTATTCAAGGTTTCATACAATAGTCTGTAACTAAAAATATCTATTTATTTATTAGCTATATCTTCATATAGCTTCCAAGTGGAAATGAAGTTTGTTTCATTCTCTACTTAATAATTTTGGAAATTCTATTTTGCAAGGTTTTTGTGGGTGTATTTGTCTAGGGGTTTCACCATGAAGTTCATGTGAGTTAGTTCCTGGTTTTGCAACTATGGTTTTCTTTTTTAGGGGTTTTACCTTATTAAGGCAGGTTAAATGCTCTAGGTTAGGTTTGTTGATATTCTTATAATACCAAATATTTGGTTATTATTATTATTTTCCTTTCAATGACTATTATTGATTTTACTTTTGCTTTGATGATTTTTATAACACCATATATTCTACTTGAATTTCTATTATTGTTTTAAACTCTATATTGGTTACTTTAATGGTTTTATTTCATGTCTATAAAATCCTTTTAGTGTTAGATCTCTAGATATGATACAATACTTGTCTTATCCCCTACTTGCTTAGATGATCTCTCCTATCATTCCAGTTTTGAAATAAAATCTTCAAGCTTTGTTTGATTGTGTTAATTATTTTATTCAAGGTTTCATACAATAGTCTGTAACTAAAAATATCTATTTATTTGTTAGCTATATCTTCATATAGCTTCCAAGTGGAAATGAAGTTTGTTTCATTCTCTACTTAATAATTTTGGAAATTCTATTTTGCAAGGTTTTTGTGGGTGTATTTATCTAGGGGTTTCACCATGAAGTTCATGCGAGTTAGTTCCTGGTTTTGCAACTATGGTTTTCTTTTTTAGGGGTTTTACCATATTAAGGCAGATTAAATTCTCTAGGTTAGGTTTGTTGATATTCTTATAATACCAAATATTTGATTTTTATTATTATTGTCCTTTCATTGACTACTATTGATTTTACTTTTGCTTTGATGATTCTTATAACACCAGATATTCCACTTGCATCTCCATTGTTGTTTTAAAGCCTATGTTGTCTTCTCTCATACTTGTTAAGATGATATCTCCTATCATTCTAGTTTTGAAATAAAATTTCCAGGCTTTGCTTGATTGTGTTTATGACTTTATTCAAGGTTTCATACAATAGTCTATAACTGCAAATATCTATTTATTTTTTATTTATATCATCATATAAGTTGCAAGTGAAAATCAAGTTTGTTTCATTCTCTACTTAATACTTTTGCAAATTCTATTTCCAAAGGTTTTTATGGGTGGACCTATCTTGGAGATTCACCATGTAGTTCATGTGAGTGATTTCTTGGTTTTGCAAATATAGTTTTCCTCTTGAGATATTTTGCCTAATGAAGACATATTAAATGCTCTAGTTTAGGTTTTTGATATTCTTATAATACCAAAAATTTGATTTTTATTATTATTGTCCTTTCAATGACTACTTTAACACTAGATATTCTACTTGCATCACTATTGTTGTTTTAAAGGCTATATTGGTTACTTTTCATGGCTTGCTTTCATTTCTATAAAATTATTTTAGCGTTAGATCTCTAGAGATGATACAATACTTGTCTTCTCCCATACTTGTTTAGATAATCCCTCCTATCATTCTAGTTTTGAAATAAAAATTTTCACTTGCAAGATATATGATGATATAACTAACAAATAAATAGATATTTGTAGTTACACACTATTGTATGAAAACATTGATGGATCTGTCTAGGGATTTCACCATGTAGTTCATGCGATTTAGTTCTTGGTTTTGCATATATGGTTTTATTCTTGAGGGTTTTTGTCTTATGAAGGCATCTTAAATGCTCTAGTTTAGGTTTTTTTATTACCAAATATTTGGTTTTTATTATTATTGTCCTTTCAATGACTACTATTGATTTTACTTTTGCTTTGATCATCAGATATTCTACTTGCATATCTATTGTTGTTTTAAAGCCTATATTGGTTACTTTTTATGGTTTACTTTTATGTCTACAAAATCCTTTTAGTTTTAGATCTCTAGATATTATACAATACTTGTCTTCTCCTCTACTTGTTTAGATGATCTCTCCTATCATTCTAGTTTTGAAATAAAATTTCCAAGCTTTGTTTGATTGTGTTGATTATTTTATTCAAGGTTTCATACAATAGTCTATAACTAAAAATATCTATTATTTGTTATTTATATCATCATATAAAATGCAAGTGGAAACGAAGTTTGTTTCATTCTCTACTTAATACTTTTACAAATTCTATTTCCCAAAGTTTTTATTGGTGGTTTCGTCTAGGGGTTTCACCATGTAGTTCATGTGAGTTAGGTCTTGGTTTTGAAAATATGGTTTTCTTCTTCAGGAGTTTTTCTTGATGAAGGTAGGTTAAATTCTCTAGTTTAGGTTTGGTGATATTATTATAATACCAAATATTTGGTTTTTATTATTATTTTCCTTTCAATGACTACTATTGATTTTACTTTTTATTTGATGATCCTTATAACACCAAATATTCTACTTGCATATCTATTTTTATTTTAAAGGCTATATTGGTTACTTTTATGGTTTCATGTCTACAAAATCCTTTTAGTGTGTTATATATCTAGAGATGATACAACACTTTTCTTCTCCCCTACTTTTTTATATGATCTCTCCTATTATTCTAGTTCTAAAATAAAATTTCTATGCTTTGTTTTATTGTGTTGATTATTTTATTCATGGTTTCATACAATAGTCTATAACTACAAATATCTATTTATTTGTTAGTTATATCATCATATAACTTGAAAGTGGAAATTGTGTTTGTTTCATTCTCTACTTAAAACTTTTGCAAATTCTATTTCCCAAGGTTTTTGTGGGTGAATTTTTCTAGGGGTTTCACCATGTAGTTCATGCGAGTGAGTTCTTGGTTTTGCAAATATGGTTTTCCTCTTGAGGGATTTTGCCTTATGAAGATAGGTTAAATTCTCTAGTTTAGTTTTGTTAATATTATTATAATACCAAATATTTGGTTATTATTATTATTATTCTTTCAATGACTACTATTGATTTTACTTTTTCTTTGATGATTCTTATAACACCAGATATTCTACTTGCATCTCTATTATTATTTTAAAGGCTGTATTGATTAATTTTGATGGTTTTATTTCATGTCTACAAAATTATTTTAGTGTTATATCTCTAGAGATGATACAATACTTGTCTTCTCCCCTACTTGTTTAGATGATCTCTCGTATCATTCCAGTTCTAAAATAAAATTTCCAAGCTTTGTTTGATTATGTTGATTATTTTATTCAAGGTTTTCATACAATAGTGTGTAACTACAAATATCTATTTATTTTTTAGTTATATCATCATATATCTTGCAAGTGAAAACAAAATTTGTTTCATTCTCTACTTAAAAATTTTACAAATTTTATTTTTCAAGGTTTCTGTGGGTAGATTTGTCTAGGGATTTCACCATGTAGTTCATGCGAGTTAGTTCTTGGTTTTGTAAATATGGTTTTCTTCTTGAGGGTTTTTGTCTTATGAAGGCCTGTTTTTTTTTTTTTGGTAATTAAGGTACAATTTCATTACATCCGAGTTTTCCAGGTTGACCCAAAACCTTTTACAAAAATCAGCACTATGCTATTACGGATCAAAACCTCAATAGGGATAGTCTGTCCTTCGCTACTAGTACCCTTTTGAGGCCACCCTACCAAGAAAGAGTACAACCCCTTACACATATTTAACAAACACCTTATAACATAGGTAGCGGCCCACCGCATTGCTTTATTGCTGCCCCAGCCGCAAAAATGTGAACTATCATGAAATTGCAATGTCCTTAAGTCTTCTCCTTCATTTGCTCTGGAGAGTCGCGAAATAGTGACATATCGCAAAAATGAGACATGTCGCGAAATCGTGACATTTTGCCTTCGTTTTGCTCCTTTTCCGCTATAAGTCACGAAAATGTGACATGTCACAAAAATGAGCCATGTCACGGAATCGTGACATTCATCACCCTTTTTGCACTCTTTCTGCTTCCAACCATGAAAATGCGACATGTCGCGAAAAAGAGACATGTCACAAAATCGTGACATTCTGCCTTCGTTCTGCTCCTTTGTCGTTGCATGTCGCAAAAATGCGACATGTCGCGACAATGAGACATGTCGCGAAATCACAACATTCGTCTCCCATTTTGCACTCTTGCCACTTCCATCAGTGAAAGTGTGACATGTCGTGAAATCATGACGTCCTTAAGTCTTTTCCTTCATTTGCTCTAGATAGTCACGAAAATGCAACATGTCGCGACAAAGAGACCTATCGTGAAATCATGACAATCAGCCTTCGTTCATCTCCTTTGCCACTGGTTGTCACAAAACTGAGACATGTCATGAAATCGTGACATTTGTTTCCCGTTTTGTTCTCATGTCGCTTCCAACCACAAAGAATCGACAAGTTGCGAAATTGCATCGTCCTTGAGTCTTTTCCTACATTTGCTCTGGATCGTCACAAAATTGTGACATGTAAAAAATGTGACATGTCGCGACATCGCGACACTTCTGCCTCTTTGTCCTCTCTTGTTGCTTTTGGACATGAAAAGGCAACATGTCGCGATATCGTGACACACTCGCCTCCTTGCTCCTTTTCTTGGCTTTTTCTTGCAAAAATCCAACATGTCGCGATATCGCGACACTTTCGCCTCCTTACTCTTTCTCTTCTCTTTTGGTCGCAAAAATGTGACATGTCGCGATATCGCGACACTTTTTCCTTCCTACTCTTTCTCTTCTATGTTGGTCACGAAAGTGCGACATGTTGCGATATCGTGACATTTTTCCTTCTTACTCTTTCTCTTATCTTTTGGTTGCGAAAGTGTGACATGTCGCGATATCGCGACACTTTTTCCCTCTTGTTCTTTCTCTTCTATTTTGGTCATGAAACTGTGACATGTCGCGATATCGCGATAGTTTTTCCTTCTTTCTCAACATGTCGTATCGCGAAAATTTTTCCTTCTTGCTCAACATGTCGCCAAAATGCGACACTTTTTCCTTCTTGCTCAACATGTCGTGATATCATGACACTTTTCCTTTCTTGCTCAACATGTCGCGATATTGCGACACTTTTCCTTTCTTGCTCTGTATGTTGCGAAATCGTGACACTTTTTCTTTCTTGCTCAACATGTCACAAAATTTTTAGTTATAGATTGTTGTATGAAACCTTGAAATATTTGGTTTTTATTATTAGTGTCCTTTCAATGACTACAATTGATTTTAATTTTGCTTTGATGATTCTTATAACACAATATTCTACTTACATATCTATTATTTTTTTAAAGCCTATATTGGTTACTTTTGATGGTTTACTTTTATGTCTACAAAATCCTTTTAGTTTTAGATCTCTAGGTATTATACAATACTTGTCTTCTCCTCTACTTGTTTAGATGATATCTCCTATCATTCTAGTTTTGAAATAAAATTTCTAAGCTTTGTTTGATTGTGTTGATTATTTTATTCAAGGTTTCATACAATAGTCTGTAACTAAAAATATCTATTATTTGTTAGTTATATCATCATATAATGTGCAAGTGGAAATGAATTTTGTTTAATTCTCTACTTAATACTTTTACAAATTCTATTTCCCAAGGTTTTTGTTGGTGGATCCGTCTAGGGGTTTCACCATGTAGTTCATGTGAGTTAGGTCTTGGTTTTGAAAATATGGTTTTCTTCTTCAGGGGTTTTGCTTGATGAATGTGGGTTAAATTCTCTAGTTTAGGTTTTTTGATATTATTATAATACCAAATATTTGGTTTTTATTATTATTTTCCTTTCAATGACTACTATTAATTTTACTTTTTATTTGATGATTCTTATAACACCAAATATTCTACTTGCATCTCTATTTTTATTTTAAAGGCTATATTGGTTACTTTTTATTGTTTCATGTCTACAAAATTCTTTTAGTGTGTTAGATATCTAGAGATGATACAAAATGTTTCTTCTCCCCTACTTTTTTAGATGATCTCTCCTATCATTCCAGTTCTAAAATAAAATTTCTATGCTTTGTTTGATTGTGTTGATTATTTTATTCATGGTTTTATACAATAGTCTATAACTACAAATATCTATTTATTTTTTAGTTAAATAATCATATAACTTGAAAGTGGAAATGGTGTTTGTTTCATTCTCTACTTAAAACTTTTGCAAATTCTATTTCCCAAGTTTTTTTCGGGTGGATTTTTCTAGGGGTTTCACCATGTAGTTCATGCGAGTGAGTTATTGGTTTTGCAAATATGGTTTTCCTCTTGAGGGATTTTACCTTATGAAGATAGGTTAAATTCTCTAGTTTAGTTTTTTTTATATTATTATAATACCAAATATTTGGTTTTTATTATTATTGTCCTTTCAATGACTACTATTGATTTTACTTTTGCTTTGATGATTCTTAGAACACCAGATATTCTACTTGCATCTCTATTATTTTTTTAAAGGCTATATTGATTACTTTTGATGGTTTTCTTTCATGTCTACAAAATTATTTTAGTTTTATATCTCTAGAGATTATATAATACTTGTCTTCTCCCCTACTTGTTTAGATGATCTCTCCTATCATTCCAGTTCTAAAATAAAATTTCTAAGCTTTGTTTGATTGTGTTGATTATTTTATTCAAGGTTTTATACAATAGTCTATAACTATAAATATCTATTTATTTGTTAGTTATATCATATTATAACTTGCAAGTAGAAATAAAGTTTGTTTCATTCTCTACTCAAAAATTTTGCAAATTTTATTTCCCAAGGTTTTTGTGGGTGGATCTTTCTAGGGGTTTCACTATGTAGTTCATGAGAGTTAGTTCTTGGTTTTGCAAATATGATTTTCTTATTGAGGGGTTTTGCCTTATGAATGCATGTTAAATGCTCTAGTTTAGGTTTTTTTATATGCTTATAATACCAAATATTTGGTTTTTATTATTATTATCCTTTCAATGACTACTGTTGATTTTACTTTTTCTTTGATTGATCTTATAACACCATAGATTCTACTTGCATCTCTATTGTTGTTTTAAAGGCTATATTGGTTACTTTTGATGGTTTGCTTTAATTTCTACAAAATCCTTTTAGTTTTAGATATTTAGATATGATACAATACTTATCTTATCCTCTACTTATTTAGATGATCTCTCTTATCATTCTAGTTTTGAAATAAAATTTCCAAGCTTTGTTTGATTGTGTTGATTATTTTATTCAAGGTTTCATACAATAGTCTATAACTGCAAATATCTATTTATTTGTTAGTTATATCATAATATATATTGCAAGTGGAAGAAAAGTTTGTTTCATTCTCTACTTAAAAATTTTGCAAATTCTATTTCCCAAGGATTTTATGGGTGGATTTATCTATGGATTTCACCATGTAGATCATGTGAGTTAGTTCTTGGTTTTGCAAATATGGTTTTCTTCTTTAGGGGTTTTGCCTTATGAATATAGGTTAAATGCTCTAGTCTGAGACCCCTTGGAGGGACACACCTACCCTACCCCATAGGACTCAAACAAGTGACCAATTTTTAATTTAACCAAGCCTTACCATTGCATTTTAGAATCTAGGAGTGTTTTGTTTCTGCATGTATTGAATAAAATGCAGAGTAAGTGAAAATAACATAATAAAATAAGGATGAGTATAGCAACCCAGTCATATTAAGGATTATATTTAATTTGTGATAATATTTTCTTGATAAAATATTTTCGTATTATATCTTATTCATATCTTGTACTCCCATTCTTCTTATCACTTGTGAAACTTCATGAAAATAAAGATCATTTATTTTTCTTACTTCATGAATAGAACTTTTGCTCATACAACAAGTGTAACAAAACTTGCCTCCTCTATAGATATTTTGGGGTATCCTCATACACAAAAATACTTGATCATGAGAATTTAAAATAAGCTAGTATATACCTTTGTGGTGCTCTAAATATTTTGTAGTTGAAAGCATTTATGTAACATCAACTAATGCTAATGGAGATAGATTTAACCATGGTTCTTTTTTTGAAACCAGTTATTTTCTTTCAATTGACTCTTCTAGTTTATATTTAGCTAAGGATTTTTCCTTTTTTTACAGCAATAGCTTCTTTTGATTTTTATCTTAGAAGAGTTATTTGAAATGAAATAACTGGTTTCAAAACAAACATAGTCAATATGAACAAAAATAACCACAGGTAGCTAAGGCCATCACAATAAATTAGGAGTCAATGATAAATGCCTTGTGTGCTAGTAATTACTTGAAATTTGATAGTGTTGTTCAATAGTGGTTGACCTAGGTAAATTAGAATTGATTATGGTTTTGTCATCGACTATGGTGTATTGTAACTATTGGTGGAAGATATCAGCTATGAAATTTTGTTAATTATGAAGATAAGGATATGACCCATAACATAAATGACTTTGACGGCAAGAATACTCAAAATGAGGCTAACAATGCTTTGGTAATGAATAAGGTGCGTAGACTGCACAAGAAATTTGCTCAAGATGTTGGGTTACTCATTTTTGTCATACTATATGGCATAATGATGTTTGGATGGTGTTGGTATTATAGGTTTTTAATGCTAGGTCATCAACCACTTCAAACACTAATTATCTAGAAAGAGATGTCCAACAAGATGTGCAATAGATTAAAGCAACACAGATAAGGTGGCGATCATTTACAATCTAAAGGGATAGCCCGTAGGAAAAAATTCTATTAAGTTTACATCTTACTTGGGGTGATTATGAGGAATATTACCCCTGTCATCCATACATACTGGAGAGCAATCCCAGTGGAAGTTAAAACCCATTATAGACACTCAGTACAATAAATTTCTAGTCAATGCAGTTCATAGTGTCCATTTTTTAATACTTATGTAAATGTTGCATCTAATAAGATATTGTTTTGATGCATCAAATATATATTATTTTGGACACAATAAAAAATGGGTCTTTGCAACCATGGACAAGAAATGGCATGAATATAATCATCGACTTGTGAAAAATCACTATGATAATTATGATAATGATGAATATAGAATTGCCAATTCCCCACCTCGTGTATCACAAAAATATTGGGAAGCCTTTGTGAATAACAAGAGAAACACTGAATTTAAAGTAAGTACCAATCAATTTGCTATAGTAGTTCATATAATTGTTATGCTCATGTGAATTTTGTTGACCTTGCTCTCCCTAATGAATTTATGTATTGGTTTCTTCGTTACATTTTAGACAGTGAGGTAAATAAGCAAATAAAACAAATCTTTCCAATTCATCATGCACACTTGCAGTCGAATAGAATATGCTCGACTAGAGCATGAAATGGTATTCTATCATACTCGTCCATTACATGTGATAAATATAGCTATATGGTTTTGTTGTATGACTTATCTCCACGTCTCTCCAACTTATATATTACAAAGGAAGAGTCAACAAAATGTGAAAACTCCACTTCCAAGGGCAACTGTGTGGATGGAAAATCATACAAAGAAGGATGGGGCTCTTGTTTCACCAAAATTTGTGAAGATAATCGTAAGTGATATTCTCTTGGAAATAGCAATACATTGAACTTCAAACCATTGTTATATTGATTATATTTTTTTAACATGTTACCAATTAACTATGTATGAGATGTTGCCAAAAAAAATTGGATGATGAAATATCAGGTATGAGCTCTATAAATCAATATATTAATGATGATGCTCTCACCAATATTTTAGGACTCAAAAGACCAGGTTGTGTTTGGGGTGTCGGCAAAGGAGTATCACCAACTTCTATGTTTTTTGGAAATGATTATAAACATAAGTTGTGCCAAACGCAAGAGCATATTATAGAGAAAGAGAAAAAGTGGGAATAGAAGCTTGTAGAGAATGAAAAAAATGAAAGAGAAGCTTGCAAAGAAATATAAAAATATTGAAGATATTTTGACACAACTTTCACAGATAGAGGTGTGTTAGTTTTTTCATGATTTCATATTCAAAATTTTTACATGTTGCACCCCTAAAGTTGTAATGATCCCTTACATATAATTCCATAGGCAACATCACTACATGCTACCCCTACAATCGGACACAACATTGATGGTGGTGATCAAGGCATAGGTAGTTGCTCAATATCTTCTAGGCTAGAGTCATCAATGGTGTGACTATTATTTCAAATATAAAATGGTTGACTTAGTTTGTATTGTATGATATGCAGTGGATTTATCTGGGTTGTTGATTTTCCATGTAGGGACTGTAAACAACATCGATCACTCAAACTAATAGAATAAAATTCTACTTGACTCATATCCATAAGGATAACATAGTGGTCGAAGGCATGGTGATCAGTACTAGCCCTAAATACCTTGTACATGGTCAACGTTTGGGTGAATATTATTGGAAAGTTAATGTGCACATTGCCCATAAAGATGAAACAATCTTGTTTAGAAGGAATGATGAGATGGCCACAATGAAGGATGTTGTGGTCTCCTTCATTGTCTGGCCTATATCATATATTGTTTACAAATAATGGATAATAGGAGTAAGGTCAATAGGTATCCTAAGCATGAGGTTGGATACAAGAAGGTAATTTGGTAAAAAAAAGAGAGAGAATGCAAGTGTTGCTAGGGCATAATACTAAGAGTCTAATCATATGTGCATGGTGTATTGTGTTGAAATAAAGGTTTATTATGTTGAGTGAGTATTATTTATAAAATTGATATTTCATGTTTGAATCTTAGACCTAGTCCTTAGTAGTAGTACTTTATTTGCATAGATGAATATTTATGTATCTAACGGAAGTCTCGAGATACCCTCTTGCCTCATCTCTAATGGTTAGGGTGGGTAGGGATGTTTATACATCTACCTATTATATGAATGGCTTAGGTTGTCCATTCACCTATATATATTAATAAGAATTACACTTGAAATAAGATTTTTCCATTTACATATATAATCATAACTAATTTTGCACTTGAAATAAGAATTTTTCATTCATTTAGCATTCTTACAACCATGCTTTCTATTTCTCCACTGGGCATAAACACATTCTTCTTTATGTCCTCAGTTTCTATTGTTGACCTTCATCTACTGCTGCTTTACCTTAAGGGGATCCCCCTCATATGGTTGTTTGTATTTGTATTTGATTTACAGAATTAGGGTTTATCTGCTTTGGGTTTGCCCAATATGGTTATATTTACAATAGTTTATTATTTTATCTCTTAGTCACTTCTTGAGCTCCTTGGGTTATTTTTGCCTTAGTACTTAAATATTCTAACTAGATGTGGTCTTTGACTTTCATTTACCTCCTTTGGTCACTATTGGACATAATATAATTTCTTTATTTCTTGTTTTTGTACATGTAAGAGGTGCAATAGATCATTGTTGTTCTTAAATAATAATTGGTTTTCATCCAACAATCTAAGAGAAAATATTCCACATATCATTCAAAATAAATTGTATGTAATGGTAAGCTTCAAGATCCAATTTGTCAATATTTTGACAACAGCCTTGGTAGCTATAGATTGCATGCATTTAAACCAAATTTTCCTTATTATACAAGCTCAAGTTATTTACTTGTCCACTTTATGCTTCTAAAAGGAATAGGTTTCCCATTTTGCATAAGAAATGCCCTTATGATTGTACTTGAAGGATCGTATTGAACCACAATGAAGACAAAAAAAGAATCTATAAGTGTTAAAACTGATTTGGATATTATTATTTTTTCATGAGTTCAATGTAACCTCCATTGCATCTATATAATGAATTTAATATTTTTTTTAATATCAATAAGATGGGTTGCAAGTCATCCAAAGCCTCTGACAAACTTTCTATTGAAACTACATAGACACATGAATACCACCAACTAGTATAATCGTATTCAAGTGCAAGTTTCGTACAGATGGTAGTTAATTTTTTTTTTCATTATGAGTAGTGTTTGGCATGCATTTGTTAAGAAATGATGATCTTGTATAATCACTGAAAAGTGGAAATCAAATGGACACAAGAGTAAAAAATGATAATGAATGCTCCAAGAAGATCTTAATTCAAGCCATCAACAACCAGATTTGTACTACCTTATTATATTTTATGCTTAGGTAAAACTTTTGTAGGTATATTGACCTCTTTTAATGACATTCATTTTAGAATTTGCTTTCTATATACAGGAATTGCAAGGGTTTATAATCAATCTGTATGATTCTCTCATTGCTCAAAATATAATTGTTTCACTAACAACATGCTTGGGACATGGTATGGAGTTCTTTGTCCTATGTAGGATACCTTCACTATATATCATTGAATATCTCACTTGGTAGGCAAAAAGATGCTTAAGTTGAGCAAGAAATGAACCAATTGCATTTGTTGATAGTTCCTATCTCAAATCATTGTTGCAGATCTAAAAAGGTAAGTATTAGTGCCAAGCTAAGTCAATGAATCAATTCTCATAATTCTCATATTGTGGTACTTCAGTCAGGGTTATGCATAAGGGGTCGAACCCAAAATGTACTTGTAAAAAAATGGAGAATCCGTTTCAAAACCCTGGCAAATCCTGACCAACTTCATGTAGGAGGACATGGTGAATTATCTTATTTTTCACCAAAAATTATAAAAAATTAGAAAATTTAACAGTTTTGATTAGATCAGGTGCAAAATAGGGCCTGACTATAAACTGGATGCAAAAAAAAATCTCGGATGTAGATCGGGTGCAAAATAGGGTTCGAATGAACTTGGGTTATAACCTAGGAAAAAAATTTAGTTTAGAGGGTGCAAAAACCGGGACTTCCTAGGAGGTCACCCATCCAAGTACTACTCTAGTCGAGCATGCTTAACTATGGAGTTTTTTATGGGTTGGAAAACATCAAGTCATCTTGGTTTTTTGAATTTTTTTTTGTGGTTGTGAGGAGGTCTAAAAAATAAACAAAGGATCAATTTTTTGTTGCTTACCTTGAAACTTTGAAATTCCCATTTCCATTTTCTTATTTTTAATTTTATTTTTTTCCACTCAACCGATCCAAATTTTCCACCTGTCCGAACCAAATTCTATCCCTTTTTGGACCAAAATTTGCACCCTGTCGAACCAAATTCTACCCTCGTTTGGACCAAATTTTGCACCCTTCTAGACCAAATTTTGCCCCTGTTTGAACCATATTATTCACCCTTTTGGACCAAATTCTATCCCTGTCCAAACCAAATTCTTCACCCTTCTGGACCAAATTTTGCCCCCGTTAAAACCAAATTTTGTACCCTTTCGGACCAAATTCTACCCTCGTCTAGACCTAATCTTGCACCTGTCCCGCTCCACCTGCTCGAACCTAATTCTGTACCCCTTCCACCCCACCCCATCTATACAAAATCCTACACTTGTCTCGCTCCACTTGACTAGACCAGTTTCTTCACATGGTCCACCTCCACCTTGCCCAGACCAATTTTTGCATCTGATCTGCTCTCCCTCGCTCGGATTATTTTTTGCACCTGATCTGCTCCACCTTGTTGGACCAGTTCTTGCACTCGATTTGCCTCCACCCCGCCTAGATGAGTTCTTGCACCCAATCCACCTCCACCCCACCCAGACCATTTCCTACACCCATTCCATTCCACCCCACCTAGACCGCACCCAGCCCACTCCACCCTGCTCGAACTAGTTTCAACACCTGATCTACTCCACCTCACCCAAACCATTTCACCTGGGCCGCTACACCTCACTTTGACCAATTTTTGCACATGTTTTGCTCCATCTCACCTAGACCACTCCACCTTGTCTGGACCATTTTCTTCACTCAATCCTCTCCACCTTGTTGATAAGCAACACACCCCCACTGAAAAATGAGATTCCATCCTTAGAAAATTATGAACTTCCATTTTTGCAGCAGGGACCCTCTTGGTCTTTTCAGGTTTTAAATCCATATTTTGCTTGCCTCCTTTTTAAAGTTGTGCTTTTTCTTGCATTTTAGCTGTGTTATCCAAGAATTCACTTTTTACATGCTAGAATCATTCATGCACAAGAAAATCTTGCACCATTACCGAGAAAAATCCAGAAAACAGTTGCATAAATTCATCGAAAAATCAAACTTTCCATTTTTGGTAGTGTCGCGATATCGCGACACTTCCATTTTCGAAATGTCGCGATATCGCGACAGGTAAGTCAAAATGCGGCTAAGTGCCAGAAAGGTCGCGATTTCGCGACATGTCGCGAAATCGCGACAGTTTTTGGGAGAGAAGAGCAAACTGTACGGAGGGCGCGATTTTGCGACATGTCGCGAAATCGCGACATGTCGTATTTTCGCGAGAGGAGAGAGAAAATGGGCTGCAGGATGAAAAATCGGCTAAGTCCGAAACATGTTCCAAAATCGCGGTCAACGCGGTCAACGCATGCGGGTAATGGAGCGTCGCGATATCGCGACGTGTTCTAAAATCGCGGCTGAAAATCAAGAAGCGTACGGAGGCCAGGAAGGGTCGCGATTTGGCGACATGTCGCGAAATCGCGACATGTCGCGTTTCGCGGCCGACGAGGGAGGAAGTTGCCGATGCTGCAGCGGGGTCGCGATTTCGCGACATGTCGCGAAATCGCGACATGTCGTAGAATCGCGGCAGGAGAGAGAAAGTCATAGTTGACCTGAAAGTGCATTCCGGCGGGAAACAGAAGGCTTCCTGGGGTAGCGACACGTGTCAAAGCGTGAATGGGACAAAAAGAAGCCGACATGCAAGCTTATTTTTCGGATTTAATCTGTTTTTAATGTTTTAAGCTTCTGATTTAATTAAAATGCTAATCTAATGCATCTTTTTGTATTTCATGCAGGATTCCACACGGCACTTACGGGACAACAGGGAAAGACCATAAAGGCGAAGATGAAGTGCGGATTTAGTCAAGGACCGCCATGCTAGAAGAGAAGAAGCCGGTAAAGCATTCAATAGAAAATTTATTGCAGACTTGATAGCATGAAGACAATTTCAACACAGGGATGGCTTTACGGAGATCAGATCTGAGAGAAGTGGTGACTCATCCGGCTCACCAGCAGAATTAACGGAAGCATTTATTTGCAGCTGCGAATGAATGCAAGTTGCATTTTATTTTATCTTCTCCATTTATGGCAGCTGACTGCACAGATTTGCCGAAGGGTTAAGTTCTATTCGGACTTTGATTTTTAAATAGATTTTTATTGTAAAACCCGGGTCCTAGGGTTTAAGTGCGATAAGATTTAGGGTTTGAGCAAGATATTTTGGAAAAGATCAGGGTCTGTCCTGAGTCTATAAATACAAATTCTAAATGTAATCGCGAGGAGGCGGAGACTTAGAAATAAAGGCTTATAAGCAATTTCTTGCAAATTTTGTGAAATCCTTTGTTTTCGGACTTGGAGTTGATGTGCTTTAGCTTTTACGTGATAGCATGGCCGGGAGCCTAATCTTTTGCGAGTGTGATAAGTGTATTTTCTTTTGTTATCCGTTCCATTTAAAGTTTGTTAGATATATCTTTGTAAATCTGCCATTGTCAAGATTAAATATCTTTGTTAGGCTTCGGTTGTTCTATTGTCCGCTAGGGGAAATTACAGATTTCAGGTGTAAGTTTGTTCTAATTGCTCTCGTCTTCATCTGTGCGAGCTAGGCTGCCGGTGAAAGATACCGATTTTAACCAGTTGCCCCTTGGATTTATAATTTTCCGCTAGATCCGTTTCACTCTGCCTTGTGCTCTTAGTTGAAAGTGATCTTAGACTGACTGGACACTTTCTTCTGGGATTTGTTCTGTTGTGAAGCTGATAGCATAGATAAGATTGATAGTTTAGAGTTTTACAGTTTAAAGTCTGATAAACTTCTCTTTTCTGCCTTACCCTACCCTCTCTTTGCTTTCCGTGAATGATCCATTTTTATTTTCTTTATTTGCATTTTATTTAAATCTGCTGACCCATGAGAGCTAGATCAAGAATTCAAGTTAAATCTGATTGTCAACAACTTTTGCAACTCTCGAACAAGTTCGGGAACCCCCTGTAAGGTAACAAAGCGAGTCCATATTGAAATCTATTCCGGAAGTGGAAAAGAGTGAATTGCCATTCGACCCAACTCCGTAACTCGCACCTTGGATAACCAGCTAGATCCTAAAGATGAGTGGGATCAGTCCCGTGGGTGTCTCCGGAGCTTTCCTTGCCTTCATCCCTTTTTTCCCGGGGTGTGCATGAAAGCCGGACCAACACCTAATTGGCGCTAGAAGGAGGGCCGAACTCAGTTCAAGTGTTGTAAGGGCATAACAGCAACATTTGAAGGACCCACAGTGAACTCCGGACAGTTTTTAAATTGTCAGTGCAGTTTTTAAATTGTCAGTGCAGTTTTTAAATTGTCAGTGCAGTTTTGAAATTGTCAGTGCAGTTTTTAAATTGTCAATGCAGTGTTGTCAGTGCAGTTGTCAGTACAGTGTTTCAACTTGCTAAAATACAGAACCTGTTCAGAACTGTAAATTGTTAATGCAGTTTTTAAATTGTCAATGCAGTTTTTAAATTGTCAGTGCAGTTTTTTTAAATTGTCAGTGCAGGTTTTAAATTGTCAGTGCAGTGTTGTCAGTGCAGTTGTCAGTACAGTATTTCAACTTGCTAAAATACAGAACCTGTTCGGAGCTACGAGTTTGTCGAGTACTGTGAAATCGGATTCTACATACGGGGTAACAAGGTCCCACCCCGAGCTGGAGAGCTCCTTGTCCACTGAATTAGAAACTCCGAGAAGAAGTAGCCACGGAAGAGCCACATCTCTATCACGAGACGGTTTATCACCATTGATAGTCACTCCAACCGAGCTCGAGAATATTCCTGTTAATCCATTAGCTATGGCAAATTGGTTGGGCTCCACGGCTTTGAACATTCCGGGTATAGCCCATGACTTGCCCGAGAAATCCGAGAAAGATACCTCCCTAGGTATAAACATGATGGAACAAGAAGCTGCAGAGGAACACTTAATTGCATTCAAGAATGCACTGAAGTTATTAAATGTACTGACATGAGGATGTTGCCTGCAGACTCTTCCCGTTCACTCTCCAGGAGGGAGCCTATGATTGGTTTCTAAATCTTACCAATGATTCCATCACCAGTTGGAGTGACTTAGAAAAAGTCTTTGTGTCACAGTTCGGGGAAGTGATAGACCCCGAGTATTTTATATCAGCAGTTTTCTAGCATCAAAAGAGAACTGAATGAGTCTATTAGATCCTATAATGTCAGATTCCAGAAAGCTTATGGTAGACTCACTGGCTATTATGTACCGAATGCTGACCTGGCATTAGAGATTTTTAGGAACTCTCTGGACCCAATGACCTCTGTCTTCTTGAAGAGGGATGCCACTGTTACCAACTTGACAGAAGCTTATAAAGAAGCTTTAATCCTGGAAAGACAGTTGGGACCCCAGCCTTTAAATATTCAACAAACTCCTCTGATCACTCAGCCTGCTCCTATACTCAATCCTATCCCACATCAGATGATGCTGCCAGTTTGTCAGACTTTACCATCAGCAGCACCATTAGCTGCAGCACCTGTTGAGAATGTACAGAACCCCGTAAAAGAGGCTGACAATGCTAGGATTGAAGAAGTTTCAAAGATTGTTCAGAAGCTGGCCAATGATTTTTTGAGTTTTAAAAGGCAAACTTCTACTGGAGACAATCCCAACAGATATTCATACCAACCAACCAGATTTAATAGGCCCCCATATGAGCCTAATAAAGATTACAAGGGTAAAGCTCATGATGTGAACATCTGTGATTTGGCTCTGCCCAACTGGTGCAGAATTCATGCCACTTCTCAACATGGGGAATTAGATTGTGTGGAATTTTGCAATGCATTTGAAGCTTTGTCAGGAGATTTGATCTCCCCGAAAATCAAAGAACTGCTGAGGGCCCAAGTTCATCTGGACACAGTGCAGCTATGGTCTTGGATTCTTTTTCTTTCCCGGATGAATCTGAGAATGTAGTTGAAATGCCCATGGATGAAGTACAGGCTTTCCAGCAGTACAGAAGAGATAGCTACAACCTGAGGAACAGGAATCCTGAGCCAAATACCACATCAACTCCTCCTGATAATTCTCACAATATTCCTCCTGACCCCTCTCCAAGCAATAATCCACCCCCACCAAAGGGAGGAGCTCAAAGAGTACCAGATGTTGCTATTCCTCCACTTAACAAAGGATATAACATAGTGGAGGATATGAAAAAGATTAAGGCTAACATTACTCTGCATGAGCTGGCACGATTTCGGAGCGAGAGAGACAATCCGATAAAGACATACTACGGCCTGCTTGCTAAACCCTGTGGATAAAGGGAAGAAAATAGCCAATGCCAATCGGCCATGTACAAGGAAAAGGCCGAAGTTCCCCCATTTTTACTGTATCGTCGAATTTTTGGGAAGAACTTACATAATTGTTTGGTGGATTCAAGTGCATCTGCTAATGTCATGCCATTGGCAATTTGTCGGCGAGTTGGGGCTGACCCCAATGAAATCTGAGAGGAGAGTTGTCCAATTGGACAAGTCAGAAGTTAAGGTTGTGGGAGAGCTGCAAAACATTCACATTCAATTGGCATCTGAGCCAAGGGCTCAACATAAGATCGAAATCCAAGTTGTGGATATCCCGAGTGGGGTATGGAATGCTGTTAAGTAGGGATTGGTCTAAGTCTCTGAATGGATATCTGGCAACAGACTTTTCACACATGTGGTTGCCATGGAAGGGTGTGGCTAATCAATTGCGGGTTGACAGAGAACCCAGGTACAAACACACCATTACAGAGTACAATGTTGCAAATGAGGTCATCAATATTGCAAAGGTAGATATTGGTGTCTACAATTTAACAACTGGGCACCATAATAAATTTGACAAAGCTCATACTGTACATACTAATGAAGTTTGGACACTTCATGTGGATGGAGCCGGATGTAGCGGGGTTAGGAGCAGGGGCGGTCCTCAAAGGGCCTCAAAGTCGGACATTTTTTATGTCTTACCGCTCGCGGTTCCCATGTACTAATAATTTAGCGAGTATGAAGCTACGATTTTAGGTTTAAAATTTGCATTGGATAAAAATGTGAAGAACATTCAAGTTTTCAGCGATTCAGAATTAGTGGCAAGCCAGGTCAGGGGTAAGTTTCAGTGTAAAGCCTCTTATCTGAAGGGATACAAGCACGAGCTTGGGATCTTGTGGAAGGCTTTGATGCATTTAACTTAACACATATACCCAGGGAACAAAATTCACATGCGAGATGTCTTGGCATCTTCGATTTGCAAGTTTAAGGCCATTGGAAGATTTTAAGTGGGATAAGTTTTCAATTGAGCTAGTCCCTGTCCTTCGAGTTCCAAACAATATTGACGACTTTCAAGTTTTCTCGGATGATCAACAAATTGTGAACTTTCTGCGAGTACCAATACCTTTGAGAATGCTATAATTGATGAGGGCCAAAGGGACACCACTGATGGAGCAGGCTAGATGATGACAGGGGAATCATGAGATTGAAGGACAACAGAATCCCAAAGGGAATGGTAGAGCTGGAGAGGCTATTCGATGTTGACAAGATCAGGCAAAGGGTGAATTCTAAGGATTATGTGGGCACCACAGACAATGATACTGAAAATTTGAATGTAGGAACTGAAGAGGATCCAAGGAACATCAAGTTGGCAAAGGACTGTGATCCAGAGATAAAGAGAAATATGATTGATTTCCTGCACGGGTCTAAGGATGTAATGGCTCTGGTCATACAAGGATTTAAAGGTATTTGATCCAAAAGTTTACACCCACATCATACCTTTGAAAGAATCTTGCAAGCCTTTCAGACAAAAACAGAGGCATGTTAATGCTCTGTTAGAACCCCTTATTAAGAAAGAAGTGGAGAAGCTCTTGAGTGCAGCAATTATTTTTCCTATCAGGCATTCTACTTGGGTGGCAAATCTGGTGCCAGTAAGGAAGAAAAATGGGGAGATCCGCCTTTGTGTGGATTTTAGGAATCTGAACAAAGCATCTGAAAAGGACAACTATCCCCTGCCTTCTATGGATGAAGTACTACAGATTGTTAATGGCTCAGAGATGATGTCTTTTCTGGATGGTTTCTCAGGCTATAATCAGATTCTAGTTGAGAAGGAGGATAGAATGAAGACTGCTTTTACAACTAAGTGGGGTACTTTTGCTTACAAGAGGATGCCATTTGGTTTAATAAATGCAGGAGCAACATTTCAGAGAGCAATGGACCATGCCTTCAAGGGGCTTATGGGCAAATGTATTGTAGTTTACATGGATGATCTAACAGTCTTTTCCAAATCCAGATTTGACCATGTCAAGCATTTAGAGTCTGTATTTAACAAGTGCAGAGAGTTTGGCATCTCTTTGAATCCAAAGAAATGCATATTTGGTGTAACAGAAGGCAAATTGCTTGGGCATTTGGTCACAAAGGATGGCATTTCCATGGATCCAGGCAGAGTTGAGGCCATATCTGGCATACCATTTCCCAACTCCAAGAAAGAGTTGAGATCATTCTTTGGAAAGATTAACTTTGTCAGAAAGTTTATCTCAGGCTTTGCAGAGATAGTTAAACCAATGAATGATATGTTAAAGCAAACTGCCAGATTGCTGGACCACTGAAGCTAAGGCGCTTTTCAAGAAATCAAGACGACCATTAAACAAGCACCGAGTCTTAGTAAGCCCAGATTTCAGTGCAGATTTCTATCTGTACACTTTCTCTTCTGAACATACACTTGCTGCAGTGCTGACTCAACGGAGAGATACAGGAGAACATCCAATTGCTTTTAAGAGCACTAATTTGAAGGGAGCTGAACTGAAATATTCCAGATTAGACAAACAGGCTTATGCTTTGGTAAGGGCAGTGAAGCAGTTCGGACATTATATACTCGGAAGCAAAACTCATGCCATAGTGCCGGACCAGTGTGAAGTACCTTCTAAGTCGGAATGAGTTGGGTGAAGCGAGGGGCAATTGGGTCACCAGTGCGCAAGAATATGACTTGGAGATTAGGCACGCTAAAGCGATCAGAGGACTTGGCTTGTCTAGACACATTGCTGAAGTGCCTCCACAGCAGGAAGTTAATCAATTAAACTCTGAATCTGATGATTGGTATGGGGATATCATTCATCTGCTACAGTTTGGGGTTTTCCCATCCCATTTGAACAGAACTCAAAGGAGAGCATTAAAGTTAAAAGCTTCTCACTATCTCCTCAAGGCAGGTACTACGTACAGGGAGAATTATCTGGCATCTTCCTAAGGTGCATTTCTCCCAGTGAAGTCAGTGAAGTCATGGCTAGTTTTCATGAAAAACTAGGGGCAGGGCATTCATCAGGATCTGCTACAGCACATAAAATATTAAGAGCAGGCTATTACTGGCCTACACTTTTTAAGGATGCACATCAACATGTCAGAACCTGCCATCAGTGCCAGACATTTGCAGCCAAAGAGGCAAATCGAGCTCTGCCATTGCAACCAGTTGTGATAAACAAACCTTTCATGCAGTGGGGACTTGATTTTGTGGGAGTCATTAACCCGAATTCCTCGGCAGGGCATAAATATGTGCTGACAGCTACTGACTATTGCACAAGGTGGGTTGAAGCAACAGCCACTACAAGAAGTACAGCCCAGGAAGTTATTGATTTTCTTGAATCAAATGTCATAACTAGATTTGGGGTTCCCCCGAATTTGGTCTGTGATAATGGGCCCGCCTTCCAATCATTGGAGTTTGCAGATTGGGCATACCAGATGGGGATAGTTATCAGATTCTCATCCAACTATTATCCCCAAGGCAATGGACTGGCTGAGTCAACAAACAAGAACTTAATGAATGCCATCAAAAAGTCTGCAGCAGACAAACCCAGGCAATGGCATACATTGTTGAAATATGCACTGTGGGCTGACCGGATAACACACAAAGTGGCTCTTAAGACCTCTCCCTTTGTTTTGTTGTATGGTACTCGGCCAATTGTCCCCATCTCCTTGAAATTGCCTACCTATCAGTTTGCCTTAGATTATTTTGAAGGTCATGATGATGCTGAAGCCCGTGTTTTAGACCTCACTAACTTGCAGGATGAAAGACTCCAAGCCCTGGAGCACTTCAGCAGACACCAAGAAACTGTCAAGCGGTGGTTTGACAAGA
Organism: Wollemia nobilis; assembly: GCA_028583015.1. Taxonomy (NCBI): domain Eukaryota; kingdom Viridiplantae; phylum Streptophyta; class Pinopsida; order Araucariales; family Araucariaceae; genus Wollemia; species Wollemia nobilis. The sequence goes on along the minus strand of JAQPPZ010002224.1, from coordinate 7,039,688 downwards.
GAGCCAAGGTGAAGGCTTTCGAGTTGGCGGACTTAGTGCTTACGTGGGACAAGGCCCATGAGAAGAAGGGTAAGCACACAAAGTTGCAGCCACTGTGGATAGGCCCCTACCAAATTGCTGAAATATTGGGTAACAATGCTTTCCGCTTGCAAGACCTGGATGGTAATTTTCTGGACCTCCTTGTTAATGGCCAGTACTTGAAGCATTATTTTTCTCGTTGTTCCATCCAATGTATCATTTGAGTAAGCTATAAAAAAAGGTTGTAACATGTGTACATATTGTAAATAGCTCCGTAAGTTTTGTTTTGTTCTAGTTTAGTTCTTTTAATAGCTCTGTACAGTTGCTTTAGTTGCTTCTTTTTTTTTAGTTTTAATTGGGTGCTGTCTGTACAGGTTTGTTTGTTAGATTAATCCTTGTTCTCAGTGCAGTTTTATTTTTTATTTTTTATTTTTATTTTATTTTTTTTATTTTTTAATATGTCTGTGCAGTTGCATTTTAGTTTATTTCAGTTGCTTTAAGTTTATTTCAGTGCTGTTGCAGTTTAGCTTTGCTGCAGTTTAGCAGTTTTAGTTACTTTGCTTCAGTTCTTTTAGTTTGTTTCTTTTATTGCCTGTACAGTTTTTATTTTCTTCCTGCTTTTCCTTTTCTTTGCTGTCTGTTCAGTTTATTTGTTTTTCCCTTGCCTGTACAGTTCTGTGCTTTAGTCTGTACAGTTTTATTTTGTTTTTGCTTTAAAGCCTGTGCCTGTCCTTGGAAGCTTTGTACAAAGTCCTTTGGCTTCTAAAAATCTATTTTTTAACCTCTGCCTGAGCAATCAATGAAAAGTCAGCCTGCTGAAAATTGTTTTATTCCTAGCTGATAAATCCTCAATCCAGTGCCTCCCCATTCTGCTCATTATTCTAATTGAGATAGTCTGCTTGCACTAAACTGTGGAACTATTTTTTTATCCAGGATGAAGGTAGAGAGATGATTGGATCTTGTGTCTTACTTGCCACAGTTGTTTTAATGATAGAAAAACTATTATGCTGTTTTGTTGGAGGAACTCCCGGGGAATCCAAGAAAAGCTGGTTATAAGAGGGGACTATGGTTCATGCAATTATTTGGGTGTCACCAGAGGCTATCAATGCCTAGACTGAAACAGTTCCAGATTGATCAAATATTAAAAGAAAATTGTAATTTCTCTAAGGTCTTCCAGATAGTGATATATTTCAAAAAGAAGAGAGATAAAAAAAAGAGAGATAAGAAAAAAAAAGAAAAAAAAAAAAAAAAAAGAGTTATATGATCAAAAGAGGCAGCCAATATTAGATTCTGCCCTACAGTTGTAAATTGGGTCGTGTAAATCTAAAGGGTAACTCTGTCTAGGCTGTAAAAAGCTAAACTAGTAAACAGAGCTCTACTCGGTTTCCCCTTTTACAATCTAGAAAAGTTGATTAATCCAAGTTTATCATTCAATTTAGTCATCCTTGAAGAAAGTTCTATACCTTTGTAATTGCACATCAGAAATCTTCCTTGAAGTAATCCAGCCCAGTATGTCCTTGGGAAATTTTAACGAGTTGGCGGTTAGTAGTCAATTTATTGTGAAGAATGTCCGTGGCAAGGCATGATGCATGGTCTTTTTGTTTTGAAACCCGAGTCTTGGGTTCTAAAATAGTGCTACTATTTTACCCGCAGATATCGCCATTTGTTGATAAGCAACACACCCCCACCGAAAAATGAGATTCCATCCTTAGAAAATTATGAACTTCCATTTTTGCGAGCGGGGACCCTCTTGATCTTTTCGGGTTTTAAATCCATATTTTGCTTGCCTCCTTTTTAAAGTTGTGCTTTTTCTTGCATTTTAGTTGTGTTATCCAAGAATTCACTTTTTACATGCTAGAATCATTCATGCACAAGAAAATCTTGCACCATTACCGAGAAAAATCCAGAAAACAGTTGCATAAATTCACTGAAAAATCAAACTTTCCATTTTTGGTAGTGTCGCGATATCGCGACACTTCCATTTTCGGAAATGTCGCGATATCGCGACAGGTAAGTCAAAATGCAGCTAAGTGCCAGAAAGGTCGCGATTTCGCGACATGTCGCGAAATCGCGACAGTTTTTGGGAGAGAAGAGCAAACTGTACGGAGGGCGCGATTTTGCGACATGTCGCGAAATCGCGACATGTCGTATTTTCGCGGCAGGAGAGAGAAAATGGGCTGCAGGATGAAAAATCGGCTAAGTCAGAAACATGTTCCAAAATCACGGTCAACGCGGTCAACGCATGCAGGTAAGGGAACTGTCGCGATATCGCGACGTGTTCTAAAATCGCGGCTGAAAATCAAGAAGCGTACGGAGGCCAGGAAGGGTCGCGATTTCGCTGCATGTCGCGAAATCGCGACATGTCGCGTTTTCGCGGCCGACGAGGGAGGAAGTTGCCGATGCTGCAGGGTCGCGATTTCGCGACATGTCGCGAAATCGCGACATGTCGTAGAATCGCGGTAGGAGAGAGAAAGTCATAGTTGACCTGAAAGTGCATTCCGGCGGGAAACAGAAGGCTTCCTGGGGTAGCGACACGTGTCAAAGCGTGAATGGGACAAAAAGAAGCCGACATGCAAGCTTATTTTTCGGATTTAATCTGTTTTTAATGTTTTAAGCTTCTGATTTAATTAAAATGCTAATCTAATGCATCTTTTTGTATTTCATGCAGGATTCCACCTGGCACTTACGGGACAACCGGGAAAGACCATAAAGGCGAAGATGAAGTGCGGATTTAGTCAAGGACCGCCATGCTAGAAGAGAAGAAGCCGGTAAAGCATTCAATAGAAAATTTATTGCAGACTTGATAGCATGAAGACAATTTCAACACAGGGATGGCTTTACGGAGATCAGATCTGAGAGAAGTGGTGACTCATCCGGCTCACCAGCAGAATTAACGGAAGCATTTATTTGCAGCTGCGAATGAATGCAAGTTGCATTTTATTTTATCTTCTCCATTTATGGCAGCTGACTGCACAGATTTGCCGAAGGGTTAAGTTCTATTCGGACTTTGATTTTTAAATAGATTTTTATTGTAAAACCCGGGTCCTAGGGTTTAAGTGCGATAAGATTTAGGGTTTGAGCAAGATATTTTGGAAAAGATCAGGGTCTATCCTGAGTCTATAAATACAAATTCTAAATGTAATCGCAGGGAGGCGGAGACTTAGAAATAAAGGCTTATAAGCAATTTCTTGCAAATTTTGTGAAATCCTTTGTTTCCGGACTTGGAGTTGATGTGCTTTAGCTTTTCACGTGATAGCATGGCCGGGGAGCCTAATCTTTTGCAGAGTGTGATAAGTGTATTTTCTTTTGTTATCCGTTCCATTTAAAGTTTGTTAGATATATCTTGTAAATCTGCCATTGTCAAGATTAAATATCTTTGTTAGGCTTCGGTTGTTCTATTGTCTGCTAGGGGAAATTACGGATTTCAGGTGTAAGTTTGTTCTAATTGCTCTGTCTTCATCTGTGCGAGCTAGGTCTGCCGGTGAAAGATACCGATTTTAACCAGTTGCCCCTTGGATTTATAATTTTCCGCTAGATCCGTTTCACTCTGCCTTGTGCTCTTAGTTGAAAGTGATCTTAGACTGACTGGACACTTTCTTCTGGGATTTGTTCTGTTGTGAAGCTGATAGCATAGATAAGATTGATAGTTTAGAGTTTTACAGTTTAAAGTCTGATAAACTTCTCTTTTTGCCTTACCCTACCCTCTCTTTGCTTTCCGTGAATGATCCATTTTTATTTTCTTTATTTGCCTTTTATTTAAATCTGCTGACCCATGAGAGCTAGATCAAGAATTCAAGTTAAATCTGATTGTCAACAACTTTTGCAACTACTGAACAAGTTCAGGAACCCCCTGTAAGGTAACAGAGCAGTCCATATTGAAATCTATTCCAGAAGTGGAAAAGAGTGAATTGCCATTCGACCCAACTCTGTAACTCGCACCTTGGATAACCAGCTAGATCCTAAAGATGAGTGGGATCAGTCCCGTGGGTGTCTCCGGAGCTTTCCTTGCCTTCATCCTTTTTTTTCCGGGGTGTGCATGAAAGCCGGACCAACACACCTCACCCAGGAACAATTTCTACACCTGGCCCACTCCACCTAACCTGGACCAAGGTGCAAAAAGTGGCTCGAATGTGACCTAAGTGTAGAACGTGGTTCAAGTGCAGGTCAGGTTCAAAATTTGGTCCAGATGGTGCCCAATATAGTATACGTAAATAACACTCTAATATTTTATTTGTATGAGTATGGTTGTCATGTTACGTTTACATACTACTATAATAGGCAAATTTGGTAGGATAATTTAAAAATTTTATAATTTCAAGGTGAAAAGGATCCTCAATTTAGGTGGGAGTGTTGGCAATTTTTTTAAAAAATCCATAATATTATTATAATCACATGGTGAATTGACCCCTAAAATTTTTTATCCCAAAAATTTTGGGTGAATGGGCCGATGTCTAGGGTCCCCATTTTCACAAATTTCCAATTTTGGAAATGTGAATATTCCCCCAATTGGTGGGTATTCGCCACCATGCATAATCCTGACCTCATTACACATGAACTTTGGTTTAGCTCTTCCTTTTATCACTTAATTTAAGTGCCATGATGGTTGTTGCAAATCCAAAAAGGTAAGTATTAGTGCCAAGCTAAGTCAATGAGTCAAGTCTCTGAATGCTATTTGTGGTACCTCAGTCCACATGAACTTTGGTTTGGATCTTTATTTTCTCACTTAATTTAAGTGCCATGTGATGTGGTAGAAGCCTATCACAAACCAATCATAAAAATAAATTAGACCTAAGAATCTACAAAGCTCTATGAAGGTCATTTGTGTAGGCCAGTCTCAAATTGTCTAAATTTTTTTAACATGAACTCCTTCCTTACTGATAAATTTTGCTAATTTTGGGAGATTTGAATGAATCTGCCAAAGTTCTATAGAGTTATTTACTATTATTTTTTCTAGATTTATGTTTTCTATAGACCTCTTATGGAAATATGTGGACATAATTTGCACATGTGACTTATTCTTCCTTCTAACCTGAAGCATCTAGGATTAGTAAGTTCAATCAGTGTCTAAGAAATTATAATAGAAATTGGATTTTTACAAATGTATAAGATTTAAAATAGGTATTGTAATCATCTCTTCCAAATATCCAAACTTATGCTAAAATTAATGATAAATTTTACTGACTTATGTAGATCTAAATGAGTCTTCAGAGTTTTTTAGAGTTGTTTACTGTTATTTTTCTATATTTATGTTTTTAGTAGACCTCTTAGGGAAATATGTGGACATAATATGCACATGTGACTTGTTCTTCCTTCTAAACTAAAGCATACAAGATTAGTAAGTTCAATCAGTGTCTAAGAGGGACGTAAAAAGGATGGAACAATACCTCGAACGGAGAGGCCTTTTGAAGGTCACACCTCTCGGGGGAGGGGTATAAATATGAATTTTCGATGGATGGTGGGGGTCACCATAAAACTTTGAGTGGTAGCTTCCACACCTAGGTTGAGAATGGGTTTAATTTGTTCATTTTATATTCAATCATTCGGATTCCTAGGTTGGCCAAAATGAATCTAAGCTATTCTATATGAAAATTCTGATTTATATGAAGACAATAGACATAAATGAATCCTAATGCGATTAAATATAGAGAATATGTTAAATGGAGAAGAGTACACCTAATTTCTGATGTCTGATGAAGATTTTGAAGCTTGTAGGAGTCCAGATCATCCCGAATATGACAGGATCGTCTATAATTGTACAGAATCATCCCAAATCACAGTCAATCATCTAATATCACCCAGGATCGTCAATGACCTGTCAGACGAATTCGTCAAAAACCTACAATGAAGAAAACATACACCAAAAACCAAAAATACTATTGTAATAATGATGCAAAGTGATAGAAATGATAGTGTAGATGCTTAAATAACAAATCCATATATCAAATTAAATGAGATGCAATGTTTTGGTAACTTATTTTGAATTTTATCATGCAATTATGCTAAATGAGGTGAACTCCAAGATGTAAAACAGAAGTAAATTAATCTAATGCACCAATAAATAAAGAAACAAGGTAGAAAATGCAAACTCGAGACTCTGATTGCCCCCAAGCTGAATTGCAGTCAAGATCGTTTGCAATCGTACGAGGTCATCACCGATCTTGACAGGATTGCCCAAAATTGTGGTTAAAGAACTTGCGACGATCCAAGCTATCTCCGACTGAAACATAGTGAAATCCTGCAACAAAAACTTGAAAACACAAATATAAAATCCTATAGGGAGTCAGGGAGAGAGTCAGGGGAGGCAGGGGAAGAAGGTAGTCAGGGAATCAGGGGGATAAACTAGAAAAATCCTAGTTTATATAGGATTAGGGGGAGGTTAGGAGGTTGGGGATCATCCCAATCTGGGAGATCCTCAACGTGGGAATCTCCAACCGTGCAGACGTGCTTCTACCCAAGTTAGAGAGGTCGTTGGAATAGAAGCTAATTATGAAAAATTAGTTCTGGGACGAAATTGTCTAGACGTTCTATTCTAGACGAATTCATTCGATTTGGGATGATATCGTCATATCGACGATGATATCGTCCAACTGTCAAAATAACTTCTAAAAATTACACGAAAAATAAGGTGAGTGATTAACGAGCGGTTTCGAGGTTAAAATTCAAATTTCTACCTTTTTAATGATGGTTTAACTACACCAATTTTAGGGTGCTACATTTTGCCCCCTCTTTAGAAAATTTTTTGAAGAAAATGTGTTAAAGACAAGTTCTTTACACTTTACGAGAAAGAAAAAATTTATTCCATTTTTTAGACGACGATTCTAGGTCGAATCATACGACTGTTTGCTATGGTGCCCCCTCCGAGTTTTTACCCAAATCGAACATTTGAGGTAAAAGTGCGAAAAAGCAAAAATTGAAAAATGTCATTTTAAAATAAAAATAAGAAAAATAGGGTAAAACCCTAATTCATTTTTACTGTTCACTTTCGCTATTTCAGAGCTCTATAGGCAAAATGGTGGAAATGGCACACAGATCGACAGAGATCCGGCACGGGTTGCGGGTAAGGATCTAAACCTAGTGTACTATGTTTTTAACTTGATTTACTTGATTTTTTTATTTGAATTTTAATTTTTTTTGGGCATCATGGCCGTTTTTAGGCCGTTGACGACATCGGGATGAAATCGTCCCAATTTCATCGAAATTTTCCCTATATCACCAATTTCATCTAAGGATGAAATCAGAGAAATAGGGGCGATCCTATCCAATAAGGGTCGATCCCCAAATTGAAGAACGGAGACGATTTCGTCCTATTAAGGAAGATTTTGTCTAAATTTGGTACGATATCATCCAATAATGGGCAATATAAATTTTTATGGGATGATTTTAATTTTAATTAATTTTTTAATGATTATGTACTAATGATTTTTGTTGTTTTATTATTTATTTTACAGAGGGGATTACTAAAGAGTCAAAAGTGGAAATATGGAGGTCTAAGGGATGACTTAGTCGTGCTCGATCAGGCCGAGAGAAACAGACTAGCAGAGGTAGGACTGCAGTATGTGGCAGAGATGCCACAACTTTCTATAGATATGGGGCTACTGATAGCCCTAGCAGAGAGATGGTATCTGGAGTCATCCTGCTTCCAGCTACCAATAGGAGATATGACTGCCACTCTAGAGGATGTATGGAGGATCTTGAGGATCTCCATACATGGTCAATTCATGACCCTTTTGGCTAATTAGGGCCATGCTATGATGAGATTGTGCAGTGACCCAAGCTTCACCCTGGAGAAGGGCGAAGTGAACATCGAGGCTTTGAGGTAGATGCCTAGGGCATCTTGGTTGACCCGAGTTTTGGCAGGGGTGGTGGGTGGCCTTCTTCTATGCCACCAGAGAGGATGCATATTACCATGGCTACTCTCAGATGTGGTCTGTTACATGAGATACCATGAATACAGGTTTGCTTGGGGTAGCTTTGTATTGTTTTGGTTGTATAGGATCCTTTATAGGGTCGTATACAAGGTAGGTCGATATCTGGTGCTAACATCGTTACTATAGATTTGGTGCTGGGAGCACATTGCGATGCAGAGGCCGATAGGGCTTCCACTAACAGGAGTTGATTGGGAGAGACCCTAGGTTTTCTATTGGTGGCTCTAGAGAGGGTCATAGCGGTAGATAGATCTATCGACATCCTGAAGGTTGCTAGATAACCTCATCTCAGATCGGATCACCTAGAGACCATGAAGAGAGCATCTAGGGTGGGCAGAGGATGGACAGGAGTTGGCTCACATCAGGTGAGTCATATGGTTGAGGAAAGAGCAGGGAGACATAGAGTTCCATCGCTATGATCAAGTTTTGAGGTAGTTCAATCTACAGTAGGGGATCCCTTCTCTTAGGGATTATGAGTACTCTCGGACTGTGCAGGATAACACCACACTAAGTAGGGCTCCAGACATGCAACGGTTCTAGATTTAGGATGCTGATGATGCCCCCATTCATCCAATGGATGGGGATGATGTAGGGGTAGCAGACAGGTATGATGCCTGATATGTAGGCATCCACCATCCTTGGATGACAAGGGCATGGAGAGGTGACACCAGGTTGCCATCGATGCAACAAGGAGTCATAGAGGGAGGTATTAGCGATGACCTCCTTAGGAGATACATCAAAGAATACCATAGGCTCTGGAGTGATAGCAATAGCCAAAGAGGAGGGATGAGAGGAGAGAGATACTCCCTTCTCAGTAGAGGGATAGGCCACCATCGCCCGATAGGGGCAAGGGTGTCGAGGTGGGGGAGAGCAGTGAGATGGTAGCTCTCTGGGTGGAGAATTCCTACCTATAAGCTCAGGTGGAGACACTGTAGGATGAGGCTACATAGCTTAGAGCTTGAAGTGAAGGGGCGAGCATTCTGGATCTGGTGTGGTCGATTTCTCAGATCATGTTCTATCAAGGAGTGTACTACCAGTTGGTTCCATAGGGCCAAAGGATACAGTTGCCAGTAGGCATTATGGAGCTGATTAGGATGGGGTTGTCTAGGAAATCATCACGATCGACATCAAGGACCTATGACACAGGACGAGATTCGATGAGACCACCTCCTCCACCTCGAGGTGGGAGAGGAGATGAGGCTGAGATCTTGAGGGCTTCTTGAGACTAGATGCACATTGTACATAGACTATTTATTTTGAGATGATTGAGTATGCCAGGGTATAGATTGTGGCATACCAATCCATTTTGATATGATGTATATACTTCTTGATATATATATGATGTTCCTTTTATGATATGACTTGTGCATATGTTTTATGATGCTTTAATATTTAAATTGTTGATTGACTATTCATGTAATTATGTCATTGAAAATATTATAATGTTATGTCATGCTATAAAATAAAATGAAATAATCTAACGTAAACAAATTGGTTGTTGTGGTGTATTTTGATGAAAATAAAGTGACTACTAACAATAATTTCAAAGGACATTGTCGTTGTTACATGACCATTTCATGGAGTCACCGCTTGTTAGGTCATTAAGCTAATCCCGGTATGAGAGAAATATTGCTAAAAGTAAAAGGGTGCTTAAGAGACTTTCTTAAGACTTTGTGTTGTGATGATGAAAAATGATGATAGTGATGATTTTTTTTCAGATTTCCATGAAAGTATTATGCATGAAATATTAAAAATATGATTTTTTCTAGGCATAAAATTCTTAAGTATGATAGAAATTTGAACAATTCCCTAGGAATTATACCATCGTCGCAAAAAAATGAATGTTGACATAATGAAATGAAATAAAAAAGTTTTTGTTCTTTTTAAAGCACAATTGTGTAACATAATGATTTAAGCCATATGCTTTTATGGATTAAATAAATGGAAAATAAAATTAAAACGATGGTTTGCGCTAGGCATAGAATTTTAGATATAGACTTATACCATCATCGCGAAATCCAAAGAAGAAATTGATATAATAGTTTTTTTGCATAGTTGATTTTTAATTTTGAGATAAACAAAAATATAAAAATGAGGACTTGCACTATGCATAAAATTCCAATTTAGGTTTAGGAAATATACCATCGTCGCAAAAGTCGAAAATATAAATGTGATTTTATTGCTAGATTTTTTAACATGTTTTGTAAGAAAATTTTGGATTTTTGAAAAATTTGTATTTAATTAATTTTACGATAAACAAATATTCTCAAGTAAAAAAAAATCAAATTATTCCAAAATATTTGCATAAATATTTTAAATTATCTCAAAGACAAATTTGACATTTATAAGGAACCCCGTGTGCATATGTGAGTTCGTTACCAATCTTGATCTATCATAATGATATAAAATCTCTCAAACACAAATGTGTGTGCAATTGTATTATTCATTTACCGATTTTGACCAAGATAATTTGATACAAGTAATTTGAATTAACCAAATGAGTGTTCGTTGACCATGATTTATATGCATGTAACCATACCAGAGTACTATGTAAGTTGGGTCATCAAAAGCTAACTGATCCATGAGTGGACATAGGTCTGTACAAAAGGTCGCTAATGTGACAGACATATCACCACGCTAGGAGTTACCCAAGGCCAAGCGAGTTGGGAACAAACCACCTGTTATGAGGCTTACCTCATGATTGTCGAATAATTGAGAATTCTAGGGATTCAAGCTTATTCTCCCTTCTTTTCTTTCAAAGGGGGGGAAGGGATTTATTGCTTTTTGCTTTTTCTTTTCTTTTCTTTTTCTATTTTTTTTTTTTTTGTATTTTGCTTGACACTGAGATAATGCCGAAATATTGTTGAGATGGTACAAAATGATAATGCTTCTGAATAATTTTCTCTTTTTCTAGCATCGTTTTGAATTTGCAATGAAATAATTTTAATGTGAAAAGGTGTACTTGGTTCAAGTAAATAACAAGATCAGTTCTTTATGCTCAAAACTTTATTTAATTCAATTGTGGACTTCGATATAAGAGAGATTAATAATCATACCAAATAAGATCAAGATATTTATTCATGTGAGTGTGAAAGTGAGGGATTCCAGATAAATGCTAATTTATCCAAAATAACTAAAAATATAAATGCAATACTTCAAGAATTGACAAGTGCAAAATAGAAGATGTTTTTGAGGATTTTGATGATTTTGATTTTTTTATATTTTGATTTTAATTTATGATTTGAGAGAATACATAATATTAACGTTTTTTGAAATTTTTATATGAATTACTAATATGAGACAATATGTATAATATATACAGTGACGAAATTACCAGATTTATGCATAATAGCACTTAAGATGCATAATGTTCATAGGTTCTTTAAGATCTTTGCCATCTAAGGTAGCTAATTTGTATGCTCCTGATCCAAATTTAGCAGTGATAATATATGGCCCAAGCTAGTTAGGCTCGAATTTTTCTTTAAGGTCTTTATTTGCATTAGTATTTTTTTTATTTTCTTTTAAAATGAGATCGCCGATCTCAAAGGATCGATTATGAACTTTCTTGAGATATGCTCGCTTGAGCTTGTTCTGGTAGGCACGAAGATGCTCTAAAGCATTAATGCGCTTCTCATCTAGGATTTCCAGCTGACTAAATCTGCCAGCACGATATTCATCTCCTACTTCAGTATCTTGAAGTAGCAAAGCCAAAGAAGGAACTTCTAATTCAAATGGAAAAACAACTTCAGCGCCATAAACCAAAACAAAAGGTGAAGTGCCCATGGGAGTACGAATGCTAGTTCGATAAGCCCACAAAGTAGGATATAATTGAATGTGCCAATCACAGCCAAATTTATTGACCAATCTCTTGAGGATTTTAATTAATGTTTTATTAGATGCTTCTGCTTGGCCATTACCCTGAGGATAATAGGGAGTGGATCAATGATGTTGAATTTTACATTTTTGACATAGTTTCTTTACATATTTGTTTTTGAAACAAGCTCCATTATTCGAGATGAGATTTGCAGGAATTTCGAACCTACAAATAATTTGATTAAGAATAAACTTGGAAACTTGTGTTCCAGTGCAAGAAGCTAAGGGCATAGCTTCGACCCACTTCGTAAAATACTCGATGGTAGTTATGATGAATTTATATCCATCAAATGACATAGGATTAATTTTTTCGATGATGTCTAAGCCCCATTTTGAAAAAGGCCAAGGATATGAAATAGCCTATAGTTCTTGTGTAGGTGCATGGACAAGGTCAGCGTGTTTTTGACACTTGTTGCAATGGTGCACGTAATCATGTGCATCATTCTCCATGGTAGGCCAAAAATATCCTATCCTAAGGAGCTTCTTAGCAATGGAACTACCACTAAAGTGTCCCCCACAAGATCCATCGTGGGCTTCACTCAAAGCTGATCTAGAATCTTCTAGATTCAAACATCTTAATAGGATACCTTCAAAAGATATCCTATACAATGTATTTCCAATTATTACGAAGTGACTTGCTCGTCTACGTAATAATCGATGTTGGTTTCTATTAAAACCTTCAGGGAAGGTCCAATTTTGAAGAAAATTGAGGATGTTAGTGTACCAAAGTTTAGGAATAGTTTCATTGATTAGAAACACATCCAAAGGTTTCGAGCATGATTTAGTTGAAGCGGGTTCCTGGAGTCGACAAATAATTATGGTAGCATATTCGTCATCTAACTCCAAGGGTAAAAGAGATGCAACTGTGACCATAGCGTCAACCACATGATTGCTAGTTCTAGGAATAGATTCCAAGGTAACTTGATCAAATAAAGATATTAATTGTAATACATATGCTTTATATGGGTGCAATTTATCATCTCTGGTCTAATAAACATCGTTAATTTGATTTACAACAAGTTGAGAATCATCGAAAACTAATAGATTTTTAATTTTCAGTGCTAAAGCAGCTCATAATCCAAGGATTAGAGCGTCATATTCAGTAGTGTTATTAGTACAGGCAAATGTTAATTTAAAGGATAGAGGTATGATATGTTTCTATGGAGATATCAAAATAATACCTGCACCAACCCCACTCATACATCAGGATCCATCAAAGTATAAGGACCATGGCTCTGAATGATCTACCTCTAGTTTAAGGCATTCATCAGAAAACTCAATGACGAGGGGATGGGTGGACTCTAAGGGTGCAACAGCTAATTAATCTGCTATGATTTGACCCTTAATAGACTTATATCCTATAAACATGAGTTCAAACTCACTTAGATCAAGAACCCACTTCGTTGTGCAACCCGATAAATAAGGTCGACTCATGAGATAGTGCAAGGGATCGGATTTAGCAATAACATATGTTTTCTGACTGAGCATATAATGGCATAGTTTTTGTGTAGAAAATACGACTACTAGACATAACTTCTCTAATGTTGTGTAGCAGGTTTCATAACTAATTAATGTTCTGCTAATGTAATAATTAGCATGCTCTCTTTTCTCATCATCAAGTTGAGATAACATAGATCCTAAAGCAAAATTTGAAGAAAAAATATACAAGATAAATGGGCGATCATGTTTAGGTGGCAACAATATAGGTGGGTTAAGAAGATATTATTTGAGGAGTTCAAATGCTTCCTTACATACGTCGTCCCAATGGAAAGAGACATCCTTCTTAAGAAGCTTAAGAAAGGGTCCAGTTTTATCTACCAAATTATCGATGAAGCGACGAATAGCTTGAATCTTACCTTGTAGACTCTATAATTTAGATATATTTATAGGTGCGGGCATATTAGTGATAGCCGTAATCTTGAGAGGGTCAATTTTGATGCCACGTAAAGAAACTATAACCCCCAATAATTTACCTGACTTAACTTCGAATATACATTTGGTTGGATTCAATCGGATAATATATTCCCTTAACCGATCAAATACTTTTCTCAAGTCATCTAAATGGTCATCTTCTTTAGTATAACATGCTATAATGTCATCTACATAATCATGTAGTATATCATGCATCATATCATGAAAGATATAAGTCATGGCTTGTTGATATGTTGCACCTACATTCTTCAAATCAAATGGCATCACTTTCCAATAGAAAGTCCCCCAAGGGGTAATAAAGGCTATTTTAGCCTGATCTTCAGGAGCTATCTTGATCTGATTATAACCATAAAATCCATCCATTAAGGATATCATTCTACTCCCAACAGTAAAATCAATGATCTGATCCATATTAGGAAGGGGAAAATCATCTTTAGGACATACGACATTAATATCTCTAAAGTCTGTACAAACCCTAATCTTAGTAGCTTCTTTCTTAGTTACTGGAACTACATTCGAGATCCATTCAGTATAATCAATGGCTTGTATAAAAATAACATTCAAGAGTTTTTCTAACTCCCCTTTGACTAGTAAGGCCACTTTAGGATGCATTTTTCTAAGCTTACGCTTAACAGGTTTAGCATATGAATGCACTAATAGGTGATGCATAACTACAGAAGGGTCTAAACCTGGCATATCTTCATATGTCCAAGCAAAGACATCTTCATATTCTTTAAGAAATGCAATGTATTTATCCTATTTTCTTGACTCAATTTTGATCCAATGTTGATTATGTGAGGGTTATCCTCGGTTCCAATGTTAATTTTTATGACGTTTTCTACTTCCATGTGTAGATATCTCTCAAAATTAGGTGGGGCGGGTGAAATGCCCAATTATTATAATTCTTCCAAGGTTAGCTTGGATAATTCGTCTTGAGGAGTCGTGGCCTCAAGCTGGGCTATACTAGGTATAGAGCCATCAAAATAAAATCCATTATGTAATAAATCCTTAATGGAGACATCATGGAAGATATCTCCCTCCAACTCATCGTCGAAATCAATGATCATCTCAGGATAATCTATAGATAGCATATTACATGTGAATGTCTTATTCATTAAACACAAAGCATCACATTCATCTAAATGATCTTGGTAACATATAAGATGGTCATCATCCTCAAATGGGAATGGCTGACCCTTACTAGAAAATAGGCCCACACCACATCAGGCGGGCCATGCTTCTACCTCAAAAGGTTCTTTCATACCATTATGGAAAGGTCCCAAACCTTTCCCTTTATATCCCAATTTAAGCATTATAGGTTTGGCTTTAATATACTCATTAGTAAAATAACATCGAGCATATCCATCATAATGAGTTCTGATGTTTCTGGGTATTATACCCCAGTCATATCCCTTATAAATAAAGGCATAGCTCTCGACTTGGTAAATACTTCCCATAGGTTGTGGGAGGCCTAAGGTACGAGGATATGGTGGCAAATTATTTAAAATAAGGGAATCTTGCATAGAAGCCTTCGTTTCTTCTGATATAAGGATTTTAGATATATCGGGTAAGAGCTCGTCAGTAAGAGCATAAGAGGTAGAAGGAACATTCCCTACGTATTCTGATGTAGAAAATATGAATTTTATGGATGTAGACGGTGTAGAGGTGTCAATAGATGGGTCTATTATAGGTATGGAAGTTATAGGAGTAGAAAAAGATACATTGGTTATGGGATTAGTATCTTTCGTAGGTCTTAATGTGGTTTGTTCAGAATATGGTTGAGCTATATGTGAAGGTGCAATTGATGGAGAAGAAGTAGATGATGTTGCGGGTGTGAGTTTCACACATTTATATGGATAATGAGAATTAGGATGTGTGGATGATAGAGCAGGGCAAAATTAAACTCCAATAGGTTCTACCAAAGCACACATATC
This sequence comes from Wollemia nobilis, assembly GCA_028583015.1. Lineage (NCBI taxonomy): Eukaryota > Viridiplantae > Streptophyta > Pinopsida > Araucariales > Araucariaceae > Wollemia > Wollemia nobilis. Next base: position 7,024,006 of record JAQPPZ010002224.1, on the reverse strand, counting down.
AAAGGGTCTTGGATCACCATGAATGGTAACCAACTGATTCTTAAATTCAAACTTAACACATTGATGTAAAGTTGAGGGAATAGCTCACATCACATTGATCCAAGGATGACCCAAGAGTATATTGTACGATGCAATACAATGTACAATAAACACAATCGTATCCAAGGTTCTCGGACCAACCTGCAATGGAATGGTAATAACTCCACACGTTTCTTGTGTTTTGTCATTAAAATATTTTATGATCATATCAGTTCTTTTCATTTCATCACTTCTAAACCCAAATCTTTGGTATAAGTCAAAAGTGTAGATATTTAAATATGAACCATTATCAATCAAGACTCATTTGACTGCTACATCTCCAATTAAGGTAGTAATATACAGGGGGTTATCTTTATGTAAACTATATTGCAGTATGTCTCTATCCCGAAAGTCAATACAATCAACTTCATGAGTTATTATAGTATCGGCCATGGCTTCAGGTTGAATGTCTTGTGGTACCATCATATGACTTAATGTGAGCATTAATTCATCTCTATGTGTAGGAGAAGATCTTAAAAGGTCCAAAAAATAAATTCTAGCTGTAATATTTGATAATTGTTCATTAATATTATAAGGAGGTTTAGGTTGAACATTAGGTGAATGATTCCCTTTATTAGGAACCTTCAAAACAAATGGAGCTGATCCACCATTCTAAATTTTATCTTGTTGAGAATTTTGAGCCTGTTGTCTAGTAACAGCTTCGATGGTACCCACAATATTATTTTGTGGATGATGAATGGGTCTTGGTCTAGCATTTATAGCTAGCTCATTAGAAAGTAATCGATGATATGAGGGTCTAGTAGTGACTCTTCTTGTAAATGGCTCTTCTAGAACAATATAACTTGTGATAGGGTGAATAGGATCTGATCCATCATTAGAACTATTCGATTGATTTGATATGATTTCCATATCACTCTCAGTCTCGTATTCTGTATCACTAATATTAGGTATATGAATATTATATAGAGGCCTGGTTGTGACCATGGATAAAGTTGCTGCAAAGGTTTCCAGATCATGAATAGGTAAATGCCCACTAATAGTTCCTACATATCGGGCAGGAGGAGGGACATTACGATGTTCAACTTGATTAGCCACCTCCTTACCATGTTTTTGTAAGGGATGTTGAAATATTTCCAATGACTGATTGGCATTCTGATTCTGGTTTTGTGGGGTATTATTTTGAACATTATGAGGAGGATTTTGCTTATGTTGAAAGGCTTGCACCTCCATCTCATTATTATCAATCAAGTCCTGTATTTTATGTTTTAATATTTTACAAGAGTTGGTAGTGTGTCCAGGTCCTCTATGGAAGTCACAGTGTAAATCTGCTCTGTATATGGGTATAATTGGATCAGGTTCCTGAATATTTGTTAATTGAATCAAACCTCATTCTAATAATTGTGGTAGAATAGTTGATAAAGGTTGATTTAACCTAGTAAATTCTTGAGGAGGTCTATCAGAAGGTTTCAGTACAAACTTCTTTGCTATCTTCGCAGCATTAACATTAGCAGTATTTTTTCTATCGGTAACTCCATCACCCACAACTTGTTTATTCTTATATTGATTTTTGGATGTTTTCTCATCGTCTCTCTTTTTAAGCTGGCCTCTCCTAATGAGAGCATCTTCCACTCTTCGGGCTAAGTCTATAGCTTGATCAAAGGTGGTCAAGGTAGCAGTTGATAATTTGTAAGATAGTTGCTCTTGCAAATTATTAATAAAGATGTCCAACATCTCCCTATAAGGTAACACAAAGTGCAATTTTCCTATCAAATGTCTCCACCTAGCTAGGAAATCAACAAAGCATTCATCTTTGTCCTATTTTAAGTTATACAAATCTTTAATGGTCACATATCTTTTGATGTAGGCACTAAATTGATGAACAAAAGACTTGATAGTTTCTTCGAAATTCCTCAAAGAATTAATGGGTAATTGATAATACCACTCTAATGCCATTCCTCCCAAGCTTTTTGGGAACATTTTTAGTAATAACAAGTCATCATGTGATATATCATGACATGCTATCCTAAACATACGAAGGTGCTCTATGGGATCTTCGGTTCCTTTATATATGGGAAGAACATGCATAGAAAAATGTCTAGGATACAGTTGTGCTACGACTATAGGATCTAAAGGCTGACTACACATCTCTCGATAATTGTACGAGGGACGATAGGGATCTATCTGGTCCATGTGGGAAACTAACTATTTCACCATGGCTTCAAGATTGCTAGTTTGTCCACCATATTGGTTCGATGGCACATAGGTATGGGACCTATGAGTGTATGATGGTGTGACATAAGGATTAGTTGTTATATTGCTATTATGCAAAGTGTTGGTAGGAAGAGTATTATGAAGGGTATTTGTAATAGTATTATGTTGTACCTTAGATTGTTGGTAATTGGTGTTCAGTTTTGTTTTGGGTTTTTGTTGATTTGAGGTATTTTGGTCAAGAGCTTGGTGAAATAGAGCAGTAAATGATGGTTTATTTTGTGCGGGAATGACCCTAGGCTTGTTAACAGGCACTTTAGATGGTTGGGTAACTTGCTGTTGTTGCATGTTCTAGATCACAGCTACCATATCCAAATTGTATGGTCCATCTTGATCACTCTCTTGATCAATAAAGGACAAGGGATTAGTGTGTGTTTGAAATACTTCTAGATTTTCTTGAGTGTCACCAATTCGATCCTTGTCCATATGGGCTGCTCTATTAAAAACACCAATATTAGTATTAATGAACTTCCAAAATTGTTCCATGTTCTCAAAAGTGATGGCTCCTCCCAGAGATATTTTAGGGGATGAGGATCCTTCCTCTTTAACAGTTTCTTCTTGTTCATTTCCTATAGCAAGCTCTTCTTCTTGCTGGTCTAGGATTTCTTCTTCCTGAACTTCATCCTCAAGAGGGACATTTTGGTCAATTAATTGTCTTCCTAACCAATCTTCATCTTCTTCGGTTTGTTTTCCATTCCTAAGTCTAGGCATTGTGCTAAACTTAGGTTTTAGCAAATATATATACTTATATATATATATATATATATATATATATATATGATAGGGTTGAGAGGTATATATTTTAACTATATACCTACTATAATACTTAAAAAGGAAATTTTTTTTTTTGTTTTTTTTTATTATATTATTATTTTACGAGAATAAAAATAACAAACAACATGCTAGTTATAAGAAACAATAGTAGAAAGAATCACTTAGTTTTCTATGAATAGTTTATGGATATCATTGATAGGGTCAAGTTCATCAGGAGTCATGAAATGCTCCTCTTCAAATTGGAAGTTGTTTTTCAATAATTTGATAAAGTGTGATATGGTAATATGATCTATTTCAGACTCTGACATGTAAAAATAAAGTTCATGGCAATACTCTTGATACAATAAAGCTCTAGGAACTCTATTCCATCTCTTTCTATCCATAAGAATGACTTCTTGATCCTCTACACGAGATAGAAATTTATGTACTACAACTACGTTTTCAAGGTATTCCTCAAAGGTGTATAATTCAGAAGACACAAGTGCTCTTTTATCGCCTAACCACCTATGGCAAGCTCTCTGAAGTTCATGGTACAAATTCACCTGATCGGGATCCAGGATTCTATCTAGGACAAACCTCTTAATTTGCCTAAGTTCTATAGATCTAGATTTAATAATACCCAATATCCTATCAAGTTCGTCCCACAAAGGTTGGTCTCTATATGTTTGAGGTACTCTCAGCACAGAAGTAATCTCTATGGCCATTAATTGATTTTCAAAATTTATGGAGACTGCTCATCTTCTATTATAATCTACCATCTAAGTATGATATGCAAATTTAACAATTTTCTAATGATTCTAGATGTTCTTAATAATGTGTGTTTTTTTTTGGATTGTTTTCAAAAGGTGTTTTAGTTTCATGTCGGGTTCACCAAAAATGTATCGCCCAAATTTTTCACACCCTTACCTTCAGGCTAAAGGATCAGTGCCCAGAAGGGGGATGCAAAAATGATGGAACAATACCTCTGACGGAGAGGCCCTTTGAAGGTCATACCTCTCGGGGGAGGGGTATAAAGGTGAATTTTTGATGGATTTTGGGGTTCACCAGGAAACTTTGAGTGCCAGTTTCCATGCCTAGGTTGAGAATGGATTTGATTTGTTCATTTTATGTTTAATAATTCGGATTCCTAGGTTGGCCAAAATGAAGCTAAGCTATTCTATATGAAAATTCTGATTTATATGAAGACAGTAGACATAAATGAATCCTAATGCGATTAAATACAGATAATATGTTAAATGGAGAAGAGTACACCTGATTTCTGATGTTTGATGAAGATTCTGAAGCTTGTAGGAGTCCAGATCATCCCGGATATGATAAGATCATCTGTAATTGTACAAAATTGTCCCAAATCATAGTCAATCATCTGAGATCACCCAAGATCGTCAACAAACCTGCAATCAAGAAAACATACACCAAAAACCAAAAATACTATTGCAAGAATGATGCAAAGTGATAGAAATTATAGTGTAGATGCTTAAATAACAAATCCAGATATCAAATTAAATGAGTTGCAATGTTTTGGTAACTTATTTTGAATTTTATCATGCAATTATGCTAAATGAGGTGAACTCCAAGATGCAAAACAAAAGTAAATTAATCTAATGCACCAATAAATAAAGGAATAAGGTAGAAAATGTAAACTTGGGACTCTGATTACCCCCAAGCTGAATTGCAGTCAAGATCATCTGCAATCGTACGAGATCATTGTCGATCTTAACAGGATCACCCAAAATTATGGTTGAATCACCTGCGATGATCCGAGCTATCTCCGACTAAAACACAATGAAATCCTACAAAAAAAACTTGAAAACACGAATATAAAATCCTGCAGGGAGTCAGGGAGAGAGTCAGGGCAGGGGAAGAAGGCAATCAGGGAATCAGGGGGATAAATTGGAAAAATCCCAGTTTATATAGGATTAGGGGGATGTTATGAGGTTGGGGATCATCCTAATCTGGGAGATCCTCAATGTGGGAATATCCAACCGCGCATACTTGCTTCTGCCCAAGTTGGAGAGGTCGTTGGAACAAAAGCTAATTATGAAAAATTGGTTTTGGGATGAAATCATCTGGATGTTTTGTTCTAGACGAATTCGTCTGATTTGGGACGATATCGTCATATCAACGACGATATCGTCCAATGGTCAAAATAAATTCTAAAAATGGCATGAAAAATGAGGTGAGCAGTTAACAAGCGGTTTCGAGGTTAAAATTCAAATTTCTACCTTTTTATTGATTTTTTTAACTGCATCAATTTTAGGGTGCTACAATATGTATACATATATAAATATGTATATATATATAGATATATACATACACACACATATATATATATATACATATATCTATGTATATATATATATGTATACATATATATATACATAGATATATGTATATATATGTGTGTGTGTGTATATATCTATATATATATATATGAATATGCCATCTTGCCACCATCTAGGATTTTGGGGCCAAACCTCTGCCATCCCAATCATATATCTCGCTATACCATGTTGTGTCGTATTAAATTGTTATCTATTGTCAGGTTCTCTAGAATGGATAGCTATTCCCAAGAGTCATGTTTAGTTCCTAGTTTTGCAGTCTTGGATTACTTATTTTTTACACTGAGTGTTGGAACATTGTTATCTGTTTCAGTGGTAATTTCAATCAATAGTAGCTACAAGTTTCCTATTGAAACTACATGTCTTTTTAGAGTAAATATACATGTTGAGAAGGTAGATAAGCTATAAATTATTCAATCAACAGTAGAAAAAATGCTTTTATTTAAAATACATTTGGTTAGGCCCAACAACTCAAAAGACTTGGATGTAAATCTTGTCTTCCAACAACCTAACTTGAGGTTGATCTTAATAAAATAGTTGACATCTCTAATTTGATTCAAAAACTAATTGGGTATCTATTTTCACAATGATTTTATACAAAACTTTGTATTCAATCAAACTCTTGCATGGTGATGTACTCAGTCGTATGTATCCATTTTGTCTCAACTCTTCAATATGGTGCTTGATATCACCATTCCAAAAGATAAAATTGGTACAAAGGGCCATATGACAAGGAGTCCCAAGAAACTACATCTATCAAGTTCTTCACATAACAATGCAACCATACCAACTCATATGTTGCAAATATATCATTTTCTTCCACTATTAGTTGATCAAACCACTTTTTTTGCATCACTAAAGAACATAGAGTTGCAGTAGTCTTTCCATATTTATGTTATTTAGGCATCAAAAACCTTCACTTTCTTGGTAGCATGAGCAACCTCTATTATCCCTATAAAATTGATCTTGCAAAGTGAGGACTCTACCTTGATACCATGACTAGTAGACACCATGACTCTACCACATATTGGGTTGCTCAAGGAGGATATTTATCTTTGAATAGTTTTATTGCATATGAAAGTCTAGGATGCTAGTCGATCGATATGTCTTTACCTTGATTCAAAAAACCAAACAGATAAGGTATAGAATGGTATATCATTGACAAGTTTTAGCCTATTGAAACTAAGATTATTTTGACTAACTCTATCTACAAACTATAAATAATTTCTAGCACCCAAGGATTTGTAATACTACTTATCATGGTATTTTATACATGCATACATTGTTTATTTCCATGTCTGTCATCTATCAAGTGTAAAAGTATTTGTAACATGGTATACCTATGACCACATTGGTTTTATGCACTCCAACAAGAGAAAAGTGGTGCATTGTGACTTCATACATACTCTGATGCTTCCATAGAAACTTTTTTCCCTCTTTATTCCAATGGATAATTACCTTGTCCATGAAATAACCATGAGAAATAAAGGATACCTTAGCTAAAATAGCAAATCACTGATGAGTGCTATGTTGTTTCAACTGAGGCATCCTCTATATTTTTTTAGGTGAGATCCTAAGAGGGTAGTTTTAAACTACCCTCTTAGACCTAATATGAAGGTTTTAAACTTCCATTTTAGGTCACCCTAAGATGGTGGTTATAAACCATCGTCTTAGGGTGACCTAAGAGAGTGATTTAAAACTATCGTATTAGGTCTAAGAGGGTGGTTATAAACTACCCTCTTAGGGTCTAAGAGGGTGGTTATAAACTACCCTCTTAGACCTAAGATATCTTAACCCTAAGAGGGCAGTTTTTATCTACCCTCTTAGACCTAAGAGGGTGGTTCTAACCACCCTCATATCCCTAAGAGGGTGGTTATAAACATCCCTCTTAGACCCTAAGAGGGTGGCTTTTTGAGGTATTTTTTAGCCATCGTCATATGTCACAAACTTTTTATGATGCCCTCATAGATGACAACTGAGAAACTACCTTAAGGGCCTTTAAGGCTGGTTAAAAACCGTTGTTAAAGCCCTTTTTTGGTATAGTGTGTATTAATTTTAATATTTCTAGTGTCATATCAAGGTCCTCATAGTTTACTTTAGTGAACTCATTTTTTTGCCATTATTCTTGTATTTTTTAACAACCTATCCAATCAAATAATTGATATTAAAAATGTGGTTGTTGATTGGTCTATAGATATTTATTTTATTTGTGAGATATTAGCTTCCTAAGTGGTCTATCCTTAAGCCTACTCACCTTGAGTCCTTCCCTATAGTAGATATTCTTATTTTTGTGCTATCATATCCTTTTATAGATACTTAAATCTATCTTTATCTATTTATATCTTCTTCCTACTCCTATAAGGAATTAGTGGATCAATTGAGAAATCTATTTTCTCTATTTTCGTAGCCTTGCTCAAAAAAAAATTAGTTAATAACTTTTCACCTAAGGGCATCTTATTTGTAATCCTTTACTAGATAATGTTTATATTCAAGACTAACCATAGACACTAGTCCAAATTTGTAATCTAGTAACCCTCCTACCATTGATGTCATGGATGGTTGTGATGCTTTGGTAATATCAATTGGGATATCAATAACGCCATAAATACTGGCACCCAAATACCTCTTTTTGATCTAAGTTTAAATTTCAAGGCTTATTATCTCTTATTAATGTTTTTGTCCCTTAGCCTATTTACATACCCTCCATATGATGTGGAATCATAGTTATATGGGCAACAATAGTATGATTCGATACCTTTGTAGATAGTAGTGTTGCTTTTTTTATGGATTAGGTGGTTCATAGAACATCTATCTTATGAAATTCATCCCAAATATGAGAAAATTCCTTGGTTAAGTGTATTTGTATAATGTTGTCACCTTAAGTATTACTTTCCACTAGAATACTCTTTCATGCAAATAATTTATCATGGCTCCACATATGTTTCTTCACTAGCGTACTTATATTTTTGTTCTATGGAGTCATGTTATGGTACCTAGGGATAGGAATATGCAAATATGATATTATATTTTTTATGGGTATTATGGATAGTAAGCATGGCCACACATAATTCAAGGTTTGTTATATTATAGTATTGTGTTATAATAATAAGTGGAATAAGGTTTTAAGAGTTGCATTTCAAAGTAGCATTAGCATATGAGTATATAAAGAAGGGATATTGTCATTATAATCATCATCAATCATATTGAGTATTCTCTTGTAACAGTCTTGGCTTGTGGAGCATATCTTATTTTGGGAGATATTATGGAATGGTTCCTTCCTTATGGTATTATCTAATCTAAAGGGTATTATCACATATTTTCTTGTATGAATTAGTTATTGCGATTGATTTATTTAATATTTAGAATATTATGGATGTTTTTATATTTATGAGAAACAAATGTTCATAACAATTGGTATCAGAGTAATTATTTTGGCAAAGTGGGAATTATTTTGAGGATTACATATTTTTGGCAAATTCTTTATAGAAAATATCTCATATTTTAAGAGTTAAATCATTGTGTAAATTTTTTTAATTCAAACATTTCTTGCACCATTTTGTTCAAATTTTAAGAGTTCTAAATCAAGTGGTCATATGAAGGAATTTGAGTAGTATTGAAGGAGATACAATCTTATGAAGTCAATTGTATGGAATAGAGCAGTTATATTTTTTCAAATCATGTTTTTTTAAGAAAAATAAAATTTGATATATCTTTCAATTGGGGTAAGCAAATCATCTATTGTTGTGTTTGAAGAATATTTTTTTTTGTTTAGCTTCAAATTATTAGGGATATATATATATATATATATATATATATATATATATTAAACCCTAGTTCATAAAACCCTACCTTTAATTATTATTTTTTGGAGTGTGAAATTATGGAGCTACAAAGATTTTCTAGAGAAGATGATATTGATGTTAGATAATGGTGGAAACAATTTAAATCCTTGTATTCTACTTATTGTTGCTCATTAAGCTTACTTATTATTTTAGAGAGAATCTCTCTCTCAGTTCCATTGTTTTCTTATGGATCATAATTTTGAATTGATTTGGGAAGAAATAGAGCAAGCATTCTTGAGTCAATGGAACTCATATAAAAAGATAGCTAGGCTCCAAGATGAATGGGAGAAATTAAAAAGAGATTTGGATATTTGTAATAAATTGGCATAAGGAAAATGTAAGGATGATAATATACAAGATGTGTGAACCATAACTTTGGTGTTATATATCTCAAACAATGATCAAAAGGATTTGTTTGAATCTAAAAATTCTATTCCAAAGGTTCATGGATACATTTAAAAGAAAATTTTTATTGTTTCCATAAATCCTAGCAGTAGGTATAATTTCATTAATATTTCTTTGGCTAAGAGGTTGTAAGTTCAAGCAACAAAAATTAAAGACATACAAATTGAGGGTGTGAATGTTCATATTTTTAAATATTTGAAGATCACCATGGATAAATATGTTTTACATTCATATTTTTATACTATTAATGTGGATGATATGGATATTATTCCAAGTTATTCTTGGTTAGATTCTTTGGGTACTATTAAAATCAATGTGCAAAAGAACATGAAATTATGGTACAAGAAAAAAATATAACACTAAAATATATTTCTTGGATTAAGGAGCAAGGATCCAAGGAGAAGCAAGAAGCAATTATGGAAAGGGAACAAGTTAAGGAACCAATAAAGGAATAAAAATTGATTCTACAATAGAAGCAACGATAGAGTCCATGGAAGAAACAATAGTAAATTCCAAGGTGGATCTATTAGAAGAGCACAATCACACACCAAAATAAGGGTACATGAAAGAAGATAATGAGAGAGAATTTAAAATAGATGAACAAATTGTTGAATAATCAAAGGAAGTAGAATGTTGGGTTAAGGTTGCAACATGTTGCCACCCACACCACCATGAGAAGCAACAATTTTGGAGGTATGTCTTAGGGCATAAATATTATTATGGATATATATGGAGTTATAAAGGCATCAAGTGTGTAAGTGCTTGGTAGAAAAAGCATAGTAATTCTATATTTTAAAGTGGTATAGCAACATCATGGAACAACAGGACCAACCATTCAAAATATCATAGTAGATAGTAGAATCATATAGCTAACAATGTATTTATAAATATTCAAGTGACACAATGGAAGCTTACCATCATCACAAACCATCACCAATCAAGATTTGACTTGGATGGAGGTATGATCAAGATTGATATCAGTTGTCAATATTGTTTAGCAAATCATATTATCTAGTTTCTTCTCATGTTTTTAAAATAGAAAATTTGTAAGGATGATGGAATGTTATGGTACCTAAAGATAAGAATATGTGGATATGATATTATACTATGTACAAATATTATGGATAATTGGCATGGGCGACACATAACCCAAGGTTGATTATATTATAATAATGAGTAGGATGAGGGTTTAGGAGTCCATTAGAATATGGATATATATAACAAATGAATATTTTCATTGTAATCATCATCAATTATATCAAGTATTCCATTGTAATAATATTGGCTTGTGGAGTGATCTCATTTTGCGATATATTATGGAGTGGTTCCTTAAGGAATAACATTGGTGTTGCCCTACCTGAAGGGTATTATCATATATTATCTTGTGTGGACTAATTATTGTGGTTGGTTTATTTAATATTTAGCATATTATGTATACCTTTATATTTATGAGAAGTAAAGGTTCATAACTAGTGGTATTAGAGAGATGATTCTAGAAAAGTAGGAATTGTTTTATGGATTACATATATTTGGTAGTTTTTCTAGAAAATGAGATAATTTATTAGAGTCATATCTTTTTCTAGAGTTGTTTTATTCTTGGTCATTTTATTCAATATTTGAAGATCTTAAAATCCAGTGATCATATGAAGAAATCCAAGTAGTATTAAAGGAGATATGACTATGACGAGTCAAATTTTTGGAATAGGATAATGACTTGTTTTCAAATTGTAATTTTTTAAAGAAAAATGAAATTTGATATATATTTCTATTGGGGTAAGAAAATTATCTATTGTTATATTTGAGATATATTTTTTTAGCTTCAAATTAGTAGGGAGATATATATTTATGCATGATATTTTTATTTCAGTGTGGACTTATGGGGCTACAAAAGGATTTTTCCTCTTCTTTAGGGGTGGTTCCCTTTTTTAAATATTCATAAAATAAATTGCTAATTTGATGATTATAGTAACCCTTAGGATTTCAAGCACAAATATGGAAATAAGTAATTTTGTAAAAAATATAACTGATTCCAATGCATATAATACATTCCATAAACAAAAATAAAAATCTTCCATACACTTGCAACTAGCATAGATCTTGAAATAAAGTTTTACTAAAGATTGCATATTAATAATTTAACTCACTTTTATTGATAAAAATAGCTTTATTGCTTTGATATATCTTATTACCCCATCCTTTTATTATCTAAAAAATCTTCCTCTTATTTTATTCATAGACGTAGGTGTAAATAGGCATGTCATATGCCTTTACATGATAATAATCTACTTAATATTTTACAAACCGTGTTCTAATATCATGTACTAAAAGCATAGTCCAAAAAACCACAATACAAAACAAACTATGTTCTAATACCATGTATTAAAACCAAGGTGTAAAAATATAGCACAAAAAAATGTACTAATGACCTACTTCTAGAAGCCACCATGAGTTATGGCACAAAAAATCACATTTCTTTTTTTTAAATAAGGGGAAAAAATACTATCAACAAATGGATCTAGTTGGGGATAATTGATCCTATATCAATAAAAATAATCCATTCCCCTTATTTTTATTCTAACTAATGTCTTATACATTGGGCCTTACATAATTGTTTTCAAGTTTTTCAATCCCCACCTAGTGTTAGAAAATATACTCACTTTATTCTACACTAAAAAACACCTTCAAAAAGCTATTTACAAGGGAAATTACCAACTTATCATTGATAAAATTTGAGAAGTTGTATATTAAATGGTAGTGGAAGCCTATCACCTTCATTATTTTCATATTATAATTAATTCTTACTGACAACATCTATCACTTGAAAGGGCCAAGCCATAAATACTGAAACTTGGTATGATGACATAGCATTGCACTCTTTGAATTCCGCAACAATAACTAGTCACCAATATCAATATATTTTCTATTTTTTTCCTATATTAAATAGCCTTTTTACCTTGTCTTGATGTTTCTCCATCCTTTTATAGGTTTTCTCCCTCTCTTCTTCTAGCCTCAAAATATTATTCATCCTTAATTGTATTGGTTGAAACTCCCGTAACAACATGAAAATTTTCTAAATATCTAAGGATGAGAGTTCAAGATTAATTGACATAATAGATTCTTTAACATACACCAATGAAAATTATGAAGTGACCAATAATATCTTCATGTTGGAAATTTTGAGTATATTGTGTTGTCATTGATGTCAAAGGATTGATGTCATAGGTTGATGTCATTGGTTGGTATGGAAATAAGATAAGGTTTATAATTTGGATAATTATGCAAGGCAAGGTTCATCCCAATGCAAGGAAATTGATAAAAAGAAAAGGTTATAATATTTACTTTAAATATTATAAGCCAAAGAGGTTTGGGACAAAGTTCTAAGTGTTTGGTTAAAAGGTTGAAGGCCCAAGTTTAAGACCATGGTTCAAAAATAAAGCAAGTGACTAAGGCTTAAAAGAGATAATATTATAATATTTAGGCCAAAAGGACTTATTAAAAAGAGGATTGAAAGTGCATTGGACAAAGGTCTCAAAAAGAAATTAATTTGACAAAGGACTACAAGAAAAAATATTATAATATTTAACACCAAGGTTAAATACTATAATAAATAATATTTAACACCAAGGTTAAATATTATATTAAAAAAATAAAAATAAATTTGAATTGTCAAAGGTGCCAAGAATTTAAATTTAAAAAGGTGGCAATAAAAAGGTTGAGCCGACACCATGACAAAAATTGAATGCATATTTAAGGAGGAAAATAAATCATTTTTCAAAGTTGAAACATATGCATTATTCGAAGCCATTTCATTGAGCACAGAGAGTAAGGAGAAGACAACGCCATTCATCGAGGGAAGAGGGAGAAGGAAAGTCAGCACACGCGTTTCAAGCAGGGACAATGAATCATAGGGGAGAGCGCACGACTTGGTTCCAATAGGGTAGCTAGCCCAGGTGGCAGGTGGGTCCTACGTAAGGCGTTGGCAGTGGATAGGTTTCGAGTTTGAATCACCGTGGCAGTTTGTTTTTGTGATTTTTGTTTGGGTGAAAAGGAAGGAATAAAAGAGTTTTTGTGCACATTCGGTTCCAATAGGTGGGCCAGCCTAGCTGGCACTCTAGCTCACGCTAGAGCGTGGGCTCTATGAGGTTTCGTGTTTGAATCTCGACGATGGTAGCGGAAGATGCGGTAAGGGCATAAATTTTTTTATTAATGTTTGAGGTATGTTAGCACTTGATCAAGGGAGACATAAGGTTTAATTTTTGTTTTAAAAAGTGCATATTGCTTTGTCTAGGGAGACATAAGGGTGATGCTTTGAAATTAAATATTCTAAGGACATAATGATATTTCAGATTCTGGTTGTGACTTTATAAAGTAGAAATAATTTTAGAAAGAAAGGAGCAATAAGGTGCTTGAAAGTAAAATTAATATATGGTATGCACTTAGGGATATTAGATTGTGATATTGAGAATTACAAGTGGCTCTTATAAGTAGGAGTGATAAGGTATGACTATGGTTTAAATTGTTGTGTGTATTTTTGATAAAAAGAAAAATTGAGAGGGTTTGATTATTGTCAAAACTTTGTCTTGTGGAAATAAAAAGGAAGATATTAAATATTTTTATGAGTAAATTTTGAGGAAATATTTTATGGATGGTTTGAAAAAGTGTTATGCTAACTAACCCTTGAAAGTGGCATAAGAAAGATAGAATATTTTGAGACAGGTTTTGAGAGAACTCCTTCATCAAAGAGGTATGGTTATATCACTCTTTCTTTAAGGTGTTTGGTTGAACAAATATTTCAGAATTATAAGGTGGAGATAAAAGGGTTGATTAGTGTGTATGGTTGGAAATATTTGAGCTAGGGTTTGTGAAACAAATTGTGCATCCTAGTTGAAAGAAATTGGAAACACTTGTGTTAGGGTTTGTGAACAAATTGTGCTTCATTGTTTGAATGAATTTGTGAAGCTTTTAGGCATTGATGTGAGTGACATTGAATGTGAAAGGGCAAGTGTTAGAATCCAGTTTTGTGAAGCAAAGTTATACACTAGTTTGATTTGATTTGAAAGGGATTTGCAAGAGGTAAAGATTGGATTGGATGAATGCAAGAGTTGTGAATGTAAAGAATATATTGGGTATTTGATAGTACATATCATTCTCTATATGTTCCAGAGGTTAAATGAATTCTAGGTAGAATATGTCTAAACTTTGTGTTGAAGAAAGCATTTCTGAAAGAGATATAAGCATTGTTTGTATGCAAGATTTGGGAATATTTGAGCAGGTTTTGTGAGCAGCATTAAGGTAGATTTGAGCAAGTCTTGTGAGAAGACTTGAAGTAGCATTGAGGTAGATTTGAGCAAGTCTTGTGAGAAGACTTGAAGCAACATTGAGGCATATTTGAGCAAGTCTTGTGAGAAGACTTGAAGCAACATTGAGGTAGATTTGAGCAAGTCTTGTGAGAAGACTTGAAGTAAAATTGAGGTAGATTTGAGAAAGTTTGTGAGAAGACTTGAAGTATATTTGAGGTATATAGAGAGAAATTTGTGCTAGCCTTGTAATGAGGTTTAGTGTATAATTGAGCAAAGATAGAGAGTAGTTTGAGGTAGATTTGTGCTAGCCTTGTGATGAGGTTTGGTGTAGATTTGAGATAGATTTGAGAGTAGGCTTTGGAGTAGACAGTAGAGGGGATAGAGTTATTATGGAGAGAGATCCAAAACTAGAGTAGAGGGATAGAGTTCTTATGGAGAGATATCCATAAACTAGAGTAGAGGGGATAGAGTTCTCCTATGGAGAGAGATCCACAAACAGAGAAGGGGATAGAGTTCTCTGTGGAGAGAGATCCACAAAATAGAGTAGAGGGGATAGAGTTCTCCTATGGAGAGAGATCCACAAACTAGAGCAAAGGGGATAGAGTTCTCCTATGGAGAGAGATCCACAAACTAGAGATAGGGGATAGAGGTCTCCTATGGATAGAGATCCATAAATTGAGCATAGGGGATTGGTGTCTCCTTTGGACAGAGGTCCATAAACATTGTAATAGGGAATTGATTCCCAAGAGATTTGTTGAGAAAATTTAGAAGAAATATTTTCTCCATGGATGTAACCCACATTGGGTGAACCACGTTAAATTTGTGTCTCTCATGTGTGTGATGATTTGTGCATTACTTTAATACTTCTATTGATGATTGCAATTGATAACATTGGATAATATTGTTTGGGAAAGAAAAGTAAAATTTGATCTTATACTAGTTCACCCCCTCTCAGTATAAGCTTGTGTTCTTCAATTGGTATCAGAGCGGGTTCCTTCAAAAAGGTCTAATAACTTGAAGGAAGATATTATAGGAACACAAATGGCATCTCAAAATGGATCTTCATCAAATAAGGCTCCATTGTTCGATGGGAATAATTATGCTTTCTGGAGTATAAGGATGAAGACTTACTTGATGGCACAAGGATATGAAACATGGTAATCTATTGAGGATGGGTTCACACCTACAACTACTCCTCCCACATATAAGGATGGTAAGTAGTTACATGTGAATAATGCCAAGGCTATGAATGGAATATTAAGTGGATTACATGAATCAAAATTTGTGAAAGTTATGCAATGTAAATCAGCAAAAGAGATATGGGACAAATTGAAGCAAACATATGAAGGAGATAACAAGGTCAAGTTGGCAAAACTACAAAACCACAAGATAAGGTTTGAAGAGTTGAAGATGGAAGATGAGGAAGATATTTCTAAATACTTACTTCATGTTGATGAGGTTGTTAATACCATGCGTGGACTTGGATTCAAAATTGAAGACTCTAGTGTTGCTCAGAAGGTATTAAGATCACTCCCTATAAGGTATGATGCAAAGGTTTCAGCTATAGAAGAGATGAAAGATATTGATAAGTTGACTATGGATGAGTTACATGGAATTATCATAGCTTATGAGATGAGAATAGAAAAGTATCACAATTCCAAGAAAGAGGTAGCTTTCAAAGTTTCAAAGAAGATAAAAGATAAGAAACTAGAATCAAGTGGTGAGTCAAGTGATAATGAAGAAGCTAACTATGTGAGAAGAAATAAGAAGGATCCAAGAAAACACAAAGGTATGAAGACTATGAAATGTTTTAATTGTGGTAATTTTGGTCACTATGCATCTAATTGTCCACAAGTTGGAAGTAGTAGCAATGAAG
Source organism: Wollemia nobilis (assembly GCA_028583015.1). Taxonomy (NCBI): domain Eukaryota; kingdom Viridiplantae; phylum Streptophyta; class Pinopsida; order Araucariales; family Araucariaceae; genus Wollemia; species Wollemia nobilis. Next base: position 7,007,163 of record JAQPPZ010002224.1, on the reverse strand, counting down.
AGAAACAAGATTATAAGAAAAAGGAAGAAGGAAAATTCAGGCATGAAAAGAAAAATAGGTATGGTCAAGGCAAGCATGAAAAGAAGTTCTTTCAAAGGCACAAGAAGAGTTTCTATGTTAACAAGGCAAGCAATGCTTCAAGTGATAGTGATGAAAGACTCTCAGATAGTGAAGAAGAAGAGATTCTATTTTTGGCAATAGAAGAGGAAGAAAATGCTCCTATTGAAGATAAAGTAGAAGATGCTCTTGAAGACCAAGAAGAAGAGAAAGATTCAAAAAAGAAGAAGAAGGCACAGTTGATCTAGAAGAACTTATTGTTGCTCTCAGAGAGTTGAAAAAAGTTAGAAAGTAGAATTCAAGACTGAAGGCTCAAGTTCAAGAACATGAGGAAATAAAAGAAAAGCTTCTACAAGACCTCACAAACTCAAAAGCTAAGGCAAGGAAATTTAAAGAGGTCATGGTTGAAAAGTTAGAGGTAAAAGAGTTAGAATGTGAAATATTAGAACATGAAGTAGTTTCTCTAAGGATGGAAGTGAAATATTCTAAGGACAAGTTGCACAGGTTTGGGAAAAGTTCAAAAACTTTGGATAAAATTATCAATTCACAAAGATCTTCATCTATCAAAACAGGACTTGGTTTTGAAGAAGGACAAGGGAAACAAGAAGAAGGGTCAAGCTCAAGCTCAAAATAAGAGGAAGTTTCAGAGGAAGAGAGTGAAGAAGAATCTAAGACCTATGTGGATAAGTTGAAGAAGGGAAGCTTCACTAAGAAAGAAAACAATGCACAAACAAGAAACAAGGATCATCACATAGAAGGCAAAGAAAGGACTAAGAGACCAGAGGCTTCAAGACAAGATGAATATTTCTTCAAAGGGCATTGTTTTTCATGTAATCATTTTGGTCACAAAGCTATGCATTGCAGGGTTTATGGAAAGAAGGAGTATGGCCTCACTAAAAGGAATTTCAACTCATTCAAATATGGATATTTCTTTCAAGGGTATTGCTACTCATGTAATCACTTTGGTCATAAAGTGATCCACTATAGGGTTCATGACAAAAATGATTATGGCTTCACCAAGAGGAACTTCAAGATATTTACACCTTCCAAGAACTACAACATTAGGTGTTACAAGTGCAATAATATTGGGCATAAGGCCAAGTGGTGTAGAACAGAGTTTCCAGAACTTCCAGAGTCAAGCAAGAATAGGGACACTCAAAAGGATCAAAATGGTATGATTACAAAGGTGTCAAAAAGGAAAGTTGAAAAAGAAAAAGAGCATTGTATGTTGGGAGTAGAATTACTCCCACCCCAAAATTAATCACCTCAAGGAGAGGAGGTGGGGAGGGGGTTGAGCTAAGAGTCTTATCTTTAGCCCCAAAGGAGTCCCTTTGCCATTGATGTCAAAGGGGGAGATATTTGAGTAATAGGGAGAGCATTCAATCAAGGGGAGCAGTTTCTCAGGGGAGCAGATTTGGAATCCAGTGGTTGGAAAAGGAATTTTTAGAAAGGGTTGCCATCAATGACAAAGGGGGAGATTGTTGGAAATTTTGAGTATATTGTGTTGTCATTGATGTCATAGGTTGATGTCATTGGTTGTCATTGATGCCAAAGATAGTTTGGTATGGAAATAAGATAAGGTTTATAAGTTGGATAATTATGCAAGGCAAGGTTCATCCCAATGCAAGGAAATTGATAAAAGAAAAGGTTATAATATTTACTTTAAATATTATAAGCCAAAGAGGTTTGGGACAAAGTTCTAAGTGTTTGGTTAAAAGGTTGAAGGCCCAAGTTTAAGACCATGGTTCAAAAGAAAGCAAGTGACTAAGGCTTAAAAGAGATAATATTATAATATTTTAATATTATAATATTTAGGCCAAAAGGACTTATTAAAAAGAGGATTGAAAGTGCATTGGACAAAGGTCTCAAAAAGAAATTAATTTGACAAAGGACTACAAGAAAAAATATTATTTAACACCAAGGTTAAATATTATATTAAAAATAAAATAAATTTGAATTGTCAAAGGTGCCAAGAATTTAAATTTAAAAAGGTGGCAATAAAAAGGTTGAGCCGACACCATGACAAAAATCGAATGCATATTTAAGGAGGAGAATAAATCATTTTTCAAAGTTAGAAACATATGCATTATTCGAAGCCATTTCGTTGAGTGCAGAGAGTGAGGAGAAGACAACACCATTCATCGAGGGAAGAGGGAGAAGGAAATTCAGCGCACACGTTTCAAGTAGGGACAATGAATCATAGGGGAGAGCGCACAACTTTGTTCCAACAGGGCAGCTAGCCCAGGTGGCAGGCGGGTCCTACGTAAGGCGTTGGTAGTGGACATGTTTCGAGTTTGAATCACCATGGTAGTTTGTTTTTTATGATTTTTATTTGGGTGAAAAGGAAGGAATAAAATATTTTTTGTGCATATTTGGTTCCAACAGGTGGGCTATCCTAGCTAGCACTCTAGCTCATGCTAGAGCATGGGCTCTATGAGGTTTCATGTTCGAATCTCGATGGCGGTAGTGGCAGACATGGTAAGGGCATAAATTTTTTTATTAATGTTTGAGGTATGTTAGTTTTTTTTTGGAAAGGAGGTAGAATTTAGAAAAGGAGAAGGTGCTTGAGGGGTAAAGGGGAAGTGAAAGTAAAATTAATATATGGTATGCACTTAGGGATATTGGATTGTGATATTGAGAATTACAAGTGGCTCTTATAAGTAGGAGTGATAAGGTGTGACTATGGTTTAAATTGTTGTGTGTATTTTTGATAAAAATAAAAATTGAGAGGGTTTGATTATTGTCAAAACTTTGTCTTGTGGAAATAAAAAGGAAGATATTAAATATTTTTATGAGTAAATTTTGAGGAAATATTTTATGGATGGTTTGAAAAAGTGTTATGCTAACTAACCCTTGAAAGTGGCATAAGAAAGATAGAATATTTTGAGACAGGTTTTGAGAGAACTCCTTCATCAAAGAGGTATGGTTATATCACTCTTTCTTTAAGGTGTTTTGTTGAACAAATATTTCAGAATTATAAGGTGGAGATAAAAGGGTTGATTAGTGTGTATGGTTGGAAATATTTGAGCTAGGGTTTGTGAAACAAATTGTGCATCCTAGTTGAAAGAAATTGGAAATACTTGTGTTAGGGTTTGTGAAACAAATTGTGCTTCATTGTTTGAATAAATTTGTGAAGCTTTTAGGCATTGATGTGAGTGAAATTGAATGTGAAAGGGCAAGTGTTAGAATCCAATTTTGTGAAGCAAAGTTATACACTAGTTTGATTTGATTTGAAAGGGATTTGCAAGAGGTAAAGATTGGATTGGATGAATGCAAGAGTTGTGAATGTAAAGAACATATTGGGTATTTGATAATACATATCATTCTCTATATGTTCTAGAGGTTAAATAAATTCTAGGTAGAATATGTCTGAATTGCCTAGTTGAAGAAAGCATTTCTGAAAGAGATATAAGCATTGTTTGTATGCAAGATTTGGGAATGTTTGAGCAGGTTATGTGAGTAGCATTAAGGTATATTTGAGCAAGTCTTGTGAGAAGACTTGAAGCAGCATTGAGGTAGATTTGAGCAAGTCTTGTGAGAAGACTTGAAGCAGCTTTGAGGTATATTTGAGCAAGTCTTGTGAGAAGACTTGAAGTAGCATTGAGGTAGATTTGAGCAAGTCTTGTGAGAAGACTTGAAGCAACATTGAGGTAGATTTGAGAAAGTCTTGTGAGAATACTTGAAGTAGATTTGGGTAGTAATAGAGAGTATATTTGTGCTAGCCTTGTAATGAGGTTTAGTGTAGAATTGAGTAGATATAGAGAGCAGGTTTGAGGTAGATTTGTGCTAGCCTTGTGATAAGGTTTGGTGTAGATTTGAGATAGATTTGAGAGTAGGCTTTGGAGTAGACTAGAGTAGAGGGGATAGAGTTCTCCTATGGAGAGAGATCCATAAACTAGAGTATAGGGGATAGAGTTCTCCTGTGGAGAGAGATCCACAAACTAGATAAGAGGGGATAGAGTTCTCCTATGGAGAGAGATCTATAAACTAGAGTAGAGGGGATAGAGTTCTCCTATGGAGAGAGATCCACAAACTAGATTAGAGGGGATAGAGTTCTCTTATGGAGAGAGATCCACAAACTAGAGCAAAGGGGATAGAGTTCTCCTATGGAGAGAGATCCACAAACCAGAGCAGTGGGGATAGAGGTCTCCTATGGAGAGAGATCCACAAACTTGAGCATAGGGGATTGGGATCTCCTTTGGATAGGTCCATAAACATTGTAATAGGGAATTGATTCCCAAGAGATTTGTTGAGAAAATTTAGAAGAAATATTTTCTCCATGGACGTAACCCACATTGGGTGAACCACGTTAAATTTGTGTCTCTCATGTGTGTGATGATTTGTGCATTGCTTTGATTACTACTATTGATGATCTTGTTGTTTTGGAAAGCTATTGCAATTGATAACATTGGATAATATTATTTGGGAAAGAAAAGTAAAAGTTGATCTTATATTGTTCACCCCCCTCTCAGTATAAGCTTGTGTTCTTCACTTCACACTAATTCTATCTACGCAAAATGCAAAGTGAAGCTTTAAATTCCAATATTTATGGTTTTTAGCCATAATCCTCTAAAATTTTAATCAGGTTTTTATTCCCATTTATTTAAGGATAATAATATGATGAAAAACCAATTGTTATATTGTATTTTAAACAAAAATCAAGGAATATTACTAATTGAAAATATGATGCATTGTTTGCAATTAGCTTAACAGGAACACCAAATCTAGGAAATAATTGTTGCTCTAGAAAATTGATCATTGTATCTGTATCTTCTCTCTTAGTGGGAACTAATTCCACCCATCTAGTAAAGTAATCAATGACTATGAAAATATAAGAATTATTTTTTATGGACTTAGGACTGATTGGACCTATAAAATTCATGGCTTACTAATATACCGGTTCTTCTATGGTTATTGGCTAGTTGTAGAGGTGTTTGGGTCTCTGCTTATTTCCTATAAATATTCAGCATGCTATTCAAAACTAGAATTCCTTATAACAATATTTAAAAAAAAAAATGGTCATAAATATCTAGCTTTCAAAACTTGGTGTGCACATTTCTCAGGAGCAAAATGACACCCACAAAATCCTCTATGGTACTCCTCAAATACGTTCTTTTTTTGTTCTATTGTTGGCCATTTTAAAAAGTATATATATTATGAGATAACTAGTACAATTTATTTCCTACTAATTGATATTAGTTTTTTTTTGTCTCAACTTTCTTCTTAAGTCAAAAAGGGCTATATCATAAGTATGATAATGTACCAGATTCAAGATATGACAATCTTGAGTATCTATGAATTGATCAATGGGTAGTTCTTATTCTTTCTCTTCAATTGTTTAGATTTCATAATAATGAGTGAAAAACTGACATAGACCTCTTCCTTTGACTAATTTGGTCATATTGAAATCAAGATCAAACTCTTAACATTGTGCAACCCATGCACCTCATTTAATTTTGATTTCTTGATGAGTTAAATAAGAATTTATATTTGCATAAGGAATAAAAACAATGTTGTGAGCATTTGAAATGTAAGATCTAAATACTTTTACTTCCTTTAGTGCTATAAAAGCCTATATTTCAAGTAGGCTTAGATTAATTTGATGATATTTTAAGGTGTGGGTGATAAAAGCTACTAGCTTCTTAAAACTTTCATCATTTTTTAGCATTAGAATCCTAGGAATAGTGTTATCTAAAGCATAAGTGAATAGAGAAAATGGTTTATCATATTTTGGACAAACCAACATAGGATTTGAAGAAATGGATTCCCTTATTTTATAAAATGTATATTTTGATTTATCCTCCCATTTGAAAACTACATTATTTTAAAAGCAAATTAATAGGATGGATAATTTTGACAAAATTTGGGATGAATCTCCTTAAAAAATTCACTTTACCAAAGAAATATTGAACTCCTTTCTTACTTGATGGAAATGGTAAACATTGGATAACTTTGACCCTATCTGAATCAATCCTTATTCCATGCTCAGAAACAATATGCCCCAAGAGTTTTCCTTTTGTTACTCCAAACACTAATTTCTTTGGATTCAATGAGATTCCAAATATTTTGCACCTTTTAAAAACCATCTTCAAGTGTTCAAGGTGGTCTTGCCTCTTTTTAGAAAACACTATCAAATCATCGAGGTAGACTATAATAACCTTTCCTTTTAGATATTTGAATGCAAATTCCATGGCCCTTTGAAAAGTAGCACCTACATTGATCAATCCAAATGACATCCTATTATATGCAAAAGTCCCTAGGGTGTAATAAATGCTATTTTATATTGGTCCTCTAGAGAAACCCATATTTGATTATACCCCAAAATCATCTAACATTGACATAATTTGAGACCCATTCACTTTTTTAACAAGTGTTCCATCATAGGAACATGATAATTATCCTTGATGGATGCTTGATTTAGATTTCTCAAATCCACACAAATTAGTATTTCTCCTATTTTTTCTAGCAAGCACAATATTTACCATACATACATAATGTCTAATTGAAAAAATTATCTTGGCATCTAACATTTTCTTTATTTTTTTGTAAATGACTTCTTTTATGGATGGATTAAAGTGTATTTGATTATGTTTAAAATATTTTACACCTCCTTTAATAGGAATTATGTGTAATGGGACCTTTAATTTATATCCCTTGAGATCCTTATAGGACCAAGAAAAGACATCTAGATATTTCTAAAATTAATTTGTCAAATCTCTTTTCTATTCCATTGTGCATACTTTACCAACTTTAATCAAATTGGTATCTTCTTCAAATTGTGTATTCATTATTTTAGTCACCTAAAAGTAATTGTTGGTTGTGTAGGCCTTTTCTTTAATAAACCTATCATGTTTATCAAACAGGTCTTCCAAACTAGTAAAATATTTAGGGAGGTAATTCAATTTCAAATTCAATACCCCTTCTCCCTCATTCCATTCTATATTAGGTTTTTTGGTCAATTGATATTTCATATCCCCTTCAAAACATATATTTTCATACCCTTGTGATAGAGTAAGAAAATTTTGAATATGTTTGTCATCTTTAAAAACCTGCCAATAATTGACATTGTCAGGTACTTGTGGTCTCTAAACAATTTCCATTGAATATCTAAGCATTGGAAATTTTGCATTCAACATAAAAACACATGCTAAAATAGCTAATGCATCCACAATTCTATTTTCAATCCTTGATACTACATGGATGTTAAAGGCATCAAACATTTTAATTTTATTCCAAATTTTATTTTTGTAACATTTTAGCCTGATATTTTTTGTCTAGACTTTCTCCTTTATCTAATTAATCACTAGTTCACCATATCCATATGCTAACAGACTTTTAATTCCCAAGTTTTAGGTATTTTTATGCCCATGGAGCAAAGACTCATATTCATCAATATTGTTTGTATAATTGAATTACAACCATAGAACATAAGAATGCACTTATCCTTTTGGATCTTTGAATATAATACCTAATCCATTTCATATTTGTCTCATGCTTCCATCAAAAATCGTCTCCTATACTTGATCAATAGGATCTTCTAGATATTTTATTTCTTATTTCTCTTTCTAATCCTAAAAATAAGTTTAAACATATGTTTTTATTTCATCTTATTCATAATATACTTTATTTTTTTTTGTTTTATCTATCAGCAATGATATCTCTGAGGAAATTAAATCAATAAAATAATAAATATTATTAACTTTCACCCTCTTATTCAACAAATACAATAGCTTAAAGGTATTTATAGGGAAGGGGTAGGAGGAAGAAATGGAGGAGAGGAAAAAGTGGAGAGATAAGGGGGAATAGAAGGCATGGAGGGAGCGGAGAAAGTGAGAAAAATGGAGGAATAAGGAGGGAGAGAATATAGGGATTTATATAAAAACAATTTGCCGACATTGTGCCGACAAAATTGGGAAAATGTTCATACTTGGGCCTAGAAATATCTAGATATTTTTGGGCCTAAATCCTTTTCACACTTGCAACATTCTCCCCCTTAAAGTTGAGAGAACTGACTACACAGTCTCTCAGCTTTATAAATTGAGCTTTATCCATCGCTTTGGTGAAGATATCTGCAACATTCTCCAAAGTGCAGCAAAATTTAAGCTCAATAATTTCATGCTCCACCATGTCTTGGATGAAGTGGTACTTCATATCAAAATGCTTCATTCTACTATGGTGGATCAGATTGTATGCCAACTGAATGGCATTGATGTTGTCGTAGTGTACTCTAGTGAGACCACTTTGCTTCTCTCCAATCTCTTCTAACACTTTTCTTAGCCATAGGGCTTGAGTACTAGCATAGGTGACTACTATATACTCAGCTTTTGTAGAAGACAAAGCTACCACAGTTTGCTTTTTGGAGCTCCATGTTATTAGTCCTAATCCTAGACTAAAATAGTTCCCTAAAGTTGATTTCCTGTCATCAATATTACTGCAAATGTAGCTCAAATGGGCTAGCCATAAATCAGGATACAAGAGAAACAACATACTGAATATCGGGTCTGGTGTTGGCGAGAAATATCAAACTCCCAACTATGCTTTTGAAAGTGGTTACGTCAACTTTTGATGCTCCATCATCTTTGCTCAATTGGATCCCATGTCCAATTGGAGTTGCAACTGGTTTGCAATGCTCCATAGAAAACTTCTTAATCGTGTCCCGAGCATACTTATGTTGACAGATGAATATCCCTGTATCTGATTGATGAACTTCCAATCCAAGGAATTAGTGTATTAATCTGATATCCTTCATCTCAAACTGCTTCATCATGGAGCACTTGAACTCCATATTCACTTTTCTATTACTACCCATGAATATGAGATCATCCACATACAAGCAAACTATGAGGATGTCGTTACCTTGCTTTAGGTAGTAAAGTGTGGGTTCATTTCTACTTTTGGTGAGCCCATAATCTTTGAAGTACCCATCAATGCATGAGTACCAAGCTCGCAGTGCCTTCTTGAGGCCATAGAGTGACTTTTTCAATCTATAAACAAGGTGCTCCTTACCTTGCTCTTGAAATATCTATGGTTGCTCAACATACACTTCCTCTGTCAAGTACCCATTGAGAAAGGCACTTTTCACATCCATGTGTTGGACTTTCCATCCCTTGTGTGTAGCTAAAGCAATAACTGTTCTGATGGTCTCCTATCGAGCTACAGGAGAAAATGTCTCTTCATAATCAATACCATACTTTTGTGTAAATCCTTTTGCAACTAATCTTGCTTTATGCCTTTCAATGCTTCCATCAACATTGAATTTGGTCTTGAAGACCCACTTACATCCAACACACTTATTTCCTTTATGAAGCCCTACCAGCTCCCAAGTATCATTGTTTTTTATAGAGGTTATCTCCTCTTTCATGGCATCTTACCATATCTTCTTAGTACAAGCATTATCATAACTAGAAGGTTCAAGCTATGCACTAGTTAACAAGGCATAGTTAACTACATCTCCTCGAGGTTCTTGGAAGTCATCATCTCCATACAAATGCATATGTTCAAGTCTTTGCAAAACTAAACCCATTTCACTTGCATGACTTCTAGTATATCATCTTTGAAAATTTGTATCCAACATCTGATAAGATGGATGATGCTGGAGAGTTATCTTACCTCTAGATGGAGAATCAATATCCATTGGTGAGGAACTAACTAACCTTTGTGGAGAAGGACTTGGTGATGATGATGATGAACTGGAAGTCGAATGTATGCTTGGGCTTGGAGGAGGAGGAGACTTCTTGCTTTTCTATGGTGCCTGTTGAATTTGTGAAGAACCTGCATCATGAGATTCAACATCACTATAAATTTTGGAATTTCCCCATTCTCCTCCATAAAAAATCACATCCCTGGAAAGTATTATCTTTTGAGTCATAATATTATAGAGTCTGTAAGCTTTTGTGTTCTCACAGTACCCTAAAAAAATGCATGCTTGACTCTTAGGATCGAGCTTCTTCCTCTGTTCATCAAGAATGTGTGAGTAAGCCAATGAACCAAACACTCTGAAATGCTTGATATTCAGTTTCTTACCATACCATGCTTGGTAAGGAGTTTTCCCTTTCAAAATTTAAGTAGGACTCCTATTCAAAATATACACACTGGTCTTGGCTGCATCTGCCCAATACATATTGCTCACATGCTTTGTCTGAAGCATATATCTTGCCATTTCTAAAATGGTGTGGTTTTTCCTTTCAACCACACCATTCTGTTGTGGAGTATAGGCAGTAGTGAACTACCTCTTTATTCCATGTTTTTTACAAAAATTCAAAAATTCATTAGAGTATTCTCCTCCTTTATTTGATCTTAGACACTTAACAAAATATCCACTCTCATTTTCAACTCTTGTTTTAAAATCTACGAAGCAATCAAATGCTTCATATTTATACTTCAAAAAATATATCCATCCCATTCTTGAAAAATCATCAATGAAAAGAAGAAAGTAAGAGTTATTACCAATGCTCTTGGTATGCATCAGACCACAGATGTCTGAATGCACTAGTTGAAGTGAATAAATGGCCCGCCATGCATGTCCATGAGGAAATTTGGTTCTAGCATGCTTGCCCAAGGCACACCCTTCACAGAATTCCTTATTGTCCTAAACTTTAGGAAGTCTGGTCACCATCGCTTGAGAAGTTAACAACTTCAAGCTGGCTGAATTCAAATAACTGTATCTCTAGTGCCACAGCACACTTGGGTTTGCAATAGCAACATTTACTAACTGATCTCCTCCTGGCTGGCCAAAATTTAAAGGAAATAACCTATTTCTTATCATTTGCACTTTAGTAATGACTCTATCACTATTACTCTTATCAAAAATGGTACATTTACCCTCATCAAATAGCAACTTATACTTCTTTTCTAACATTTGACCAACACTTAAAATATTGTGTTGGAGATGAGGTGTGTAATAGATATCACTTACTTGTTTCATGCCTTCCTTTTTTGGAACCTCCATGGCTCCAATTCCTTCAACCGCCAATGACTTATCATCTCCCAATTTGATGCTGGATTTGTACGAAGAATCCATAGTAGCAAAGAGTTCTTCTTTGCCACTCATATGATTTGAACACCTAGTGTCCAAGATCCAAGTATCATTCATGTTCTAATCTAACTTGCCATATGAGAGAAAGAGATTTGATTTCCCTTCCTCTTCTCCAAAATTTCCATACTGACTGCTCTGACTAATGCTCCCTTGAGAATAGTTTGACCAACAGTCACGAGCAAAGTGGCCAAGTTTGCCACAATTGTAGCAAGCTTGTTTTGACTTGTCACTTTCTTTTCCTCATCCTGGATGCTTCCCCCTATTCTACTATCCACCTCTATTCTAACCTTCACCTCTGTTTGAAGATCCTCCTATATTAGGAGTTCCACTTCATGGACTATTTCTACCTCTACCTCTATGCTGACCTTTGCCTCGACCTTTACCTTGTCCTTTTACTTCTTGTGAAGCGAAGGCTTTGTCATCACCTCGTGGTTAGTGGAAGGATATTCCTGCAATCTCTCTTCATGTGAAAGAAGAGAACCAATTAGTGCATCAAAGGAAAGTGCAGTAAAATATTTTGACTCTTCAATAATGATTGCTACATGATTCCACTTAGGAAGAAGTGTTTGCAACACTTTCTTCACCACAACATCTATTTTAACTTCTTCACCACAACCTCTGGTTTACCATAGTTACAAAAAAAATTATGGTAATAACCTGTAAGTCCTAGAAATCCCTGAAGACCTTTGAGAGTGCAAGGTTTTTGCCATTCCTAAACAACTTTGATCTTCTTGGGATCAAATTTAATGTCCTACTTAGTGATAATGTGTCCCAAATATTCTACTTATGTCAACCCAAAAGAACACTTGGAATGCTTAGCATAGATTTAATGGTGTACCAATAGTTTGAGAGTCTGATTCACATGAATAAGATGCTCTTCCCATGAGCAACTATACACCAGAATTTCATCAAATAAGACTAGAATAAAATTTTGAAGGAATGGATGAAAAATGTTGTTCATGAGGCTTTGGAAAGTGGAAGGAGCATTAGTCAAGCAGAATGGAATTACCAAAAACTCATAGTGACCTTCATGAGTACGAAAGGCAATCTTGGGAATATCCTCCTCTTTGAGCCAGATTTGATGATACCCCGAGCGAAGGTCAAGTTTCTAAAAATACAGAGTCCCATGAAGTTCATCCAATAATTCATCCACCACCAAAATAGGAAACTTATCATTTATGGTGAGTTTATTGAGCTCTCGATAATCGATACACAATCACCAAGATCCATTGTTCTTGCATATTAGTAAAACTAAAGAAGAGTAATGATTGTTGCTTGGCTGAATGACACCAGATTTTAACAATTCCTATACTAACTTCTCAATTTTTGACTTAAGAGCATGAGGATACCTGTATGATCTAATTTTGGGTGATGTATTACTAGGTAACAAGGGAATAGCATGGTCATGTGAGTGACGAGGTGGTAATTCTGTTGGCTTAGTGAAAACAAAGTTGTGCTTGGTCAAAATAAGTTGCAAATATTCAGTAGCATAATCCTCCTCTGAAGAATGTGGTTGGATGGCAAAAATCTAAGCTATGACACTCGAAGATGATTTTTTAACAACTTCTCCATTCCACTGGAACTGATAATCTATGATGGCCTTGATTTTAAGATATAGAGAGTGTAGCACTATCCATTATGTGATAATTGCATCCAAAGCTCACAAAAGTGCCAAGATATGACTCCCAATGTGCCCAACCATTGATATCCCAACACAATATCACATACCCCTAATTGAAGTGCAAACATATCTTGTTTGAGCTCATAGTCCTCAATCTTGACCTTAACATTACGATATTTTCCCTTGCAAGGTAAAGTCCCACCATTTGCTACCATAACCTCAAAGGAATTACATGTGTGTACATAAAAATTTGTCTACTTGGCACTGTGGTTATCAATAAAATTGTGTGTATTGCCATAATCAATCATTATGGTAAATCGCAGGCCCTTGAAATAACCCATAACTTTCATGGTTTGGGGCGTAGTAATGCCAGCAAGAGAATGAACAAAAATTTTAACCTGTGATTCATCTGGGTTTTCATCCTCTGTTTTAGGTGGTTCCTCTACTAATTCAGTGTCATCATCACTATGGTCGTTGGTGTCAGGCTCATCAACATCGATGAGGAACAATTTCTTTTGGGTGCACCTATGCCCGTGAGAAAAAATTTCATCACAATTGTAGCACAACCCTTGGGTGCGTCACACATCCATTTCAGCAGTGGTTAAACGTTTGGGTGTAGCATTGGGTGCAACAAGTTTTTGTTCATGGTGATTGTGGAATCTATGAGGAAAAGAGGGTTTAGCCTGTGGAAATTTAGATAACCACCTCTGAGCTAAAAATTTGGACTCGGCCAAATGAGCCAAATGGATAGCCTGCATCATGGATTGTGGTCTAAACATTGTGACATAGGATTGGAGATCTTACCGCAACCCACTAACAAAATAACTCATAAAGAACCCTTCATTCATTCCTATAGTTTTTTTGGCCAATCTCTCAAATTATATTTGGTAATCTCAAACTGTCAAAGTTTGTTTCAGCTTTGTCAATTGTCCTGTAAAATCATCATACTCACTAGAGCCAAAGCGAGTGAGTAAATGGGACTCAAATTATGCCCAAGAAGGATCAATGATAGTTTTTTGCAACCATTAGTACCATTGTAAGGTTTCAGATTCAAAATTTAAAGAAGCCATTTGAACTCGATGATAAATGGGGGCATCATGGAGTCTAAAAAATTTAGCAACACGACATAACCATCCATAAACATCCTTTCCATTGAACTTAGGAAATTCTAGCTTTGGCATCTTGAAGGGAGTATCACGATCAAAGTGAATGTGAGAGTCATTTGTTCCCATTTCGTGATGATACTCAGACTTGCTTGGACCACCTTGTATTTTAGACTCAACATCTGCTATGTGTTCTTCTATGCAAATTCTAGAGGTATCTTGAGCAACTCTAAAAGTTTGAAATTTTTTCATCAAGTGTTCAGTTTTTTTTTGCAAGCCAGTAACAATACTTACTAGGGTATCCAATGCTAAAGTAGTGTTTTGTTCTACCTCTTTTTTATGTTCATACATGCCACTTGCCATTTGGGATGGCCTTGAATTTTTTTACTCAATTATTAAAAATAGATGTGGGATTTTAGGAGTTACTATTTTTAGTAAGGGTCCAAAATTTAATTTGGAAAATGGATTGCAACACTGATTTTAGGATAGGGTCCACTTTAGTGGTTGTTTGATCGAGTGCTCAATGAGGAGATATACTGAATTTCTTGACTTTTTGTGAGCTCATGTTGGTTGCAAGGTGATGTCAAGGTAATTTCCTCTACTTGGACTTAAAATTTCACCAGTGAGTCCTCAAGGGTCTTTGGTGCAGAATAACAAGTAGCTTCTATTCCCAAAAATTTGGATCAATCTAATTGACCGTTGAAAATTTATGGCCTTAGCAAGAAAAATAAAAAATTGCTATTTTTGGAAAATTGGTGCAAAATTTGACCAGGGGTTGCCAAGGACAATTTTTTCTGGAACAGAGTGTAGAATTATCTGCTAAATTTTTGAGTCAATCTGAGATCTGTGTGAAGAGATATCCCTATTTTAATAAAATTTCAATGTTTTTTTTGGGCTCTAGGTCAAGTGGGAAAACTAAATCAACTATCTCAGATCTATCAACTGATCACCCTATCACTGTCCTATAACCTGTACTACAATAACAAACATTGACAATTTTGTTTTTGACCCTGACCACCTATATTTTTTTACTATTACAGTTGACTGTTACTGTTCCAACTATTACTATCACTGGTTGGACTGTTACTGCCATTGACCTTACTATTACTATTATTGACCTGAATGGTACTGGAATATTGTAGACTGTTAGAGACACTTGCGAACTCTATCCTAATTTTTGGTGCATGCAAGGTGTATTCTTCTATGATAGGGAAGTCCTTCGTATGCTCACTTTTTGGGATTGTGAATGCAGGTTTAGCAAAACAAGATGTGTATTTTTGTAGGTGGAAGTGTTTAATAGAACTAGAGTATGCTCGATAAAGAAGTATGTAATACCCATAGGCCCTCTGTTATATCGTAGTGATGAACAATAGTGCTTGAACCAATATTTTAGGCCACTACCCAAGGAGGATTCCACACATACCTTTGAGCACACTATCTACCTCTCTAACAGTATATGAGGGTAATCATCCAAGATGTTGTGTCCCGTGGACTATGGATGATACAAGGCCAAAAAGCTTTCTACTGGATAATTTTTTTAACCCTATTATGGTCTCCTGATACACCCAAAGATGTGTGGGAGCTTGATTTCATGTGAGAGTGTTGTCTAAGGCCTGGGTATTAGATCCTGATCACCCATCACTTCGCTAGACACTTTATGGGCTATCTAGCTTAGTTAATAATGATAAATCCTTCGTGATATTTTAAAACCCCCAACACAAGGTTTCTAACCTACACAACTACTGAAATAGAATTGTATTTATATTTTTTTTTGTCAAAAAAAAATAACTATATTTTTTTTATTTTTCTTTAATAAAGAAAAAACAAAATAAAAAACACACAAAAAATTATACCTAACAAACAGAATGGATGGCAATAATCATTGCAGTTGTAGCAGAACTCAACCATGGAAAGCGCTCTGATACCACTTGTTAGGAACCTACTATTGAAATAAAGCTCACCTACACAAAATACTGAAATATAATTGAAATACACACAATAACAGAATAATAATATGCAGAAAGTAATTGTAAAAAGGAACAATCTCACAAGGAAACTCAGAATCGGAGGCCTTTTCAATGGGGCAACCTCCTTCAATATTTCATTAACTTGCAAAAAGATGCTTCGTACATGGCTTCATAGATTTTTAAAGAAATAATTCATGAAACCCTAATCCTAGGCTCAAGAGTTGGATTACATGCAAAATGCCACTCAAGCTTAGAATCTTCTACCAAATATCAGTTATAATATTGATAACGGTTACATCAAATGGCCCCACTTGGCTAGGAGCATAACATACCATGTACATTACAAAATAAAATTATATATGGGATCCCCCATGTTGGAAGTGGGTCATTACATAATAATGGGAATTACAAAATAATGTTAGGATGGGATCCTAAAAAACTCTAGGAACACCTTGATTTTATTGGGCAAAGGTCAAAATAATTGGGCAAGATTAAAAGAATCAATATAACTAAAGCCATAGGTACAAATTATCACTCACCCTATTTTGACCTCTTAAAAAGTTGTGAGTATTGGATAGGGGATAGAATAGCAAGTGTGACCCCATATACATATCCTTGGGACCATTACTTTAAGGATTCCCTTGTTGTCTATAACTTCTTAGTAAATATAGAAAATAGGGAGGTGAGTCTAGAATTTAGTAGAAGATACCAGAGAGCTCCTAGGATTATACACTTCAAAGGGCTATGTCAAGACTTACAATTTGAAAATCCTATCATAGTACAAGGACAAGCTTTCATCACCCAATTTATTCATCTTTTAAAGCAAGAGTTTACATTCGAGGAAGAACATTATATGACCCTTGAACAATTAGATCCAATCAATGACATCCATAAACTATTCAATGGAAATTGAATGATTTTAATACACTCAAACTTATTTGTAAAAATTAGGATCATTATTTATTAAAGAATCAACATAGAGATTCATAAATTTATGAATTTGCCTAGAAATACAAAAGGAAGGTTTATCAAAATTCATGAAGAAAAATAAGAAGTGAAATTCAAAAAAAAATATAGTAAAAATGCTGATATTGTTGAATTAGAAAATATTAATATTGTAATTCAAGCAACTAAGAATTCTTCAACATCAATAGAACAAAACAAGTCTCCATTAACTCTACTAAATTAGGACCCTGAAACATTTCTATTACCTGAACCTGAATTTGATAACCATATAGATCCTTCCACCATTTTTTTGATCCTATACCTGGTCCAATCCTTGAAATCCTTCAAACAAGTATAATCATGGATGAACATAATAGTGATCATGAGGAATTAGAAAAAAATCATATGAGAAATAGATAAAGAAAAAAAGTTGCCTTTTTTATTCCTTCTCTGGAAGACAGGGTAACAAGGGAACCAAAGCCCATTTCTATTTCTATTTTATCCATATTCCATGGAAAACCACATGAGGACCCTAATACATTTCTTTTTGAATTCAAAGTGATATGTCAAGCTTATTTCTACACCACTGATGAACAAAAACTATGATTGTTTCCTTCTACACTCAAGGATGCAGCCTTAAGATAGTTATTGGTTTTTGGTGAGAATGTTTATAGACGATGAGATGGAGAAAATGGATTAAAGGATATGTTCCTCAAAAGGCATCAAAATTATTGTAGATTTAGGGATAAGAATGATGAATTATTTTGCATGAACCAATGAGAGGAATAATCCCTTGAAGACTTCCTTGAAATATTTCAGTTTGTGGGGTCTAGAGTTAACATTGCACTAGATGAGGAAATCTTAAAGGAAATATTCCTAAAAGGGTTAAAAGAAGATGTCCTTGATATATATATATATATATATATATATATATATATATATATATATATATATATATATATATTATATTTATCGGTTAAAGAGTTTAAAAATTATAATTCATATAGGTTTTAACAGGGCCCCAAAACCTGATTACAAAATGGCAATAGATGCCAAAAAATAGCAAAAACTAGAACAGATATCTATCCTTCAAAAGGTTCATACAAAAAGGTTATCCTCAAAAGGTAGCAAGAACAACAAGCCATGTCAAAAAAGTAGTGGAGAAGACCCAAAAAACCACAGACCAACAACCTTCCAGATTGGAATGGGAAGACTTAACCCTCCATGCCAGGATTGGCAGCAACATCTTGGAGTCCAACATTTAAAGTATCCATGTTAGCAACATTATCTTTAGCAGGTATGTCCTCGGGATTGATAGCCACCTCCTTAAGATTTTCAGTAGGAACACCTCCCACACCTTTAGTAAAGGACTTCCTAAAATACCATAAATTGAGGGTATTATGTAGGTCAACTAATTGGGCAATGCAATTTGTTACAGATTTGATGATGAAATTTTGCATGCAGATATTAGGGTTGACCTTGTTATATGTCCTTGATATATTAAACCTTATGGCTAAGGGGGATATTCACTAGATGGGACTTGAATAAATTGTGAGTCTTTGCAAAAATTATTCAAGAAATAAGTGGAAAACCAATTTAAAAAATATTGTTCTACATAAGTTTACTTTATTTTTAAAATGATCATATACTATGGACTTAGTAATTATTATTTCCATATAAGCTTGTTTTGTTATATGCTTGGTATCATGGTTTAATGAACAATACACCCATTTTAATGCATGAGGACATGCACTTTCCTCAATTTGGGGGAAATGATGAGTGCCTAAATTTAAGCTTTAAAGGTAGATTATCTTTGTATTAAATTGTAATTTTTAGTATATGCTTTGTGTTTTGAATAATAATGTGTATGTATTTGCATGTCTTTTGGAGTATATATCATATGTGTATACTAAATTGTAATTATATTTTATTATACATATATTCTTTGAAGAAGTCTTATGTTTTTGTGGAAACAGGTAAGACATTGCAAGAACAGCTTATGAAAGTTGGCTATGGAAGAGCATTACTAAATAAATCTATAGACATGAACTATGGAAATGCGCTATAGAAACCAACCCATTATAATATTTATCCTATGCAATAAACACCACATGCAATAACCAACTCAACAATGTCATGTAGGCTATTAGAAACTATTCAATGGTTATACTTGATTATTCCTTATAACGTGGATGACCAATATCCTCATGTAAATAATTATGTGGTTGTAATTATGTAATTTTAAAGTAAGTGATTAGTTTGTATTTTCTTCAAGAAAAGACAAAAGTTGTTTTACCATGATCCTAGGATGTTGTTGGATTATCTACATTAGAGACTATTTAGTTATGTATTTTCAATACAAATCCATGTAAGGAAAATTCATTCCAACCAAGTAACAGAATGAAGTTATACTTCCTATTGCAACCCAACAAATGGGAAGAATAGATTACAAGGTCATGGTAAGAAAAGGGGGACAGTGGAAGACAATCAAAATAAATTCTTTCAGCCATTGGCACATTGTACGAAGCATGTATGTAGTTTGGAATAAATGAGATAAGAAGGAGATAGAATCATTGTTCATATTCTATTATAGTAATGAAACTATTCATTTATTTCATGCTTTGTTTTTAATTTTTGAAGCTTCATTTTATTTTTTGCAAACATGAATTAAAAATTATAAAGTTAGTTTAATGAGCATAAATCTCTGAAAGCTTAAGTAAAGTAAAAAGGGTAGGTGTAGACACAGAAAATTGACCCACTAAGGTGAGTAATTTTCTCCAAATCCCTTGTTTTCTCCTTGGAAAAGTAGGGTCATCTTTGAGCCTATTTTTCCCCTACAAAATATTATAAATTCCTCCTAAATATAATACCATTGGATTGGGATCAAAAATATTTTTGCAACGATATATGATATGACCCATTTTGGGATCAAAAATATTTTTGCAACGATATATGCTATGACCCATTTTTACTTCGTTTGACCCTCTAAAATGCATTAAAAATGCATGGGGGTCTAGCTAGTGTGATTTCGTGTCCCATCTTAATGAGGCGCGATTTTGCCATTTTTATTTAATTTTTAATTTTATTTTATTTTGGCCCACTTAGACCTAGGTTTAAACCCTCCAGCATTTTTAGCGTTGGCTATGAGTTTATTTGTGCCCGCCTTGATCGTCTATAAAAGGAAGAGCAATCTCACTATTTTGATATATCTCAATATCATGATCATGAACTTACTAATGCTCATGTGATCTTTGTCTTCTAACACTTGCTTACTACTTTTATTTTGCTCTACTTTTTGTGTCTTCTACAAGCTAACCCAAAGTGCAAATTTTAGATTTTGATTTCCTATTGCATGGATTGGATTGTTGCTTAACTTGGTGGATGCGCGTTGTGGATTAGAGGGAAAGAGTGCTAGTTCGGATACTTAGCCTTCTTCTGTTGCTTCGGCGTTCTCCATTTAGGTTTCGCTCTCTATGATTTTGCATTTAATTTATGTTTTATGAATGCACTTTTATTTTTTGTGTGTTTGAAGCAAAATCACGCCCGATTCTATCGAGGCGCGACTTCGCTAACCCTAATTTAGGGTTTTAGTATGCATAAGCGAAATTATGCCCCATTCTAAAGAAGCACAACTTTTTAGAAGTGTTATCATGCCTACTATTTGCGAGGTGTAATTTTTCTTGAGACCAATATGGGGGCAATTTTTGCTTTCTAATAGTTTGGTTAGCTTCATTACTGCATGTTGAGCATACTGGCATATTATATTTATGTTTTACTATTTTTGCATATATGTTTTATGATTAATTCTCCAAAGGCCAATTTTTGATTTTGTGCTGAAAGGTCATCTAAGGGACCTAGGGTGCTTGACTGCTACACCTCCAAGCATTATTGTACAGCGGTCTAAGCAGTCACCCTAATGCTAATCATATTTTTCAAGTGTTTGCCAAGTTATCTTGCAGGAACAAGGATTGTTGATAGCATTGGATCAAAGAATAAAAGCAAGGATCAACCATAGAATACTCTAAGTGTTATGATTAATCTTTAGGTTATTTTTTGAGTGCTTTATATTTCTATTGTAAACCCTAGATTAGATTTTATATATTTAATTATTTTTTTTGGCATTAAAGAATAATAGCATATAGTGTGCACTTAGGGTTAATTTTGTTGGTGCATTTCTTCTTGAGCCCTTGCTTAAATATTGTTTATTTAAAACCCTATGGTTAGTGAGCATTCAAAATAAAGAATCATATTAGGCTAGCTCTTGTATGCTTACATTCTGTTTTCAGCTATTATATTCAGTTTTTTGCATTGTCCTTTACCTTTCCTAGTTTAGAACTAGAAAGGCCAAACTTAGGTGTTTTTTTTTAAACTAAATACATCAAACATTCCTGAATATCTTGAGGACTTGAAACGAGTCCTAAAACCATTCCCGGTGAACCCCTTCCCCTAGAACTGAGTGTAGAATACAACACACCCTCGTGGTTCACCCTATAAGGCTTTCTACCTTTGCGGATCCAGCCTTTTGGGAATTGTATACAGTAGAGCAATTTTCCCCCTCTACATCTTTGGTGAACCCAACGTGAACACCTCCTTACTGGCCATTAGGAAACCTTTTCCTCTAGTTCTTATTTTTAAAATTAAAGAGAGATAATTTAAATTTGTTTGTACAGATTTAACAATTTAATTTTTTTTTTTTTATATTCTGTTAGAATTATCTTTAAGATCTTGTTTTTAAAATTCAAATAAGACAATTTAAATTTGTCTGTGTAGATCATACCATTAATTAAAGGTTTAATAGTTTAGTTTTTTACTTTCATATTCTGTTAGAGTTTTTTTTTCTTAATTTTTTTTTCTATTTTATGTTTTATATTAAAATTTTATTTCTTGTTTTCTTGGTCCTATTCAAATCAAGAATGAGTTAATTAATTAATATCTTTCTTTCTAAACTATAGTCAATGGTTGTCTTTCTAAACATCCTTGTTATTTTAAAATTTATTCTTTTCCCTTTTCAAATATTTTTAGCATCTAAAAAATACTCTAAAACTCATAAAAAATATAAAGAAGACTTAATCCCATCACAAAATTATTTTAATAAAGAACATGAAGAAATTGTTACTAATAAAAAGTATGAGGAGACTATTAATTAATTTCTTCATATTTCTCCAGCCTTAGGATACACTAATGAACGAGATAAAATTATTCAAAAATTCCTTAATGATCTTGATAATAATATTGTCAAATAATCTCTCTCATATACTAATATTTAAAAATCTATTAATCACATTAGGAATGAGAATAAAATTAAACATAATATTTCACTACCCTCCATCATTAATTCTCAAGTGAACATTAATCCTAATCCTTTTCCTTCTAGTGATATTCCTAAAAATATTAAGGAACAAACAATTTCTTCTCAAAATATTCACATCAATCCTTTGTTTAAATCTTTGCATCGTGTCAATCTGTTTAAGCCAACTACTATAACCACCAATGTTGGAAGAAGTCCACAAGTTCCTCCAACTAGTAGTGGAACCCAAAATTATTTTCAATTTCCTCATTCATATTCTAATGTCAACACTATTACCTTTGTTCCACCATAAGTTAATCTTCCATTCTCACAAGGAACCACATATAACAACCTTCACATGTCCAACCTAAGTTAGGGGAATATGAAAAACATACATAGTAATTCAGAAATACATAATTTGTCAAGTATAGTGAATCAGTTGATTTCAAGGATGGATATGATTCAGACTTCAGGGTTTACATACAGTTATAAGGAAATATGTAATCATCCATTGGATCCTGTTGATGTTGCTAGGCCTTATCCTAAGTATTTTTCAATGTCGGATTTGCCTATCTATAAGGGAATAGAGGACCCAATTAAGCATTTAAGGATGTTTAGAATAGATTGCCATGATATCATCTATGATGATATGTTATTACTAAATATGTTTCCTAAGAGTCTTGCTAGCATGGCATTAGAATGGTATTATTAGTTACGTAGTTATTCTTTGAGGAATTTTGAGGAAAAAGTAGAGTTATTTGTTCAATAGTTTGGTGATTATATTTAGGAGGTAACCATGAAAGATGTATATAATTTGAAACAAGGTAAAGAGGAAAATTTTTAAGAATTTTTGGCTCGTTGGAGAAGTCTAGTTGGACGCTTGAGACATACTATACCTCCCAGATATATGCTTGAGATATTTATTGGAAATTTGCAAGAACGATTATCTTATGCATTAAAAACTACTATTATCACATATTTTGATCAAGTGATTGAGTTAGAAAGGAAATTATAACAAGCTCTTATCAGAAGAAGAAAACTCAAAGCAAAATAAGATAAAACCATTAGTAGGCTTGTTAATAATGTTACTAATAACCTACAAAATATAATACTTTAGAAACCTCCACAAAGGAATTTTACAAGGCTTAACATGTCTATGGAGATAATTTTGAATTAATTATTAGAAGCCAAAGCAATTAAACTTCCTCGTGTAAGACAGCCAGATACTACAACTCATTGGTATAATGCAGGTCAACATTATGCATATCATAGAGTAGAAATATATTGGACAAATTCTTGTAAAAGGTTAAAACATGTGGTTCAAAATTTAATTGATGTAGGTCGTATTGATACTAGTAGTTTTCAATCTTCAAACAATCAACAAAATTAGAATAAGACTAAACAGGAAACTAACCAAGTATCCTATAAGAATTTAGTGCATCATTATGATAACCATATGGTTGGTATGGTAACAGCTACCTTAGAATAACAAGTGTAGATCCAAAAATCTCAACATGAGATGAGAGCTTCAGCAAATATTTCCCTCTTAGAGATTTTGCAAAATTATCCTACTCATGGAGAAGCCTTGATAAATGTTTTAAAACAACAATTTGTCTCGTCATATATTTCCCCTAGTGATATGGTCAAAATGGTAAGTTCTCTTGGGATAGACCATCTCACATTCTCGGATGATGATATTTCTTCCTCAAACTTGCAAGAATATTCTTATCTTTACATCACCACATTTATTGGGGATACTTTTATCAAGAGGATAATGATTGGTAATGGTTCTTCCCTTAATTTATGCACATATCAATTTATCCAAAAGTTTGGATTAAAATAGGAATATTTAACTAAGTCCAATGCAATCATCAAAAAAATCAAAAATGAGTTCCAAGAAGCTTGTGGTACCATAGCTCTTCCCCTTAAAGTTGTACCAAATATTTTAGATACATTGTTCTATGTGGTACCTTGCCCTGCATCTTTTAATCTACTTCTCGGATGTCCTTGGATCCATGCAATGAAAGTCATCCCTTCTACTCTTCATCAGTGTTTGAAGTTTAAATTTAAGGATCAACTTGTCACCACCCCGAGCAACCTTCATCCATTCAAATATTGTTTGATGGTTGAACAAGCTCAATTGGTATCAATGTTTGTCCTTCAGTTTCATCATCTATTTCTCCAAGTTCCTCATCTCAAAAATCTGAGCAATTCAACAACATAAAATTTAGTGAGGAACCTCTAATAAAAATTTTATCATGGGATCAAGAAATTTAGTTTCTTAAAGAACCTCTTCTAGATATATCTCATCAAGTTTTGGATCAGAATAATGAGGATGAGGATCCCCCTTATCCCTCTAACATCTTATTTTGTAATATGATAAATTATGTGTGTTCTAATAGTAAATATTCTACTTCTCATAGAGATCTTGTGAAGTTAGGGTCTTATCCTCATGCTAAGAATGATGATTTTATTCGAGAATGTATTGATTATCATGTTATGACTGCCAAAGAAGGAGCTATGAAGGAGCCTCTCCATGATTATAGTCATCGATATGGCTTGCCTTCTAGATTTTTCTTTGATGAAGCAGTCCCTTGAATGCATGTTTTTTTTGTTAAGATAGGAGGCACAATTAAAAAGTGTGTTGACTATCATTCTGATTGCTTGTTTAATAAAACATAAAATAAAATAAAATCAATCATTAATTAGGCATGCATTTAGCATAGGTTCATATTGCATTTGCTTGCCTGCTCATAATTTGCATGATTGCCTATCATATTTTGCATGGTTGAATGATATTATGTTCCTATTGTATTTTTTCTTGTCATAATTGCATTATTGTTTGTTCATGATTGCTTGATCATATAGATTTTTGATAATTCATGATAATGGCATGTAATGACACCTAGTTAGGTCATAGTTCACATGCATTGCACTTTCACTAGGGTTCTGATGCCTAGGAAAGCCCATACCTAGGGCCCCTGCATTTTCATCCCTTCTTCTCTTCTTGTCTTCCTTTGTTCTTTTCTTCTCTTCTCTCTTCTTCTTGTGTCCCTTGACTTTGAAAATTTTTACAATGATCATCATCTCTCTCCAAAGTCAAGGAATGCAATCCTCTTATTGGTATATCCTTTTCCTTTGCATGATTCTTATTTATCCTCTATTTTCTTTGTTCAAGATAAGGATATACATTCTTCTCTCCTTTGTTTGCACCCTTTCTCCCTCTTGACTTTTCACTAGCTAAAACTTCAAGCTTGGGGTACACAACATAGTTCTATGCTCCTAATTTTCTTCCTCTTATTTCTTATAGAACATGCACACACTCACATCATGTTATGCTCATATTTTTTGGTCCATACATACATACGCATACACCTTCTCAGGGAGTACTGTCATATACATTACATACATCATTTTTGGTAGGGTACCTAAGATTAGATAATTGGGGATATATTATTATATTGTATAAGGGTTGGCATGGGCCATACATAACCCAAGGTTGATTGTATTATAATATTATATTATATTATATTATAATATAATATTATATTATAATATAATATTATATTAGTAGTAGGCTCCCCAAAGTAGAATAAGAATATGGATATATAAAGAAGAGATATTTGTCATTGTAATCATGATTGAATAATAATCTTATGTAATCATCTATGCCCACGAAGTGGCCTCTCACCTTGGGAGATCTTGTGGAGTTATTCCTTTCTTAAGGATTATTATTGGTGTTTCCCTACCTTAAGGATATTATCTATCTCTCTCTCATTTGTGGATTGTTATTGTGGATAATGTATTGTGGATGAATGATTTGTTATTTATGTATATTGGTGAATGGTTTATGTTTATGATAATAAATTTATTCAACAAGTGATATCAGAGCAACAATTTTGGCAAAGTGGGGATTTTTGTGAAATTGCAAAATTAGGGCAATATTTTTGGAAAAACATCTCATCTTTCAGGAGCCATATCTTTGCGCAAGTTTATTCGATTTAGGTGATTCTTGGATTAAATTGTGCATAATTTGAAGAGATTTAAAATGAGTGGTCATATGAAGAAATATGAGCAGTATTGATGGATATATGAACTTTTGAAGTTAGTCATCCGAAACAAAGATAATGATGAATTTTGCAGATTTTTTTTAGAAAAACATCTCATCTTTTAGAAGCCATATCTCTGCGATAGTTTATCCAATTCAAGAAATTCTTGGATCAATTTGTGCAGAATTTTAAGAGATTTAAAATGTGTGGTCATATGAAGGAATCCGAGCAGTATTGAGTGAGATATGACCTTATGAAGTCAACCATCTAGAACAAGGGTAGTGATGAATTTTCAAGTCCCAAATTTTTCAAAAGACAAAATTTGTTTAGTTCGGGTAAGCAAATCAGTTGCACTTTATTTTGTTTGGAAGAAAAATTGTAGATCTAGTTGCCTATTTGGATTTTTATCTTTAACTCAGTGGGAAGATATTTATTTCCATAAAACCCTAGTTTGCATTAGGGCATGATATATATTATAAAAAAAAACCCTAGTTGCATTAGGGCATGAACAATGGCACTCCAAATATTTTTTGGATAAGATGATGTTGATGTTAGGGATTGGTGGTAAAAATTTAAATCCTTGTATCATCGTCATCCTCTTTGGAAATGTATGTTTATTTTTGGTCTTTATGGAAAAGCTCTTTATTGGTATAATAGAATTCCTCGCACCCATAAAGATGAACTAACTTGGGAAACAATAAAGCATGAATTCTTGCATAGATGGAACCCATATAAAAAGATAGCTAGTTTGAAGGTCACAATCAAGGGATATGAAGAAGAAATAAAATTACTCAAGAAGGTCAAGGAAGATAAAAAAATATGTTAGTATGCAGACAGAGGAAACCATACCTCTGGTAGAAGATAAATTAAAAAATGGACAAAGGAATTTTTTTGCATCTAAAAAGTCTATTTTACAGGTTTATGGAAGCATTAAAAAAGAACATGTTATTATTTCCATTGACCCTGGTAGTAGATATAATTTTATTAATATTTCTTTGGCTAAGAAGTTGCAAGTTCAAGTAAAAAAAATTAAGGATACACAGCTAGAGGGTGAGCATGTTCAGATTTTTGAAAATTTGAAGATCACCATGGATAAATATGTTTTACATTCAGATTTCTATGCTATTGATATGGATGATGAGGATATTGTTCTTGGTTTTCCTTGGTAAGATTATTTAGATACCGTTAAAATTAATGTTCAAAATAAGTTTATGAAGTTATGGTACAGGAAAAAGAAGATAACATTACAAGATATTTCTTAGTTTAAAGATCAAGGATCCAAGGACAATCAAGAAGTGGTTGTAGATAAACAAATTGAATAACCTGAAATAGAATCCAAGAAGGCAGTAGCAGCAAAATATTCCATGGAAGAAGTAGCAGCAACTAATTTAGTGGAAACAATAGTAACAAAGTCCAAGGAAGCTTTGATAGAAGAGCACAAGGACACACCAAACAAAGGGAACATGAAAGAACAATGTGTAGAAGAATTTAAAACAATGGAGCCACAGGTTGAGATGTCAAAAAAGGTAGAACATCAAGTTAAGGTTGCATCATATCGCCATCCACACCACCATGAGCATCAACAATATTGAAGGTATGGTTCAGAGCAACAATATTATGGTTCTACATGGAATAAGAAGGGCACCAACTATGGTAGTGTTTGGTAGAGAAAGCATAGAAATCCTAGTTTTCAGAGTGGATCATTAGCATCAAGGAAAAATTTCACCCATAATTTAAGTTATCAAAATACAACAATAAAAGTGTGGAGCCAACGAAGCAAATTTGGATACTCAAGTAACAAAATGGCATACCAGCATCAACGTGTGTCACTTGAATGGATGGATGATCGAGATTGGTACCATTTGCTAACTTTTCATAGCAAAGCATATTATCATGTTTCTTCATATACTTCAAGGATGAGATATTTGTAAGGATGAGGGCAAGGTAGGGTACCTAGGAATAGATAATTGGGATATATTATTATATTGTATAAGGGTTGGCATGGTCCATACATAACCCAAGGGTGATTGTATTATAATATTATATTATATTAGTAGTAGGCTCCATAAAGTAGAATAAGAATATGGATATATAAAGAAGAGATATTTGTCATTGTAATCATGATTGAAGAATAATCATATGTAATCATCTATACCCACAAAGTGGCCTCTCACCTTGGGATACATTGTGGAGTTATTCCTTCCTTAAGGATTATTATTGGTGTTTCCCTACCTTAAGGGTATTATCTATCTCTCTCTCATTTATGGATTGTTATTGTGGATAATGTATTGTGGATGAATGATTTGTTATTTCTGCATATTGGTGAATGCTTTATGTTTATGATAATAAATTTATACCAAAAATTTACATCAACATGCACTATAACACCCCTATCGGGTTATGTCTCTCTTTGAATCAACAAGCCCAACACCCCATTACAATATCAGATCCATGGCCATTAACAGTAGACCTCAGTATACATCCTAGCAGGTAATCACCCCACATAACTTACTAGTGAGCAACCACCCATAGCGGGTTACACTATACACTTCACTTATTGGTCCATATTTAGCGAGTACTACACCCATAGTAGGTTATTCACTCCATACATGGACCATATTTTGAGCATAACACCCTCTAGTTAGGGTTCTAATTTAGCTTCCTTCTCGATTTTAGATGGTTGACCTTTGGAGTTTTATCTTTGTCTCCTTCTTCTTCTTCCACTTCACAGCTTTCTCCTCTTAACTTCTTCTTTCTTTCCCTTTCTTCTATTCATCCATACATTTTATGCTAGCTACATTAGGTTCATGTTGTACCCAGTGATATTTGATATTTTTTTTGTTTACTTGCTTTGTTCTCTATGTTCATGTGCTTTGTTTTTTCTTTTCTTTATCTTTTTCAATTTTCTTAAGGAATTTCCTTTCCTTTTGAAACTTGAGGGGGCACCCTAGCCATAGAGGCATTAATGGAGTAATGTCTCACCCTTTTCCCAAACATGGCCACCCCTTTTCTATGTTTTTTATCTTCTTATCCATAGAAGTCTACATATTTATTTGATGCATTTACTTGGCCTTAAATACATCAAAGAGGGGTCAAAATGTAGACACAGAAAATTAACCCATTAAGGTGAGTAATTTTCCCTAGATCCCTTGTTTTCTCCTTGGAAAATTAGGGTTATATTTGAGCCTATTTTTTCCTAATAAATATTACCTATTCCTCCTAAATCCTATTTCATTGGATTGGTCTCGAAAATATCTTTCCAATGATATATGATATGACCCATTTTGACTCCATTTGACCCTCCAAAATGCATTAAAACCACATAGGGGTCTCGATGGTGCGATGTCGTGTCCCATCTTAATGGGGCATGATTTTGTCGTTTTTATTTAATTTTGGCTTGCTTAGATCTAGGTTTAAATCCTCCAGTGTATTTTTTAATGTTAGCTATGAGTATATTTGTGCCTACCTTGATCGTCTATAAAAGGAAGAGCAATCTCACTATTTTGATATATCTCAATATCACGATCATGAACTTACTAATGCTCATATGATATTTGTCTTCTAACACTCGCTTACTACTTTCATTTTGCTCCATTTTTTGTGTCTTCCACAAGCAAACCTAAAGTACAAATTTTTTATTTTCATTTCCTATTGTGTGGATTGGATTGTTGCTTAACTTGGTGGATGTGTGTTGTGGCTCAAAGGGAAAGAGTGCCAGTTCAGATACTTAGCCTTATTTTGTTGCTTCGGTGTTCTCCATTTAGGTTTTGCTCTCTATTATTTGCATTTAATTTATGTTTTTTGCATGCACTTTTATTTTTTGTGTGTTTGAAGCATAATCGCATACGGTTCTGTCGACGCACAACTTTGCTAACCCTAATTTAGGGTTTTAGTTTGCAAAAGCAAAATTGCACCCCGTTTTAATGGAGCGTGACTTTGATGAAGCGTTAACATATCGCTATTTGTGAGGCACAATTTTTCCTGAGACCAATCTAGGGGTAAGTTCTACTTTCTAATAGTTTGGTTAGCTTCATTACTGCATATTGAGCATACTGGCATATTTTGTTTTTGTTTTACTATTTCTGCATATCTGTTTTATGATTAATTCTCCAAATGTCAATTTCTAATTTTGTGTTGAAAGGTCATCTAAGGGACATAGGGGGCTTGACTGTTGCACCTCTAATAATTATTGTACAATGGCCTAAGTAGGCCCCCTAACGCTAATCACATTTTTCAAGTGTTTGCCAAGTTATCTTGTAGGAACAAGGATTTTTGATAGCATTGGATCAAAGGATAAAAGCAAAAATCAAACTACTAGATAAGCTAAGTGTTCTGATTAATATTTAGGTTGTTTTTTGAGTGATTTATACTTCTATTGTAAACCCTAGGTCTGATTTTATATATTTAATTATTGTTTTTGGCATTAAAAGATAACAACATATAGTTTGCACTTAAGGTTAATTTTGTTGGTGCATTTCTTCTTGGGCCCTTGCTTAAAGATTATTTATTTAAAACCCTATGGTTAGTGATAATTCAAAATAAATAATCATATTAGGCTATCTCTTGTATGCGTACATTCTATTTTTAGCTGTTATATTATGTTTTCTGCATTGTCCTTTACCTTTCCTAGTTTAGAACTAGAAAGGCCAAACTTAGGTGTTTTTCTTAAAACTGAATACATCAAACATTTTTTAATATCGTAAGGACTTGGAAAGAGTCCTAAAACCATTCCTAGTGAACCCCTCCCCCTAGCATCGACTGTATAGTACAACACACCCACGTGGTTCACCCCATAAGGCTTTCTACCTTTTTGGATCCAACCTTTTGGGAATTATACATGGTAGGTCAGTTTTTTCCCTCTATAGGAGGAGGTTAATACTAACCTTGAGGAGGCAGGCCCCACTCCAAGAGGTTATTCCCTATATCTCTTTCTCCAAAAAATAGTAGATATAATTAGAGCATAGAATAAATTTGTTAGAAAATAAATTTGTTAAATTGCATATCATAAAACTATACAATTTATCAGGATAAATTATCCACATCTTTTTCATTTCATAATTTCACTCCTTAAATAAAATAGACACATTTTTGAATTAGTACTTTTATTTATTGTGAAATTTATTTTATGCAAGAAATTAAGAAAAATGGACAAAAATCAACAATCATAATTATGGATATCTACATGGGATAACTATTCTTTAAATCTAATCCTTGTTTACATTAAGTGTGAGGAATTTTGCTCAACATCTTCTTGGAACAAAACCTCTGTGGTTGTGATCAATGATACTTGGAAGTAACAATTTCATTCTATTGGCCAACACTTTGGATAGAATTTTATAAATGGTGTTGCAAAGGTTGATTAGTTTAAATTCTTTAAATCCCTTGGCTCCTACACTCTTAAGAATAAGGATAATGAATGTGGAATTCACATCTCTTGGTATGAATCTAGTTCTTTGGAATTTAGAAATGGTATTTACAACAACTCTTCCAACTATATGCTAGATATTTTGGAATAAGACGGTAGAGAATCCATTAAGACCAGGCACTTTTTCCCTTGCCATGGAAAATATAACATTCCTGATCTCCTCCTCAAAGGGTCCAAACAACCTAGATTTCATTTCATCATTAATTAAGGAGGAAATGTTGGATAACAATCTCATTTTTTCCTGTAAATCCCCTTCATTTTTGGTGCCTAAGAGATTTTCAAAAAAACCAACAACTTCATATCTGATTTCCCTAGGGTCAAACAATCAGATCGATCATCTTTGATAGCTTCCTTGATTCTGTTAAATCTCTTATGTATGAGAGTAGTGGCATTTTTTTAATTGTGTTTCCATATAGAAAATTAAAATTTGGTATATCTTTCAATTGGGGTAATCAAATCATCTAAGGTTCTATTTGAAGGAGATTTTTTCAAAAGCTTGACTTCAAATCATAAGGGATATATATTTTTATGACACCCTAGTTCATAAAACCCTAGTTTGCATTGTATTTTTATTAGGGCATGAATTTATGAAGCTACAAAAAATTCTAGAGAAGATGACATTGATGATAGAGAATGGTGAAAATAATTTAAATCCTTGCATTCTACTTATTATTGTTAGAACATGAAGTTGACTTATTATTTTAGAGGATAATATCTCTCTTTTTTTCATATTTATCGTAGGGTCCATAATTGTGAACTAACATAGTTATCGTAGGGTCGTAGGATCTAGTATAAAAAAGAGAAATTAGGAAAAGAGTTAGAAATTTTCAAGAAATTGGTAGAAGGAAAATATAAGGATGATAGTGTGTAGGCTGAGGGAACCACAAATTTGGTGTTCGATAGGTCAATTAGTGATCAAAAGGATTTGTTTGAATCTAAAACTTATATTTTGTAGGCTCATAGTTGTATTTAGAGGGAAAAGGTTATTATTTCCATAAATATTAGCAGTAGATATTATTTTATTAATATTGATTTGGTTAATAGTTTATAGATTCAAGCAAAAAAAATTAAAGACATACAAATTGAGGGTTTGAATATTTATATTTTTGAATATTTGAAGATCACCATGAATAAATATGTTTTACAATCATATTTTCATGCTATTGAGATGGATGGTGTGGATATTATTTTGGGTTATCCTTGGTTGTATTCTTTGTGTATTTTTAATGTTAATATGTAAAAGAAGTTCATGAAGTTATGGTATGAAAAAAGAAAGATCACACTGTAGGATATTCCTTGGATTAAAGAGCAAGGATACAAGGAGAAGCAAGAAGCAGTATGTAAGGGAACATGTTAAGGGACCAATAAAGGAATAAAAAATTGAGTCTATAATAAAGTAACAATAGAGTCCATGGAAGAAACATTAGTAAAGTCCAGGGAAGATCTATTAGAAGAGCACAAGAACACATCAAAATAAGAGTACATGAAATAAGAGCATGTGAAAGAATTTAAAATAAAGGAACAAAATGTTGGAGAGTCAAAGGAAGTAGAACATTGGGTTAAGGTTGTAACCAACTACCAACCACAACACCGTGAACAACAACAATTTTGGAGGCATGGGTTAAGGCATCAATATTATTATCGATATATATGGAATCAAAAACGAATTGAGTATGGTAGTGTTTGCATAAAAAGGTATAGTAATTAAATATTTCAAAGTGTTATAGAAAAATAATGGAAAAATAAGACCAATCATTCCAAATATTAGAGTAGAATAGTAGAAGCATATAGCCAAGAAAGCAGCTATGAATATTTAAGTGACATAATGGCAGCTTGGAGTCATCAAAGACCACCACCAATAAAAATTTAGCTTGGATGGAGGAATTATCAAGATTAATACCAATTGTAAATATTGATTAGTGAAATCATATTATCTAGTTTCTTCTAATGTTTTGAGGATGAAATATTTGTGAGTATGGATTGTTATGGTACCTAGGGATATGAATATGGGGATATAATTTTTAATGTGTATGAATATTATGGATAATTGGCATAGGCCACACATAACCTAAGGTTAATTATATTATCATATTATATTATAACAATGAGTGGGATAATATTTTAGAAGTCAGCTCCTTAAAGTAGCATTAGAAGATGGGTATATAAACAAGGGATGTTTTCATTGTAATCATCATGAACTATATCAAGTATTCTCTTGTAACAATATTGGATCATGGAGTAACTCTCATATATAAAGATATTGTGAAATGGCTTCTTCCTTAAGGAATAATATTGTTGTTGCCATATCTGAAGGATATTATCACATTTCATATTTGTGTGGATTAATTATAGTAGCTGATTTATTTAATATTTAGCATATTATGGATGCCTTTATATTTATGAGAATAAAAGGTTCATAACAAGTGATATGAGAGCAATAATTCTAGAAAAGTGAAAATTATTTTTTGGATTAGATATTTTTGGTAATTTTTTCTTGAAAATTTCTTATACATTGATAGCCATATCCTTGTGTAAAGTTGCCCCATTTAGACAATTTTTACACCATTTTGTTTAAAATTTAAAAATATTCAAATCAAGTGGTCATATGAAGGAATTTACACAGTATTGAAGGAGATATGACCCTATGAAGTCATACATCCAAAATCGAAGTATTGACAATTTTTGAAATTGTGTTTTCTTCTAAAAAATGAAATTCATATATCTTTCAGTTGAGGTAAGCAAATCATATGTTGTGTTTGAAGGAAATTGTTTTGAAAGTCTAGCTTCAAATAATTAGGGAGCTATATATTTTTTTATGAAACCCTAGTTCATAAACCTTAGTTTTCTTTGTGTTTTTATTGGGGTATGAATTTAGGGAGCTATACAATTTTTCTAGTTAAGATGATATTGATAATAGAGAATGGTGGAAGCAATTTAAATCCTTGCATTCTCCTTATTATTGTTGGAACATTAAGTTCACTTGTTATTTTTAAGGAGAAGCTCTCTTGGTTTCATAGTTTTCTTAGGGATAATAATTGTAAACTAACTTAGGAAGAAATAAATCAAGTAATATTGAGTGAATAGAACTCGTATAAAAATATGGCTAGGCTCCATGATGAACAAAAGGAATTACAAATAGAGTTGGAAATTTTCAAAAAAATGGTAGAAGGAAAGATACGGATGATAGCATGTAGGCTAAGGGAACCATAAATTTGGTGTCAAATAGGCCAAATGGTGATAAAAATGATTTTTTTGAATATAAATATTCTATTTTATAGGTTCATGGTTGCATTTAGAGGGAAAACATTATTATTTCTATAAATATTAGCAACAAATATTATTTCATTAATAGTGATTTCACTAAGAGACAAAAAAAACAAGAAAAATAAACACAACCAAAACCTAAAAAATTAAAAAATAAAACAAAAATAAAAATAAAAAACAACCAACAATAGACAATAAACAAAAACAAAAAATATAGAAAACACTCACCCATAAAAACACGAAATAACACAAACAAAGAGAAACCCAAGAACAAGAACGAAAAAAAACACAAGAACAATAACAAAAAACATAAAAAAAAACAAAACAAAACAACAAAAACACAAGAACAACAAAAAACAACACAAAGAACACAAAAACAAAACAAAATAAAAAACCCACCCACCTTAAAAAACTAAACAAAAAAAAAAAAAGGAAAAAAGAAATAAAAAATGAACAAAACAAAGACCTATCTAGACCATAAGACTATTAAGGCAAGAATCAACAGAGGAAACAAAATAAAGAATAGAATGAGCTAGGGAACTAAAAAAACTGAATGAACCAAAGAGAAGCAAAAAAAAAACAAGAAGAAACTAGGTACCTTCAAACCGGAGCCATCCAAAGAAATGATAGAAAGAAGAGCTTCCCTAATTTGAGAAGCCCACCATATAGGAGGGTGGCCATAACAAGTAAGATCACCTTTGTCCAAAGCCCAATTAGCTAAAGCATCAACACTCTTGTTTTGATCTCTCGACCACATGATTGTAATCAACTTTCAAAAATCCCATCTGGATTACTCGAATCTTCTCAATAATTCTTTTTATTCTCCAATCCACCTTATGATTCTTAGAAGGATTCTTCAAGAGATTAATCATAAGTTGAGAGTCGACTCAACTAACACCTTTTCCCATCCAACCTTAGTAGCCTCCTCGAAGACCTCTCGAGGATACCATACCCCTCAACAAGGTTATTGGAAAGAATACCCAAATTCTCAAGCAAAAGTAAAAACCAGGGAGCCATCTCGAAAGTCTACCAATTCCTCCCACACTGGCTTTTCCAGGGTTCCCTCTAGAGGCTCCATCAGTATTGACTTTTCCAAAATCCTTAGGAGGAGGTTGCCAATTTCTATTCCTATCCAATTTACTAATACTCACATTCCCTTTAAGATGGTTGCCCTTAGAAGGTTTAATATTCAATCTTTGCATCACTTGATCCCATATTTGGTGGGAGTTTTGGGGGTGATTAAGGAGATGATGGACTGATTCAACTAAGTTGGCTATGGTCTTTTGCCAAATATAGTGAATATCCTTCCTATCTTGATTAAAAATTTGGTTGTTCCTTTCATTCCAAATATTCCAAAGAAGAATGGTAGAACCCATCCAAACTAACTGCCTAATAAAATGATCAACACCCTCTTGATTAGGCCAATCCCTCCAAAGTTGTTCAAAAGTAAAAAAATTGGACCACTGTAAGCCAAGTAAAGTGGCCATTCTCCTCCATAGCTCAGAGGCTAAAGTACACTCAATAAAAATATGGTTGATATTTTCTACATTCTCTTCACACATTTCACATCTAAAAGGGCCATGAAAACCACGCTTCATAAGTTGCTCACCAGTAAGCACCCTACGATGCAATAAAAGCCAATTAAAGAACCTCACCTTAGGCCAGAGCTTTTGAGCCCACAATTGAGAAAATATGTCAGAAGAATGGTTGGGATTATTATGGCATAAGGTCAAATAACCTTGAGCAACTCGAATACTCACCCTTAGTAGTGTTGTTCCATCCAAAACAATCTTTTTCATGGGACCAAGAGAGGGATCTCATATGAAGGATGCCTTGGATATCTTGTCTTTGCCTTTCTGGGATTTGAATAGGCCAATCCTCAATAGGGATCCAATATCTACCAACCTTTGAATTACCAGTATGGTACCGACAATAATTAGCCACCTTTATCCAATTAGCTCGGTGAAGCTCCTCCATCCAAGGCCTCCAATCGGGAAATTGAGTTATCAAAGGCTTGTGACCATCCCAAGAATCTATCCAAAAATTTGCATGTTGACCATTATGAATGATCCAAAATAATTTTTTCTTTATCAAATCCTCACCAGTCTTAAGAACTGCTAAAATGGGAGAACCTTTGGTAGGAAGTTGATAGCGAACAAGGTCTTCAGGACTTTTGTTCTCAACATATTTAGCATGGAGATTATTGGCCCAAAGAGCATTGGGGTTATGCAACATCCTCCAATATAATTTAGCAGCTAAAGCTTTGTTGTTATTAATTGAAGACCGTAAACCTAACCCCCCTTCACTCTTAGGAAGACATAAAGTATCCCATTTCACCAAGGCCCATTTTCTTTTCTCCTTAGTACCACTCCAAAGGAAACGATGACTGATTTGATCCAATTCTCGAAGAACAGCCTTTGGGATATTCAAAATGGAAGAAACATAAATAGGAATAGCTTGAAGGACTGATTTTACCAAGGTGATTCTACCCCCATAAGAAAGCCACTTGTTGGTCCACTTTCCAATTTTCTTCTTGACTTTGTCCAACAACCAATTCCAATCTTTATTTTTTTGCCTTTGAATATTTATGGGAATACCTAAATAAGTGATTGGAAGAGAGGTCTTCTTATATCTTAGCTTATCCAAGACCATGGATTCCTGTCTAGCAGAGCAGTGAAAGAAAATAACTTTAGATTTGTCTTCATTGATCAACTGCCCAATAGCCTTAGAAAAATAGCTAATGATTTGCTTAATATTAGAAGCTTCCTTAACTGTAGCTTTACCTAAAATAGTAGAGTCATCCACAAATTGAAGATGAGAGATAGGTCTAGCTCCATGAGCAATGGTAACTCCCTCAAGGGTTTTGTTTTCCTCTTTTTGGTTATAGTCCTACCCAAGCATTCAACAAGAATGATGAATAAATAAGGGGATAGCGGGTCACCTTGCCTAATACCTCTAGAAGCTGGGAAATACTGAGAAGGCCTGCCATTGATAAGAACTAAGTAGGAAACTGAAGAGATACATCCCATAATCCAATCCATCCAATCCTTAGAGAAACCAAATTGCCTCAAAACTTTGATAAGGAAGTGCCAATCCACTCTGCCATAAGCTTTGGATAAGTCTAACCGAATGAACATGGAAGGAGAATTTTGCATATCCATGGAATGGATGGCTTCCTGAGCAAGAACTATCTCATCTACTATTTGACGTCCTTCCACATAACCCCCTTGCTCTGGGGAAATAATCTTATGCAAAAGAGGCTTCAACCTTTCTCGCCATGATTTTAGTAATGATTTTGAGAAGAACATTACATAAAGCAATAGGTCTAAAAGCTGAGATATGATCAACCTCTTGAGCTTTTGGAACAAGAGTAATATAAGTTTTATTGATAACCTTCAAAATTTCTTTGGCTTTCCTGGCTTCTTCCACCACCTCTAATAAATCAACATGAAGGATATCCCAGAACTCTTGGTAGAACTCAATAGGAAAACCATCAGGACCTAGGGTTTTCCCTTTTTGCATTTTAAAAACTACTTGTTGAAGCTCATTGATAGTAACAAGAGCAGTTAAAATAGAGTTCTCCTCATAAGTGATAAGAGAAGGGATTGCTTGAAGAACATTATATTGTGAAGCTGAGTCAAGGGGAGTAGCAAAAAAAATATTGGAAAAGTAATCAACAACAATAGAGTTCATGCCATCCCAAGTATAAACAACATCTCCAGAATCTGATTTTAAGGAAGAAATAAAGTTGTGAGATCTTCGAGCTAGAAGAGATTTGTGGAAGAAATTTGTGTTTCGATCTCCTTCTTTGAGCCATTGAATTCTAGATTTTTGCTTCCATAAGATTTCTTCTCTTTTTCCCATTCCTCTAACTGAGTTGTGAGTTTAATTTCATCCGCACTTCTCTTCTCTGTGAGGCCATCTAAACGGATTTTCTTATTCAAATTTTCAAGATGAGCAATAACTTCATGTTTTTTTTTATGAACATCCCCAAACTCTTTCCAGTTCCAAGTCTTGATTTTGGATTTAATGTATTGCAGTATTTTGACAAAACAGAACATCTTAGTCCCATGCCTAGGTTTACCTTCCTTCCACCATTGTTGCACATGAGGTCTGAAGGAAATGTCTCTAAGCCACATTAATTGAAAACGAAAAGGAGAGAAACTCACATTGGTTTTCCACATTTCCACCATGACTGGCCAATGATCCGAACCAACATTATTAAGAGTCTTCACTTTAGGAATGTGACCATGGATTAAGAAATTTTCAGAGAGCAAAAACCTATCCAATCTCTCCATTATACAAGCTAAGCCTTGCCTTCCGTTAGACCAAGTCATAAGGCCATTATTCAGTTGGATATCCACAAGATGGAGGTTTGCAATATATTCGCTCATGAGGTCGGTGCTTTTGTCCAAATTTCTATTTCCCCCCTTTTCTCATCCAGAGAGAGGATGGTATTGAAATCTCCTCCGATCAAGATCCAAGCTTTAGGAAAATGAGAGATAATATGAGTAATATCCTTCCACTGTCTTCTTTTTTCCTCCAAAGAAGTCGGAGCATAAATAGTAATGCAGAGCATAATCTAGTTGGAATGTCTACTTTGAATAGCTATAGCCAACAAACCCCAACCGCCAACCATATGGTGAATAACTACCTCTTTTGGATCCCAAAGACAAGCAATGCCACCCGAAGTCCCTTGGGAACTGAGGGAAACCACTTTTCCAGCTGGCCAAATTTTATCGGCAATTAAGTCCATATCCTCCATTGACATCTTTGTTTCTTGAAGGAAAACAAGATGTGGATGATTTACCCGAATCATTCTTCTAATTTCATTTTGTTTTGAAAGACTCCCTTTGAGTCCTCTAATATTCCAAGTGATGATCTTCATTAATACCAGGGCTAAAAAAGTTGGGAAGGGCATTAATCTTACCTTCCTCTACAAGCTTTTCACCTTCTTTTACCATATGATATTGATTGGTCTTGCGACCTACTTTTTGATTAGAATCCATCTTCAATTTTTTTTTCCTTGTTTCTTGACTTATTCCAATTGAATCTGAGATGGCTTCTAACCTTGAAGAATGCTCGTACACAGCCAAAATTTTACTAGATGGTTCAATAGAGTCTATATTGGGACCTGCATTATTTGAAGTTTTGACATTTGAAATATTGTTTTTCTTGTGTAAATTTTCTCCTTTTTTTCTGTTGAAAACCTTTGATTTGTTGGTTTGTCTCTCGAGTTCTTCCCTTCATATTTAAATTGTGTTTCTAAGATTTCAGTTTCCATTATTTCCTCTTCCTCACTTGGGACATCATTTGTGGAAAGGATTTCAAACATATTAGCAGATGACTTTGATTGATCCTTCATAACTGGTTTTTTCTGAGTGTTCTTCTTCTTAGGTATTTGGAAACCTGCTAAGTTTATATCTTCTTTCTTTTGATCAGGAATTTTATTTGGGCAAGCACTGGCCAAATGACCATATTCATGGCAAATTCTACAATGAAAAGGAATGTTCTCATAGTCCACTACTTGCTCCCAAGTGTCTTCCCCAAATTGTAATGTGATCTTTTTAGGTAGGGGTTTGTCAAAATCCATTAAAACACAAATCCGAGCATAAATAATATGTTCAAAATTTTGAGTACAATCAACAATCATCATAAAAGTTCCTAAAGAGTTTCCAATTGAAGAAAAAATAGTAGGATTCCAAAATTCAATAGGGAGGCCAAAGAGTCTAACCCACACGGGAGCAATAGAAGGCATCTCTTCTTCGGCTTTAAATTTAGTATGCCAGGGCTTCATGAAAAGCCCCGCCCTTCCAAAAAACCAAGGACCCCCTTGAAAAGTTTTCTCTCTATCTTCATTATTAGCAAATAAAACAAGAAAATAACCATTTGGATAAATAGAGATTTGTAACTCACCTTTAGTTTTCCAGATTTTTGCAGCCCAGACTTTGAAAGCAGATAGACTCGGACGAAAACCCACGAACCGACAAATTAGTCCTCTTTTTTCCAAATCTTCAATGCCAATCCGAATGTTACCCATATCAAGCTTAACAATAGGAGTTCCATCAGCTGCTTTAAGACATCCCGACTCTCTTTTCCCGGGATCAATCTTAGGCATTCTTAGAGGTTTATGGGAAGCCCTAATATTGATATTAGCATTGGTGCCGAGGCTGTCCACCATGAAGGGCATCCCTAAAATTCATTTTTGGGACCGAGTCTTCAAAATTCTTACCCTTGATAGGGGTTTTCACAGTAGAATTATTTTGTGGGTGCACCTTAGCACCAGATTCACTTGAGATATGAGCCATTTTTTGATCAACTGCTTGAAACTTGTTTCGTGATCTCTTTAATCCTTGCCCTAGACGCCGTGGAAAGGTATGGTTTTCACTTTTCTTTTGTGCAACAAATTGGAAGTCGTTGTCACTCAAGTTCATAGTATGATCTATTGAAAGACAAATTTCTAACCCATCTTGTATCCCCTGCAACATTTCCTGCTAAAATATTGAGAATAAACCACAAAAATATTGGCCGCTAGGGCCCGAAGGCCCTAAAAACCAACCTCTGGAGCTGCTTGCACTCAACCCAGATGAAACCCTCGCATAGCCGCTTGCCAAATATGTCGTTCACACATAGGGATGCGCTAGGATCTGTGTTGCTCCAAATGATATGAAAATTGGTGGAGACGTTCTAGGGTTTTTCAGGCATCTACCCTCAAAATTTCAGCTCAATCCGAGTCCGGATGAGTGAGATATGACCGAAACGAGTTCGGTAGTTTGGGCAGTCCTGTGAAAAACTTCTCCCTTCCAAAATTGACTTTAATTTTTCACATAATAATCCATCTACCAATGGTGGAAGAAATTTAAATCCTTGCATTCTCCTTATTATTGTTGGAACATTAAGTTCACTTGTTATTTTTAAGGAGAAGCTCTCTTTGTTTCATAGTTTTCTTAGGGATAATAATTGTAAACTAACTTAGGAAGAAATAAATCAAGTAGAACTCGTATAAAAATATGGCTAGGCTCCATGATTAACAAAAGGAATTACAAATAGAGTTGGAAATTTTCAAAAAATTGGTAGAAGAAAAGATACAGATGATAGCATGTAGGCTAAGGGAACCATAAATTTGGTGTCAAATAGGCCAAATGGTGATAAAAATGATTTTTTTGAATATAAATATTCTATTTTATAGGTTCATGGTTGCATTTAGAGGGAAAACATTATTATTTCTATAAATCTTAGCAACAAATATTATTTCATTAATAGTGATTTCACTAAGAGGTTGCAGGTTCAAGAAACAAAAATTAAAGACAAAAATTGAGAGGTGTAAACAATCCACTAAAAAGGGTGTTATCAATCTACAACATAACTTTGATTATCTCAATAGTTATATTTACAAGATATTTCCCATTATGCTTGACATTAATCAATATTTTTATTGTTATATGATCTTGCACAGTTATTTTTAGTTTAGGGTAGTCTTAAACTTATGGTATCATGATCTTTCTAAGTTCATATGCCAAAATCCTATTTATTAACATAGAATCACTTTATTCTATAAAATTGTATTGGTGCCTTGTATCTAACCTTACTAGATGTGGAGGATGTGTGAGTTTACTTTCAATGGGTTTTACATAAAAATCTTGATAGTATGGCTTATAAAATGTCACCTTAGGATTCACTATGTTCCTAGTACATACCTACCCTACATGTATCATACTTATTCTATTTTTTCCCTTGCTATAATACTTATTTAGTATTGATCCCTGGCGGACTCACCTTGCTTAAGATGTGTTGTCTTTAGTTATTGTGCCTAGTATATTTAAAGATATCATGGAACCTTTAATGCTTGCAATTCTAGGACTATACTACTACTACTCAATTCCTAGCTTCTACTTTTCATGTTTATAAGTTTTTTCATAGTTGTAAACCTAAATTATACCTCCTTTTAACATTTTTATCAAGAAAATTGACTAATAAGGGAGTAGTTTTGTGCATAAAGAGTCTTTAGTTAGATAATTGATTGGTTTAAGAATAGTTGGTAAAATTGATCCATGGATAAGTAAACGAGCAAGTGTGATACTTTGCAAATGAGTCAACTAATACAGAGTGAACCAATTACTATACATGGTTGATTTCTATAATATTATTTATTTTCCATAGTGAGAGTCAATTAACATAAGTGGATCAAGTTAACCCAAACATAAAACACTTGACACTTTTTAATAAATACCTTACCCATGTTACCTACCAATTTGGATATTTTGGTCTTTAGCGAGAAATTTAGAGACTAATAATTGATCTCTTCTATATAATACAAAGGATACAATGAATTGGAATTCAATAATACTTGGGAAGTTTTGATGTCTCCTCCTCTCATTATTTTTACTTTATAGGTAGTTAGTAACTTTGGATCAATCATGGCTCTAACTTTAGGAGCTTAAGCTTAGGTAACTTGGTGTCATATCTTGAGTTTCAATAAGGCCATGATGAAGACTTTGTATTTGTTCTCATTTAAATCAAATTT
Source organism: Wollemia nobilis (assembly GCA_028583015.1). Classification (NCBI taxonomy): domain Eukaryota; kingdom Viridiplantae; phylum Streptophyta; class Pinopsida; order Araucariales; family Araucariaceae; genus Wollemia; species Wollemia nobilis. The sequence continues at coordinate 6,963,886 of JAQPPZ010002224.1, read as the reverse complement.
ATTTTGAGATATTATTTTTGAGAATGTTTTCCTATACCCTATTCCCTTAAACTCAAATTATCATATTCAACACTTCTCTTATATTTGAATTTAGAAGTCTTTTGTTATCCAAAATATGAAAATTGAAGAATTTAGTAGGCATTAGCTTTGTATTGATAATAGATGGAAATATATAGTACATGGTTGGCCCAATGAACTCAGGGTTATGCGTAAGGGGTCAGCCCCAAAATGTATTTATAAAATTTTGGCGAATCAGTTTCAAAATCTAGGTGAATAGTGTCCAAACGCATGTAGAAGGTTCACTATTATTAGGGGCAATGTTGGAAATTTAAACTTGAAATGGTCAAATTATTATAAAATTGGGGCAAATCGACCCCAAAAAAATTTGCACCCAAAAATTTTTAGCTAATGGACCCTGGTCAAGGGTTCCAAATATTAGCCAATTCCAAATTTTTAAAATCCTAATTTTATCCAATTTGGCGATAAATAGCCGCTATGCATAACCTTGAACGAACTTATGGTTGGAGCGCAACGGAATTTCCCTAACCAACTAACCATCTCCTCTAGAGTATGCGCTAACAAAGACTAATAAAATATAATGTAATAAATATACACTGTATGCTAACATCCCATCTTATTACATTATTTTGAAATACAAAGTGTGTTGTGAAACAACTCAAATTTGACACGTGCAAGTACCTTAGTGAAAATATCCGCAACCTATTCATCGGTGGGAATGTATTGGAGTTTTATTTTGTGTTTTGAAACTTCATATTGATTGAAATGATATTAAGTGTCGAGCAATATATTTTGTTTTGTAACTTCATATTGAATGAAATGATATTAAGTGTCAATGTGTTTAGTGTGTTCATGAAACATTGGATTCTTGAAAAGCTTCAAAACACCTTGGTTGTCACAAAACAAGTGAATTGGAAGTTTCTTAGGAATACCCATACTTGCTAGAATGTGACGTAACCATATCACCTCATAGAATAATCCACGTGATGCAAAATATTTTGCCTCTATAGATGATAAAGAAACCACCTACTGCTTTTTACTATGTCAAGAGATAGGACCAAATCCAAGATAAAAAATGTATCTAGAAGTGCATTTCCTATCACCAACTGACCTGGAATAATTTGAGTTTGTGTAACCTTGCAAGAAGAAGTTGTCATTCTTCTTGTATTCTAGGCCATATTATGTACTACCACAAACATAATGAAGAACTTATTTCACTGCTTTCCAAAGATTAACCTTCGGTTCCTACATGAACCTTGAAAGATAACTCACAGTAAAACTAATGTTTGGCCTTGTGTTGGTCAGATATATGAGACTTCCAATAAATTTATGATAGAGAGTACCATCTACCCATGGAGATTTATCATGTCATGATAATTGTAGCCCTATTTCCATTGGAGTTGCTTTGTCCTTACAATCAGTAATGCGATATTTCTCAATTAATGTCTTGGCATATTTTTTCTGTGTCACTTTGATGTGATTCTTCTTTTGTGAAACTTCTAAACCAATACAATAATTAATAAGTCCTAGATCTATCATCTCAAATTAATTTTTCAAGTCACATTTCACTGCATCTATCAATTTCTCTAAACTGCCATTGATAATCAGATTATCAATATATAGTACTAAAATCACTATTTCAAAACCATTTTTCTTGATATAGAGATTAGCATCCAAAGGAATTCTCTTGAATCCATGCTACAATAGGTGATTGTCCTTTTTATGTACCAAGCTCATGGAGATTTTTTAACCCATACAAATATTTAACCAATTTGTAAACTTTTTACTCTTGGCCTTCAACCACAAATCCTTTTGGCTGACTCATGTACACTTATTCCTTTAGATCACCATTTAAGAAGGCACTTTTGGCATCCATCTGATGTATCTTCCATCCGAACTAAGCTACCATAGTACAAAGTACACAAATGGTAGTTATTCTAGCAGTGGGTGCAAAAGTCTCTTCATATTCAATGCCTTATTCTTGTACATAGCCCTTTGTAAAAATGTGGGCCTTATGCTTATCTATAATTCCATCTACCTTATACTTCCCTTTGAATACCCATTTGCAACCAATGGGATTCTTTCCATAAGGCAGATCAACTAGCTTCCAAGTGTTATTTTCATGAGATACATATGTTCTACATCTATAGCAACCTTCCACTAATGCTCACTAAGTGCATATTTAACTTAGGTAGGTTCATGTTCATCCAATCAAGTCATATAAACCCTTTCATCATACACATCCATATCTTCTTCTCTATATTCCTCTACATCTACAAAAAGTTCACCAAATTTGTGGTAAAGCTCATCAACCTTTGAATTTGATGCTTCTAATCTCATATTCTAAGTCATACTATGTGTACAAGGTTGATCTAGAGTTAGATCTAGAGGTGTAGTCAGATTTGAATCTCTCATTGTGATAGCATTCAATTTTGGAACCTTTTTTGTGGGGTTTGAGTCTCTTTCTTAGGCTCCTCTTCATCCAGGTATACAGTTGAATATGTGTCATCTGATGTGAAAGTTTCATCAAATACCACATCTCTACTTATGTGAGTTTTCTTGGTTTTAGGATCTATCAACCGATATCCCTTGGAATTCTCATCATAACCAATTAAAAAAACACTACAAGGTTTTCTCATATAACTTATTTCTCTTCCATTTTGGAATGTGCATGAATGCTTTACACCCAAAAATCCTTAGATGAGAAATTAAGGGTTTTCTACTAATCCATGATTCTTGTGGAGTAATTTACTTAAGATCTTTTGTGGGTGCTCTATTCAGGAGGTACGTTTTTGTACTGACAACTTCTACTCAATACTTTTGCTCAAGATATGCCCCTATAAGCATACAGTGAACCATTTTTGTTATGGAACGATTCCTCCTATCAGTAACTCCATTTTTCTATGGATTATAGGTTATTGTAAGTTGCCTATTAATGCCATGTGAATTAAGAAATGTGGAAAATTATTTTGAGGTATATTCCCCCCTTGATCTAAGCAGAGGGTCTTAATAGAACATCCTGCTTCCTTCTCAACACTTTTCTTGAATTGCTAAAAATACAAAAAAAGTCTCTAACTTTAGTTGTAGAAATACAACCCACATATTCTGTGAGTAGTAATTAACAAACAACTAAAAATACCTCTTTTCCCATAACTTTTTGGTATAGAACAACACATATCTGCATGTACCAACTCCTAAGGTCTTTTGGATCGTGAAGAGCTCAACTCAAAAGGTACTCAGTGTTGCTTCCCTGCTAAGAAAATTGAGAAAACTAGAAAAGTTGAGGAAATGTGGGGAAGACCTTTCACCATCTCATATTTACTTAACTCAAATACCCTGAACTTAGATGCCCATATCTCTTGTGCCAAAGAGAAGTGGCCTCCTTTGTGTTCACTATCATGGCAACATGAGGAATAGAAATAGCATCTAAATTAAATAAGCCTTGCTTGTAGGAACTTATTGCAACATGCTTTCCCTTCCTAGTTATGAAGCATTACTTCTTTCCATCCTCAAATCTAAAATCAACAGCTATATTTTTATCCAAGATCTTAGGTACCGATTTTGCCAATCTTGGAACATAGATAACTTTCTCAATATGACGTTGTCCATCTAGAAGAGAAACAAAAATATAGCCTTCACCCTAGACTCAGTATTTCTTATCATCAACTATAACTAGTTTGCCTTCCTTAGCCTCAAATATCTCAAACCATGATTTATCACTAGTCATATTTTATTGGCACCAAAATCAATATACCACACAGGATCCTTTTATTGTTAAGTTGTGTTAGTCATGAGCACCTTGTGTGCCCTCTTAGAGTCTTATTCTGATTCATCATAAGCAACATGTCCCTTGGATTATGTATTCTTCTTCTATGATTTTTGTTTGCCCTTTTTCTTTTGACCTTGGTCATGGGATTGTTTATTCTTGAACCAATACCTATTGGTGTCATGGTTGTCCATATCACAAATATTGCAATATTTCTTTTGTTTCCTGTTGAGGTTCCTTGCCTTTGGAACCTTTGGAAGAATATCCTCCCTTTTGAAAGTTACCCTATCATTTGGACCCCTATTTTGAGTCAAGTTACCCCATGAAGAATTCGATAGGCCTTTTTGGTCACTTCATATATTTGAAGTTGATTTACCTCCTCAGTTTGAAGTAAATTTACCAAATCCACAAAAGTAACTTGTCTCATGGACACTTGAAGGGATGTGATTAGCATCTTGTAGTAATATGGAAAAGCTCTCAAAATAACTGAAGTCAAGAGCGTATCCTCTACTTTTTCTCCCAAAGCATTCAATTTGGATTTCAATTCTACCACTATGCATAGGAACAGTTCTAATGATTCACTAGAATTCATAATAAGAGTTTGAAGTTGAGATTGAAGGCTAAGAATGGTGGATTGATTCTTCCCTTCATATATGGTAACTAATGCATCCCAAGCATCTTTACCAATTTTAGCATCACAAATGTGAGGTTGTATCTCATCAGTAGTAGCAATTATGATAAACACAAGGTAATTTTTATCCTTTATGATATTCATATTGATTTGTACTTCATGTATCAGGACATTTTGTAGTGCTAGCCACAACATCCCATAAATATTCAACCTAAAGAATGGCTCTCATATTTGTTTTACATGGATTAAATTTGGAACCTTTGAGAAACTATGAATCTAAAAGATATTTGTGAATAGAGGCCATTGTGAAGGTTATTTATCTCACAAAAATGGTCCCCCTTTCTATATAATACAAAGAGTACATGAAAGGGAATTCACTCAAATTGATGGCACCTACCTCAAAACCCTTCCGAAAAAGGATGATGAGTTGGAGGAGATTAAGCCAAGAAATAGGAATGAATTAGGGTATATAATGGAGTGAATATCAGAATAAAATTGGCTTTCCTTATTTATCCCCGATGATTTATAGAGAACAATAGCTCAAATTTCATTATTGTAGCTATGTTAGGCATTATATATAATGACCCAAAGCATGATAGCTTTACCTGTAAGTATGGGAGAGAGGTACCATATATACCGAACACTACGATGCAATAAATTGCACAAATAGGTTTAAAATTTGGGGTCTTTCTTTGCTTTTGAATTTTAACTTATGATGTAAATGCAAAAAATAGGAAATTAAATGTAGTATACAATCACAAGTGCCCACAAATTTAAAACATAGGTGTCGATTTCCATTGAAAATGTACCTATTTACAATGCCAATTTTTTTAAGGTGTCGAATGCAATAAAAAATGCACCTTATTTTACAATAATTTTTGCAAGAAATTTGATTTTATGTTTTGCAAAAATTGATATTCACAATTCCACAATTTCCCCCCTTGTATTAGAATTTTGCAAAAAAAAAAAATGTTGTTTTGTCCCCCCTTTTTGGTTGCAAAATAAACAAGGTGTGAAAAAATCTTGATAACCCTTTCAGTTTGCAAAAGAAACAAAGTGCAAATCTTGGTTTCTTATCCCTCCTTGTGAAAAAAATGCACTAGGTTCTTGAAATTTTGCAATGAAAATAATGGTCCTTTCTTGCTTGGTGTAATTTTAGTTGCAAAAATAAATATTGGATTTGCAAAAAAATAACCTAAGGTATTAAAAAAATTACCTCTTCACCACCTTCTTGAGCAAAATTATGGCTTTGTGTGGTTTGAACCTGCGACCATTTGTGGAATTTTGTATCACGAGTCACTCGAATATCTCAGCTATAGTATGATATGAAACCAAAAGAGCATAAGGTGTTATTTATTGTAGTCTAAAAAATGCCTTAGCACAAAATAAGAAAAATGTCTTTGCTTGCACTTTGCAAGATTTGATCCCCTAACCTCCACATGAGCACCTTAGAACTGGGATTTCAACCAGCGTAGCTACCACTTCAGATGGAAATAAGGGATAGTCTCCTGCTCTTTATGCACTTTAGCCTCATGACATGAGACAAAAACAAAGGGACTTTAGTCCCATATGCACCCAGGAGGTGCAATTACAAGGTTGTAAAAATGTTGTTACTACATTTGTTAATTACCTTCGGGTAATCGAATTGTAAAACCATTTTGCCACCCGTAGTAGCTAGTGAAGGAATGCCAAGTTAATAATCTGCCATCTCAATTTCCATATATGCGAGGTGCCACATCACCATCCAATCACCTCTCGCCACATCATATGCCATGTCACTTGTGTTGGCCACATTAGTCGGCCAATCAGTGACTACCACATCACCCCTCAGGTGTCTGTCTATCACCACATCAACTACCTAGTTGTCCATCTCAAACCATGTCATCATTTGAGTCAGCTCTACCACGTTTCAAGTTAGGTCTGGTTGGTTAGTTCTTGATCTACCTTGGGGTTCATGTCGAGCATCCAGTTGAGTTAACCCAAGGGTCCTGCTCCTCAGGATTTGTGCCCTAGATCGAGAAATCTGCCTATGCCCAAAATACTGCCATCTCAAAAAATGTGTAAAAAACTACCTGCTTTGATAATAGATGGAAATAGATTTTTATAGATTTTTATTGATAATAGATGGAAATATTTAGTGCATGGTTGGCCCAACAAACTTATGGTTGGAGTGCAACAGAATTTCCCTAACCAACTAACCATATCCTCTAGAGTATGTGCTAACAAAGACTAATAAAATATAATGTAATAAATATACACTTTATGCTACACTATTGTAGACACCTAAAACATGTCATGTTTAGAATACTACTCATATGGGCACCTTTGCAAACCATATGAATGATATTGGATCTTTCTAAGACCAAGTAGTGGTTCTAACCACTCATTTTAGGTAGTCTAGGCCTATCCAACCTTAGTTATTGATGGCATCAGTAGCTAGGATCCTAGTCACTGATGATCAGAACGACCAAGGGTAGCCAGCACCTAGCAGTGTTGATCAAGAATGGCTAGCCCTATAATAAACTCAGCCATCTTGATTCAAGCAAAATTAGTTGCAACAACTCAAATTGCAATGGTTTTGGAGCGGTTTTGGGTGAGGAAGCTTCCAAAGGCTTCCTCCTAACTACTCAGGTCAACTAATTCTTGATCTTGAGAGTCTATTTATAGACCCCCTAAAGAGGCAAAGAGGAAGACAAGTTGAATTCAGTGAAGCCCTGTTGGATTGGAGAGCCATTTGCAATCTTTGAGGAGTACCAAGATGTTGTCTAATTGGAGAATGATAACTACATTTGAAGTAATGGAGTTTCCAATAGCTTGAGGAGCAAGCTTGCTATTTCATGCCAATCCATTGTAAATTCATAATAATTCACCCATAAATCTATGTTTAGATACACTGGAAACCCTTGATCATCAATTCCATGGAGAAATTATGCATCCATATACCTGATTTCAAGAACAAAATCCTTTTCCCATGGTCGTTGTTATCAAAAGCGGCCTGTAGGCTTAGTTGTTGGACTCAACATTGGCTAGCAAATCCAGCTACTATGAGCATCAATGGCTAGGGTTTGATATGTTTAATTCTTCAATTTAGCCATATATTTACATTTCTTATCATACATTTAGGTTAATTCAACATAGATTAATCACATTTCATGCATTTCCATGGTTGATTTACAGTTTCATAGGCATATTTTCTTACATTTGTGCACTTCATGCTTTCCTTTATATGCTTTCATATATATTAGGTTCTTTTATGCTTAATATTCAATATTACATACATCTTTAGGTTCCTTTATATATTTCAAGATTTCCTTCATGCTTCATTGTCAATATTTTAGGTATTTGTATGCATTTTTATACATGTTCATGCATTCTTTACATATTTGCTCTATTTCATGCACTTTCTTGGAAATCAGCCTCATCATGAGAGGCCTCATGTGCTACTAATGTGATTTGTTGTTTTCTTACATGCATATAACATATCTCTCAAAGACAAAGCATCTTTCAAGACTCTTCCTATTGAAATTTGAGGAGGCATCCTAGTAAGCCCTCAAGCAAATTGATGTTAGTGTGAAGACCATTCAAATGCACCTTATCCCGTTGAGGGGCCTCAACTATTGTAACAATTGTATCAATTTGAATTACTCCCTAAGAGGGAGAGATGGTAATAGAGCTTCATCACTTTAATAAAATATTACCCCTTGTTTCTTGAATATATTTTATTTGTGAAAATGATTACTTGATTTCCTTTGTCAATTTGGTATATGCTTGCAATAGTGTAGATGCATTGTTTTTACCTTTATACAAATGGTGATCACAACTGGACCGACCCTATTTTTGCATTGCTAACTTATGTTTTTATGTTTTTCCTAATGTAGGCTTAGCCACTCTGAGCAACAATGGCTAACAGTCCTAGCCACAGACGGCATCAGCGGCTAGCATCCCAGCCTCCCTAATCAATAGTTTCCAATAGAAAACATAGTTAAAAATAGTAAGTAGCCTATTTTATCATCGAATGAGGATTCCAGGTTAGTTGGATTTCTTTGTATTTTCATGTTTTCTATCTGTATTTTGTCTATTTGACTACAAATTATAGATTTTAAATAGCAAACATAGAAAATTTTAAGGATAAATTTTGGAAATACTATATTTGTTGCTAGTCGCTTCTAGGAACAATGGTCAATTTTGTTGGCTGCCCTAGTCTCCAATGACTAGAATTTTTGACTGCTATATTATACAACAACTGAGTCTGTTGCCTATTGTACATGGTAGTGGCCCCTATTTAGACTGTGTGTTAGGGTTTTATTTTTTGGGACCTATTCAAAGGCCAATATCATTTTTATTTTGCATTTGCATTCTCTGAAAGTAAAGAGCATTTAGTCCTACATATTTTTGAAAGTAAAACATTATTTTCTAGGTATGTAGAAGAATAATAAATGCTTCTTGATGCATATTTTATTAATTCAAAATTAAAAGGAACACACACACCATGATTTAAATTAAACATTAGCAACATTGGTCTTTTACATCCAACCAGTTGATAGAGACCAATGGTGGAAGTTATTACCACTCGATTGGATCATCTGACATTGTATCATCGGGACCCGTCCATGACCAAGGCCAACCCAAGAACTATCCTATCCATATAAAATTGCACGCACTCCTCTTCAAAGGGTGTATAGCTAACTATGGTGTGTTGGGTGAGGGTTGGTAGTACCTATGCTACCTCGTTGAGTATGGATTTCATCCTCATATTCTGACATGTGTGAGTATATAGGTGAAAACCTTTAACAATCTAAGAGAGTACATCAATAATCACAAAATATGATAAGAGTTAAGATTGTATTCACAATGAATCAAAACACACAAAACAAGTTCTTAGGACACACATCTAATCCTTAAAAGAGATAATCATATTGTTTATTTTGTGTGTTTATTTATTGTTTGGATAATCAACATAAGATCCTCGATCTGGGACCAAACCCTAATTTTTTTCAACAAAAAAAATTGCTACTTTTTTAGTTTGCATCCAGTGAATAAAAAACTGTGCAAATCAGAGTTATAACAAAAAAGTTATGTTGGTTTTATGATTACTCTATTTTTGAGTGATTCTTAAGCCAAAAATAGGGAAAAATTGCACTAAAACAATCATAAAAAGCCCTAGACAACCCCAAAAATTACCAAATTTGTTTTGTTGTCTTAGTTAGCCCCTTCTACATCTCTCATAGTATTTTTGAGGCCTAACTTTGCATTTTTCCAAAATTCCTAAAATTGGTCATTTTTCCACGAGCCTTGATTGGCTAAATATTCTGAAAATATAAATTCTAACCTGGATGTCACATTTTGGAGTCCTATCCCATTGTGATTAGGTCATCGCGATGATCATTTTGGTATATAACACCCATAACCTTTTTTGAAATTTAAATTTCACAAGGTTATGGTCACTATGTGGGTCTACCCTCGGTCCATGACTAAGGCAATGCCCATTGCATAAAAGGACCCATACCACCCTAGAGGAAACACACATACCCCTAACTTACCTGAATGAACTTCAGGGAGTCTCAGAGGAGACAACACCACTCATGATGATTCTCATCAAGAAACCTCACCTAGGAGAACCAATAATAGATCTTCTTGTGATCCAGACAAGATCATTTATAGGCCTACTTCATCTCATCAAAGTGAGAGGCAATATCATCCTAGTGAGGGATGAGATAGAGGGGGTGTGACCATTCACATTCCCATTGTAATACCAAATCCTTTTTAATAAGGAGGGTGTCATTTGTCCTACCACATTATTGGCGAAAGAGGTGCACCTCTTGCCAAAACTTGCAAGACCCATCACCTTGACTTCTTAGATCAAGGTGTTGGAAGATACCAACATGGGAAATTTGAGCATGGAAGTATATATCATGATCATACCCCTCGTGGATCTACTAGGTACATTGAATAGTACATCATGGACAAAGGAACTATAACTCAATTGTGTCCTATCTGTACCTACGGTGAGTGTTCCCAATGAACACGCGACACCCTTACAACATCCTTGCATGAGGATTGCATCCCTAGTGAATAGCACAATGTCAATGCTACCCCGATCAATTGAGGGAAGATAGTTTCCAACCTTGTTGCACAAAAATCCCCTTGCATGGAGTTGCAGCATCATAGGCCTCATACAACAAACCAATCATATCGATCACATAGGTTAGATGCAATTGAGAGAACTAATGCTCCAAGATCAATTGGAGGATTCGTGTGTTGAGCATGAGAGCTTAGAAAATCTAGAATGAGAAAGCACAAAACAATAGTGGTTACACCAACAATGGTTATATGAACACTGCCTAGAAGAACAATTCCTCCTTGATCAAAAGGAGTGTGAAGAGTGATTAAATAGGTTGGCTCAATCAGAATTACCTCCCTTTAGTAAGTATAGGTAGCAACACAATGAGATACATGCTACTTTACACATTGAGCTACATGATAGGTGAGTAGATGATTATATTCACCATACTTCTCAACATGCTTCTTGACCACATAAGCGGTTAGTGCCAAACCAAAAAGAGCATACTCAGTATGAAGAATCAGAATAGGATCACTAGGATCAGTAGTATCCTAAACCATATTCTATATATGTGGCTAATGAGTACAATTTACCACCTCATACTCAAATAAACTTACTTTCACTTGCACCCCGAAGGCCCCTTTGAGAGGAAGAGATCATCTCTTCTCAAGCCTATAAAGTGCTTATAGAGAGAGTCAAAACTCTTGAAAAACAAGATGTGGCTAGTCAAAAGCCCACTTTAAGCAAGATACACAATCAACCATTGTGTCCATCAATGCCAAGCCTTGCTTACCTTAAGCATTTCAAAATTCCTAAATGGTATAAGTTTAAAGGTGATGAAGATGCGTAAGAGCATATAAAAAGCTTCATGAATGCATGTTTCCAGTTGCAACATGACAATACCTTTTTGTTAATAACTTTCATGATCACCCTCTCGGGTGCAGTTGCTATATTGTATAATCAATTACCTAGGCACAACATCACCAACTTAGAATATTTGGTGAATACTTTCCTTAAGAGCTTCTCATTGGGTGCCAAAAATAAAACTAATCTATCTGACATGGCCAATCTACGATAATATTTTTTTTTGGTAGATAAGATACTATACCATTAATACCAGGATTTACAGGTTGACCCAAAACCTTTTACAAAAATCAGCCTAGGGCTATTGATGAACATATCCTTACTAAGGATCCTATATATGTAAAATCTAAATGCCACCAAAGCCATTACATTCGGTAAGGCACATAGCCTGTTATCAAAAAGAAACTTCCCATACAACATTTTGGGTATACCCCGAGAAAACACACATGCATCATAATTACAAAAAATAAATAGACACGGATCCCTTCCTTGAGACAATGGAGAAACAAAAAGCTACAGACACACATAACAAAGTATTGAAAAAAACTCCCACAAGCTTTGTATTGACAGTTACTCCTAATAATTCTTTGGTAATTGCTTTCTTTTCATAATATGATGACGAGCTAGTCATGGATTATGGGAATAGGTGGTGAAAATTAATGGTGAAACTACCATTCTCTATTCACACTACTGAACTTACTTGAATGTTTACAAAAATATGTGCCAAGCACATATCATTGTTGCTCCAGTTGTAACAATATTCGACATTCGAAGAGGCTTTGGTGCAAGCCAAGGTAATTTAAGATATCAAGATACAAGAAGGAAACCTGAAGCTCCAAACTAAAAAATAATGGAACAAGAGCACACGACATCAACCGTAGTAGGCCAAGCCTACCCACGTCAACCATATCATGTTAAATTTTCCAAAAGTAGCACAAATCCAACAACCACAAAACTATCAGGCTCAACCTCCTCCTACGCATTACAACTAGAGCAATAGGAATCAAGGCAAGGACAAACAAAAATGTCCACCTCACAACTATACGCCATTGCCTAAATATTTGGCATAAATTTTCAACCACCTTTATGAGGCGGAGCACACCCTGGATCCTAATCACCCCAAACCTAAGGGGTAAAGGGAAGACTTGTACTGTTCCTATCATCGGTAAATGGCCTTGATATTTAGGATTGCATTACATTCAAAAATGAGATGCAAAATATGTTGTACAAGAATGAATTACAAATAGATAGCCCCTTAGCTATCTATAATCAAAACATTGACATATTCAAAAACTCTTTGCCCAACCATGAGGCCAACAACAATCAAGTTGAGCATGCCAACGAAGTGAATATAGATCCATCTAGGGAGGTTTTTATCGGTATGATCAATACTACATTAGGAAATAAAAGAGGCCTTGATCAACCCAATGTACCAAAAAGTGCAATTAAAGCTAATCATATATCACAATCCTTATCAACATTTAATTCAATTCACTTACATAAGGATCCTATGATTACCTTTAGCAGGCAGGAGATCAAGCCAATATCTATAGATGAACCCGATCCACTTCTACACATAATAACGAGCATCAATCATATTCCTTACAAGAGAGTCTTTATTAACACTGGGTCATCTATCAACATCATCATGGTTGTAGCTATGAAACACTTAAATATACCACCTTCACAAATTAAGGACTCAACATTCACATTGAGAACCTTCAATGATGCCACCTCCTTGATAATTTGTACAATAATCCTAACTATCCAGGTGGGAATGAAGAGCATGCCTATGTTCTATCACATCCTAGGGGGTGAAAGTTAATAATATATTCTATTGGGCAGACCATGGATGAGGGACATGGAATGCGTACCTTCTATAGTGCATCAAAATCTCAAATTCATACATCAAGGATAAGTGTATGTGGTCCCCAATAATACCGAACCTTTCAAATATTAAAAATTGATAAAAGAACCATAAGAAACTCTTATGACATGTGAGCCTCAAAATGTTCACTCGGATGAAATCAAAAAACATTCGACTAAAGCTTACATCAAGTCATTGCTACCTTCTCCCATCAACAAAACTTATGATATCACCCTACATAATGAGGAGAAGAAAAAATTAGTTGACACAACTAATGCAAAATCATCTTGGCCAATTTATGATCCACCCACAACTAGTTTGAAATCCAAAACACCTTCTCACAAGTTCGTGGGAATGATCAACATCAAGACATAAGGCCCAGTAACTCTAAAATAGTTAAAATAATAGATGATGCTATTCGATGTTGCTTCAACATCAAAGGGGTAAAAACCATTGAAATTAGTCACCCTTGAGTCATTTCTCATGGCACATTATAAATAGTAGGAACAGGTATCTTCCCCACATCAAACTAGGGTACTCAAGCTCGCACACTTCAACACTATAAAGTGAAGCAAAAATCTGAACTAAGTAAAAAACATGAGCATGTGGATACCCCTATTAAAATGGAACATCAAGAAGCATCCACATTATCTCAAATGAATGAAATGGGTGATTTTAATTTACCTAAGGTTTCTGTAGCACCTACTCTTTTTCCTCCATTTGATGATGTTATTTCATTCCAATCACTAGCAATACACTTGGGAGCCTTGTTAGTCTTGGAATGTATACAAGATCGCATGATTAATCTAGAGGTACATATGGAGCAACAAAATGAGGTGTTGTAATTTATCATGATCCAACTTGAGAGCCAGGAAATACAAAATAAACCCCCATATAAGGTCAAACCAACTCCTTTACAATCACAAGAAAAGCCTTAGCAACAACAGGCACCAACTTAGCTGCCCCAACAACCTAGCAAGTATCCCTCATTGCTCGAGCCTACGGTATCAGTTTTAAATTTATTATGCACCACAAACACCATCACCTTACCTGAGGTTCACTAGTTATATCCAAATCATCCAAAACCCCAAGGTTATGAGGAAGAGTTACACTATCTATATCATAGAAAAAATGGTCATGATACTCAATCATGTCAAGGTTTCAAAGCCATTGTATACAACATGCTTGAAAATAAGTAGCTTCAAATTGTCAACCAATAAATAATCATTGTTATCAATTCATCCCTTGCACCCAAAAAGCAATAGAAGCCCCCTAAGCCATCAATTGACATACCTAGGGCTCAACCAGCCCATCAAACCAAGCCAGTGTAGGCTGAGCATCAAAAAAACCAATAGTGCATTTGGACTCCTTTAAACAAGCCTATGTTAGATATTTTTTAGAAGATACAAGAAGCTAAGGTCCTCACCTTACCTGACATAAACCCTCTAGACCCAAATGGAGCTAAACCTAAGAGCTATAGGGAGGGCCATTACTATATCTATCATCAAATAGAGGGACATGGCATTTATAGTTGTTATGGGTTCAATAATGTGATTCAATATCTCATAGATAGTGGGGATTTTCCCATAAATGGTTCATCCATAGTGCCTCAGCCTACCAAAATAGAGGTCTCATCTTTCCAGTTGTGACCCCAAGATCATTCGTTGCCTCGTAGGCCCAACAAGACAGTGCACTAAGTAGTTTTGTTTCAGATGACTACTGTGACCCTATTTCAAATGCTTTACGAGGCAAACGTAATTGAGTTACCAAAGGTCAAACCTAAAGTACCTAAACTTGGATCATAGGATAAAATTCTCTATTGTTTCTACCATCGTATACATGGGCATGACATCCGTGACTACCATTCATTCAGGAAGGTAGTCCAAAAGCTTCTAGAATGAAATGAGCTCCATGTAGATGGCTCACTCATTTCTTGCCACCAAAACATGGGTACCTCGTAGAGGTCTACACCCCAATTGGGAGAGTTGATTTCTATCACTTTTCCTAAGCAAGTTGATTAAATTGAAGTGGACAACATGCACACTGGGGGTCCTCAAGGTAGCATACCTTCCACATCATATTCATCAAGGTCAATAAAGCAAAGTGAGGATTCTAAAGGTATCACACCTTCCTCCCATCCATTGAGTGGCACACACACTGGGGCACCTAAAGTATCACACCTTTCCCCCTAAAATAATTAAAATTCAAAAACAATTGAAAAATTAAAATTCAGAAACAAATAAAAAAAACAATAAAATATAAAAACAATTGAAAATTTCAAAATTTGAAAAAAAATCATAAAACATTAAAATCCAAAAATAATTGGAAAATCAAAAATTCAAAAATAATTTACAACACCAAAAATCCAAACAAATGAAAAATCAATAAAGTTAAAAAACATTACAAAACATCAAAAATACAAAAACATTTACATTTGGTATTGCATTGACATTTTGCATATGTATTCATTTAATTGCATTGCATTTTACACTTGCATTAGGATAGGTTGTGTTTACAATATTACAAATGACACCATGTTTGTATGCTAATCATGCATCTATTCACGATCATCATCCATCACCCTTGTGAGTAATTATGTTTGTCAACAAAACTCCTCCTGTTTCTATAAGGATATACTAGGGTTTTTAGGTCATTCATCCATACCTAGTGATATTCTCAGATTTTGTAGAAATCTATCTTCACTTTCAGAAGATGAGGTCTAGTTTTGATAGTACCTTCAATTTTTTCAAAATCCTATCACAATTTATACATTAATAATCCTAGTTAGGATAAGGAAGGATGAACACTACAAAGAGATCCTAGTCACCTTAAGTGAAAGGTTTTTACTTGCTTATCTTGTAATGTGCATGGTGTAGGATGCTAATCATTGACAAAAGGACAAGCTCCCCCCTACCCAAAGAAATCCCTTGCTTTCATACAAAATAATAAAATTCCCAAATCAAATAAAAGCAAAATCCCTTGCTAAAAAAAAAATTACAAAAATAAACAGTGATTTTCATCACTAAGCATGAGCAAGTATCCCAATAAATCAAAATAAAATAAGGGGGTGAAGAGCTTGAATCCTTGGAATGGTTAGTATTCGAAGCCATTGAGTGATCTCCATTACAAAAATGGGCTGAATGAATCCCACTTGGCAATGGGATAGTTCTAAGCAATTTACAAATGAGCTAGCTTTAGGTGGCCTGTATTACCTAGCAGTTTAGTCCAACTGTGTCCAAATCAAGGATCATGATGAGCATATGGTGATCCTCATTACAGAAATGGGCTGAATGAATCCTTCCTGGCAATAAGGTAGTCTTATGTCTCATCTAATATATTCATTTTGCACACATAGGGATAATAAATATCTTGGTCTTCATAACAACAACTTTTATCTTTCAAGAGTCTCGTATAGTCATTATAAAACTTTTGATTAATTAGCTAGGGTGGTTGAGTCTCATGGAAAACCTCAAAAAATCCCTAATAGCAACAAATCATCTCATCAATCAATCACAATTTTCCTTATGAGATTTTGTTTATTAAGGTATATTAATGAAATAGGATAGATACCATATGGATATCAACAATGATATTTAGATGACCACTGACTATTTTATGCACATCTTTTAATTTACAAAAACTTATAGAGAAAACACATACATCTCACATCATCTCATGTCATATACGGATGCCTAAATGACTAATTCTTATTATAAGAGTTACCATTTACATTCATGATTTTTATACATCCTATGGTGTCATCCATTAGTTTGTAAAACACATATCAGATTCATTCCTTATATTTTAAGTGATTAAAGCATACAGGTTCATTTGCATTAGATCATCCTCATGTAATTAATGCATTACATTACATATCATCTATCATATCATATCACATATATTAAATGCATAAACAACTAAAACAAATTAAACATGCATTTAACATTCACTATTGCATCCATATAAGCATACATGGTAGTGCATTCATACATCTAGATCACAACATTTAATCATACATCTATCATCTAGCTAGTGCATGTCATCAATACATTGCATACATATAGCATAATCACATCATCATTTAGGTATTGCATTCATCATTGCATCCATAACATAAAATCAAAACAAAAACATTTACAAATATCAACTAGGGCATTATCAATATCATACCTCCCCCAAATTAGCAATTTAAAAATCAAGTAAGATGCGGTAAAATAAGGTATCAAGCCTTCCTAATAAACAACATAATTCAATCCCATCATCAATTAATAATCAATTGTTTTGTTTCCAAAAGGTTGTGCCTTTTGCCTCGCTATATCAATTTCAAAAGGTCCTAAATATGCCCAATTTCTTTGGTCAAATTCCAAAAGGCTCCAAAGATACACAATTTCCTTTGGTCAATCCCAAAAGGCTCCAAAGAAGCCCAATTTTCTTTGGTCAATCCCAAAAGGCCCCAAAGATGCCCAATTTCTTTGGTCAGATCCCAAAAGGCTCCAAAGATGCCCAATTTTCTTTGGTCAATCCCAAAAGGCTCCAAAGGTGCCCAATTTTCTTTGGTCAATCCCAAAAGGCTCCAAATATGTTTAGTTTCCTTTTTTCAATCCCAAAAGGCTCCAAAGATGCCTAATTCCTTTGGTAAATCCCAAAAGGCTCCAAATATGCCCAGTTTCCTTTGGTCAATCTTGAAAGGCTCCAAAGATGTTTAGTTTCTTTTGGTCATTCCCAAAAGGCTCCAAATATGCCTAATTTCTTTGGTCAATCCCAAAAGGCTCCAAATATGCCCAATTTCCTTTGGTCAATCCCAAAAGGCTCCAAAGATGTCTAGTTTCCTTTGGTCAATCTCAAAAGGCTCCAAATATGTTTAGTTTCCTTTGGTCAATCCCAAAAGGCTCCAAAGATGTTTAGTTTCCTTTGGTCAATCCCAAAAGGTTCCAAAGAAGCTCAATTTTCTTTGGTCAATCCCAAAAGTCTCCAAATATTCCTATATTGCTTTGGTCAATCCCAAAAGGCTCCAAAGATGATTAATTTCTTTGGTCAATCCCGAAAGGCTCCAAATATGTTTAGTTTTCTTTGGTCAATACCAAAGTATCCAAATATGTTTAATTCATTTGGTCAATCCCAAAAGGCTCCAAAGATGTTTATTTCCTTTGGTCAATCCCAAAAGGCTCCAAATATGCCTTAGTCCTTTGGTCAATCTCAAGGACTCCAAAGACACCCCAGTCCTTTGGTCAATATCAAAAGCTCCAAAGAAGCCTAAACCTTTGGTCATTTCATCCAAACATAAAATGAACACATTTTCTCATCATAAGGAGTTTCATCATGGATATTAAAGCCTATCTACTGGTCAATAATCATAAAAAAAATCACCAAATTAACAAAAAAATCAAAAAAATCAAAATTCAAATATACGTTGTACCTAGTTATTTATTCTACACACTTGGCGATTGTAGTGACTTGTGCTCCATGCAATATGGAAAGAGGAGTAAATTACCATAAGATTATTTGAACCAAATTATTCATCATTGACTTGAAATGTCTTCACTTCAATCCCTAAGAAGGCCATTGTGACCAAACTACTCCATGGGAAGAGGAGTTCAATTCAATTCTACTATGAAATTTCAACAGATAATCAAATATAGTGATTCAAAACAAGCTTAAATGGAATTTCTATCATCTTGATTTCCTAAGAAAGCCATTGTGACTGGACTGCTCCACGGGATAGAGATTTATAATTACTATTAACGGTTGAAATCATAGCTATAATAGGACTTTCCATATAACAAAATGCAATAATCTTGAATCATCAAAATTATTAATTATGGTCAAGCGACTTGTTTCTTTCATCACTTGTCCTTTCCTCATTGACTCGTTGCTTGAGGGGGTAGTCATAATATCAACATTCATAATCAAAATCAATAATTGAACACTCAATCATGTAAGTTGCATTCGTCTTATGAATCATTTCCAAAGACAATCATGCCCTTGCTTGGGATAGAAAACAAGCAAATTAATCAACTGCTTGGAATTCTTGAAGCATGAAGTATCATAGGCATTGGTATCTTCATAAACTAAAAAATATCCAAGATCAAGTAAGCCTGATGAAAAAGGTTGTACTTGAGTGAAGTTCCTTAACTTGTCGAAGGTAATGAATCTAAGATGCAAGTCCTTTTCATGATTGGGACATCTAACATTGACTTGATCAATGAACATCATGAAGAACACAAGCTTATACTGAGAGTGGGGGGGTGAACAGTATAAGACCTCTTTTTAATTTCTCTATTTAACTTCAACTTCACAAAGCAATGAACCAATAGCAATATCAAAGCGATGCATAAAGTAACACATAATGAGACACCAATTTTAACGTGGTTCACCCAACATGGGCTACCTCCACAAAAATTTTCTCTAAAAAGCTTTCTCAAAGTTCTTTGGGAATCCTTCCCAATTACAATGTTTATGAGCCTCAGCCCAAAGGAGAAACCTTCCCCTACTCAAGTATTTATGAGCCTCTGCCCAAAGGATAATCCTTCCCCTCCTCATGAATTTATGAGCCTCCTACCCAAAGGAGAATCCTTCCCCTCCTCACAAATTTATGAGCCTCCTGCCCAAAGGAGAATCCTTCCCCTCAACTCTAGAAATGATACTTTAGAAGATCACCTACCTCTTATTCCGCTAGCACATGGAACTCCTTTCCACATAAGACCTCCTATCCTCAATGCTCAGCCTCAAGAGACCTCTTTCTTCACTGATCACATCCATAGCAACTCATCAACCTATACTAAACACAGTTAGTCGGTCCAGAACAAGTCTTCCTCACTCTGTCAGATATGTCCCAAGCTCAACTCATAAAGCTTGAACAAATCAATCTCTGCTGCACACAAGCCTTCTCAAAGACTTGTCAAAACTATCCTCAGGTTCTTCTCAAAGAACCACTTCAAATTTGTCCTCAATTCCTCTGCTAGGACCTGTCCAAATCAGCTCACAAGTCCTCCCTAAAACTTGTCCAAATCAGCTCACAAGTCCTCACTAGAACCTGTCCAAATCAGCTCACAAGTCTTTACTAGAACCTGTCCAAATCAGATCACAAGTTCTCACTAGAACCTATCCAATTCAGCTCACAAATCCTCACTAGAACCTATCCAAATCAGCTCAGAAGTCTTCACTAGAACCTGTCCAAATCAACTCACAAGTTCATCAAGAAAAACTTGCTTAGCATGAAACCACAAAGAGAATTGTTAGAGACCCAATGTGATTCATCAACCTCATATATAAAGAGAATTTTTAGAGACTCAATATGTTCTATACTTAACTCCCAATCTTAATCTCAAATCTCATAGAAACATAAAGAGAATTTTTAGAGACTCAATATGTTCTATACTTAACTCCCAATCTCATTCTCAACTCAATCTCAATATCAAAAGAATAAGACAGATGTAGTATGCTTTTCTCAAGAACATGAAACATAACCCAACAATTTGCAATATCTCATATAACAATGATACTCATGTCCTTTCCAGAACCAATATCTTTTCTCAACCAATTAGGGTTTTAACAACAATGCTTACAGACAAGGTTTAACCAATATCATTCAACTCAACATTAACCTTGAAGCATTCAACCAATCACTACATGAAAAGAAAACTAGTAGACATCCTTTTCCCTCCAAAGGTATTTGAACAAAACAGCCACCAACATAAATCAACAATGCAAAGAATAACTTGCTCAAATCAATCTCAATGGAGTAAACCCAAATCATGTATCAAGTAAAGCATTAACTTGATCAAAACAACCTCTATGGAAGCAACTCAACCATCAATCTCAAAACAGCCAACTAAGGGTTTCACCATCTCAATGCAAGTAGCAAGACTTACTAACATAAACCCTAGTGCAAAATGCTTCCTCTTCCTCAACCAGAATTATGCATTCACCCAAAAAACTCATCAATGATTTTAATGCATAAACAATCTTCAATATCCAGAAAATGGGATTTACACCAACAAGAATACCTAGTAGACAACCTTTTCACTCCAAAATCAATTTCATAAAATACACCATCAACAATATACATGGAAGAAGTTGCCCATACCTTTTTTGAGGAAGAAGAGAATAGTTCTTCAACCTATTACCAACACCACCCTCAACTTTGCCACCAAGTTAGGGTTAGATCATAAAAGTAACCACAAAAATATTTTTTCCATAAAACACCTTATGACTCCAATCCTTAGAAGTCAACTACAAAAAATATAAAGCATACAAACAATATATCCTTTTACACCTTATTTCTCCAAATTAATTAAACCATGCTCAAGGAATGATAGCTTCTAAGCAAATCTCACTCAACAATCAAGCCAAAAATCTCAACCACACACTATCAACCTTATATTTCCAAAGAAGCATTTAACCTTAAAAATAATTTTAAATAAATCTGCCCAACCACTTATTCTTTAACAAAATGCATATTTTATTTAAAAAACCTTACCAAAAAAAAATGCTTCCAAAAATCATGGGTCAACAGTGCCTCCGAAAAAATCGGAGCGCAAAAAATCTTCTCACACTCCACGGCGGGAGTCGAACGCTTGACCTCCCTTCAAGTGCCTTCACAGAACAGTCGTTGCCACTAGGCCAACGATGCTAGCTTGAAGGCTAGAAAGAGTCTCCTTCTCCTTAACCCTTTGGTGGTGGATAAACGTGGCAAAAAAATGATAGTCGTAGCTTTTACTTCCCAACCTTTGCGCAATTCGAATTTCTTTTACACCATTGCTTTGGACTATAGGTTATGGCTTATATAGCCAAACTTCCATGCTATACACGACGTCGGTGGGAGGATAATTCGAATTTTTCAAATTAATATTATTTTGGTGCCTTCGAAACAACTTTAGGGTTTATGAAACCCTTTTGATTATTAAAAAATAATCACAGGTCTTTTAGACCTTAGACCTTAGGTGGAGAACCCATTAAATTATTAAAATAATTTAATCACTAAATCAAATAAATAATTAATTAAAAAACCTTAAAAAGGTTTTATTAATTAAGTTATTTAATTAATAAGTGTCTCCAGCCTTTGCATTAAGCTAAGAGTGGTTTTGAGAAAAACCCTTAATGCATCCACCTGGTTTTAATAAAAACCCTTAAACCTGCCATGGTTTTGATAAAAACCTTTTCATCTGCCACATGGAATCTCTTCAGAATCTTCTAGAAAATATTCTTTGGAATATTCAACCTTTGAAGCCAATAAATCCTCTTGACATTAATGTCAGTTCCTTTTGACATCAATGACAACTCATAGACAAGAATCTAGGATCTCAAACCCAAAATTGCCAACACATCAATCAACCTATAATATGGCTTTAGGTGGTCTATTTTTTCTTAGCATCGTATTTTCCCACAATGCATCCCAAAAGGGGCATTTATAGACACCTAAAACACGTCATCTTTAGGAGACTACTCATTTGGGCACCTTTGTAGACCATATAAATGAGCTTGGATATTTCCAAGACCAAGTAATGGTTCTAACCACTCATTTTAGGCAGTCTAGACCTATCCAACCTTAGCCACTGATGGCATCAATTGCTAGGATCCCAAACACTGATGATTAGAGCGACTAAGGGCAGCCTACCCCTAGCTACACTAATCAAGAGTAGCTAGCCCTATAACAAACTCGACCATCTTGAGCCGAGAAAAATTAGTTGAAAAAACTCAAATTGCAATGGTTTTGAAGCAATTTTGGGCGAGGAAGCTTCCAGAGGGTTCCTTCCAACTGCTCATGCCAACTAATTCTTTATATTGGCTTCCTTGAGAAGCCAAGATTAGGATTTGAACAGTCTATTTATAGAACCCCAAAGAGGCAAAGAGGGAGACAAGTTGAATGCAGCGAAGCCCTACCGAATTAGAGAGCCATTTGCAACCCTTGAGGAGTGCCAAGATGTTGTCCAATTGGAGAATGACACCTGCATTTGAAGAAATGGAGTTTCCAATAGCTTGAGGAGCAAATTTCATGGAGAAATTGTGCATCCGTAGACTTTATTTCAATATCAAAATCCTTTTCCCATGGTCATTGTTGTCAAAAGTAGCCCGTAGACTTTATTTACATTTCTTAGCATGCATTTAGGTTAATTCAACATAGATTAATCACATTTCATGTATGTACATGATTTATTTATAGTATAATAGGTATCTTTGCTTACATTTGTGCACTTCATGCTTTCCTTTATATGATTTCACATATATTTGGTTCTCTTATGCTTAATATGCAAGATTACATACATCTTTAGGTTAATTTATATGTTTCAAGATTTACTTCATGTTTTATTGTCAATATTTTAGGTAACTTTATGCATATTTATACATGTTCATGCATTCTTTACATATTTGCTCTATTTCATGCACTTTCTTGTAAATCAGCCTCATCATGAGAGGCCTCATGTGCTACTAATATGTTTTGTTGTTTCCTTACATGCAGATAAAAGATATCTCAAAGACAAAGCATCTTTCAAGATTCTTCCTCTTGACATTTGAGAAGGAGGCATCCTAGTAAGCCCTCAATCAAATTGGTGTTAAAGTGAAGACCATTCAAATACACCTTTTCTTGTTGAGGGGCCTCAACTATTGTAACAATTGTATCAATTTGGTTACTCCCTAAGAGGGAGACATTGTAATCGAGCTTCATCACTTTAATAAAATATTACCCCTTGTTTCTTGAATATATTTTATTTGTGCAAATGATTACTTGATTTCCTTTGTCAATTTGGTATATGCTTGCAATAGTGTAGATGCATGGTTTTTACCTTTATACAACTATATACTAACAAAATTGGGTTGATATCAACTCTTATACTCATTTGTTGTAATTGGTTGTTTGTTGATGATAAAATTTCCATATGCTCTATGTATATGCTCTATGACAAAATGTTGGTAATTTTTATTGGACCTTTAAGTTCCCTTTTGCATGCTTGAATTGCCTAGCTATCCCTATTAGTTAGTGGATTATTAGTAATATTACCTTTTTGGATAAAAATTCCAATGTTTATATAATTTTATCGATACTATTGATGTAATCCTATGATCATGTACAACATAAACCTATGGGAATTATCTATGTAATCCTACATACATTCTATATTTAAGACTAGATGCATCTTTAAGTAAACCTACAAGTGTTTTATATGTAAGCCTATGAGAATTAAATATGTAAGCATATAGGCAATAATAATGTATTAACCCTTAGCAATATTGGTTAAACCATCTATATAGTTAACCTCTATGTAGGGTTCAATATGTTATAATTTAATTTCAAGCCAAGTTATGCCAAATCAAGGTTTGTAATAACTAGGGATTATATATCTCTATAAATACCCCTTAATAATTAATCCATTATATTAGTTCATGTAATGTGATATTGTGCAGGTGCCTATAGGAACCCACCCTTTACTCTTTCAATTATTCTCTTTCATTTATATGCTCTTTAATATTACTTGTATATTCTTTTGCTTGTAATTACAATAAATTATGTACTTCGAAATGTTATTAGAAATTGTTTTAAAATCTCATATGGTATTAGAGCCAATATGAAATGGAACCATTTGATTATGTAATAATTCATCTTCTTTTGTGATCTAAGGAGTAAAATTGAAGGAAAAATCTCTCGTACTATCTCTAAAAAAATCAAACTCAATTTTATCAACAAAATTCATACACCAAAATTGCTATAAAATAATGTGTGCAAGTTATGAGACATTTGTTAAGTCTTTTCACTAACAATGTACCTTCTAATATGCTCTCCATTCACCTCATAATTTTACGCATTTAACATGTTGAAAAAGAATGAAAAATATAAGATTTTATTTTCACTCAATCCCAAGTTTGATACTCCCTTGTGTCCATTTTATTCATTGTACACAACTTTGTTAAACCTCGCCATCTATCTATTATTTGTACCCTTTGCTTCTATAACTGGAAAAAATGTTCTACTATGTAGTTTTTGGTTCCATCTAATATGGATGACATTTTGGTTATTGCATGTAGGTTTCTTCTTTAAAGGGTGCAAGCTCAAATTATTATATGGTAATATTTCTAGTTGCATTTTCATTATTGAGAAGGCCTTAAAAAATTCTTGTCATAATTTAGGGACTAAAAAACTAATACAATAGAAGAATGTGCATTTATAAAAAACCACTGCAAAAAAATACAAATATAAATATCCTAAAATAGAAAAACGATTTGTTAAACAAATTGGCACATGTTATTCCTCATCATCCCTCCCAACAATAGAATAATTGAACTCTAATGCTTGTAAAAGAGGGGAATAACTATGATATATGATACTATAAAATATATTGGACCTAATAAGAAAAGTATACTTGTTTAGCTATAAGGTAAGATGTAATGGAGCCACATTGAGTCTAATAAGTGTGTGTATCAAAAACTAAATCTACATCTAGTGAAAGCTAGAAATCAGAAACAACATTGGTAGGATGGTTGATGGGAAGCTAAAACTTTAATGTTGAATTATGATGTGATTTCAGGATATCAATATTTACAGCATCATGAATCCCCAAGTGAGCTTTAAGATGAAATTAAAAATTATTCTTGGACACCTATTGAAGGATAGTTTTAAATCCATAGCAAAGAGGCTTGGCCTTACTATGTGCCTTATGCAAGAAGCAACATTTGTCCAAGTATAATAAAAATTTATCTTAAACCTAAAAAAGATACAAGACATGATTATAATCCATGAGTTTTTTATGATTTACTTGAGTCTTTTGAATAATTTAATTATCCTTTTCTTGAAGAGGCTACAGATTTTGGTTCAATTATGTGGTTTTGTCTTGTTCTTTTCAAATATAGGTTATGGAAGGATAAAGCAAATATAAGGAAACTCATAAGTAGCCAAGGGATGAAGTCTAAGATAGACCTCAATAGGTGAATTGCCTATGGAAGAATGGATTGCTCAATTGTAAGCATACTCAATGTGTGTTAGGATCAAATGTTATTTTCCTAGAGAAGTATGATGACATATCTAGAAAATCGATACAATGGTGCAACTAATGACCTCTATTTGGACATCTGACTATGGATGAAAATTAAAGAAAAAATTGAGTGAAATTTCAAAAGCTTTCCATAATTAGTGCCAAAAGTAGTCCATAAAACATGATCCATTATTGGATACAATGCTAGTAGGGAGACTAAATAGTCACCAAACTAAATCAAAGAATATTAGGGATAATTCACTTGTAAACATAATCTTGCAACAAGGACTAAACTTAAACATATTACTAAAGCAATAAAAAATCATAAAAATCCATTCATAACATTAATTATCATTATAAAATCACTCTACAAGTCCCTAAATACAATTTCCTAAGGATGTGTTGGAATGGGAAAAGGACATCTCATATATAACTTTCTATTGGTGGCTTTTGAGCAAAAACTACACAATGGTGAAATAAGTGCAAGACATCACACTACATATGAGTCCAATAGAACAAATATATGAGTGGATTGTTTTTTGTTTACCAAAATGACCACCATAGAGAATAGAGTGGGCCTCCTTGAGAAGAGAAGTATGATGATCAAGAGTCACACATAGTTTATGAATTTTTTAGAGAAGACCTTACTTTATATAAAAATCATGGAAAGATATCACGTATAAATATGTTATAAATTAAAGACACATATAAACCTATCCAAAATGTTTATCATTTACATATAGAGAAGCCCAAGTTTGAAATTCAAAGTGTGAAGTGGTGACCACTATCAAGTTATGAGATAAAATAGGTTGGCTTGAGCAATTTGAATTAGTGTTTATACTCTCCTTATACGTAATGAAACTACTACAAATATGCTACCCACTTCCAGTGTCATGCCTCTTCAATTTTGGTTTGAGATTAAAAAATGAAAAAGGTATATGATCAGTATATATAATTATTTTATTACCTAAAAAGTAATGTCTCTAATACTTTATGATTTTAAACTAATGCATATAGTAATTTATCATATGTGGAGTATTTTTACTTTGCTACTAAGAATATCTCTAAATTATAAGCAATTGGATGGTCATTCTACTGCAAAACTAGTCCCAATAAAAATCAAGAGGAATATATCTCAATATCAAAAGGTTATGAGATATCAAATAATACAATTACTAGTGTTGAAGCTAATTTCTACTTCAACATATTGAGTGTATAAAGTGAGCCTTTGTCCATTGGAAAGAAAACTTGGATTTTATCAGTTGGTGCAAAGGTGTAGAAATATTTGAATAGCCAAGAATGAATTGTTCATAGAAGTTTGTAAGACCAAGGAAACTCAATATAGTGACAAGGAATGAGTTGGTCATTTGTGTAAAACTCTTGTATTGGTAGGATTCACCAATAATTCCTTGTGTATCAACGGAAAACCCAAGGTATGAGTTGATGTTTATGCAAACGAACATTTGGATAAGTTGGCATACAATTTAGTTTACTAAAGAATATGAAGAAATCATTCCAAGTATTAAATATGTGCCTTTCATATATTTGAAAATATAAGAATATAATCCAAATAGATGATAATAAATTGGTCAAGATATTTTATAATAATATTGTCCATCAATCTCAAGAATGTGGAAGGTGCAATGGTGAGCCCAAAAGACATTACAACCCATTCAAAGAGACTTATTTTAGTTTTGAAAATTGTCATCCATGTGTCTTCTACCTGAACTTTGACCCATTTTAGATTGCTAGAGTAAATTTTATTTTCTAAAAAAATTCAAAGGTTTTGAGGATATTTAGTGTTAGGGCCAAAATTTTAAAGGCCAAAACTTTTGCATGTGGAATTATTTTAAACTTTTTTCAAATTGCATTTTTTTAAAGATCTTCATTGGGGAAGTATTATTTTTGATAATATATATATATCTAATATTATTTTTAGGGATTTTATGCACCATTTATCATATGATACTTCACATGCATATGTGTTTGCTCATTCAAGTTTTTTGACCTTTATTATTTGGAGAAATTGGATGTAGATTTAGGGATAAATTAGCACATGAATAATATTCATATTTTGATTGACAACAACAAATAATATCATGGTGAGTTTAGACACATAAAACACATCATGTTGAGGATACTACCTATATGGACTCCTTTTAGACCATATGGCCCACCTTGGGCAGCTTCAAGGCTAAAACAGTTATTTTCACCACTCAAAAAGGAACATTTCCCTTTACAACCATGGTCATCCCTCCAAGGGATGGCCTCTAGAGGTTGTCTCACCAAGATATGACCCATAGGTTAGGGTCATCTCATCATGATATGATCATGTCATAAGCAAAAAAAAGTAGGATATAATTTGCAATCGAAACTACCAGTTAATCCTATGCATGATCCCGCACCACGATTATGCATTTGCATGAACAAAATTAGAACAACCACATGACACAATCAGTTACATGGAATTTTAAATATATGCATTCACTTTTCTTAATGTGAACTACCTATTTGATTTTTCATGCATAGGGTTGTGCTATTATTAGATTTCTTTCAAGGAATCTATATAATAGCACTCACCCCTCAATTAAAATAGATAAAGTTTTCAAATACTCAGACAATGAAGTGCTACCATAATTCAGCCATGAGATCTCAATCCTTCGCATTCTTCTTGTTGTAGAAATCATGTCGCTAGTTCATTCCAAAGGTTGAAGGTTGCACCTATATTATCTACACAATCAAACACTTCTACTCTAGTGACCAGACTGACCCAATAAGTTGTTGCAATAGCGCACTAATCTGTTGATAAAACCCTAACTCAAATCAAAATTCACCTCGCATCGGCCTCAAAAATATAGTTACATAGCAGCAATCATCTCGACCCACGATGGCCCATATGCACGATCGTCCCACCCTAAGACAGCCTCCAGGGTAGATATTTGTTTGTTTATTTCCTCCCAGAAGAAGTTTTAGCAATATTTTTTTTTACTGTTTTAGCATAGCTAGGCTTTAATTTATGCACGCATATGTTACATTTCAATTTCATTTACCACTTTTATTATCATTATATAAAGCCCTATCTTGAAGGGATCTACACATGTTATTGACATACTTGTCTTTATTGTGTGCAAATTACAATTTTTAATACAAGAAGAGGAGTGCAAGATTTGTACATCATCATTCATTATAGCAGTCTTGAAAACCTACTCCAAATTAGTTTGTAGATGCAATAAAGATCCCATGAAGTGCACCCAAACATTTCATATTGTAACTTATTATATCAGATCAATAGCAAATCCCCTCTTAGGGTATCTCATTGTAACCTCCTTGAAAGGAATATATATTATTAATAGAAGGGTACCATCATTTATCATTTATATACCTGGTTCTTATCTTTGCAGTTGCATCATTATTGCTATATTTCAATATTTTGTTTGCTTAGGTGTACATATTTTTAAGCACTTCAGTGGCGATCTCGGTGGGACCATGTACTTATTTTGTATTTACATTGTTAATTTTTGTTTATTTTTCTAATTACAAGTTGTTGGTCTAGCCATCTGAGACTGATATGGCCCCTGTTCTAGGATTGTCTAAAACAAAGACATCCCCTATTTGTGTCATCTAACCCTAATATGGCCCTTGTTTGCAACCCTCCTAAATCAAAATAGCCCTAGATCATACAGTAGAATTAGCAAAGAACGAGATATTCATCAAATGTAGGCCATCAAAGTGAGTACTTCTATTCCTTTTTCTCTATTTTTATAAAGAAATTTGTAGAATTTTTTTTAGATTACAAAGAGTAAAGTACAAAAAAAATAGTGTCAGGTCTCTATCTGATATCATATCTGGTCTAGCTAGCCCTTGTTTTAGGTCATCCTTGTTCTAGATTACCCCTATATATGATCATATCTAGGACAAATGACCTTTATTAGTAGTTTTATTTATGCAGGATGGCTTTGTATCTATTGTTGTTTGATTTTCTTGATGTTGTCTGCCCAAAGGCTAATCTCATGTAGCGTTATGCATTATAGAGTTCTATTCTTTTATAGATTTCTAAAAATAAAATTTTAATTTATGCATTAGTGAAGATCATAAAGTGCTTCTTTATTTTACTTTTTACATAATAAAAAGAATCCCACACACTACATGTTCCATATAAACATCAATGAGTTGGATTTCATCACCAAGCATTGATCGAGACCAGCAATGGTGGGCTTCATTTCCATTCGTTGGCTCGCACCATAACAACCTTAGTGACCAAAAGTGAGTGGATTTCTAGATTTCATTATCGCAAAGTCCCTTACTCTTGGGTGCACCTGAAGTGGGAAGTATTAGTTATCCCCTCTACCATAGAGCTCTTTAAAATAATAAGTGGATGCAGTTGTCATTCTTGTTCATGCCCTAAACACATGGGAAAAGTGAAATAAAGACTTTTATGGTAGAAGAACATTATATAGCATAGCCCCTTCAGGGTTTATTTTGTTCTGATAAGGTTACATTAAGCCACATCCATAGGAAGCCACTTTTTGTCATTTGAGTTGCACTCCTCGACAGGGGGGTGTTCTTGAACTACCTTTAGTAGTTTTCTATTTTTCACCCCTATTTTTCATAGGCATAAGGTATAACATCAAAACACACTCAAATAATTATAGAGACTCACAATCAAAATTTAAAAGAGATAAAAATATTATCTACTTATTTATTTCTTTACTATTTATTTAATTTACATCAAGCTCAATCACGAGCTAGCATTGCTAAAAATGTGCAAGGAGATATGGAACATCTCTGGTTCATCCTAGAGGATATGGCCATTCCAAAATGGCATCCTGGTGTTCATCATGACACCAACATCACGTACAAGGAATCTAACCTGTAGGATATCCTTATTTAGGAATCATCTGTGGGTCCTAAATATGATATTAATGAAGGATTTTTAAATATAGCAATAGTGCTTACTTTTTATCAGATACATCATCAACCCACTAAGGGGACTAGTAGGATGATTTTGTGCATTCGCATCCTGAATCATCATGTTTATGAGTCACTAGGGCATAATAAAAAATATATGCCATGGAAAAACTTGGATGATAAATCCATACCACTCGATTGACCATGGATGAGTCGATAGTATACCTATTTAGATAGGTACAACACTCACCATCCTACTCAGCTAGCCATGTCGAATCATGCATTTCTAGTTAATGATAAAGAGGAAGATCTAGATCATCCTCCTACCCATCAAGAATATTACTCTACACAAACACATTATGCCTCTACATCACCTAAGTAAATAGACCTTACATTCAATCCTAAATACGAGGTCAATGTGGCTTCCCTCAATCATGGAAAATAGGTAGCCAACCCTTCTAGGGTCGTAGAGCAAGTCAAGTCCCTTCGTATTAATGTGAAGGTCAACCGCCCCCACATTGTTAATCACATAAGTTGGACACTTAGGCATAATGCTTATAGAGAAGCATAGTTGAACCAGTTAAGGTTGGATAAGCAATGCTTAGATCAATAGCACCAACTAAATAAACAAAGGCTACACCAGCATAGGTTGCACCAGCAATGGCTATATCAAGAATAATTACAAAAATTATTGCATGAGATGGTTCCTAAACCAAGTACTAATAGGCAAAAAACACATCAAAGGTGTCTTTCTCATCATTAATACTTGCTTTCTAGGCCAAATAAAAACCATCCTCCTTGTGCACCTATCCATCCCCATAGGTCTATACAACATCAACCATATGAACATCATCAAGGGTATGAGACCTATGAGGATTTGCAATTAGAGTACCAGGAGCAAGGGTATCCTAGATCACCTTATGAGGACATGGTTTATGATCACATTAAACCACCACATCCCAATTAGAATCTCTCTTTCCCCTCTCTTCGAGGCCAAAGGTGGGAAGATTAGATCATATTACCTAAAACTTACAAGCTGCATATCGAGCGCATTAATTCATTGGAGAAGAAAGCTTCAAGAATAGGTTATCAAAAACCCACATTGCACCAAATTTGTAATCAACCACTCCATCCTCTTGTTCCATCTCCTCCATATCCTGAGCATTTAAAAATTCCCAAGCTAGACAAGTTTAAATAAGATGATGATGTGCATGAGCATGTCACCAGCTTTATGAACCTTTGCTTTCAACTCTAGGATGATGATCCATTTCTACTTAGAACCTTCTTAATAATGCTCTCTAGCCTAGCCCTAGAGTGGTATAACCATATGCCAAGGCATAGCATCCATAAATTTGAATATCTTATGAATGAATTCCTAGAGTGCTTCTCATTCAACATGAAAAAGAAAGCAACCTTGATCGATCTATACAATCTTCGCTAGTTTGACGATGAACAAATATCGGATTATAGTAATAGGTGGTGAGCAGTTATATCAAAGTTATCATTTACCTTACCTATAATAGATCTAACTCATCTATTTACAAGGAGTTATTCAAAATAGATTTCACTTTTGTTATAACTCCAACAATATCAAACATTTGAGGAAGCCCGAACTCAGGCAAAGGTCATAGAAAAGATCAAGGTTTAGGAGCGGGAGATCAAACTTTGTAACGAGTGGAATGAGAACCCCAAAGGAAACCATGTACAACAAAATCTATATTTAGTTAATAAAGTTGTCTTGAGTGTTCCAAGGCTTTCAAAGCAAAATCCACCTCAACAAACCAATTATTAGGTCCAACCCCCTCCTACGTAGTATCACAACCAACATCAGCAAAATCAAGCACAAAATCAACCACGCTACTAGCCATGCCATTATACACCTTTGCCTAAATATTTGGTGTAACTTTTTAATCAACTATGTGAGGTAAAAACCATCAATCTGCTAGATATTCACCCCTTGGATCCTAGTTGACCAAAGCCTAAGAGGTATCAATAGGACATGTACTATATTTATCATAGATAAAATAGTCATGACATTTAGTCATGTTACACCTTTAAAAACATAGTACAAGATATGCTTGAGAGAAATGAACTTCAAATTGACAATCCTCTAACTGCCAATAATTAAAAAATAGGTATATTCAAGGATACACTACCCACATGATGTTTAGGTAGATCAACACATATAGGTCAATTAAATTCACATAGCCCCACCCAATCAGGGATTTTTTGGTATGATTAATATCATAATAAGGAACAAGAGGTATCCTAATCAAGTTGCACTACCTATAGCTCTGACCAATTTTCCTTTCATGTCACAACCTTTTTCATAACAAAATCCTATCCAATATCCTCCACCTCACCTGGTGGTGATGATAAGAAGTAGACTTACCCAGATTCTATGAATGATATCGACAAGACTCTCCATTTATGATTTGATACAACAGTTGCCACTACATAGAGAAACTCTAATGGAGATTCTAAAATTGATTGAGTTGCATCCCTAATATCCTAACTCTTTAATAATTTTGTGGGACATATTCAACATTGCAAGGAGCCTATTATCATATTTCATGATCACAAGATCAAGCTGACTCCCGTTGATGTATGTGATCCTCCACTACACATCATTGCTAGTGTGAATCAGATTTATTACAAGTGAGTCTTGATCAATACAAGCTCCTCCATCAATACTATTACAATTGCTACATTGCAACATCTCAGTCTTCCATCCTTACACATTATAGCATCTACATTAACCCTTTGAGCATTTAACAATACTTTATGCTCTACCATCGACACAATAGTCCTCCCTATTCAGGTTGGGTTAAAGACTATTCCCATGTTGTGCCATGTCTTGGAGGGTGCAATGCAATATAACATATTAGTTGGAAGATCTTAGATCAGAGATATGGATTTCATCCTATCCATACTACACCAATGCCTTAAGTACATCCATGAAGTGCAGGTTCATGTAGTTCATGCAAACCTCAAGTCCTTCAAGTTTTGCAATGTAGTACACCATCCATAGGAGTCTACCTTGCCATCTACCCATATGGACATCCAACCAAATGACCCTATCAAAATTCTAGCTCCATCACCACAATCATCCACCAAACCATCACCACCTCCTTCATCTCCACCATCACCATTGGTTTCTTTTGTATCCCTTCTTCATCATAAGATCCTCCAAGCAAGAAAATATTGAAGGTGCCAATCAATGAAATCCCATCATCCATTTATACTACTTTTATAGTAGATATTCCAAATCCTATAGAATAAGAATAATTATCTATTGCTATGGATGATCCATCTCAAGCCACACCCCCATCATCCTCATCTACCCCACAACAAGTCACAATTCATTTGGCTAATTCTTGAATCACTGAGTATTTCATCCAAAATGTCATATTCGCCCCACACATCAAATTAGTGCAATACATGAGTAGATATCATTAGCCATCACTACCCATTGGTACCATTTTTCCCTTAGGGGTGCCCCAAATCAAACCAATTTCATCTATGGGGACTTTTATGTTCCACCCCATGCAACTCACATGGTTGAACCAATTCAAGCCAATGTCGAGTACGTATCGAATGAAAGTTTTATGGGAATGCTTGGTATAATGATAGGCGATTAGAGTCTAGTTGTCCCATATTACATTCCCCTAATGTTATCACCACCTCTCCAGCCTCCTAAATCACCTATCAATTGCTACTAGCCACCTCAACCTGGTCTCCAACACATCTTGGCTTGGCTAGCTAACATTGAGCTTCAAATGAGTCATCAACACAATGCTCTACAACAAATCATGAATCAACTCACAAAAATTGAGTTGCATTTGATCCATATTCAACCTCATCATAAACCAGCCTCACAAATTCACCATCCACCATGGGAAATGACATCCCAAGTCACACCACCTCCCAATCATAATCAGTTAAGCCCAATAGACATCCAACTAGGTGACCTTACAATCACATGCAAATTTTAGAGTCCTATGCAACCATGTTTCACAGGATTTATGAGGGGCACGTAATTGCTTTACCTGGCATATACCCACTGGACCTGAATAAGCCTAAGCCTAAGAATTATAGGGAAGGTCACTTTTACCTTTATCATCAGAAAGAGGGCCATGAAATTAACAATTGTTATGCATTTAAAAGGGTGGTTCAATATCTTATCAAAATGGGGGTCTTTTCCCTAAATTATATGCTCACTTCATATCATCAGAATCTTGACATTGACCAAAATTACCTATCGTAATAGGGGTTTGATTTTCATCACTCCTTCCAATCCACCCAATCACATCACATCAAGCACAGTGCATAGTAGGGGTGCTCAAGATCTCACACCTTTCCCATCAACCAAATCACAACCAATGAAGAAATTTGATGATTTTGAATGTATCGCACCTTCCCCACATTCACCAATCACCACACACTTTGGGGGTGCTTCAGGCATTGCACCTTACCCCTACAAAAAAAAAACAATAAAAAAATTACAAAAAAAAATACAGAAACATTGCATTGCTTACATCACCATGTATTACACATTCATTGATTAATTGAATTAGGTATATTCATTCATTGAACTTGCATTATA
The DNA here is from genome assembly GCA_028583015.1 of Wollemia nobilis. Classification (NCBI taxonomy): domain Eukaryota; kingdom Viridiplantae; phylum Streptophyta; class Pinopsida; order Araucariales; family Araucariaceae; genus Wollemia; species Wollemia nobilis. The sequence goes on along the minus strand of JAQPPZ010002224.1, from coordinate 6,928,200 downwards.
TTATTTCATTCTTGTATAGATACACATGGAACCACACTTGTATGACTATCATGAGTCTTGATGAAACCTTTTCCATTGCCATCATTTACACTTTTTATTGTGATATTTTGTCTATTAAGGGATCCTTGTAAGATAGGATACTGGATGACCATCAACAATGATGTTTATATGGCCACTATATATTTTACACACACCTCTTAGTTTACAAAATTTCATAAGGAAATAACACAACTATCACATCATATACATCCACATTCCTCATCCTAGGAGTTTGTTTTTTCCCTTCACCCAATAAGTTGTTATAGGGTGTTTGATAGGGTTTTTTGGTCATTCAACCATTCCTAGTTTTCTTTTAGATTTTGTAGAAAGTTATCCTGATTTTTGAAGGTAGGGTCTTGCTTTGATAGTACCTTGCATATCTCAAAATCCTAAACACATTTTCACATATTAAAAATGATTTACCACAAGTAAATATGAAACTCTAAATTATTCATGGCCTCTCAGGTGAACAGTTTCTCTTGTTGTCCTATTATGCACATAGTCAAACAAAACAAACAATGCAAACAATGGTTTTCACCACTTCAATATTACAAAAATGATAGAAAGAGTAGTAAGGATGAAGATACAATTCTCATCAAGACTTAGTTCAAGTGGTTGAGAATCTGATTTTCCAAAACTCTAATTCTTGTCACAAAATCAAAACCATCATGAAACAAGTAGTATGGATAGGATTACATTTCCATATAGATAGTTATATAGTCTGATTCCCCAAAGCTCTAATTTTCCTTATAAATAAATCATCATAATGAGGCTTCAATTAGTAACTATAGGGTTTCATTCTCATTAAGACTCGATTTGGTTGTTGAGAATATGATTTCCCCAATCTTGAAGATCTTAGGATTGGACTATGCTCATACATGGCACACAAGGACTCCCTATTCTTTAAGGTCTTGCATTACAGAATAGTTGAGTCCAACCAAATACAGAATCAAAGTAATTTTTACCATAGGGTGATATCCACTACAATAATGGGCTCTAATAATCGACCTAGCAATGGGACAATATTATGCATCACATTAATGAATTCATTATGCACACACGAGGATATTGAGTATCTAGATATTCCTAGCAGATTTGTAACTTTTAAGGGTCATGTATAGTTACTATACAACTTTTGATTAGTCAACTAGGGTGTTTGAGTCTCATGAAAAACATTATCATTCCCTCATAACATCTCATTATTTCCCATTTCCATTATATTTCATATGGGTTTCAGCTTCAAATGAATGGCTTTGTGGAAAGGTCAATATTTTTATTCATGAATTTTATACATTCAATGATGCTTACACTTAGGTTGTTTCACATATTAGATTCATTCATTATGTTTTAACATAGAAACATAAAAATAAAAAAAGAAGCATAATATATCATAAAAGCTTCAAAGGCAACTACACCTTTGACCAAATCAATTCAAAAGCTCCAAAAGCACCTACACCTTTGGTCAAATCAATTCAAAAGGCTCCAAAGGCACCTAAATATTTGTTCAAATCAATTTAAAGGGTTCCAAAGGCATCTAACCCCTTTGGTCACATCAACTCCAAAGGCTCCAAAGGCACCTACACCTTTGCTCAAATCAATTCAAAAGGCTCCAAAGGCACCTACACCTTTGCTCAAATCAATTCAAAAGTCTCCAAAGGCACCTAAATCATTTGGTCACACCAATCCAAAAGGCTCCAAAGGCATCTAAATACTTTGATCACATCAATCCAAAATGCTCCAAAGGCACCTAGCCCCTTTGGTCACATCAATACAAAAAGCTCAAGTGAACCTCATATCTAGTGATTTACTCTAGTCACCTGGTGGTTGCAGTAATTGGTTATCCATGCAATTTGGTAGGATGAGTAAATTACCATAAGTTCACTCACAAAAACTAATAAAAATGGGTCAAATTTAAGGTTGTAATGGGGTCTTATGTCCTTTAACTTTTGCAAATCTCTCAAGAAATCCAACTCAAGTCATCTTGGTCAAGCGACTCACCACTTTCATCATTTTCCATCTCCTCCATTGACTCGTCACTTGAGGGGGTAGTCATATAAATACAAAATTCATAATCAAGTCAACTATAAAACACTCAATCATGGAAACTGCATTCATTCAAGAATCATTGCCAAAGACAATCATACACCGTCCTTGTTGGGGTAAACCAACAAGCAAAAATTTCACTCAAACAAATACCTAATATTCCTAAATCTTGTAGACTAATATTGTGTCTATTCCTAAAGCTTGTAGACTAACATTGTGTCTATTCCTAAAGCTTGTAGACTAACATTGTGTCTATTCCTAAAGCTTCTAGATTAACATTATGTCTATTGGACTGAAAGGTTTACTAGAATCAAGTTCTTCAATTCATAAAAAGTAATGATTCAAAAATGCATGCTCTTTCCATGATAGGGGCATCTAACATTGATTAGATCAATGAGCATCATCAACCCTCAATTTGACTCTAGGTCATCTATTTTTTCTCCATGTTGTGCTTTCACATAATGCATCCCAAAAAAGGGTATCTATAGACACCTAAAATGCATCATGTTGATGAGACTACCTATATGGACTCCTTTTAGACCATATAACCCATCTTGGGTAGCCTTAGGGCTAAAAACAATGTTTTCCACCACTCAAATAGGAACATTTACCTTTACAACCATGGTCATCCCTCCAAGGGATGGCATCTAGAGGTCGTCTCACCAAGAGATAGGCCCTAAGTTAGGGCCATCTCACCATGAGACAATCATGCCAGAAGCAAAATATAAAAAAAGAGTGGGATATAACTGGTAGTTGAAAATACCAGTTAATCTCATGCATGATCCCACATCACGATTATGCATTTGCATGAACCAAATTAGAAAAACCACATGACACCATCAATTGCATATAATTTAGAAGATAGGCATTCACTTTTCTTAATGCAAACTGCCTCTTCACTTTTTCATGTATAATATTGTGCTATTATTAGATTTCTTTTGAATAATCTATATAATAGCACTTACCCCTCAATTAAAATATACATATTTTTCAAATCTTCAAGAAATTAAGTGTTGCCATAATTTAACCACGAGATCTTGAGACTTCACATTCTTCTCATTGTAGAAAGCATGTCAATGGTTCATTCCAAAGGTTGAAGACCACGCTCATATTCTCTACACAATAAAACACTTCTACTTTGATGACTAGATTAATCCAACAAGCCACTACAATAGTGCAGTGATCCATTGACCAAACCCAGATAGATTTCGAAGTCACCCTGCATCAACCTTGAAAATATAATTATAGATCAACGGTCATCTCAACCCGAGATGACCCTCAGGCACAGTCGTCCCACCCTGAGATGACCTCCAAAGAAGAGATCTATTTGTTTATTTCCTTCCATAAGAAGTTTTAGTAGAATTTTTATTTATTGTTTTAGCATAGCCAGGCTTTAATTTATGCATGCATATGTTACATTTCAGTTTTATTTACCACTTTTATTATCATTATATCGAGCCCTATCATGAAGGGCTTTGCACATGCTATTAACATACTTGCCTTTATTGTGTGCAGATTAAAGATTTTTATACAAGAAGAGGACCGCAAGATTCGTACATCATCATTCATTGTGGTAGTCCTAAAAACCTACTCCAAATCCATTTATGGATGCAAGAAATATCCCATGAAGTGCACTCGAATATTTCATATTGTAACTTATTGTATCAAATCGGTGGCAAATACCCTCTGAGAGGATCTCATTGTAACTTCCTTGAAAGGAAATAATATTATTAATAGAAGGGCACCATCATTTATCAGTTATATACCTAGTTCTTATCTTTGTTTTTGCATCATTATTGCTATCTTTCAATATTTTGTTTGCTTGGGTGTATGGATTTTTTAGCATTTCAATGAGTATATGGTCATTGGTGATTATCTTCCTTAAAAGTAGCAAGAAGTGATGACATGACTCTTTGTTCTTTTTTTTTTGGAACTGTTACATGTACCATATGTGGGATCTAAACTTCTCTTTGTTTAATGTATCATTTATACTAATGAGAATATGGAACTTTGGGTTGATAGATAGGTGATTAAGGATATTGTTGATGTTTTTAATACAATATCATTAGGATATTATGATGACATTGATCATATGTATGAATTTGGTGAGCATCCTTCTTATTTTTCCAAGAAGGCTTTGTGGATATGGTGGTTAATACAAATTGGTGTTATAAGCTTAAGCACAATAAATTTAGATTCTTGAGGCACATGAGTCAAATTTAGATAGGGTTGATATTCCTTCAATTTCAAGGGTGTTTTTTAGAAAAAACATCATTGCAAAAAAATATTAAAAGTGAAATATAGGCATATCACTCAACCACTGGATCTCATTCACAATGGAATTTTTGGGTCTATGGGTTATACTATTTTTTGAATAGATATTTGCTCATATTTATTGATTATTTCTCTAGGTATGAATGAAGGATGAAGCTTTTGAGAAATTTAAATTTTCAAAATTCTTATGGAGAAATAGTTTGTTAGTAATATCAAGTATCTTTGAACTAATGGAAGATGATATCCTATCAAGCATTTTTTTTTGTGATTTTTTTAGATCATAAGGTATTACTTTTTATAGGACTATTCACTATACCCCAATTAGACTAGGATTGTTGACCATTAGATGGATAAGTGTATATTGTATGCAAAATAGATGGAGCCTAAGCTCTAGAGTGAAGTATTAACTTGTGTTACATATATCATCAATGAGATCCTAAGCTATGAAATCAATGCATGATACATATTAAGATATTTATAGATGAGTAGTCTAGTGTTTACTAGTTTCATATTTTTGGTTTAGATTCAAAGCATAATAACTCAAACAATCAACACAAGATAGATGTGAAGATTCAACATTGTATTCATGTGGGGTATTGTGATATGTATAAGGTCTATATTTTATATGAACTAGTCAAACAAGATATCTTCTATCTCCAATTGAAGGTAATCTAAAGCATCTTCATCCAAATAAATTTTTTGCTCCTCATACATTTCTATGTGGTAGGGGTTGAGCTTCTCTACATAGATTCAAACTTTCCTTCCCTTTAAATGAATTACCATATGAGTGTAATACAATGATAAATATCCCCTAAGCTTTGTTGTGAACACCTTTAAAAAACATAATATAAATAGCAATGGAAGATCCACCACTATCACCTTCTAGATCATTGAGATATTTGAAACCTTATGCAACATCATTGGAATATATTTTATAGCTCCCATAGTCTAGACTAGGGCCCCATCTAGTTTCAACACATTAAAATTTATCTAGGTCTATTCCATGTCCATTTCATCATAAAAAACCTTACGCATGACAATTATGGTAACTCCAAAATCTACCATGCAGTTGTGGATGATCCATCACTCCATACATAAAGACATTTAAAAGGGCAAAGGATTAATATTACCCATGCTAAGAGTTGGCTAAGTTTTTTTCTAGATTCAAATCTAGGGATGTGAGTCTATCTAATGATGATTTTGAGAGTTTCTCTTAATAGTCTAATTTATCCAAAAATTAAGAGAGTGTCATAGATATTGACTCTTTACGGAGATTTCAATTCTTTCACAATGTTGTTAACCAACTTTTCCTCCTTCCATACGGGTCGCTCAAACTTCCTTTGATACTATTGAACAAATTATTCCCTTTGCTTCTTGGTCACCAAAGGATACTACAACTTTCTTAATGCTTTCTTCCTAGGCTCTTCTTGGTTAGGGTTTGATGCTTCCAAATTTTGGTTCAATTTTTGTGCTTTCAACTTGGCCTGTTCCTTAGGTTACTCCTTCTAATGCTCAATTTGAGGTTGCAAGGAAATGTTTTGACCATCTAAATTATCAAAATTATAGGTATCTAACAACAAAGTTTTGTTCCTATATCTGGTCAATATGTAGACTAGATTGGAAGTTGAAGGTTCTTCAACAACTAGATTTTGCTCTAATTTCATCGACATGCCTACAAGCCCTTTTGATTACCTTTATACTTTGGGGGCTATAGCCAAATGTCATTGGTGTTGACATGCAGCTATCAAAATTATGAGGATGATTTTATGCTAAGCACCAATGGTCCTCTCAGGTAGTGGATGCTTCCTCCTCTTGACCTATAGCAATAGTAATTTGCTTTTCAACAACATTGCTAGTTGAAGCCCCCTAATATTTTGAGATGCTAGGGTATCTTCTCTTCTAGTATCCATAATACCTCATTTTAGCATCTTGTCACTCCATTACTATGATCTTACTTGTCAGATATTTTACCACAACTTTTAGCTCCTACATCTCTATTAATTCTTTTGATTCTAGGATAGGTAGGGTTGGTACTATAATTGTCAAACCAGTATCTTGGAGATAAGATTTGAGTGAAAGCAAGGTACCTAGTGAATGGGTTGACTATGCTAGAAGTTAATTTTTTTGGCACATCTACTAGATCTCAAATAAATATGGCATTGTGGCTTTGGGAGGAAGTTTACAAATTGAGATGAGTGTATTTTCTATTATGACAATGACTTGGAATATTTGAGAAAATCTCATCTCATTAGACTATCATATATGAATACTTAAGTCTAAAACAAAAGCACAAAGATAATAGATGTAGGCTTAGGCATGTGTTGACATTAAATCTTTATAAATTATTCTCCAAGTCTTACTAAATCATATATTAAAATCTATGATGTTTCCTAAGGATACCTTTGATATGAGGTAAACTAGGACAAGGGAAAAGGGGTCCCCTACATCATTGAATTCTAGGATAAAGGGTTCACCAAGCTCAACCCAAGTGCTAATGCTACCTTCCTCTAAGAAATGGTACCCGATTAAAATCTTACCCTTGAAATACAAGGATAATAATCTCACCATTATGTCCTCATAATAATATTATGAACATATTAAATTAAAGGCTTCATTAGTTAATACCAAGGGTTAATATCAATTATTAACCTTAGTAATAACATTTTCAAATATTAATAATGCTAGTTATAATAATACTTGTTTAGATTAATTGATCCCATGCTTCAAACAAAACAAAGCTTAACCAAGTTCATAATACATCTCGTTGTTTTATCCTTGAGTAGGCAACTTTTTAAGATAACCATACATTAACCCCTACCTACCAAGAATGACTCATTTGCCAATAGCAAGTTCATGGCACAATTATGTATTCAAACAACAATCAAAATATAATGCAACTATATGAAGGGTATACTTTACCTTGGAGCTATCGATGAATGTCATCATCCATAATATCCCTTAATTTTCTCTTAACTTGGTGGTTATCCTTATTCAATCCACCAGTGAGAGTACCTAGTCTTACAACCACAAATGCATCAGTAGTACCATATTCCAAGAATTACCATAAAGTAGTATTGTTATTTTTGTTGACATCATAAAATGAGGCTATGCATTAAATTTCCATACACAATACATAGGTCAATATCCAAAATAAGTCCTTCCAAGGAGGGGTGTTACAGATAAAACTTTATCTCTATATTCTCTATAACTAGGACATATATTGATATCCTCCTTTGTCTATTTATCTAGGATACATCCTATTCCTCACATCTATAGAAGGGAATTTCACAATTTAGGGCCACACTCTATGGTATTAGAATGTCTCACACCTCCACAATAGTATCACCTACCTATCCCTCTTACCAAATTCTTTGTCTCATGCCATCCCTCATTAGCCCCAATGGATCCATTTTCCCCTCATGAGTGTGCCTCAAAAGAGACTCAAGGAATGGTAGAATTGACCCCTACAATTCTATATACCAATATAATTATGGCATAGGATGTACTTTTATGATATGCCCATGATGACCATATAAATTCTCCTCCTTGAGTGTGTGTTTCATCTCATACCAATTCATAAGGGTAGTCACACAATACTATTACACTATGTTTATCTCTAGGTCCATCTCTTCCATAGTGGGAACTTAGGTTTCCCTTTTTCACATGCCCTCTTTCCATGCCCAATTGTATATGAGAAACTCATCTATGTAAAGGTCTTGGGGTAACCTATGTAGCCTATAGTGATGGAATATCTCACAAATTCATCCCATCAATAACAATACCAACCTTATATCTTAATTCTCTTGCATCCTCATACTGAAGAATTCATGGAGAATATTCATTAAAATTACCTCCCCTATATAAACCTTGTTTCTTTTTTTATCATCCTATGTATACATCTCTTGACATTCAAAGGTAAGTAGTTGGTTTTTTTGTTGTAGAGAACTCTATCCCAAATCAACCTAGCCACAATATTTTGGATATCTAGGCATCTAGAAGACCCCAATACCATTGATCTCACCATACACTTCTTATAATCCTTACTATCAATCATATAGTCGATATATTTTTAGCAATGACATAAGTCATGGAGATATATCTCCTTGAAGTATCCATTATAAATGCTACCAATATCACCCACACATCCTCCAAAGTTATCCCAATATCATGGATCACTCTATCAAAAACCCATCTAATAGAATGGCTCTATAACTATAAGGGCTCATGTATGACATTTCTACTATCTCTTGAATACCATAATCATTTACGGACTCCAAATCCTTAGCTAAAAATCTACCTTGTACATCATATAACCATGATGATTCTCTAGCCCTCTACAAAGAGGTTTCTATCATAGGGGTATCACTACAAGAGGTTATCCACCTTACTCTACTATTACAATACTAGAAATGATAATCAACACAATAGTATTAACTTAAACTATGTTAGGAACCTACTATTTAAAATAAGAACACACACATTAAACCTAAATGAGCGGCCCTACGTAAGAGGCCCTATATTTTTGGAGTCTTGGATCTATAGCCTAGTGGATGCCCTTTTGGATGGGAAATGACTTTTGCTGATGGCCTCGCTTTTACATGTTAGTGTGCAGCCCAAATAAAGGTTGGGTTAGTTGGAACCCTAGTCGAGGGTTGGGGGGATGGTTGTGTAGTTGGTGGATCTACTTCAACTGGATATGAAGATGGGAGTTTTGCTAGTTTTATTCATTCTAGGTTGCAAACTTCTCTGGTTAGCTGAAGAAACTGCATCAACCTCCCTATCCTATCTACTATTTTTTTTGCTCTCTAGAGACCTTGTTGTTTGTTACTAGTGTTGGATAGTCAGATTTCTCTTTGTAAAATTATTTGGTCTTGCCCCTTCTCTATGCAAAATAATAAAGGGAGACTTTGTGCCTTCATTTTCAATGGAGACTTGCATGTGTTTTCTAGCCACTTTGATTGGTGGGTGTGTGGTCTTTTAATATGAGGTATTTCTAGGGACAAATGCTGGATGTGGGTGTCATTTGAAGGGTTCCTTCTTTGTAGTTATTTTTGGTATTGCTCCTTCTCTAACCAGATTATAGGGGGATACCTTGTGCTCAATGGTTGTTGATTGTCTGGTTGGATCTTCTAGTTTCATAAGGTTGCTAGGGGTGGGCTAGCTGATAGATCCAACTTATTTGGTTATGATGGATCCCAATGTTTCAAAGCCCATATATTTTTATGGGATATTCCTTTTATTTTCTTTTGGTTACTAGTTTGGGTTGGTTTATCCAGAATATTCTCTTTATAAGATCTCGAGGATTGTTGGACTCCAGCTGCAAGTTGTTTGAAAGGTCTATGTTTATAGGTAGTGGCTTCCATTCCTTTTGTTTGTTGGGTGGAGTCCTATACTTGAAGCTTTAGGTGGGATCCTAGAAGTTAGGTGGGATCATCATCTTGGAATTTCCTTGGAAGGTCCCTATTCCAAAATTATGCATAGTGGTGAATCTTCATAAATTTGTAAATATTAGCATTTTTAAAAATACAATTTGGAAATTTTGGGTATCCTGGACATTAGCCCATTCATCCAAAAATTCTAGGTGCAAAATATTTTTAGGGGTTGGCTCGCCACACATTGATAATAATATTATATATTTTTTAAATCACCAGCACTACCGCCTAAATCATGGACCCATTTTGTCTTAAAATTATATTTTTTTAATTATCCCACAAAATTTGCTTCTTATACCTCTATATAAATAACATGACAATGATGAAAATAATAATTATTAATGCAAAACATTCAAGGTATTCTAAAAACAAGTAGAAACAACAAAAAGTAAAACCTTCCAACAGAAAAGATAAGACCTAAAACATTCAATATATTGTATAATTCCTCTGAATTTCCTCGAGTGTATCTGAAATGATTTTTCACCCAAAAAAGAGCTAGACCTCATTTTCCACCCATGTAGGAGCCAGACCCTACTTTACACTTGAAAAAGAGTCGAACCTTTCCTTGCACCTGGACCGGATCCGGATGTGATTTTCCACCGTGATCATGAGTCAAACCCTGCTTTGCACCCGAAAAGAAGTCAAATATTTTTTTTACACCCAGACCAAATCTAGAGGTGATTTTCGACCCTGATTGTGAGCCAGACCTTTCTTTGCACCCGGATGACATATGGATCTAAATTTCCACCCAAAAAGTCTAATTTGCACCCAAATGACATCTAGACCTGAATTTCTACCCGAACCACCTACTTTGCACCTGAACAACATCCAAACCTGAATTTCCACCCAAATCATCTACTTTGCACTCGAAAGACATTCGAACCTGATATTCCACCCTGCTTTGGACATAAATAGGAGTCAGACCTGCTTTGCACCCATACCAGATTCAGACCTTATTTTCCACTTGGATGGGTTGTTAGACCCTATTTTAAACTCGAAGAGTATCCAAACCAAGTTTTGCACCTAGACCAAGTTTTGCATCGGTAGTGAAAAATAAAGGTACAAAATTTCACCTCTTTTATTCTTTTTAGAGAATGAGCTCAAGGAGTTGTAGTAGTAACATTTGTTTTTCTACTAAAAATTACAAGTTTTTATTTTTCTCTTTTCTCTTATTTTCTTCTATTCCACATGTGAGTGTTTTGACGCATATTTCAGCTAGCTATCCTTCTCTTAGAACATTGTGATTCTCTATTTCTCTTATTTTTTAGAGAATATAAGTTCAAGGAGTTGAAGTAATAAGATCTCATTTACTGCAAATATGTCAGTGCTTTGTTTGCCATGTTTCCCTTGTTTTTGTTTGTTTCACATGTGAGTGTTTTGATGCATTTTTAGCTAGTTGACCTTCTCTTAAGAGACTGTGATTCTCTGTTTCTCTTAAGAAACTATGATTTTATATTTTTCTATCATAAAATTAGATATTTTTTTTTTCTATTTTTTTTTCATTTATTGCAAATAGGTGAATGCTCTATTTTCCATATTTTCCCCCATTTCCCTCTGTTCCACAAGTTAGTATTTTCATTGATTTTTCAGCTAGCAAACCTTCTCTAAATATATTTTGTATCTATATACCTTTTTTTTGTTAAATTATAGAAATTCCTATACATGGCAGCAGATTTTAATTTGTATATTGATTTTGTTTGTCCTTTAAATTAATACAAATGAGGACAATTGCCTATCTCCTTAAAATAGAGTAGTGAAATATACAAAAAAAATCATGATAAAACTTGATTGGAAATTGGTATGTATTTTCTACCAACCAACCCTCTATTTATTCTAATTACAATATTATTTTGAGGCCTTATAGTAGTAAGATTTGTTCAACATTTTATTAATTTTCTAAAATGAAAAACATTTTCTTTACAAGTAAAATGGTACCTACTAGCAATGGAAAGAAGGGAGGCAAATATTTTTCTGAAAAGAATATCCTATAATATTTTAGCCATATATAAAAATCCAATGAGCCATTAACATCTATACAAATTAAAGGTACAAATTATTTTTACCTAGTAAAACAATTTGTTTTGTATTCTATTAATTTTCAGTTAATAATGCTTTCTTTCTTAAAAGTTAATTTTTAGTATATGGCTTTGGCCATATTGCATGTTGATATAACTCTTTTTTTTGTTTGTAAAAATACGTTTTATTACATCCAAAAATGATAAAGAATATCATTGTAAGTTGAATATACGATTGACCCTGATACGCCTCCACTTGAAGATATTCCTCACAAAGAGATGTCCTCACATGAAAATTATTTTAATAATGATATTCAATAAACACTTGAAGATATTCCTCAAAATTACATACCACTTGAAAAAGAAAGTGATAAATCAAATACAATACAAACTTCTGGGAATCTTCAAGTGAAAAAACTAAATGTATAAGGTTAGCTATAAGGACTATTGGAAGGTCATTTAAGGTTGAATGGTTATCAACATATCCTTTTATAGAAATAGTCCATCCAGAGAACAACAATGACACTCCAACATAATGTAAATACATTATTTATAGTTGGAAACTAGGAAAGGATCATAAGATGCAAATGAAGTTAGATATAATAGAAAAACATTGTGGGAAAGTTTATTCAATAGTTAATGAAAGTGATGGAATAGTTAAGAAAATAGTTAGGTGGAAGGATGCATCAGAATGCATGCATGTTAGATATGCAAAATAATATGAAAAATAATTGAAGCTACAACAATCTCTTGTTGAGAAAGGTGGAACAATTTAAGCCCAATTTCATAAAATTCATAAGACCACTTTAGCTTCAAAAAGCTTGAAGTTTGCTATTGTATATAGTATTATTAAAAAGAGTAGACCCATGTCTGATTTTATTGATTATAAGCACCTATTTCATCTAGTTGATTTGCAAAGCCTTTCTTGTTCACATTGGTATGATCGAAGTGGTTGGGAAATGGTAAAATATCTATCATTGGTTGAGAAGGAGGACTTGAGGGAGAAAGTAAAACTCACCAAATTTATTTCACTTTCAATTGATGAGGTGATGGTTGTTGCCAACACATCTTGGATTTTCATGGATATGTAGACATTGCAAAATCATGTAAGGCATCCTAGTTTTCTAGCATTACATAAGATGGTGGAAAATTGTAATGCAGAAAACCTCTATCATGTTGTTCTAACTACTTTAAAAGATATTGCAGGAATGAATGATATTGAAATAGCCACAAAGTTAATATGCATTGGGGCTGACGGTGTTGCTACAATGTAAGGATACATGAGTGGTCTATGTGTTCAACTTCAAACATCAATTACCTCATATTTTATACCCATTCATTGCATGGATCATAGAATGAATCTAGAATACACAATTGTGAGCCCTTTTGATAATGTTGCGAGAGTGGAGGAAATTTTCCACGAAATACATTCTTATTTTTTGTGCAATCCAAAAAGGTTTTCAGAGTTTCAATAGTTTGCACTAGGAGTTACAAAAGAAAGAAAAGTGTTTAAAAGATTTGGATACAAAGTGGATTTCATTGTACCAACCTGCATATAGAATTTTACAGAATATAAATCCTTAACGAGGTTTATGTATGAAAATCGTAGGGTAATTGATAAGGCAAAATATTTGCTATATTGTTTGACTAGCTTAGAAACACTTTTAACATTATGTGGTATTATTCCAATGTTGCAAGAAATGAATAGATTGATTAAACGTGTACAAGAAATATCCATCTATATTATTGATTTCATCAAGATAATAAAACAAACATTTATGTATATTGATAGGATATACGTATCCGAAGGAAATTTTACATATCCTTTGTTTAATAGTTGGAAAACATTAACTAACGTGAATGATCCAAAAAATATTTTGAAGTTCAACATCAATGTATATATTTGTATTAGTGTTTGTGGAAGGATGATAGCTCTTTATTATTTTGAAAGGTGATTAAATATATTTACGAACAATGTTAAACAAATTTCCATAACACGAAATGAATTTGAAGTAGTTTTACAAAATACAAAGATTAAATTGATTAAAATAGCAGAATAATTAACAAGAGAAATAAGAGATCGATTTCAAAGAGATGAGCTACTTGAGGCCATTGATGTGGTTAACCCTATGTTTTAGGGTCCTTGTAATGACTACAAATCTACACATAAAAATTTATTAAATATATGGCCACACTTTCTAAACATTTTTGTAAAAGTATGGAAGTCAATGGTATTGAAATCAAAGGTATTCTCAACAAAGAACTTTTAAAACAATAATCATCACATTTTGGAATGACAATGGTTGAACAAACGTCACTTTTGAGTAACTTCCATGAGTCTGGTTCCATTACACATTTGTGGAAAAAATTGGATCCAAGTAGTGTCTTACAAGATATAATGAGTGAATATTTTTGTTTATATGAATTATGTCAAACAGTGATTTTGGGATGTATGGAAGATGAGAGGGTTTTTAGTGCACTATCTTTTGTGAAATCTAAACACCGTAACAGGCTGGATAAAAATTTAGAAAATTGTTTGAGAATTTATGTGTCATCATATGAGTTCAACTAATTTTCCTATGATAGAGCATTGGCATACTGGAAATCCCTAGAATACAAAAGGGGTATCACTAATACACATTATAATAAGGATAATGATGCTTGCAGTGATGACATTTTGGAGACATAGATTTTTGCTATGCTTAAAAGCGATTATGGACAAGCTAATAATTTTTTGTTTCAGATACCTAAATTGTAATTTTTCCAATATTTCACAACATTGATAAATTTGACTTGATTTGTTATAAATTTCATTTATAAATTTGACTTATTATCACAACATTGCTTGAGATACCTAAATTGTAATTAAATGATTTATATCAGAGCAATTTTTTTCAAACTATATTTTATATATCATAGTCTTCGTAGTGTTCTAACTATGTTCATCCTTAAAACCTTTTGTTTTATGTTATAGTTTTTTTTAATATATTGATACTAATGTATTGGTACAACTGAGTTATATCATAGTAATATTTTGTTTATTATTTGAAATTACAATAGTTGAATCATTCTAAATTTAAATGCAGCACAAGAATATAAATGGAAACAACCATTGAATGATAGAAGACACAAATTAATAAAAGCCTTTTTCATTATTTGCAATGAAAATATACATTGTTTAAAATTGTTGACAACAATACAACAAAATTTGTTGTCAATTATTAAACATTTTATAATATCTTAATTTTTAAATGGGGGCTCAAGGAGAGATTTCATTGATCCTTGTGTATCTGGATCACCTTGAGCTTAATATACCCCTAAAGTTTTAGGTTATTTTCCCTTATCTCCTATGCCAATAGCCTCAGCTTGCACAAGGAGTCCTCCAGCTCTAATAAGGCCTTCCTCTACCTTCTATAAGCTCCCCATTAGAACTCTTTCTTCTCGAGCTAGATCCTCTTGCACTATATGAATGTTTTCTTCATACTTATCCTTAAGGAAGATATATGGATTCATATTATTCTCCTTTATAATATTTCTTAAATAATTTTTATCTTTGATCTTGTCTTGTAAAGTCTCCTTCATTGCTATTGCAGCTTGGAATGATTTCTTTGCCACCTGGATATTAACATTTATGCTTACAACTTATTTTTGTAAATTATTTTTTTTGGTAGGTAAAATTTCTTAAGTGTGGGGTTTAAATGGGCCCCAAACCCAAGTACATAAACTGGTAGCTAAAATAATAGCATAAGATGACACAAGCTTGCACATTGGCCAATTGCAACCTGAACAAAAATGACCAAACAATAGAAGAAAAGGCTAAGTGAAAATTTGACATCATAAACACAAAAATACAACCTGAGCAATACCCACACAGGGGTTTCTTAAGAGAAGTAACTACTTGTAAACCTTGTAAAGGAGCTATAACAAAAACCCACATAGGGGATGCTCACAAAAGATCAGCAAAAACTATAATAGATACCTGAATAGGAAGAAACATAGTATTCAAAAAGGCCCATGCAGGGGCAATAAAGAACTTAGAAACAGTAATGGGAATCCCTAGAGCTCAGGTTCCTAGTTATCATGATCTCTTCACACTGCTCACCCTTTCACCAAAAAAATTTTCACCTCAACCATCAACTTAATAGTAACTCTAAAACGGAGGTTACACACAACATAACCATTATTCCATGAATTGACAAAGGCTTTGGTGATATCTTTCTTAGCCCCTTTGAACTTGCTGAGGAAATGAATGATACCATGAGCTTCCAGAAAGGTCTGAGGTAGGGGATCAAACTAAAGGCTAGATGGATCAAGCAGGACCATGTTGGTAAGACTGATAAAAAAGAAAGACCATAGAAACTAGACACTATGCTTCTTACTACCTATGGCACACAATAGCAGACAAAAATAGACGGTAATGGATTGACATAGATCAGGGTTACAAATATAGAAATTTTTGGCACAATAAATGACCTTTCTAGAAGCTGAGTTGGAGTGATTGGCGGACCACTTAGTAATTCTCCATAGGGAATAGACACTGGAAAATACAAACATGGCACAAGACATACTATGCAAAGGATAGGACTGGGATAAGTTTTGGAGTGCCAATTGATTGAAAAAATGGTTTTCAAAATTTGTAAGATGCAAAAAAGAGCATATCGAGACTTGACGCATATTGACCTTGTTTGACAACATCCAATTACACTACCTAGACCTACTAAGGGACTTGACATGCTTAGAGAAGACCACCATGAGACAAACCCACTGACAGGGCCTACCTTGTAACATAGCATACTTCAAAAAAAGAAAACGGGAGAACCAACCACCAATACTGATAGCAATATTGAAAGTCACACTAATAAAAAAACTTCCACCATAAGAATTGGAACCAAAGAAACAAATCATGCTAAAAAAGCTAGTCATCATTGGAGAAGCTAACCCGCCAAAACCTGTGACCACATCTTTCAAACCAAATCATTATTAGTAGCATTTAAAACTTCTTGGGGAAATATTTCTTTCCAAATGGACAGTGATTTATGGATAACTCCCCAATTGGCAAGAATATTTGTAGTGTTGTTAGCTTCATGGTACACATGATTGATAGAGATATCATTGAAATTCTAGGATAGCTTCTTAGCTTATTGAACAATGGTTGTGACATTCCAAGAGGCCACCCTATTATTTTTTAGAGCATTTATAATATTGAAAGAATCTCCCTCAATAAAAATATTGTATTTATAATACTTGAGAAGATCTAGCCCTCTCCACAGTGCATGACCTTCGACAAAATTATTAGTTTGACACCTCATAAACTTGGCATAAGCTATAATAACTTGACCACTATGATATCTGACAAGACCACCTGCACCTGCATCCCCTGGATTTCCTTTGGAGGCACCATCAAAGTTAAGTTTTAGCCACTCACTTGGGGGAGGAATCCAATGGGCACCCATTCTTGGATGGGAGGATGGAAAACTAGAACTAGAGTTGTAGAGAATTTTTAAGAAAGAGAACAGAATAGACTCTAATCTAGAATCAGGAGATTTGCGACAAGGGAAAATCTAGAATTTTTTGACAGCAAAGGCTATAGCTTTATTGGCAATAGATATGGGATCCTTAGAGGAGGAAGGAAAAACCCTGCTATTTCTTTCAAGCCACACTTGCCATAAGATATGATGAAGGGTCACTTTCCATAAAGAAGATAATCAAAGATTTTTTAAAGGAGTTAGCCATTAGATGAAAATGTGACTCAATGAATTAGGAAGAACCCATGATATATGAAAAGTGGACATAAGGTGATCCAAAGCTATCTTGTAGAAAGAGAACTCCAAAAAGAATTTATTGATAGATTCCTAGGTGTTCATGCATAGATAGCATCTGTTAGGGACAATCATGCCCCTTTTCATAAGATTATCAATCGTTAGAATCTTATTTTGGATGAACAACCAGTTGAAATGAGAAACTTTCGGAATGAGATATTTAATCCACACTCGGTCATAAGGTATTTGAACCATTTGATAATCAATAGTCAAACCATGAGCATATTTAACCATGAACAGCCCATAATTATTATTTTTCCAAATAGGAGAGTCATGGTAATTACCAATGGGGGTGACTATTGCATTTAGGATGGTTTTGAGAATAGCTAAAGCATCAAAGATTTATCCGTTAGCATTTGAAACATGAAATTTTTTTAAACGCTTAGAATCAGATGAAGCATCAATGAAATATTCAACCTTACTACCAATTAAAGTGTCCAGGAAAGGCTGTAAAATAGTAATTTTATTGTTCTCTAAAAGCGGTTGATTAGAGATCCACTTATCAGTCCAGAAGTTAATTTTACTCCCTGTGCCTAATTGCCACCTTATCTCCTTCTGAATTAGATATTTGGTTTGGATAATTGATTTCCAGAAAGTGGAGCCCTCTCTAGGAATATCATTTTTTCGTAAATTATCAAAATTTGACTACAAAAAATAAAATAAAACATTAGTTAGTTGAGATTTATATGATAAAATATAACAATAAAATTTACTACAAATAAATTTTCACCTCAACTGCATCCCTTAAAGCCTCAATGACTGAAATTTTATTTTTATCTGAATCTCATTGGTCATAATATGCTTGGGCTTCCATGTTTAGGTTCTTCAATCTACTCAACATAATTTTTAATATTTCATCATTATATAAAATCGAAGCATTTATTGATCCTAATCCAGCACCAAGTTTTTTTGGTTCATTTTGAACCAAAGAAAACATCTCTTGCCTTTTATAAAAAAAAATATATCAATTATTTAACTCCTTCATAAGGACCTTTGCTCGAAATTCTCAATTTCTCATTTTATTTACATTGTGAAGCAAAATGTCTTTGATCAGTGCTTCACAATTATCAAACATAAAAAAAAAATAGAAAAACTAACTTTTTCATCCTTAGTTTGAGGACCACGGTCGCTGGTGTCAGAAGATGACGATGACGTTTGTTGAGCTTCAATATATTGTTGTATTTATTGTGCTTGAACCGCATTTGCTGCTATAAACCCTTTGATTTTACCTTGTAAAAAATATCATCCTCTAAAGGAGGATATCTAATCATGAGCTCAAAATTTCTTGAATTGAACAACCTGTTGAAAATGACATATAAGAAAATATAGTCTGAGATACCATTTGTGTTGGTGCCCCCCACAATATTGCTTCAACAAGTTGTTTTCCATCCATTTGACCTCTCATTAATTGCTTTTGTGTTGGAGGTGGTGGTGGTGGTGGTGACGACATAATTTGCTACCTTCTTTGAGTAGATAGCGGGGAGGCACCTAAATACATTATAATAAAATCTTGTTAAAAGAAAATAAAATTGGGTAAAATTAATACATATTATTTTAAAAAATACTTACCCAACAACGAGATATGTTGCTACCCTCTAGCATATGAAGGCAACTCGGTGTGGATGCAGGGGGTGGGTGTAACACTAAAAACACACGCATTAAGAAAAAAATATTATAATTACAACTAAGCAGTAATGCAAATAAATCAAGAAACTCGAAACAATAAATTTACCTATCATTGGTGTGGTCTCACTAGATTCACATTGCATAATATGTGCAGGCATATATGGACGAGAAACTCCAGGAGAAGGAGCTACCCTTGAACTTTTATGAGGCTTGTGCAGTGGTGATGCTTGAGACCCTATGTCTTTTGAATCACCAGTGGCCTATGGCATGTGACCCCTAACAAAAACATCTTATTTTATCCATGTGTTGGCTGCCTTACTTTGCATTTAGGTGCAAATAAAAAGTTTAAATATGAAAACGTGCTAAAATATAAAACATTATTTTATGGTGAAAAATAGAATAATTACCTTCAACTCTTGGGGTGTCATGGCAATGGCTTGTAGGGTTGCATGCACTATAGTCGATACACCAATATCTTGTAAATTATGAAAACATTCATAATAAAGTGCTAAAATAAAATTTACTATGGCCATCGTGGTCCCTTAATTTTTTTAAATTACATGGATATTTGTTCTAATGTGATCAAAAATATATGTCCACTAGTCAATTTTTTTGTGGTGAAAACAATGAACTATAAAGTCTAATGCCTAGAATGGAATATTCTTTCTTTCCTACAAAAACAGTCTTGCTTGAAAGAATTCAAGAATTACCCTGAAATCTGAGTTTGTAACAGAGGTATTTGTTAACCCTCTTTTTGACTTAGCCACAAAAGTTGCAAAAAAAATGAGATGACAAATCACAAATTTTAAATTGTGAAATTTAAGAGAATATAGTCACAAGAATTATACTTGAAAACAATTCCAAAGAGAGATCGTATTTTGTCTCTAGGTAAGCTTTATTATCGACAAAGAGCATGAAATTTGGTGAAATAGGAGTGAAACCTTTGTGGAGAAGACCTATGAATATTTGGATGTTAGAGGGTTTGATGGTGAAGTACATTTTTCTATTCTATATTGTTAGAGTGATGGTCGCAAGATCATTTTCATAGTCGTCAATGATATTGTACATAACATATTTATCTGTTCTAAAATGGAGCATGGAAATTAAAGGTTGTAAACCTGAATCAATTATCCATGAAAGGTCATAAATAGGGGTGGTTAACAGGTCTAAAATTTTGATGCAATTTTGGTTTTTGACTGTAATTTTTTGAGAGTTTGTGTAAGTGGTAGCCATTGCTGCAAGTTTTGGAATCAGGGAAAAATTTTCTCTAGAAAGGTGTGAGGTAATGGTAACTTGGGTGGGGAAGTGTTCACTTTGATCTCATGTAGAAGGAAAAAAACTATCAATACCTATTTATATATAGAATTGACTAGGGTGGACATGTGGTAACATGTTATTTGACATGCATATGGGGCGATCAACCATGTGATACATGGCAGTGTAAAACCTGGTGCATTCGATCTTAATCTAAATATTTTTACACCTATTTTATGATCAGACCCTATTTTGCAACCAATCTACGATCGAACCTTGGTTTGCAACTAGTTAATGACTAGACCTTGATTTATAACTGGTCCACAGTTGAACCTTCTTTTGCAACCGATCATAGGCCAAACCTTGATTTGCAACCAATATATGATAGGACCATGATTTGCAATTGATCTAAGATTGGACCTTGATTTGTAATCGATATACGATCATACCTATATTTGTAACTAATCTACGACTAGACCTTGATTTACAATTGATCTATGATAAAACCTTGATTTACAACTGGTCTTCGATCGAACCTTGATTTGCAACCGATCTATAGTCAAACTTGCAATTGACATACAACTGGAACTTAATTTACAACCAGTATACGGCTAGACCTTGATTTACAATTGGTCTATGGTTATTGCAACTGATCAACAATTACACCTTAATTTACAATCAATCTATTGTCAAACCTTATTTTACAACTTATCTAAGATCAACCTTAATTTGCAATCAGTCTATGGCTAGACCTTGATTTGCAATTAGTCTACGATCGACCCTTTATTTTCAATCGATCTACGGCCAAACCTATATTTGCAACCAATCTATGATCGAACCTTGATTTGCAACCAATCTACGATCAAACCTATATTTGCATCTGGTCTACGGTCGGACCTTGATTTACAACTGATCTACAAACGGATCTTGTTTTGTAACTGATTTATGGTTGGGCCCTGTTTTGCACCCGGTTCGCATCTGGGCCCAATTTTGCAAATGAACTGAAATTCAAACCTTAAATTCACCATTGTTTTATAATTTTTGGTGAAAATAAAGGTAATTCATCATGTCTCCTACATGAATTTGGCCAGGATTTTCTTGGATTTCAAAATTGATTCACCTTTTTTTTATAATTATATTTTGGGTTTGATGCCTTATGCATAAGCCTACCTTGTTCTTCATGTATTTTTGTAAATATGGAGTTGTGTTCAGGTGGGTTCTTCTTCTTCCATGGATTTTTTGTGGCTTCAACTACTGGTTGGATTGTTTATCACCAAAATGCTAGGTTCCATGGCTAGTTTCTCCCATTGGGCAGGATAGTGTTAATTTTCTAAGTGCTCATAGGGTTTACAGTTTTTTCTTTTTCAAGTTCTCAATTTTCTTTTCTTTTAATTTAAAATTTGGGTGTGATTCGAGGGCTTCAAATCAAGCCAAAAAAAATTGTTTAAATAATTTTGCTTTTCTTTTCACCAAGTGAATCAAGGAATTTCAAATTTCAAGAAAATTTTTTTGTTAATTTTCTCTTCTCGGTATTTGTTAGCGCCATATCCTTGGTATCTAATTGTTTTTCTTTGTTCCCAATTTGCATTCCACTATTGGATGGTCTCAGATCACTAGTTTGTCAGTCTCTCACTGGGCAAGATTTTTTTGACTTCAATATTTGGCAAAAATTTTGTTTGAATTTACCTAGTCTTTCTCGAGTGCCTCAAAACTCATGACGGTTTTCTCTTCTGGTGCTATTTTTCAAGTTTTATTTTTCAAATGGATATAAGGTGGGATTTTTGGATCCATAATTTTTTAATTTCTAGTCCTCTTGTTGAAATTTGGATTTAACCCCATTGATGTACTTCTTTTAAGCTCATTGAATACTCTTTGGCTTTGTATTGGTTTGGGATCCCTTCCAAAACCCCTTTGTAAAGGTTCAAGGATCCTTTCAAAACCCCTTTGTCCATCTAATCAAAATATAATAATAAGCACACACAAAATACTAAAAATAAGCAAAAATTCATGCAATATCACAATGTGGGAAAGTAAATGCAGAAATAAACACTCACAATAACACTGAATCGCAGGCCTCTTCGAGGAGGTAAACTTCAATATTTCATTAATTGGAAAAAATATACATTTTTACATGGGTCCATGTCTTTTAAAGATAAATTCCATGCAACCCTAACCTAAGGCTCAAGAGTTGGCTTACATGCAAAATGCCACTCAAGCTAGAATATTCTACCAAACATCAATTACAATCTTGATAATGATTACATGAGATGACACCACTTGGCTAGGTGCCTTACTTGCCACATACATTACAAATTATTATAAAATAACATTATAGATGGAATCTCCCACATTGGAAGTGGGTCATTACATAAGCAAATGAAAATTACAAAATAATGTTAGGATGGGATCCTAACATGTCCTTCCCCTTTGAAAATCTTTGTTCTCAAAGTTGAAGATGAGGAAAATCATGTTGGAGCTGTTGGAGAGACTCTCATGTAGCATCTTATGGCTAGAGTCCATGCCACTGAACAAGGACCTTAGTAATGGTGTGGTTGCAAAGAGTGTGAGTATGATGATCCAACAACTATTCAATATCTAGCAAGATAGAACCTTCTTCATCCAATTTTGGGAGTGAAGATTGAACCTGTACCTAAGTACCCACAACCTTTTTGATATAGGATACATGAAAAATAGGATGGAGCTTGGATGTAGGTGGGAGGGCCAATTTATAGGTTGTGGTACCAATATACTATAAAACTTGGTAGGACCCATAGTATTTCGTAGAAATTTTTTGGCACCTACGAAGCTATAGGGGTGATTGTTTGTACAACTAAAAATTAAGGAAAACAATATCACCCACATCAAAGCTACACTCAGAATGGTTTTGGTAAGCTTGTTGGTGTATCTAATTCTAAGCCGCATCCAAATTCATCTTCAGTTGGCGGAGGATATCATTATGTTGATTGAGAGCAGTTTTAACTACATGGATCCTAGAGTTGCCCAAAATGTAAGAGGAAGGCGTGAGTGGAGGGAACCCATAAACTACCTTTAAAGGGATAATATTGTTTTTTGCGTGATAGGAAGTGTTGTACCACCACTCGGCCAAAGGAAGCCACTTTACCCATTGTGTAGGATGATCAGATGCAAAGCAACTAAGGTAGGTCTAATTATTTTTTGAAGCTATATACTTAAGATAAGTAAACCAATATGTAAAATAAATTTATACTTCACTATATATGATAATGGCAATATTTTGCAAGTATAAAACTCAAAAATAACTCTAATAACTACTCCTAAACATGCCATAAACAAATGCTCACAAAAATGGTGCCATAGCTTTGAAAGTATCAAGTAGTGTCATATCAAATCATGTCATCTTACATCTTCACATTACTCTACATATATAATGTAATGTGACTCTTCATATGGAGCACTCTTGGCCTTCACACTTCTAGACTCTTCAACTTCCTATTCTATGGACTCATGTGCACATGGACAACTATGCACATTTACAATACCAAAATACTTTGCACACTTGTGTATTTATTACATTAAATAATAACTCCTAATCTAAGACACACTTTCCTAATCTAAGCATGAACCAAATAATGTAATATACTCCAACACCTCCCTATATTATATTATTTGGTTATTGAATACTTGAATCTTCAATATTCTCTTGTTGAGACTTATACTCTTCTTCATTATCTTCCTTTTTTGTATTTTGATCAATAAAATGATTAGTATCTTCATAAAACACAACTAAAAATGCTTTGGCTTCATGTTCTTCTGTAACCTCTTCTAATTCCTATATTTCTTGGACCAAGTTACCCTTTTGATTTCCTTCTCTATACTATAGTTGAAGTGGATTGTACTATCACTAGAACTATGGCTAAGGTGGTCTATATTGGTTTTGATACTGCCTTGGTTGAAACAACCTATTTGGTTGATTTCCTAGATTTTTTGGTTCCCTTGAAACTGATTTCTTGGATTGAATCTGCAATAACTTGTACTATGACCTCTTCTCTTACAAATTTGACAATATCGATCATTCCACTTTGGTTTGTTCCTTGAGAGGGAAGCAACATTTCCTTGTTGATTATATTTTGAGACTAATGCATTATTAGTCATTTCATATTTGATTGAATTTTCCACTTCATATTCTTGTAGTATATTAACCAATTCATAAAATGATGTATCTTTACCCAAAATTTATAAAGATGTAACTAAGTGCTTGTAACTTTTAGGAAGTGCTCTCAAAATTACTTGAACTAGAAATTTGTCTTCTACCTTTTCACCTAAGGTCAATAAATTTCCCTTTATATTTGCTACTTTCCTTAGAAACAACTCTATACTTTCTCCACTGTTAACTTTTAGAGAATGTAATTGAGTTTGAAGATTCAATATGGTAGCTTTATTCTTTCCTTCAAATATTTTGGATAGAGTGTTCCATGCTTCTATAGATGTTACTTCTAAACTAATATATGGCTGAATTTCATTTATAATTGCAAAAGTTATTATCATTAGAGCTTTTGCTTCATATTATTCATATTTTTTAATTTCTCTTGCATCTTCAGTAGGTTTATATTTTGATCCTTTAACTATCTCCCAAAGCTTTTCTACTATCAATATAGATCTTACTTTATTTTTCCATGATGCATAATTAGGACCTTTAAGTAATTGAGATTCTGAAAGAAAGAACTTATGTGTTGTCATGATTAACCTTTGTACACTTCCTTATAACTCCCTAATGTCAAAAATAATTATATTCTAAATATCTTAATCTTGTATGGATTTTGAATACCTTATAACTCCAAGATTAGAAATTTGGATAAATATATTTGCAATTCTATAAGTCTAATTTGATGTCAAAACCCTTATTACTCCATCTTAATTAAATTGTAAATGTTGGCAATTTTGGGTTTGAGATCCTAGCTTCTTGTCTATGAGTTGTCATTGATGTCAAAAGGAAATGGCATTAATGTTAAGAGGATGTGTTGGCTTCAAAGGTGGAAGATTCCAAGAGAATATTTTTAAGAGAATCCGGAGAGATTCCATTGGCAAGGGTTTTTCATTAAAACCAAACCGGTTTTTATTAAAACCAAGTTAAATGGTTTTTATTAAAACCAATGGAGGTTCTCTTTATTATTTATTTAATTATTATTTAAAACCCTTCAAGGTTTTAATTAATTAATTATTTAATTAATTAAGGGAGAAATTATTTTTAATTTATTAAAAATACTTAAAGGTTTTTAAACCTTTTTTTATTCTTAATTTATTAAAATTATTTAAGGGTTTTTAAACCCTTTTTGAAAAGACTTTTGATTAATTTCGAAATGGTCTTTATTTCCGCCGACGTCAAGGTGTCTTCGAAGAGACTATTTATTCTCCAACTCCTAAGGTTGGAAGGCTAATTAATTCGAAATTCCTCGAATGCAATTTGCGGTGTTTGTGCTCTGTATTCGCTGCGATCGAAGGAAGACTTAGAAGCACGTGCGGTTGAAAAGTCTTCGAGAGTTTTTTTCGAGGGTGAAGTGGAGGGAAGTTCACTTGTGAACTTCGTAGCCCGCATGGGCTAGTGGCAGCGAAGGCTATTGTTGGGCGCTGCATTGGCGGAGGTCACCGTTTCGAGTCTCGCGGGGGTGCTTTGCTAGAGTAACACACGTTTTTATTAAAACGTCTTTATGCCACGAAATTCGGAGTTTCTTGGACAGCGATTTATAAGTTTGAGAGTTGTGTGTGGTGACAACTTGAAGGTTCAATTATCTTCTACTCCAATAAGGTATGGGCACATTCTTCTTATGAGTATGATTGGTGTATGTTTTCTGAAATAAGGTTGGAGTGAAAAGGTATTCTACTAGGTATCCTTTGGCTAGGTGTAAATCCTATTTTCTGGTTTGTTGAAGACTACTTATGCATTGTTATCCTTAAGGAGAGTTTTTGGTGAATGCATAATTTTTGGTTTGAGATAGTGGAAGCTTTGTGCACTAGGGTTTATATTTGTGAGTCTAGCTACTTGCATTGAGTTGGTGGAACCCTTGGTTGGCTGTTTTGAGTTTGATGGTTGAGTTGCTTCCATAGAGGTTGTTTGATCAAGTTATTGCTTTACTTGATTCATGATATTGGGCTTACTCCATTGAGTTGATTTGAGCAAGTTATTCTTTGCATTTGGTGATATTGTGTTGGTGGCTGTTTTGTTCAAATATCTTTGGAGGGAAAAGGATTTCTACTTGTTTCCTTTTCTTGTGATGATTGGTTGAATGCTTCAAGGTTGATGTTGAGTTGAATGGTGTTGGTTGACTAAACCTTGTTTGATGAGCATTGTTGTTGAAACCCTAATTGATGGTGAAAAGAACATGAGTATCATTGTTATGTGATTCTTTGCATAGTTGGCAATTGTTGGGGTTTCATGTTCTTGAAAGAAAACATTCTATCCTATCCATTTCAGATATTGAGTTGAGTTTTCAGATTTGAGATTGAGATTGAGCTGAGTTGATTTGAGTTGAGTTTTGAGATTGGGATTTGAGTATAGAACATATTGAGTCTCTAACAATTCTCTTTATGCTTCTATGAGTTTGACAAATCACATTGGGTCTCTAACAATTCACTTTGTGATTTCCTACTAAGAAAGTTTTTCTTGGTGAGCTTGTTGAGTTTTTGGACAGGTTCCAGTGGGGACTTGTGAGCAGTTTTTGGACAGGTTCCAGTGGGGACTTGTGAGCAGTTTTTGGACAGGTTCCGATGGGGACTTGTGAGCAGTTTTGGACAGGTTCCGGTGGGGACTTGTGAGCAGTTTTGGACAGGTTTCGGTGGGGACTTGTGAGCAGATTTGGACAGGTCCTAGCAGAGGACTTGTGAGCTGAGTTTGATAGTTCTATCAGAGAACTTGAGGATAGAGGTGCATTGGTTCTATGAGAATAACCTGAGGAAAAATTTGGCAAGTCTTTGAGAAGGCTTGTATGCAGAGGATTGATTTGTTCAAGAGTTGGACAGATCCGATGGACAGAGGAAGACTTGTACTAGACTCGACCGACTGTGTTTGGTACAGAGTTGTCTGAGCTACTGTGGACGTGATCATAGAAGGCAGAGGTCTCTTAGGCTAAGCATTGAGGACAGGAGGTCTTCGGTGGAAAGGAGTTCCACGTGCTTGCAAGAGGTAGAGGCAGTTGATCTTCCGAGGGATCATTTCCAGAGCAGAGGGGAAGGTATCTCCTTTGGGCCGAGGCTCATAAACATTGTAATTGGGAAGGATTCCCAAAGAACTTTGAGATAACTTTTAGAGAAAAGTTTTTGTGGATGTAGCCCAACCATTTTGGGTGAACCACGTTAAAAATGGGTCTTCAATGTGTGATGCTTTCTGTCTTGATTAATGTTGTGTTGATGCCATTGCTATCTAAAGTTAAAATTATTAATTGGTTAAGTCTTATACTGTTCACCCCCCTCTCAAGTATAAGTCCATGTTCTTCAATTGGTATCAGAGCCGGTCTCTCCAGAAAGAGCCTAACAGCTTGGAGAAGGATCTATCAGAGGAACATACAGATTCAGAAAGAGATGAAGAGGTTGAGTTTGATCTCAAAGGTGAATTCTTCTTGGCTTTAAGAAAGCTTGAGAAATTTAGGGAAGAGAATTCTGTTCTCAAGCATCAATGTCAGGAAGAAGAGATAGCAAGATCAGAATTGTCTCAAAGTGTTATAGACTTCAAAATTCTAGTTGAAGAAGGGAAGAAGGTTGAACAGGTTCTGACAGAGGCTCTCAAAGGAAAGGAAGCTGATTGCGAGAAACTAGAAGAAGAGGTTATGTCTCTTAGAGTGAAGTTGGAACAGTTGGCTCTCAGACAGAATACTCCGTGTGAAAAGCAAAAGAAGGATTGTATCACCATTCATGAAATAGGGTCTTCGAGCAAGATCAATCTTCATCTTGAAGAGCGGTGGATTCCATTTGGTCACAAGAAGAACAATCATCCAAGGCATCAAAACAGGTTACATAATACTTTCCATGGCTATTGTTTTTCCTGCAAGAAATTTGGTCACAAAGCTATGCATTGCAATAAGTCTTTGAATAGCCATAGTAAGGAAAATGTTAACTCTTTTGCACCTCTTATGAATAAAAATGTCATGTGTTACAAGTGCAAGAATTTTGGGCATATAGCAAGGATGTGCAGTTTGGATAGATCTAGCCTTGAGTTCACTAAAAAGAGAAATGAGATCAAATCTAAGTCAATGATAGTTCAAACTCCTTTTCACGCTCAAGATAAAGTAGAAAAATGGTATCTTGATAGTGGTTGTTCAAAACATATGACTGGTGAAAAGAAAAAGTTTTTGGTCTTAAAAGAAACAAACTGAGGAACGGTTAGTTTTGGAGATAACAGGTCACCTAAAATCTGTGGTAAAGGGACTCTTAGTTTGGATGGGAAATCCAAAACAGAAAATGTGCTTTATGTAGAAGGCCTAAGACATAATCTTCTAAGTGTGAGTCAACTTTGTGATCAAGGGCACATAGTATCTTTCTTTTCGGATAGATGTGAGATAAGTAAAGAAAAAAATGGAAAACTCATTGCTAGTGCTACAAGGACTCCAAACAATCTTTACATGCTAAGTGAGATAAAAAAGGAAAAGTGTTTTCTAACTCAAGAAGATGAGAGTTGGTTATGGCATAAAATATTGGGGCATTTGAGCTTTGATAATCTTGTCAATATTAGTAACAAGGAAGCAGTTAGAGACTTGCCCAAAATAAAAAGGCCCCATAACATCATTTGCGGTCCTTGTCAACATGGAAAATAGACTAGAACCAGTTTCAAATCAAAAGGGTATACTTCTTCAAAACCATTGGATCTTATTCATACTGATTTATGTGGCCCTACCGAACTCGGAGCATTCAGGGAGAAAGCTACTTCATGTTGTTTATAGATGATTATTCTAGAATGACTTGGGTTACTTTTCTCAAAGAAAAATCTGAAGCTTTTGAAAAATTTAAAGCTTTCAAAGAAATGATTGAAAATGAGACTGACAAGAGAATCAAATGCTTAAGATCAGATAGAGGAGGAGAGTTCACTTCAAATGAATTTGTGGAATACTGTGAGCAACAAGGAATCAAAAGAGAATATTCAGAAGCAAGAACTCCTCAACAAAATGGAGTAGTTGAAAGGAAAAACAGAACTATTGAAAATATGGCTAGAGCTATGTTAAATGAGTCAAAACTTTCAGATGGTTTTTGGAAAGAGGCAGTCAGTACGGTAGTCTACATTATCACCAGGGCCCAACTTAGAGTCAATCATCATAAAACTCCTTATGAGTTGTGGAAAGGAAGACCAGCTACAGTAAAATACTTCAAAGTGTTTGGGAGTAAGTGCTTCATCAGAAGGGAAGATCAGAATTTGGGTAAGTTTGATCCTAGGTGTGATGAGGGAATCTTTCTTGGATATTCCAGCAGAAGCAAGGCCTACAGATGCTTCAACAAAAGAACTCATACAGTTGTAGAGAGCATAAATGTAACAATTGATGAAAAGACAGGGATAAGAGAACCAGTCAAGGAACTCAGTGATGAAATTTGTCAAGAAGAATTCAGAGAGGTTTCAGATGAAGAAGAGGAAAGACAACAACCGCTTCCCAAAACTCCTTCACGATATGTTCAGAAACATCATCCCAAAGATTTGATCATTGGTGATCCAAATAGCAGGCAAACAAGAAGAAGAGTCATTCCTTCACATGATTCTACAAATGTTTCATTATTATCTCCGATTGAGCCAAAATATTTCAGTGAAGCATGTGCAGATAAGTTTTGGGTAAAAGCAATGGATGAAGAGCTAAATCAAATAGAGAAAAGTGAAACTTGGGAATTGGTTCCAAGACCTAAGGACAAGAATGTCATTGGCACAAAATGGATATTCAGAAATAAACTCAATGAGGATGGAAATATTGTTCGAAACAAAGCTAGGTTAGTCTGCAAAGGTTATGCTCAAGTAGAAGGTGTTGATTTCGAAGAGACGTTTGCTCTTGTTGCTCGTCTTGAAGCTATCAGAATATTTTTGGCCCTTTCAAGCTTCAAATCATTCAAGGTATATCAAATGGATGTAAAGTCAGCTTTTCTAAATGGGGTGTTGGTAGAAGAAGTCTACATAGAACAGCCGGAAGGAGTGTCTCTCTCGGAACAGTCGGACTATGTGTGTAAACCGAAAAAGGCCTTGTATGGGTTAAAGCAAGCACCTAGGGCTTGGTACTCAAGACTTGACAGTATCTTCATGAGCAAGGCTTCAGGAAAGGCGTGGCGGATAGCAATTTGTATATTAAGAATGAAAATGATGATATGTTGATTATGGTTGTCTATGTTGATGATATTATTTTTGGGGGAAATAATACTCAGATGTGCAAAGTTTTTGCTAACACCATGCAGAAGGAATTTGAGATGTCTATGATTGGAGAGCTGTCATTCTTTTTAGGTCTTCGATTGCTCAATCAAAGGATGGTATATTTCTCTCTCAAGGAAAGTATATCAAAGAAATGTTGAAGAAATTTGGGATGATGGAAAGCAAACCAGTGTGTACTCCAATGATTACAGGGTGCAAGATGAGTAAAGATGATGAATCTCCAATGGCAGATCAGAGGTTGTACAGATCTATGATTGGCAGTTTATTATATATTACAGCTACCAGACCAGATATCATGCAGGCAGTTGGGTTAGTAGCAAGATTTCAAGCAGCTCCAAAAGATTCTCATGTTATAGCAGTTAAGAGGATATTCAGATATCTGAAGGGCACTATGGACTTTGGGCTTTGGTATCCCAAAGGTGATGATTTCACCCTCACAGCTTATATAGATGCAGATTGGGCAGGCGATATTGATGACAGGAAAAGCACTAGTGGTGGAGCATTCTTTCTGGGAAAGAGTTTGGTTTCTTGGCTAAGTAAGAAACAACCTTCGCTTCCTTATCTACGAGAGGCTGAATACATAGCAAGAAGTGGTCGGGTGTACACGGGTTTTATGGATGAAAACCACCTTGGAGGATTTCAAAGTCAAGCATGAACAACCCATCTCCATACTTTGTGATAATACAAGTGCCATAAGTATTTCCAAAAATCCGGTAATGCACTCAAGGACAAAGCATATTTCCATCAAGTATCACTTTCTAAGGGAGAAAGTGCAAGACAAGCAGGTCAAGGTAGAGTATGTGTCTACTAAAGAGCAGATTGCAGATATCTTCACCAAACCTCTTCC
This sequence comes from Wollemia nobilis, assembly GCA_028583015.1. Classification (NCBI taxonomy): domain Eukaryota; kingdom Viridiplantae; phylum Streptophyta; class Pinopsida; order Araucariales; family Araucariaceae; genus Wollemia; species Wollemia nobilis. Next base: position 6,896,488 of record JAQPPZ010002224.1, on the reverse strand, counting down.
AAGAGATACGTTTGAGTATCTAAGGGAGAAATTGGGAGTTGTACTCCCACCCCAGAATTAATCACCTCATCAGGAGGTGGGGGAGGGACTAAGCTAAGAGGCTCATTCTTAGTCCCGAGCCCCAAAGGTGACCCTTTGCCATTGATGACAAAGGGGGAGAGATATGAGTAAGGGGGAGAGCTTCAAAGTGAAGAGGAAAGCCTCAAGACAGGGGGAGCTATTTATGTTGAGTTTCTGTGTTGTTGAGAAGCATGGTTTGCCATCAATGACAAAGGGGGAGATTGTTGGCAATTTTGGGTTTGAGATCCTAGCTTCTTGTCTATGAGTTGTCATTGATGTCAAAAGGAAATGGCATTAATGTTAAGAGGATGTGTTGGCTTCAAAGGTGGAAGATTCCAAGAGAATATTTTTAAGAGAATCCGGAGAGATTCCATTGGCAAGGGTTTTTCATTAAAACCAAACCGGTTTTTATTAAAACCAAGTTAAATGGTTTTTATTAAAACCAATGGAGGTTCTCTTTATTATTTATTTAATTATTATTTAAAACCCTTCAAGGTTTTAATTAATTAATTATTTAATTAATTAAGGGAGAAATTATTTTTAATTTATTAAAAATACTTAAAGGTTTTTAAACCTTTTTTTATTCTTAATTTATTAAAATTATTTAAGGGTTTTTAAACCCTTTTTGAAAAGACTTTTGATTAATTTCGAAATGGTCTTTATTTTCGCCGACGTCAAGGTGTCTTCGAAGAGACTATTTATTCTCCAACTCCTAAGGTTGGAAGGCTAATTAATTCGAAATTCCCCGAATGCAATTTGCGGTGTTTGTGCTCTGTATTCGCTGCGATCGAAGGAAGACTTAGAAGCACGTGCGGTTGAAAAGTCTTCGGGAGTTTTTTTTAGGGTGAAGTGGAGGGAAGTTCACTTGTGAACTTCGTAGCCCGCGTGGGCTAGTGGCAGCGAAGGCTGCTGTTGGGCGCTGCATTGGCGGAGGTCACCGTTTCGAGTCTCGCGGGGGTGCTTTGCTAGAGTAACACACGTTTTTATTAAAACGTCTTTATGCCATGAAATTCGGAGTTTCTTGGACAGCGATTTATAAGTTTGAGAGTTGTGTGTGGTGACAGCTTGAAGGTTCAATTATCTTCTACTCCAATAAGGTATGGGCACATTCTTCTTATGAGTATGATTGGTGTATGTTTTCTGAAATAAGGTTGGAGTGAAAAGGTATTCTACTAGGTATCCTTTGGCTAGGTGTAAATCCTATTTTTCGGTTTGTTGAAGACTACTTATGCATTGTTATCCTTAAGGAGAGTTTTTGGTGAATGCATAATTTTTGGTTTGAGATAGTGGAAGCTTTGTGCACTAGGGTTTATATTTGTGAGTCTAGCTACTTGCATTGAGTTGGTGGAACCCTTGGTTGGCTGTTTTGAGTTTGATGGTTGAGTTGCTTCCATAGAGGTTGTTTGATCAAGTTATTGCTTTACTTGATTCATGATATTGGGCTTACTCCATTGAGTTGATTTGAGCAAGTTATTCTTTGCATTTGGTGATATTGTGTTGGTGTCTGTTTTGTTCAAATATCTTTGGAGGGAAAAGGATTTCTACTTGTTTCCTTTTCTTGTGATGATTGGTTGAATGCTTCAAGGTTGATGTTGAGTTGAATGGTGTTGGTTGACTAAACCTTGTTTGATGAGCATTGTTGTTGAAACCCTAATTGATGGTGAAAAGAACATGAGTATCATTGTTATGTGATTCTTTGCATAGTTGGCAATTGTTGGGGTTTCATGTTCTTGAAAGAAAACATTCTATCCTATCCATTTCAGATATTGAGTTGAGTTTTCAGATTTGAGATTGAGATTGAGCTGAGTTGATTTGAGTTGAGTTTTGAGATTGGGATTTGAGTATAGAACATATTGAGTCTCTAACAATTCTCTTTATGCTTCTATGAGTTTGACAAATCACATTGGGTCTCTAACAATTCACTTTGTGATTTCCTACTAAGAAAGTTTTTCTTGGTGAGCTTGCTGAGTTTTTGGACAGGTTCCAGTGGGGACTTGTGAGCAGTTTTTGGACAGGTTCCAGTGGGGACTTGTGAGCAGTTTTTGGACAGGTTCCAGTGGGGACTTGTGAGCAGTTTTTGGACAGGTTCGGTGGGGACTTGTGAGCAGTTTTGGACAGGTTCCGGTGGGGACTTGTGAGCAATTTTGGACAGGTTTCGATGGGGACTTGTGAGCATATTTGGACAGGTCCTAGCAGAGGACTTGTGAGCTGAGTTTGATAGTTCTATCGGAGAACTTGAGGACAGAGGTGCATTGGTTCTATGAGAAGAACCCGAGGATAGTTGGAAAGTATTTGAGAAGGTTTGTATGCAGAGGATTGATTTGTTCAAGAGTTGGACAGATCCGATAGACATGAGGAAGACTTGTACTAGACCGACTGATCGTGTTTGGTACAGGTTGTTGAGCTACTGTGGACGTGATCATAGAAGGCAGAGGTCTCTTAGGCTAAGCATTGAGGATAGGAGGTCTTCGATGGAAAGGAGTTCCACGTGCTGGCAAGAGGTAGAGGCAATTGATCTTCTGAGGGATCATTTCCAGAGCAGAGGGGAAGGTATCTCCTTTGGGCCGAGGCTCATAAACATTGTAATTGGGAAGGATTCCCAAAGAACTTTGAGATAACTTTTAGAGAAAAGTTTTTGTGGACGTAGCCCAACCATTTTGGGTGAACCACGTTAAAAATGGGTCTTCAATGTGTGATGCTTTCTGTCTTGATTAATGTTGTGTTGATGCCACTGCTATCTAAAGTTAAAATTATTAATTGGTTAAGTCTTATACTGTTCACCCCCCCCTCTCAGTATAAGTCCATGTTCTTCAGTAAATATCCCAAAAGTGCTTTGTAACTTCAAATAATTAAATTACAAAAACTTAAATTTATTCCTCCAATTCAATTATGCAATTACTTAAATATTATGCCTAAGGTTCCAAATATTAAATCTCACTTTTCCAAAAATAACTTCACTTTCACCCTTAGAAAATAATTACCTTATGAATATCCTTATTACTCCTAACTCAATATTATAAGTAACTTTAATAATTTGATTACCTTCTCCTTGAAATGATAATATATTGGTCAATAAGGCTTGACCTATTTTGAGTGTTCTCTCCTCTACGTATGTCTCTGAACGAAGCTCTTGTGCATACGCGAATCTTTGGTGTACATTGGTATATTTGGAGTGATTATTTTCTCCACCTTAGTTTCAACATTTTTGGATAAACCTGTACCTTAATTCTTGTTGTTATGACTGGCTTCGACCTCCATGCTTGTGCCTTAGGCTTCTATCTCAAACTACCAAGTGTTACCTCCTCTTCTCTACATCCAATTGGAAAACATGTCTACGTGTTGATCACTTGCACTTCATTTCCAACTTCATTATTGCATTCCTCTATACTTTACATCTTAAATAATGCCTTCCTTTGAATGGGTGCTAAAACTTTTGACCTTCCTTCTTATGTGTGCCACTTAGCAATCAACCTCTTTTGTTGCCCCTAAAATATTTCTTCTTCCTCAACAAATTATATTATGGCATTGAACGTTACTTTGCAACCATTTCCAATTTGTCTTCGCACCTCTCCAATGTTCAAGTGCAAGTCTTCATCCCTTCTTCTATATGATGTGTACATAAAATATTATTGGATATTTTGAGTAGATGAGTTGTCATTGATGTCAAAAGTTAGTTTTAGTGAGCAGTGCAAGGAGAAGTAGTTCCGTAATCAATGCAAAAAGGAGAGTCCACCTTCAGTTGGTCAAATTCGGTTCCAGATAGTCAGTTGTGGTCTAAAGTGCAAAGAAGAGGCCCAAGCAAATGATATTATAATATTTTATTATAATATTAAAGAGGGAAATTTAAATTAATTATAAATTAATTAATATTATTTTATTATAAATTAATTTATTAATTAATCTAATTAACTTTCAAAGTTATTTAAGTTTATTTTAATTTAATTATAAATTAATTTATATTAATTTAGTAAAACCTAAAGAGGGTTATAAGGTTAAATTAAAAAATCAAATTTAAGATTCAATCTGGAGCACCGACGTTTTATTGCATGAAGCTTCATGTATAAATGGTGAATCTTTGCCTTACAACCCCTTATGCAATCGATCGAATCTTATGCTCTAAGTATTGTGCGCAAAATGAGAAACAGTTTTTGTTTTTGAAAAGTCTTTGGTGGCAGAAGCGTGAACAAATAGAAGGGAGGATCCTCTTACCTTGAACAGTGTTGTGTAGCACAATCTGCAATGGAATATAGTGCTAAGTTGTGTGACAGGCAAGGCGTGTAGGGTTCGAATCTCGTCGAGCTCATTTTACAAGGAAGAGAGGGCAGTTTTTATTTTTGAGCAGTGTCGAATGAAGGGATAAAGGGAGGCTTGTGCCTTCCCTTCCCCATGGAAGTGCCTAGCCCACATGGTGGGCTAGCGCCTCGATAAGGCGCTCGACTAGGAGTAGGTTTCGCATTTGAAACCCATTGAGACCTTTTGGTAGTGTTAAAGGTATGCACTGATGTCATTTATCTTGGTTGCTTGATTATTTTGGATGTGCTAATGTTGAGAAAAATAAAATATTTTTGGTGGTTATAATGTTTAATTTTTGCGTGAATTAATTTGGATATTGAGTATTTGAGGGAGATAAAAGGGTAGGCAATATTATTTTTGAAAGGTTAATTTTTAGAGGTTGATTAATTAAAGTTGGAGATTATAAGGAGAAAATTGAGTAATTATTTTTATATGTGATTTGATTATTGCTAATTTCAAGAAGGAGTAATAAGGTGTAATTGAGTTTGATTAATTTTGTAATTGAGAAATAATTTTTTGAGAGAGTGTTAGTGTGATATTTTATCATCTAACCATTGAAATTGGCAAAGAATAAAATTGTGTTTAAGACAATTTTTGAGGTCATCTTCTTCATCAAACAAAAATTTATGGGCACATATTCCTAGTGAGTGATTGTTGAATGTTGTGAATGCTAAGTTGAATTGAAAAGGGTTGTTTGAAAATCATTGTTGAGTTTGGTTTTTTTGGAATGAAAGTTGATTCTAGAAACCTTGTTTGATAAGCATTGTTGGAAATATTGAGTAAAGCTTTCATATGTTTGAGCTAGGTTTTGTGCAAAGATCATGAGTATCGTTGTTATGTGATATAAGCATTGTTGTTGAAGTTATTGTTTAAGTGAGTAACTTGAACTAGGGTTTGCAAAGATCATGAGTATCATTGTTATGTGAAATTTTTTGACAAGCATTGTTTGAAATAAGTGAGTGAGTTTTTATATGCTTGAACTAGGGTTTGTGAGCAAGGATTAATTCATTGAGTGATTGGTTGAGTACCATTGGTTGAGCCTAGTCAAGTTGAATGTGTTGAAGTGATAGTTCAAGTTCTGTGAAACAAATTGTTCTATATTCTAAATTAATTTTAGAAATAGTTTGATTGTTTGTGAGTGTGAAACATATTGAGTCTTTAACAATTCTCTATATTTTTCTATGGTAAAAATAGATATTGAGCATTGTGGTGAATGTGAAACATATTGAGTCTCTAACAATTCTCTATATGTTTCTATGGTAAAAAGAGAGATTGAAAGTGATTAAGCATTGTAGTGAATGTGAAGCATATTGAGTCTCTAACAATTCTCTATATATTTCTGTGATACTGGACAAGTTATAGTGAGGACTTGTTGAGAATATTTGAGGTAACTCTTAGAGAAGACTTGTGGGTAGATTTGTGTGAGCTTTTGTGAAAGCTTACAATACATTTTTAGAAAAAATATTGAGAGCATATTGGACAAGTTCTAGTGAGGACTTGTTGAGCAGATTTTGAAAATTTCTAGAGAGGACTTGTGGATAGATTAGTGTAAGCTTTTATTGAAGCTTACAAGATAGATTTGAGACAAGTATCTAAGAAGACTTGTGAGCAGAGTTGATTGATTGATTTTTTCAAACCTTGAGTTAATATTTGGGGCAGATCCAACAGAGTTAATTTGTGATTGAGTCAATATTTGTGTTAAGTCTTGAAGATAGAGATAGAGGACATATTTGTGCTAGACCAAAGGACTGTATTTAGTGTAGATCAAGAGGATGAATATTGAGGATAGATTTGTGCTATACCGAAGGACATGTATTTAATATAGATTTGAGGATAGAGTTTGGTGTAGATTTGAGAAAAGGTTTGTGCCAAAACAAATATAGATATTGAGAAGATTTATGCTAGATCAAAGGAGTGTGTTTAGTGCAGATTTGAGAAAAATATTTAGAGGTGATAGAGTATAGAGGATTACAGTCTCTAGTGGATAGAGATCCATTAACCAGGGCAGTGAGGATAGGTCTTCTGAGTGAGGACATGAGTCTTTAGTGGATAGAGATCCATTAGCTAGTGTAGTGGGGGTAATAGTTCTTCTAGAATATCACCAATCAGAGTAGAGGAGAAAGGAGTTCTCCTGTGGATAGATATCCATGAACTTTATTAGGGGATTGGTATCTCCTTTGGACAAAGGTACATAAACATTGTAATAGATAAAGGATTCCCAAGAGATTGATTGAAAAAAATTTAGTGAAAGATTTTCTTCATGGAGTAGTCCACATCGGGTGAACCATGTTAAATTAATGTCTCTATTATGTGTGGTGATTTGTGAATTACTTTTATTACTACTGTTGATATTGATATCTATACATTGCATAATATTGATTAGAAAAAAAAAGTAAAAAGTGGTCTTATACTGTTCACCCCTCTCTCAGTATAAGCTTGTGTTCTTCAATTTGTCTCAGAGCGAGTTCCTTTAGAAGAGTTTAATAGCTTGAAGGAAAATCTTACAAGAACATAATGGATTCTAAGAATGGGTCCTCGGATAATTCAACACAAGTATTTTATGAAAGCAACTATGTATTTTGAAGTATGAGAATGAAGATTCACTTGATGGCACTCGACAATGAAATATGGGAAGTAGTTGAAAATGGATACACACCACTAGCTACTCCACCTATAGATAAATATGGTAAGATTCTACATCATTATAATTCAAAAGCAATAAATACAATTTTAAGAGGTTTGCATAGAATAAATTTCATAAAGGTTAGGCATTGCAAATCAGCAAAAGATATTTGGGTTAAGTTGCAAAGCATATATGAAGGAGATAAAAGTGTCAAAAAGGCAAGATACAAAATCTCAAAGGACAATTTGAAGAATTAAGAATGAAGGATGAGGGAAATATTAGTTCCTATATACTTCTTGCAGACGAGGTTGTTAACAACATGCAAGGACTTGGACTTGAGATTGAAGAATCTGATGTTTGTGATAAGATATTAAGATATCTCCCAAAAAAATTTAGTGAGAAGATCTCTGTTATAGAGGAATCAAAAGATTGTGATATTTTGATAAGAGATGTATTACTTGGTATTCTTACAACTTTTCAGATGAGAACAAAAGAGAAACCTAATCTCTAGAAGGAAGCAGCCTTCAAAGTTACTAAGAAGACAAAGGATAAGAAGTCATATTCACGCAATGAGTCATCCAGTTATTGAGAAGCAAATTATGGCAGAAGGAATAAGGATCCATGAAATTTTAAAGATGTAAAATATGTTAGATGTTTCAATTGTGGAAAGTATAGTCACTATACAACTGATTTTCAAGAAGCTAAAAATAACAATGATGAAGAAAAATAGGATCATAAGAACAGGGAATCAAAAAAATACAATTACCAAAATAAAGGCAAGGATAGACAAGGCAAACAAGGAAAGAAGTTATTTCAAAGACAAAATAGGAGTTACTATACAAACAAGGCAAGTAAGTACTCAAGTGATAGTAAAAATATTTTCTTAGATAATGATAGAGATGAAGTTCTATTTTTGACAGAAGAATAAAAGATCACCAATAATTCTCAAGTGTTTAAATGTGGTAACTTTGGAAATTTTGAAGATAGTTGTACAAAGAGTGGTTTCAATTTCAATGATGATGAATATGAAGATACACTTGAAGGACCAAAAGAGAATATTCTAATGGCACTAGAAGAAGAAGGAGTTGATCCTATAGAAGACAAGTCAAAAAATAATGAAGATGTTTTTAAAGGTAAACAAATAAAGGAAGAATAAGAAAAAAAGAAGTTGATCTTGAGGCAAATCTTATTTATGCTCTTAACACATTAAAGAAGGTAAGAAAGCAAAACTCCAAAATTAAGTTTCAGTTTCAATAATGTGATGAAGAGAGAGGAAAGATTATAGAGGATCTAAATAAGTCAATGGCTAAGACAAGGAAGTTCAAATATAAGCTAGAAGCAAAGGTCTTAGAATGTGAAAGGTTAGAACAAGAAGTAGCTCTACTAAGGGAATAATTATAAAATTCTAAGGATAAGCTACACAAGTTTGGAAAGAGCTCAAAGATTGTAGATAATATGATCAAGGTACAAAGAAGTTCAACAAACAAAACAGGTCTTGGTTTTGAACAGGTTCAAAAGAAACAAGAAGAAGAATCAACCTCAAGTTCTAAAGAAGAAGAAAGTGTGAGAGAAAGTGAGACTTCTGAGGATGAGTTGGATAATAGAAAGTTCAACAAGGAGAGGAACAATGCACAAAAGAGGAAAATATGGAACAAGAACTAGCATAGAGTAAAAGAGAATAAGATACCAATGAGGTGAAAGCAAGGAAACTTCAATGGACGATGTCTCCCATGTCACAAATTTGGGCACAAGGCTTCACAGTGCAGGACACAGGAAAGACAGGAATATGGGAACTTTAAAAATAGGCAGCTTTTTCATGGATATTGCTACTCATGTAATCAGTTTGGTCACAAGGAAATGAATTGCAGGGTCCATGATAGGAATAGATATGGCTTCACCAAAATAAATCCCAAGACATTTACACCTTCAAGGAATAATAATATTAAGTGTTACAAGTGCAATAATGATGGACATACAACAAAGTGGTGTAGAGAAAAAATTCTAGAGATAAGAAGGAATAGGAACAGCCAGAGGAATCAGAAGGATTGGATGAGAAGGAAAGTGGACAAAGGTATAGATCAGTTCTTTTTGGGAGTAGAAATAATCCCACCCCAGAATTAACCACCTCAAGAGGAGGTGGGGGAGGGGCTAAGCTAAGAGACTCATTCTTAACCCCGAGCCCCAAAGGTGACCCTTTGTCATTGATGTCAAAGGGGGAGAGATTTGATTTAAGGAGAGAGCATTGAGTCAGGGGGAGTAGTTTCCCAGGAGGCAAAACAAAAAAAGGTTAAGATAATGGTAAAAGGTAATTGGGTTACCATCAATGACAAAGGGAGATATTGTTGAACATTTTGAGTAGATTATTTGTCATTGATGTCAAGAGTGAGTAGTCATTGATGTCAAAAGTCAGTTTCGATGAGCAGTGCAAGGAGAAGTAGTTCTGCAATCAGTGCAAAAAAGAGATTTGGCCTTCAGTTGGTCAGATTCGGTTCTAGATAGTCAGTTGTGGTCCAAAGTGCAAAAAAGAGGCCCAAGAAAATAATATTATAATATTTTATTATAATATTAAATAGGGAAATTTAAATTAATTATAAATTAATTAATATAATTTTATCATAAAATAATTAATTTAATTAACTTTCAAAGTTATTTAAGTTAATTATAATTTAATTTTAATTTAATTATAAATTAATTTATATTAATTTAATAAACCCTAAATAGGGTTATAAGGTTAAATTAGAAAATTGAATTTGAAATTTTATTTGGAGCGTCGACGTTTTATGGCATGAAACTTCGTGTATAAATGCTGGTAAAAACCTTTGCCTTACAATCCCTTATGCAATCGATCAAATCCTATGGTCCAAGTATTGTGTGCAAAAAGAGAAATAGTTTTCACAGTTGAAAAGTCTCCAGTGGTAGAAGCATGAACAAATAGGAGCGAGGATCCTCTTGCCTCACACAGTGTTGTGTAGCATAGTTGGCAATGACGAATAGTGCTAAATCGTGTGGCAGGTAAGCCGTGCAAGGTTCGAATACCATCGGGTTCATTTTGCAAGGAAGAGAGGGTAGTTTTTGTTTTCAAGTAACGTTGAACAAAGGGATAAAGGGATGCTTGCACCTTCCCTTCCTTGTGGAAGTGCCTAACTCACGTGGTGGGCTAGCACCTTGATAAGGCGCTTGGTTGGGAGTAGGTTTCGTATTTGAAACCCATCGAGGCCTTTACATAGTGTGAAAGGTATGCGCTGATGTCATTTATCTTGGTTGCTTGATTATTTTGGATGTGCTAAGGTTGAGAAAAATAAAATATTTTTGGTGGTTATAATGTTTAATTTTTGCCTGAATTAATTTGGATATTGAGTATTTTAGGGAGATAAAAGGGTAGGCAATATTATTTTTAAAAGGTTTATTTTTGGAGGTTGATTAATTAAAGTTGGATATTATAAGAAGCAAATTGAGTAATTATTTTTATGTGTGATTTGATGATTGCTAATTTCAAGAAGAAGTAATAAGGTGTATTTGAGTTTGATTAATTTTGTAATTGAGAAATATTTTTTGAGAGAGTGTTAGTGTGATATTTTGTCATCTAACCATTGAAATTAGAAAAGAAGAAAATTATGTTTAAGATAGGTTTTGAGGTCATCTTCTTCATAAAACAAAAAGTTATGGGCACATCTTCCTAGTGAGTGATTTTTGAATTTTGTGAATGCTAAGTTGAATTTAAAAGGGTTGTTTGAAAAGCATTTTTGAGTTTGGTTTTTTCTGGAATGAAAGTTGATTTTAGAAACCTTGTGTGATAAGCATTGTTGGAAATATTGAGTAAATATTTCATATGCTTGATCTAGGGTTTGTGCAAAGATCATGAGTATCATTGTTATGTGAGATAAGCATTGTTGTTGAAGTGATTGGTTGAGTGAAGAACTTGAACTAGGGTTTGCAAAGATCATGAGTATCATTGTTATGTGAAATTTTTTGACAAGCATTGTTGGAAATAAGTGAGTGAGTATTTATATGCTTGAACTAGGGTTTGTTAGCAAGGATCAATTCATTGTGTTATTGTTTTAGTAGAGTTTATTGAGCCTAGTCAATTTGAATGTGTTGAAGTGATAGTTCAATTTTTGTGAAACAGATTGTTCTATATTCTAAATTGATTTGAGAAAGATGTTGAGTGTTTGTGAGTTTGAAACATATTGAGTCTCTAATAATTCTCTATATATTTTTGTGGTAAAAATATAGATTGAGCATTGTGGTGATGAAACATATTGGGTCCCTAACAATTCGCTACATGTTTCTATGGTAAAAAGAGAGATTGAAAGTGATTAATAATTATGGTGAATGTGAAGTATATTGAGTCTCTAACAATTCTCTATATGTTTCTGTGAGATTGGACAAGTTCTAGTAAGGACTTATTGAGTAGATTTGAGGTAATTCTTAGAGAAGACTTGTGGATAGATTTGTGTGAGCATTTGTGAAAGCTTACAATACAGTTTGAGGATAGAGATTGAGAGTAGATTGGACAAGTTATAGTGAGGACTTGTTGAGAAGATTTTGACAAGTTCTAGAGAGGACTTATGGACAGATTAGTATGAGCTTTTGTGGAACCTTATAAGGTATATTTGAGACAAGTATTTGAGAAGACTTGTGAGAATAATTGATTGATTGATTTATTCAAACCTTGATTTAAGGTTTGGGGCAGATCCAATAGAGTTGATTTGTGATTGAGTCAAGCTTTGTGTTAAGGCTTGAGGATAGAGATAGAGGACAAATTTGTGCTAGACAGAAAGACTATGTTTAGTGCAAATCAATAGGACAGATATTGAGGATAGATTTGTGCTATACCAAAGGACTATTTTTAGTATAGATTTGAGGATAGAGTTTGGTGCAGATTTGAGGATAGGTTAATGCCAGAACAAAGACAAAGATTGAGCAGATTTTTGCTAGACTGAAGGACTGTGTTTAGTGTAGATTTGAGATAGATATTTTGAGGTGATATAGTATAGAGAATGATATTCTCTAGTGGATAGAGATCCATTAACTAGGGCAGTGAGGACAGGTCTTTTGAGTGAGGACAGGAGTCTTCATTGGATAGAAATTCATTAACCAGTGTAGTAGGGCAATAGTTCTTATAGAATATCACCAACCAGAGAAAAGGAGAAAGGAGTTCTCTTGTGGATAGATATCCATGAACTTGATTAGGGGATTGGTTTCTCCTTTGGATAGAGTTCCATAAATATTGTAATAGGGAAAGGATTCCCAATATATTGATTGAGAAAATTTTAGTGAAATATTTTCTTCGTGGCGTAACCCACATTGGGTGAACCATGTTAAATTGGTGTATCTATTGTGTGTGGTTATTTGTGCATTGCTTTGATTACTATTTTTGATATTGCTATCTATACATTGCATAATATTGATTGGGAAAGAAAATTAAAAAGTGATCTTATACTGTTCACCCCCTATCAGTATAAGCTTGTGTTCTTCAAATATATCCTTTGATGCTTGAAACTTTTCCTTGAACTCTAAATACTCTATATTTTACTTATTCTTGTGTCCTCTCACATAGACTTTCATTCGTACTTCATGGATGAACCCTATGTCTTCACTTGTTTTTTTATGTAGGAATGTCTTCGCTTGGGCTTCCTTGGTGAGAACTTGATAACTTTGATCCAGTGGTGATCCCCTTCAACTTGGTGGTAGCTCTCCTATACCGTAGTGATGCTTTGCTATGTGGAATCACTTATTTGCTTTTATGGTGCTTTGTTAAATGGTAACGAATCTTCTATGAAGAATGATTGCTCTTCCTTGAGCAAAAATTATGCTTGACACTTCTTCTTTTGGCCTTTAAATTGTAGCTATCTAGTGTCTTTGGACACTGAAATATCTATTGTATTTTTAACCCTTTGCTTGATCTCTAGCTTGTTTAAACTATTGCTTTTGGTTTCTTCTTTTCACTTTAATAAATTTACATTCCTTAAAAACTATGAAATAGCATTCATTAACTATTATGCTCTTCTTATTTCTCATTTTCTATTAGCTTAGACTCTTGCTATTTTATCTTTGCATATTTTAAGGTGTAAGCACTAATATCACCTTTATTTAAAGAACTCCTTTAAGCTCTTATTTTCAGATTTCAAATAATAATATGGTGCTCTTAAAAACCTTGATGTAAAGTTGATTTCAATGTTCAAATAATAAACTTATATTGCACCAATATTGCATACCTTTCTAGTCTCAATTTTTTCTAGTATCATTGGTGATTTGATTCACCCAACTTGCAATCTCAAACTTGTAAGTTTTACACCTTTGTTCTCCTTCATAAAACTTACCACATTCACTGCTCTAGTTGTTGCTCAACTTTATTCAAATTCGTTTTCTAATAACTTTGCCAAATTCTTCTCCAAATTTCTCCAAACTTGTAGCTCCTTATCTTCTTTTGATGCTTTCCAAAAATCTAATTTTGTGGCTTCCACTCTTCTTCAAATCTATTCTCCCAAATGCTGAAACTAGCAACTATTAATGCTACCCCAAATGGTGTTCATAAATCTACAACTATGCAGTCAATTCCTTCCTTCTGTTTCTATCTAAAATCTGCAATGAAAGTCTAGAGAATATTGCCTTCTATCACTATTCAAACTCCTTCAATATCCTATCCATGGGCACTCCAAAATCTGCCCAAGTCTTCTCCAAATTGTAGCTCTAGGCTTCCTTCAATCTGCTCTCCTACAACCCTTCAATATTTGCTTCAAAACCTATAATCTTCTCCTATCAAGTCAGCCTTCAAAACTTTTGTGGTTGTCCTTAGATTTCCCAAAACTATGGGCTCTTCAATATTCTCTTCTCCTACAATATTATTATTGAATTCTGACTTTAAAACCAATCTCCTACACTGTCTACTTCCTCAAGAATCCGAATGTCTTGAGATCTTAAAATCCCTTCTCCAATATTTGGCAAAATTATTTCTAAAAAATTCCTTCCTTTTGGGCTTATTTTTGGATGGTGATAATTGTCCCAAATATTCCTTATCAGAAACTTCTCCTTGCTCACAAATCTCCTGTAACAAACCTTCTTCAAATATCCTCCACAGGTAACTTTATTAATTCTATAATAAGAATTTATCTAGCATTTTTCTTCTCTGAATCTCCTTAAGACCACTTCTCTTGGGTCTTTTAATTCTGCAACTCTTCAATTTCTCTTCTCGAAGCTTCCATGGGAACTATCCTTGGTCTTATCAATATTCCAACTATTGGAATTATGCAATGAGATATCTTTCCTGGATTTCTACAATCTACTACTCCTCAATCTTTTGAATCTTCAAATTTTGTTGCTCCTCTAATATAATAGGACTTCTTCTCAGTCCTTCACTTATCTCCAATCGCAAATATATAACAAGAACCTTCTGCGTGGATCTCTTTAGTCTTCAATCTACAATATTTTATCTCCAATATTCTATCTTCTAAAATTGGAAGTTCTTCAATTTGACCTCTTTCAAGTCTCTTCAACTTCTCCATCCTGCAGCTTTCTATCTTCAATCTGCAATAATCTATGGGGACTTCCTTCTTGAGTCTCCTCAATATTCAATCTCCAATTAGATATTTTTCTTAGACCTCTTCAATCTCTAATTATTTGCAACAAATAATTAATTCTTTCACAAGGAAAGAACGTAGAATTTTAGGTAATGAAGGTGAAATTCTTATCTATCCATTGTAGGAAGCTTCTTACCTTTTGGGTGTTAATTTTTTGCAACCAAAAACTTAGATAGTAGTACCAAATATATTAGAATTTCTAGAATTCTAAAATAAATAAACTTCACTAGTTATCCTTGAAACTAGTGGAATGAATTCTATGTTGAGTCCTACTCTTCACAATCCTTTGGAAATACTCTAGTCAATCTACAATTTGTAGTCTCCTTCAATATACCAACTTCACCTCTAGGGCCTCCTTCTTTGATCTCTTAATCTCCTCAATATCCACAATATCAAGGTCTATTTTCAAGACCTGAAATCTCCTTCTATTCTGAATTTGTTCTTGGAATAGAAACTCTTCAATATTCTTTGGTTTCTCCTTCCAAAGATAATCTCCTTCATAACTTTAAAATTTGTGTAAGTCCAATCCTTGAAATATCTCTACCTATTTCCTATCAATATCCCTTGTGGCTCTGATACCACTGTTAGCTTTTGAAGCTATATACTTAAGATAAATAAACCAAAAGATGTAAAATAAAGTCACACTTCAATGTATATGATAATGGCAATATTTTGCAAGTATAAAACTTAGAAATAACTCTAATAACTACTCCTAAATATGCCATAAACAAATGCTCATGAAAATGGTGCCATAGCTCTAAAAGTATCAAGTAGTGTCATATCAAATCATGTCATCTTACATCTTCACATTACTCTGCATATACAATGTAATGTGACTCTTCATTTAGAGCACTCTTGGCCTTCACACTTATATACTCTTAAACTTCCTATTATATGGACTCTTGTGCATATGGATAACTATGCACATTTACAATACCAAAATACTTTGCACACTTGTGCATTTATTACATTAAATAATAACTCCTAATCTAAGACACACTTTCCTAATCTAAGGATGAACCAAATAATGTAATATACTCCAACAGGTCTCCAAACATTTGTTGACAATATTAGTCTAGACATATGTTTGTGGATGATAAGATAAACTCATTTTGATTTGAGTGCCCTGCAACTTAAATAATTCTTGTTAGAAATGACTAGTAAAGGTTGGGTCAGAGTCTAACACAATGGATGTGGGCATACCATGAAGATGGAAGATAGAATCAAGGAAAAATTGGACAACAATGGAGGTTGTGTAAGGATGGGAGAGGGAACAAAAGTGAACATACTTTGAAAGATGATCGACTACCACAAAAATAATGGATTTACCCCCAAAATTAGGTAACCCTTCAATAAAATCCATAGAAATATCAATCCAAACCTATTTAGGAATGGGTAAGGATTGAAGAGTGCCTAGAGAATGCACCATTTTGTCTTTCATCCATTGATAGGTGTCACAAGCTACCACATAATTATGAATTTCCTTTTTCATACCCTTCCAAAAAAATATGCTTAAGTTGTTCATATGTTTTGAGGAATATTGAATGGCCTACAGATGGGGTGGCATGTAGTTCCTTCATGAGAAGTTGTCAGAGTGGAAACATGTGGGGAACAACAAGGCATTGGTGGTAATGTAAATCATGGCCATCCCAAGTGTAGCCAAGGCATGAATTAGACTCGATGTGTAAGGAGGTGACCAAATTTTGCAAGCCTGAATCATAAAGTACCTCCTATCACAAATAATTGATCCACTATGGAATGGGCAAAGAAATGGAACATTACATACTATGAGCCTCAAATTGGCAAGAGAGAGGATCGACTACAATGTTCTCCTTTCCATTTTATAAGTGATATCATAATCATATCCCATGATCTTAGAAACCCATTTTTTTGTTTGGGGTGGCAACTCGTTGCTCTAAAAAGTATTTGAGACCTTGATGGTCAGTTTTAATGGATAAATGATGCCTAATTAGATACGGTCACCAATGGATTATCGCATATAGAATTGTGATCTTCTCCTTAGAATAAGTATATTTTCTTAGATTATGATTAAAGAGTGCTTGACTAGTGAATGTTGACAATTTTGTCACATTTCTTAAGGGGTAGAAAAAGAAAACAAATTTTGTATAGTGTTGTGTAAAGTTTTTGCTTTGTTGTTTTTATATTTTGAAAAGTTGCAGCAATTTTGGCTTCCAATGCCACCCCTTTGTATATAAAGTAGAAAAGAAAGAACTTCACTGCCGAACAAGCTAGAGAAAAGAGCTTCACCGAAGGAAAATGAAAAGAGCTTCGCACCCGAAGCATTTCCAGCACTACTTCGGGTAAAAGTTTTGCGAAGTAGTTTTCGCCGAAGTAAAATACAAGGAAAAGAGAATGAAACTACTTCACGCCCGAAGCATTTCTAGCAACTACTTTGGGCGAAAGTTGAGCGAAGCGGCATTCAGAAGAAAAGAGAGCTTCGCACCCGAAGCATTTTCAACATCGCTTCGGGTGGAGTTTTTGCGAAGTAGTATCACCAAAGTAGAATACAAAAGCGATTCGAAAGAACAACTTCGAAAAGCAAAGGCAAGAAATCTACTCGGGCCCAAAGCATTTTCAAAAGCTACTTCGGGTAAGATTTCTGAAGCGGTGTGCCGAAGTGAAATACAAAGAAAAGGGAGTAAAACTACTTCGCACCCGAAGCATTTTCAGCAAATACTTCGATCAGGAAATCAGCGAAGCGGAACTCAAAGGAGCATTGAAAGTACTTCGCTAGAAAGTTGCCGAAGTACTCACTTCGGGCCCCTCCATCAGCGAACCATTTTTACTTCGCCAAAAGCTCATTGCGAAGCATTTGCTTCGGCTAATTTTGTGCGAAGTACTTCTACCCGAAGTGAAAGGATGCAATGTCTTTTGAAGACAATTGCTTCGACCGAAATCTTCCCGAACCACAGTTTTGAAAGAGGATCACAGCGAAGCATTTCTCCAGGGCATCAGCGAAGTAATTTGGTCGACAAAGTGGCAAAAGCGAAGAGGCCCATTTTGTGAAGTAGATATGCTTCGGCACTCCCCACCCCTGAAGCAGTTTTGCGAAGCTCAATTTTGTGAAGTACAAACCAAAGAGGAGTTTTTGCTTCGGCCCAGAACCATTGCGAAGCGAAGTTGTGAATGAAGACTTAGCGAAGCGCTTCACGGGCACGCGTTCCAAGCCGGGTATTTTCTCGAGGTGATCAAGTGCCTCATAAATGCAATTTTTCGTGCCCGATAAGCTCGTTGCTCATTTTTGGCAATCAAAAATGAAGTATCAAGCCATGATGGAGAGCCCGACGAGCATGGCGGCCACTCGAGCACCGCACCCGAAGACCAAGGACGTCCAGACGGCTCATCAATGCACCTTTCCATGGTTGACCCGGTTGCAGTTGCCAGTTTTGGTAACAGATTTGAAAGCTCGGTCACGAGAGCCTCGGGGAGCCGAATTCTCAGGGCTCGAGGGCGTACTCTTCTTTGCTATGTAATTATGACTCAGAGGCCCGGGTCCTCTATAAAAACCTAGGCATTGTAATAGAAAAGGGGGGGAACTATCTGCTAGAAAGTTGCTGTAACTTGATGTCCTACGATTAATACTAAAAGGCTTTGAGCTCAATTCTTCTCTTTTATGCTGCCTTCTGTGCTTGATTCTTTTGTCTTTCTTCATTTGTATACCGAGATGCTGAACCCTGCGTCCGGCGTGTGATCGGGGACTGTACCCTAAAACTCGCTCTGAAGGATACATAGGAGCTGAAAAGCGTTGTATTGGCTTTCTTTTATGCTGCCTTCTGTGCTTGATTCTTTTGTCTTTCTTCGTTTGTATATTGGATGCTGAACTCTACGTCTGGTGTGCGATCGGGGAAGGTACCCTAAAACTCGCCCGAAGGATACATAGGAAAATTGATATTGCATTTCTTTCATTTATCCTTGGTGTTCCTTGCTGCTATTCAAGTTGTTGGTTAGCGATCGTGCTTCCTGTTCTCTCCCACCTTACATCACCAATTTCTCTAACCCTAACTCCTTTTATCTCTTTCCTGCACCCTTATCTTCAAACACCCAAGTAGTTTAGCATAGGAGCCGGCCTTTCTCCGGAGATTGGCATGAAGGGCATCTCTTCCCTTCGGCCTTTCAATGTTGGTCCAGGTCTAGGGCGCATACACTCACTCAAAATCCTTTCCTAGGCAGATTTGATGACCAACAGTTTTTGGCACGCCCGATGGGACCGACTGTACTTGTCTCAGTAAGATCCATAACCAGTCAAGGTCCCATATTTTAAATCTCAAACCCGTCTTCACCGGGGCCAATAGTTCTAACTAGTTCCCGGTGTGACCCGGTCAGTCTCACTTGACTAGTGGTAGTGAGGACCGATGCCCTCATTACTGAAAGACTCTTAGCATCTGGCGACTCTGTTTACCCAAGAATATTTAAGTCGTAAAGACCAGTACCAAAAGTCTGTGCCTTCATGCAAACAAGATGGAGAGTTAAGAATAGAGGAGAGGAAACCGAGTTCTTTGAGCTAGATATTGACGCCTTTGGGGAACAATCAAGGTTGGTCACCCCCGAATCACTATTACAAGGAACATCCTCTGTTGGCAGACAAGGCTCAACTTCTGATAGTACAACATCTAGTTTTCCTCCCAATCCTCCCAACTCACCGAAGCATCCTAGTCCCTCCATTCCTATTAGTTGTCCTATTAGCAATCAAGGGGGAGCTTCGGGAATTCCTGTTTCTCAAAATCCAGGAGCAAGTATGGCACAACAACAACAACAACAACAAATGCAGTAGCCACAGCCACCTAGGTTGTGCCCAACATGGGATTCTTTGTCACCACTGAATCTAGCGAGACAAGGGCAAGTGCCGCCTACTGCCATAAAGAAGATCCCAACGTTCGATGGAACTAGGAAGACTACTCTAGAGCATATCCAGGACATAATATCTCTGGCGGCGATCCATGACATTACAGAAGAACAAATTATGGTAAAGCTTCTGGTTCTTTCCCTTAGAGGAAAACTCCTCTACTGGTATAGATCTCTACCACCCGGTAGTATTACGGGATGGGACCAGTTAGCTGGGCAAATGATGGGAAACTTCAATGAGTCTTCCGATCCTACTTCTCTTCTACACCAGTTCACTTCGATCAAGAGACATCCACAAGAAGAGATCATAGATTTCAATGTTAGGTTCGCTCGAACCTGGCAGAGAGTGCCGATTGGACTTCGGCCAACCGACGAAGCTGCAACACTCTATTTCCTTCGGGCTTTCAATCCTGATATCAGTCTCATGGTAAGATATTCTAACGTTAATACTTTTCCCGAGTTGTATGAGTTAGCCAAGAGGGCGAAAATGGATTTGATAGCTATGGGCAAGCTTCCCCAAAGGATGCCGACGCCCATACTTCCCGAATTCCTTCAATTCCAGTATGCAAGCGCAGCCGCTTCGCAAATCTCTACAACCCCAGCACTCCCGATTTCATCTTGGAACCCGAATCCTATCGTGTCTCAAATCACCCCTCCACAAATTCATTTCCCTACATTTTCAACTCCACAGCCCACTGTCACTTCGGCATTTCCTGTACTACCAGCACCACCTCAACACCCCGCCCTTCCTCCAATACCGACGATGGCTCCATTACCACTCGCTCCGAAAGCCGATGATATACAAACCAAAATTCTGTAGGAGATGCAGTCTCTGAACTCTACAGTTCAGATGTTGTCCAATGACATGACCATTGTGAAGAAGAAGCAAGCACAACAGGAGTTCCTACCGAGAAGATCTTATCCTACGCCTGCGCTTACCAAGGACCAAGCGGTCCAGCAAGGGAAGGCTACGACGAGAAATGCTACGATTGATGAAGCCCCGAGTACCTTCGATTATGTATATTGGTGCTCTACGTGCAATGATCCGCATGAAGAGAATACCTGCACCCTGCACCAACACTATGTACAAACGCTGGCAAATAGTAGTCATAGCGGTCAAGTCAACGTCATTAGGCAGATGAGTCAGAACCTGACAATTGGCGAGGAGGAGCCGGTTGCGGTGCTTACCAGAGGAGGAAAGAAGGCAATAGAAGTAGATGCTACTCAGATGGCTCCTTCAAAAGAGCAAGTTCGACCCGAGAAAGGACAATCATCTACTTCGGCCCCGAGCGAAGCTCCTCCACCTGCACCAATCAAAGAAAAGGCTCAAAAGGCCTCTACCGAACCACCTCAGGCAGAAACTAAGGAACAGGCTAAGGAAAAGCTCAAGTTTCCTTCCCTGACTAAGCGGCAAAGAGTTGAAGCTACAGAGCAGTATCGCACCAGATACGAACCTAGAAAGGAGCCCGAAGCACTCAAATCCCTGGCGTACAACATTGTAGAGGAGTTGAAGAAGATTCCAGCCAAGATCAGCCTGTACGATGCACTACAACTACCTGGACAAGTAGACCTGCTGCAAGAATCATTGAAGACAATTAAAGCAAAAAAGGTGACACCGCTTGCTCTTGTGCAGACCCTATCCACATCCATCATGGGGAAGAACAGACCACCTCCATTCTATCTGTCCCTACAAATGGAAGGGTATATTGTACATAATTGCATGATCGACTCTAGGGCCGCTACAACAATAATGCCAAGAGCAGTCTACGAAGAAATAGGGATGGAATATACGCGAAGCAGCCAAGGTGTACTCCAGTTGGATGGTACTCCAGTGAAGACTGTAGGAGTGATCAAGGACATTCCTATCCGACTACATAAGATGCCTCAGATCACAGTCATACAAGAGGTAGTGGTAGTCGACTTGGAGCCATATTTCAGTATGTGCTTGTCAAGGGAATTCATGGCAAAGCTAGGTGGATATCTATCTATGGATTACTCTCATCTGGAGATTCCATTCAAAGGAAAGAAGGTGAAGATCTACAATGAAAAGCCTTCTTCCTTTCTTGTGCAGAAGATGTCCGAAGAAGAAAGTAGCGAACCAGTGAATGCAATGGTGGAGGAGATAGAGCAGGTAGACCTGGTCGAGGAATCTCTTGCGCAATTAAGTTATGAAGATGAGTTCTCATTGGCAGACTTTAATGCCATGGTGGAGACCGAGATAGGATGTTATGCGATCGCCAAGCCTAAAAATCACTCCCAACCAGGGAATAGAACAAGTGCCCAGGAAGAACTATGGAAGTTGTTCTTCGATGGTGCCCGATGTAAAAATGGCATCAGGGTAGGGATTCTTCTAATTTCACCCTCCGGAGAGCAAAAGGAATATTGCTACCGGTTGACATGGAGCTGCACTAACAATGCAGCAGAATACGAAGCATTGTGCCTAGGACTCAAGAAAGCTGATAAGTTAGGCATAAAGCATCTCCAAATCTTCGGAGATTCCGAACTGGTTTGCAACCAGGTCACAAATAAGTGTACTTCAAAGAAGCATTATCTAAAATCATACCGCAATAGGGTATGGGACCTGTTCGACCAGTTTGAATCTCTCAATCTGTAGTCAATCCCACGAGAAAAGAACCGACATGCCGATGTTCTGGCATCCATCACAGCCAAGTACTCTCCAGCAGAAGACATGGTGCACAAGCCTAAAGCTGTGAGGATGATCTATAGACCCTCTGTCCTAGACAAAGATCTGCATTGGCAAGTCTTTGACAACGATGAGCAGATTGTAAATTTCATGATCCAAGAAGCCGCCACAATCGAAGACCGAAGCTCTGATGAAGGAGAATATGAAGGGCTGATTCAATTGAAGAATAACCACGTTCCCAAGGGACTAATCACCCTTGAAAGCCTCTTTGATCGGAATGACCGAGCTCTCTCTCACATGATCAAAGTCAATGAAAAGCAGTATCAGGATTTAGAGCTTGAACCTGGAAAAGCAATAAAGGTTGGAACCGACTGCACTTCAGAGGAGATAGAACAGATACAGAATCTGTGCAGAAAGTTTTCCGACATAATTGCTTGGTCTTATCAAGATCTCAGGGGATACAATCGACAGCTGGTTCAACACACAATCGAATTGCAGGAGGGGGTCAAACCCTTCCGACAAAAGCAAAGACCGGTTAATCCCAAGATCGAGGTCCTAATGAAGGCCGAACTCCTGAAGATGCTCGAGGCAAAGATCATATATCCCATCAAGCACTCTTCATGGGTAGCGAACCTGGTCCCAGTCAGAAAAAAGAACGGAGATATAAGGTTATGCGTGGACTTTCGCAACCTAAACCAGGCGTCCCTCAAGGACCACTATCCTCTCCCACAAATCGATCAAATCTTGCACTCAGTGGCTGGAGCTCAACGCTTCTCTCTGCTCGATGGTTTTTCTGGATACAATCAGATCTGGGTCAGGGATGAAGACCAACACAAAACAACATTCACCACCAAGTGGGGAACATTTGCTTACCAGCGAATGCCATTCGGCCTATCTAATGCTGGTGCCACTTTCCAGAGAGCGATGGATCTTGCTTTTGGTGAGCTTCTAAATAAGGTTATCGTCATCTATCTAGATGACATGACCGTTTTCTCCCGAAGAAGGGAAGATCACCCCACACATATACAACAAGTTTTCAAAAAATGTCGAGAGTTCGGCATCTCGATCAATCCAAAGAAGTCCATATTCGCAGTCAGCGAAGGAAAGTTGTTGGGACATGCGATATCAAAAAAGGCCTCACTATAGATCCTGACAGAGCCGAGGCTCTAATGAAGCTCCCACTCCTAGCAGACAAGAAAGGACTTCAATATTTCTTCGGCCAGATCAACTTCGTGAGGAAGTTTGTCCCTGACTTCGCCCAAGTCATCAAGCCAATGTCCCAACTCCTGAAGAAGGGCATCGAATTTAGCTGGACAGAAGAAAGAAAGGAAGCATTTGAAGAGATTAAGGCTCGAATCGCTCAGGCACCGGTCTTGATCAATCCTGATTATAGTCAGGATTTTATCCTATATGCTATAGGGGAACCCGAAAGCTATGCTGCCGTCCTGACACAAAAGGGGGAAGATGGCGAGGAGCGCCCCATCACGTTTTTGAGCCAAGTGATCAATCCCCATGAAGAGAAATATAATTTCATAGAACGTCAGGTGCATGCAGTAATGAAATCCCTCAAAAAGTTCAAACAGTTCATCTCTCAAAGTCGGGTCACAGTATTTGTCATTCACCCCGACGTGCGCAATTTCATCATCCAAGGAGAATTGGGAAGCAAAAGAGCTGGTTGGGTGAACAAGATACAGGAGTTTGACATTGAGATCAAGCCCACAAAATTGGTTCACGGTCATGCATTATGTCAAGAATTAGCAAAGAGCGCAGCTGTCGAAGCTGCAGAATCTCAGTGGGATGACTTACCAGCTGAAGGATGCTTCACTAACCAGGAAGAGGATGAGAAAGACTGGGTCGATGAAATAGTTCAATACTTCCACACTGGCAGTTGTCCTTCACATCTAAATGCTTCACAGCGAAGACATTTCAGGATGCGGTCCTCCCGATACACTCTGCGCCCCGAAGGCCTATTTTTCAAGAATATTGATGGAGTCCTTCTCAAATGCATCAAAGACGATGATAAAAGAAAAGTCCTAGGAGAGTTCCATTCAGGGCTATCTGGAGGTCACTTCGCAGGAAGAACAATGACACTAAAGATTATCAAAGCAGGTTATTATTGGCCCACACTCTTCGCTGATGCCTTCACCGTTTGTCGCAAATGCGAGCAGTGTCAGAAGTTCATCGACCAAAGCAGAAATGCTTCGATGCCCCTTCACCCGATACAGGTAGAAACTCCCTTTCAACAATGGGGGTTGGATTTTATAGGGGTCGTATCATCGAACTCCTCCGTAGGACATAAGTTCATCCTGACCGCAACTGACTACTTCACCAGGTGGGCCGAAGCGATTCCTACCAAACATGCAGATCAAGAGACTGTAGTCACCTTCTTAGAAGGATTGATCACCAGGTTCGGCATCCCCGAAGCAATCATCACAGATAATGGCCCTGGCTTCACAAGTGCTAAAATTAATGAATTCCTCTACAGATATGGGATATATCATAAAGTATCCTCCAATTACTATCCACAAGGCAACGGCTTGGCAGAATCCACCAATAAGACTCTGTTGAGGATGCTAAGAAAGCTCATAGAGACAAACAAAAGGACTTGGCATCTCCTTCTAGATCGGGCCTTGTGGGCCGATCGAATTTCTATCAAAAGGTCAATCAAGACTTCGCCTTATGCCCTGGTCTACGGCAAGGAGGCCATCTTACCCATCCATGTGGAGATCCCTGCACTGCAACTGTTAGAAGCAGAAGATGGAGTTAGTCCGATGGAAAATAGGTTAGCTCAGCTGCTATGACTAGAGGAAGATCATGAAGAAGCATACCAAAACTTCGCTAAGCATACTCAGGTCACCCGAGACTGGTTCAAGAAAAAGTCATCCGATCGCACATTCAATGTGGGAGATCTGGTATTGAAGTGGGACTCTTGGAAGGCCAAGCCTGGGAATCACGACAAGATGGACGCCTTTTGGGATGGGCCATTTGAAATTATGAAGGTGAACTCGACCAATTCATTCATCCTCAAAGATGCAGATGGTCAAGTTCTGCCGATCTCTGTCAATGGTCTTCATCTGAAGACTTTTCACCACTAAAGTACAATTTCTTTCTTAAAAAAAAAAATGAGTGTATATATACTTTTGTATATAGTTTGCATTTGTGTATACATCCTCTTCCAAGATCACAAAAGCCAAGTACTACATTCAAAATCTCCTTCGAGGACCTTTTACATGAAGTAGCAGTGCAAGGAGGTTCGCCGTGAAGTATGTTACCCAAAAGGAAGCCGAACCAAAATTTGAACAAAGGCATGAAAAGAGCTGCGCACCTAAAGTATTTTAGTAGCTACTTGGGAAAAATTTTGTGAAGCAGTTTTCAAAAGGGGAAGCTTTAGGGAGTGGCCTTCGTAAGGCAGAACGGCAACATGGCGAAGAAGAAGTACTTCGGGCCCGAAGCATCAAAAGGCTAGTCCGAACCAAAGGTTCACCGTGAAGCATTTTCAACATCAAGTTCCTCTTCATCGAACCGAACACGCGCGAGGTGGAGAATTTGAAATGTGCCTCAGAGAACATGCCGACAATGACCTTGAAAGGAGTACAAAGCGGATGAATTTAAGGCAAAAGGGTGGTGGAGCACTTCTCGAGGTAACCGAGTTAGAAAAGGGAAAGGAAAAGCTCGCACCAAGGTATGAGGTGGCAGCGGGTTGCGTCTCTAGTACAAAGTGTAATCATCGAAGCATGCAGCCCTGTGTATCACGTCGTTGTAGAATCGATTTAAGAATACGATAATCTCTTTCGTCCGAAGTACAAATTTAATTTTAGTAGGTGCCATAAATTTAGGTGGTTGCCTTTTTAGGTTATAAAAGCGAATTCCTGGCAAGAGGGAAGTTATTTGTCCATCAGTTAGAGCTAGACTAAGAACCTTCAGATACTCTGCAACCCTCCCATCCTTTGCATCTGGCCATTCACATTAAAGCCCTCTGTATCAAGAACTCTACCGCTATCACTTGCAACATGGGAAAGAAAAACTCTAAGGAGAAGGGGAAAGAGCCCGAAGTTGCAGGCCCCGAAAAGACAAAGAAGGGGAAGGAAGAGAAAAAGCGTACTCCGAAGAAGCTAAATCTTCCCCTTCGACCCAAAAAGTAGCCAATGGAAGAGGGGGATGACTCGAAAGAAGAACAACTTGTGGAGCCACCAATTGATGGGTGGGAGAAGATCCGAGACACACAGCTCTCTAAGGGTGTATCCGATCTTCGACGCACCATAGAGTTCATGACAAGTAGGCTCACACCAAAAAATAAGAGAGCTGCTGCATATTACTCCCAGATTTACTGGTTTTTAACCCCGCCTGCTCACCATTGTCCCGAGCTGATCTACGCTATCGCACAGAATTACCAACCTGCATCCAGGCAAGTGTTAGATGCTTCGGGACACAAACTATTTTCCATCTTGAAGGAAGATGTACAAGCAGCCTTCGCACCACAACAAGGTCCGCCCAAGGGCTATTCTGTTCGCAATGTCATCCTAAGTGAACAAATGGAGAGATTCACCTCCAACAGCTACATATTGAAATTCCTGCGTGAGAATCTCAAGAGCGGGCTGCCTTCAAACAAGCTGCCCCAGATGCCCTTACCCTTGGAGGCCTTCAAAAACATCGATATTTTCTCCATTATTGCATGGGTGGCGGGCTTGTCAATAGATGCTTCAATACAGCCCTGGCAGGTGTCTTTGGCCGAATGCATTTCAAGAGGGGAGTTTTATGCCCCTGACGCTTCAAGGCCGAACACCAACCCAGTTTTCTTTGACTGGGCGGAATGGGTGGCCCGAACCCTGCATACAAGGCTCACTAGCATGAAGAATTCAACAATAGGCCAATACTTCGCACCCTATTCTTTTCTTGTCTAGTTGTACTTCTACCAAGTTCATAAGCGGTTTCCCCATATCGCCATCTCTCCAAGCGGCAAGGATGGAAATCCTCTGCTAGTGTATCAATGGACTCCCCTCTTATTGAAGGAAGAGTCCTATTATCCTTTTAATCAACAATTTTTGGGACCCGCCATGCATCTGTTGAAAGGCTCTTGTCCTCGGGTACCACTCAGTTTGAGAGATAGAGTGGTGCTGGGAAAAAAGGGGGACGTCTTCCAATTGACACAGGGACTGGTGATTCGCCTGTTCGGCTTCATAGGGAAGCCCTTCCTGTTACCAGCCTACCCCTCTGAATATCAGTTCGCATTGGAAGTCGCTCGACAGAGCGACTCTACAAATGCAATATACGGTCATGGCCGAAAGTGGGCACATACCTGTGACTTCCCCTTCAGGATGGGCGTAATCGAAGTCTTTGCCCTAAAATAGGGCATTTTCTTGGAGGAAAAGCTTGCCTATTTTGGCCTACTCTAGATTCCTCAGCAGTGGCTCTATGATCCTTTGGGCGTGATGAGGGATCATTTAAAATTCAAGAACTTCCACATCTGCCCTCACCCCGAAGTTGTGGAACAAAGGAATAACCCCAATGGAAAAGATCTGGAGTGGCATTTAGAAAGGATGAGGACATTGCCTCCATGGCATGAGTTCTATCCTATGGAGGTCGAGTTCGACCCTGATCAGCATCCCCTCCCGACTCCAAGCTCCACATTTTGGAAGAAAGCAAGGGACGATTTGAAGGAGGAGGTAAAATACTGGAGCGAGGAAAAGCTTCGGGAATGGTGGATAATGAGAGTCCATCATCAAAAAGTGAACTCCTATGGACTCTTAGCATCGGATAAAGACTTCGCAATTCTTTATGACACCAATGTCGAAACCTGGAAGTCTATATCCTTTGCAGATTTTATTCCCCCAGCTACCCCAGGATCAGGCGAAAGCCCAGGTGGAGCTAAAGATGCCTCGGAGGAAGAAAAGGAAGTGGGGGCCGAAGAAGCAGAGCAACCATTGGAGAGAAAGAAAAGGAAAAGGCAGGAGCAAATTCAAGTGCCTCCGAGCCACCCAAAGCACCCTCGCACAAAGCCTACAAGTACTCCTACTGGATCCCCTGCATCAGGCCCGGTCGAAGCAAATATTGAAGATGCAGGGCCACCAAGTGCTGAGACGGTCCCCAAAATAGATATCATTGATGTGGAGGAACTCCTCCAACAAGAGAAAGACCCCGGGGTAGAAGTTGTGGAGGTCGGGAGTGTTGAAGCCCAAAAGGGCCAAGAGCCAACCACGCAAGAAGTTACCACGACCGCTTTGCCAGGAGGGCACGTAGGTACGCACTCTCTTCCCTTCGCTTTGGTCTCTGACACATCCATGGTAGTCCCGAGTGGAAGCCCTCATCAATCTCTCCATCCCCCACAAGGTCAATCCCCCACTCAGAAACTGCCCATTGCCAGTCCAATCCTGCATAGCCCCACTCCTCCCGAGTCATCTGACCAGGATAAGCCCGTTGAAACCACTTCGCCTACCCATGCCACCGTTCCTTCAATCCTAGGTCAAGGCGAAGGTAGTGTCCCAACACCAAGCCCCGTAACCCACTCTCCCATAGCTCAAAGCATAGTCCCGCTTGCCAAAGCCCCTGCCACACCCGTCTCCGAGCCGTCAGGGGAATATTTCCCCGTTAGTTCTTTATATTTGTTCACACCTTTGGTTGGAGATTCGGCCTTCTCTGAAATAGATTTATCTTCAATAAAGGAGCGCCCCTGGCTGAAAAGCTACTCCTAGCTCGATAGAATACAGAGAAGATGCTAAAGGAGGCAAGAAAGAAAAGAGGGAAATCTCTGGCCCAAGTTGAAAAATGTGCGGTTTTCGACTTGAAGGGCGGAAAGTTGCATAAGGTTAGGAAGGTCCCTAAGGTCCGAAGCCTCTGGATGAAATGACTCCAGCCGACTACGACTACCAGGAGAAGACCAAGGACCTGGAGCATTTAAATATAGATGACGAATCCGCATCCATGCATGTCGTGGTTGAAACTTTTCGAGCACATGCAAACATTGCCAACCAACGCAGGTTTGAAGCAGAAAACGCCAACATCAAGTTGGAAGAAGAGCTGGCTAGGATCCGCTCCGAGCTGGAGGATTCACAGAAGCAGTGCAAGTTGTTCAAAAAGGAAACACATGCCCTCAAACAACAAATTCTACAATTGCAGACTTCGACCGAGCATCAAGCACAAAAATAGGCCAAAAATGAGCTAAAAGCCAAAGAGCTCGAGAGCAAGATCTTGCGGGCCCAACAACAATTGTACGAAAAGGCAAACCTGGAGCTGTTCGACAAAGGTAGAATCAAGGAGATCCGCTCTCACCTACTCAAAGGTTTCAGATCTCGGGCCTCCAGTGCCCTATCAATTTTAATTTATGTCACCGAAGCTCAGCATGCCATTGCTAAGAAGGGACCAATAGTAGATGAGGTGATCCAAAAAATCAAGAGGCGACTCAAGCTTGCCTTTGAGGTCCAAAGTATTAGATATCAAGACCTGCAGGTCACTGCTATGAGTCGAACGGCTAGGGATTGGTCTACTGCCCAAGCCACTGTTCGCGCTTTCTTCTCCAAGGTGAAGAAAGCGCAAAAGGCGAAAGACCTCCTAGATATATTTGAGCAGGAGCAGCACACATCAATGAGTTACTTCGAAGACCTTTCTTCTTTGGGTTTCCCGAGTTTCACAGACGATGATGGGAACCTTCTCACCAGGGAAGAACTTAAGCCGGCATGGCTCCATTTCGAAAGTGACGTCTCCAAAATTGATGAGTGGGAAGAGCCAGTCACAGAGGGACAAGTCACCGACTTCATCCTGAGACATTGCAAAATCGTGGCTTGCCTGAATGACCTAGGTGCAAGAATCAAACACGCCGACATAGGGCAGATTGATCGGTTCCATGTTCTGGTCAAGGCACTCGAAGACCAAGAACCATTTCAGAAAGGGGTCTGGGCTCATGTTCACCGAACCATGAAGAGAATCCATGACCGTCTTGTCCCATCACCACAGCAGGAGGCCACGCCAGCAGACGAAGGAGCAGAGGAGGAAGAAGAAGCAGAAGAAGAAGGAGAACAAGAACCAGCTGTAGAAGCACTCCAAGAGGAAGAAGGAGGAGAAGGATCGAGAAAAGACTCTGGCCCAATGGATCAAAGTTAAAGGGTTCTCCCACCGAGACGAGCTCGTTGCCCCGCGAGCCACCAAGAATGTTGACAATTTTGTCACATTTCTTAAGGGGTAGAAAAAGAAAACAAATTTTGTATAGTGTTGTGTAAAGTTTTTCTTTGTTGTTTTTTTTTTGAAAAGTTGCAGCAATTTTGGCTTCCAATGCCACCCCTTTGTATATAAAGTAGAAAAGAAAGAACTTCACTGCCGAACAAGCTAGAGAAAAGAGCTTCATCGAAGGAAAATGAAAAGAGCTTCGCACCCGAAGCATTTCCAGCACTACTTCGGGTAAAAGTTTTGCGAAGTAGTTTTCGCCGAAGTAAAATAGAAGGAAAAGAGAATGAAACTACTTCGTGCCCGAAGCGTTTCCAGTAGCTACTTCGGGTGAAAGTTGAGCGAAGCGGCGTTCAGAAGAAAAGAGAGCTTCGCACCCGAAGCATTTTCAACATTGCTTTGGGTGGAGTTTTTGTGAAGTAGTATCACCGAAGTAGAATACAAAGGGTTAAAGAACAATTGAAAAGCAAAGGCAAGAAATCTACTTCGGGCCCGAAGCATTTTCAAAAGCTACTTCGGGTAAGATTTCTGCGAAGCGGTGTGCCAAAGTGAAATACAAAGAAAAGGGAGTAAAACTACTTCGCACCCGAAGCATTTTCAGCAAATACTTCGGTCGAGAAATCAGCGAAGCGAAACTCAAAGGAGCATTGAAAGTACTTCGCCAGAAAGTTGCCGAAGTACTCACTTCGGGCCCCTCCATCAGCGAACCATTTTTACTTCGCCAAAAGCTCATTGCGAAGCATTTGCTTCGGCTAATTTTGTGCGAAGTACTTCTACCCGAAGTGAAAGGATGCAATGTCTTTTGAAGACAATTGCTTCGGCCGAAATCTTCCCGAACCACAGTTTTGAAAGAGGATCGCAGCGAAGCATTTCTCGAGGGCATCAACGAAGTAATTTAGTCAACAAAGTGGCAAAGACGAAGAGGCCCATTTTGCGAAGTGAATATGCTTCGGCACTCCCCACCCTCGAAGCAGTTTTGCGAAGCTCAATTTTGTGAAGTACAAACCAAAGAGGAGTTTTTGCTTCGGCCCAGAACCATTGCGAAGCGAAGTTGTGAATGAAGACTTAGCGAAGCGCTTCACGAGCACGCGTTCCAAGCCGGGTATTTTCTCGAGGTGATCAAGTGCCTCATAAATGCAATTTTTCGTGCCCGGTAAGCTCGCTGCTCATTTTTGGCAATCAAAAATGAAGTATCAAGCCATGATGGAGAGCCCGACGAGCATGGCGGCCACTCGAGCACCGCACCCGGAGACCAAGGACGTCCAGACGGCTCATCAATGCACCTTTCCATGGTTGACCCGTTATAGTTGCCAATTTTGGTAACAGATTTGAAAGCTCGATCACGAGAGCCTCGGGGAGCCGAATTCTCAGGGCTCGAGGGCGTACTCTTCTTTGCTATGTAATTATGACTCAGAGGCTCGGGTCCTCTATAAAAACCTAGGCATTGTAATAGAAAATGGGGGGAACTATCTGCTAGAAAGCTGTTGTAACTTGATGTCCTACGATTAATACTAAAAGGCTTTGAGCTCAATTCTTCTCTTTTATGCTGCCTTCTGTGCTTGATTCTTTTGTCTTTCTTCGTTTGTATACCGAGATGCTGAACCCTGCGTCCGACGTGTGATCGGGGACTGTACCTTGAAACTCGCTCTGAAGGATACATAGGAGCTGAAAAGCGTTGTATTGGCTTTCTTTTATGCTACCTTCTATGCTTGATTCTTTTGTCTTTCTTCGTTTGTATATTGGATGTTGAACTCTGCGTCTGGTGTGCGATCGGGGAAGGTACCCTAAAACTCGCCTGAAGGATACATAGGAAAATTGATATTGCATTTCTTTCATTTATCCTTGGTGTTCCTTGCTGCTATTCAAGTTGCTGGTTAGCGATCGTGCTTCCTGTTCTCTCCCACCTTACATCACCGATTTCTCTAACCCTAACTCCTTTTATCTCTTTCCTGCACCCTTATCTTCAAACACCCAAGTAGTTTAGCATAGGAGCCGGCCTTTCTCCGGAGATTGGCACGAAGGGCATCTCTTCCCTTCGGCCTTTCAATGTTGGTCCAGGTCTAGGGCGCATACACTTACCCAAAATCCTTTCCTAGGCAGATTTGATGACCAACAGTGAAATCCAAGGGCAAACCTTCTTGCATCAATATTGTGTGAATACCATGACCAGAGGTATTTATTTCAATGACAAAAGGCTTGGAAAAATTTAGCATGGCTAATACTAGTGTGGTGGTCATAACGTGCTTCAACTCTATGAAAGCCTATTATGTTGGTCTCATCCAAATAAAATATTCATTCTTTAACATGTATGTGAGGGAAGCTACAATTTTACCATAATTACGAATAAATTTGTAGTAATAATTTTTAAGCCCTAAAAATCCTCGAAGACCTTTGAGAATATGGGTTTCAGCCAGTCCTAAACTGCTTGAATCTTCTTGGGGTCAACTTTGATATGATATTTGGTGATAATGTGTCCTATAAACTTCACTTTCATAAGGCCAAAGGAACACTTGGACAGCTTAGCATAAATTTGATGTTGTGCCAACAACTATAAATTCTAATCCACATGGACAAGGTGCTCTTCCCATGAGTGGCTATAAACAAAAATGTCATCAAAGAAAACTAAGATGAATTTTCAAATGAATGGGTGAAATATGTTGTTCATGAGGCTTTGAAATGTATAAGGAGCATTATTCAATCCAAATGGCATCAACAAAAACTCATATTAACCTTCATGAGTACAAAAAGTAGTCTTGGGAATATCTTCATCCTTGATCCCAATCTAATGGTACTTGGAGTGAAGGTATAATTTGGAGAAATACATAGTCCCATGCAGCTCATTCAATAATTCATCCACCATCAGAATAAGAAACTTATCCTTTATGGTGAGCTTATTGAGCTCATGGTAATCAACACACAATCACCATAACCCATATTTCTTTCATACCAATAAGATTGAAGAATAGTAAGGACTGTTACTCGACCTAATTACATCAGATTTTAAAAATTCCTATACTAACTTCTAAATTTTTAACTTAAGAGCCTGAGGATACCGGTATGGCCTGATTTTGGGTGGTGCATTACCAGGTAACAATGGAATAGCATGGTCATGGGAGAAACAAGGCAGTAAGTCTGATGGTTCAAAAAAAATAGAATTGTGTGTGGCCAAAATCAGTTGCAGATCTATGGAAATGGAATCCACCTTAGAAGTGGGAGGTTGGATCGTAAATATCTGAGCTATGACTCCTTGAGAAAATTTTTTCAATAAATTCTCCATATGGTTTGAATTTATAATCTATGGATGCCCTAATTTTGAACCATTAAG
Organism: Wollemia nobilis; assembly: GCA_028583015.1. Taxonomy (NCBI): domain Eukaryota; kingdom Viridiplantae; phylum Streptophyta; class Pinopsida; order Araucariales; family Araucariaceae; genus Wollemia; species Wollemia nobilis. The sequence continues at coordinate 6,862,946 of JAQPPZ010002224.1, read as the reverse complement.
AGTATAGGTTTTTCCATATTGTGAAAATTGCATCCAGAGCTCAAAAAAGTTCCATGAGATGGTTCCCAATATGCCCAACCAGTGAGCTCCCAACACAATATCACATCACCCTAATTGGAGAGCAAACATATCTTGTTTGAGCCCATATTCTCCAATTTTTTCTTTAACATTATGATATTTACCTTTGCAAGGTAAGGTCCCTCCATTGGCTACTATAACCTTAAAGGAATTACATGTATGTACATAACAATTAGCCTACTTTGAAATGTGAGGATTAATAAAATTATGTCTACTGCCAGAATCAATAAGGATGATAAGATGTAGGACTTTTAAAAATCCATGACTTTCATGGTTTAGGGAGTAGTAATTCCAACGAGAGCATGAACAAAAAAATTATTATGTGGTTTTTCTTGGATTTATTCCTCAGTTTGGGGTGGTTCCTCTACTAGTTCTATGTGGTCATCACTTTGGTCACTAGTTTTAGGCTCATCAACATCTATGAGGAATGACTTCTTTTAGGTATACCTATGTCTATGAACATACTTTTCATCACAATTTTAGCACAACCCTTGGGTGCATCACGCATCCATTTATTTTGTAGTCAAACATTTGGGTGTAGCAATTTTATTTTTATTGTGATTTTGGAATCTAGGAGGAAATGAGGGTCTAACATGTGGAAATTTAGATGTCTACCTTTGAACTAAAAATTTGGATTCGATCAACTGGGTCAAACTGATATCCTACATCATGGTTTACAGATTAAACATCTTGACCTTAGCTAATAGTGTTTGGTAATCTTAAATTTTAGAAGTTTGTTTCAACTTTTTCAATTCTTCGATAAAGTCATCATACTCACTAGGGATAAATTGAGAGAGTAATTGAGATGCAAATTCTTATCAATAAGGATCAATAGTAATGTTTTGCAACCATTGATACCACTGTAAAGCTTCATATTCCAAGTTGAAGCAAGCCATCTGAACCCAATAATATCTAGGGATATTATGGAGATTAAAAATTTGATCAACACGACACAACCACCCATCTACATCCTTTCCATTGAACTTAGGAAAGTCAATTTTAGGTATCTTAAAGGTAGGATCACGATCATAGTGAGGATGAGATTCTTTTGTTTCCCTTCCTTTACCTCGATTGGATAGTTCAGTATGGTACTCAGACCTTCTTGGACCACCTTGCAATTTGGACTCAACATTTGCAAGTTGTTCTTCCAAGTAGTTTTTGGAGGTAAGGTAATCTTCTCTAAATCCTTGAAGCTCTTCCCTTATGGATTGATTTGCTTGGGTAATGTTATCAAGGGAGCTTCTTTGGTATTCCAACATTGAGATAATTTGGTCTAACCTCATTTTGATGTCCATGAGTGCCAGAAACCATTTTGGAGAGTCTTGAACCTCTTTTACTGAAATACTAAAAATAGAAGTGTGGTTATAGAAGTCAATATTTATAGTAAGAAGTCCAAATATTTTTAGTAAAAAGTCCAAAAAAGTGCTTGGATGTTATATATCAAATTGATCAGCTTGGAATAATTATTAGAATGAGTTATATATCTCGACACTAATTTTGGACACACCAAAAAAAAAAAATTATCCTCTGTTTTAATGAGTCTACTAGTGTGGTTTTTTATTTGGAGTTTGGGTTCAAAAGTTGGGTACTAGATCAACTATCTCTGACCTATGCGTTCTATCTACTAACCACCTTGTCACTATCCTATCTTTGTCCCTATCATCTGTACTATAGTTATTGATACTATTCATTTCATTTACCCTTGGATTCTCTATACTATGCAGTTACTAACACTGATAGTTATATTTCTGCCACTAACAACCTATAAATTTTTGTTGTTACTACCACTATCAACCTAACTATTATTGTCACTGACCTGACTGTTACTGCCACTGAATTGAATGGTAATGTAATATTTCTGACTATCACAAACACTTGCAAACTCTATCCTGACTATTTGGTGCATGCACAAGTTTGTTCTTATGTAATAGGGAAGTCCTCTGTATGCTCACTTTTGTGGGTCGTAAATACAAGTTTAGCAAAACAAAAAGGATTTATTTTTGCAGGTTGAAATTTTTATAGAACCAGGGTACACTAGGTAGAGGATTATATAATACCCATAGGCCCTATGTTATACCATAGTGATGAACAATAGTTCTCGGACCAATATTTCAAGCCTATACCCAAGGAGGATTCCACATATACCCTAGAGCACACTATCTACCTCTCTGATAGTATGGGAGGGTAATCATCTAGAATTTTTTATCCCAAGGACTATGGATAATACAAGTTCAAAAAGCTTTCTATTGGATAAAAGTTTTTTTAAGCCTAGATGGTCTCCCTATATACCCAAAGATACGTGGGAGCTCAATTCCATGCATACGTGTTATCTAAGGCCTGGGTATTGGAGCTCGATCATTCCTCACTTCATTAGATGCTTTATGTGCTACCTAGATTAGCCAATAATGATAGCTCCTCCATGATATTTTAAAACCCTCGGCATAGGGTTTCTAACATACTCAACTACTTTAAAAAAAAAAATTACTATAATTTGTTTTACTGGTTCTTTTTTTTGCTTCCTTTTTTTTCAAATAAAAGAAAAATGAAAAACATGGGAAAATTATACCTCACAAACAGAATGGTTGGGAAAGAATTCTCATAGTAAAAATAGAAATCGTCCCTAAAAAGTGCTCTAATACCACTTGTTAGGAACCTACTATTAAAAATAAGCACACTCACACAAAATACTAAAAATAAGTAGAAATTTATGCAATATCACAATACGGGAAAAGTTTCGAGGTGTAGACCAATTGGTTGATCCAAACCTCATAAGGGGGTGGAGGTCCAAGGTTCAAATCTTGGGCCTCGTCGGACTAAACGCTTGTCCCTTTCCTGGTGCTTTCAGCGGCGTAAAAGGTTTAAAATGATTGTGGCATGGCGGTTATAGGGGCGGACTGCGTGAAGATCTGTGTGGTGGCTTCTGAGGTGGACAACGCATAATACTGTGGCGGCCATAAAAGCTGGACAGCCTACCCGGATTCATGGTGGCTACCGATTCCACCATGTTAAAAAAAAAAAAAAAAAAAATACGGGAAAGTAAATGCAAAAATAAACACTCACAATAACACTAAATTGTAGGGTCTTCGAGGGGGCAACCTCCTTCAATTTTTCATTAATTGGAAAAAAGATACATATGTACATGGATTTATGTCTTTAAAAGAGAAATTTCATGCAACCCTACCCTAAGGATCAAGAGTTGGCTTACATGTAAAATGTCATTCGAGCTAGAATCTTCTACCAAAAATCTGTTACAATCTTGATAATGGTTACATGCAGCTCGTTCAATAATTCATCCACCATCATAATAGGAAACCTATCCTTTATGGTGAGCTTTTTGAGCTCATGGTAATCAACACACAATCACCATAACCCATTTTTCTTTCATAACAATAAGACTAGAGAAGAGTAAGGAGTGTTACTCGGCCTAATGACATCAACTTTTAACAAATCCTATACTAACTTATTGATTTTTAACTTAAGAGCACGAGGATACCGGTATGGTCTGATGTTGGACGATGCATTTCCAGGTAACAATGGAATTTCATAGTCATGGGATCGACAAGACGGTAAGTCTGATGGTTCAAAAAAATAGAATTCTGGTTGGCCAAAATAAGTTGTAGATCTACGAGAATGGAATCCATCTTAGAAGTTCGGATTTTGGATCACAAATATCTGAGCTATGACTCCTTGAGAAGATTTTTTTCAACAAATTATCCATATGGTTTGAACTGATAATCTATGGAGGCCCTGCTTTTGAACCATTGAGAGTATAGATTTTTCCATATTGTGAAAATCACATCTAGAGTTTAGCAAAGTTCCATGAGATGGTTTCCAATGTGCCCAACCATTGAGCTCTCAACACAATATCACATCACCCTAATTGGAGAGAAAACATATCTTGTTTGAGCTCATATTATCTGATTTTGCTTTAACATTATGAAATTTATCTTTGCAAGGTAAGGTCCCTCCATTGGCTACCATAATCTCAATGGAATTACATGTATGTACGTAATAATTAGCCTACTTGGAAATGTGGGGATCAATAAAATTACGTATACTACCAGAATCAAACAGGATGGTAAGATGCAGGTCTTTGAAAAAATCTACAACTTTAATGGTTTAGGGAGTAGTAATTCCAATGAGAGCATGAAAAAAAAATTTAGTCTGTGGTTCTTCTTGAATGTATTCCTCAGTTTGGTTCTTCTTGGATTTATTCCTCTACTGGTTCTATGTGATCATAAATTTGGTCACTAGTGTCAGGCTTATCAACATATATGAGGAACAACTTATTTTAGGTACACCTATGTCTATGAACATACTTTTCATCACAATTGTAGCACCATCCTCGGGTGCATCCCACATCCATTTATTTTGTATTCAAACATTTGGGTGTAGCAATATTTTTATTATAATTTTGGAATCTAGGAGGAAACGAGGGTCTAACTTGTGAGAATTTAGATGTCTACCTTTGAGCTAAAAATTTGGATTCAGTCAACCGAGCCAAATTGATAGCCTCCATCATGGTTTACAGATTAAACATCTTAACCTTAGCCTGCACGTCATCCTTCTAGCCACTAATGAAACAACTCATAAAGAACCCTTTATTTAATCCCCTAGTTTTGTTGGCCAATTTCTCAAATTGCATTTTGTAATCTCAAATTGTAGAAGTTTGTTTCAACTTTTCCAATGCTCTAGTAAAGTCATCATACTCACTAGGACTGAATTGAGAGAGTAATTGAGATGCAAATTATTCTCAAGAAGTATCAAGAGTAATGTTTTGCAACCATTGGTACCATTGTAAAGCTTCATATTCCAAATTTAATCAATCCATCTAAACTTGATAATATCTAGGGACATTATGGAGTTTACAAAATTGATCAACACGACACAACCACCCATCTACATCATTTCCATTGAACTTAGAAAAGTCTAATTTAGGCATCTTAAAGGTAGGATTACGATCATAGTGAGGGTGAGAGTCATCCATTTCCCTTCATTTACCTCGATCAGATTATTTAGTATGGTATTCATACCTTATTGGACCACCTTGCAATTTGGACTCAACATCTGCAAGTTGTTCTTCCAAGCGATTTTTGGAGGTAAGGTAATCTTCTCTAAAGCCTTGAAGCTCTTCCCTTATGGATTTATTTTCTTGGATAATGTTATCAATGGAGCTTCTTAGGTATTCCAACATTAAGGTAGTTTGGTCTACCTCTTTTTGATGTCCATGAGTGCCAACAACCATTTTGGAGAGTCTTGAACCTTTTTCACTAAATTACTAAAAATAGAAGTATGGTTACATGAGTTACTATTTTTAGTAAGGAGTCCAAAAAAGTGCTTGGGTGTTATATATCAAACTGATCAGCTTGGAATAATGATCATAATGAGCTATATATCTCAACACTAATTTTGGACACACCAAACTTTTTTTATCCTTTGTTTTGATGAGTATAGTAGTGTTGTTGGTTTTTGATTTGGAGATTGGGTTCAAAAGTTGGGTACTGGATAAACTATCTCTGACCTATGCGTTCTATCTATTGACCACCTTGTCACTCTCCTATATTTTTCCTTGTCACCTATACTATAGTTATTAACACTATTCACTTCATTGACCCTTGGATTCTTTGTACTATGCAGTTACTAACACTGATAGTTTTGTTTCTACCACTGAAAACCTATAATTTTTTATTGTTACTACCACTATCAACCTAACTATTATTGTCACTAACTTGATTGTTACGACCACTCACTCAAATGGTACTGTAATATTTCTTACTATTACAAACACTTGCAAACTCTATCCTAACTATTTGGTACATGCAAAAGTTTGTTCTTCTATAATAGGGAAGTCTTTTGTATGCTCACTTTTGTGGGTCGTAAATGCAGGTTTAACATAACAAGCAGGTTTTATTTTTGTAGGTTGAAGTTTTTATAGAACCAGGGTATGCTAGGTAGGGGATTATGTAATACCCATAGGCCCTCTATTATACCACAGTGACAAACAATAGTGCTCGAACCAATATTTCAAGCCACTCAGGAGGATTCCAAATTTCCACACATACCCTGGAGCACACTATCTGCCTCTCTGATAGTATGGGAGGGTAATCATATAGAATGTTGTATCCCATGGACTATGGACAATATAAGGTCAAAAATATTTCTATTGGATAAAATTTTGTTTAAGCCTAGATTGTCTCCCTAAATACCCAAAGATACATGGGAGCTCAATTCCATGCATAGGTGCTATCTAAGGCCTGGGTATTGGAGCCTAATTGTCCCTCACTTCACTATATGCTTTATGGGCTATCTAGATTAGCCAATAATGATAGATCCTCCACAATATTTTAAAACCCTCAACATAGGTTTCTAACCTACTCAACTAATGTTAAAAAAAAACTGTAATTTTTTTTATTGGTTCCTTTTTTTTGCTTCCTTTTTTTTTAAATAAATGAAAAATGAAAAACATAGGAAAATTATACCTAACAAATGGAATGGAACATACTATAACTCGGACCTAAAAAGTTCTCTAATACCACTTGTTAGGAACCTACTATTAAAAATAAGCACACCCACAAAATATTGAAAATAAGTAGAAATTTATGCAATATCACAATGCGGGAAAGTAAATGCAAAAATAAGCACTCTCACAATAACATTGAATTGTAGGCATCTTCAAGGGTGCAAGCACCTTAAATATTTCATTAATTGGCAAATATATACATTTGTACATGTCTCCATGAATTTTAAAGATAAACTCCATGCAACCCTACCCTAAGGTTCAAGAGTTGGTTTACATGCAAAATGCTACTCGAGCTAGAATCTTCTACCAAATATCGGTTACAATATTGATAATGGTTACATGAAATGGCCCCACTTGGCTAGGTGCCTTACTTACCACATACATTACAAATTATTACAAAATAATATTATAGATGGAATCCTCCAAGTTGGAAGTGGGTCATCGCAAAAAATGAGTATTACAAAATAATGTTAGGATGGGATCCTAACAAACTAGATCTAAATAAAAATCATCAAAATTTGACTAAAAGTTAATTTCTAGATGAGGGGTTTACTTTACTTAGCAAATGTGCTTAATATAATATGATAGAAAGTATGATGGATTTGACTAGTCTATCTATTTTTAGAAAGTCTACAACTAAGTGTAGTGATAATTCATAGCTTATTCCAAATTTATTGAATGAATCATTGTCAATAATGCACTTGCTCAAAATAATAACAAAATTAAAATTAAGGCTTGATCAAGCATAATTTAGTTAATTGTTGTCTAAATTTACCTACAAACCTAGAATACCCTATATAGTCCATTAGGACTACAATTTAAGTAATGTACACCAATATAAACCAACCCTCTAGTTTTTGTAAAAACCAAGGCATGACATAAATTAGCTAATTCTACAACCAATCTCAAAACTAACATTATAGAAAAGCATAATTATTTTTTTATTATCTCTACTAGGTTAGATTTTCAATTAAGGTTTTAAATTTATACCTCAATATCCCATGTTCTAATCATCTAGTAGGGGAAGCTGAAATATTTTAGGTGTCCTTGGTCCTTTTTTCCAAGTCAATAGTCTCCATTCATCTAATATAGTTAATATACCTAGCAAACTCCATCTCATAACTCAATCAAATTTTTAGAAATTTTGAAAATGAGACCTACATCCCCTTATATATTAATAACAAATCACACCATGTCCACACTACTAACCACTATCAACTAAGCCTAACCCCTTTCACGACCTCTAGGATATCCTTCTCACCAACCCACTCCACCCTAATTTTTCCAACAAAATGGAATTTTGAATAACCCATGGAGGTTGAAGGACCCCATGTTCCTTTGATTACTATGTTTTTAATTTTTTAGTTCAATGACATATTTCTTCTTGAGGTGCTACATTCTCACTTCATAGTATGGCAAAACAAGCATATTGTGGGGGCAAGATGTATAGTATAAAATTGACTAGAATAAAATTTCGATGCAAAGGTGCATATCCTCTAACTAGATATTGGTTGATGAATGATTAGAGTAGGCAATAGGTTTAAAAAATAGGAATACAACCTTGAGGTTCATAATCCTTATACACCCTTAGGTTCCTATACATATAATGAATTTATCTAGGAAAATAACCATCATTAGTGTATTTTGTAGGCCCTTGGGTCCATTTGACTATTTTGGATGGGTCCAATCATATCTAAAACTTTCCAATCTAACTTTTTTACATTTATATTAACAAGTGCACTTGCAAAATTTCTAGTGTACCACATCTCAATTAATATTTTGATCATTCAAATATTGGTGCTCTGAGGATTTTTCCAAATTGATCCTATAGATGGCTTATTAGGTCCCATAGGGATGAATTCCACTTTTGATTTAACAAAATTATCTTTGGCCAACTACTGTATGGGGCATCATTCGATTCTCTTGATGAATCAAATTTTAAATAATTACTCCCTATAAATTTGATATCATTTTAGCCATTCCAAATAATATAACATCATCTCCCATTTGAATTAGCAATAGACAAGGCTAAATTGGATTATTTGATAAAAATACATTCTTTCTTATCCTCTAAGTCACCGTAAAGCACTATGTTCTAGGTTTATTTTCAATTTATCACAAGTCCCTCATAGGAATATCTCAAGCATCCTTTATCTTCAACTAAAAGAAGAATCTGCTCTTGTCCTTCCCCTAGATTAGTTCTTCTTCTATCAATTATTGTTTGGATCCCCATCAACTAAGAAGGTTTGAAAGCAATAAAGTGCACTCAAAGGACACCTAAAATATCTCAATACTTAAGTATAAAAGGATAGCAAGCATTCACCTAAGCTATTATGTCACACACACAAACACATATACATTTTTACGTTCTTGTATCACTTTCTTATTGTACCTCATACAATACAATACTTACTATGCATTGCTTCATATGCATTCACTTTCTTATTGCACTTCATATGGTCAACTTCTTACTGTACATTGTTTCATAGTAGCTACATGATACTTCTACCTTGTATATGCTTGTATTCTACTTCTCTACCTACCTATATCATCCCCCTAGGAGTATTATAGTGAATTTTATTTACTACCATCATTTTGACCTAACAGTGGTAGACATGCAAATGGAAACATTTAGATATGAACAGTTTTAAAGCTTCAACAATCATTCAATACATTCAAACATAATTTTAAGTAAAACAAAAGCTTAATATAAGAAATTTTTAAGTGGATACATATATTTTTCTTGTTTACTAAATGCTTGCATGTTGCATGCCCATGAATCACTTATGGTGCATTTTGCATTCTTCTAAAAGGTACTTTATGCATCTTAAAAGTGTATTTGCATGCTTCTAAATTATTTAATGTGTCTTCTACATTCTTTTGAAGTGCATTTTGCTTTTAAATATCTCAAGATGCATTTTTCTAAATAATGCATTTTGCATTTTCTAAAGGGCATTATGCTTCTAAGTGATGCATTTTTCATTATTTTGGAAGGCACATTCTACTTTTTTTAATGGTTAAAGGTGCACTTTACATGTTATTGAATGGATCAAGGTGAATTCTATATATTTGGAGTGTATTTTACATGCTTGTCAATCACTTTAGCTACATTTTGCATGCTTGCAAAGCACTCATTGTGCATTTTATATTCCTCTTTAAAATTTTATATTTTACTCATGAAGTGCTCATTCCAACACTTAGAAAATAAACCATAATTATCTCAATAAACACATGGATTTTTTAGGGAAGCCATATTAACACCAATATCCAAAAGGTAGAATGCACCAATCATAAACTTTTGAAATTAATGTCTAGGAAAAAAGAGAAGAACACAATAAGTAAATTCTACAGAAGAGTTATAGAGGTCATTTCTCTATTAAATGGTTAAATATAAGCAATAAAAAATCATGGATCATAATTACAAAATCCATCCCAACCAGAGATCATATCAAATCCTAAAAAAAGGTTACAAAGATTTATATCAAAAGACTAGGACTTGGTGGCCCAATAGCTAAGGTAGAGAATGTGTTGCATTGACCAAAAATATTAATTGAGCAAAACCATCATTATTGAATAGTTAGGCTAGGTGTTTTTTATTTTATTTTAAATATAAACAACTTTGACTATAATAGGTAGCAATTATTTTGGTAGGTAGATGTTTTGGTGACAAGGCTTAGAGATGACCAATTTTGTATTCTATAAATAGTGTCTTTGAGCATAGAAGAATATATATAGAACTTGTATTCTAGGACTTATTTTGAGGGATAATTTATCCCTCTCTCTAGAACTATATTGTGTGTAAATATTTTAAAAGAAGACTCCTACTATAATATTGATACTTTTTTCAAGAATGTAATATACATGTGTTTCATTTGTCTTCTTTGTATGTTTAAGATTATGCTTGGGGAGTACTATCCTATAATTATGTGTAGTGGACTTAAATTTTTTGATATGTCTCTTCCTTCTATTAGTCCTTTCTTAATAAATATGAGCATGATGTGTTCTAAATAATTAATTTCAATTTAAGCTTTGCATTATTGTATGTGGTAGTACATGTACGTTGGTCCTTTTAAGACTATGTGTGCTAGTACTACTGAGACTTTGTATTGGTAGGGTAGACACAGAATTTTGACCCACATCAAAATTCCCTAACTTTCTAAGTCAACCCCTCATCGTCTCCACCTCCTCCCTTTTCTGCACATGTCAAAAAATTGTACATTTCTCTTTATTTTCACAAATTTGCTCCTTGTGCTCTTTGAAAGTGAATTCGCTCCCTGTGCTCCTCGAAAGTGAATTCGCTCCCTATGCTCTTCGAAGTGAATTTGCATCGTAATTTTGCTCCATGCATAGCTTGGTAGTGAATTTGGTAAAATCAATAGTTTTCCTGAGATTAGCAAATCATCGAATTTTGTTTTAACAAAATCTATTTTCCAACCTTCGATTCTAAAAAATCAATTAGCATCCACCCAAATTGGTAGCTTACCCAGTGGAGTTGAATAGTAAATCTTCTCAAATGGGAAATTTACTGGATGGGATTTAATAGTCGAACGACATCCTAGGTTTAACCAACTGAAGTACACAAGCTTATACTGAGAGGGGGGGTGAACAGTATAAGACCTCTTTTTACTTTTTCCTTTATACTTCAAAATAGTAAAGCAATATATCCAAAGCAATATCAAAGCAATGCACAAAACCATCCACAAAGTGACACAACAATTTACGTGGTTCACCCAAAGTGGGCTACTCCACGGATAAAATTTTTCTCTAAATTTTATCAATTCAACCTCTGGGAATACCTTTCCCGATTACAATGTTTATGGGCACCAACCCAAAGGAGATACCTTCCCCTTGCTCTGCTCTGACTGGTGATCCTCTAGAAGACCTCTGCCTCTGTAGCCCTTAGCAAATGGAACTCTATCCACAGAAGACACCTGTCTTCCCTGCTCTAGCTGGAGACCTCTGTCCTCAACTCTATCACCTCAAAGCTGGTCCTCGAATTTGCACTAAACGTAGTCCTTCGGTCTAGCACAAATGTCCTCTTTCTCTGGTCTGCACCAAACACAGTCCTTCGGTCTGGCACAAATCTGTCCTCAACTCTGCATCAATCTCTGTCCTCAACTGGTCCTCAAATCTGGTTCACAAAAATGGTTCACCAGCTTGCACTAATGCTGGCTTGATCTTCAACCAAGTCTTCAAGACTTGTCTCAGATCTGCTTTGCAAGTTCTCACTTAGAACCTGTCCAAACTGTTCCACAAGCTTCAACAAAAGCTTGCTCAATGTTGTCCAACAAGCCCTCTCAATGACTTGTCCAAAACCTGCTCACACATCCCCACTGGAATCTGTCCAAAACCTCAGCAAGCTCACAAAGAAAACTTGCTTAGCATGAACTCACAAAGAGAATTGTTAGAGACTCAATGTGATTCATTAACCTCATAGAAACATAAAGAGAATTGTTAGAGACTCAATATGTTCTATACTTAACTCTCAATCTCAATCTCAAATCTCAAAAGAAAAATATAGATGTAATATGCTTTTCCTAAGAACATGAAACACAAATCTGTTCTATGCAAACACAACCGCAATCACAGCCGCCCTTGATCGAATTCCAAATTTTGCACTTTCTTCGCAAATACAATAGCACTTCAACACTCTACGATCGAACTCCTCATTCTGCGCATCAACTCGCCACTTTTGTGCTATCTGCGCTGTTATGGCTGCATCTCGCACACTTCGCTCGAATCGACTTGACTCGCTCTCTGTGCACCGTGGACTTCACTTGCGCAAGTTCGATTCACGCATTCGATACATTCAATCTCAAAATAGTCCTCCTTTTATAGCATAAATTCATGATCAAAAACTTAATCTTTAGTCGGTTGTTACCCTTCAAAGATCGTCGACTGCAAAACCCTAAGCATCGTCGGCCCAGATTTAACTCTGTCGGCTTCAAAGTTACCTCTCTTCAACTCTCCTATAGCTTCTACCGAAACTACAACATGTCATGATATCGCGACACCTTTGCCTGTCGTACACCTTCTATTGCTTGCTATCATGAAATCATGACACTTTTTGCCTTTGTCTGCCTTGACAACATGCTTGTCATGAAATCGTGACACTTCGACTTTTGTCGACGTCATCTTCACTCCTATCATGAAATCATGACACTTTAGACTTCAAAGCCTTCTTCTCTTTTGTCATAAAATCGTGACACTCTACTTTGACGTCATATTGAAATCGCGACCCTTCTTGCTTCTTCAACCTTTTCTCGCTTGCACATAAAAGGAACATGTCACAAAATCGTGACACTTTCTCCTTAAGCTCTTTTCCCATATCCCTGAAACTCGGAACATGTCACGAAATCATGACACTTTTGTCTACAAAGCCTTCCTCTCTCTCGTCATGAAATCGTGACACTTCTCCTATAGAAGACCTTCTTCTAGTTTTGTCACGAAATCATGACACTTTCTCCAACTAAACGCTGCCAACTCAACCTGTCATGAAATCATGACACTTTTGCATTCGCAAGCTTTCTCTTCAACTTGTCATGAAATCATGACACTTCCTACAACTCAATACTGCCATCTCAACTGTCATGAAATCATGACACTTTCTTCATCCGTACAACTTCTTTGTAGCCTATCACGAAATCGCGACGCTTCTTGTTTCAGACTCTTCCTTTTGCTGCATGTCATGAAATCGTGACACTTTTCCTTTCGGACTCTCTCTCCTGCAACATGTCATGAAATCGTGACACTTTCTCGTCCGAACAACTTTCCTGGCAATGTGTCACGAAATCGTGACACTTTTCTTTCTCTGCCTTCCTGCACTTTTCGAGTCACGAAAATGCGACATGTCATGAAATCGTGACACTTTCCATCTTGCTCTTCTTCTCTGCCAACATGTCATGAAATCGTGACAGTTTTTCTAGCTTCTTCTCTTTCTTCCAGCATGTCACGAAATCGTGACAGTTTTGCCCAAACTTTCTCTTCCTCCAAACATGTCACGAAATCGCGGTTTTCTAGCCTTTCTCTCTCCTCAAACATGTCACGAAATCGTGACAATTTTGCCAACACTTTCTCTCTCCTCAAACATGTCATGAAATCGTGACAGTTTTTCCAGTCGCCTGCATACTTTTTCTTACTTGTCTTTTTCTTGATCTTTTGCAACTGGGCTACTCTGATCTTCTTGGAAACTCACTGTCCAAACTGAAACCTTCATCAAAACACATTCTTTGACATCAAATCAAATTGCTTCAAGAACTCTTTGACATCAATGACAACATCTACACTTAGAGCAAAGGCAATGTACCCAAGGTACCCAAAATTGCCAACAATCTCCCCCTTTGTCATTGATGGCAAACCTTTAATTGAAATCACATCTTAAGAGCCAAAACTGAAACCTGCTGATCCAACAACTGAGAATCTTCCTTTGAAGTTTTGCTCCCCCTGACTTGAAGCTCTCCTCTTCACTCATATCTCTCCCCCTTACTCATATCTCTCCCCCTTTGTCATCAATGGCAAAGGGTCACCTTTGGGGCTCGGGACTAAGAATGAGCCTCTTAGCTTAGTCCCTCCCCCACCTCCTGATGAGGTGATTAAAATAGGGTTGGGAGTAAATCTCCCATGAGGCACTGATCATCATCAGTGTCTATGACTTCCTTGCCGGGCCTTCTCTTGAACTCTTTGTCCATATTCTTGTTACTGTTTTTGCTCTTGTTCTCATCCCTGTTCTTGTCCATGCCTTGATCCACGGACCTGTTCATACCACTTTTCCTGTTCCTGTACCTTGGCATATCAGCTCTACACTGTCTAGCTGTGTGACCTGCATTGTTGCATTTATAACAAATAACACTGTAATTTCTTTTAGACATATCTGTTCTTTGAATCCACCTATTCTGACTAACCGTGAACCTGTTATTAGCTTTGCAAAAAATTGCCTTATGCCCAAACTGATTACAAGAGTAGCAATACCCATGAAAGAAATTACCACTTCTGAAACTGTCATTTACCTTCTTCACTTGAGCCATGCAATGTACAGCCATGTGACCAAACCTGTGACACGCAAAACATCTGCCGTGAAATTTTCTTTTATTCGACCTCTTGGGTCCCGAAAACTTCTTCTCAATCTGAATTTCGTTTTCTATTTCTACGCATCTATCACTCACGGACTCATGATCTGAAGTACTTTCTTCATCATAACTCTCTTCCTTTTGAAATCTCTTGCTAGATTCCCCAACCTGTTCCTTGTGCGGCTCAACAAAACCGAGGCCTGTTTTATCTGTTGTCTTTCTTTGACCTTTGATGAGAGACTTAACCTTTTTGGAGCTATCTTGAAACCTGTACAGCTTATCCTTGTACTCTTTAGTTTCCACTTCCAAAGAAGCCATTTTCTGTTCCAACTCATTATACTGAAGAATCTTAGACTCTAACTCGTCCTTGAGTTCTTGTGTCTTAGTCATAGAGAAGTCAAGACTTTCTGTAAGATCATCTTTGATTTTAAGATTTGTATTGGCCTCTTCTAGTTGTTTCTTCAAAGAAACAATCTCTTTTTCTTGTTTGCAGCAAACAGTCTCTTTCTCATTGATCTGAGACCTGAGAGTTTCTTCACTCCTTTTGGACTCTTCTATTTGCAGCTTCAAATTGCTAACAACTTTGTTAGATTCCTCTTCATGTTTGCTGCATATATCGACTTTATTACTCATTTCTTCTATCTGCATTCTTAAACCGTCAATTTCTTTTTCTAGCTTACTGCAATACTCTATTTTCCTGGTTAATTGCATTTCGAGATCTTCAAAAATTTTCTTGTAATCTTCTCGTTTGTACTTTCAAACTGGTGATTATATCTTCTGCATCCTCAACCTTTTTACTCAGAGCTGAAATTAGTTTATGTTTCCAATTTGCTTTTGCATCACTTCCTTCTTCATCACATTCTTGTTCTAAATCTGTTTCTTCACCGATTTTGAATGGATCATCTTCATCTTCATTGCTACTAAACCCATGGCACTGATGTTCATTATGACCGAGTTGACCACAAACAAAACATTCTCTTCCTTGTGAGCAATCAGTTGCAAAGTGACCGGTCTTCCCACATCTGGTGCAAAACTTTATTAATCCGGCTTGTTCTCCACTGTTTGATTCATCTCTTGAATCTATTTCCATTCTTCCTCCCAAAATAGCAACATTGAGTTCATCTTCATTTTCTTTCATGACCATGTGAGTTTTCTTCTTCTTGTGTCTTATGGTTTTGCTTTTGCCTTTCCTTGCCATTTGTGTTCTTGTAAGATCTTCCTTCAAGCTATTAAACTTTTCGAAGGCACCTGCTCTGATACCAATTGAAGAACACAAGCTTATACTGAGAGGGGGGGTGAACAGTATAAGACCTCTTTTTACTTTTTCCTTTATACTTCAAAATAGTAAAGCAATATATCCAAAGCAATATCAAAGCAATGCACAAAACCATCCACAAAGTGACACAACAATTTACGTGGTTCACCCAAAGTGGGCTACTCCACGGATAAAAATTTTCTCTAAAAGTTATATCAATTCAACCTCTGGGAATACCTTTCCCGATTACAATGTTTATGGGCACCAACCCAAAGGAGATACCTTCCCCTTGCTCTACTCTGACTGGTGATCCTCTAGAAGACCTCTGCCTCTACAGCCCTTAGCAAATGGAACTCTATCCATAGAAGACACCTGTCTTCCCTACTCTGGCTGGAGACCTCTGTCCTCAACTCTATCACCTCAAAGCTGGTCCTCGAATTTGCACTAAACACAGTCCTTCGATCTAGCACAAATGTCCTCTTTCTCTGGTCTGCACCAAACACAGTCCTTCGGTCTGGCACAAATCTGTCCTCAACTCTGCATCAATCTTTGTCCTCAACTGGTCCTCAAATCTGGTTCACAGAAATGGTTCACCAGCTTGCACTAATGCTGGCTTGATCTTCAACCAAGTCTTCAAGACTTGTCTCAGATCTGCTTTGCAAGTTCTCACTTAGAACCTGTCCAAACTGTTCCACAAGCTTCAACAAAAGCTTGCTCAATGCTGTCCAACAAGCCCTCTCAATGACTTGTCCAAAACCTGCTCACAAATCCCCACCTGAACCTGTCCAAAACCTCAGCAAGCTCACAAAGAAAACTTGCTTAGCATGAACTCACAAAGAGAATTGTTAGAGACTCAATGTGATTCATTAACCTCATAGAAACATAAAGAGAATTGTTAGAGACTCAATATGTTCTATACTTAACTCTCAATCTCAATCTCAAATCTCAAAAGAAAAATATAGATGTAATATGCTTTTCCTAAGAACATGAAACACAAATCTGTTCTATGCAAACACAACCGCAATCACAGCCGCCCTTGATCGAATTCCAACTTTTGCACTTTCTTCACAAATACAGCAGCACTTCAACACTCTACGATCGAACTCCTCATTCTGTGCATCAACTCGCCACTTCTATGCTATCTGCGTTGTTATGGCTGCATCTCGCACACTTCGCTCGAATCGACTTGACTCGCTCTCTATGCACCGTGGACTTCACTTGCGCAAGTTCGATACACGCATTCGATATATCAAACTCAAAAATAGTCCTCCTTTTATAGCATAAATTCATGATCAAAAACTTAATCTTTAGTCGGTTGTTACCCTAAAGATCATCGGCTGCAAAACCCTAAGCATCATCGGCCCAAATTTAACTCTGTCGGCTTCAACCGCCTCTGCAACTCTCCTGTAGCTTCTGCCATGAAACTACAACATGTCATGATATCGCGACACCTTTGCCTGCCGTACACCTTCTATTGCTTGCTATCATGAAATCATGACACTTTTTGCCTTTGTCTGCCTTGACAACGTGCTTGTCATGAAATCGTGACACTTCTGACTTTTGCTGACGTCATCTTCACTCCTGTCATGAAATCATGACGCTTTAGACTTCAAAGCCTTCTTCTCCTTTCAGAAATCATGACACTTGCTAACCTCACTTTATCATGAAATCGTGACCCTTCTTGCTTCTTCAACCTTTTCTCGCTTGCAAATGAACAATGTCACGAAATCATGACACTTTCGTTGCCTTAAGCTCTTTTTTGCCATATGCCCGCGAAACGGAACATGTCACGAAATCATGACACTTTTGTCTACAAAGCCTTCCTCTCTGCTTCTATCATGAAATCATGACACTTCTCCTATAGAAGACCTACTTCCAGTTTTTCATGAAATCGTGACACTTTCTCCAACTGAACGCTGCCAACTCAACCTATCATGAAATCATGACACTTTCTGCATTCGCAAGCTTTCTCTTCAACCTGTCACAAAATCGTGACACTTCCTACAACTCAATACTGCCATCTCAACCTATCGTGAAATCGTGACACTTTCTTCATTCGTACAACTTCTTTGTAGCCTGTCACGAAATCGTGACGCTTCTTGTTTTAGACTCTTCCTTTTGCTGCATGTCATGAAATCATGACACTTTTCCTTTCGGACTCTCTCTCCTGCAACATGTCGTGAAATCGTGACACTTTCTCGTCCGAACAACTTTCCTGGCAATGTGTCATGAAATCGTGACACTTTTCTTTCTCTGCCTTCCTACACTTTTCGAGTCACGAAAATGCGACATGTCACGAAATCGCGACACTTTCCATCTTGCTCTTCTTCTCTGCCAACATGTCGCGAAATCATGATAGTTTTGCCAGCTTCTTCTCTTTCTTCCAACATGTCACGAAATCGTGACAGTTTTGCCAGAACTTTCTCTCTCCTCAAACATGTCGCGAAATCACGATAGTTTTGCCAACACTTTCTCTCTCCTCAAACATGTCGCGAAATCGCGACAGTTTTTCCAGTCGCCTGCATACTTTTTCTTACTTGTCTTTTTCTTGACCTTTTGCAACTGGGCTACTCTGATCTTCTTGGAAACTCACTGTCCAAACTGAAACCTTCATCAAAACACATTCTTTGACATCAAATCAAATTGCTTCAAGAACTTCTTTGACATCAATGACAACATCTACACTTGAGCAAAGGCAATGTACCCAAGGTACCCAAAATTGCCAACACCAACTTCCTGCCCTTTCTGCATTGTAAAAAATAATAAAAAAAGCTCTCTCGCTCTTCAGAAGTCTTGATGGTGGAATCAAGCAAAGCGCTATTATTTTTATTTTTGAGAAAGAATCTTCGAATCCGAAAAATCTTGTTGTAGGCTGAGTGAAAAAATGCACTCTACGATCGTTGGAAGATATTTTTGAAGCTCATTCTACTAATATTTTTGCTCTGCTAGCATCATCCTACAACATAGAACGATCACATTTGTTTGTAAGGAAATTTAATTCATTTATTTTTGCGTGTATTTTCATTCGTATACCTTAGGCATTAAAAAAAATCAAGCAATTTCACGGGTAATTCCCACTGTCAACAAATTCGCTCTCAAAAGAATGAATTCGCTCATAACAGAGTAAATTTGCTCGCATCCCATGAATTCACTCAATCCCACAAATCTGTGCAAATACAAAGTCTAGGGATACATTTTATCTCTAGATCCATCATCTTGTTTAGCATACTAGATCTAGGTTGTTTTGCACTATATACCATATTATTCATTGCATTTTTTTATCTTCTTATCACAAACTTTATCGCTCATAAATAGAGTTTGAAACTATCATTATTTTCTTTCATGCACGATTTTTTAAATGACCAAGGGGGTCTGACTACTACGTCGTTAAGCTCAAACCTACAGTAGCTTAAGTAGATCCCAAAATCCTAACTTCAAATTTTAGTGTTTATTGAACAAGTTGCAGGTCTATTACAAATTTGCTCTTAATATAGTGAATTCACTTGTAGAATCCTACGAATAGGGAATTCACCTACAGATTCAACATGCTATGAAATTGCTCATAGGAAGCAAATTCGCCCAACAGAGAACGAATTTACTTCGTTTAGCCATCTGGACCAGGTAAGCATTTAATTTGAACTAATTTCAAAATTTATTCTTGTTTCCTTATCTATTTTGTAGTCTCTGTTTCTTAAAGCATCTAAAAAGAATAATAAAATCACAATATATATAGTGCAAATTTTGCACTGCATATTAGCTTAGTTTAAATTATTTACTGCTTGATTATTTTTAAGGAATCTAAAATGTATATAGTATAGGGTCCAGTTTCATTCTACCTAAAACCTAGGTGTGTGTTATCAAAAGAATCCATTAAATATTTTACTTTACCCAGACATGGAAACCATCATTAATAGTTTCCTGGTGAACCCACCACAATTCATTGACAAATAAACAAATAAGGTATGACACAAGTACCTCTCATATAGAGGTGTGAACCCTTTATTTTCCATCCCCCTTTGAGGCACAGATCCATCAACCTAAATGGAAGGGATGTGAAAATTTTTGGTCCACATTCTTTGGTGTACCTGAAGACCAACCCAAAATGGATTTCATTACACCATGGGGTACATTTTATTGGAAATTAATGCCTTTTGGCCTAAAGAAAGTGGGTGCAACTTATCAAAGAGCTATGACATATGTCTTTCATGACATGATGTATAAAATCCTACATGATTATGTGGATGACATTATCACTCGTTCTATTGATGAAGAGGACCATATCCCAAACCTTAGACAGGTATTCGATAGATTTTGTGAGTACAAAATTTACCTAAATCTTGAAATGTGTATATTTGGATTGAAATACAAAAAAAAATTAGGGTTCATCACGTTAATATGTGGTATAGATGGAGAGGACCTGACTAGAGGAGAGTGGGGAGGCCTCCCGCTCTGGGCAGGAGGATCCTATCCCAAATTCCCTGCTTTCTCCCTCCCTTCTCATGAATTCTTAGGTAGGATTCTTCCTTGCTACACTTCTTGATCCACTACAAGATCATCCTAGGGTTTTCCAAGTGGTTTTTCCCATCCCGACAATTTTTTTGGAACTTGGCTAGATCATCCCTGTATTTTTCCACAGTGGCCTTCGTTGATGGTTGGTTTTAGGTGGCTCAAATTGGGAGCTGTAGTTTCAAAGACTATCTCGATGGTCCTTTTATCTTTAGGATGAGCCTGTGCTTTCCTTCTTACCACCAGTTTGTTTCCTTTGCTTTATTCTTATATTCGACATCTAAATGGGTTCCCATTTTGTTTGGTCCTATTGTCACAGCTTGGGATTTACTCTCTACTTCATTTTGGCCTTGGTATGGGCCACGGTTTTATCATTCGTAGTTGAGTGGATCTTGGTTGTGGTTGGTGTGGGCCCTCTAAAGTTGGGTTTGGTGTCTATCTTGGGTTTTCTATGGTCCTCTCCCTGCTACATCTTTCTGGCCTCTAGGGAAGGGCCCTGTGTTTTCATGTTGTTGCAGGTGTTGGGGTCCATGGATATCCTCTAGATGGATAGTTGGTGGGGCTGATGGGTTTCCTTTCTTTGGGGATCTCTATTGAATTTCATCTTTGTAGTTTTTTGGCCTAGGGGAGCCCTATATGTGTGTGCCTACTTTTTATGATCTCTTTGGTGGCTTGATCCCTTCTAGCCATGGATTGCCACAATGGATTTATGTTCAAGGTTTTATTTCCTGCTGTTGTGATCTGTGTCTCCTTTGCAGTGAGACCTTGGTACCTAAAGAGATATCATATGGTTGCTTGCTCCTTTTCAAGCTAGTATTTTGCCTTCTTGGATGGGTTTTTTATTTCCTAGTTGTCCTGCTTCTTCTTGGACGATTTTCTTCTACTCCAGGATAGTCTTGGATCTTCTTGGATGGGTTGTTCATTTTTTGTTCTTTCTCGTTCCTTCTTGGATGGGTCTATATTTTTTAGGCATTCCCTATGCCTTCCTGGATGGGTTCTTAATTCACTGGGTATTCTCGTGCCTTCCTGGATGGGTCTTTTCCTTTACAGGTTCTAGTTTTTCCCAGGCTAGTTTCTAGGATCTGGTTTTACCTTAGGCTGGGCGAGATGCCTTTTCAAACTATGCCAGTTGTTTTCCTTTTACCGAGATATTTTGGGTGGGTGTTGTTTTTAATTTTCAATTTTATGCATGTTGATAGGTTTTCCCATCCCAGATAGGTGTCTCCTCTTGTTTTTTGTCTCGAGCTACCACAAGTTGGGTTTTTTAAGTTTTTTTTATTTTTCCCAGGCTCCCTTGATATGGGTTTTAGTCTTGGTATTTTTCTTTGTCCCGAGCTCCTATAAACTGGTCTTCCTTACTTGTGTTGCATAGGATGGTCCTACTATTCATTTTGTGATATTATTCCATCAGGACTGTCTCTTGTTTCTTTTGTGGAGACCCTCTCCCTGATCCATTTGTAAAAGGTTCTATGAACCTTTCAAAACCCAATTATCAATCAAAAAAATATGGGGTATAGAAATAAACCCCACAAAAATTACGGCCATTCTAAATATGTCACCACCTACTAATATTATTGAGCTCTAAAGTTTACAGGGCAAATATCAAGTCATTCATCGTTTAATTACCCAATTTGTGGATAAATTCCAGTCTTTTCTTAAAGTCCTTAAGAAAGGCACACCTTTTAATTGGGATGATGAATGCCAAGAATATTTTGAATCTCTTAAGAAATATTTGCTTACACCGCCAGTACTTGTCCTACCTAGACCAGATGAACCTTTTATTTTATATATATTTGCTACGTCACACGCATTGGGGGTTATTGCTCACCCAAAATGACAAGGAAAAAATGGAGCAAGAAATTTACTATATTAGTAGAACTCTAGTGAGTTATGAAACTCGCTATACTCCCTTGGAGAATTTGTCCCTTGCAATAGTGTTTTATACATAAAAAACTTTGCCATTACATGCTTGGTAAAACCACTTTTATCATTGCAAAGTTTGATCCACTTTGTTATCTGATGAGTAGACCATACTTATCAGGATGAGCAGCAAAATGGGTAATTGTTCTTAGACAATTTGACCTGACATTCATCAGCCAAAATTCTATCAAGGGATAATTTATTTCCAATCAACTCGCTACTGCTCCTCTTCAATCTGCTCATCCCTTAATAGTGGAATTTTTGGATGAATTTTTTAATCTCAAAATTTATCATTTTGACACATGGTCCTTATTTTTTATAAAGCTCATTGCATGAATGGTGATGCTGTAGGCATCATATTGGTGTCACCTCATAAGTGATTAATTTCCCTATCATTCAAGCTTCAATTTGCTTGCACTAACAATACAATAGATTATGAAGCATTAATCCTTGGCTTACGTGCAACCTTGTCATTGAACATCAAGGTTTTTTTTGTCTATGGGTATTCTCAACTTGTGGTAAATCAAATTAGTGATGTATATCAAACTCAGAATAAAAAACTTTGTCATATAAGGAATACGTCCAAAAAATATCTTTTTATTTGAAAAGGTTACTATTGAAGCTATTCCATACTCTAGCAATTGTTATGCAGATGCTATGGTAGTTTTCGCTTCCTTAATCCCCTTAGAGTTAGAAGACGATCAAGCCACTATCATTATCCAAAAAATTTGAGAACCTACTTCATTCAAGTATAGTCTCACACCTTTGGATGTTTTTACCATTGGATATATGTCATCAGAACCATGGTATTTGAACATTCAAAGCTTTCTTCAAACTGGCTCAATGCCTGATGGCTTGGATCGTAATAAGCATAGACTATTACACAAAATATTTGCTTGTTTTATCATTTTGGGTAGCACCCTATATCAATGCTCTTTTGAAATAATTTTTTGAGATGCTTAAACACTAAAGAGACCAAGCTAGCTCTTAGTGAGGTGCACGAAGGGTCTTATGGAAGCCATTTTAGTGGTAATGCCATTGCCAAGAAGCTCCTTCGAATGGGATACTATTGGCCTTCCATGGAGAAGGATGCATGTGATTTTGTTCATCGATGCAACAAATGTCAATGACATGCCAATCTCATCCATGCCCATTACCAAGAACTTTAGGCCCTCTCTTCCCTTGGCCCTTATCTATGTGGGGTCTTGATATTATAGGGAAATTTAATCCCATTTCTTATGATGGTCACAAATATATAATAATTGTGACTGAATATTTTACCAAGTGGGTGGAAGCTATGCCATTAGCTTCTTGTACAGGGATTCAAGTTTCAAAGTTCATATTTAATCAAATTATATGCAGATTTGAAATCCCTTCTACAATTATTTTAGACAATGGAACTTGTTTCAAGAACAAGGATATACGTAAGATTTGTGCCAAATATAAAATCTAGCATAGATGGTCTACTCCTTACTACCCTCAAGGCAACAGCTAGGCGGAATCATCCAATAAAACCTTAATCAAAATATTGAAGAAATTGGTCAATAAATTTTTTCGATATTGGCACATACATTTATATCCAACCTTATGGTCATATAGGACTAGTATACAAACCCTACGAGTGCTTCTTCCTTTGTCTTAGTCTATGGTGTTGAAGTCGTATTTTCCTTTGAGCTTTAAGTACCTTCTTTAAGGGATTTTCTTCAAGACACGAAAGTAGGAGATGAATATCGTGTTGGATGCTTAAGTCAACTAGAACTTCTAGATGAAAAGCAGATAAATTCCCTAGAGCATATTTGCACTTATCAATAAAAACTTAAAAGGTCATATTTGAAGAAAGTTCGTAATTGATTTTTTGAGATTGGTGATCTTGTCCTTAAAGAAAAAAAAAACACCAATGCTTGAACTGATATTAAAGGGAATTTTCAACCAAATTGATTAGGACCCTTCATCATAATGGAAAAATTTAGATCAAGTTCATATCGGTTGGCAACATTAGAAGGAAAATAACTAAATAAACCAATGAATATAATGCACCTAAAGAAATATTATGCATAAATAAACCATGTTCCATCAAGTGTACATATCCATCCTGCATTTTGCATTAGTTAGCTTTTACATAGGTCATTTTACAAATTTTAATTATCTTGCATAATTCGGCATCATACATCATATAGTTGCATCTTGCACTACATAAGTTTACTTAGCCCAATTTTCATATGTAATATGGTCACATCCAATTATTATGTTATTTAAATCCTAGACATATGCTATCATGCTCATAGTCAATATTGGTATCTTTGAATGATTACGATTATGCTTCTTGTTACTTTAACCGTATGCATTATCATCATCATATAAAACATGCATTCACATAAAACATTTAAAAACAACAAAAACATTCACAATCATCATAACACAAAATATCAAAAAAGGTAGTGTGATATATATATATATATATATCAAGGATAAAGGATATATATATATATGGAGTAGACTGGTATGTCACAATCAAAAACTTGACATACTTAGTCATCAAAATAAAGGTGCCACAAAAACAAAACTCAGTACCTCATCCTCTAGAGGCTCTAAATCCCTAGTCCACTCCTCCATCTCCTGGTGGTGTCCTGTACGGAGACATGTTCATGCACCAAGTTACTATCTATGAACCAGACTACGTGCCACTCTAACTCTGACTCAAATCCATATATGGGGATAAATACACACTCTAACCCTCTAGCACTACTTCATAGTATAAGCCTCAATAAAATGCCTCCCATTGGTAAGCTCTCGCTAGCTCATTCTACTAATGACACTGTAAGCTATTGCTACTCAAAGGTGTGGGCCTACTAGAAGAAAGTACACTTCTTATATGCTACATCATAACTCATACCTATGATAGCTATGTCTCCAAATCCTAGATCTGAGCACTATCGTATGCAGCCTGAGCCCTCAATATAGCCACTTCTACCTCTAATGTAGCAATTCATTTATGGTCTCCCTCTCTCAGCGATATCTATATCCATATCCTCTAACATAGCCTAATCCTATGGCTACTAAGGGACATCCTCTCTCTATCAAGGAGCAACCTTCATCTGCTAGGAGGTACCCCCTGTGTACTGAGAAATATATTGGGACCACTGGGGGAAAACCTCCTAACTAGAACTAGCTCCTATCCCCTACCTCACCCTAGACCTATCGCTTCCTCTCCATTCGAGTCTCTCTGTCTACCTCTGTCTAGGAATATCCCCCAACTTGAACCTCTGTGGTAGCCTACAGCTCAGTGTGATCCCATGCTCGGGCCTCTGATGAGCCACCTATCAATCTGTCTATACTATCTAAGGATCACCTAGTAGCTTTGTAGTAATCCTTTGGGGCCTAATAATGTCATAAGATTCCATATATCCCTTCACGACCCCCAACATCATCTTCCTCTAGACTCGTAATAAGGGGGTCATCCTCCTCAGGCTCTCAAAAATGGGTAATGTGAGGGTCACCTCCTGCAATCAAGGAGTCTCTTATCACTTGATGGTACCAAACATCTCTCATATTTGGAATCCTCTACACTAGCCCAAACTATCAGTGTACCCGATCAAAGCAATACAGCTCCATCTCTCCTTTCTCAAATTGTAGTCATCATACCAGTCGCTTCCAAGATAGCTCAAGTCTATCAATCTCCCACCTTGGATGCATCCTCCAAGGTCTCCATATGATCTTATGAGGTAGCAAATCATCTATTTCTTGCCTTATTGCATCCAGTCTGCCACCTCACCCCATGTGATCTCCTCTCATGGTTTTCAATGATACACAGTTGGCCACCCTGCATCTACCTCTTCTTAAGGTAATACATTAGGCATTCTTACCACTATGTGCTCTCAACACCACTCCTAGACCATAGTGGTAACAACAATGTAACTATTCTACCTATACACGATATTCTATAATGTTATGTATAGTTAATATAAGGCAAATGGGCCCTACGCAAAATGCATCCGTGTATCTCTCATATTGAAACCACCTCGACCAGGTCCTATGGTAGATATCACCTACTCGTATGATAAGATATCAGTCTAGTAACTACTCCGTAAAGCACCACTATCAATGTAGATACAACCTTTATCATTGTTAAGCAGTTCACACTGATACCGCTTTGGGTGACCTAAAACTAAGAATCTTCAGTCAGTTGCTCTAAGGCTCCCACCTATGATGTGGACTGATAAAACCCCATTCCTTTGATTAGAATGTGGAGGATGCACCACACATCCTCTTAGGTCACGATCATCCCTTGTTGGTAATCAAAATGTAGATGATTCCAGGTACCATCGCTCTGCCAATTCTATCAACAGAGCCATGTCTACATCCACTCGAGGAATCTCGGCTATATCTAGAAGTCCCACCTGCTACAACCTATCTCTCTCTACCTAATCTAGAGAATCCATCTGAGTCTTAAAATATTTAATATGCCACTCTCGATTCTTGATAGTTCCATACTGCAATAAAAAAATACACCAACATTGCAAACTATTAGATTGGTACAAGCATTAAAATATTAAAACACTAAAAAATAAAAAAAATAAATAATAAATAATAAGTAATTAAAACAATGTGAATTCATGGCTTCCTTGCAAATTCGCTTGATAGTTCGTGTATTCGCTGCTCAAATTACCAAACCTACAAATTTGACATATTCATAGGGTTTTCATGAATTTGTGAAACTCTAGCAAGCCTAAGCCATCATAGCATGAATTCGCTCATGCAGAGCGAATTCATCACGACAGTCACTCAGCCCTAAATCCGGCTAAAAATATGGATAAATTACCAAAAATCCAAAAATAAAAGTTGAAATTTAAGGATAGACATGAGATTTAACTTACCCGTATGATCAGATCCACTTTGTTGCCTCTTGTTCGGATGATATCTGCTCTGTGAATCAGTCTCACCATTTTCTCCAAATATTGAAACCACAAACTCTCGTAGTAACAATGAATTAGGGTTTTTTCCAGAAACCTTATTTTAACACTCTCACTCCCATTCATTTTTGTCAATTAAGTTCTTTTAATCGCAATTTTGAGTTCCATGAAGAATTTTGCACCCTACCCAAAAAATTAAATTTTTAATTTTCATGCCTTGGTTCATGTGAAAATAAAAATAAAAATAAATAAATAAATAATTAGAGAAAAAATAAAAAATTTTGCTCTATAAGACCTTTCTAGGTTATCTTTTTGTCCTAAAACCATCTACTTCTCTTCTGGCAACATTAATCATTGTTATTTTCATTGAAAATATCTATATCTTTCTTTGACGCATTTATTGCCCATAAATACACCAAAGAGGGGGCAAAATGTAGACACTGAATTTTGATCCACATCAAAATTTCCTAACTTTCTAAGTCAACCCCTCGTCGCCTCCACCTCCTCCCTTTTTCGCACATGGCAAAAAATTGTACATTTCTCTTTATTTTCACAAATTCACTCCTTGCACTCTTCGAAGTGAATTTGCACTACGATTTCACTCCATGCATAGCTTGGCAGCAAATTTGTTAAAATAGACAATTTTCTTGTTATTAGCAAATTGCCCGATTTTATTTTAACGAAATCTATTTTTTGACCTTCAATTCTAAAAAATTGATCAACATCCACTTGGATTGGCAACTTCCGCAGTTGAGTTGAACAAAAAATTTGTCCAGACGGGCAATTTACCCAATGGGGTTTAACAATCGAACGGTAGCCCAAGTTTAACCAACCACCTAGCCTTTTTACACTATAAAAAAATAATAAAAGCAACTCTCTCACTCTCCAAAAGGCTTGATGGTGGAATCAAGTGAAGTGTTGTCATTTTTAAATCTGAGAAAAAATATTTGAAGCCAAAAAATCTTGTTGCAGGTTGAGCGACAGAATGGAATCTGCAATCGTTGGAAGTTATTTCTAGAGTTGGTTTAGCTAATCTTGTTGCTCTACTACCATTATCCCACAACGTCGAACAATCACATCTATTTGTAATTCATTTATTTATGCATGTATTTTTAGTCATATACCTTAGGCATTAACAAAAATCAAGCAATTTTATGGGTAATTCCTGCTCTGAGTGAATTCGCTCTCTCAAAAGAGCGAATTCTGTCATAATAGAGCAAATTTTCTCACATCCTGTGAATTTTCTCATATCCCATGAATTCACGTAAATACAATTCTAGGGGTAATTTTCATCTCCAAATCCATCATCCTATTTAGCATACCAGATCTAGGTTGTTTTGCACTATATACCATATCATTCACTGCATTGTTTTATCTTCTTATCGCAATATTATTGCTCATAAATAGAGTTTGAAACTATCATTATTTTATTTCATGCACGGTTTTTTAAATGACCAAGGGGTTCTGACTGCTACGTCGTTAAGCTCAACCTACAATGGCTTAAGCAGATCCCCAAACCTTGACTTCAAATTTTAGTGTTTATCTGACAAGTTGTAAGTCTATTGCAAATTCATTCTTAATATAGATAATTCACTTGCAAAATCCTAAAAATGGTGAATTCTCTTACATATTCAATAGGTCATGAAATTGCTCACAAAAAGTGAATTCGCCCAACAGGGAGCAAATCTGCTTCATTCAGCCATCCAGACCAAGTAAGCAGTTAATTTGATTTGCTTTCAAAATTTATTCATGTTTCTTTATTTGTTTTGTAATCTTTGTTTCTTAAATCATCTTAAAAGAATAAGAAAATCTCAATATATATAGCACAAATTTTGTAATGCATATTAGCTTAGTTTAAATTACTTACTGCTTGATTGTTTTCAAGGAATCTAAAATGCATATAGTATAGGATCTAGCTGCATTCTACCTAAAACCTAGGTGTGTGTTATCAAAAGAATCCATCAAACATTTTACTTTACCCAGATGTGGAAACCATCATTAATAGTTTCTTGGTGAACCCACTACAATTCATCGATAAACACCAAAGAAGGTATGATACAAGTACCTCTCATATCGAGGTGTGAACCCTTGATTTTCCATCCCCCTTTGAGGTATGGATCCATCAGCTTGAAGGAAAGGGGTACAAAATATTTTGATCCAAAAGTAGGATTAACTCCTATGACATGCCTCCCATAATAAGAGTACCATTTATTATTAGTACTCTTACTACAATGTTTGGTTTAATAATTTGCTTTATTATTTTATTTTTGTTTAGTCGTGACCTTGGTCTTTTCTAGTTAATTTTTTGTTGAGGATAGTGTGTATATTATTATCCATTCTAAATGTTAGTGAAGGTTTATTCTCCCTTTTCTCCTTCAAGAAACCTTGTATCATATTTTACACTACCAATTATAGAGATAATGTTTCTAAAGGTTGACAAGGATAAAAACCAAACATCCAATAAATTTGTTGTTGAGGGGAAAGAATTCTATTATAATAAAGTTTGTTGATAGATATGATAGGTATTTCTAATACTATATTATTTATTACAATGTAGTTTTAGGGATAAGTTGTTAGGATTTGCATGGATAACTTGTTAGAATTTTTAGGATTTGGTTTTATCAACACTAACCAATTACTAGATTATAAAATCATTATAATTTGGAGCTTAGAAATGCAAATATAGAAACTTATGTTATATTATTTTATTGTATCAAATGTACAAAAATGATAAAGGAGAAGTTTTTCTCACACCATTGATTTTAGCTAAGTCATTTTTTCTTTAGTAGTTAGTGCCTCTAGATTATTACTTTGTAGTCAATTTTGGTGTTATTTCATTTTAAATAAAAATTTTCTCTTGCATTGTGTTTATATATATTGGATTTGATAGACAACATATAGTGTTTTGATATTTGATGTTTGATGGTTATCTTTGCAATTTATAAAGTTTTAACTTGTAATATTTAGAATTCAACCAAGATATTGTAAATTGCAACTTGGAGTTTTTCCATGTTTCTAGCTTGGACAAAGTGCAACTTTGAGTTTTCCTAAGTTTTGATCTTGGGTGGAGCAAAGTGCAATGATTAGTGTTAACTACTCTAAGTCTACTATTCAAGGGTTGGTTGGTGTTTGGCATTCTATATTTGTTGTTTAGGGATTTTATTAGTGGAAGAATGGCAAATATTCAAACCCTAGTTCTTCCAAATTCATACAGACTAACTAGAAGGAATTATAATTAGAGAGCCATAAAATACTTACAATGTGTGAGTATCGATATTTAGTGAATATAGTTATCAAGAAATAAAATAGACTATAATAAGATAATTTTTCTCCTTTGGCCTCGACGATGCAACTTGTCGCGATATCGCGACACTTTTTCTCCTTTGGCCGCGACGATGCAACATGTCGCGATATCGTGAAACTCTTTCTCTTTCGGCCGTGACGATGCAACATGTCACGATATCGCGACACCTCTTCCTCCTTTTGCCACGACGATGCAACATGTCATGATTTCATGACACTTCTTCCTCCTTGCTTTCTCCCTTTGCTTTGGACCGTGAACATGCAACATGTCGTGATATCGCGACACTTTCCTCCTTGTGGTGGTTTGTTTTTTCTTTGATCTTTAGCAATTGGGCTTCTTCGGACTTCTTGGAAAACATGCAAAAATGTGGGCTCCAATTTTGGGGTACATTGTGGAGCAACAACAACACTTCCAAATGGTGAATTTTCTATTTAAGTTTCGCTTCCCCTTTTCTGATCAACCTCTGGTCAGGTTTTCCTTTAGTTAGTTCTTCTTGTTGGTTCCTCTGGGTGCCTTTACCTTAGGTGGCCCTTGTTGTTTTCAGGCTATCTCATTCTGCTACCGCATTTCTTTCCTTCTGCCTCCCTCTTCGGAGGCCCGCGGCTATCTTGTACAAGGTTCAGGGACCTTTCAACACCCTTTCAACCAATCAAAAAAAAAAAAAAAGATAATTTATTATTTTAAAAAATAATATAGAGAAGTTCTTAAAGTTTATAATGAGAATGATGTTGCAACATCATGGATAAAGTTGTAGAATAAGTGTTAGACATTTGAAGTAGGATGTATTTTATCTTTAAAAAATTCTTTATTCTTCTTAGTTGTAGGAAGTAGGATCTATTCCTGAGTACCTTATACATATAAAATATCTTTAGGATTAATTGACTGCTATTCAAAAGATAATTGATGGTGACAATATGGTTGGAATTTTTTTGTGAGTCTTTTGTTGTGTCTCTACATTTTCTTATTGATACTCAAACTCTTAATTTTTGAGATTATTTGTTCTTTATTTTTATAAAAAGAGAGGAGAGAGTCACATATGGGAGTATCCACCTTAGGGAGTATAAAGATTCAATTTATTGCTAAATTCAATCATAGAGGTAATCAAAATGCCAAGCCCTCATCATCTAATCACAAGCAAAGTAAAAATTCTAATGTAAAGAAATCCTAAGACATTTGTTATTATTGTAGAAAACTTGGTCATTCCAAGCAAAATTTTAGGAAATTGAAGAATAAATATTTTCAACAAGCAATGAAATAAGTAAATGTTATTGAGATAGAAAATCAAGAAAAGTTTACTTGTAATAACTTAGAGTTAATCTATTCAATCTATTGAGTAATACTTTGACTCTAGAGCACCCAAACATAATACATGTTGAAAATCATGATAGGTTAATTTAATTAAAGTTCTAAGTAAGAATAATTTTGTTTCACTTGGTGATGGTAAATCATACTTTATTTAAGGGCGTGGTGATGCTAGTGTGACATTGAATAATAATGATACATGTTTCCTCAATAATTTTTAGTATGTTCTTGATATGAATAAAAATATTCTATCCATCAATTAAATCACTAGGAATTATCAACTTCTTGTGCATTTTCATAAAAATAAATGTGAGGTGATGCATGTGGATAAAAATAATCTAATTACTCTTGGTATACGTGAAAAGGAACTATACAAGTTAGTTGATGTGAGGTTTATCAATTCATTTTTCTTGATAGTTGAATATAATAGGTTTGCTTTTTGTATGAGTTTGGTCATCTTAATTATAAGTATGTATCAATTCTCACTAACATAGTTCATGAATAGCCATTCATTCAAGAGTAGCCTCATTTGTGTATAGGATGTCAACTTGGAAAATATATTTGTCAATTGTGTGAGGCTAGTAAATCATAGCATGCACAAGGTGTTTTAGATTTAGTACATATTGATTTGTATGGTCCAACCTTATGTTGGTGGTTCAACATGTTCTTTTTAATCATTGATGGTGATTCAATGAAGATTTGGGTACACTTCCTCAAGCATAAGTTTGAATATTTTTCACTCTTTCAAACTTTTAAGTCCCTTGTAGAGAAACAATTTGGAGAACAAATTAGGGTCTTGAGGTTAGATAATGTGGGTGATTATACCTCGTAAAGTTTTGAGATTTTTGCAAGCATGAGGGTATGCACAGGCGATATACAACTCCTTACACTTTACAATAAAATCAAATAGTAGAGAGAAGGAATAATACAATCATGGAGATGGGTAAATTTAGGGTGCATAGCCAAAATGTTCCATATCATTATTGGAAAAAAACCTTAAATAATGTAGTCTTCATTCTCAAAATGTGTCCATGTAAAGCTTAGTAGAATGTTATTATTGAAGTATGGTCTATAAAAAAACCTTTAGTTAGTCATTTTTTGTATTTTTGATTGTGTTTCTTTTGCATTAATTCCTAAGGTGAAAAAAATTAAGCTAGATGCAAAAATCAAAAATTTTATGCTTATTGACTATAGTGAAAAATCCAAGGCATACAAATCGCTTGACGTTTCTGCTAACTAGATTTTAATTAGCAAAGATATTATTATATATGATAAGACCTCTTTCTTCTCAAATTATGATAAACCTAATGATATTTTTGTGTGTTTTAGAACCATTTATAATACTACAATAGTTTGTAAAGTTCACTTGGATTTCTATATATCAAAGAGTAATCATGAAAAAAATATGTGAAGACTCAATCACATTAGCATGCTGAAAATCCACTTTGAGATGACTATGGAGAACAATCCCAATAAATGTACACAAAAGTGAAGTTATCTAGTAACAAAATTCACATTAAAGACCAAAATGGTATACATAGATAATGAAATATGTCAAGGAGGATGAGAAAGAAATTACTAGAAAATATAGAAAAAATGGTAAAGAGCCTAGACAAGTGAATGAACAAATAAATTTTACTTTAGAAATGTAGGTTTTTGAACCCAACAGATATGAATAGGCCAAAAGTAAACCAAATTGGGATGTCACCATGAAGAGAAAATTTAAATCTTTGATGATGAATAAAACATGGGAACTATGTGTATTACCCTATGGAAATAAACCCATTTGTTGTAAATAGGTTTACAAGGTAAAATATAAATTAGATGGTTCAATTGATAAATTTAATGGTCATCTTGTTGCTAAAGGGTATGCACAATTGGAAGTTATATACTATGAAGAGACATTTTCTTCAACTATAAAGTGGTGGTATTTTAATTAGTTCTCTCCGTTGTAGCCCATTTTGGTTAGAAGATATCTCAAGTGGATGTTAAGACTACCTTCCTAATTTGGAAGACTAAGTCTACAAGGTGCAACCACAAGGGTTTTAGATACTAGGGAAAGAATATTTTGTTTATAGATTGATTAAATCCATATACAAACTAAAGTAGACTCCTTGAGCCTATTATTTCAAAATGTATCATCTTAGAGATTCAAGATTTAGTAGGAGATTTTTTATCCTAGTCTCTATATCAAAAATACAAGTAATGAAATTATCATTCTTATTTGTATATATTTATGATATTTTTATTACTAATAGTGAAGCTCACCTCATACGATAGGTAAAATCCGATTTATGTTCAATTTTTGATATTACAGATTTAAGGGTTCTTCATTACTACCTAGTTGTAGAATTTTGACAACTTGGTTATATTATTTTTATATAATAAAGCAAGTACACAAAATCACTTTTAGAAAGAGTTTGGATAAAATATTGTAATTTGATATGGAAGTTGATTTGAAACTATCAACTTACTCTAAACATATTTGGTCAATGAGTCTATTTATCATTAGTTATAATGTAGCTTGATTTATTAACCATTAGATCACATTTATGTTTTGTAGTGAGTTATTTATCTCATTTCATGTTAAATCCCTAAAGAGAGCATTGTAAAGCTACAAAATATGTTCTTAGATATATCAAAGGTGCCCTTGACTTTATAATACTATGTCAACAATCTAATAATTTTAATTTGGAGGGATACATTGATGGAAACTATGCAAGATTGATTGATGATCATAAATATACTACTGATAAAATGTTTTCTCTTGGATTAGGGGCCATGTATTGGTAAAGAAAACTTCAATATACACTTGCTTTATCATTAGTTAAAGCATAATATAACACAATATGTAGTGTAGGATGTGAAGCCTTTTGGTTGTGGTGCATATTAAATGATCTTTGGATAGATCAAATAGCATCAATAATTCTTCATTGTGATAATCAAAGTGTGCTCAAGTTAGTGATAAATCTAATATACCATGCTAGAATAAAACATATTTAAGTTCATCATTACTATATCCAAAACTAGTGGAGTATGAAGAAATTTGTTTAAGTTTATGAAACTTTTGAACAAATTACTAATCTAATGACTAAACCCTTAGGTAAAGTTTTTTTTTTTTTTTTATTTAGGGATAAGCTTGGAACTATATCCAGGTTAGTCATTAAGGGGGATGTTACAATAAATTCTATTAATAGATATGATAGATATTTTTATCATTGTATTTTTTATTACAAACAAATCTAGGAATAACTTGTTAGGCCTTTTAGGAATAAGTTAGGATTTTTAGGGATGACTTATTAGGATTTGTAGAGATAAATTGTTAGAATATTTAGTATTTGATTTTATTAACACCAATCAGGTACCAAATTGTAAATAATTATAAATTATAGTTTACAACTGCAAGTAGATAAACGTATATTACTCTTGATGTTTTTGTTTGCTTAGGTATGAAATATGTGCCCTAGACCAAAGTCAATATTGGATGATCTAGAAATGCTTCTAGATCAACCTTTGGAGAAGGTCGCTCCTTGAAAAAGAGAAATAGTAATGAACAAAAGGATTAGAGGGATTAATTGAAATGTGGTTGGAGTTTAGTTAACATCATTATTTTAAACTACATGAGCATAGGCTACCCATTGAAAAAAAATCTTAACAAACTATTCAGTTGAATCTATGAAGAAACTAAAGTAATCATAGATACTACAACATTCTTGGTACTCTAATCAAAGATAGTTAAATTGTTTTAAGCCTAACAAAATTTACTTCAACTATGACTTCAAATAAGTCCAAAATCTAATAGAATTTTCTCAAATCAAAGTATAAATGAAATTATTGAAAGTATGACAACATCCAACATTTCCAATGCTCTAATAAAAATAATGTAAATAGCTTCAAGCCTAATAGAATTTACTTCAACTATCAATTGATATAATCCAAATAGCATGAAATCTAACAAAATTTACTCCTATCACAACATAGATGAAAATGTTAAAAGTGTAAATATCACAAGGGTTAATAGTTCTCCATACTACAATCGGCGTAAGCCAAACAACTTTGGATTGCAATTGAGTAGTGTAAACATATAGCCTACAATAGGAAAACACTAAAAATATCTTATCCATTATAATGAGTGTTTCTCCTTTATAGCTTTAATGAAACTAACTACTCTATACAATAATGAGAAAAATGGCTTCACATGATTGGGGATGATATGGCACCACTTGGTCTCTTCTCCTATTAAGAAATTATGATTTGCAATATCATCTTATTGTGACCATTGTAAAACTAGCCCCAAGTTTAGGGACCCACCTTTTCTTTTGTTGTTTGGGGAAGTTTTTATGTTCTTTGGGTGATTAGTGTGTTAGGGGGTATCTCCTTAAGTGCTTCCTTTGATTTTGTAGTGGGGGTTTGGTTTGGCCCTTTTAGTGGCCTTCAATTTATTTTTGTTTGTTGAAAATGTTTTAATTAGTTTTAATAATTTGAATTAAATCGATTCAAACAATTAAAATTAATTAAGATGAATTAAAGAAAAATATGCAAGCAAATAAAAACAAATTAATAAAGGAAATAAAAATAAAAATAATCTATATATAATAAAACATAATAAACGGGAGTGCCCTCTGATTTTAATATTATAAGGGTCTTTTACTTTACAATCAATATTATAAGGGTCTTTTACTTTACTTGCATGATGTTATCTGTGTTTTTAATTATATGTTATCATATGGATTTTATTCCTACGGTAAATTTTTGTGGTGTTTGATACAGGTTGAAAGTAGCATGTGGCAAATAGACATGGATCTCTAGACCGGACTGATAACAATGAGCAGCGTCGACATAGCAAAGATGTGGACCTGACAAATACAAGTGTGACCACACTGTGGTGGATCAACCAAATTGTGGCAGTTGGAATACAAAATGGCATTCTAGACAAGAGGAAGGATCCAGCAAGGCAATACAAGGTGAATCTCTAGGAATACATGTGTGATGAGGTTTCGATGATTATGAGTTCGACTGTCGTGGAGAAAATGAATCATAGTTGGCAATCGTTGGCAAATATGATACTAGGTGGAGTTCTCGTTCAAGTAAATAGATGAAAGATGGTATAAATAATTGGATGTCCCCACTGGATTTCTACTAGATGACCAATGCAAATAGAAGTTAACATGGAGCATGATAGATAAACCACAAAACTAGGGAAATATTATGCGCAACCATGAAGTCATCGTTGTCCATGTTAACTTCTATTTACGTATTGTGCATAGTGTGGAAGTTGGAATACTCTGCACAAAGCATATTGTCGCAATATAATAAACCAAGGAATCAAAGGGGCATGTTCATAGCCATTTTGGTTGGTATAATTGAGATATGATCATCTCTTTCGACAGGTGTAACCCTAATGATTCTAGGGTTATTGGAGTGTTATCTTACAAGCATGGAACATCCAAATATTTGTTTAGAAAGAGGGAACCACATCTGTTTCATAAGGTGGTTAATACGCATGGTAAATAATAAGAAAATATCCTTTCATGTAGAGGTATTATGTGCTTAGGCTAAGATAATGTGCCAATCGACATCATATTATTACAATAGCCCATAAAAAGGAAGCATCATGCAATTCAAATAATAAAAAATAAAAGTGTTATGAAGAAAAAACAAAATGGAGGGAAGAAGTGGAAAAGTCATTTCAAAGACTTTAAAACCAGAACGCAGTTTCAAGGGTTATAAATTTGATGTAATAACATACATTATCTTTCATTTTGAATGCAAATACTTTCAATGCAAATACTTTCAGAAATTTGCACTTTATAAGTAGAATCGGAGAAAGATTTTTTTTTTTTAAGGTTTTGAGCTAATATTTTCATATCTTTTTCCATGCTTTTAAATTAATAGGTAATATTTTACGCAGTTTAATGGTAGCATTGCTGAATATTTAGAAATATGGGATTTCTATCATTTTCCTTAGAAGATTACACCTATTCATTTCAAACCAGTGTTTCGAATCTCGCAGGTTACTCGTGAGTATCCGTGAAACTCGCGGGTCAGGAAGGCCTGCGAGTTTTTGTAATAGAAAACATGGGCCGAGTTACTCGTCAACTCACAGTGAATTAATCATCCATTATTCATCGAGTACTAGGCGATTACTCATCGAGACTCATATGGAGAGAAGCAGGGGCCAAGGGGAAAGACAAAGGAGGCAGGGGAAGATAGAGGAAGAAGACAGGGGAGGCATGGGCCGAGGTAGAGAAAGATAGGGAAGTAGGGAAAGATAGGGGAAGCAAGGGAAAGACAAGGGAGGCAGGGGCCAAGGCCGATGTAAGAGAGATCATATAATTTGCCTTCCTCCCTCTTCAGCAAGTCTTCTACTACCACATTTCCGCCAACATGCAAATTGATGACCCTCCAGCAGCTACAACCTCACTCAAAATCAAATAGAAACAAAAACAAAAAAATACAAAACAAAAAGGAAATTTCTCTACACCCAAAAACATAAATGCCCTAGTATTTATTTATTTTTAATTTATTTAATGATTTTTTGTCTATATTTTCTCGATTTTATCGCGAGTTGTCGAGAACTCGCTAAAATTAGGCTCTCGAGTTTTCAGCGAGTTGCAAGTTTCGAAACACTATTTCAAACTATGCAAATGTAACTTCGGATGAATTAGGTTACTGTTGAAAATATTGTCACATTCCACCAAGGGGCAGAAAAATTGAAACTTTGTATAGTATTTGTTTTGTTGAAATTTTTCTTTTGTTTATAAGTTATAGCAATTTTGGTTTTCCCTATCGCCCCCTGGTGGACAAAATGAAAATAAAAGAGCTTCGGGCCCGAAGCGCTTCAAATCATCACTTCGGGTGAGAGTTTTGCCAAAAAAGGGACGAGGAAAACACTTTGCACCCGAAGCATTCCCAGCGGCTACTTCGGGTGAAGAGTTTGCGAAGCGGCATCCAAGCAAGTTTGCCGAAGAAGAAAAGATAGTCCGAATCGGCTAAGGCAAAGAAATTACTTCGGGCCCGAAGTATTTCTAAAATCCACTTCGGCCAGATTTCTCTCGAAGTAGTAGAAGTCAAGAAAGTGCTTCAGCCAAAACTTCCTCGAACCATCATTTCAAAAGAATATCGGCCCGAAGCGTTTGTCCCAACCCATCAGTGAAGCAGTTTTGCCAGCGAAGCAGTGAAGGATAGAGGAGGATCGGCTTCGGCACTCCACGCCCCCGAAGTAGTTTTGTGAAGCAAAAATTAGCGAGGCACTTTCCAGGAACGCTTCCCAAGTTGGGTATTTTCCCAAGGCAATCAGAAAGCCTCATAAATGCATATTTTCTTGCCCAAAAAGCTCGCTGCTCATTTTTGGTAATTGGATGTGAAGTATCAACCCAAGAAGAAGAGCCCGACAAGCATGGCCGCCACTCGAGCACTGCACCTGCAATCCAAGGACACCCAGGTGGCTCATTTAATGCGTATTTCCCTGGCTGACTCGGTCACCGTTACCAATTTTGGTAGCCGATTTGAGATATCATCCGTAGCAGCAGCGAGGAGCCGATTTCTTAGGGCCCAAGGGTGTACTCCGCCATTTTTGTAATAATGATTCAGAGGGTCGGGTCCTCTATAAAAACCTAGGCTTTGCAATGTAAAAGGGGGGGAAACTTTCTACTAGAAAGCTGATGTAACTTGATGTCCTGCGTCTAATACTAAAGATTTTTGTACTCCATTTCTCTCTTTTATGCTGCCTTTTGTGCTTAATTCTTTTGTCTGTCTGCACTTGTATACTGAGACTCTGAATCCTGAATTCGATGTGCGATTGGGTGTTGTACCCTAAAATTCACCTTGAAGGATACATAGGAGGGGGAAAATGTCGTATAAGCT
Organism: Wollemia nobilis; assembly: GCA_028583015.1. NCBI lineage: Eukaryota > Viridiplantae > Streptophyta > Pinopsida > Araucariales > Araucariaceae > Wollemia > Wollemia nobilis. The sequence goes on along the minus strand of JAQPPZ010002224.1, from coordinate 6,823,219 downwards.
TTCTTTTATGCTTCCTGGTGGGTCGTGGTTTCTGTTATTCCCTTGCCTTAATCACTGCTACTCTGAACCCTGAATTTCAGTGAGAGAGAAAGGAGAACCCTGTGAACTCGTCCAGAGGATACATAGGAAAGTGAGTATCACGTTTCTTTCATCTGTTCTTGGTGTTCTTTGCTGCTATTCGAGTTATTAGTGAGTGATCGTGCTTCCTGTTCTTCCCCACCTCAAATCATCAATCTCTAACCCTTATCCTTTTTATTTCTTTCTCTAACCCGAACTCCTTTTATCTCTTTCCTGCACTCTTATCTCAAACCCCAAAAAGTAGATTAGTATAGGAGCCGGAATTTCTCCAGAGATTGGCACGAGGGGCATCTCTTCCCCTCGGTCTTTCAACGTTGGTCATAGTTCCAGGGCGCGCAAACCCGTCGAAAGTCCTTTCCTGTGTGGATTTGATGACCAACAATTTTTGGCACACCGAGTGGGACTCTTGGTCCCATATTTGAGAAAATTTTTAGCTTGTCTTCATCGGAGCCAGTAGTTCTAACAAAGTTCTCGGTGAGATCCGGTCAGTCTCATTCCCTGAGTAGTAGTTAGAATCGATGCTCTCATTACTAAGAGATTCTTAGCATCTGGTGACTCTGTTTTATCCGAGAATCTTCAAGTCATAAAGACCAGTACTAAAGCTTGTGCCTTCATGCAAACAATATGGAGAGTTAGGAATAGAGGAGAGGAAATCAAGTTCTTTGAGCTTGATATTGACGCCTTTGGGGAACGAACTAGGTTAGTTACCCTCGAATATCTCTTACGTGGAACATCCTCGCAAGAGGCTACTATTGACAAGCAAGGCCTAACTTTCGATAGCATAGCAGCTAGTTTTCCTCCAAATCCTCCCAAATCACCGAAGCATCCTAGTGCCTCCGTTCCCATTGGCCTTCCGACGAGCAACCCAAGAGGGACTTCGGGGACCTCTGTTCCATAGAACCTAGGCACAAATATGACCCAGCAATAGCAACAACAACAACAACAGTAGCAAATGCAACAGCAACCACCACCCAGATTATTTCCAGCATGGAATTCTTCGTCACCATTGAATCTCGTAGGCCAAGGGCAAGTTCCACCTGCTACAATCAAAAAACTCCTTACATTCGATAGAATCAGAAAGACTTCTCTAGAGCATATCCAGGACATCATTTCCCTGGCAGCAATCCATGATATCATAGAAGAGCGAGTGATGGTGAAGCTCCTGGTTCTCTCCTTTAGAGGAAAACTCCTCTATTGGTATAGATATCTGCCACCCGATACTATTACGGGATGGGACCAGTTAGCCGGGCAATTGATGCAAGGCTTCAACGAGTCCGTCGATCCAACTTCTCTTCTGCAGCAATTCACTTCAATCCAAAGACATCCACAAGAAGAGATTGCAAACTTTAATGTTAGGTTCGCTCGAACCTGGAAAAGAGTCCCAGTTGGACTTCGCCCAACTGATGAAGCCACGACATACTACTTCCTTCGGGCCTTCAACCCTGATATAGGGCTTATGATAAGGTACTCAAATGTCAATACCTTTCCAGAGTTATATGGGTTAGCCAAGAAAGCAGAAACGGACCTCATAGCCATGGGTAAACTCCCCCAAAGAATGCCAATGCCCATACTCCTTGAGTTCCTTCAAGCCCAGTACGTGAGCGTAGTCGCTCCATAGATTTCTGCAACCCCTGCATATTCGATCTCATCCTGGAACCCGAATCCCATTGTGTCGCAGATCACCGCGCCACAGATACATTTCCCCACACTTTCAACTATGCCCCCCACTATCACTCCAACATTTTTTATGTTTCCAGCACCCCTCCAACATCTTGGCCTACCTTCGATACCGACTATGGCTTCTTTACCATCAGTTGCCAAGGCCGATGATATGCAAGCCAAAATACTGCAAGAAATGCAATCGTTAAATGCCATAGTGCAAACCTTGTCCAACGACATGATCGTTATCAAGAAGAAGCAAGCACAACAAGAGTTTCTACCAATAAGGTCTTATCCCATGCCTGCACTTACCAAAGATCAAGCGGTCCATCAAGGAAAAGCTTCGACAAGAAATGTTGTGATAGATGAAGCCCCAAGCACTTTCGATCATGTATATTGGTGCTCTACGTGTAATGATCCTCACGAGGAAAATACATGCATGTTGCATCAACACTACGTGCAAACACTAACAAGCAGCGGTCAAGGCGGCCAAGTCAACGTCATCAGACAATTGGATCAGAACTTGTCCATCGACGAGGAAGAGCCAATCGCAATCCTTACTAGGGGAGGTAAAATATTGATAGATGTGGATGCTACTCAGATGGCTCCTTTGAAGGTACACGCTCGATTTGAGAAGGGACAAACATCCTCTTCAGCCTCGAGCAAAGCTCCTCTGCCAGCTCCAGTCAAAGAAAATGCCCAAAAGGCCACTACCAAACCACCTCAGGTGGAGACCAAAGAACAGGCTAAGGAGAAGCTCAAGTTTCCCTCGCTCACCAAGCGACAGAGCAATATCACACCAAGTACGAACCAAGAAAGAAACCTGAGGTGCATAGCTCCCCAGCCTACAACATCATAGAAGAGTTGAAGAGGATTCCAGCCAAAATCAGTCTGTATGATGCTCTGCAACTTCCTGGACAAGTGGACATGCTACAAGAATCATTGAAGAGGATTAATACAAAGAAGGCAGAACCGCTCGCCCTGGTGTAAACCCTATCCGCATCCATCATGGGGAAAAATAGACCACCATCGCTCTACTTATCCTTAAAAATGGAAGGGTATATCATGCATAACTGTATGATAGATTCTGGAGCTGCGACGACAATAATGTCGAAGGTAGTATGCGAGGAAATAGGCATGGAATACACACGAAGTAGTCACGGAGTCCTCCAGTTGGACGGTACCCCAATGAATACTATAGGTGTCATCAAAGATATTCCTATTCGGCTACATAAGGCACCTCAAATCATAGTCATACAAGAGGTGGTAGTCATGGACCTTGAGCCCTACTTCAGCATGTGCCTATCGAGGGAATTCATGGCAAAGCTGGGTAGATATCTGTCCATGGACTACACTCATCTGGAGATCCCCTTCAAAGGGAAGAAGGTGAAGATCTATAATGAAAAGCCTTCTGCGTTCCTGGTTCAGAAGATGTCCGAAGAAGAGAGCAGCGGCCCTGTGCATACGATCGCGGAGGAGCTAGAGCAAGTGGATCTGGTCTAGGAATCCCTCGCATAGTTATGTTGTAAAGATGAATTTTCATTGGCAAATTTCAATGCCATGATAGATATTGAGGTGGGGTGTTACACCATCGCCAATTTTGAGAAACTAGCCAAAATGGAGGGGAAGGTTTCTGCTCAAGAAGGACTATGGAAATTGTTCTTCGACGGTGCCCGATGCAAAAATAGTGTCGGGGTAGGAATCCTTCTAATTTCCCTGTTCGATGAGCAAAAGGAATATTGCTACCGATTGACATGAGCTGCACCAACAATGCAGTAGAGTATGAAGCCTTGTGCTTGGGACTCAAGAAAGTCGACAAGTTAGGCATAAGGCATCTTCAAATCTTCGGAGATTTTGAACTAGTTTGCAACCAGGTCACCAACATATGCTCTTCAAAGAAGCACTATCTTAAATCATACCGTAATAGGGTATGGGACCTATTTGACCAGTTTGAATCCCTCAATCTACAGTCTATTTTGCGATAAAAGAATCGACATGCATATGTCTTAGCATCCATCGCAGCCCGATATTCTCCAGTGGATGATATGGTGGATAAGCCGAAGGCTGTAAGGATGGTCTATAGACCCTCTGTCCCTGACAGAGATTTACACTAGCAATTTTTTGAAAACGACGAGTAGATCATCAATTTCATGATCCAAGAAGCCGCTACAGTCGAAGACCGAATCCCGGATGAAGAAGAATATGAAGGATTGGTCCAGTTGAAGAACAACCACGTTCCCAAAGGATTGATCACGCTTGAAAGCCTTTTCGATCAAAATGATCAATCGCTCTCCCACAGGATTCAAATCAGTGTGCAGCAATATCAAGATTTAGAACTGGAACCAGGGAAATTAATAAAGGTCAAGACCGATTGTACTTCGAAAGAAATAGAGCGAATCTGATGTTTGTGTAAAAGGTACCCCGATATCATGGCTTGGTGTTATCACGACCTCAAGGGATATTATCGATAGCTAATCCAACATACAATAAAATTACAAGAAGGGGCCAAACCTTTTCGACAGAAGCAAAGGTTGGTTAATCCAAAGATCGAAGTCCTGATGAGGGCCGAACTGCTAAAAATGCTCGAAGCAAAGATCATTTATCCCATCAAGCATTCTTCTTGGGTAGCGAACTTTGTCCCTGTCAAAAAAAAGAATGGAGACATCCGGTTATGCGTGGACTTTCGCAACCTGAATCATGCTTCCCTCAAGGACCACTATCCTCTCCTGCAGATCGATCAGATCTTGCATTCGATGGCTGGAGCTCAACGATTCTCCTTGCTTGATGGTTTCTTCGGATATAATCAAATCTAAGTCAGGGATGAAGACCAACATAAGACCGCATTCACAACCAAGTGGGGCACATTCGCCTACCAGCGAATGCCTTTTGGCCTCTCAAATGCGGGAGCTACTTTCCAGAGGGCGATGGATCTAGCTTTTAGTGAGCTTCTGAACAAGGTTATTGTTATCTATTTGGATGACATGACCATCTTCTACTGAAGGAGAGAAAACCACCCAGAACATCTTCAACAAATTTTCAAAAAATATCGAGAGTTTGGCATCTCAATCAATCCAAAAAAGTCTATCTTCATAGTCAGCAAAGGAAAGCTGCTGGGACACGTAATTTTGGAAAAGGGTCTCATCATGGATCCTGACAGAGCCGAAGCTCTGATGAAACTCCCAATCCCAGCAGATAAAAAGGGCCTTCAATCTTTCTTCAGTCAGATTAAATTCGTAAGGAAGTTTGTCCCAGACTTTGCCCAGGTCATTAAGCCGATGTCTGAGCTTTTAAAGAAGGGTGCAGAATTTGTCTGGACAGAAGAGAGGAGAAAAGCATTCAAAGAAATCAAGGCCCAAATTGTTTAGGCACCGGTCTTGATCAACCCCGACTATAGTCGAGATTTTATCCTGTATGCAATAGGAGAACCTAAAAGCTACGCCATAGTCTTGACGCAAAAGGGGGAAGATGGAGAGGAACGTCCCATTGCGTTCCTCAGCTAGATAATCAATCCCCATGAAGAAAAGTACAATTTCATCGAGCATCAAGTGCATGCAGTAATGAATTCTCTCAGGAAATTCAAACAGTTCATTTCTCAGAGTCGAACCACAGTCTTTGTCATTCACCTCGATGTGCATAGTTTCATTATTCAAGGGGAACTGGGAAGCAAGAGAGCTGGTTGGGTAAGCACAATCCAAGAGTTCGATATTGAGATCAAGCCCACCAAACTAGTTCACGATCGCCCACTATGTCAAGAGCTGGCGAAGAACGCAACGACCAAAATAACAGACTGTCAGTCAGAGGACTTGCCAATAGGAGAATGCCTCGCTAATCAGGAAGAGGCCGAGAAAGATTGGGTCGACGAAATAGTGCAATATTTTAGCATCGACAGATGCCCCTCACATCTGAATGCTTCACAGTGAAGACATTTTAGGATGCGGTCTGCCCGATACGCTATGCGCCCAGAAGGCCTATTTTTTAGGAACATTGACGGTGTCCTCCTCAGATGCATAAAATATGATGATAAGAGGAGAATCCTAGGCAAATTTCATTCAGGACTATCTAGAGGACACTTTGCTAGAAGAGCGACGACGCTAAAGATAATCAAGGTGGGTTACTATTGGCCCACACTCTTTGTCGATGCCTTCTCTGTTTGCCGAAGGTGCGAGCAATGCCAGAGATTCGTCGACCGAAGCAGAAATGCTTCGATTCCACTCTGACCGATACAATTGGAAGCCCCCTTTCAGCAATGGGGACTAGATTTCGTAGGGGCCATATCGCCAAAATCCTCCATTGGACATAAATTCATTCTGACTGTGACTGATTACTTCACCAGGTGGGCCGAGGCAGTCCCCACAAAACATGTCGATCAAGATACTATTGTCACCTTCCTGGAAGGATTGATTACCCGCTTTGGTATCCCCAAAGCAATTATTACAGATAACGGTCCTAGTTTCATGGGTGCAAAGATCAATGAGTTCCTATACAAATACGGGATATATCATAAGGTGTCTTCCAACTATTACCCCCAGGGCAATGGATTGGCAGAATCCACCAACAAAACCCTGTTGAGGATACTGAGAAAGCTGATCGATCGAAATAAAAGAACTTGGCACCTCCTTCTGGATCGGGCCTTGTGGGTCGATCGGGTTTCTGTCAAAAGGTCAATCAAGACTTTGCATTATGCTCTGGTCTACGGTAAGGAGGCCATCCTGCCCACTCACCTCGAGATCCCTGCATTACAGTTGCTAGAAGAAGATGAAGCCAACCCGATAGAGGAACGCCTGGTCCAGCTACTACAACTAGAAGAGGAACGTGAAAAGGCCTACTAGAACTTTGCAAAGCATGCTGAGGTCACCCGAGAATGGTTCAAAAGGAAATCATCCGATCGCACATTCAAAGTAGGAGACCTGGTATGGAGGTGGGATTCGTGGAAAGCCAAGCCTGGGAATCATGACAAAATGGATGCATTCTGGGACGAACCGTTTGAAATAGTAAAAGTAAATTTGGCTAATTCCTTCATCCTCAAAGATGTGAATGGCCAAGTTTTACCAATCTCTGTCAATGGTCTTCACCTGAAGACCTTCAATCGCTGAGTTATGTGCTCACCCAAAAAAAAAAAAAAACTTTTGTATATATCTTTGTATATAGGGTTTTCAGTTCTTTGTTCGTACTCTGTTCAAAATATCATGGGGAGCAAGCGCCACTTCAACCGCAAAAGCTAGATTCATGGCTTCAGCTTCACAAAGCACGATCGAAATCGCCTTCAGGGGGTTTCGATCCGAAGTAGCCGACAAAGGGAAGTTCACCACGAAGCAGTTCATCCTCGTAGAACCAAACCACATGCAAATCAAGGACATGGAAAATGCTTTGCTAAAGAAATGTGCCGAAGGCATTGTCCGAAATAATTCTTGGTGAGGCCCTCCTCGATGAAATGGGTTTTGATCGGCGGTGTTCATGATCCGAAGCAACAGCATGGCAAAGGGGAACTTCGGGCCCGAAAGGAAGAAAATCAGCCCGAAGAAGAACTTCGCGGTGAAGTATTTTCTTCGCCAACCCCATATCACCAAACCGCGCATGCAAGGCAGACACATTTAGGATGTGCCTTGGGGAACATGTTGATAGTAGCCTCAAAAGGGGGCTGAAGCAGATGAACTCAATACGAAAGAAGTGACACTCATCCCAAGGAAGTTCATTAACCGAAAAGCCGCACCAGGGTACCCGATGGCAGCGATTCGTGTTCCCAATGCAAAATCCAATCGCCGAATTGCATGGCCCCACGTACGACGCTGCCATATGGCCAATCAGATGCCACAGTGATACTTTCGGGCTAGGCCCATGAAGTAATTATGATGGTTGCCATAAATGCCAGAAGTTGCCCTCCAAAGCTATAAAATGCAGATGCTCGTTAAGAACAAACCATTTGCAAGAGTGACGATCGAGTCTACATTCTGTCACCTCAGAGAGCTTATGCATCAAATGTTCCGTTGTTCGTCGTGATTATCCCATCCCTTGTTTTGAGGTGTTGAACTCTTCTACATCACAAGTTATTCTGCTGCGATCGTTCACAATGGGAAAGAAGAACCCCACTCAAAAAGGGAAAGAACCAGAGACGGTAGTTCCAGAGAAAGCGAGGGCCATGAAAGAAAAGATACAGAGACCTAGGAGGGTCAATCCTCCCCCATGCCTAGGAAAACAAGTGATGGAAGGATGGGAAGAGTCCAATGATGAGCCCAGCATAGAACCACCTGTCGATAAGTGGGTAAAAATCAGAGACCCAGAACTCTCAAGAATCATGGCCGAGCTTCGGTATACCATCAACTTCATGAAAAGTAGGCTCTCAACGGAGAACAAGAGGGTCACGGCGTATTATTCCCACATATACTGGTATCTAGTCCCTCCTACACATCACTGCCCCGAGCTCATATATGCCATTGCTTAGAACTATCAACCACAAACTAGGCAGGTGTTGGACACCTTAGGTAAAAAATTGTTTTCCATTCTGAAGGAGGATGTGCAGGCAGCGTTCGCACCATAGCAAAGGCCACAAAAATTCTATACCGTTCACAATGTTAGCCTGAGTGAACAAACTGATAAGTTCACTTATAATCCCTTCATCCTGAACTTTTTGCATGAAAACCTCAAAAGTGGACTTTCTTCCGGCAAGCGACCCCAGATGCCCCTGCCCTTGGAGGCCTTCAAGAACACAGATATATTCTCTATCATTGTGTGGGTGGGAGGCTTGTCAAGCGATACTTTGGTATACCCATGGCAAGTGTCGCTAGCCGAATGCATTTCTAGAGGAGATTTCTACGCCCCTGATGCTTCGCGACCAAACACCAACCCAATTTTTTTTGATTGGGCAGAATGGGTGGCCCAAAATCTGCATACACGGTTGACATCCATGAAGGATGCTAGCAAGGAGCCACACTTCCAGCCTTGTTCCTTCTTGGTTTGGCTTTTCCTCTTTCATGTACATAAAGCCCTTCACCATTGCGATGTTTCACCAGTCGACAAGGATGGGATCCCTTTGCCTGTATATTAGTGGACCTGTCTCTTGCTGAGGTCAAAGTCCTATTACCCTTTCAATCAGCAGTTTTTGGGACCTGCGATGCACATTCTGACAAGGTCTAGCCCTCGGGTGCCTCTCTGCCTTAGAGATAAAGTGGTACTGGAGAGAAGAGGGTACGTGTTTCAATTGACACAAGGGCTTGTGATCCGCATTTTTGGCTTCACAGGGAAGCCCTTCTTGTTGCCCTTTTTCCCTTCGAAGTACCAATTTTCCCTGGAAGTTGCTCGGCAAAGCGAAGTGACCGACAAAACCTACGGCCACGGACAGAAGTGGGCACACACCTGTGACTTCCCCTTAAATATGGGAGTGATCGAATTCTTCACCCTGAAGCAGAACATATACCTGGAGGAGAAGCTCGTCGATTTTGGTCTGCTTCAAATACCACAGAGGTGGCTCTACGACCCGTTGGGGGTGATGAGAGACCATTTGAAAAGCAAAAACTTCCATGTCTATCCTCGCCCTAAAATTCTGGAGCAGAGGAATAACCCCAATGGTACGGACCTGGAGTGGCACTTAGAGGAGATGAGGACGTTGCCTCCTTGGCATGACTTCTATCCTATGGAGGTCAAATTTGACCCAAACCAGTACCCATTCTCAACTCTCGACTCCACTTTTTGGAAAAAAGCAAGGGACGATTTAAAAGAGGAGTTAAAAGACTAGGACGAGGAGCAGTTAAGAGAATGGTGGATTATGAGAGTCCATCACCGAAATATGAATTCTTACGGGCTTTTAACAATGGATAGGGAATTCATAATTGTGTATCAGACCAATATTGGGTCTTGGAAACCCTTGTCCTTCATGATTTCGTTCCACCGGCCACCCCAAGTTCAGACGAAGTCCCCGAGAGGACTGATAATGTCCCCAAGGAAAAAGTAGCCAGGGCTGCGCCAAAATTTGTACTACAAAGTCCATCCGAAGATCTTGAGATAGTAATAGAGGAATCAGAGCAACCCCTCAAGAGGAAGAAAAGAAAGGAGCGGGAACCTACACAGGCACCCCCGAACTTCCCAAAGCGATCATGTACAGGCACTCCGAGCGCTCCTATCGAAAGATCAGTATCGGGCTCGGTCGAAGCAAACAACAGAGAAACTCCACCAAGTGCTGAAACGATCCCAAACGTAGATGTCATTGATGTGGAGGAACTTGTGGAAATCATTGAAGCTAAGAGTACCGAGGCCCAGGAGGAACAAAGGCCAATCACCCAAGAGGTCACCATGGTTGCTCTGCCAGGAGGGCATGCAGGTACATTTTCTTCACCTTATGCTCTGGTTGCTCGTAAGACCACCTCGACCCTGGTCGAAAGCTCTCACCTATCCACCCTACCCCCACAAGGTCAGTCCCCTTCTTACGTCGTATCCCTAACTACTCCCCTCGAGTCTTCTGGTCAGGACAAACCTGTTAGAGTTACTTCGCCCAGCCACACTGCCAATCCTTTAGTCATCAACTAGGGCGAAGCTAATAGTCCAATGTTGAACCTCGAGGCTCATTCCTCCATTGTACATAATGTGCTCCCCCTCACCGAAGCCTCGATCACCCCTGTTGCCGAACCTTTGGGTGAGGCTACCCCCTTCAACTCCTTATATTTGTTCAATCCCTCGGCTGTAGACCCAGCCGCATTCAACTCTGAGTTGTCCTCAATACGGGAATCCCCCTTGGCCAAAAAACTCCTCCAAGTTCAACAGAACATAGAGAGAATGTTAAAAGAGGCAAGAAAGAAGAGAGGGCGCTCGCTCGCTCAAGTTGAGAAATGTGTCGTCTTAGATTTCAAGGCAGAAAAGTTGCATAAAGTAAATAAGATACCCAAAGTCCAAAAGCCCCTAGATGAAATGACTCCAGTGGACTATGAATATCAAGATAAAGAGAAGGAGTTGGAACATCTGAACGTGGACAAGGAGTTCGCCTCTATGCACATTGGAATCGATACCTTCAAGGCACATGCCAACATTGCCAACAAGCGCAGGTTCGAAGCCGAGAGCGCTAACATCAAGCTGGAGGAGGAGCTAGCAAGGGCTCACTCCAAATTGGTAGAGGCCGAGGAGCAGTGCAAGCTGATGCAGAAAGAAGCACATGCCCTAAAGCTACGGATAGCCCAGTTGGAGTGCACAGTTGAGAATCAAGCATAAAGGTAGGCCGAAAATGATTTGAGGGCCAAGGAACTTGAAAGTAAGATCTTGCAAGCTCAGATACAACTGCATGAGAAGGAAGGCCTAGGGCTATTTGACAGGAGAAAAATCAAGGAGATTCGCTCATATCTGCTCAAGAATTTAAAATCTCAGGCTATCAGTGCCCTTTCAGTTTTAGTTTACACCATAGAAGTCCAGGTTGCCACTATCGAAGGGGGTCCAATCGTCGAAGAAGTAATTTAGAATGTCAGAGCCCCACTCAAGCTGGCCCTCAAGGTCCAGGGTGCAAGGTATCAATATTTGAAGCTCGTAGCGATTATTCGGACAGCAAGGGATTGGTCAACGGCCCAGGCCACAGTTCACACCTTTTTCTCCATAGCCAAGAAAGCTCAAAAGGCGAAAATCCTACTGGACGCATTTGAAAGCGAGAGGCACACGTCGATGGGCTACTTCGAGGACCTCTTCTCTGTAGGCTTCTCGAGCATCATGAATAATGATGGGAAGCCCTTAGCCAAGGAATAAATCATGCCGAAGTGGCAGCAGTTTGAAGGCGACATTTTGGAGATAGACGAGTGGGCCGAACCAATAACAAAGAAGCAGGTTGCTGATTACATATTGAAATACTGTAGAATCATCGCTTCCCTAAATGATCTGTAGACTAGGTCCCAGCATGCAGAAATCAAGCAGATCGATAGATTCTGCGCTTTAGTCAAATCCCTGGAGGATCAGGAGCTGTTCACGAAAAGCGTCTGGTCTCAGGTTCGCCGAACCTTAAGAGACATCCGTGTCTGCCTGGCCCCACTGCCAATAGCTGAGGACATAGCAGAAGAAATGGTAGTAGGAGAAGAAGAAGCAGTAGCGGAAGAAGAGGAGAAAGAAGAGAAAGAGGAAGGACAAGTTGTGGAAGCGCCCCCATAAAAGGAACAAGGAGAAGGGTCTGGAGGTAACTCTGGCCCAATGGATAAAAGCTGAGGGTTCTACCACCGAGACGAGCTCGTTGCCCCGTGAGCCGCCAAGAATGTTGACAATATTGTCACATTCCACCAAGGGGAAGAAAAATTGAAACTTTGTATAATATTTTTTTTGTTGAAAGTTTTCTTTTGTTTATAAGTTATAGCAATTTTGGTTTTCCCTATCACCCCTTGGTGGACAAAATGAAAAGAAAAGAGCTTCGGGCCCGAAGCGCTTCAAATAATCACTTCGGGCGAGAGTTTTGCTGAAAAAGGGATGAGGAAAACACTTCGCACCCGAAGCATTCCCAGTGGCTACTTCGGGTGAAGAGTTTGCAAAGCGGCATCCAAGCAAGTTCGTCGAAGAAGAAAAGATAGTCTGAATCGGCTAAGGCAAAGAAATTACTTCGGGCCTAAAGTATTTCTAAAATCCACTTCGGCCATATTTCTCCCGAAGTAGTAGAAATCGAGAAAGTGCTTCGGCCAAAACTTCCTCGAACCACCGTTTCAAAAGAAGATCGGCCCGAAGCGTTTGTCCCAACCCATCAACGAAGCAGTGAAGGATAGAGGAGGATCGGCTTCGGCACTCCACGCCCCTGAAGTAGTTTTACGAAGTGAAAATCAACGAGGTGCTTCCCAAGAACACTTCCCAAGTTGGGTATTTTCTCGAGGCAATCAGAAAGCCTCATAAATGCATATTTTCTTTCCCAAAAATCCCGCTGCTCATTTTTGGCAATTGGATGCGAAGTATCAACCCGAGAAGAAGAGCCCGGCAAGCATGGTCGCCACTCAAGCACCGCACCTGCAATCCAAGGACACCCAGGTGGCTCATTTAATGCATCTTTCCTTGACTGACTCAGTCACTATTAGCAGTTTTGGTAGCCGATTTGAGAGATCATCCGCAGCAGTAGCGAGGAGCCGATTTCTTAGGGCCCGAGGGTGTACTCCGCCATTTTTGTAATAATGATTCAGAAGGTCGGGTCCTCTATAAAAACCTAGGCTTTGCAATGTAAAATGGGGGGGGAACTTTCTGCTAGAAAGCTGCTGTAACTTTATGTCCTACATCTAATACTAAATATTGTACTCTATTTCTCTCTTTTATGTTGCCTTCTGTGCTTAATTCTTTTGTCTGTCTGCACTCGTATACTGAGACTCTGAATCCTGAATCCGGTGTGCGATTGGGGACTGTACCCTAAAATTCGCCCTGAAGGATACATAGGAGAGGAAAAACGTCGTATAAGCTTTCTTTTATGCTGCCTGGTGGGTCGTGGTTTCTATTATTCCTTTGCCTTAATCGCTGCTACTCTAAACTCTAAATTTTAGCGAGAGAGAAAGGAGAACCCTATGAACTCGTCCAGAGGATACATAGGAAAGCAAGTATTGCATTTCTTTCGTCTGTTCTTGGTGTTCTTTGCTGCTATTTGAGTTATTAGTGAGTGATCGTGCTTCCTGTTCTTCTCCACCTCAAATCATAAATCTCTAACCCTTATCCTTTTTATTTCTTTCTCTAACCCGAACTCCTTTTATCTCTTTCCTGCACTCTTATCTCAAACCCTAAAAGTAGATTAGTATAGGAGCCGGCCTTTCTCCGGATATTGGCACCAGGGGCATCTCTTCCCCTCGGCATTTCAACGTTGGTCGCAGGTCTAGGGCGTGCAAACCCACCGAAAGTCCTTTCCTGTGCGGATTTGATGACCAACAGTTACCTTCAAAAATACTCATTATATTTGATTCTGCAAGATAGGTTAACATCACACTGATAGGGTTTTGTCTTCAGGATATTTTCAGAATTTACGTTATTTTTCTTGGTTTATTTGTTCTGGAATTTTTTATTTCACTTTTAGTTGTGTGCATTCTGGTCCTTGTTCCAAAATTTTTGCATTTCATTTTAAGTTTGTGTGCATTCTGGTCCTTGTTCCATAATTTATGCATTTTATTTTCAATTTGTGTCCATTATGGTCCTTGTTCCAAAAATTTTACATTTTCATTTTCATTCTATTTACATTCTAGTCCTTTTTTCCAGAATGTTTTCATTCCATCTTCAATTCATTTGCATTCTTGTCCTTGTTCCAATTTTTTTTGTTTTTAGCATTGCACTAGGTTCTTCAGCACTTTTATTTCATCACCTAAGTATCAAGATAAAACTTTATACACAAAGGTAGGTTTTACTAACTTACAAATCTCACATGAAGACACATATAAAATGAAGTGGACTACCCGCAACATGCTCTAATTTTCACGTCTAATCTAAAGTAAAAGGAATCCACTAACATGGTTTTTAGGGATCAATTACATTAACTCAAACTTAAAAGGATCTAAGAGTAGTTTCGGATACCATCTATTTCTGCACAAGGAAAATCAAGTTGTTTTAATTAGCAAAGCATGCCACAAATCACATAAATCAAGCCCCTTGTTAATAGTTTACTTGCAATCACTGAGGTATTTTGCATAAATTTGCACAGTTTTACACATTCTACTCATATTTTCAAGCACATCTTTGTTCTTTCTAAAAGGAACCTTGGGGAAATATTATATTTCTTTGCAAGAGAGAGATTTCATTTTTAAAACCTTGATTGTAATGGTGATTTTGCAATTGGGTAAAATTTCCACTCAACAAAATTGGCGCTAGAAGGAGGGCCTGAATGAGTGTTTTGTGATTGGTTTACTCTAGATTGTTTGTATTTGACATTGTTGTTTTCATGTAGGGATTTTATTTTCTAACAATTAATGTTCAGGTTTAATGGTTTGATCTTGTTTTTATGCACATGTTTTCACAAGTGTTTTATGAGAAAAATTTTGGTTTGAAAGTGGTGAGATTTTGAGTTGTCTTCTTTTGTATGATTGCACCCCTAAGCTAGATTCTCAATTTATCATTACTAGATCCAAATCCACTAGGGATACTATTTTTTAAAGTTTATATCCCACTCATAGAAACAAAAGAGTTGAGATTCAAACCATTTTTATCCCACCTAGTGTACTTGAAATTGATTTACCTTCTAGCTCACCTAGTGTGTCATCATCTGTTGACTCTATTACCCCCAGTATTTCTTTAGGGACACCGCCTCTGATTACAATGGCTCAAAATTTTGCTTGGTATGGAGCACATAGTACTCCATTAAAAAAAGTTGGGGACATCCATGACACACCCAAAAACATTGAAAGGTTTTTGCCTAAGTATAAGCATAATGGTCCTAGATCAGTCGAAGAACACATCCAAGTTTATAAGGATACCTTAATCAAAAAGTGAGTTGAACATGAATATGTGGCTTGTAGGCTATTTCCTATGAGTTTAGATGAAACAGCATATGATTGGTATATCAGTTTACCTACTGGTTCAATCACCTCTTGGGCTTAATTAGAGGATGCTTTTGTTAATCAATTCAGGTCATCCTTAGATCCTACCATTATATACAACAAATTTGTGACCTGTAAAAGGGGACCTAATGAGCTAATAAAGATGTTCAATTTTAGGTTTCAAAAACTTTACACCATATATAACCGTCATTTTTATGTTGATACTGTTGTGGCTCTTCAATTATACTTTGGGGTGTTAGATCCCATGATGGCCATGTTTGCTAGGAGAAACCCTCAGGTTACTACCCTCACCCTATATTACTCATAGACCATGACCATTGAGTAGCAGATGACACTACAAGGTGTTGGGATTACCCAATTTCCCAAGGTAGGGCAGTATGGTACTTACAATCAAGTTCCTATAATGAATCAGACTATGGCACCATAGATGCCCATATTGAATGCCTTACCTTACAATCAACTTTGTCCATCCATGCCCACTCATCCATCAATGCTCACCTATCCGAACACATCCATACCCGTAACTACTTCTTTACTTCTTGAAAATCAATTGGCTACTTAGGGAGTCGTTGCAACCAATGCTCAAGCCTTCACCTCATTTACCTTGCCCACATCCCTATAGAGTGTGAATCCATTCTAAGATCCAACTATTCAAAATATAAGTGTTTTACCAAGCCAGAATATTCCATGTTTCTAGAATCTGATCAATCCTACTACTACTAATCAACCCAATGAATTGAAGTCAAATATAAAATACTTGGAAAATATGGTTCAAAAACTAAGCATAGATATGGTTCATTCCCAAAATCAGATGCCTCAAAGGTCGTAACAAAATAGAAATTTCAATAAGTAATGGAATACGTGACCTAATAACGAGGGGTACCCAATCTAGATACTAATCATAGTAATATCGGTCCTAGCCAATCTAATGCTACCATGAATATTTCATATTTTGATATGAGTGACTAGTGTAGGTGGCACTCCACTGATGAACATAGATAAAATGTATGCCCTATATTTCAGAAGTCTAGAGACATTTTCCAATAGGACATTGATGAGAGTGAAATAGTACCTAATGATGACTACTCTCATCAATCCATCTCAAGTAGAGGAAAAGGGTATGCTTTGGTTATTGAAACTCTTGGCTTCGAGAGTGAAGAAGAAGAGGGATATGAACCCATGGAATAAGTTTAGATCGTTAAGCACATTCAAAATGGGAATCACAACTATCATTTAAAAAATAAAAATAAATTTCCAAATACTTCTTCCACTCCTCCCAATAATGCTAGTATTATGCCCAATGATAAGGCCAAAAACAATCCTCCACCTCCATCTCAAAAGGATGCTTACAAACCACCTAATATGGAATGGATTATTGATAAAGGTACTCATTATATTATCGAATATTTGAAGACAACTAGGGCTAATATCAATCTCTTTGTAGCAGTAATGATACCGGGTCAAAAGGAGGCTTTGATTTTTTTTAATGTGAAAAACCCCTTGTGGGGCTGCCTTGGTCTGAGAGACCACGAACAGGGGGTTCTACACCGTCAAAGTCACCCGGGAGTCACACCCGACCCTGCCCGTACCAACATTATCAATTGGATTTTGGATACCCAATTCAACTTTTTGGTAGGGTGGAGATTTGAACCTGGGACCTCCCTTGGAGGATAACACTCTCCTCTCCAACTCACCTATAACACCTGGGTTAAACTAATTTATAGTGAAAAACACCCCTTTCGAGGTGCCACTATCAACAAGTTGGGCATAGGAGGAATGGAGCCTTGTCGACCTCTACCAAAGACATAGGACATTCCTAACTATACCATATATCTATAGGATAGAGACAAGGGGAATGGAACCTGGGTCGGCCTCTACCAACACCTAGGGAATTTACCACTGCACCACAACAAGCAGATAAAAAGGAGGCTTTGATTGAGGCTTGAGGAATATTGAACAAAAATTATGCTAAGGCTATCACAACATTGCATTACACCATGTGAAAGGAGAAAGGAGAAGTTTCTCCTTTTCTCCTAACAATCAAAATTGCTAGAAGGAATCTACACAATTGTATGATAGATTTAGGTGCGTCGGGTAATGTGATGCCCTACGAGTTTTGTGAGTGCTTGGTCTTGAAACCTCATTCTTCAAATAGAACAGTGATACAATTAGACAAATCTAAGGTAAAGTTGGTAGGTATGCTTCATGACATCCATGTGCAGATTTCATATAAACTTATAATCTAGCAACATATTGATATTCACATTGTCAATATTCTTGCTGGGTATGGTATGTTACTTGCTAGAAATTGGAGTAAAATCCTAAATGGATATGTGTCAACATATTGTTCACACATGTGGCTACCTTGGAAAGGGGTAGCTAATCAAATCCACATGGAAAGAGATCATAGGCTTAAATATATGATCACGATATATAACAAGTCGAATGAGACCCTTTCTAACGACATTGAGTTGGGTGTTTACACATTGGATACCAAGTGGGTCTCTAATGAATCAAACATTGAAGTTCTATCTAGTGGCCCACTTAAAGATAATCATCTGGTTTGGATACTAAAATATGATGGATTGAAATCTAAACAAGGCAGTGGAGTAGGCATTGAGCTCACCTCTCCTAAAGGTGAATCGTTTCTCGTTGTCTATAGGCTACAATTCCCATGCATCTATAACATAGCAGAATATGAAGCTCTAATTTTTGGATTACTGCTAGCTTTGAGTAGGGGTATCATTGGGAGACTCAAAGTTAGTGGTCAAACAATTCAAGGAAAAATACTCTTGTTGCAACAAAAGGTTTAGCCATTACAAAAGCAGAGTTAGAGATCTTATTAAAGAGTTTGATGCTTTTAATATTTCTCTAATCTCTAGGAAAGGTAATCGTGTGTTTGATTCCTTGGTAGTTGTTGTAGGTACGCTAGTACCTATTGATAATAAAAAAATTAAAAGGGTTTCAATTGAATTAGTCCCTTGTCCTTCCATACCTTATAATGTCAATAATTTGCAGGTATTCAAAAGCGACAGACATATTTTGCAATTTGTCACTAGTATAGGCATATTTGAAAACCCAGTAATCGACGAATATTAGCGATGTCAAAAAAAGGAAGAAGAAGAAGAGAGCGAGGTAACGCAAAAAATGAACAAGATCCTAGAGGGGGTCATTTCACTTGAGAAGTTGTTTGACATTGGCTATGAAAGCAAGAAGTGTGATAAGGTCTCTCTCCCAAGAGATGCTTGTGATGTAGTTAACCTAAGGAGCAAAGAAATTCCACATGAATTTTTTATTGCCAAATCATGCACACCCCAGGAGAGAGAAGGAATAGAGCACACTCTTAGAGACTGTGGATTGAATTGCATGGATTTATAAAGACCTAAAGACCTATGATTAAAATATCATCATGCATACTATTCAACTAAAATCGGATTCTAAGCCTTTTAGATAGAAACAATGGTCGGTCAACCTATTGTTAGAGACCCTAATAGAGAAAGAGGTTAAGAGATTGCTTGACGCAAAAATCCTATTTCCTGTTAGACATTCTACTTGGGTTGCTAATATTGTGCCAGTTAGAAAGAAGCATGGGGAGATCATAATATGTATTGACATTAGAAATCTTAATAAAGCATAACAAAAGGATAATTACCCTTTGCCTTCTATTGATGAAATATTACAAATGGTAAATGGTTCTGAAATGATGTCCTATTTATATGGTTATTTAGGGTATAATCAGGTCCTTATCCATCCCAATGACAGAATGAAAACTGCCTTCACCACTAAGTGGGGAACATTTACCTATAATAGGATGTCTTTTGGTTTATTCAATGCAGGCGCAACATTCCAATGTGTCATGGAATTCACATTAAAAGGTCTTATAGGCAAGTGCATAATCGTTTATGTAGATGATATTCTCATTTTTCAAAGAAAAGAGAAGACCATATCAAAGACTTGAGAAAAGTACTTTAAATATGTAGGGAACATGGGATTTCTCTTAATCCAAAAAAGTGTGTCTTTGGGGTAACGGAGGGAAAACTATTGGGGCATGTGATATCAAAAGAAGGAATTTCCATAGACCCCTAAATAATAGAAGCAATCAAGAAGATTCTCGTCCCTCATAATAAAAATGAGCTAAGGTCATTCTTTGGCAAAATCAACTTTGTGAGGAAGTTTATTTTTGTATTTGGATAAATAGTAAGGTCATTGAATGATAGACTAAGAAAGGATGTCAGTGTAAGTTGGACATGTGAGGCAAGGGAATATTTTTAGAACATTAAAGATGTTATCTCTAGCACACCGGTATTGGTAAGCCCTGATTATATAAGGCCATTCTATATTTACATATTTGCATCTAATCACTCATTTGCAAGTGTTGACTCAAAGAGCAAAGGTAATTTCAAAAATCCCATTGCTTTCACTAGTTTCTCATTAAAGGATGTACAGTTGAGGTATACTATCTTGGACAAACAAATGTATGCTTTATTTAAGATGGTAAAGAAATTTAGATATTATATTCTGCATAGTCGAATTTTTGCTATTGTGCCTGATCCAGCAATTAAAACTATGTTTTTGCATAATGAACTAGAAGAAAAGTGAGGGAAATGAATCTCTACAATACAAGAATTTGACCTTGAGATTCAACCAATGAGACTAGTTCGAGAACAAGGCCTTATGAAAATGATTGCAGAAATCGATCCTCGAATTTCATGCTAGGAATATAGTGTAGAGGACATCACACATGATGATTGGTATATTGTCATTGTTTATTTTCTTATAAATTGTAAGTGTTCCTCCCACCTTACATCTACTCAAACAAGATCTCTTAGATTAAAATCAGCATGTTATATGATTAAATCTAGTGCTTTGTACAGAAAGAATCACAAAGGGATTTTCCTTCGTTGCTTGGAAAAAGGAGAAGTTGCCCAAATCCTAAATGAATTCCATGGTAAGTATGGAATGGGACATAGATATATAAATGCTACAGTGCATCAGAATACTGTTGGTCCCATGTCTTAAAGGATACCCATTCTCATGTGTGATCTTGTCACATCTGTCAACTAGCAACCAATAGAGAAAGAAATGTGGCTATGCCTTTATAGCCAGTGATGGAAATGAGACCATTTTCCCAATGGGGATTAGACTTTGTAGGGGTTATTAATCCCAACTCTTCTGCTTATCACAAGTTCATCCTTACAGCTATTGATTATTGTACTAGATGGACTGAGGCAATCCCGACAAAAAATTCCACTAGAGAAGTTGTTAATTTCTAGAGGAGTATATTATAACCAGATTTGGAATGCCTAATTCAATTACTTGCAATAACATATTTTCTTCAATTCATTTTGCATATTGGGTCTATGACAATAAGGTGAGCATTAAATTTTCATCCAATTATTATCCTAAAGGTAATGGTCTGGCTAAATCTTCTAACAAAAACTTGTTGTCTATCATTAAAAAGCTACTTGAAAGAAACCCTTGTGATTGGCATAACAATTTAAAATTCATACTGTGGGTAGATAAAATTAGATTCAAAGATTCAATTGGGACCTCTCCTTATCATTTGGTATATGGGTAGGATATGATTTTTCTTGCAAATCTAAGATTGCAAACATTACAATTTATGAAAGAATATCTTGAAATTGATAATCAAATTGACACTCATTTAACTCACCTAATGCATTTATATGAAAAGTGAGAAGAGGCTTTACTTCATTTCAACAAGTATCAAGACATTGTAAAATGGTGGTTTGACAAAAGAACTAAAATAAACATTCAATATTTCTAACTTAGTGTTATTATGGGATAAGCCTCATGAAAATAAAGGTTATTGTTTGTGGCTTGGTCCTTACCAAATCTCTGAAATCCTTGGTGAAAATACTTTTAGGTTGAAATCTTTGAATGGAGATGTTGTTCAGTTGTCGGTGAATGGGCAATCTATCAAGCAATACTTTCACCCATCAAGCAACTGAATACTTGTATCAATTGTACAATACTTGTATATTATGTATATTTAGGTTTCTTGTTTTGGCTTTTGTGATTGTTTGGTTTGGTCATGCTATGCTTAGTGTGGTGAGCTAGTTTTAGATGTTCTCTTTGGCTTTCCTTGTTAGTATAGGGTGTTGCTTTTCATTGTCTCACTTTGGTGTTTTCCATTTATTTATGGCGATGTTAGTAATGGGCACTAACTCCTGGTTCCTTAGTTAGCATTTCGTCCTTTGCTAAGTAGGTTGGAATACCTAATATGAAAGTAGCTGAAACTAGGAAAAGGGAGGTGGAATTACTTGGTGATCATGCTCAGATTTTGGGATTAAAATGGTGGAGAATGGAACAATGAAATATTTTTCTAAAGCTCCACTTAAAACTCACATGTTAAAGGGTATTTCTGGAAATCCTAAAGGATGAAGTCATTCTAGGTTGCAAATTAAGGCAAAAAAATTTAATACGCTCTATATTTATACTTCCTAACCCTCGTGATACATATATCATTGCAAATATATATAAAAAAAATGAAGCAAGTAAAGGAAAACATGCTAAAATCAGTCACTAAGTTAGATAAAATTTATCGAGGCTATAGATGTCTAACTAGTACTAGGGCTCTATCTATACACAACTTGCTTTGGAGGAAAGGTTTTGCAAAGTATCAAGTAAACACAAGGGTGAGTTATATAAACTCTACCAGGGCTATAGACGCCTAACTGGTAGTAGGGCTCTGTTTGTAAAAGTCCTTTTTTTATGAGTTGTGCTTCATAGCCTAAATGCAAACTGGATGTTGGAATTCAAAAGGTTTGCAAAAATACAAAAGGAATCACTTTGCACATACTGAGCAAATGCAGATAGATTAGTTGGTCTTATTCAAATTTGTTTACCCCCACATTCTCGAGACATCGCTAAATAATTGTTATTTCGCTAATTTTGTGTGTTCCTATTTCATATTGGGTTTGCATTTCCTAGTAGAGTTATCATTTGTTGTGGTCATTGCACAACTAGACCCAAGTTTGGGGATCCACTTTTTCTTTTGTTGTTTGGGGGAGTTTTCATGTTATTTGGGTGATTAGTGTGTTAGGGGGTATCTCCTTAAGTGTTTCCTTTGAGTTTGTAGTGGGGGTTTGGTTTGGCCCTTTTAGTGGCCTTCAATTTGTTTTTGTTTGTTGAAAATGTTTTAATTAGTTTTAATAGTTTAAATTAAATCGCTTCAAACAATTAAAATTAATTAAGATGGATTTAAGAAAAATATGCAAGCAAATAAAAACAAATTAATAAAGGAATATATATATATATATATATATATATATATATAATAAAAATAATCTATATATATAATAAAACATAATAAAAGGGATTGCCCTCTGATTTCAAAATTATAAGGGTCTTTTAATTTACGTGTATGATGTTATCTTTGTTTTTTATTTTATGTTATCATATGGATTTTGTTCCTGCGGTTAATTTTTGCGGTGTTTGATACAGGTTGAAAGTAGAACGTGGCAAACAGACGTGGATCTCTAGATCAGACTGATAACAACGAGTAGCGTCAACGCAGCGATGATGTGGACCTGACAAATACGAGTGTGTCCACACTGTGGTGGATCAACTGGATTGTGGCAATAGGCACCCATCATCTCGACCGATGTGGCAAGGACAAACATTTCATATCCAACCTTCATGGACAGTACAAAAGTGTAGACATCACCGGCCAATCCACCAAATATGAGATGAAGATGGTATGAGTGGACAGTTTGTTCATGGCAGTGACACACATGGATCTCTCTTGGCGTTGATTTTGGTTTGTATAGATAAACTTCCCATTGAATACTTGGTGAAGCTCTCCAAATATGGAAGGCACGAGGGACAATGATAACTTGGAGCAAATTTCTAATTCAAGAGATTTAATCAGATGCATCATATGCAAGATTTGTAAGGGTAAAAAAGGAAATTTTTTGAAGTTTGGGATACAACATAGATCTATAGAATGGGAAATCAAAAACACGATATGGAGGTGATCCTAGCATTTTACAGGTTGTGGTTTGCATGCTATTTGGATGGTGGCACTGATAGGAATTTACAGTGATAAACCTGCTATTATGGAAGATGCACAGCTGGACTGGATGGGGGAGACTCAGATCATGTGTTGATTCGGATGACGAATGACCATGGGTGGCAAGTAGTAGGATTTCTCGAGTATTTTTTCTTTGAAGTCCAATAGGAGTGCGAATAGAGGTAAACCAGAGATCATGGACAAGATATGGGTGACACAGATATTGATATCAAGTTGCATACGATCGACATAATTGGATGTGTGACACAGGTGTGAAATGGCATTCTAGACAAGAGGAAGGATCCAGCAATGCAATACAACGTGAATCTCCAGGTGGATATGTGTGACGAGGTTTCTGGAGTTATGAGTTCCACTATCATGAAGGAAACAAAGCATAGTTGTCAATCGTTGGTAAATATTATACCAGGTGGAGTGTTCATTCAAGTAAATAGATGAAATATGGTATAAATAATTGGAGGTCCCCAATGGCTTTCTCCCAAACGATCAACGTAGATAGAATTTAACATGGAGCACGATAGATAAACCATGAAACTAAGGAAACATTGTGCATAGCCATGAAATCATCAATCTATTAAACACGATGACAATAGCAGATGTCTGGTTGTATCCTCCCCGCTACATATAGAGAAATATATGTTCACAATGAAATATGGTGCTGATGAATATTACTGGATTAGATAGTGGGCACATAAGCGATAATATTGTAACAACGAGGAGTTTTAAAATGATCGACGTATAGATATAGCACCCAATACTTCACAATAATAGAATTTCAATTGTACGTAGGCACAAGGTGGTTGGAATACGATACTTCTAAGATGTGGTGGTCTGTAAGAATGTAGTAGGAGCACATTTTCTCCCATGATTAAAGAGGGTCCACATCGTGCAAGCCTTTATTATTTTCTATGACAAATGTGGTGGGTAACGTCTTGGATAACCGATCCCCAATGCATAGTGTGGAAGTTGGAATACTCTACACAAAGTCTATTTTCACAATATAAGAAACCAAGGAATCAAAGGGGGTTGTTCATTACCATTTTGGTAAGGTATAAGCGAGATATGATCATCTCTTCTGACAGGCGTAACCCTAATGATTGTAGGCTTATTGGAGTGTTATATTACAAGCATGGAACATCAAAATATTTGTTTAGAATGGGGAAACCACATTCATTGCATAAGGTGGTTACATACGCATGGTAGAGAATAATAAAATATCCTTTTGCGTAGAAGTATTATGCGCTTAGGCTAAGATAATGTATCAATCGGCATCATATTACAATAGCCCATAAAAAGGAAGCATCATGCAACTCAAATAAAAAAACATTACAAAGAAAAAACAAAATGGAGGGAAGAAGTGGAAAAGTCGTTTTGAAGACTTTAAAACCAGACCTACACATTGTTTTGAGGGCTGGATATTTTATGTAAGAACAAACATTATCTTTCATTTTGAATGCAAATACTTTCAAAAATTTGCACTTGGAGGATATATATATATATATATATATATATATATATATATATATATATATATATATATATATATATATATATATATATATTTTTAAGGTTTTGAGCTAACATTTTTATATCTTTTTTCATATTTTTAAATTAATA
Organism: Wollemia nobilis; assembly: GCA_028583015.1. Taxonomy (NCBI): domain Eukaryota; kingdom Viridiplantae; phylum Streptophyta; class Pinopsida; order Araucariales; family Araucariaceae; genus Wollemia; species Wollemia nobilis. The sequence goes on along the minus strand of JAQPPZ010002224.1, from coordinate 6,798,355 downwards.
GGCAATGTTTTACACAGTTTAATGTTAGCATTGCTGAATATTTAGAAATATGGGATTTCTGTAATTTTCCTTAGAATATTGCACCTATTCATTTTGGATTGTGAAAATGCAATTTTGGATGAATTAGGTTACCCTCAAAAATCCTTATTATCTCTAATTCTTAAGGATAGGGTAGCATCACACTGACAGGGTTTTGTCTTTAGGATATTTTCAGCATTTACGTTATTTTTCTTGATTTATTTATTTTGGATTTTGTATTTCACTTTCAATTGTGTGCATTCTGGTCCCTTTTTCATAAATTATGTATTTCATTTTTAATTTGTGTGCATTATGGTCCTTGTTCCAGAATTTATGCAAATTTATTTTCAGTTTGTGTCCATTCTGGTCCTTGTTCCAAAAATTTTGCATTTTCATTTCCATTCTATTTACATTCTGGTCCTTTGTTCCAGAATTTATGCATTCTATCTTCAGTCCGTTTGCATTCTGGTCCTTGTTCTAGAATTTTTTGTTTTCAGCATTGCATTAGGTTCTTCAGCACTTTTATTTCATCACCTAAGGATTAAGATAAAATTTGTGCACAAAGGGAGGGTTTACTAACCTACAAATATCACATTAAGACACAGATAAAATGAAGCAGACTATCCACAACATGCTCTAATTTTCATGTCTAATCTAAAGTAAAAGGAATCCACTAACAGGGTTTTCAAGGATCAATTACATTAACTCAAACTTAAAAGGAGCTAAGAGCAGTTTCTATTATCATCTATTTCTGCACATAAGGGAAATCAAGCTATTTTAATTGGCAAAGCATGTCACAAATCACATAAATCAGGTCCCTTGTTAATAGTTTACTTGCAATTACTAAGGTATTTAGCATAAATTTGTACAGATTTACACATTCTACTCGTATTTCCAAGCACATATTTGTTCATGCTAAAAGGAACCTTGGGAAAATATTTTATTTCTTTGCAAGAGAGGGATTTCGTTTTTAAAACCCTGACTGTGATGGTGATTTTGCAATTGGAAAAAATTTTCACTTAACACATCCATTATGCTTAGCTAAAGTGGTTGTCACTTTTTTATTGGAATAGAAGCTACATGTTCTAACTATTTATCTTAGGAATGCCATGTTTCCTTCACATTGTGATCTTCTAGTATAGGGTGTTACTATTTTGCTTTTTTGTGCTTTTTAGACTTTCCTTATGTGTCGCTCACCTTCATTTATTTATGTCAAAACTCCTAGGAGCTTGGCTAATGCCATTAATCAAAATGTTTCCAGACACCCTCTTCTAGAATAGATATCAACTACATTACACACTTCACATTATGTCAAATATTTGAGGTGCTCTTGATAACATCAAATTCTAATATTTCTAGAACAGTTCTCTTTAGCTTGGTTTCCTAACTCATACAAGCAAAAGGTTGTTGACCACTTCCTACCTCTTGACTTTATACTTGTCCAAACTTTTGAAAGGTCAAGTTGATATTACTACAAAAAGGACTGGCTTACTATATTCCATAACACTTAGTCATACACTTTCTTCCTTATGAACCCCTTACTTTATCAGATATTTTGAATCACCTTCTTACATCAACTCAAAAATATTCTTGCTTACTTACTTTGTAGGTCCAACAACAAGCTAGTCTAGGTACAAGCTTAGAGTAGGTATACTTTAAACCATTTAATGTTTGGAATGATCTACCATTGCTTATCAAAATAGAACATTTAAAAAAATTATACCTCCAGACAAGTTCCTTAGTATTGCATATTAATTCTTATCCCAGTCTGATTGAACGTCCTTTTTTGTTGATTTACTCTTTGCTTGTTATTTGATGCTTCTAAAGTTAGCACAAATTTTAAGATGTCACTTATATGGATCTACAATATAAGGTCATCTTACTAAATATTTACTTGATTCATCTATCCTATGCCTTTTCATCTTCAACTGATATTGGATTTTACTTCCTTGAGATCTTACCAATGCTTCTTCATAATTGAACTTGGGTATATAGTATGTTGCAAACCCAATTACCAAAAGAGGATGGCTTCATCTACTAACCCACCCCTTTAATTGAGATATGTGCCCATAGTCATGAAGTGGATAGAAGCATTATCAATAGTGAAACCCATTTAACTACCATAAAAAAAGGCTCTAGGGTTTGGCTTAGCTACCATAAAAAAAGGCTATAAGTCATTATATTTTTGGTATGGTGGGTCAACATAGCCTCATGGCATCAGGAGTTTCAAATTTACTACCAATTTTCTTTGAAGACTTCTCCTTGTTAGCATATTTGGCATTTTAATAGCACCATCTTCTTAATAAATTGATGGAGCTTTACGTCCCCTCATCTTGTTTAGCAATGGTTGGTAATCGGCTTTTTTTGTTTCCTCTGGTGGTATTTTTCTAGCATAGTAAATTTTCACTATAGTCTAGCGACTCATAAAGGACTTCTACTTGTAGGAGGTAAAGAACCCAAAAATAGAAGCCTTGTCTATTGGGCACGGAGTCTATGGAAGAAAATTCTATAATTTTAGGGCTTAAGGGGACAAAATATAAACTTTCTTCCTTGAAGGATAGCTTTGTTTGGGGCTTTTGAAATGCTAAGAATGGGAACCTCCTTATATAGACTTATCTAACTAGGAATGTCATTGATGTCACTTATCTAAGCAACCCTCTTTTTCATCCAATCTTCTTTGGCAAGATCATAGGAGATGACTTTTTAATGTAGCTAAAATAGCAAAGGTACGATTATCCACTATTTTCTTAGTTATCTTGCTAATTCCTGGACCTCTTGATACATGCATACCTCATTCAAACATACATGTGAACTTCCTAGTGTGATTTCCTAAAAAAAACATTATGTGAGTACTATGACATTGCCTACTCTAGCCAATGGTTATGCAACACCTAGATTTTAATAGCTTTATTTAAAATTCACTTAATTACAATATGATACATGATTTTGACACAAATCTGTATGCTAGATATTTCACATGGAGCTCATTCATTGAAATCTATAGTGTCTAGACTAAAATGATCCAAACTATTGCCACTCTTGTCTATTTGTTTTTAAATATGTGACTTATTGTAGTTGAGAGGTGATTGTTGGTTGACTTTGGTATGTGATGAGTTCCTATGTTTATGTGGATTACTACATTGAATTCAAATAGAGAAAACTTAACTTTTGTTGGTGACTCTTCTATTGGCTTCTTTGGTTCTTCTAAATGATCTTCTATCTCCAATTAAAGGTAATCTAAAGCATCTTCATCCAGATCAATGTGTTGCTCCTCATACCTCTATATGTGGTAGAGATTGAGCTTCTCTACATAGATTCAAACCTTCCTTCCCTTGCAAGGAATTACCATGTGAGTGCAATCCAATGATAAATATCCCCCAAGCTTTATTGTGAACTCCTGAAATAAGCATAATCTATATAGCAATGTGAGATCCACCACTATCACCTCCTATATCACTGAGATATTTGAAACCTTATGCAAAAATATTGAAATATATTTATAGCTCCCATAGTGTGGAATAGGGTCCTATCTAGCTGTAATACATCAAAATCGGTCTAGGTGTATTCCATGCCCATTTCATCACAAACAGCCTTAGGCATGACTATTGTAGAAACTCCAAAATCTACCATGCAATTGTGGATGATCCATCCCTCCATACATAAATACATTTAAAAGGGCAAAGGCTTAATCTTACCCATGCTAAGAGTTGACAGATTTTTTGCTAGATTCAAGTCTAGGGAGGTGAGTCTGCCTAACTATGAGCTTTTGATTGTTGCTCATAATAGTCCAATTTATTTATAATTAGTAGAGCATCATACATATTGACTCTTGATAGAGCCTTCAATTCTTTCACAATATTATTAGCCAACTTCTCCTCCTTCGATACTATTGCACAACTTATTCCCTTTGCTTCTTGTTCATCAAAGGATGCCACAACTTTCGCAATGATTTCTCCCTAGGCTCTTCTTGCTTAGTGTTTGGTGCTTCCACATTTTGGTTATCTTTTTGTGCTTCCATCTTGGAATGTTCCTCAGGCTACTCCTTATGGTTCTTTTGAGGTTGCAAGGAAATTTTTGGACCATCTAACTTATCTAAATTCTAGGGATCTAACAACAAATATATTTTCCTATATCTTATCAATATGTAGACTAGATTGGAAGTTGAAGGTTCTTCAACAACTAGATTTTGCTCTAAATCCATTGATATACCTACAAGCCCTAATTATTGTCTTTCTACTTTTTGGGCTATATCTAATTGTCAATGGTGTTGATAGACCATGTAGGTGTCAGCATTATGAGGATCATTGCATGCTAAGCACCAATGGTCCTCTTAGGTAGTGGATGCTTTCTCCTTTTGACCTTTAGCAATAGTAACTTATTTTTGATAATGTTGCTAGTTGAAGTCCCCTAATATTTTGAGATGCTAAGGTATCTTCTCTTCTAGTATCCATCATACCTCATTTTAGCATTTCATCACTCCATTACTATGATTTTACTTTTCAGATTGTTGACCACAACTTTTATCTCCTGCATCTCTATATATTCATTTGATTCTAGGATAGGCAAAGTTAGCACTATAATTGTCAAACTAGTACCTTGGGTTAGGATTTGAGTGTAAGCAAGGTATCTAGTGAAGGGGTTGATTGTGCTAGAAGTGAAGCTATTTGGCACAACTGTTGGATCTTAGAGAAATATAACATTAATATTTTGGGAGGAAGTTTTCCAATTGAGATAAGTGCATTTTCTATTATGACAATGACTTGGAATATTTGAGGAAAACTCATCTCATTAGACTATCAGATCTAAAGACTTAATTCTAAAACAAAAGCACAAATATAATAGATGTAGGCTTAGGCATGTGCTGACCTTAAATCTTGAGGAATTCTTCTCTATGTCTTACTGAATCAGATATTGAAATCTATGATGTTTTCTAAGGATGTCTTTGAATGGAGGTAAACTAGGTGAGAATAGAAAATGGGTCCCCTCCATAATTGAATTCTAGGATAAAGGGTTCACCAAGCTCAACCCAAATATTAATGCTACTTTCCTCTAAGAAATGGTACCAGGCTAAAACCTTACCTTTGAAAGACAAGGCTAGTAATCTCATCATTATGTCCTCATTGATAATATTATAAACAGTAGTTAAAGCAACTATATCTTGGCAATGTTCATAGGTCATCTTTTCACTACCATCATAGTAGGACAAAGCTTTCAATGCATATTGAGGAATGTCATGGAAATTTGGACAATTAAGTGGTTCAAAATTATTCCAACTAGGGTATATACGTTCAACCATAGTTCTAGGTGAGGATCTAGTAGGTGATTGCAAAGATATGGCTTTTAAAGGAGTGGATATTTGAACAAAGGTATCACATATAGGTGAAAGTGACTTAACATTTATATGTATCCTAATAGTTAATAACTCAATAAATTGCACCGGTTCTTTCATCTTCTTGGCTTCTGATAGTATGAGCATAATATTATGGATCTATGTCCTTTAAATAGAGTCAATGTTCTCAAGTTATTGAAATGGAGTTACTAGGTGAAGGAATAATTATTCGCTTGAGAGATCAATATCTTCACCTTAATCTTGATCATTTGAAGATGCAAGCTTGCCAAAATACTATGAAGCACATGGCAGCTTTGACTTCTAATTAGGCTATTATGCATTAGAGTCCCACCATTTATTCCTTGTGAAACTCTTAAATGTGATATGAACTTATAAAATTTAGTCCCATTGAGAGTGCTAAAAACTATTGATGCTTTGATTTTCCTAGGTATGAAATGTGTGCCCTAAACCAAAGTCAAGATTGGATGATCTAGAATTGCTTCTAGATCAACCTACAAAGAAGGTCAAATCCTTGAAAAAAGAGAAAAGGATGATAAAGATTAATTGAAATGTAGTCAAAGCTCAACTAACAACATTATTTTCAATTGGATGAGCATAGGCTACCCAATACAAGCCAATCCTAACCAACTATTCAATTGAATCTATGAAGAAACCATAGTGATCATATATACTACAACATTGCTAGTACTCTAATCAATGAAAGCTAAACAATTTTAAGCCTAATAGAATTTACTTTAACTATGAATTGGGATAAGCCAAACATCTTAAAACCTAATGGAATTTTCTCTAATCAAAGCATAACTAGAAATGTTGAAAGTATGGCAACATCCAACATTTTAATTGTTCTAATAAAAAAAATTCAAACAACTTCAAGTCTAATAGAATTTACTTCAACTATCAATTGAAATAATCCAAATGACATGAAGCCTAACAAAATTTACTCCTATCACAACATAGATAAAAATTTTGAATGTGTAAATATCACAAGGGTCAACAATTCTTCATACTACAATTGGGGTAAGTCAAACAACTTTAGATTTCAATTGAGTAGCATAAACATATAACCTATAATAGGTAAACATTAAAATATTTGAACCCTTATAATGAGGAGCATTACTCCTTTATAGATTTCACTAAACTAAAATAAAATTAACTACTTTATACAATAATAGGTAAATATGGCTTCACGTGATTGGGGATGAGCTAGCACCACTTGGCCTCTTCTCCTATTAGGTAAGTTTTGATTTGTATGATTGTCTATTATGCTTAGTTGAAGTAGATGCCACTTTCTAGTTTTTATAAAAGCTACATGTTCTAGCTATTTATATCAAGAGCACCATGTGTCCTTCATGTTGTGATATTCAAGTATAAGGTGTTATTTATTTGCTTTGTTTTTATTTATGTGCTTTTCTTATGTGACACCCACCTTCATTTCAATATGCCAAAACTCCTAGGAGCTTGGCTAACATCATTCATCAAAATATTCTAGCTTAACCTCTTTCAAAATAGATATTAGCTATATTATGCACTTCACACTATGTTGGATATTTGAGGTGCTCTTTTTGACATAAACTTCTAAAAATTTTGACACACTTCTCTTGAGCTTGGTTTCCTAACTCATACAGACAAAAGGTTGTTGACCGCTTTTGCTTCTTGACTTTACACTTGTTCAAACTTTTGAAAGGTAAAATTGACGTTACCACAAAAATGTTTGGCTTGCTATCTTTCAAATCACTTAGTCTTATACAATTTTTGCCTTATGATCCCCTTAATTTGTCAAATATTTTGAAGTGCCTCCTTATATCAACACAAAAATGTGTTAGTTTATTTCCTTTGCAAGTCCAATAACAAGCTAGTCTAGGTACAAGCATTTGGTTTGAAGAGTAAGCATCCTTTAAAGCAATTAAATTCTTGGAATGATCTTCCACTACTTTTTGAAATAAGATATTTAAAATATTTATACCTTCATATAAGTTCTTCAGGCTTGCACATTCATTCTTGTTCCAGTCCGATTGAATTCCTGTTGTTGTTGATTTACTCTTTGCTTGTTATTTGATGCTTTTGAAGTTGTCACAATTTTGGGATATCGCTTAGATTGATCAACAAGCTGAGATCATATTACTAAATCATTACTTGACTCATTTATCCCACTTATTTTCATCCTTAATTGTTCTTGGGTTTTGCTTCCCTAGGATCCTACTAGTGCTTCTTTGTAATTGCACTGGGGTATATGTTGTGCTACAAACCTAATTACCAAAATATTATGGCTTCATCTACTAACCCATAATTCTAGTTAAGGGATGTGCCTATAGTTGTTGAGTGGATATAAGCCATGCCAATAGCATAACCCTTTTAGCTACCTTTGGAAAGGTTGTAAGGTTCCTTCCTATGGCAAGGTTTGGTTTAGCTACCATCAAAATGCTATAAGTCATTATATTTATGGTTTGGGCTTCGTGGTGCAAGGATTTTCAAATTTGCTAGCAGCTTTCTTCGAAGACTTTCCCTTGTCAATATCTTTGGCGTTTTAACATCAACTTATTGATATATTGATGGAGCTTCAAGTCTTCTCATCTTGTTTAGCATTGGTTAGCAATTCAGCTCAAAATTCCTTCCTTCAATAAGATTTGCCTAGCATGCTGAAATTGCACTACAGTTACATTCTTTCAAAGTCAAATTAAAACCCAATTACAATTGGTCAATCAACAACTACTTGCATACTAGGTCCTAACTACCCAACCTTCCTCAAATATTATATTACTCAAGTAGAGTTTTCTCTAGATTTGACTTGGCCTTGTGTTACCTTCGCCTAAGGGATGTAGCAACTTCCTTGGCTTGTCTAACTATAGGCAAAAGAAAAAATTAATAATGATATAAGGTATCAATTTGTCCCATACTTGCCAAAATAGTAGTACAAACTAATTATAATTACATATTCTTTAAGATATATATATATATATATATATATATATATATATATATATATATATATATATATATATATATATATTAGTGTTTTCCATGTACAAACAAACCATCACAACTATTTTTTGTTACATGGCAAAAAAAAAATTATCTTTATCTCCTTAACTCTTATATTTCTTTAAATAATTCATACTTTAATTAAGATATTTTATGCATATATTGTTATGATCTTATATATATATATATATATCCTTTAATTTTATTTTTTGAAATGGCATGAAAAATATAAATATAAAGATTTATATAAACAATCTAAAAAACAATTTTATATCTTTAATAAAAATTCACAAGTGAAATTTAAAAATAATTATAAGCAACATTAACAAGAGTAAAGGATAAAAAATATCTATAAATAATGTAAAAATATATATTAATTAATTGTTCTTGATAAACTGAAATTGTAGCTATTAAAATAAGTGCATATAGTTTATATCAATAATTTTGAAAAAAAATAAATTATTAAAATAAATGCATATAGTTTATATCAATATTTTTGGAAAAAAATAAAATATATATAGTTTACATCAATATTTTTGAAAAAAATAAAATATATAATAAATTTTAATTGTTTATTGTTTTTTAAATTTTATTTGGTTAGTGTAAGAAATCTTTATGATCGAGGTTTATCTTACTATGAACCTTTCATAAGGAGGAAAGCTAGGCATCTCCATCCCACCATGACCTCTCATAAGCGGGAGAGCTACGCTTATCAATAGGGAATTTAACACACATTCATATATACATTCACCTCCTCACACACTCACCTACATTGTGGGTTGAACATTGGACCTCTCAAAAAAAAACCAAATCCCACATCGTTGCACTGCACTGCACCCCTCCCTCGGACTTTACTTGCTTATTCTTATACAAAAAAAATAAATGTATTTTATAATGTAAGAATAAGAAGTGAGAAACCAATTCTATCAACTCATCCAATCCCTAATTTGGAAGAGAGAGTCTTGATAGATGGAGTAATTCATTAAATGGAATTATGATGTTGGGTACAAGAGAAGCAAAAAAAGTGTAGACACCAAAATCTAGCACCCTTTAGTTCACATTCACCACCTCACCATCAAATCCTGCATAATAAAGATATATGCCTAAGTTCTAACTTAGGGATATAAAATCTTGCACATCATTATATTTTCCTAATTTACTTAATTAGGAAAATCACCCTAGGATACCCTGTCTACCCATTGGACATGTGTCCTGGACATCTCACCCAACATCCCTGCCACATCTCACCCACTTCTGTCCCCTTTGTCCTTGCACATGAGACAGATTCCCAACACCCATGCCACAACTCCTTTGTTGTTGTCCCCTTGTCCCTTCACATAAAACAACATCCCACATCCCACTCCACTTGGAGCCACATCACCCTAGTTAAGTGAGCCACACTGAGTGACTCACTGTAACTGCCCCTTCCACCTGGCAGTCCAGATTTACCACTTGGCAAGTCAGGCTTGCCACCTCACATTCCCCTCCAAAGCCCCAGGAAGCCTATAAAGGCACCATCAATCCACCAAAAAAAGGGAGCTAAATTTGCGTACCGATAGGCTACCGGAATACACCCAGACCCGATGAGAAACTGAGAGCATGAGCTCGATTATGACCATTGGCATGCATCCCGAGGTGACCTATCATCTCAGCCGAAACCGCCCGCCCATGGTTCTACAGTCAAAAATATGCATCCATGGTTTCACAACCGTAGGTCCACGGTTTCCAGTCCACAACCGCGTTTCCGTGGTTCTACAGTCCCGAACAGGTTTTTATTGACAGAGATAAGCAATTGAAAATGTTGAGCAAGGCTTGTATTTATTAAACATTTTATGTTATCTGCTTTTCATATATATACATATCAGTGATAGGTTTATGCGTAGCATTGGGTTTACCGCTTTACTATACAGGTGCTATTAATCCTCTTTACTGGTTTTGTATGTGTGCAGGTAACAGGTACCTTGGATAAGCTATTGAAGCTGGAGTGGTCCCTTGCTGGATACCAAAGCCCACTCACCCCTTTGAAGCTGTAACAGAGGAACGAAGAACACCACACCCTGCGGAAGAGCCGG